>CM061550.1:199497805-200889305 GCA_030864225.1 Capsicum baccatum var. pendulum | reverse complement strand
ATTTAGACAGTTAGAGGCTTTCAAACTAGACTATATTATCGGTATTATCATTCAGTGCTCATAGAAGGTACCAGTCATGGGTTAGCTTGTGGTTCTTTGGGATTGTAAGCACCGTATGACATCCAGGATGTATACTCAGGGCATTTCAAACTTGGTATCAGAGCCTAAAGTTCAATAGAGTCCTAGGGATTCTGAAAGCCACGTCAAGTAGAGTCTTGTGAATCGGTGTGTAGCACACCATACTTACAGAAAAAAGGCGATGAGGCATTTTTAGGAAAAGTTCTCTTCTTTAAGCATTTATTTCATGCGAGTGAGTATGTGATCAAGTTAAACTCTTTATCTAATCCAAGTTTTCCTTCCATTTATAGAATATGCCTTCCAAAAAGACTAACAAAAGAAGAATTGGAAACCAGCTAGCTCCTCCGCCCATTCAGGTAGATCCCTTGAACGAGCATGTCTCTTATGCAGAATTCAGATCATCTTTCACCACACTAGATCATTCTGTATCAGCCTAGAATTAAAGCTTGGTTGTTATTCAGGCTAACACAGTGGCCAATAATGCTAAACCTAGAATTTGGGACATCACCTGAATAAATCCTTCTTCATTCCAGAGATTAAGTCTAAAGAAGACCCAGAGGAATTTCTTGACATGGTGTAGAAAGTAACAGATATTATATGGGTAACCACTAGTGTAAGTGTTGATTTATCTATATATCAGTTGCAAGATATGGCTTATATATGGTTTAAGTAATGGAAGGCAGATAGGGCCTCCGATGTAGGGCCTATAGAATGGGAGAGTTTGCTACTGCTTTTCTAGATAGTTTCTTCTCATTGGAGTTAAGGGAAGTTAAGGTGTTAGAATTCATTAAATTGAAGCAGGGCAGCATAATAGTGAATTAGTACTCTCTTAAATTTACTCAGTTATCTAGATATCCTTCTCATGTGGTAGCGATAGCAGATCTAAGATGAGTAAGTTCGTATCTAGTGTGTCTGACAGTGTGGTCAAGGAGTTTAGGACTATAATGCTGATTAAGAAGATGAACTTGGCTAGGTTGATGGTCTATGCTCAGTAGATAGAAGATCAAAATACTAAGGAGAAGGAAAGGGAAAAAAAGAGGGCTAGAATAGGTAGCTTCAAATTCACTCACCCTAAGTCAGAGAGTGGTAATCATCCTTATTTCCGCCTACAATCTTTAATTCCAGCTCTGTCCTTAGCCAGTGCTCCAGTGCCTAAGTTCATAAATAATAATAACAATAGGGAACCAGGATCTAATTCCGAGTAGTGTTAGCAGTACTCAAACAAATCCTCTTTGCTAGAAATATGGTGGAAACCATCAGGGTGTCTATAGAGCTGGTAGCGATATGTGTTTTGGGTGTGGCAAGCTAGGTTATAGAATCAGAGATTGTCCTCGATCAGGTTTATAGGGTCAGTACAATCATCCTGCAGCTCAGTTCAATTGCTCGTATTAGTAGGGTGCTACTTTTAGTGCTACTAATGCGCAGCACCCAAATAGACTCTATGCACTTTAGTCCCAACAGGATCAGGAAAGTTCTCCTGATGTGGTCACTGGTATGTTATCAGTTTACTATTTATATATTTATGCTTTGCTAGATACAGGAGCTTATTTGTCCTTTATAACTCCTTGTATAGCTGTTAACTTTGGATTTAGTCCCAAATCCTAGCAGAGCCTTTCTCAGTCTATATCCCAGTGGGTAAATTTATCATAACCCGGTGGGTACACAGGAACTATCCGATCATGGCATCTCAGAAAGTTACTTCAACAGACTTAGTAGAGTTAGAGATAATAGATTTTGATGTCATTCTCGACATGGATTGGCTTCAATCATGCTATGCTTCAGTTGACTGTAGAAATAGAGTTGTCTATTTTCAGTTCCCAAATGAACCTGTCCTAGAATGTAGTGGTATTACTTCAGCACTTAGGGGTCAGCTTGCTTCCTACCTTAGAGTGAGAAAAATGATATCCAAGGGGTGTGTCTATCATCTCGTTTAAGTTAAAGACTCTAGTTTTAAGACCCCTAATCTTGAGTTAGTTTTAGTAGCATATGAATTTCCAGATATGTTTCCCAAAGATCTTTCTGGAGTTTCTCTTGAGAGGGAAATTGACTTCGGAATAGTCCTTCTTCTAGATACTCAGCCTATCTCTATTCAACCATACAGAATGTCTCCAGTAGAACTTAAAGAATTGAAAAAACAGTTGAAGGATCTCCTGGATAAGGGGTTCATCAGGCCTAGTATTTCCCCATAGGGTGAACCAGTTCTATTCGTTCATAAGAAAGACGGTTCTCTCAGAATGTGTATTGACTACCGTCAGTTGAACAAAGTCACAGTCAAGAAAAAGTATCCACTTCCCAAAATTGATGACTTAGTTGACCAACCTCAAGGTGCTAGTTACTTTTCTAAGATAGACCTCAAATCAGGCTATCATCAGCTCAGAGTTAGAGAATGTGACAATTTGAAAATATCTTTTAGATCTTGGTATGGTCACTTCAAATTTCTAGTCATGTCATTTAGTCTTACCAATGCCCCAGCAATTTTCATGGACTTGATGAACGGAGTGTTCAAGAAGTACTTGGACATGTTCATTATAGTCTTCATAGATGACATTCTTGTCTACTCCCACAGGGAATATGATCATGCAAACCATCTTAGAATAGTATTACAGGCCCTTAGAGATCATCAGTTATTCGCCAAATTCAGTAAATGCAAATTTTGGCTAAGGTCAGTAGATTTCCTTGGTCATATAGTTTTTGGTGACGGTATTAGAGTTGACCCTCAAAAGACCGAAGCAATGATAAACTAGCCTATACTCATCTCTTCATTAGAGATCATGAGTTTCTTGGGTTTGGCTAGTTATTACCGGCAGTTTGTTGAAGAATTTTCATCTATTTCATCCCCTATTTCTAGATTGACTCAGAAGAAAGTCAAGTTTTAGTAGTCAAATTCTTGTGAGAAGAGTTTTTAGAAGTTAAAGACTCGACTCACTATAGTGCATTTTTTACTTTATCAGATGGTTCAAATGGTTTTGTTGTGTATTATGATGCTTCCAGATTTGGTTTGGGTTGTGTTTTGATGCAGAAGGTAAGGTTGTGGACTATTCCTCTAGACAGATTAAGCCCCATGAAAAGAATTACCCCACCCATGATCTAGATCTATCAGCTATGGTGTATGCCTTAAGGATTTGGAGGCACTATTTGTATGGGGTACATATTGATGTGTTCATAGACCATAAAAATTTTCAGTATGTATTTTCTCAGAAAGACTTGAACTTGCATTAGAAAAAGTGCTTAGAGTAGTTGAAAGATAATGAAATAAGTGTCCTGTATCACCCAGGCAAGGCCAATATAGTGTAATATGCCCTCGGTAGGTTGTCCATGGGTAGTGTTGTTCACGTTGAGGATGGTAAGAAGAAGTTAGTTCAGAAAGTTCATCAGCTTACCGGCTTGGGTGTTCATTTGGCTGATTCAGTAGAGGGTACTGTATGGGAGCAGAATATTTCGGAATCTTCCTTGGTTTTGGAGGTGAAAATAAGCAAGATAGGGATCCTAGTTTAGTTAAGCTGAAAGAGTCAGTCAAAGACCAAAAAGTAAAGTTTTCTCCCAAGGGGCAGATGGTCTATTGCATTCCCAAAGTAGACTATGTGTGCCATGTATGGATGGCGTGAGGCAGCGGATTCTTACAGAAGATCATAGAGCATGTTACTCTATTCACCCAGGGGCCACTAAGATGTATCGCGACTTGCAGAAAGTCTATTGGTGGAGTGGGATAAAGAGAGCCATTGCAGAGTTAGTAGCTAAGTGATCCACATATCATCAGGTTGAGATTTATCATCAAAATCCTAGTGGGCCCATCCAGGAGTTCAGTATTCCTATATGAAAGTAGGAGGAAGAGGCTTAAGACAGCTTATAGCCGTAAAATTTTTAGTTTAATTTCGTCCCATATAGCTTGTAATACGGGGTCCTAGACTTAGAAAAATTCAGCTAAGTGTTAAGACTTAGAAGCATTTTAGCCTTCAAAATTGGGCGATCTTATTTCAGATCCTTTCGACCTTAAAATATCGATTTTTAAGTTGAATCATGATTAGGGATGTCAACAGGTCATATTGGGTGAGTTTCAGAATTTTTGGACTTCATTTGGGTCATGTTTAGATGAGAAAAATATCAACCCCACACGATCTTGACATGTCATGTTGGATATCGCATCGTACCCATCAATGCAACGTGTCACTAATCGCGTCGACCTCATTAACGTGGCGCGTCGCCTATCACATCACTGGCTGTTTTCAACTCATTTAACCTCGAGTTCAAAGGGATATTTTAGTCTTTTCCCCTCACTCTAACATGGCATTTAAGTCCCAAAACACTATTTTTGCCTTATTTTTCATCATTTACTCAAAATCAAAGGCATTCCCTTTCAAGAACAAACCCTAGCCCCTTTAGTATTCAAGTTCAAATTTCAAGAATTCACCAACAATCTTAACGAAATTAATAACAAGGTATGTTAGGTTTTCATCGTTGGATTTCCTTCCACCCTTGGAGTTCAATAACCTTTTAAATTACAATCTTATTTATTTTATGATTTACATGTTTGAATTAGTTTGTGTTCATGTATGTATTGATGTTTGGTTTTCAAATCAAGATTCATTACAAGTTTCAAGTGAATTAATTCGCATGTATGTAGAATTATGTGATTCTCGTCTTAAAACCTTGAATTTGCAAGTTGAATGTTGTAGCCATGATGTTTATACCTTGATGATTTCTATGTGCCCTAATTATGCTCCCCAAGTGTTTGATAGAATGGATATGTAAATTAAAGAGTGAATTCATGAGATGTTATCATGTGGTCCCATTCACGTACAAGTTCTTGCCCCTTAAATGTTTGACAAAATGTCTAAATGAATGCATGGTGAATAGTAATTAATGTAATTCCTTCAAGATTTTGCCATGTTTTACTATTGATGTTATCTAGTTATGGGGGTATTCAATACCCGACAATCTAGATGTTTACTTAGAATTACAGTAGTCATAAAATAGTCTCAATGACATCACGAACAGTAGTACTTAGTCAATTACATAACTCAGTGAACTCTGTAATACCCCGATCGTTTCTTAAGCCTAAATCTATTTTTAGAGTGGATAGGGGTGGCTTCCAAAGTTATTAATGTTTATATAGTATTGTATTTCTCTAATTTCTACTTTTTGTCATGTAGATCATTGAATAAGCTTCCCACCAATACCAATTTCATCAAAATCCGACATCGAACGAGGAAGTTATGGCCGTTTTAATAAGCGATGTCGGAATCTTCCAGGCCTGACGGTAGACATGAAGGACCGCCAAGTCCTTGGTGGACCATCAATTGTCCCATCACGCAAGGCCGTAAAACCTTTTTCTGGCCATCGTGCGATGGCCAAAATGGTGGGCCGCCAAAAATTTAACGGACCGTCAAGATGACCGTCAAGTCGAGGCAGAATGTCCCATTTCTGGCACCCAAGTGACAGACAATCTGGTGGACTATCAGTTCCTCTGACGGACCATCAGTTCGACCATCACAGACCCCGATCAGCAATTTTTAACTCTTTTTAAAAGGGTATTTTGGTCTTTTCCACCCATTTTGGTTTTATATATATGTATCCAAGTAGAGGAGAGAAGATTATTTTTTCTCTCATTTCTCCTCCAAAATTCTCTAAAAATTAGGGTTTCTTCTAAAATCCTAAATCAAATCAACTCCAAGAAATTCAAGAATCTTTCAAAGATTTCACCAATTTGTTCAATAATTAAGTTCTCCAAGTCAAAGGCATCAAGAAACTTAGCTCAAAAGTGTAAAGAAGAATTTCCAATCAAGCTTGTTCATCTTAAAAATCATAATCCAAGGTATGTGGGGTTTTGAACAAGAGTAATTCTTCCGTTCTTGTGCTCAAATCTT
Organism: Capsicum baccatum var. pendulum; assembly: GCA_030864225.1. NCBI lineage: Eukaryota > Viridiplantae > Streptophyta > Magnoliopsida > Solanales > Solanaceae > Capsicum > Capsicum baccatum. The sequence goes on along the minus strand of CM061550.1, from coordinate 200,883,363 downwards.
TGGTTTTTATTATGGATTTATATGATTTTGCAAGTGGGTTTATACCCAAATTACTTCATCATGAGATTATGAGAATATAAATTGTTCAAGCTTTGTTATACATGATTATTTTACAATTTTCAAGTTATGACTTGATATTTAATATTGTAAATTTTAAGTTTCTACCGCAAGTTGGTATTTCAAGTGCTTTCAAGATATGTGTCAAGCTTTAAGCTTCCTTATGACAAATTCGATTATTGAGTATATTGATTCATGAGAATTGAGTTTTTACAATGAGTCTTGATATTTCCTTGAAGTTATTGATATTGCCATGACTTAATGAACTAATGCCTTTTGATACTGAGAAAGATTGATTTGATTTGAGTCGAGTTAGGAATCCACAAATTGATTATGATTTGATAAATAAGAAAGAGATTTGATTTGGTCTTCATGATAGACCCTTGTGATATTTGTGGTGGATTTCCTGCTTGTGTCTGAGAGTAGTATTTAGCACCGAGCGGAAAATATGGTATTCCCCCGAAACTACGTGCCACCGTAGGATTAATATTGATAATTGTGGGCCGGATACCGATTATGATATTATGATCACTAAATTTAGGCTGTACTCCCTGGCAAGAGTACGATGCTCCCACCAATGTGGGGTTCTCTCCTTAGTAGGAAAAACGTTGGACTCCATGTAGCTCACATGGTTTATGTGGGTTATAAGAACCTCCCATGTCCATAAAAGTCAAACTTCTTGAATTACAGAGTCACTCCGAGTCTTGATTTGAAGAGTTGAGTTATTTATGATGATTTATGAGGTTTTTATCATATGATGTATTTACGATGAGATCTTGAAAAATATGTTTCAATCTAACTTAAGCCAGGTGAGCCATCATTGTACATATGCATATTTTCATGAAATTGATGATGATATTTACATTGTTATATCGACCCCCATATACTCAGTACATTCCAAAGTACTGACCCACATATTTTCCTATGGGCTACACTTACTCATAATGTAGGTTCAGGTACTTAGCTGCATTAGTGATATTCGGGTACCTCTTTTCGTCTGCTCAGTGGTGAGTCCTCATGGTTCAAGGACCGTGTTATATTTTATGATACCATTTTGTTGTTATGGCTTTCAGTACTTTTTGAGTTAGTTGGGGGTTTCTCCCAGTGTCTCCTTGATTTTGATGTATAGAGGCTTTGTCAGACTAAAGGGTTGGTATGTACAAAATTTTAGTATTTTAGATTGTACAGGCTAGTTTCTTATCTTATTCCAGTATGTTTATCATACGTCATTCTCTCTTATATTAGCACGACTATTGTCAAAATGAATTCTAGAAGTAATGGCAGGTTTAAAGGGTTTGCTTGAGGCCGCGATGGCCTTAAGCACCATGTGACATCTCGGGATGGGATCTTAGGGTGTTACAACTCAGTTCAGTTCAGTCAGTCAACACGATCAACAACAGTTCAGTTAAGCCTAGTATAGTCCAGTGATCAATTCAGTGTCTATTCAGTTAGGAGTAGGATTCATCACCGAGCAAACCTAGGGATAGGGGCTCACCTTCCAGTTAAGGGTATGATCTTTAGCAGAAGTCCCTTAGTTCCAGAACTACGTAGCCAACGTAGTTTAAAATGTATCAACCTTCCAGTTGAGGGTTGGTAAAGTGTTCACCTACCAGTTAAGGGTAACACATATCTCACCTGCCAAATGAGGATGATTCTTTTGTCGATCCACATAGCCATTGTTAGTACCTGTGGCACAGTGCTAACACCATTCCTACTAGGGTCACAGTTTAGACCCTAACTCAGTTTATAATCTGGGTATGTCGGTTAGATGAATACTCCCACGGCTACAGTTTTAGTATTCAGTACTCAGTAATCAGTATTCAGTCTCAAAATTAGTAAAGAACTCAGATATTTCTACAAAATCACGGCTATGTTATTTAGCCATCAGAATTTAGAACTTGAGTTTCAGTCAAATTCATGCAAAGGTTATATGCACAGTATTTCATATTCAACATGATCAGTAGTTACAGCTTTTGCATGTACTCTTATTCAATAATTTCATGATGTTCATTCAGACAGCTATCATCTCATGCATAAAAACCCATGTATATCAGCCTACCTCACTTAGCATACCAGTACATTCAAAGTACTGACGTATACTCTTTCTTTTATGTTATGATATATCATATCATAGTTTAGCAGCTCAGGTTATCAGTAGCAGTTATAGTGGTGAGTCCTCATATTTCCAGGATAGAGTTATTAATTCAGCATTCTAGAAGTTTATTATGTTTAGTAGTCAGAGTTAGTTGGGGACTTGTCCCATCAACTCCATATTCAAAAAGTTAGAGGATTTCGGACTAGACTATTTCAGACAGATGTTCAGTTTTTTAGTATTACTACCAGTATTTAGTATTTATGTCACTAACTTGAGAACCTTATGGCGTTTCAGTTATATTTTCTCATACGTTATCAGTATTATCATTCAGTGCTCACGGCAGGTACCAGTCATGGGTTAGCTTGTGGTCTTTCGAGACTGTAAGCACCATGTGATGCCCAGGGTGTAGACTCGAGGTGTTATACATACACACCCCACTTGCAAGTGTACAATATGCCAAGAAAATTATTACATCAGTTTTGGACTCAAACCCAATGTTCAAAAAAGTACATAAATCAATCTGGCACTTATGGACTCGAACCCCTGAGCCAACCAAACCCCTAATGTTTCAATTCCATTTATGTCCATCAATGTCTTTACAAAGTCCTTCATCAATCATTATCATGGTTATTCCAAAGCCTTCGTTCAAAAACACAATTCAACTTGTGACAATATAATTCTCATTAACAATTCACAAATAGGTTGAGGGCATGCCATTATCAAAGCCAAAATCATCAAATTTGGGGTTCATCCATGACCCCTTAATTAAATCACAATTGATATACACCCACATGTGCAAAACCATAATTAAAACATGCATAATCACAATTTAAACCATAGAAAATAATATTCAATGATATGCATTCAAACCCCTCAACCTTGATTTCAAAAGTACTATTAATGATTCATAAATATTGCTTTACACATATGCTTTTAGTAAACTAACAATGAGGGAAGATTCAAATGCCTGAATTACGAAGATTCATGAAGAGAAATTGAATTTTGAACCCTTAGATGGCCACTTTGGAGAAACCCTCGCAAATTTTTCTTGAAAGAATTTTGAGAGAGTAAAGAGGATATTTTTATCTTGTAAAGTGTAGAATGTATTTCCCAAAGTGTATTAGGGATGTAAGATCATACAAATCATCACCACATCATACGACTCATCCACATCATTCAACTCACAGCCATGAGTCGTATCCTAAACAGTAATTAGACACCCATACACTCTCTATTATACGACTCCATGATCCCACTCGTGACCTTACCATATGACTCGTATGGTCTCGTCATATCCAAGACAGGACCCAAAGGGATTAGACATTGGAAAACATACAACTCAACCATACCACTCGTAAAATGGTCATACGACCCGTAGTAAGCCACTCATACTCAGAGCAGAACTTAGCCAATTACACACTATTTTGGTTACTACTTGGGTCCATAGATCCGTAACTACACCATACAACTTGAATGATGAGTCATCAATAGGGAAGTGAGCTCAAAGCTCAAGAAATTTTCAAGGACCAAAATCTGGGGTATTCCAGTCTTCCTCCCCTCCTTGCACAGGTGTATTCATTCTTCAATGATGGGACAAGGCATTGACTATCACGATTAAACCCTAAAAATCTCTACTCTTACCTTTAACTAAGTTAGAAAACAAAGATGCCAAGGAAATCAATCCTTCCTTTAACTAATTCAGAAAACAACGATGTTAAGAATAACATATAACTTACGTATGATGTTTTAGAGCGAAAAACAAGAATGGATACTTTGACTTCATGTCCTCTTCATCTTCCCAAGTAGCCCCTTCAAACTTTTGGTTCCTCCATAGAACCTTTACTAAAGTTATGCCCTTCATCCGCAACCGACAAACTTGCAGATCCAAGATCCTCACTGGGACCTCCTCATAAGACAAAGAATCCAAAATACCAATGTTCTCCAAGGGAACAACCAACAAAGGATAACCCACACATTTCCGCAACATGGACACATAGAATACCCGATGAATGGAACTCATACTAGAGGGAAAATCTAACTCATATGCAATATTACCAACACTTCTCAAAACCAAGTATGGTCCAACATATCGGGGACTGAGCCTTTCCTTATTTCCAAACCATATTACTCTAAAAACCTTTACATCATTGAGGAGGCATGATCCAAAGAGTGAACCAAAAAATATTCAGAGAAAAGTTTAAGACCTTAGACTCCATAGCCCAAAAGTGGAATAACCAAGAAAGTGAAACATTCTTAGATGCCTCGTAGCCTCCTGATTATAAGTGTGGTGCATGACACACCTATAAGTAAGACTCTACTCAACACAGCTTTGTGGACACCCCCATGACACCAAAACCTAAAGCTCTGATACCAACTTATCATAGCCCGAACTGGTGCATTAACATAATAGGAAATCCCAAGCCCAACCAGTATCAGGAACCTCCCCGTTATCCAAACCAACCACCAAATGCGTACCTTGAGTCGGCTAAATGCCAATCATATAACAAGATAGTGTGTTTACCCATGTGGTGACTTTAGGATAAGTCTTTAATCGAGACCAACCCAATAGAGTCTAACCACCCAATAACCAAGCAAACCAATGTGGAAACCATAAGACAAAACTATTTATAATAATCCAATATATGTATACACTATAAACAGTCCATACCATACCCAAGTCCATAGTTGTCCCTAGAAAGCCTCGGAACCAAACAAAGAGTACTCAGTAGGGACATGCCTCAGACCATAGCCAAAAATCAAAGTCTATGAAAGATAAGAAATATGTAATGTAAACCATAACATGAAATAGATGCCTTCCGAACTATGGAAGCTCACCACTTCAATCCAACATCGATTGTACCCGAATTCAATCACTAATCAAGCGGAGTGGAATGGAAAATTCTTTATAGTATGGGTATACAACCGCCAGTAGACGGGTTAGTGGGTGAACACTAGCATGCACTTAGGATAGGGGTAAAATAATGTCATTTATAAAGCCAAGTAAAAACCATCCACAATGCATACAACCATACATATATATATAACCATGGCGGGAAAGGAAACTAGGTTTAACATGCCTTTAAAACCTTTACTTGGTTTGTGTAGCTTGGCCATCCTAAACCACCCACAGTCTCTATGAGTTCTTCTCCCCCCTACTGAAAGGGCCTCAGTGTGTATTGTTGCACGAGCAGGGAAGTATCCAATGGGATGACTAGTACCTCCCCTAATAGTGTGACATCATGTACACGGTCCACTAAGATGAATTCTCATATGGAAAAATATGAGTTTCTAGGTTTGGTCCCCCCAGGATCACTACCTTCCATGGTTTTGCTATACACCCCGCCATTATTGCCCAATTAAAACCTTTTTCAAAATGACCAACCAATCCATTTACCATTTTATTAACCGAGTCTAATATTAGTGGTATCATCATACCACCCCTTACTTACAAGTAATATTCATAGCCAAACCATTTAGGTTAAGAGGACTTTCAAGTGCCCTTCCATATACCATATTAAACCACTTGGGAGACTTCCATGTTCCCCACAAGCATAACCATTTAGCCTTTAGCCTTTCCAAACCGTTTAAACCAATTTCATTAATACATTCACTTGAGGGATTTCCATGTATCCCGCAAGGTTTTCAAAATAGATCAACCATGACCACCTAAACTTTACCTTTTAAATCATTCTAAACAATTTTAGACCATGCCAAACAGTTAAAGCATTTATATAATTTAAACTATTTAAACCATCCAAAACCATTTAGAGTTTCATTACCAAACCAAACCATACAAGAGTTCCAATGCAAATTTAACAATGGAGTAAAAACGTTCTTTGAGGCATTTTATCAAACATGTTGAGAGCATACCTTTAGCAAGGCCAAAACCAATGTGTAAATCACCATAATTAGGGCTAATCAAGACCCATTAGTTAAACCATAACCAAAAACCAACAACATATGCAAATAATTACCAAAAATATGTAAAAACATAGTTTAAACTAATACTCAACCCTATGCATAAAGACCCTCAACAATATTTTGAAATCCACCGTTCATTATTCATAAACCAATATTTAAAACACGATACACATGCCTTTAATTTTAAATAATAATGAGAGAAGGAGTATATTACTTATACAAGAAGATTCTGAAGACAAACATGACTCTTGAGCCCCTTTGAAGAACACATGAGAAACCCTAGCCTCCAATCTGCCGAGAGTGAGTTTGAGAGAGTATTTAATGTGTTATGAATCATTTAATAAGTGTTATGGAAAGCCATATTGGTTTATATAACGTGATAATACAAGGGTTTGAAAGGAATAAATATCCAAACTACCCTTGACTTAATAATTAAAACAAACCTCGCCCAGGGGTACGACTCTCGCTTACCATTTGTATTCTAGGGTACGAGTGGCACCCCAACTCGTACCCAAGACCTTACAAAACATTACCTACTAGTTTCTATATGACTCATACCTCCCTACTCGTACCTAAGGGTATGAGTGACACCGCCAATTGTACCCACCACTCCTATGTTAAATAGATTCCACAAGACAACCCAAACATACACCATACGACTTACCTTGCACCACTCGTATGTTTCTATACAACTTTTACCATTGTGAGTCATATCTTGGGCAGTATCCAAGCCTCCCATACTACCTAGGGTACGAGTGAACCCTCAAGACAGCCCCCAACTTGTATCCAATGGGTACGAGTGGTACCCTTGAGTCATACCAAGCCTAGTGAGTCGAAAACTTAGAAAAATTTGCAAGGGTCCAAGACTTAGGATGTTTCAAAGATATAATATAAAATGTGGGTGTTGTTATTTAGTTTTTATGGCAGAAAAGGTGTAAGGCAGTGATAGTAGATCTGAAAAAACAATACACTACAGAAAAAGATCATTTTTGACTTAAGAACTAATTTGAATTGAAAAATTCAACTTTCATTGAAGGAGTTTAAGTTTAAAATTATCGAAGGTAGTGGCTTGTGAAATGAAGAAAAAAATAGAAAAATAAAATAAATTTGGCTCCATATAAGCCTCTCACGCGCCATTTATGAGTGTATCACACCTATGATGTTATGTTAGCCAAAAGTATCAAAAAGACATAACAAGACCCTACTCTGGGTGTTCAAAAGATCTTCTTACATAAGTATACAGATGGCAACTTTTTGTTCCAACAAAATGACCACATGTATATGTAATGTATCAATATTTTATAAATAGTATATAATCATGTATATATGATGTATAACTATGTATCAGAGATACATATACATCCATATATGTTGTTTATACAATATTTAAATATACATTTGTATTCAATCCCGGTCAACTTAAATCTCTACTAAAAAAATTTTAGATAATAGATATAAGCTCCTTTCAATGTTCTAAGTCTTTATATATATATATATATATATATATATATATATATATATATATTAGAAAGAGCGACAAAAAGTCCATTACCATGAGTTATAAGCTAGATTAATGATGGCTAACAAATATTTGATAATCTTTTCGTTTATTCTTTATTTGAACTTGTGAAGACAAAAAGTCCATTACAATGAGTTATATCTAGATTAATGATGGATAAAAAATTTTTGATAATCTTTTCATTTATTCTTACTTGAACTTTTGAAGACAAAAATCAAAAAACAATTCAAGAAAAGTTGGTGAATTAGGAAAAAAACGAGGAAGAAAAGGAAAAAAGGAGCGAAGTGGACATAGTTGGACAATGGGCAAATGCACTTCAATTCAAATAAAATGAAGCGGATGATTAACTTGTGTAAAAAAATGATAATTGGGTTATTTTAGGCAAAAAGAATCCGATTCAATGAATATTTCATCTAAGTCTTCATGTTTAAAATGGACAAAACCTACTTCAACTTCAATGTTCAAATTAGTAAAAATTTTGATTCCACCTTTTAAAAATAAAACAACAAGAAATAATAATAAAAACTAAATTTAATATTTTTACCAATTTTTTCAAGAAAAACTATACAAAATGTTCACAGTAAATTTTTTGGGAAAAGGGTCAAATTTATTCCTTTACTTTGATAAATTGACTAAATATACCCCTCGTTATACTTTAAGATCAAATTTATCCTTATTGTCATACTTTGGGGCCAAATTACCCCTATAGTTTGGAAAATTGGCTAAATATACCCTTCGTCATACGTTGAGATTAAATTTACCCTTGATGTCATACTTTTAGGTCACATTTACCCTCATTATTTAGAAACTTTTCATATGTAACCTTTCTTTAATAGAAAATTTTAAATAAACGTTAAATGTCTTGTTTAAAAAAAATAAACACACCTTAATCTAACTCGTCTAACCTGACTCAAGCCACAAAAAAAAAACCACAAATAAATATACCTCTTTAGTTCTGTTGGTCAAATTTTTTCAACGAGATTAAGCCACTAGATATTACCAATGCATAGTTCATGATAAATTAATTTGCATCAGTGCAAACACGAAAAAATATACCCTTATTTCAATTCATGAATCTGCATCAATGCAGAGCTCATGAATATTTACACTTAACGATCAAATACAATAGATTGGGCCTATTGAATATTTCTCTAGATGATTGAGTTAAAAGGTCTCCTTATGTTTCAATCATGACATCTCTCATTCATATATCTTTATATGCAATTTAGATCTATCCAAACTTTTTTTCATGTGATTTGTTCAGAAAACTTATTCACTAATTCTAGAATCTTGATTCACATAGAATTGCATATTAAATTTTGAAAATTAAACGTGATCGAACAAGAGCAGAGTTTGTAATCGACATTTTCTCTAGTTCTATGCTTATACGTTATCCCATCCATTTATGTTTTGTTTATTCGTAACAACCTATCTGCATTGCTCGTTGAAATAGAAGTATTTTTGTTCACTGAGAAAATTCGATCAACAGAATTGAGGGAGGGGTATATTTATTTGTGTATTTTTGTTCGTCGGATCGCACAAAATAGATTAGGGTGTGATTTATTTTTAAAAATTGCATAATTTAACATTGATTTGGACTTTTATGCTAAAAGAAGGGTACAAGTGAAAAGTTTTTTAACAATGGGGTTAAACATGACTCCAAAGTATGTAATCGAGGGTAAAGTTGGCCCAAAAGTATGACGAACGGTATATTTAGCCAATTTCTGAAGTAGCGGGGTAAATTTAGCCTAAGTATGACAGCATGAGTAAATTTGACTCCAAAATATGACGAATGCTATATTTTGCCAGATTTTCAAAGTAGAAGGGTAAATGTAACCCTTTTCCCCAAACTTTTTACACAAAAAATAACTCATTTTTTAAATTACAAAAAATGATTATTCGGTCATCTTTATTTCTCAAATTGGTCGCTCAACTATCTCTCTTTTTCAAATCATCCAGCTATTAGGGTCGAGAATCTGTAGACCGCCAATTCACAGACGGAGGTGATATTTGGCCCCAAAAAAACTCGAACCTACAACTTAGTAGCTCAAAGATCTGAAGGTCAACCAACAAAAATGTTTTGAGCGAATATCGGACCTGTAAGCCAAGTAATCTATAATGTTACCATTACTATTGCCAAGTAATCTTGTATGCCAATTAAAATTTCCTTAATATAGCATGGTATAATGTTATCATGATTAAGTCACATTTATGTGGGACAGAAGAAGGTCATCTATAATTTTGATTAAAAGGCATCAATATCATTACTGTTTTGCCCTTCGGTATTTTTATTTTTTATTTTTCACCCGGTGTTAGATACTCATGTTTGAATTGGACAAAATTTGAATTCACGTCGAAAAATCTTGTTGGAAAATATGTTCTATGGAGACGTATAAAAATATAAGAAAAAAATATAAAGATGAAGGTTTAATATTCTAAACAACAAACAAATAGTTAAAGCTTGAAACACCTACGAAAAGTTTTTCTAAAAATGATATTTTCCCTCTCTACTCTGCGAGATTGCTGCAGGATTTAACGCAAATAGTTTTAGTTGATATAACAAGCCTTTAAATTTTTGCATCAAGAAAATAGTGAATATAATCCTATTGTGTTAGATCACGGGTCATAGGTCACCCATGTGGATCGACCTGACCCGATTCTTTTTTATTATCTGAAAAAAAAAAGATAATAAAAAAGGGTAACATACTAATTTAAAATAAAATGGGGGAACAGTTACATAACTGTTACCGGACAAAAATCCCTATTTATTTGGTCATTCTTCTGTCAAGAATGATGAAGAAAACAGTGTAAAAATGGGCAGAAAATCAAAAATTAACAACAACAATAAAAAGGATACATTTAATTTGTGATTCAAGAGGCTTTGTTTCCAAGAGATTCAAAGAAGACTTGGGGAATATTCTTTTGGTAGCAAAATTAATTTCATCTGCTGTGAAATTACCAAGGTACATACTATTTTGCTCTAAATTTTTATAACAAATGGCATTAGAGCTAGGTTTAAAATCCCCAGTTTCAATCAAATTTGACTAATTCATATTCTTGAATAAAAAAATATTAAAATTAAATATGGCTTTACCTGTTATAAAGAAATCACGAATAAATATCGAGATTTTAGACTCGACTAAAATCAACAGACCAACCTTCTGTTCTGGAATAAGATTAGAAAGCCATAAGATAGGATCTGAAATTTAATTTCAGTTTCATTTGTTTTTTTCTGATGAACCAAATATATGAAAAGAAGTAACAAGCAATTTCTTTCTCTTCATAATTCAGTGTTTACTTTGTTTTAGAGTAATGTACTTCTTCGAACTTACTAGAAAGTGGAGAATATTTTAGGACTACAAATTTGCATCAATTTTTTTTTGGTAAAGAATTAAGTCTCTTTTTTAAAAAGAATTTAATAGTGACTTTTATATCACTAATGATTCTATTATGAATAGATTAGACTTGATATAGCACTTGTCTAAATTGGTTCTCAAATATTCATAAAAATATTTTGTCTTCTACAATAAATTATGACATAAGTTGTCGTATTGAATGGCATAACCATTCTTATTATTTCTTGGTTCCTATTTCAGACATGATTGAACGGGGACAAACTCAAATCACTCCAAGTGGAAGTTTAGGATGTTGAGCAAAGAAACAAAGTGGAAGAGCACGTCGTCGAAGGATATTTTTTTGAGGTCATAAGATTATACGAAATGATGTCCCCAGGGCGACATAAAATATATTACAGAATAAAAGGGTTATGCGAAGGGAAAGAGAGAAGAAACTGAAAGAATTCAAATCTGTTAAGATGTCCCCTAGTATTACAGTTTCTATTTTTATAAATTTGTTTGAATTAAAATATATAGAACTAGAAAACTATGTAGAAATCTCGGATTGGGAAGCTTTATCTATTTTTGAAAATTCTCTCTGTGATCCTTGGGGCAAGAGATTAGTCAATGTTTACCACAATATTAGACCTAGCGGCCTTTTTGGATGTATATAAGTCATCTCGAATATTTGTGGGATGACTTTTATCTTTAAATTGACTTGTAACATGAAGCTCTTTATTAACTTTATATTATATATATTAAGTTATTTATCTCCTTTTATATGAATTTCATTTATTAGTTTGAGTTTAAAATAATTTAATTGATAGCTATCATCCTAAAACACATTAAAAAATTAATTTCTAATTTTGGTCAAGTGTTTAGTTCGTATATGATGATTGAATTCTTAAGTGTCCTTTCGAGTTTACACTAAACATGAAACCTTTATGTGAAATAATTTACTTAAATGTATAATTTGCATTATTGTCTCTTAATAACAGACATGGCATCGAAAAGCATAATTGCCGACTAGAATAAATGAGAAAACTAAATGGTGACAAATACGACATTTGAAGTCATAAAATATGGTATGTGCTAGAAGAGCAAAATGTTCATGAAGGTTTTAACCATGTCTTATGTCTACCAGGAGAAGGTAACACTTCACAACACAAAAGGGACCTTGAAGCTTGTAAGGCTTGGAAAAAGGCTAATTCCATTGCACGTGGAATCATTGTAAGTTCTGTGATTGATAACCTCATACATGAGTGTGAGGAACTTCCTACTGACAATGTCATCTAGGCACACTTGCGAGGAACATATAGGGTTACTTCTATCACCCGCCTCAGATAGCTGACTATTAAGTTTGACACTTACAAGAAGCGTCATGATCAGAACATCAAACAACACCTTAGGGTGATGTCAAATATGATAACTCAACTCAAAGAGATAGTCACATTCTATCGGATAAGAAGCAGGTTCAGGCAATGATTCAATCTCTTCCCAATAGTTGAGAACACTTGAAGGTCAACTTAACCCTCAATGACAACATTAAAACTTTTTTTGATATTGTCCATCGTGTTAAACTTAAATATGAGCGTCTTGGTGCTACTAAAGCTACTTCTAATGCTTTTTGTGGCAGAATTAAGTGGAAAGAAGTCATTAGGATTCAAGCGTAAGAAGAAGTGGAAAAAGAACAGGAAGGGTAAAGAGACCGAAGAAGGACCCTCTGAGAAAAAAATAAGCCAAATTACAAGAAGGGAAAAAGGTTTCTCAAAAAGAAAGACAAGAGCAAGATGAAGTGCTACAATTGTCATGTTCTGGGGTATTTTGCTTGTGAATATCTTGAGCAGAAAAAGGTAGCATTTCTAAATGTATATCTAAGTGCTACATATATTTCTAGCACTATTTTATTAACTGAATCATCCTTTGTGGATTGTAGATCGGAAGCCACCGACCATGTAAGTCGAGATCGAGAAGTGTTTGCGGAGTTTCGTCGATTTTCACCTGGATCAAGGTACATTTACATAGCAAATAATACAAGACTTGAATTCAAAGTAATTGGCACTTGCAAAATATATTTGCGTGGAGGTTGTTCTTTAATGTAGCAAGACGCCCTATATGCTCCAAAAATTTAATGAAACTTAGTTTCTGTGTATGTTCTTTTAGATGTTGGTTTTCATTTGTTTTTTACTCGTAATTATGTAAGAATTACTTTAGATAATGTTTTTTATGGTTTTGTACATCGTTATGATCGCTTTATTATTTTAGATTGTAATCCTTCAACTTATGACTATTATGTTGACTATTTTTAATATCATGTTATTCTAGTAATAATGATGTTGATATACTTAAATGGAATGCTATATTGGGTCACATAGGGAAAGATCAAATAAATAGATTGGAAAAGGAAGGACATTTAGGTTCTTTCTCTAAAATTAAAATACCAACTTGTGAAAATTGTCTTGTCGGAAAGATTACACGTAAACCATTTGGGAAGGCTAAAAGAACTGAATTCCCATTATAACTAATTCATTCTAATATCTGTGGTCCACTGAATGTGAGGGCAAGGACTGGTGCTTCATATTTCATTACATTTATCGACGATGTCACGCGCTTTGGTTATGTCTATTGATATCTCATAAATCCGAAGCACTTGAATGCTTCACAAGATATATGAATAAAGTTGAGAATCAATTAGACAAAAGTATAAAGGCATTAAGAACCAATAGAGGTCGTGAATATTTGTTAAAACAGTTTGAAGAACTGTGTATTGAAAAAGGCATTATCAGACAATTAACTACTCCTTATACACCTCAACAAAATGGTATATCCGAAAAAGGAATAGAACATTGTTGGATATGACAATGTCTATGATGGAGTAGGCAAATTTCCCAATCTCTTTCTGGGGAGATGGATTATTAACTGCGGCTTACATATTGAATAAAGTGCCTTCTAAATCAGTAATTTCGACTCGTTAAGAACTATGAAAGAAGAATTAGAGTCCATGAAAATAAATAAATTTTGGGATTTAGTTGACCTTCCTTCTAGGCTTAAATCTATTGGGAACAAATGGATTCTCAAAGTTAAATGCAAATCAGATGGGACAATAGAAAGGCACAAAGCACGATTGGTGTCAAAAGGTTTACTCAATAAGATGGGATAGATTATGAGGAAACTTTTTCACCAGTGGTGAAATTTACCTCCATTCACTTGCTTTTGGATATATTTTCACATTTAGATTTAGAATTACACCAAATGGATGTGAAGACAGCTTTTCTCAATAAAGAACTAAACGAGAAAATCTACATGAAAAAAACTGTAGGTTTTGTTTTTAAAGGCCAAGAAAAGAAGATTTGTAAATTAAACAGATCAATATATGGCCTAAAGAAGTCTTCAAGGAAATGGTATCTGAGATTTCATAATAAAGTAATTTCATTTTATTTCACCATGATCAATGAAGACCATTGAATCTATGTGAAAAAGTCTAATGAAATATTTGTGATTCTTTCTCTTTACGTGGATGATATTTTATTATCTAGAAATAATTTAGAGTATGTAAAAATTCTTAAGTCATGGCTTTCTAAGTTATTTGACATGAAAAATATGGGTGAAGCAGACTATATATTGGGTGTTAAAATTCAAAGAGACCGTTCCAAGAAAATTTTGAGTCTATCTCAAGAAACATACATAATAAAAATTTTGAAACATTTTCGAATGAATAGTTGCAAATCCATGGAAACTCCTATAGCAGGAGGTGAAAATTAAGCCTTGAAATGTGTCCAAATACTAAAAAAGAAAAGAAATTCATGTCTCGAATATCATATTCTAGTGCAGTTAAGAGTTTGATATATGCTATGATGTGTACTCACCCAGATATTTAGTATGTCGTATGTCTGGTAAACAGGTATCAATCCAATCCTGAAAGAGATCATTCAAAGCAGTAAAAAGAATATTTTGATACCTAAAGGGAACTGTTGAATATTCATTATGCTATAGTGGATTCAATTTATACATAAGAGGTTATACAGATGTTGATTGGGCTGGTGACCGATATGATAGAAAATCAACCTCCGATTATGCCTTCTAACTAAATGGTGGTGTAATCTCATGGAAAAGTAATAAACAAACTTGCACAGCCCTGTCAACTATGGAATCTGAATTTTTGGCTTGTGCATCTACAGTACAAGAAGATGTTTGGTTGAAGAGATTCTTTGAGCATTTGAATATCGCAAAGAATTATAAGGGTCCCATGATTTTATATTGTGATAGTCAAGTAGCTATCACATATACAAAGGATCCTAAATATCACAGCAAGACCAAGCACATTGATATTAAGTATAACTTTGTAAGAGACATACTATCAAGTAGAGAAATAAATTTACTATACATTCCTACGTGAGAAATGATAGTTGATCCCTTTACTAAGGTGATATCTAGAGACTTGTTTGAGAAATATGTTATGGCTATAGAATTACGTTGGATATGATTATGTTTCTGTATTGTAGATGACTTGATTGTAATTATTATCAATATAAGAATCTTAAATTTATGTTCAATCTCATATGTATGTGAAAATGTGTTTTATTAATATAGTGTGTCAAAAAAATCACAAGATTGGCTCTCTAACATGAGCAATTACCTCTTACGTCAAGGAATGTAAAGAGATAAGTTCCACCATAAGATAATGACTTTTTTTCTAAAGCCAGATGTGATTTTCTCTAAGAATATGGATTTGAGAATTATTAAAGAAAGAAATTCGAGTTAGATATTTAGAGGTGTCTAGACCTAGATCTGTACAATGTTAAACGGATAAAAGAATGAGACACACGCACCATTATAAGGTGAGAACATCATTGCACGTTTTTCATACAATGTGTGCTTAGCGACCAATAGGTTAATGAAAGAATGAATCCCTGCTTCTTTATTATGTGAGACCCTTAAATTTATTTTAACTTTTCATTGACATACCCTTAGACATGTAACTGTTTCTTGAAGTTTTGGTCAGTGTTTCTACTTTAGCATGTTACTAATAGCCATGAGAGATTCAGCAATGTGGTGCATGACTTAAAAAGTAGTTAATTGGAATAGATAGATTCGAGTAGGAAGGGAAGATGATTAAAATAAACATTTTAACTTGTCTACACAAGTCATCCGTTACACTAACCATACAAGTGTTGAGTGTAATTGTGTATATAAAGCTAATCATAAACTCGAGTTCACCTCTTTAAGAGGATGAGGGGTTGGATTAGTAACTACTGAAGTAGTGAATAAAGTCTGGGGTATTGTGAGTATTAGTATCCTCATATTAGTAGAGAATTATTTCCACGTGTGATTGGATTCCTAAATGTAGATTATAAAACCTTAAAGGTAAAGCTCATGATGCTCACAGTTCCCACAAACTATTTATCGTATGAATTGGCGTTTTGTTGATGTAGTAATAGCTTGGGTCTTGTACACCATGTGCAAAGTGGGAGATGTTGGATTACGGTCATGGGTCGCCCATGTGGACTAACCTGACCCGACTAGGTCTTTTTTTATTATCTGAAAAAGAGATAGTAAAAAAGGTAACGTACAGATTTTAAATAAAAGGGCGGAATAGTTACATAACTATTACCGCCCAAAAATTCCTATTTATTTGGTCATTCTTCTGTCAAGAACGATGAAGGAAATAGTGTCAAAAAAAGGTAGAAAACCAAAAATTAACAACAACACCAAAAAGGATAGCATTTAGTTTGTGATCAAGGGTTTGTTTCCAAGAGATTCAAAGCAGATTTGGGTAGATTCTTTTGGTAGAAAAATTAATTTCATCCGCTATGAAATTTACCAAGATACATACTATTTTAATTCGTATTTTTACAATATATTGGAAAGAAAGAACTTTAATACCTGATCTTTTGTGGGGAAGAAAATGTTACTTGCAGAGAGTTGAGAAGAAAGAGAAATTTGTTTTGCAAAACAACACTTGAAGAGTTTATATGGTTAAACTTTTGACTAACACACCCTTTCATTTAAAGACATCCTTTCATAAGAGACACACCCTCTCAGCAAAAGACATATCTTTTAAATAAAAGTCACATCATTTCATTAAAATACAAATCTTCATTCAAATAGACACATCTTATTAAAAAGATACTTTTTCTTCAAAAGACACTTCTTCATAAAATACATTTAGTAATTTAATTTAATTTAAACAAAAATCCAACAATCCCTCACTTTTTTAAATATAAATTAGGACACAAAGATCAAGTCATGTTTACGCATAAAGTAATGTATCTTTTGATTTAAACATCACCTTAGAGCAATGTCACAAGATGAAATCAAAATTCCATGTAGCATAATAGATTTGAACATGCTATTCCTTATAAAAACATCGACGACCCTATACATATAAACATTCATTCCTTCTTTCTACTCAAACATGCTTAGCACTTTTATGGACATGTACTATCCAAGATTTATGAACATTTATGAGAGCAACTCAAACTCCCAATCGAAGCGGCACCACTTCAATGTTTATATAGGTAAAGTTCTCCCAGTGTCTTTGTCATATTTAAGACACTTGTTTCACGAACTGAACCTCATTAAGAGTATTAGAACTCAACCCTTCAAACTATGACAAGTAGAACCAGTACTTCTATTTATTTCATAATGCTAGGTAGGGTTGCTATTATTAGTGGACCTGATTAAGGAGTTTTTATATAATCATACTTGAAGATGTATTCAACAACTCCTTTTTAATAAATTTAGTGAATATTAGTCAAATTAATTTGACTCTACAAATGTGATAGAAGTTATAGTTCCATCTTGAATTACTTTCTCACATAATTATGTCAATAACTTATATGTTTTGACTTCCCATTATATAATCTCTATATGCTCGAACTTGAGTGGCTTGACTATCACAAATTTAGCTCATTATTTACAAAATAAATTGATTCTCTTACTAATCCATCAACCACTCAACTCCTTTCATTTTCTTGCTTCTACTAATGCAAGATTTTCTTGATTTCAAGAAAAAAATTCTTCCCAAGATAAACACCCATCATGTGGTAAATTTATTTTCTCACATAATTGACAACTTGTATCGATATATCTTTATAAAATACTATGAAAATGAGTTTTGTAACTTTTAAAGAACTCAACTATTGGCCCTTTCAATAGAGCTTTCTTATACAAGTTAAGCTACAACTTATTATTATTATTGGTAATCTCAATCTTTGATCAAATGGGCTATATATTGACCTCTTTTATGTTTATGTGACTAATTAATTTATATAGGAGAAAAGACATTTTTTCCTCCCTGAACTTGTCCGCTCCACTTACTTTAGCACTTAAACTAAACTTCTATTTATCTATCCCCCCCCCATAACATCTTTAAAGTGTATTAATTTCACCCCTCAAGACTGAATATCACTCTCACAATGGAGAGTGTATTACAATCGCCCACACATCAGCGCTGATTACTACCACAACATTGCCATGTCACAAATTATTTAAAAAGTATTTTATACATATATATACAAAACAGTCAAGGATCTTAGATTTTCTGGTGAATTTCAGCTGGAAAACTCCATTTTTACCGATTAAATCTATATACATATATATATAACAGCCAAGGAGCTTGGATTTTTTGGCAAATTTCCTCTAGCAAACTCTATCTTTACCAATCAAATCTTCAATGTCTTCGCCCCAAACTCACCTGGAATCGACGATCAAATTCAACCTCCATTAATTAAAAAATACCATAAATCAGTGACCAAAAATCCAATTCACCTGATAAATCCGACCAAACCAACACCAAATTCTCTAAAATCAATGATAAAACACCTAAACCACGTCAATTTTTAACATGATATATGAACAACACAAAGCCAAAGTTTAAAGAATTTTCAAGTTAGAAGCAATATTTATTAGCAATCTTTATTTTGCTTATATTCCGGAAAAACTTACCGAAATATGATTAAAACAAACCCATAAAAGAATATACGCACAAAATTAACATCACTGCCACCATTATCACCACCACCACCATTAACACTGCTGCTATTAACTTTTCTTCAATTTCAATTTTATTTCAAACTTTCAAATCCATAAAGATAACTTTTAATTTTTGAAATCCAATTTCATTTTTTTAATGATCTTAAGTCAAGGAGGAGAAATTGGAGGTGGGGTGAAGGATTTGGTAATTGAATGAGAAAAAATTAGGGGTTGGGAGAGGGGGATGGTGGTGGTAAAATTGGTAGTTGAAGAAAGAGTGGGATGGGGGTTGGAAAATTTGGAGAGGAGAAATTATGATGGGGGTTGGATGGGGGTGGGGATTAGAGGGGAAGGGGGATAGTGGTGGTGAAATTGGTGGTTGAAGGAGGAGTGGTGGCGGTGGTTAATGAAAAAGAATGGCAGTGAAGGGTGAGGGTAAGGGTTGGGGGTTGGGGTCATTGTGTGTGTATGTGTATATATAGAGAGAGAGAGATAGATACACATATATATGTGTGTGTGTGTATATATATATATATATATATATATATACATATATATATATATATATTAAAAAAGTGGGACCATCTCAGTTTTTAAGTAAAAAAATGCTCCTTTTTATAAAAAAAATTCTACATCGGCATTAGGGTTAAAATTAATACACTTTAAAGATGTTAAGGGATGTAAATAAATGAAAGTTTAGTTTAAGTGCTAAAGTAAGTTGAGCGGACAAGTTTAGGGAGAAAACGATGCCTTCACTCTTTATTTAGCACTTTCTCAAGTAATGAGATTAACTCAATAGTCACCCCCACTATTTTATTTAATCTTGATACCCAACATAGTACCAATTTCTCCAAGATCCTCCATTGAAAATGTGTAAATAAAATCTCTTATGATTTTTTTCGATCAACATATCGACAAATTATCATACAACATGACAATATTTATTATGAATTCTAAAGTGAAGCCATATTCACTATCTCAAATAGTTTATACTCTTCGAATATATATTAAATAATTTAAGTCTAATATTGACCTATAATCACATGCCAAAATCCCCAACACTTTAAACATATCAAGTGGTTTTCATATCACATATAGAGAAACTAAATTTACTAACTCGTGCTCTGTAGAGCTCTTATTCACTTAAAATAATTTTTAAGTATACTCACGTACTCATAAACAATGTATTTTTATATCATCCTACAACTTGATAATAAACTTCACATATGATTTTTATGCCAGAATAACGATCTACAATGAACACATAAGAAAATACTATTCCTAAAATTATCAAGTATTAGAAGACCATCACAATATATTATTTACCCTAATATTTATGAAAATAGATGTGGGGTTAAGAAAATAAAACCCATAATTTTTTCTTTGTGATGATTTCTTTGATGTGGTTCCCATTATTGTGGCTGCCTAACACATCATCGTCACTTAAATTTAGACTTGATTAAGTAGCACCAATCTAGAACCTCCAATTTCTTCTTAATATGATCTCACTTTATCATGAATATTGCATATTTTTGGATGGAGAAATTCTTGAAAAGCCAAGCTCTTAAAATGTTGACAGAACATTCAGGCAATCCCCTTTGTGGTCTCTAAGCTTCTTGTTCCAACATTCCCATTTGTTGAAATGCCCTTTGTTGCCTCAAGCTTTTCCTCAACATCTTAAGTATTGGCATCTCTTCTTTAGTTAGTCCTAAAGTGCTTGCGTCTTTTTAGCCTAACAGCTTATAGTTCTGCTTGAATTGCACGGCGATGCCATCTTTTAGACACTTGAAATAACATGACATGGCTTTTTGTGCAAGTTCAGTGTAAGGGACTGCAGCTCCAAAACCGATGACCAAGTCGAATGAGTTTACAACCATCTGCGACTTGGTATATGAATTCTGCCAGATAATTACCATAACTACAACATTGACTCTTCTATTATCTCGATCATATATCAAATATTTCTTGATTATATTCACACTTATCATATTGTATCTAGTTTCCTGGATATAACAAATATTGGCAGTGATCAATTGAATTAAATGAGACATTAGGAACCAACCTATGCAATGGTTTAATTCTTTATCTATAACCCACTTCTTTTATGCTCTACCAAATGGTATACGGCTTTTGTCAATCACCACATATACAACTACATCTTCTTTAAAACAATCCTCAAAAGTGTATTCGTGACTTCTCAGAGAAGCAATATATTTTGTTCTCAAAAATTGAACATCAGTATATTTTTTCATATAATAAAATATCATTTTTAGATTGTTTAAAAATATGTTCATGAACACATATAAAAATATAATAAGAAGAATACAAAGATGATACTTAATATTTTGAACAACAAACACATAGTTAAAGGCTTGAAACACGCACAAAACACTTTTCTAAAAATGATATTTGTTGTCTCTCCTCTGGGAGATTGCTATGGGATTTAACACAAATAGTTTAGTTGACATGATAAACCTTTGGAAATAAAGAACTTAATACTTACCATTGCGACAGGGTGGGGCTTGCCCATCAGCCTACTTTGCCAAAAGGATCTTTTGTGGAGAAGAAAAAGTTATTTGCGGAGAGTTGAGAAGAAAGAGAAAAAAATTTCTGCAAAACAAAACTTGAAGTGTTTATATAGTTAAAGTTTTTACCAACATACCCTTTCAATAAAATACATATCCTTTAATAAGAGGCACACTCTCTCAACAAAAGGCATATTCTATTAGTAAAAGTCTCACCCTTTCATTAAAAGACAACTCTTCATTCAAAAAGAAACATCTTATTAAAATGACATTTTTTTCTCCAAAAGACACCTCTTCATAAATTACATTTAGTAATTTAATTTAATTTAAACAAAAATCCAACAAATCTCACACTCTTATTGGATCACTACCAGACCGTGTATGTGTGTGTATATTACATTGATATTAGAGGTTGAAATGAGAAGGAGAAAGAAAATAAGCATGTTCTATAAAAAAATTTTGTTCGAAGCTATATGAATTCTTGTGTAAATTTAATTACTTTTTTTCCTTCTGTCCTCCTTTTGTATTGGAGTTCTTTAAATTTATAGGAGAAAAAAAGTAAGAATTTTTTAGTTTTAAATAAAAATAATTTCGAGAGTACTTTGAATAAAATTAGAAAGTCTAAGAATTTGCATGAATATAGGCATAAACTGAGATGTAATCCATGTTTGTAAGTTGTAACGAGAGGAAAAGGAAAATGGAAGAAAACAATGGGAAAAAGAAAAATGATTGTATGCTTTTGTTACTCTCGTTTAAAAAAAGAATGACCTACTTTCCTTTTTAGTTCATTTCAAAAAGAATGACCCCTTTAATTTTTTGTAATACTTTAATTTCAATTTTCCACATGACATATTTAGGACCACAAGATTAAAGGACATTTTTGGTACATTTGACACAACTTTAATTTAAGGCTATAAAGTTCAAAAGTCTTCTTTATTTTTTTAAACTTTGTGTCAAATCAAAATAGGTCATTCTTTTTTAAACGCAGGGAGTATTATAATATTAACGGAAAAGAGATAAATATACCCCTAAGCTATGATAAATGGTATGTGTATATTCTTCGTCATATTTTGGGTATACATACGTCTCTTCCGTTAATGAAATGATTTGTATATTCCCCTAACACTATTGGTAGGACATATATGTACCCAAAGTATGACGGATGGTATATACGTATTATTTATCATAGTTTGGGGTATATTTATCTCTTTTTTAAAAAAAATTCTTATTCTAAATAATTAACTCAAACCCACTATACAACCCAATAAACCCATCGAACCCGATTTCAACCAAATTCACCTGACCTCTATTTTTTGTTTCAAATCCGATACTTCCTCTCTTTTTCTATTAAACATGAATTCCAATCAAATTGTAGTAATTGGCCACTTTTGATAGTTAGTGTTTATAGATTGGAAGGATTGGATATTAGGTCACTGGTAGTCGGAGATAAGGGTGTAGCGATGGCTTAGGGGTACTTTTGAATCGATGGAGACAGTGGCTACGTGGTGTTGATCGGTGATGGTTAGTGTTTTTCCAATAGAATTTTGCTAAAAATTGAAACATGAGGGTTCAAGTTGTTTGGTGTTGTTTTTGGGTGTTATGAATTAATGTTTTGTTTAAATAGTAGTGGGTGCTATTGTATTGTGTGTGTGTATATCGTTATAGGTGTGGGAAAAATATATATGTTAGATAGGCACCTCTTAGGTTTTAATTGGGACCGGGTGGGGTAGTGGATTTCCTGAGTTGGTTAGTAGGTTTGGGTTAATTATTTAGAATTAAAAAATTAAAATGAAAAAGGGACAAATATACCCTCAAACTATGATAAATGGTACGTATATATCCTCTGTCATACTTTGGATACACATATACCCCTACCATTAATGTGAAGGGCATATCTACACCCAAAGTATGATGGAGGTATATATATACTATTTATTATATTTTCGGGATATATTTATTCGTTTTCTGTAGTATTTATATATTAATACTCTCGTGATGTTATTATTCTTTTGGAATATTATCATCAGAAGAAGATGGTTACAATTAAAGTCAATTCTAACATGAATTTATAATGTCTGACGATAAAAACTCTTCTACATTGAGAACAATACTCTTATTTAGAATGAATGATGAAAAGTTCACCTAAAATATTTATATTTTTTTAGATTCATAATTTAATTATAAAGTTGTGAGAATTTTCTATCTGAATTATTATCAACTATTTATCAAAATACAAGTGAATAATTGATAGTTAAGATGTTGCGTGATGAATAATTATGATATTAGACCACCCATTGGCAATCAACATTTTAAGTCATGGATGTTAGATAAAATGTGGGTTACAGATGGGCATGTACGCTGCTAACTATAGTGATTAGGATTTTGTTTGGACGTGTACTTGCACATTAACCAATATTGAAAAGGTAAACAAGATCCTTTGTTGTATCATATAAGTCTAAAGACATATACTTTCTTATAACAAAAATATGTATGTATTTGTCTATCCTTTTGTATCGTATAATTGTGAAAACGTATACTTTCTTTTAATAAAAATATATGTTTATTTATAATTTATTGTATTTTCATATAATTATGAAGACATTGTATCTTTTTTATACGCAACAAAGAAATACGTGTTGTTTTCAACTTTGGTAGAATCTTCTACCAACGACTCCGCCCTCCATTAAGAATCATAAAAATTGACTAACCTCATTCAATATTTACTATTATAAAATAATTAATTATTTTAAATTTTAAATCAGCTAATATTAATGAAAAAGATATCATTTTTAATATAATGTAACAAGTACTTATATCTTTTGAATTCACTAATTTCTAATAATAATAAGTGAATCTTGATGGTACTACGAAGGGTATTTTTGATATTACAATCACTTCTGATGGGCAATATGATAGTAAATTACAATATCCGTCCTTATTTCTCTCTTGATAACACGTCTTTCAATGTAAGTGAGACAGTTGGTTCCACCTCCTTCTTCTTCTTCCACCTACTATTTTCAGTCGAATATCAATCTCTTGGACATCAAAAATAACAAACATGTTTTCTTCTTTCGCTGGCATTGTTTGTATGTTTCTCCATTTATGTTTTGTCCCCTGTTGTTGCTTGATTTGGGAATTAGTAATTTTATCATATTTGGGTATTGAATGTGAATGGTTTCTTGCAGGAGACTGTCTGGAGGTACCGAAAATTAAAATCAAAATGGCATTGTGTGTTCTTCATTTTCTTAACTACATAGGATTTTTGCTATTGCTAATCAATAGATCTTGATAAATTATACTTGAGAAGCACTTCAAGGAATTTTTTATGTCTCTTTACTCTTTCAGAGATCATCAGTTTTCCTTCTTTTTGTATGTGTTGTGAGCTTGATGTTTTTAGAGTCATTATTCTCTGTGATCTTTCAATTTCAAATTTCAAATTTTACTAGGGGGTGTGTTGAAGTTGGGTAAATCTCAGACTTGTTTTAGCTGTTAAACCCAACCTTTCTTTGGATGTCTTTCTTATGTTTTAGTATACTACCATCCTCAAAGATTTGTATGGGTTGAATAGTAGAATGATCACACATTCAATGGCTTAGGTTGAGCAACGTATCTAACTGTAATATAAAAAGCATGGAAAAAATCATTTTTTTCTTTTTGCTAACGATTTCAAATATTCTACTATCAAACACTGAATTCTTCAAATATTTTTTTTATTCGTTTTTTTCCTCATCTCACTAATCTCTCTTATAAATATGATTTTAGATGTTTTTAAAAGTCACATCTTCTCAAAGTGGGAACAAAATACAATGCTCACATCGACTTGAAACAAAATTATCTTTTGTGAAGTTGTTATGATAATCTTCTGCTTCCTTAAAATCTTTGATCTGGCCACTGTAAAAACATTTTTGTTTGTACGTGCAGCTGTTATGACAACGTTCTTACCTTGTATTATATTTTAACAATTAGCAGAAGTCTTTAAGGCAGGACAAATGAGTAAGCTACCAAGTCGACCCACAATTACTTTTTATATTGACAGTATATAGAAGTTAAACCCTTTACCCTTTCTCTTCTCATTTTGAGAATTAAATTATGGTTAATAGCTTGTGCTATGAAGTAATACTTGCTAAAGATTGATTTTTTGTATTTTTGATGATTAATGCAGCATGCCTTTTGGGGACTTTCATAAACATGCTGATAATGCCTGCTCTTTGCTCTCACTGGATCATGGGGTCAAAGTATAGAACTCAGTTGAGACAAAGATATAATCTTGTGGAAGCTCCTTATTCAGACATAATTTCCCACATATTATGTCTATGTTGTACTCTTTGTTAAGAGTTCAAAGAGCTTCGGAACAAGGGACTTTATCCTGCTCTAGGTATGTCAAACTTGGTACAATAATGTTGTATTGTGTGTAGCGTTCATCTAAAAGTTTTAGCTAATATGGTGGGATTATTCCTTTTATAGACTCTTAAATCGAACACATAAAAGTATTTTTGTTAACAGATGGCGATGAAACTATAATTCTTGATCTTAACCTTGTTCTAATAAATATGGTGTAGGGTGGAACGGTATATTTACTCAGCAACATTATGGGAACCAACAAGTGAATCAAGCTCCCCAAGTACAATCCATGTCAAAGTAAGACTCAAAATTATGAATTTTTATTTGTTTGATTTGAGGTTGTAGTGTGTTAGTCATTTTTTGCATCAACTAGATTCTATTCAAGTTTGAAGTTGTATCCGTAGTTAAACATCTGGTTTGGTTGTGTTAATTGTTTTAACTATGTTTTTGTAACTTTATTTCAATTAGATTATTGTTTTACTAGAAGCAATGCCTCTGGTGTATGTACTTGCTTTCAATGTTGCTCGGAATCTTTAAAAATGCTGGCAGGTGTGTGTTGGATACTCCAAAAGTAAAGCACTAAAATTTTTCCCGCACTAATAGCTATAGTAAATTTCTTTGTACTTCATTGTTGCATCTAGGCCTTTCATATCAATTACTGTATGGCATATTATTGTTATGTTACCTTTAATACTTTTCCTTCTTTTCCCCAGTTAATTCAAAGATGCAGCTGCCAACTACAACTGCTTGAGTTCACATTTTCAACTTTTGGTACACTTTGTAGCAAAGCTTAATCAATGTAATAATTTAGAATGTTTACAAATAAGTATACTTTGTTTCACATAATATGAAGCATAACATTGTATGACGTTACTATTTCACTTAATGATACTTTTTTCTTTAACGGCAAAAAGTCACCCATGAAGAGCACGGGCACGAGCCATCTAGTTTCAAAAGAATTCAAATAAACTCTTCTTCGCGTTCTTCATAGAATCATAGAGGATGAGTATTAATTTAGATTTACCATGTTCTTTTACATCTCTCTTCTCTCACCATATTTTAAATTCCTATTACTAGATTCTCTATACAAAAATAATACTTTTTATCTCCAAATTGGCCTTACTTTGGGGTTGCTCAAGGGTGTAAGAATGGACTTAATTCACCTGAGAGAGTTGTGCTTTTCTTTTAGTAAATTGGTATGTATGGATTAAAATGAGACTTCTCTCGAATTTTTTTTTCTCTCAATGTGAATATGTGATTCTTCTTAATGACTTTTGTTGTTACGTTGTTTTTATACATCGATGCACCTAAGGTTTTTCGTGAAAAGAAACCTTTTATGAAGAACCATTTGTTTCATTAGCTCTCATTACTTTAGTGTTTTAGTACTGTTGTTTGATTTTTAGTCTCAAAATCCTATTACTAATCTTCAGACTATGTGAGGTATGAACTCATGCTCATTTTGTATTATCGTCTCACCTGGTGCTCCTATTCACAGAAAATGTGTGCCTCATCTTAGTTAGAAATCAGGTTTGAATTATAATTCACATGGATCGGGATTCTTATGAAAGGTTTGTTGCTGATAATAAGAGTGGGGATAACACGAACTTAGGGTGGAATAATTATATGAAAATAATGGATTTTATGGGTCCAGATTCAGGTTTCTTGATAGATGACACGGCTGTTTTTAGCAATTCGTTCCATTTTATTAAAGAGCTTAGTCGCTTTCTGAAGAGTGGGGGGCTAGTTAGGTTGAGAAATTGGCTGGTTCCAGGAAATCTGATGGTCATATAGGGAAGTTTACATGGAAGATTAAGAACTTCAGAAGGTTGAAAGATATTTTTTAAAAAGGCAGATTACTGGGCTTTGCATTAAAAGCTGGAGGTTTCAAATTGGAAATCGGGATTGTCGTCAGATTATTTACCCCAAAGGTATGCCTTATCCTGCCTACAGTAATCTCATCACATATGAAAGTATGTTTCGGTATGCTTACAGTTTCTTTTATTGCCCTTTTTAGTATGGTGTTAGTTGGTCAGGCTTGATTTCCGTACCTATAATAACAAGTTCCTTCAATATTTTGGTATGGTAAATTTGATGTCAAGGCTCTATGGAAATTAGAGAAATGTGTTCATGTATCATATATGTCCTTATTTGATCATGCAAAGTTCTTTCTTCCAGCATAAATGACCCTTTGACTCATAATTTAGTGTCATTTTGTGTCACGACCTAAATCAGGGCCTGACCTTGACGAGTATCTCAAGTCCACATAGACCGGAGACCACCCCTTATACCTAATCAAGTGAACACAACATCTCCAACGTTGGATAAATTTCTAACATATAACAAGATAGCATAAGAATAAGCTTAGTGATAATTAAATCACATTTATAACCGGCAATCGGTAATCGGACAAACAACCTACCAACATCACCCAAGTCCACAATAATCTAAAATATCCTTCTAACAAAAGAATCAAAAAACAGCCTTGGCCGGGACATGTCCATGATACTAACAATGACAATGATAATATTAATGATAATAAAAACTCTCAATCCTAATCTATGATAAAAACTGATGAAATGTCTATGTCTTCCAGAGAATGGAAGTTGACCACTTCACCATAACGATTCAACAAACCGAGCTAATCCACCTAACTCTGTACAGAAAAAATAGAAGTATCTCTGGTGCCTGCATCGTATGGGGATACAGCGTCCAGAGACGATTAGTGGGGTGAACATTAGCATGTAACTCAGGGATAGGAAATAAAATAATGTCAAGCCAAGTCATTTCAATACCATATGAATCATATCATAAAACATATATAAGTAATATACCGGGATAGGAAACAAGGTTTAGCATCCACTTTAAAACTTAACCTGGATTGTGTAGCTCAACCATCATAACATAAGAAGGCACTCATGGGCTATATGGACCCAGCTTTCTCCCAGCTGGTAGGGCCCTAGTGTGTGTGGTCACATGAACTAGAGGGTATACATATGCACTATAGGGGAATCCAACCTCCTAGTACATCAAGGTGACACATGCACCAAATCATGTAATATAATATGAGGGACTCTAACCGCCCAATCATATGATAACAATAAGAGAGACTAGAACCACCCGGTCATATAGACCCCCACGTCGGCATCCACAGTTTCCAGTATTGATCCCTTGGGACCTCCACTTTCACGACACAACTACACAACCCTCATTAAAGCGCAACTAAAATAATTAACGAACATTCTCATTCATTGAACCATGATACACATTTAGGCATACATTGTTGGTATCGTCATACCTACAACATTGCAAGGTAATATCAACATGCCGTAACAATTTTATTATTTGGGAAAATTCATAGCCCCTTGGTTCAATTATACATTAGCTTGGGGAATTACACAACCCATAAGGTTCAATTCAAAATCATTATGCTTTAATAGCCTTTCACATCATGGAATAATTCAAGAGTAGTAGTTCAATGTGCAAATTTTTCATATTCAAAACCAGTTTCAGAATATGGGTTTGAGGTCATAACAACTTCAAAAGTCACAAGTTGGGGAAAATCACAATCCCCTAGTTTGTTCACCATACCCATGCATCCCACAAGTTCAAAACCAAAATTAAAGCATGAACAATTATGTGTAAACCACGGGAAACATTATTCAGCTACAAGCATTCAAAACCCTCAACCCGTGTTTCAAAACAAACATCAATACCATATGAGCAGTACTTTAAAACATATACTTTTGACAAATTAGCAATTAGGAAAGAATAACTTACCTGATATACCAAGTTTCACTTAAAGAATTCAACCCTTGAGCCCTCCTTGACCTACTTCTTAGAAACCCTAAGTGTGGAAGCTTGAGAGACTTGAGAGATAAGAAAGAATATTTGGAGTGTGTTATCGATTAAAATAAGAACCCAAGTATGTTTATAGGTCGTGAGTTATTATTGGGATAAGTGGTAAATATCTAAAATACCCTTATTAAAAAGTTGGAAAATAACAATCAATCATTACGGGTCTCATAACGACTCATTATGACTCATCTCCATGAGTCGTTGCAAATATAGTATCACCTGGAATACATATTGTTGACCTTACGACTCGAATACCATGACCCATAGTGATACCCTATGACTTATAGGGTCCAGTCGTAGTCAACACAGAACCCACTTGGGATATACACTAGTCATCCTATGATTTGCTTCCAAAGATTCGTATTGGATCTTTACGACTATTAGTCAGCCACTCGTACTCAGAGAAGAACTTAGTCACACATACATTGTTTAGGTTAAGATTTGGTCCCTAGGACCCATCAAGCTCCTTACGACTCATAAGGAGAGTTATAGTTAGGACAGTGAGGATAAAATTTTAGAAATTTTCAAGGACCAAAAACCCGGGGTGTTACATACTCCCCACCCCACCCCACCCCACCCCCCCTTAGTATCATTCATCCTCAAATGATAGGACAAGGAATCTATTAGCACGATTTGACTCAAATACAACCACACTTACCTTTAACAAAGACAAAAAACAAAGATGTTAAGGAATACACATACCTCTAGCACAAT
Source organism: Capsicum baccatum var. pendulum (assembly GCA_030864225.1). NCBI lineage: Eukaryota > Viridiplantae > Streptophyta > Magnoliopsida > Solanales > Solanaceae > Capsicum > Capsicum baccatum. The sequence goes on along the minus strand of CM061550.1, from coordinate 200,853,027 downwards.
TTTATGAAGTAGGGAACAAGAATGGATACTTGAACTTCATCTCCTCCTCAGCTTCCCAAGTAGCTTCCTCAACCTTTTTGTTCCTCCAAAGAACCTTTAATGAAGCTACATCCTTAGTATGCAACCGACAAACTTGCCAATCCAAATATTCAATTGGGGCCTCATCATAAGAAAAGAAATCTAAAATGCTTACCCTTTCTAAAGAAACGACCATCAAAGGATCACCCACGCACTTTATCAACATCGAAATATGAAACATCGGATGAATGGATCTCAAACTAGAAGGCAACTCTAATTCATATACAATATTATAGACCCTCTTCAAAACCAAGTACGGATCGACATAACGAGGATTAAGCTTCCCCTTACTTCCAAAATGCATCACTCCCTTCAAGGGAGACACGTTAAAAAAAAACCCAATCACTGACATCAAACTCCAATTACCTTCGCCTCACGTCTGTATAGGAATTTTGGCAACTTTGGGTGGCCTTAATTCTATCTTGAATTACCTTCAGCTTCTCCATGGCTTGGTGAACCAAATTAGGGACAAATAACTTATTTTCACCAACCTCAAATCACCCAATAGGAGACCTATACCTCCTACTATATAAGGCCTTAAATGGGGTCATACCAATACTAGAGTGATAATTGTTGTTGTGGGAAAATTCTATGAGAGGCAAGATGTCAACCCAACTACCACTATAATCAAATACACAAACCCGTAATATATCTTTCAAAGCCTGAATTGTCCTTTTCATTTTCCCATCCGTCTGTGGATGGAAAACGGTACTAAGGGTTACCTTAGTCCCCAAATCTCACTGGAATGACCTCCAATTGTAAGATGAGAACTGAGTACCTCAATCAGAAATTATAGAAATTGATGCACCATGCAACTTTATCATCTCTTGATATACAACTTCATATAGTCCTCAACACAAAAAGTCGTCCTAACTGGCAAGAAATGAGCAGACTTAGTCATCACATCCATGTTGACCCAAATTAAATCAAATTACTAATGAGACCGCGGAAGATCGGTAACAAAACCCACATTAATTATTTCCCACTTCTATATTGGCAGCTCAATCTCTTCAGTTAACCCACCGAGACTCGAGTGCTCCACCTTCACTTGTCGATACACCATGCACTTAGACACGAAATTGGCCACATCCCGCTTTATATTATTTAACCAATAAATCACCTTAAGATCATGATACATTTTTGTTGATCCAGGATGAATAGTATAATTCGACTCATGAGCTTTGGCAAAAATTATTCTTGTAACCCATCAACATTGGGAATACATAATCTACCTTGGTACCTCAAGATACCATCACCACCAATCTCAAAATCCATCACCTTCTATGTACCCACAACATTCTTGATTTGCATCAAGATAGGATCCAACATCTATTTCTCCTTTACTTCAGTCCCAAAGATAACTTCGCCACCTCTTAAATAGTCACACCACCATCTTCTAAATCCAAGAGATGGACTCCTAGATTAGGAAAATAGTGAATATCCTTCACCAAATCCCATTTCTCCTCGTCAACATAAGATAATCTTCCCATGGACAACCTGCTCAGAGCATCAGCAACTAAGTTAGCTTTACCTAGGTGATAGTGGAGACTCATATCATAGTACTTTAGTAACTCAAGCCATATCCTTACTTGAGATCCAATTCTTTCTAAGTTAACACATATTACAGGCTCTTATTATCAGAATAAATATCTACATGCCCCTATATGAATAATGCCGCTAGATCTTTAATGAAAATATCACAGCTAACAATTCCAAATCATAAGTTGGATAATTTTTCTCATGAACTTTCAACTGTCTAGAAGTATGCACAACCACCTTACCATGTTGCATCGACACGCAACCCAGTCCCACCCAGGACGTATCATAAAAGATAATAAAACCACTAGTACCATCAGATAGAGTCCTAAAGCTGAAGTAAACTTCTCCTTCAACTTCTCGAAACTACCCTTACAAGTATCAGACCACAAGAACCTCACCTTGTTTTGAGTCAACATAGTCAATGGGACAGCAATAGAAGAGAAAATTTCCATAAACCTTTTATAATAACCAGCTAGACCCAAAAAGCTCTGAATATCGATGGGAGTCGTGGGTCTAGGCTACTTGGTAACCACTACAACTTTCTAGGAATCCACCATGGTCCTTTCATTAGAAACAACATGACCCAAATAGGTCACAATATTTAACCACAACTCACACTTAGAAAATTTTGTATACAACTGCTAATTTTTCAAGGTTTGTAACACAAGGCAGAGGTGATCATCATGGTCCACCTCGCTCTTCCAAAACACCAAAATATCATCAATAAAGACAATGACGAACAAATCCATAAACTGATGAAAAACCCAGTTCAAAAAATACATAAATGCCATTGGGGCATTAGTTAAACCAAAAGACATTACCAAAAACTCAAAATAAACATACCTAGTTCAGAAAGCAGTCTCAGGGATATCCGTCTCCCTACTATTCAGCTGATAGTACCCAGGCCAGAGATCAATCTTAGAAAATTACTTAGCACCCTGAAGGTTATCAAAGAGATCATCAATCCTATAAAGAGGATACTTATTCTTCATGGTCACCATATTTAATTGGCGGTAATCAATACAAATCCAAAGAAAACCATCCCTCTTACGTATGAATAGAACTGGAGCACCCTATGAAGACACACTAGGGTGGATAAAACCCTTATCCAGAAAATCTTTCAACTCCTTCTTGAGTTTTTTCAACTAAACCGGAGCCATCCTATAAGGAGGGATAGAAAATAGATGAGTGTCGAGACAAAGATCAATCCCGAAATCAATTTCCTATTGGGAGGAACACCAGGAAAATCATCAGGGAACACCTCACGAAACTCACAGACCACAAGGACAGTCTGCAAAGAGGGACCTTCGAATTTAGAATACTTAACATGCACTAAGTGATAGAGGCACTCTTTAGAAACCAATTTCCAATCTCTAAGATACGAAACAAACCTTCTCATTGGAACTACGCTCGATCATCAGCTCATTAAAGAAGTGGAAACTAACCCTTTGTGTTTGATAATCAAGAGACGCATAGCACGAATGCAACCAATCCATCCCCTAAATCATATCAAAGTATAACATATCCAACTCTATCAGATCCACCAAGGTCTCCCTACTATAGACCGACATTACACAATCCCTATAGACCCTTCTAGCCATAATGGAGTCACCCACTGGGATGGATATCGAAAAGGTACCTGAAATACACACAGGATAAAAGACAAAATAGATAGCCACATAACGGGTCACATAAGAGAGGGTAGACTAGGTATTAAGTAGACAATATACATAACAAGATAAAATTTTAAGCATACCAATAACAATATTAGGAGATGCCTCAAAATCCTAGCGAATGGCAAGAGCATACAAACAGTTCCATCCAATACCAGAGCCAGAAGAAGAAGTAGCACTCTTTAGTGCCGAAGCTGATGAAGTAGAAAAATGGATCTTATTTGCTCCAGAACAAACCTTAGAAAGACAATCCCTCTACATATGGCCAATCTGACCATAATTAAGGCACTTATTCCTTCCCTTTTTAGAAATACCATAAAGCACATCACCATAAAATCTACACAGGGGATATGATAGAGCTAACTGAGCTCCGCTAGCCTGAGACTAAGCACCCTGTGCCCTTGGACCAACATTATTCTAAAAATGGCAATCACCCAACAGCTTCAAATAAGGAGCACTAGCCATATAGTGGGAACCAAAACTGCCCCACTTCTTCTTAGACCACTTCCTATCATCTCTACCACTCTATTGATAGTGTCTACCCAAATCTGTCTACTAAAACTTATTACTCTACCTTTCAGTCATCTCTGCTTGCTTTTTTTTCCTCTTTTACTTATTGCATATACACCATAAGTCTAGAAATATCCGTATCCTTATTCATCAAGGAAGTCTTTCTCTCTAAGATCAATTTATGGGACAACCCCAAAGAAAAAATCCTCATTATAGCCCTCATAGCCCTCATGTTAGACACTAATTCTAGAGCATATCGTGACAGTTGATGAAACCTAAAGACATACTCATTTACTGTCATCCTATCTTATTTCAATTCATGAATTCCTTAGCCTTTTTCTTTCTCAATTTCTAAGGAAAGAAGTGATCAAGAAAAGCACAGGAGAAGTCATCCCACAAAGGGGAATCAGCATCATCGACCCTAAGCTCTTCCTACTCATTATACCATTGGTATGTTATATCCTTAAATTGATAAGCATCTAACACCACCCTCTACATCAGAATCATGCATCACATAGAAGATATTTTCCATCTCATCAATGAAATTTTGAGGATCTTCCTAAACTTTAAAACTAGTGAAAGTCAAAAAACTCAGCCTCATAAATTAACCAACTCTAGTGACCTCTGAAGATAAAGCGACAGAAGTAATATGCTCAGTTTGAAAGGCTACCAAGTGGGTAAGAAAATAGTAATGCCCTGAGTCTGTACCCCAGATGCTACATGATGCTTATGACCTTGAAAGACCACAAGCTAACCCATGTCTAATAGCTATTGTGAGCACTAAATAATAATACTAAAATAAAGATGGAATTAGACTAAAGTACCATAAGGTTCAAACATCTAAAATACTATTGAAAATATCAAACTGTAATAATAATCTATAAAACTAAATACTATCTGAAAACTAATCTAGTCAGAAAAGCTTCTAACTTAACTGTCTGAAAGTGAAGCGGATGGGACAATCCCCTAACTAACTCCATCTACTAAAATACTGGGTCTACTGATAAAATGAAATAAAAGAATATCCTCGAATGATGAGGACTCACTGCTAAATCTACTACTGGCTGAATCTGGATCTATCTATGCATGGTCAGGAACCTGAAAATCTAAACTTATGATATGAGACATCATAGCGCAAAGAAAGGGTATGTGTTAGTACACAGAATGTACTGGTATACTAGATATGGTAAGATTGAATGCAATGGTTCATATGTGACCAAATGATATAGAGTAATTAAATGTAAGAATACGTGGATAACTGATACTACTGAAAGCACTGATTATATAATATTATGGACATACATAGATATATATTATATCTAAGCTTTTCTGAAGATGAGTACTGAGTTCTAATAACTGAGTAACTAATATCTGAAGTTACTAATAACTAAATTACAGATACTGATTGACTGTGTCTGATAGTCCTAATTTTATAGAACTGAATTGGGTTCTAAACTGAAGACTAAAATTAAAACTGTGAGAGGTAATCATCTAACCGATATGCCCCAAATATGAGCTGATAGGGGTCCAACCTGTGACACCAGTTTGAAGGGTTTTAGTACCGTGCCATGGTTACTAACAATGGCTGTGAGTTAACCCTAACTTGCAGGAAGACATTTTGTCAACCCTTAACTGGCAGAAAAACTCATAAGAGATGTGTCAACCCTTATCTAGCAGGAAGACATCTCAACCTATGCTGGCTACATAGTTCTGTAACTCAGGGATTGATACTAAGGGTCAAACCCTACACTAACAGGAATACCCCCATCCCTGGGTTCGCTCGATGCTTAATCCTACTCCCAAATGAAAGACACTGAACTGATTATACTAAACTGAACTAGACTGATACTGAGTTTCCTAAGATTTCTTAAGTTCTATAATTGACTGAGAGTACTACTGGTCGTGACATGACTAATACTATTTTGTAACTGACACTGGCTCTAGGTAAACAGCTAAATTATCAGGTATTAAATACCCCCAGGATTCGATAGCATGAAAAGTAAAGCTTCGCAAACTCTTGAATAACATAATAATGTTCACTTGTTCATAATTCATTCATAGAGATATTTCATCAAACAATTGCAATGCATTAACTTGTACATGAATGGGGAATACATGTTATCATGGTTTAATGTCACTATTTCATTCACATAGATATTTTATCAAACACTTGTAAGGCATAAACTTGTACATATACTAGCATGTCATGATTTCATCATTTAATTCACATGAATATTCAATCAATCACTTGGGGAGCACGACCTAATGCACATATTCATAGATAATATATAAACATGGCAACTACAATGCGCAACTTGCAATTTTATGGGTTTATTATGCTATTCATGTAATTCCCCCTAAATACTATTCTATTTTTCATGAATCTTGTCATAATCATGGATTGAAAATACCAAATTAACATCACATACACATTAATCACTTTGTAAATACAAGGGTTTATAAAGATAATCACATATTTATCACACATACTATTCAACTTCATGAAACTTGCACTTAAATCATGGATTGAAGCCCAACTAATATCATAAACATGAATTCAATCTAATTTAACTATGAAAATCATAAATCTAAGATCTTGTATATTTAAAAAGAGATTCTTGGACTCTATGGGTGAAAGGAACCCATAGATGAATACCTAACATACCTTAGAAGATTCTTTCTTGAAGGTTCTTGGAGGAATTCTTAGGCTTGTTCTTGATTTTCTTGAACTAGAGTTTTTGCCTCTTTGAGAGAGAATATTTTATTCTTGAGAGAAAGTGAGGAAATAATGAGGAAATAGGTTGAGGAAATAGGTTATTTAGGGGTATAACTTCATGTTTAGACTGATTAGGGGACATAGAAAATACCAAAATACCCCTGGGAATAAAGGAAAATTCGTCACTAAAAAACTCAATTTTGGGCCCTGGCACGAGCGGCGCTATCGTGTCGTGTCACTAGAAAATGATAATTGGGAACTCGGGACTGGCGCAACGTGGTAGAATTGCGGTGCCTCTTTGATTCTGAATTTTGCCCTCAACGCGATGCGATAGAATCACGTTAGAACACTAGAAAAGGATAATTATGAACTGAGCCTATGGCGCGATACGCTAATATCATGATGGAGAACTGGAAAGTGACAATTACCATTTGGCTTAGCTCCACAATGCGCTGACGTTCCAGGTGGTACACAGTCTTACAAAAATGGCTCTAACTCTTCACCAGGATATCGAATTTTGGGCAAATTTTATATTATTGGAAAGCAAATTGAATTTCCTATGCAATGGTACTGAGTATTTCAAAAATTTTATATTGGATTACTCATGTACTAAGATTTAAATTAAGCTAGGAAAATATGGGGTATTACAATATCTCCTCCTTGGGAACATACATCCTCAAATGAGACTGATTAATCCAAGAAACAATGATAGACTGAGTTTACACGCTGAACATGCACAACTCAAACCTGACTACATGACTGAACTACTGACAAACTGAGTTTTAGTATCATATTGAACATGCATATCTGATGCATAGAATACATTACTAAACTAATTTATGAATGAATGAATGAATATGCAACGGTAAAGAATACCAAATTCATAACTATAATTGAACAAGGAACTGAGTAAATCTAAGGAAGGTTGTTACCTTAGGCTAAGAATATTGATGAACCTGAGATCATTTACTGGACATGTAAAAACGAGAACATGAGAACATTACTTTGTCTAAAATATGATATATATGAACTGAATATCGTGAATTAAATTGATTTCTTGGATACATGTCATACGGCTGAGATTGGAACTTGAGGGTTAACTTATGAGTACCCACTACTCCAAATTGCATTTGTTACGTGAAGAGAAACTGGAAGCTTTAGGACATGAAAGCTCAGGGATTATAGTGCATCTCTCCCTTGGGGCATTATGTCCCTTAAAGAATGCTGACTTGGTTGAGATACTAAGGAAAAGCTAGGACAATGCATGAGACACCTACAGACTAGATCGTGACTAAATATCTGAGATCTGAAATTGAGGCATGATACATGAACTGAGTTGAATTTGTAACTACTAGGATATTCTATTTTGGGATAGGATAACTAGATGGAAAGATGGGAAACCATCCGAATATGTCCGCCTGACTGTTAAACTGGATTTTTGTCTTTACAGACTAACTCATACTAAAAACTTATACTTAATTAGAGCATTTATTTGACATTTTTTCAATAAGGTTCTAATGACTTTAGGGGGTAAGGAATCTTGGCATGGTCAAAATAAGACATCTGAATAAGAAACCACAATATGGCCAAAAAATTCTTTAATATGGGCACTGATAACCCTACCTACTGAGGTCTAAAAAATAGAATAATTACATCACAAATTTACTAAGAGGTCTAAACTGAAGATATACATGGCATAGTCTTAATTTAACTGATCATTAGGAGCATGGCATGAGTTTGGGAACTAAGCATACTATGAGGTATAAGTACTTGAGTCATAAGTTGCATGTCCTGAGTTGGAGTTTCTGTATTCATGGAACATGATTGATTATACTTAGTGAAGTGGAACTCCTTATGCTAGGAACTATAAGGGTACCTAATTTTCAAAAATATGTCTGAATATGAGCTAGGATCATAGAGATGACATGTAAGGCATGAGTACTGACATTACTGATATTACTACTAAAATCTGAAAGCTTGACTTGGTTACTTGTTCTAACATCTCCCACTTAGCTTAAAGTCATCATTCTAAAGTTGTGAACCACTTAATCAACAACTCTAAACTTAACTATCACCACCTTACTCTAAAGTATGAGGTAGATACTGAGGAGGGATCTACAAATATTTTAGGTCTGACACCAAAGTTGACGGCTATATAAAGGTTATAAAGAAAGTAAAGCCTCGGGATCTAACAGGGTATAAACATAAAGATGAAAGACTCATAACGTACCCGTAACTATATAAGGAAAACTTTCCTGATCAAGGAGAGATTGGAGTGCATGAAATTTGTTCTGGCGTTGAGCACTAGTGGTGCTGGAATTGGTACCCTGCTGAGTTGGGCGACCAAATGGAACTAGAGGATGACTATGCTGACTTCGCATACTAGCCTTAGGACATTCTCGGACTCTATGACCTAACTCTTCATATCCAAAACATACAACATTGTCGGATTTACACATACCTAGGTGATTTCTACCATATTCTTTGCAAAGTGGATGGGTACGACTACTGCTCACACTACCCTGGGTTTTGGAGCCTAGCGCCCCATCCCAATGATCATTCGTGAACTTTAGTACTTGCACACTAGCTAAAGATGGAGCTAGAACTGAAGACTTTGGATGAAACTGGGAACGGTTACTGTCTTTTGACTTAGGTTGAGCAAAACTAAAGCTACCCATTCTGGCTCTCTTATTTTCTGTCTCCTTATTCTTAAGCTTCTACTCCTCAATCTATGGAGCATGAACCATAAGTCTAGATTTTTCATCTTTTTAATTAACATCTTAGTCCTACACTTCTTGACCACGCTATTAGATACCCCAGATACAAACGTGCTCATTCTGGACCTATTGTCTACTACTACATGGGGCATACCTGGCTAACTGAGTAAACTTGAGGGAATACTCTTTCACGCTCATACTGCCCTGTCTGAGATTGATAAACTCTAACACCTTTGATTCTCTCATATCTAAGGGAAAGAATCTATCTAGGAAGGCAGTAGCAAACTCTTCCCACTATATGGGCTTTGTATCTATACCTATGTCTTTCTTCCACTTCTTAAACCACGTATAAGCTACATCTTATAGCTAATAGGCAACTAACTCAGCACTCTCACTAGAAGTCACTCCCATGATGTCTGTGACTTTTTGAACCTAATTGAGGCACTCCTATGGGTCCTTTTCTAACTTAAATCCTGAGAATAAGGGAGGGTTTATTTGGGTGAAGTATCGAATCTTGGTTGTAATAGTATTAGCCACAGGTTTGGCCGAAACAGTAGCTGGCCGTTCATTTTGAGCTGCTACTTAATTGGCTAGAGTAGTGAATACAGCTCTAAATTTTGCTTGAGAGACATGCTCGCCCAGGGGATCTACCTAAATGGGCTGAGGTGCTGGCTGACTTCCAGTCCTTTCGATAGTATTTTTAGGAGGCATGTTCTGTAAATGGGAGGAAGAAAAGGATTAGACTGAGAGTTTAACTTAAGCTCATGCTCTCATGCACGACATGAATACTTAAAGAAAGGAAATTTTTCTTAAAACATCTCATAGCCTCTTGTCCATAAGTGTGGTGTGATACACACCCAAGCATAAGACTCTATACGACGCGGCTTTCAGACTCCCTAGGACTCTATTAAACCTTAGGCTCTGATACCAAGTTTGTAATGCCCCGATTTTATATCCCGAACACTACATGGTGCTTATGACCCCGAAGGACCACAAGCTAACCCATGTTTTATATCTGTTGTGAACACTAAATAATAATATTGAAATAAATGTAGAATTAGACTAAAATGTCATAAGGTTCAAACATCTAAAATATTGCTGAAAATATCAAACTTTAATAATAATCTGTAAAACTGAATACTTTCTAAAAACTAATCTAGTCTGAAAAGCCTCTAACTTAACTGTCTGAAAGTGGAGTTGATAGGACAATTCCCCAATTAACTTCATCTACTAAAATATTGGGTCTACTGATAAAATGAAATAAAAGAATATCCTCGAATAATTAGGACTCACTGCTAAATCTACTACTGGTTGAATCTGGATCTGTCTATACGCGGTCAAGAAACTGAGCATCCGAACCTATGATATGAGATATCATAGTGCAAAGAAAGGGTATACGTCAGTATGGGGAATGTACTGGTATGCAAGATAAGGTAAGGCTAAATGCAAGGATTCATATGCATGAACAGCAATTGACTAAATAATATAGAGTAACTGAATGTAAGAGTACGTAGATAACTGATACAACTAAAAGAACTAAGTATACAATACTATAGACATACATAGATATTTATTGTATCTGAGCTGATTACTGAGTTCTAATAACTGAGTAACTAATAGTTGAAGTTACTAATAACTAAATTACTGATATTGATTGATTGTGTCTGATAGTCCTAATTCTGTAGAACTGAACTGAGTTCTAAATTGAAGACTGAAACTAAAACTATGGGCGCTAATCATTTAACCAACATGCCCCAAATCTGAGCTGATAGGGGTCCAACCTATGACCCCAATTGGAAGGATATTAGTATCGTGACACAGGTACTAACAATGATTTTGAGTTAACCCTAACTGGCAGGAAGACATTTTGTCAACCCTTAACTGGTAGAAAAACTAATAAGAGATGTGTCAGCCCTTATATAGCAGGAAGTCATCTCAACCTATGTTTGCTACATAGTTCTGTAACTCAGGGATTGGTACTAAGGTTCAAACCCTACACTAACAGGAATGCCCCCATCCCTGGGTTCGCTCGGTGCTAAATCCTACTCCCAAGTGAAAGACACTGAACTGATTATGCTGAACTAGACTAGACTGATACTGAGTTTACTGAGTTTTCCTAAGCTCTATAACTGACTAAGAGTACTACTGGTCGTGACATGACTGATATTATTCTATAACTGACACTAGCTCTAGGTAAACAGTTAAATTGTCGAGTATTAAATACCCCTAGAACTCGATAGCATGAAAATTAAAGCTTCGCAAAAATCTTGATTAACATAACAATGTTCACTTGTTCATAATTCATTCAAAGAGACAATTCATCAAACACTTGTAATGCATTAACTTGTACATGAATGGGGAATACATGTTATCATGGTTTAATGTCACTATTTCATTCACATAGACATTTTATCAAACACTTGTACGGCATAAGCTTGTACATATACTAGCATGTCATGATTTCATTATTTAATTCACATGAACATTCTATCAATCACTTGGGGAGCATGACCCAATGCACATATTTATAGATAATATATAAATATGGCAACTACAATGCCCAACTAACAATTTCATATGTTTAACATGCTATTCATATAATTCCCCCTAAATACTATCTTATTTTTCATGCATCTTATCATAATTATGGATTGAAAATACCAAATTAACATCATAGACACACTTATCACTTTGTAAATGTAAAGGTTTATCAAGATAATCATATATTCATCACACATACTATTCAATTTCATGATACTTGCACTTAAATCATGAATTTAAACACAACTAATATCATGAACATGAATTCAATCTAATTCAAACATGGAAATCATAAATCTGAGATCTCTTATGTTTAAAAAGAGAGTTTTGGAGTCTATGGGTTAAAGGAACCCATAGATGAACACCTAACATGCCTTAGAAGATTCTTCTTAAAGGTTCTTGGAAGAATTCTTAGGCTTGTTCTTGATTTTCTTGAACTAGAGTTTTTGCCTCTTTGAGAGAGAATGTTTAATTCTTGAGAGAAATTGAGGAAATAATGAAGCAATAGGTTATTTAGGGGTTTAATTTTGTGTTTAGACTGATTAGGGTCGTGGAAAAATACCAAACTATCCTTGGTAATAAAGGAAAATTCGTCACTGAAAAACCCGATCTTGGGCCCTACCACGACGCGACGCTATCGAGCCGTGTCACTAGAAAATGACAATTGAGAATTGGGGGCCTGGCGCAATGCGGTGGAATCAAGGTGCCCCTTTGATTCTGAATTTTGGACCCAGTGCGACGTGGTAGAATTGCATTGGAACACTAGAAAAGGACAATTGTGAACTGATCATATGGCGCGATGCGCCAATATCGCAATAGAGCACTAAAAAGTGACAATTGCCATTTGTCTTGGCTCTGGGACGCACTGACGTTCTAGGTAGTACATTGTCTTACAAAAATAGCTCTAACCCTTCACCCGGGTATCGGATTTTGGGAAAATTATATATCGTTGGAAAGCAAATTGAATTTCCTACACAACGGTAGGCTCTAAACTGAAAAATACTGAGTATTTCAAAAATTTTATACGGGATTACTCATGTACTAAGACTTAAATTAAGCTAGAGAAATATCGAGTATTACACAAATAAATCGATTCGCAAAAATTAGCATTAGACACATCAGCTTGAAGTGCCCAAGGAGGGATAGGGGGTACAGGTGGAACTCTACTAGGGCAATCAGAAGCAGTGACTATTGAACTGGTCTCAACTCCTTAAGTAGGACAAGCTCCATCCACATAATCCTAAAATGAGATAGAAAAGTTTCCATAAACATCAGATTTTCTCAGAGGAGTGATCTGAAAAATGAACACATAGGGATTAGAGGGGATTCAAGACCTTAGACTCTATAGCTCAAAATAGAACAACAAGAAAGAAAAACATTCATAAATTCCTCGTAGCCTCTTCCTTATAAGTATGGCACGCTACATACCCATAAAAGTGACTCTACATGACACGACTTTCTAGATACCCAATGATGCCAAACCTATGCTCTGATACCAACTTTGTTGACCTAAACCAAGGCCTAACCGTGATGGGTATATCAAGTCCCACATAGACCAAAGACCACCCCCTGCTCCTAACCAAGTGAACACAACATCCCCAACGTTGCATGAATTCTGATAATATAAGAAGATAGTGTAACAATAAGCTTAATAATATTTAAATCACGTCTATTACCAACAATCAGTAACCGGCTAAATAACCTACTAACATCACCCAAGTTCATAGTAATCCAACAAAGCCTTCTAATAAAAGAAGCAAAAACCAGTCCTGATCAGAACATGTCCCCGACTCTAATAATGACAATGATAATATTAATGATAATCAAAACTCTCAATCCTAGTTTGTGATAAGAACTGATGAAATATCTAAGTCTTCTAGAGAATAGAAGCTCACCATTTCACCTCCAAAAAAAGACAAACTGAGTTGATCCACCTAACTCTATGCAGGAAAAATAGATGTATCTCCAGTGCCTGCATCGCATGGGGATACAACATTCAAAGACAGTTAGTGAGGTGAACACTAGTATGTAACTCAGGGATAAGGGATCAAATAATGTCAAGTCAAGTCATTTCAATACCATATGAATGACATCATAATACATATAAAAGTAATATATTGGGGTGGGGAACAAGGTTTAACATCCACTTTAAAACTTAGCCTGGATTGTGTAGATCAACCATTGTAATATAAGAAGAAACCCATGGGCTATATGGGTACAACTCTCCCCCGGATAGTAGGACCCTAATGCGTGTCGTCGCACGAACCAGAGGGTATACTTATGCACTATGGGGGACTCAAACCTCCTGGCACATCAAGGTGACATAAGCACTAAATCATGTAATAAAATATGGTAGAGTCAAACCTCCTAATAATATAATAATAATAAAAGAGACTCAAACCAGCCGATCATATAGACCCCATGTCGGCAATCATGGTTTCCAGTATTAGTCCCTTGGGACCTCCACTTTCATGACTCAGCTACACAACCCTCATTAAATCCCAATTAAAACAATTAATGTATATTCTCAATCATTGAACAATGATACATATTTAGGCATACATTGTTGGTATCTTCATACCAACTACACTTTTAAGGTAACATCAACATGTTGAAGTAATTTTATTATTTTAAGAAAATTCATAGCCCCTTGGTTCAATTATACATTAACTTAGGGAATTATGCAACCCATAAGGTTCAATTCAAAATTGTCGTGCTTTAATAACCTTTCACATCATGTAATAATTCAAGAGTAGTTCAATGTACATAATATTCATATTTAAAACTAGTTTCACAATATGGGGTTAAAGTCATAACAACTTAAAAATTCACAAGTTGGGGAAAATCACAATCTCCTAGTTTATTCACCATACCTATGCACCCTACAAGTTCAAAACCAAAATTAAAGCATGAAAAATCATGTGTAAACCATGGGAAACATTATTCAATAATAAGCATTCAAAACCCACAACCCATGTTTCTAAACCAACATCAATATCTTACGAACAGAACTTTAAAACATAATCTTTTGACAAATTAGCAATAAGGGAAGAGTAGCATGCCTGAAATACGAAGTTTCACTGAAAGAATTCAACTCTTAAGTCCTCATTGACCTACTTCTTGGAAACCCTAAGTATGGATTCTTGAGATACTTGAGCTACATTACGGATGCTGCTACATTTATGTATTGTATCAAGCCAGTCTCAGCTTCGATGCCACCTTTTCATATTTTTTTAAGTTATAGATTCAAGAAATAGCAATAGTGATTGAAGTTATTTTATGAGCCATCGGTTGTCTGTTATGAACCAAAATATGGAGGAGAACTCCGTCAGCAAAGGATCTCAGAACCAATACTCTAAATCAACAAATCTCAATAAGAGTAGATTTAGATCAGAATAAGTGGAAGACTTGAGTCTATCTAACTTGCAAAGCATTTCGACTGCTAATAATATTACTCACTTCCTAGCATATGAATTTAGCTTTTAAGTATGAAGTCAAATGTATAAATGTATTTTAGTTTAAAGCATACTTTGCTTCTTTTTTCTTTATTTTTGACAGTGCTTAGGCAAGCATCCATTAATTGATATGCCGAATCTACTGATGATTAAGATGATGTAGAGCTTCAAATCTAAGAAGTATGTTCATCAGACATTGGCTTGGATGCACTACTATTAGTACCTTACAAATGATGGCATTGACTTTCTCAGGAGTTACCTTAATCTTCCTTCTGAAATTATACCTACTACTTTGAAAAAATCTGCCAAGCCTCTTGGTCGCCCAACGGGTGGCCCTCCTAGCGCCCGTCTTTTTACCTTCCTATTTTGATTGGATTATATAAATTAAAAGTTTTATGTATTTGTTGAACCGATAATTACTAGTTCTTTAATTGGATTTGCGGTGGAACTCCTACGTTTGATCGTGATAGGCCAAGGTTCGACGATAGGAATGTTTATCATGCTAGACCTAGAGACGATCCCCTTGGTGAGTTTAGAGGTGAGAAAGGTGGATCTCCTACTGATTACCAGGCTGCTTTTAGGGTAATTGTTCTTCTATTTTTTAATTCTGAAATCTAGATGTTATTTACTTATTTTCCTTTATATAGCTCATCTATTCCATTAATGGGTATTATTTCCTTGTTGTTTGGTGTAAATGGACTCTCTGTCTCTTGATTTAATCAAGATCATTATTTATTTTGTATTTATTGCTAGAAAATAGCTTGATGCCTGATATGTTTGTTGGAATTTTCTTTATGGCCATTATTTAATACAAAGACAAAGATTAATAGTTTCATAAAAGTTCCTCATTTTTCTTTTTGATTGAAATTAATTGTGTAAATGTTCCCTATTGTCAAGTGGGGTTGCCATTTTTATGACAATCATCTTGGTGTTGTTAAGTGCATTTTCTTAGTTTCCAAATTAAACATATTTGGCATGTTAGGTTGTTATATATGTAGGTCACACTATCTCTTACTATAGGGAAAGTTCAATTCTTACGATCGTATAACAATTTTCAGCACCTATATGAGATATTAAACTTGAAGATGTAATCAGCCGAATGCTAATGGCAATTCCATAGACTTTGAAAGGATATATTTAATTTTTAGTTTTTAAAATTTGTGCAGGAATTACAACTAAGGTGATTGTATAAACATCAAATGTCATATCTTAGTGATGTTTGTATAAACTGCTCAAAGGGTGCAATGCCTCGGGAGTACACCCTGGGCGTCACACGGTGTTTATCGTCCCAAGGAACCATAAGCTAACCCATGAGCAAGTACCTGCTGTGAACACTGAATAACATAATCATAAATATAGAAGAATAACTGATATACCATAAGGTTTTAATATCTGAAACAAATACTAAATTATGAATCTGAAGAAATAACTATCTCAATCTGATAAGATAAAGAAAATCTGAATAACTGACTGACATGCCAACAGAAGTTTGAATACTAACTAACTAACTGAAATGTCTAAAAACCTCAAAACTGTATGGCTGTGAGTTTATGGGACAGGCCCCAACTAACTCCAACTAACTGCTGAACTGAAGTTATAAAGTTAAATAATCTATCCTCGAAATATGAGGACTCACCGTTGTAACTACTGAGAGTCTGAGAAGTCTAAGTACAATCCAAAAACTAAGCGTCAGAACCTATGATATAATACATCATAGCACAAAAAAAGGTATGCGATCAGTACTTTGAATGTACTGGTATGTTAAATAAGGTAGGCTGACATGCATGGTTTTATGAACAGGAATAGAAACTGTCTGAATATACATATAAAACATGGAATACTGAATAAAGAGTATGAAATTCATAGATACTAAAAATATGTGAATTTTATAAATATTATGTATGCACGAAAATCTATAAATACTGAAGGTACGTGAAATTTGTAGATACTGAGATGCATGACCGAGCATATAATATAAACTGAATAGAAGTCTGCAAACTAAAATACTAAAATTACTGATATTTGTATGCCTTGGTCAAACAACACTAAGACTGAACTACTATTCTGATTATTGGGCTGAGATAGTGGCACAGACTGTGGGAGCTATCATCTAACCGACATGCCCTAATCTGAGCTAATCGGAGTCTAACCTGTAACCCCAGTTGGAATGGTATGAATACCGTGGCATGGGTACCAATGCTGGCTATGTGGATCCACTAGTTTGGTATATTGTATTGCCCCAAAGGACGAAGGGTGTCAAGCCTAATATAATGGGTGACCCCTGCGAGATAGTCAAGCCTAAACTGACGGGTGACTTCTCATATCCTATGCTGGCTACGTAGTTCTGCAATATTGGGACTGCTACTAATAACTCTGCCTATCTGACGGGGAAGCCGCCATCCCTACACTCGCTCGTGCTAAATCCTACTCCCATCTGAATGACACTGAGTTACTGACTATTTTTTAGTTTAACTGACTGATCTAGTAATGCTCATGATGTATTCTGAAGTTGTTCTGAAGATACTGAGATAATACTAAGTATACAACTATGATTTTCGGGTATTTAATACCCCCAAGACTCAAAAGCAAAAATAGTAACACAATATTAAACTTAGAGCACAACCATAATCAACTACTTATTCTTGTAGGCATTTTATCAAACACTTGTAGTTCGTGGTTTAATCAAATCATAGGAATGTTATGGAACTTGTAGTAATAGCAAGGATTCAACATGAATAGCACTAAATCATGATTTAATTCAATGAATGATAACATTAAAACATGGGGAATTGAATAACAACAACAATTCCATTCATACATGGTGTAGAATCATAGTTCATGGAGATTCATGGTTGAAAACTTAATTTAAAAATAGAGTAACTTGAAAAGATCAAAAAATTGTAATTAAAATCAGATACTTGATCTCCATGGGTGAAAGAAACCCATGAATAAACATTTAACATACCTGGTTTAATGGATTTGAAAGCATTAATGGAGATTTCTTGAGATATGGTCTTGAATTTGAAAGCTAGGGTTTCTTGTTCTTGAGAAGGGGATCTTTAATTTTTGAGAGGAATTGAATAAATGATGATTATTAGGTCACTTAAGGTTTAAATCTCATGTTTTAGGTTGATTAGAGCCGCGAAAAAAGACCTAAATACCCCTAGATGAATTTAAAAACTCGGGCTGGAAATTGAAGATCTCGATTTTCGGCTCCGGCGCGACGCAGTGCTATCGTGTTGGGCCACTGAAAATTGAAAACTGGGACCTCGAAGTTTGGTACGACGTGGTGAAATTGCAATAAGTCTTTGAATGCCATTTTGTCCACCTCCGCGATGCGCCATTATCGCGGAGGCTCACTGGAAATTGCCAAATGTGAAATGGGACATCACCGCGATGCTGTTGAATCGCAGAGTCTCAATGGAATTTGAAAATAGTTATTTTACACTTCTCCGCGAAGTGCTATGGGCCCAAATCACGGTGTTTTACATCTGAAACTTAAAATCGCTATAACTTCTTACTCGGTTAAAGGATTAAGGCAAATTTTATATCGTTGGAAAGCTAATTGAATTTCCTGCGCAATGGCAGGCTCTAAACTAAAAAATAATGGGTATTTCAAAAGTTTTATTTATGAATACTCATATATTGAGACTTAAATTATGCTAGAAAAATATGGGGTATTATAATATCTCCCCCTTGGGATCATTTGTCCTCGAATAAAACTAGTTAAGCTGAGAAAAACTGATGGACTAAGCTTACACACTGAATATGCATATCTGATGCATAGAATGCATAACTGAACTGATTTGTAAATGCATGACTGGCATGAACATGATATGCAAATGAAACTGAGCATGATAGAGAGAAATCTTAAGAAAATTAGTACCTTCTGAATTTGCGGAGAAAAGATGAGGGTACTTGGTCCGCATATCTTCTTCTGCTTCCCAAGTGGATCCCTCAATATACTGATTCCGCCAAAGAACTTTGACTACTGGAACTTCTTTGTTCCTTAGTCTACAAACTTGATGATCAAGAATTCCGACTGGAACTTCCTCATAGGAAAGACTATTCTGAATATCCACACTTTTTAAGGGAAAAACTACAGCTGGATCACCAATATACTTCTTCAACAATGAGACATGGAACACTGGTGTACTGAAGCTAGATCTGAAGGCAACTCAAGCTCATAAACTACCTTTCCGAAAAGACTGAGAATTCTGAAAAGACGAACATAGCGGGGACTGAGTTTTCCTTTATTACCAAACCTCTTTACCCCCTTCATAGGAGATATTTTTAAGTACACTGAATAACCGATATCAAACTCGAGATCCTTTTTCCTTACATCTGCGTACAATTTCTATCGGCTTTGGGCTGCTTTAAACCTTTCTCTGATCAACTGAACCTTCTATAAGGCATCTAACACCAAGTCAGGCCCTACTACTGCAGGCACACCCACTTCAAACCAACCAATCAGAGATCTACATCTCCTACCACAAAGAGCCTCAAACAGAGCCATCTGGATACTGGAATGATAGTTGTTATTATATACAAATTCAATCAAAGGCAAGTGGTCATCCCAACTATCTTTAAAATCAACTACGATGCTCTCAATATATTTTAAAGAGTTTGAATGGTCCTTTTTGCTTGACCGTCTGTCTGAGGGTGGAAGGTTGTACTGAGGTAGACTTGGGTACCAAGACCCTTTTGGAATGCTTTCCAAAAATGAGAGGTAAAGTGGGTACCTCTATTAGAGATGATAGATAATAGAACACCCTGCAACCTAAACAACTCTCTGAGATAGAGTTTGGCATAATCCTCAGCTGAATAAGAGGTATGAATTGGCAAGAAATAAGCTGATTTGGTCATCCGGACTACGATGGCCCAAATAGAATCATGATGATGATGGGTACGGGGCAAACCCATTACAAAATCCATGTTCACTTCCTCCTACTTCCATTTAGGAATACTGAACTCCTGCATGGACCACTAGGCTTCTGGTGCTCAATCTTGCCGACATGTAGAGCACTTACCTATAAGCTCTGCAATATCACTCTTCATCCCACTCCACCAATAGATATCTTGCAAATCACAGTATATCTTAGTGTCCCCTGGATGAATAGAGTAGCATGCACTATGCCCTTCTGCAAGAATTCGTTGCCTCAAGTCATCTGCACCAGGCACACATAGCCGACCTTGACAAGATAGCACACCATCTCCCCCTTGGGATAAAACCTCCATCTTCTGATCTCTAACTGATTCTTTCAACGTAACAAGACTGGGATCTCTATCCTGCTTTTCCTTCACTTATGAAACAAGAGAGGATTCTAAACTACTCTGCACCTATATACTACCTTCTGCTAAATCAACTAGGTGGACACCTAGCCGGGCAAGATGATGAATTTCCTGAGCTAACTTCTTATTATTATTATCAACATGAGCAACACTACCCATAGATAGTCTACTGAGAGAATCTGCCACTACGTTGGCCTTGCCCGGATGATACAGAACACTCATATCATAATCTTTCAATAACTCTAACCACCTTCTCTGACGCAAATTCAAATCTTTCTAAGAGAACACATACTGCAAGCTTTTGTGATCTGTGAACACATCACCATGCACCTCATACAAGTAATGCCTCCAAATCTTCAAGGCAAACACTACAGCTGCTAACTCGAGATCATGAGTAGGATAATTCTTCTCATAGAGCATAAGATGCCATGAGGCATAGGCTATGACCTTTCCTCTCTGCATAAGGACACAACCCAAACCTACTATGGATGCATCACAGTACACAACAAACCCATTTGAACCATCTGGCAAAGTAAGAACTAGGGCTGAGGTGAGTTGAGTCTTCAACTCTTGAAAACTCTTTTCACAGGAATTTGGCCACTGAAACTTAACTTTCTTCTAAGTCAATCTGGACATAGGGGATACAATAGATGAAAACCCTACAAATCATAGGCATTTTATCAAACACTTGTAGTTCGTAGTTTAATCAACTACTCATTCTTGTAGGCATTTTATCAAACACTTGTAGTTCGTAGTTTAATCAAATCATAGGAATGTTATTGAATTTATAGTAATAGCAAGGATTCAACATGAATAGCACTAAATCATGATTTAATTCAATGAATGATAACATTAAAACATGGGGAATTGAATAACAACAACAATTCCATTCATACATGGTGTAGAATCATAGTTCATGGAGATTCATGGTTCAAAACTTAATTTAAAAATAGAGTAACTTGAAAAGATCATAAATTTGTAATTAAAATTAGGTACTTGGACTCCATGGGTGAAAGGAACCCATGAATAAACATTTAACATACCTGGTTTAATGAATTTGAGAGCATTGATGGAGTGTTCCTGAGATATGGCCTTGAATTTGATAGCTAGGGTTTCTTGTTCTTGAGAAGGGGATCTTTAATTTTTTAGAGAAATTGAATAAATGATTATTATTTAGGTCACTTAGGGGTTAAATTTCATGTTTTAGGTTGATTAAGGCCCTGGAAAAAGACCCAAATACCCCTAGATGGATTTAAAAACTCGGGATGGAAACTGAAGATCTCAATTTTTGGCTCCGGCGCGACGCGGTGCGATCGTGTTGGGCCACTAAAAATTGACAACTGGGACCTGAAAGTTAGGCGTGATGTGGTGAAATCGCGGTAAGCCTTTGGAATGCCATTTTGGCCACCTTCGCGACGCGCTATTATCGCGGAGGCTTACTGGAAATCGCCAAATGTGAAATAGGACATCACCGCAACGAGGTAGAATCACGGAGTCTCACTGAAATTTGACAATTGTGATTTTACACTTCTCTGTGATGCGTTACGGGCCCAAATCACGGTGTTTTATGTCTGAAACTTAAAATCGCTATTACTTTTTACTCGATTAACGAATTAAGGCAAATTTTATATCGTTAGAAAGCTAATTTAATTTTCTACACAGTGGCCGACTCTAAATTGAAAAATAATGGGTATTTCAAAAAAATTATATATGAATACTCATGTATTGGGACTTAAATTGTGCTAGAAAAATACGGGGCATTACAAAGGCTATGCTTAATGCTTATTCATACTTAGAAGGATACTAGCTTCCATTGACAATTGAAAACTTTTGCAGTTTTTTAAATATTTTTACCTCAAGCATTTGATAAAGATGTTATGCTCTCTTTTTCACTGAAATTTTTTAAAAATAGCTAGATGCTTGAGATGAGAATAGATAATATATTAATTTTACATTATTACGTTACTATTATAATAAAATGTTAGCACGGGCCTTGCCCATCTAGTTCTAATAAGTATCAATTGTGTCATGACCTGAACCAGGACCTACCCGTGATGGGTATCTCCATGCCCACGTGGACCGGAGATCACTCCCTTTGCCTAATCGTACCAGCACAACATCCCCAAATGTCGAATGAATTTCGAACATATAATAAGAAAGCGCATAATAAAACTAGTGATAATTCATGATATATCTATTCAACCCACCGATAACCAGACAACCTTTTGTTACCAAAACCATTCACCAAACCACCCAAGTCCACAGTAATCCAACAAAGCCCCTAGAAAACCGAAGATCAATAAAATGATGGGACATGCCCCCGACAATAGTCAAAACTAATATCCAAAAGATAGTCAAAACATAAAAAGGAAACCACAATATGAACTAGGGTCATTCAAAGGATAGAAGCATACCACTTTAATCTAACTCGCTAACTGATCCCGAATTCAAGTCATTGAGCAGCAGATGTAGAAGTATGGAAAATTACTGCATTTTGTGCTGATACAAAGTCTAAAGACGGTTAGCGGTTGGGGCACTAGCATGTAACTTAGTGATACAGGAACAAAATGATGTCATGATAATAGTTTAAAACCAATATAGCATTAAATGCATAATATCATATGAAATACATATACATATATAATACCACATGCTGGGGTAGGGATCAAGGTTTAATAAGTACTTTGAAAAACTTAACCTGGATTATGTAACATAACCATCATAAAACAAGGAATCCAGGGCTATATGGGCCTAGCTCTCCACTAGCTGGAAGGGCTCAGTACCTGTAGCCACACGAACCATAGAATATTCATATCCGTATATGCATGTATAAGAGACTCGAACCTCCCGGCATAGTCAAGGTGACTTAAGAACCAATGTATACAATATGGGGGACTCGAACCTATTATTCATATAACCCATTAAACCCATTAAAGGGACTGTAACCTCTCGATCATTTAGACACCCGCACCGACTAGCGCAGTTTGCAGTGTTAGTCCTTCAAGACCTCTAATTTTCTGGCCCGGCTACACATCCCACTTTAAAGCCTAATTTAAAAATTTATTTCACAATCATAATTATCAATCTAGTTACTTACCAAAGGCATCCTATTGGTATCATCATACACACCCCAATTGTAAGTGTACAACATGCCAAGACAATTATTACATCAATTTGGGACTCGGACCTAATGTTCAAAAAGGAACATAAATCAATACGGCACTTTGGGACTCGAACCCTGAGCCAACCAAAGCCCTAAGGTTTTAATTCAATTTATGGCCATCAATGCCTTTACAAAGTCCTTCATCAATCATTATCATGGTTATGCCAAAGCCTTAGATCAAAGACACAATTCAACTTGTGACAAGATCTTTCTCATTAACAATTTCACAAACAGGTTAAGTTCATGCCATTATCAAAGCCAAAATCATCAAATTAATGGTTCAACCATGACCCCTCAATTAAATCACCATTTTCATTCACCCACATGCGCAAAACCATAATTAAAACATGCATAATCACAATTTAAACCATTGAAAACAATATTCAATGATACGCATTCAAAACCTGAAACCTTGGTTTCAAAAGTACCATTAATGATTCATAAATAATGCTTTACACATATGCTTTTAGTAAACTAACAATGAGGGAAGAGTCACATGCCTGAATTATGAAGATTCATGAAGAGAAATTGACTCTTGAACCCTTATATGGCCACTTTAGAGAAACCCAAGCCAATTTTTTTTTAGAGGATTTTGAGAGAGTAAAGAGGATGTTTTGATCTTTTAAAGTGTAGAATAATTCCCCAAAGTGTATTAGGGGTGTGATATCTTAAGGGTTTTAATTGAGAAATGTCCAAAGTACCCCTAACCAAAAACTGTAAAAAAGTTGTCCTTGGTTATGAGTTGAACCATCGAATCGGCACCACATCATACGACTCATCCACATCATACAACTCGTAGCTATGATTCATATCCTAAATAGTGAGTTGGACACCCATACACTGTCCATGTTACGACTCCATGATCCCACTCATAACCTGACCATATCACTCGTATAGTCTAACCGTATCCAAGACAGAACCCAAAGGTGTTAGGTATTGGACAACATACAACTCAACCCTACCACTCGTAACATCGTCTTACAACTCATAGTAAGTTACTCGTACTTAGAGTAGAATTTAGCCAATTACACACTAATTTGGTTACGACTTGTGTCTCTAGACCCGTAACCACACCATACGACTCGTATGATGAGGCATCAATAGGGCAGTGAGCTCAAAGCTCAAAAAAATTTCAAGGACCAAAATCCAAGGCATTTCAGTCTCTCCCCCCCCCCCCAGGTTCATTCATCCGCAAATGATGGAAAAAGGCATTGACTAGCATGATTAAGTCCCAAACATCTCTACTCTTACCTTTAACTGAGTTAGAAAACAAAGATGCCAAGGAATTCAATCTTTTCTTTAACAAATTCAAAAAAAAATGTTAAGAATAACATATACCTTACGCATGATTTTTGGAGTGGAAAACAAGAATGGATACTTGGACTTCATGTCCTCTTCCGCTTTCTAAGTAGCCTCTTCAACTTTTAGTTCCTTCATAGAACCTTTACCAAAGTTACGTTCTTCATCCGCAGTCGACGAACTTGCCGATCCAAGATCCTCGTTGTTATAGGACAAAGAACCAGAAATACCAATGTTCTCCAAGGGAACAACCAACGAAGGATCACCCACATATTTCTGCAACATGGACACATTGAATACCGGATGAATGGAACTCATACTAGAGGGCAAATCCAACTCATATGCAACATTACCAACCCTTCTCAAAACTAAGTACAATCCAACATATCGATGACTGAGCTTTCCCTTCTTCCCAAACTTCATTACTCCCATCATAGGAGACACTTTCAAGAATGCCTAATCTCCAACCTCAAACTCTAACTCTCTTTGCCTTGCATCTGCATAGGACTTTTGGCAGATTTGGGTAGTCTTAAGCCTATCCCGAATAACCTTCACCTTTTTCATAGCTTAGTGAACCATATTCAAGTCAAACATTTCCGCCTTACCAACCTCGAACCACCCAATAGGAGATCTACACCTTCTACCATACAATGCCTCAAATGGAGTTATGCTAATGCTAGAATGGTAACTATTGTTATAGGAAAATTCAATGAGAGTCAAGTGGTCGTACCAACAACCGCCAAAGTCAATTACACAAGCTCGCAGCACATCTTCCAAAATCAGAATGGTTCTTTCCGCTTGACCATCTGCCTGAGGATGAAAGGCGGTACTAAGGCTCCTTTAGTCCCCAAACCACACTAAAATGAGTTCCAGAATTGTGATGAGAACTAAGTACCACAATCCAAAATGATCAAAATAAGTGCACCATGCAACTTTACAACCTTCTGAAGGAACAAATTTGCATAGTCCTTGGCAGAATAGTTAGTCCTCACTGGCAAGAAGTGAGCAAACTTAGTCATCCTATCTATGATGACCAAAATGGAGTCACACCAATTCCTCAACTGCGGAAGGTCGGTAATAATATCCATAGTAATTATCTCTTATTTCCACACCGGAAGTTTAATCTTTTTGGATTATCCCACTGGCCTTATGTGCTTCACCTTCACTTGTTGACACACTAAACACTTAGCCATAACGTTGGCTATATCTTGCTTCATGTAATTCCACCAATACAAATCCTTGAGATCATGATACATCTTTTTTGAATTGGGATGAACCATATACCATGATTCATGGGCCTCGGCTAAAATCCTACCTCGCAACCCATTAATATTGGGAAATCACAACCTCCCTTGGTACCTCAAGATATCATCGATATCAATCTCGAAAGCCATCACCTTCTGCTAGCCCACCTCATCCTTTATCTTCATCAAGAGAGGGTCTACTACTTGTTTCTTCTTTATTTCAACCAAAAGAGATGATTATGTCACCTATTGTACAAACATACAACCATCCTCAAAGTCCAACAGACGAACTCCAAGGTTAGACAAATAGTGAATATACTTCACCAATTTCTGTTTATCCCTATCCACATGCTACAAACTACCCATTAACAACCTGCTATGAGTAACAGCAACCATATTAGCTTTACCTAGATGGTAGTGAAGGCTCATATCAAAATCCTTGAGCAGCTTAAGTCACCTCCTTTACCTGAGATTAATCTCTTTCTAGGTGAACACATACTGCATGCTCTTAAGATCAGAAAAGATATCAACATGGACCTCATTCAGATAATAATGCTAGATTTTCAATGCGAACACCACGGCTAACAACTTTAATTCATGAGTTGGATAGTTCTTCTCATGAACCTTCAACTATCTAGAGGTATAAGCAATCACCTTGTCATGCTCCATCAAAACACAACCCAAACCAACCAGGTACGCATCACAATAGATGACAAAAACCTCGGTGCCTTCAGGCAGAGTCAAAACCAAAATAAAAGTCAACTTGTCTTTCAGCTTCTCAAAGCAACCCTCGCAAGCATCAGACCATAAGAACTTCACCTTCTTCTAAGTTAACTTGGTTAATGGAGCAGCAATAGAAGAGAAGTTTTCCATAAACCTTCTATAGTATCCGGCTAAACCTAAGAAGCTCTGAATATCAGTTGGAGTCGTAGGTTTAGGCCACTTCTTAACCACCGTAACCTTTTGAAGATCCACCATGATTACCTCGCTAGTCACAATATAACCCATAAAAGTCACAGCATCCAACTAGAACTCACATTTAGAGAAAATAGCATACAATTATTGATCTTTCAAGGTCTGCAACACAAGGCAGAGGTGATTGGCATGATCCTCCTTACTCTTAGAGTAAACTAAGATATCATCAATGAATACAATCATGAATGAATTTAGAAACAGATAAAAGACACTATTCATCAAGTCCATGAATGTCGCAGTGGCATTAGTCAAGCCAAACGGCACACCAAGAACTCAAAATGCCTATTCCAAGTGCAAAAAGTTTTCTTAGGGATATCCACCTCCTTAAGCATTAACTGATATACCCAAAATGAAGATCAATATTAGAGAAGAATTTGGCACCGTGAAGTTGATCAAAGAGACCATCAATTCTTGAAAGTGAATAATTATTCTTTACCGTCACCTTGTTCAGTTATCGATAATCAATACACACCCGAAGGGATCCATATTTCTTACGCACAAACAAGACAGGTGCACCCCATGGAGACACACTAGGATGGATGAAACCCTTTTCTAAGAGATCCTTCAACTTCTTCTTGAGTTTCTTCAACTCAGATGGAGTGCTTTTATATGTGGAAATAGAGATAGGACGAGTGTCTCTAATAAGGTCAATACCAAAATCTATTTTCCTATCGAGAGGGACACCAAGTATATCATCAAGGAAGACTTCAAGAAACTTATTTACCTCAGGAACAGAATGTAAGGAAGGGCCCTTCGAGTTAGAGCCTTTAACCCAGACCAAATGATTTAGACAACCCTTGGAAATTCACCTACGAGCTCTAAGATATGATATCAACCTTCCCTTAGGAACTAGGGAACTTCCATCTTGTTCAACAATTGGTTTATTAGGGAATTTAAACATGACCTTACAGGTTCGACGGTCGAGAGAAGAATAGCACGAGTACAGCCAGTCCATCCCCAAAATAATATCAAAGTCAACCATGTCTAACTCTATCAAGACCAACAGAGTTTCTCTATTACCAATAGATACCACACAATCCCTATAGACCCTTCTAGAAATAACAGAGTCACTCACCGGGGTAGAAACAAAAAAGGGTCAGATATACACTCAGGTTCGAAACCAAAATGCACAACCACAAATGGGGTCACATAAGAGAGAGTGAACCCCCGATCAAGTAAATAGTACACATCACGAGAAAAGAGTTTAAATATACCATTTGAAACATCCAGAGATGCCTTGGACTCTTGGCGAGTAATGAGGCATAAAGGTGGTTCCGACTAGTGCCAGAGCCAGAAGTGGCACCCTTTAGTGCAGGAGCTGATGAAGAGGCAACAGGAATCTTATTTTCCCCAGAAGAAACTCTAGAGGGACAATCCCACTGCATATGTCCAATCTGATCACACATAAAACATTAATTCCTCCCCTTCTCGCACTGACCATGGTGGTGCCGACTATAAAATCTACAGAGAGGGTAAGATGGTGCTGATTGGGCCCTACTAGCCTGATATTAGGCACCTTATGCCCTAGAAGTATCACCACCCTAAAAACGTTGGTCACCAAACGGATTTGGGTAGCGAGAACTAACCGTCGAATAAGAGTTAGGACTCCCTTAGCTCTTCTTCTTAGACTACTTTCCACTCTACTTTTGGCCTCTACCCTATTTTGAAAACCAAAATTTCTTACTCTACCTCTCCCCTATCTTCGCCTGCTTCTTCTTTTCTTTCTCAACCTGATGCATATACACAACAAATCTAGAGATGTCCATGTCCTTATTCAATAAGGCGGTCTTACTCTGAAGGATCAACTCACGGGACAATTCAGAAGCAAACTTATGCATTTTATCCCTCATGCTAGACATCAACTCAGGAGCATACCTAGACAACAGATGAAATTTCAAGGCATACTTCTTCACTATCATTCTTCTTTGTTTCAAGTTAAAAAAAATTTCCACCTTCGCCTCCCTCAACTTCTGATGAAAGAAGCAGTCCAAAAATGCACTATAGAAATCATCCCATAAGGAAGAACTAGCATTTTTTCTCTCAACTATTCCCACTCTCCGTACTACTGGTATGCCACATCCTTCAATTGATAGGCAACAAACTCCACATCTTCAATCTCTAAAGCATCCATAACCTGAAAGATCTTCTCCATCTTATCAATAAAACTTTGAAGATCTTTCTCAACCTTGATACCAGTAAATATTGGAGGATACAACCTCACAAATTTGACAACTCTAGTGGCCTCAAATGAACCCATAGCAACACCAGAAGAACCCGATGGTTATGACTGAGATGTCACCAACTGGGCCAATAGGTTAATAGAGTAACGGAACTCAGCATTAGTAACCTCCCCTTGAGGCAAAGGAGTATGAGTGTCTCCCTCAGGATTAGGATTAGTGGGTCACAGATACAGAAACCCTTGACAGGGTCTGGACCCTATAAGTTGGACGAGCTCCATCTACATTGTCCTCAGATGGGACAGAAGAAGTTCCACGGACATCAGATCTTCTTGGAGGCATGATCTGAAAGATGAACAGACGAAAATCAGAGAGATCCAAGACCTTAGACTCTACAGCCCGAAATTAAGACAGCAAGAAATGAAAACATTCCTAAATATCTCATAGCCTCTCTCTTGTAAGTGTGGCGCGCTACACACCCATAAAAGACTACATGACACAGTTTTGTAGATACCCAATTGATCATGAACCTAGGATCTGATACCACCTTTGTCACGACCCAAACTAAGGCTTAGTCGTGACGGGTATCTCAAGTCCTACATGGATCAGAGATCACCCCCTTTGCCTAACCGTACAAACACAACATCCCCACATGTCAGATGAATTCCAAATATATAACAAGATAGCGTAAAATAAAATTAATGATAATTCGTGATATGTCTATACCAACCACCGATAACTGGACAACCGTCCATCACTAAAACCATCAACCAAACCACCCAAGTCCACAGCAATCCAACAAAGTTTCTACAAAATCGAAGATCAATAAAATAATGAGACATGCCCCCGATAATAGCCAAAACCAATATCTAAAAGATTGTCAAAACATAAAAAGGAAATCACAATATGAACTAGGGTCTATCAAAGGATGGAAGCTCACCATTTCAATCTGACTCGCAAGAAGATCCTGAATCCAAGTCACTGAGAAAGAGATGTGGAAGTATGACCAATTTTTGCATCCCGTGGGGATACAACATCTGAAGACGATTAGTGGTTGGAGCGCTAGTATGTAACTCAGGGATAGAGGAACAAAATAATGTCATGATTACAGTTCAAAACCAATACAGCATTTAATGCATAATATCATATGAAATATATATATATATATATATATATATATATATATATAATACTACATGCTAGGGTAGGGATCAAGGCTTAGCATGAACTTTGAAAACCTTAACTTGGGTTATGTAGCATAATCGTCATAAAATAAGAAACTCACGGGCTATATAGGCCCAGCTCTCCACTAATTGGAAGAGCTCCAGTACGTGTAGCCACACGAACTAGAGAATATCCATATCCGTATATGCCTATATGAGGGACTCAAACCTCCCGGCATAGTCAAGGTGACTTAAGCACCAATGTATATAATATGGGGGACTCAAACCTTCCATTCATATAACCAATATGGGAGACTCGAACCTCCTGGTCATTTAGACACCTGCATCGACTAGCATGATTTTCAATGTTAGTCCTTCAGGATGTCAACTTTCACGGCCCGGCTACACATTCCACTTTAAAGCTCAATTTAAACATTTATTTCACAATCATAATCATTAATCCAGTCACTTACCAAAGGCATCCCGCTGGTATCATCATACCAATCTCATTTGCAAGTGTACAATATGTCAAGATAATTTTACATCAATTTGGAACTCGAACACAATTTTCAAAAAGGAACATAAATTAATTAGGCACTTTGGGACTCGAAACCCTGAGCCAACAAAATCCTTAAGGTTTCAAATCAATTCAATTTATGGTCATCAA
Organism: Capsicum baccatum var. pendulum; assembly: GCA_030864225.1. Taxonomy (NCBI): domain Eukaryota; kingdom Viridiplantae; phylum Streptophyta; class Magnoliopsida; order Solanales; family Solanaceae; genus Capsicum; species Capsicum baccatum. The sequence goes on along the minus strand of CM061550.1, from coordinate 200,821,818 downwards.
AGCCTTTACAAATTCCTTCATCAATCATTATCATGGTTATGCCAAAGCCTTAGTTCAAAAACATAATTCAACTTGTGACAATATCATTCTCATTAACAATTTTACAAACTGGTTGAGGGTATGCCATTATCAAAGTGAAATCATCAAATTTGGGATTCAACCATGACCTCTCAATTAAATTACCATTCCCATGCACCCACATGTGCAAAACCATAGTTAAAACATGCATAATCACAATTTAAACTATAGAAAACAATATTCAATGATATGTATTCAAACCCCTCAACCTTGGTTTAAAAACTACCATTAATGATTCATGAACAATGCTTTAAACATATGCTTTTAGTAAACTAACAACGGCGGAAGAGTCACATGCCAGAATTATGAAGATTCATGGAAAAAAATTGACTCTTGGACCCTTAGATGGCCACTTTGGAGAAACCCTAGCCAATTTTTCTTGAGAGGATTTTGAGAGAGTAATGAGGATGTTTTGATCTTGTAAAGTGTAGAATGAATGCCCCAAAGTGTTTTAGGGATGTGGTGCCTTAAGGGTTTTAAGAGAAAAATATCCAAAGTAACCCCAACTAAAAACTGTAAAAAAGTCGTCCTTGGTTACAAGTGGACCCATCGACTCGTCACCACATCATACGACTCGTAGCCATGAGTTGTATCCTAAGCAGTGGTTTGGAAACCCATACACTATCCATCTTACAACTCCATGATCCCACTCGTGACCTGACTATACAACTCGTATGGTCTAATCGTATCCAAGACAAAACTCAAAGGGATTAGACTGGAAAACATATGACTCAACCCTAGCACTCGTAACGTGGTCTTACGACTCGTAGTGATCCACTCGTACTCAAAGCAAAACTTAGTCAATTACACATTGATTTGATTACGACTTAAGTCCCTAGACTCGTAACAACACCATACGACTTGTATGATGAGTCGTCAATAGGGCAGTGAACTTAAAGCTCAAGAAATTTTCAAGGACCAAAATCTGGGGTATTTCAAATTGCATGTACGTAGTTTACAAAATAATAAATATAATAGTCGTACAAGCTTAAACAATTCCCCCCAACCCCACAGCTTGTGGTATGAAGGTATCTAATATTAATGTTTTTCTAATCAAATTCTAATAAGTATTAATTGCATGTACGTAGTTTACTAAATTATATAGAGAGAGATGTATATATATATATATATATATATATATATATATATATATATATATATATGTATATACATAGTTTAGTGTACGTGTTTTGCATGTGTGTTTCTTGTCAATCAATAAAACTATATATAAAGGATTAAAATTATTAGCAAGTGGCATTATATCTATTTAAATGATATAATTTGTACCCCCAGAAAAGGACAATCATTGTATCCTATTATTAAATAGTTTATTCACAATTGAAATAGTTCCATATACTTAAATTTAAAGCAAAAATTCATAAAGAATTAGAATGGCTAATCAATTTCTTGTGGCGGAATGTAACGATGCAAAAAATCTAGCCAAAATTGTCAATAAGTCAAATTCAAATTATTAAAAAAAATATAAGTTGGTATGATCAAAAATCACAAAATACTTATCAATTAACATTTACCTATTAAGAATACATGATAATTTATTATTTCAAACTTTAAGAACATACTAAAATCACGATAGAATATTTCTCAATTAGTAATTGTCTATTTAAATACATGATACTTTATTTTTGTAAACATAAAAAAATATACTAAAATTTAGAAAACTTACCTCAATCACACGTAAATTTGTCTCTTCAATTAAATTTACTATCAATATTTCATCCAAAAATAAATCTCAATTAGTAATTATCTATCGGGAATATATGATAATTTATTATTGTAAAATTCAAGAACAAACTTAAAGTTTAAAAAAATTATATCAAATCACAAGTAAATTTGTCTCTTCAATCATAAGATATATCAAGATTTTAAGAAAGAACCTCAATTAGCAATTTTTTTTCAAGAATAGAGAATAATTTATTTCTTGTGAATTTCCAAACTACACTAAAATTTTAAAAAGCATACCTCGAATCAAAACTAAATTTACCTCTTTAATCATAAATTCTATCAAGATTTCCATATGTAGAAAAATTCTATGCGTAAATCTGTTTTTTTTTCTGTACTGTAGTTTCAAACCTGTAAAAATAATGACAAAAATAAAAGTAAGTGAAATAAAAATATCATAACAGAATGATGAATATAAAAGCCTCAGCAATCAAAAAGTTTAAGTATTTATCATGTCTAAAAAACTATTAACTACACAACATAAAGAAAAACGGAAAGAATGATGGCAATAAACGCAAGAATATAACTTGCATTAAAATCAGAATAAGAAGAAAAGTAAAAGTAGAAAATGCTGAATGTTTATGTTTCTTGTAAAGTTTGATTGAAAATATTACTTATAAAATTTTAAACATTATTTTTATATAAGATAAAATTTTAATTGATTTAGAATAATACTATGATTTCTTAACTAGATGAAATAAGAAATTTAATTAATTTAAAACCTAAATAATGTATGATTAACTTACATTTAAAAAGAAATCTCAAATCAACTTTGATTTTTTAAAAAGCAGTCCAAAATAGATGTCCTTGAAAACAATTTTGAAAAAAAGTCCTAATTAACATCACACGTATTCTACTATATTTGAACTATTTTTACTATACGAATATTTGGACAACTTTCTAAAATTAAATTTTACTTAGTTTGAGTGAAATTTTAGTTTGAGTTGGTTTTGGTTGTGTATAAGAAGAATAGAATTAAAAATTAAGAAATTTTAAAATATATGGTAAAAAATTCTAAATTATATGGTAAGGATTCTAATTGTAGCGAAATTCATATAAGAAAAACAAATTTAATGAATTTTATGAATTTAAAATTCTTTTTATATATTAATAATAATTTAAGAAAAAAGTAAAAAGACAATTTTGTTATTGTGGAGATTTTTAATAAAGGACAAAAAGTTCAAATCATTTTTCTTAACATCTTCACACTTTTAATATGTGTGTATATACTAAATAAATATGTTTGTGATTTGCACGTGCCCAACGTCAAAGTAAATGTATAGTTTTTATGTTAGTCTCGAACAATGAAATTAAAGAACAGGAATCTAAATAATCATATGACACCCGATGTTTTTTTTATTGCTATAAAATAAGATTACATTAGTACTGAAACTTAGCTCTCAGCTGCATAGAGCATGACACAAGGCTCTCTACTGCTAGATTGTCAGTCAAGAATGTTTAACATTTAAATCGAGTTTGTTCTCTTTATTCTCTTTTTATTTCTTGAACTAAAAGTTGAGTAAATTTACTTTGCCGTTTACTAACTAAAAGTTGAGTAAATTCATTTTGCCTTTAACTCGGACAGAAATCTCTTAACTAAACAATAATAATAAGCCTTTCACGAGCAGAAACCTGTAACTTCTATCCCGTTGGACTTTTACAAACACCAAAAGTGTCTACTGTAGAAGTAAACTTTGAAATGTGTCAAGAGGTAATTTCATCATCAACAACAACATACCCAATCTGAAAAATAAGGTAGGAAATATGCTACAAATGTTACACTACGACCGTAAAAAGTCTTACAATTTCATGGCATTTACGGTAAATCCTATCAAATTATGTTGAAATATCATAACAATATTTTGTTGGAAAAAAGATTTTGCAATTTGTCCATCAAAAAAAAAAAATCACTTGCCAATCCAACAATCTATTCTTCTCCCTTCTCTTTGAGTCTCCCTGACATATATATCCATGTTAATTTTATATTTGTATGTTGGTGCAAAAGCTAATTCCCCCTTCCTTTTAACTTGCGAAAATATGAATTCTTTGATTAGCTGACTGTGTGATGAATATTGTTAGAGCTTAAGTTATATACAATGACAATGTAGAGAGTTTTTAAATATCTAATGCAATTTTTAACCAATTGTAGCAGGTTATTACTTTATTTTATAAGTTATTATCACATTTAGTTCAATATATGAGTTTCCTAATATTATAAGTAAGCTAAATCATAAAGTGTACGAAATAGAAATTGGTCACTTTCTATCTCCGACCCCTGCCATCAGTTAGTTTGTGCTTCCCTGGCTTGTCCTTGGCGTGTTCAAAATCAAGGTGTTTTTTCTTCGTTCTTTTTTTTTCTGATTTACCTCCCCAGCCCCTGCCCTTCCTTCTCTCTATCACTCAACCAATCACTAACTAAAGACCTGGAAGTTTTTTCTATAAATTTTAAAGCTCTGAGATATAGTAGTTAGTTTTTCAACGCTTCTTTCCAAGCTTTTAGTTGCATATTTGACTTCAAAAATTGTGTGTAATAGCTACTATTAAGAAAGTAATGACACAAAAAGTATAACAAACATTATCACAAAAATGGACAAAGTTTCAATTTGAATAAATAAATAAAATTATTCACCTTATAATGGTCAAACAGTGATAACTTTTCAGTTTGAGTGCTGGCACAACTGAATCTCTAGCAATGTCAAAAGTATTTGACTTTATATGAACTATAGGTCACATCTCAAACAAGTCCCTTGTTTTAGCTGTAATGTTTTTACAAATAACATGTGGTATAAGCAAATGTACGTATTTCAAAATCTAATACCAAGTGCTGAGATTAAAGAGTAAATTAAATATGTAAGAGATCTTCGGTCTTACTTTAGATTATAGTGCGAAGATTTTATATAAACAACACAAAATCTTTCCTCGAAAGACATATTCAAATTTTTATAAATCATAACTTCTGATATAAGGCTTCAATTATTTTTCCATAACAAAGCCTAGCTCATCAATCCTAGAATGAAATAGAGCCTGTTTTGGAGCGACTTATTTTAGATGCTTTTAAGCACTTTTATAGTGTTTGGGTAAAATTAGAAAGTGCTTTAAAGCACTTGTTTTTAATCCAAAATTAAAAAATAAGCCAAACATCATAAGGATTTCTTACGGCTTTTGGTTTATAAGTCCATCCAAACAGGCTCTTCGCTGGAGAAATCTCACCCAACTTGTACAGTTGCAAAATTGATATAAAACTGCATCACTGAGCCAAAACAAATAGGAGAACTGCCAGCCGCCACCCACAAGAGAAAAATAAAATAAAATCGAAGTGTTAGTATATCATTTCCAAATATTAACTTTCAGATAAGAAAATTTTCTTGTTCGTTCAAATGCATGAAACTCATATAGCTCATATCCCTCCGACTTTTGTGCAGTTTTTCAAAAGAGCACTCCAATTTATCCAAAAATAGAATTAGAGCTCCTTGGAAACCATCAAGTCTAACCATAAGCGTCCAACTCGTTACCAAAAAATTTCTATATAGCAAAGGAAACATCATCTCACCCCCTGATTGTGATTTGATGATGTTCCTACTTCTGCCTTCAGACTTCATCATTAATCATAAAACTGACATATATTAGCGACAAATTAAGCATTTGATACTTTGAATAGATAAACCTAAACATATAGCAAACATACGTTAGATAAGATAACCATTTATTGCATCAGGATGCAACTTTTCTATAAACAATTAATTTGCTTCAAGAACTAAAAATAATAAAATAAAATAATAAATTTACTCAAGGATAGCCATAATTTGATACCAAACTATTGCAATCTCGATGCTCGAGTTACTTCATTAATCAATTTAAGCTTCAAAAATAGTCAAATATCTATAACCAAAATTGAAGGATGATATTGGCACAGACTATATTGTTATAATGCTCAATCTGAAAGTCTAAAAGCAAGCTTCTGATTCCTTTAATTATAATTTCCTCCAAATGTTACATTTACGAATTCTTATCGTCTCTGTGTCAGTTATGCATCACTTTCCTCCAGATTCTCTTTGATTTTGAAAAATTTTGATGTCGAAAGAAATGTGAATTTGCTTCAATGCAAAGTAGTCAATACGGTTTTCTAGTCGACTATATTAGCCCAATCTCAATAGATCCTCTCAAACAGTGTGACATAAGTGAATATTCTCGGTCAAACGACATTGCAAATAACCTGCTTCACTAAGACTGGTGTACAAATGGCTAAATTAAATATGAAGTTCTGTTTTCCATTGTCAAAACTTACCTCCTGAAGAGGCCTCCATCGGCACATAAGTCACATGGTTACTAAAAAAAGCTTATATAACTAAATTGCCAATCTATAAGAAGTCAGGAAGATTAGATCTCACATAAAGCATTTCTAAAAAAATTGTGACCTAAAAAAAATTCATTGAGAAAACTATAGTGGCAAAAGATATTTTGATTCCTTATATGTGTAGCTAACAGGTCTAAGCTTCCCACCTTCAAAATAAGTCATCACATGTTTTTCACCACCTAAAATAATTCATTACCTTAGCACATGTACTGTAATAGGATAGTGTCATGCAGGAAACTCCTACCAAAAAACTATGTATTTTTATATATCATGTCCTGAAACCTTCTAAACAGAATACCATTTAAAGGGACAAAATAAATTCAAAAACACACATCATAAGAAACAGCATAGCAATTTGGGATCTACTTATGCTTCCACAAGATAATTAGATTCAAACAGAAGACTCAACAACCAATTCATTAAGCGAATTGGTAGCAACACCGCAGATAATACCACTAACCTTCTTAGACACGACTATCGATAAAGTTATCAGGGTTTGAGCCACTAACTTGACTTCTTCAGCCTAGAAATGATATTTTTAAAAAGTTGGATTCTTTATACCCATCTCTATTTGTGAAATACATGTTTTCCTTTTACTGAAAAATTCTTTGAACAATATTGAAGAATGGAAGCATCAAAAAGCTGAGACGATTATAGCACAGGTCAAACAACCCACAGTATTGTGATTCACAAAAATCAAAATCTCAATAATGTCATGATCAATGCAAAAACAATCATAAATCGGAGAATTTGGTAACCAAATATGAAAAAATTCTATGCAGTGATAACATAATAAAATTTTGCACAATCACAAGAAGTACATAGATCTTCATTCATTCAATTGAATCCAAAAAAAAAAAAAGTTGAATTCTAGAGCAAAAAGCATAATGACAGAAGGTTGACCCACTGTCACAACAAAGGAACATTATATTTTAGAGCATAAACTTGCATTTATATTCCATTTAGACCAATCTACAAGAAAAAAGTATATGTAGGAGCTGCCAAGTAGACCGAAGAAACTACAAAGCCCTTAAAGTTGACCAACATATATTGCATCGTATTTTTAGTTATAAATGTCATAAAAGTACATACCCCACCACATAAATTGCTAGAGAAGAGTCATAAAGTTTCAAACTATGAGGTGCAATGTAAGTGTTGCCTCATACTTTTAATTTAAATGTTGTAAAAGTACACACTTGAGCTCTTCAATTTGAGCTACGGTAAACCATCTTCTTCTTCTGTTCCCAACTTTATTATTGGCTGAATAATTCAATATGATGCTTTGCTATATCATGTTCTAGGTACCGAAAATATCAAATCCTACAATGAATTATCCACCTTTGTATTTGTAATAACTTACCCTAAACTATTAAATGTTGATCAAACTATAACCGAGCATTCACAAGAATCTGATCATATAATCTACAACATATCCAAAAGCAATGTATTTCTAATTTCATTGCAAAAATGTCACAAAATTATGAGTAAAAAAATTCAACAAGATATATAGGTCCAGATTAATCTTTTGTAGACATATTACCAAACACATTGAGTATATAGTCTACTTCTAATTTGTTGTTTTTTACAAAGAAGAAAAATCATCAAGAAGGTATAATACATGCACAAATCAGGAACAATTACTAACATAAGCAGAAATTTTCCAGCAACACAATCATCAGAAAGATTAGTGAGCAATCATATACTCAATGTGAAACTAACAATTATACAAATCAACTCTGAAAATGGAGTGAAGACTCAAAAATTCATATGTCTTGTATACTCAGACCAAATTAAAGGATTTGGAAGAGCTCGGATGAAAAAGACACATGCAGACCGGCAAAAGAGCAAGAAATGAACCACTGATGAGATAAAAGTTGACCTGAAATTGCATCATGAAGAATGTAGAAAATTGGATGAAAGTTGAAAGAAATCCCATGAGATAGTTGGAACTTCAAAACAGGAAAGAAGTAGCAACAAAACTATCAATTCGTCCAAAATTGAAGTCGAAAGTAGTATGAAACAACATTTATTCAACGGTGAATGAAAAGCTGAAAGAGATGTGGAAAAAAATTAGGCAAAACTGAAGTTTTGAAGGAGCATTTTGAAAGAAGATTAAAAGAGCATACCTGTTGTTGTTTTGAGAGTAAATACATAATTATCTACCGACGTTTGCTCAAATTTTTAAAATAATACGTAAACTTTCAATTCGATATATTATTCCATGATTCTTATTTAATTTGTTACAAACATATTATTTTTCGTTGAATCTCAATCACAACAAAGAGAATGAATACATGCACCAATCAAGTATTGTCACGTGTCAACAACAACAACAACAAACCCAGTGTATTCCCACCTAGTGAGATCTGGGGAGTAAGATGTATGCAGTCCATACCTCTACTTCTAAAGAAGTAGAAAGGCTGTTTCCGATAGACCCCCGGCTCAAGACACGAGATGCCACACAAATACATAGTAAAGCACACAACAAGATTTCATAAGATTTCATAACATAAATACGGCACCCATAAGTAATAAAGACAGAGAAAAGCACCCAGATTCGTACTAAAACATGGAACAAGGTATCATAACAAGAATAATACCCCCACCAAGTAATTCCCTACACTAGCGACCCAAACTGGCCCTAATCTTCTGCCCTAATTCGCGTCCTCCAGACCTTCCTATCTAGGGTCATGTCCTCAGTAAGCTGTAACCGCTCCATGTCCCGTCTAATCACCTCACCCCAGTACTTCTTCGGCCTACCCCTACCCCGTCTAAAACCATCCAACGCTAGTCTCTCACACCTACGAACCAGGGCATCCATGCCTCTCCTCATCACATATCTGAACCATCTCAATCGGACTTCCCGCATCTTGCACTCCACTAGAGTCACACCAACCTTCTCTCTGATAGTCTCATTCCGAACTCTATCCCCTCTAGTCAGCCCACACATCCAACACAACATCCGCATTTCTGTCACCTTCATTTTTTGGATGTGGGAGTTCTTAACTGGCCAACACTTCGCTCCATACAACATGGCCGGACGGACTACCACCCTGTAGAATTTGCCTTTAAGCTTGGGCGGCACCTTCTTATCACACAACACCCCTGACGCGAGCTTCCACTTCATCCATCCCGCCCCAATACGGTGCGATACATCCTCGTCAATCTCACCGCTACCCTGGATCACGGACCTAAGATACTTGAAACTATCCCTCTTACATACCTCATGTGATTCCAGCTCCACTACCACCTCATTCTCCAGCCTCACGTCATTAAACTTGCATTCCAAATATTCTGTCCTGCTTCTGCTCAACCTGAACCCTTTAGACTCAAGAGTTTGTCTCCACACCTCTAATTTGTCATTCACACCCCCTCGAGTCTCATCAATCAAAACTACATCGTCTGCAAAAAGCATACACCAAAGCACCTCCCTTTGAATATGCCGCGTCAACACATCCATCACCAAAGCAAACAAAAAGGAACTAAGAGTAGATCCCTGATGCAATCCTGTCAAGACAGTGAAATGCTCTGAGTCTCCTCCCGCCGTCCTCACCTGCGTCTTCGCTCCCTCATACATGTCCTTAATTGCTCTGATATATGCCAGCAGGACTCCACTTACCTCCAAGCATCTCCATAGCACCTCCCTGGGGACTTTGTCGTGTGCCTTCTCCAGGTCGATAAACACCATGTGCAGGTCCTTCTTCCTTTCCCTATACTGTTCCACCAGCCTCCGTACCAGGTGAATTGCCTCCGTCGTCGAGCGTTCAGGCATAAATCCAAACTGGTTTTCCGAAATAGACACTATCCGTCTCAGCCTCACCTCGATCACTCTCTCCCAAATCTTCATAGAGTGACTCAATAACTTAATCTCCCTATAGTTATTGCAACTCTGGATGTCACCCTTATTCTTATAGAGAGGGATCATGGTACTCCACCTCCAAGCCTCGGGCATCTTTGCCGTCTTGAAGATTTCGTTAAACAATACAGTCAACCACCTTACACCAGCCTCTCCGGCGAACTTCCAAAACTCCACCGGTATCTCATTCGGCCCCGTCGCCCTACCCTTTCGCATCCTGTGAACAGCCTCTCTAACCTCTTCTACCTTAAAACATCTACAATAACTAAAATCCTGACACTCCTCTGAGTGCTCCAGCTCCCCTAACACAATAGCTCTATCCCCTTCGTCATTCAAGAGCCTATGAAAGTACGACTGTCATCTATTCTTAATGTGGCCGTCCTCCACCAACACTCTACCGTCCTCCCCCTTAATGCACCTCACCTGGTAGAGGTCACGACCCTTCCTCTCCCTAGCCTTAGCGAGTCTAAACAACTTTTTCTCCCCTCTTTTCCCCTGTAACCCTGTATACAAGCTCTCAAAAGCGGTCGTCTTAGCTGCCGTAACTGCTAACTTAATCTCCTTCCTAGCTAACTTGTACTCTTTCCTGTTTACCCGCTTCTCTTCTTCGTCCTTACTCTCAACCAACTTAGCATACGCCCCTTTCTTGGTCCCCACTTTCTTCTTCACCTCTTCATTCCACCACCAATCCCTCCGATGATGCCCGGCCCTGCCCCTAGAAACACCCAACACCTCACTTGCATTCTCCCTGATGCACCTAGCCACCCTATCCCACATACTATCCACGTCCCCCCTACACTCCCACACCCTCATTCCCGCCAACTTCTCCCCTAACTCCCACGTCTTCACTGGCGTCAAACCGCCCCACTTAATTCTAGGTCTACACTCCTCACTCCTCCTCTTTCTATTCTTCTTTATACCCAAATCTATAACCAAGAGCCTATGCTGGATCGAAAGGTTCTCACTCTGGATGACCTTACAGTCCTTACACAACACCCTATCCCCTTTCCTAAGCAACAAAAAGTCAATCTGGGTCCTGGCTGTCGCGCTTCGAAAGGTAATCAGTTGACCGTCCTTCTTCGGGAAGCCCGAGTTCACCACCACCAGCCCAAAGGACCTCGCAAACTCCAATAGAGTATCCCCCTCTTCATTTCTTTCCCCAAAACCAAAACCACCATGCACATCACTAAAGCTTCCCGGTAATGCCCCGATGTGCCCGTTGAAATCTCCTGCTACAACAATCTTCTCCGAGATAGGCACGTCTCTCACCACCTCATTCAAAGCCTCCCAAAACAGCATCTTCTCCTCCCCCTCCGAGCCCACTTGCGGCGCATAAGCGCTACACACGTTCAGGGTAAACTCCCGCATGACCAACTTAATAGTCATCAACCTATCGTTGATCCTCTTCACCTCTACTACCTGCCCTCTAAGCTCTTCATCTACTAAGATGCCAACTCCATTCCTACGTCTCTCGCTCCCAGAGTACCACAGCTTGTAACCGTCCACATCCCTAACCTTAGACCCTACCCACTTGGTCTCCTGAACATACGCAATATTAATCCTCCTCTTTCTAAGAATCTTCACAAGATCTATAGACTTACTCTGAAGGGTCCCTATATTCCAAGACCCAACCCTCAGCCTACCATCACTATCTGTACGTCCTTTTCTACCACACCTGAGGCCAAACCTTGGCCTCCCTCCCACTCCCGCCCTTTCCTCATCCCCCGCCCCCACAACAGGCCCACGCCCCAACCCCCTCGGACATGACCCTATCCAACCATCACCGCCCACAGCCACTACTACGAGAAAATAAAAGAAAATATAAATAATGGTAGTAGCAAAGCACCAGCAAGAAATACAAGGCTCACACAAATTCAAAGAAATAATCAAGAAACAAAACTAAACTCAAATAGAGAGCAAACATCACTGGACTCAACACCCAAAGCCCCAAAAACAAAGCCCCAAGCCGATAACCCAATCAAAAGCAGTGCAAGAAATGACAACAGACAATATCAACAAATCAAACGCAAGTCAAGATACAGGAGATAATACTAGCATAATACGAAGAATGAAATAACAAAGGTTAGAAGTCACCGGTTTACGCTTGTAGACCAAGCCGGAAACCAAAACCCACCGTAGATTGGGCTTTGGGGAGTTCCGGTGCTGAGAGGGATCTGCAGCTGCTGAAGGCGTCGTTTGGGTGCTGCGGCTGCTGGAGACCAAGCGGCGGCTGTAGACGGAGCTGCGGCTGCTGACCGAGCTGCGGCTGCTGAAGACCGAGCGGCGGCTGGCTGGAGACCGAGCTGTGGCTGATGGCGGTCGAGCGGCGGCTGCTGGAGACCGGGGATGGTGTTGGATCTCGCCGGTGCCGAAGCCGGAGTTGGGGTTTACGGCGGTGGTGGACGGCTGTATCTGGGGGGGCCGTTAGGGTATGAACGGAGGGGGGAGCGGATTGGGACCGACGGTTGGCGGCGGTCGGTGACGGGGGCCGGAGGTCGGGTCGGAGCCGGAGCCGGAGGTCGGCGACGGGGGCCGGGACCGGAGATGGTTTTGGTTTAGAGAGAAGGTGGGGAGAGAGAGAGAGCCGTTAGAGACAAATACGTTTAATTTATATATTTTTATTTTTTTAATAAAATTTTACTTTTTATTTAATTTAACACCTCACCCCACCCCACCCCCTCTTCCCCCATCCCACCCCATCCAGCAACTCCCCCGCAGCTCCCCTCCACTCCCCACCCCCATTCAACAGCCCTACCCCATCAGCATCTCCCCCAAACACCCCCAAACCCTCCCACTCCGTCACCATTTTTGCTCTCTATCCATTTTTTTCAAATCAATCCAAAAAATAGTTTTATGATTGAATTGAGTTTTAAAGATAGTTAAATAATATGATTTAACTGAAAAATCGAGCTTTAATGATATGATTTTTAAAAAAAAAAAAGCTTCAATAGAGGAGCCTTAATGTTGACATTGTGTTGAAGAGCTTTAATAGTGTTGAAGACGATATTGTGTTGAAGAAATGGTGGGTAGTTAAATGATATGATTTGGTTGTAAAATGAAGCTTTAATGAATGATTTAAAAAAAAAAAGCTTCAATGCAAGCTTCAATGGTGAATTGAGTTGAAGAAGAAAGAGTGGGTGGTTTGGGGGGGAGAGGGGGCAGGGATAATTTTAAAAAAATAAACAAATATTTTTTAAAAAAAATATAAATTATTTTACACGTGTCAACTTTTAATTAGTCAAAAAGTCAAATTCAAGCCCTTTCACGCGCCTGTGACGCGTGTATACACGTAAAGGGTCAAAATGATGTGTTTGCAACGAAATAAAGAAGAATCGTGGACTAATAGGTCGAAGTTAAAGTTTAGGTGTCTTTTTGTAAATCTTGGACAAGATTAGTAGGGTAATTATGTATTTACTCTTGTTTTGAATGAGTATGATGAAGATGGATGATTCTAGAGTCATGAAGATAGGATATTTGACTATATTACCCTTGGTTATTCCATTACTCATCTTTCTATATAGTACTAGATATCAGAGCCTGTGCCAGCACGGGTCCAATATATATTATTTTTTTATCTCAATTTATGTGGTACAGATAAAATTTGAAAAGTCAATAATTTTTTTATATATTTTTAAATATTTTACGTTATTAGTTATTGATTTATAGTACTTTTACATAATTTTTTCAGATACTATATGCTACTCTTTTTGTTCCAATTTATGTGACACTGATGAAATATTTGATAAAGTCAATCAAATTTGTTATATAGTTTTAGATATTTTAAGTTGTTAATTATATTATGCTTTATACAACTTTCTACGTAATTTTCAAGTAATATCTCTCTATCCCAACTTATCTTAAATGAATTATTAATTATTGTAATTTATAAAATTTTTTACACATTTTTCAAATATATAACAAGTTTAATGACATAATTGAATTAAAATTTTGAGAATCAATTATATTTTAAATATATTTTTAAATTTTTTAAGTGATTAGCTATTCTAATTTATAATACTTTTTTGGCATTGTAATTTAAGTACTATTTTAAATTGTTAGTTATTGTAATTTATTATGCTTTCCTTGTTCAAACTTTTATGTCATTGATAGTCATTTATATTTTAAAAATAATTTAAATTTTTAATTATTGTGATTTATAATAATTTTTCTTCTATCAATTTAAGTGACATTGATATAATTTCAAAAGTCAATCAAATATCACGATTGAAGTAGCGGGGCAAATATGTCTTGAATGATTCATAATAACTAATTAGAAGTGATATAGCAAATTGTTTATAAAAAATACTTGTGAAAAAAATTAACTGGACCTCATATAAGATATCAAATTAATTTAAAATGTCAAGAGTTAATTTATCATCTTATGTCTATTTTACTTTTTTTATTAAATATTATTAATTTTTTAATACTTAAATGATTTATAATAATTAATTAGGGGTGATATAGTAAAATTACGATTGAAACAGCTAAAACAACATGTCATAAATGTTTCTTTTATTTTTATTAAATATTATTAATTTTTTAATACATAAATAATATATAATAATTAATTATAGATAATACATAGTACTAACTAATTTACGTAATTTCAATATATATATATATATATATATATATATATATATATTATATAAAAAATAATTAAAGAAAGTAAAATGATCAGCTGAAATTTTAACTTTGGGATTCATACATACTAAGGGATCGTTTGGTGTGGAGTATAAGTAATCCAAGACCTGGATAAAATAAAAGATCACTTAAATCTCTTGTTTGGTTGGAGGGATTAATCCATGGTAGCATAACTTATCCCACCATCTTTCTCATAGTGATGGGATAACTTATCCCATATACACGATGGAATAAGTTATCCCGGGTAATCTCGGGATAACTAATCTCGATATTAGTTATCCCGGGATAACAATTTTCCAACCAAACGACCCTAAGGAATTGAAACAATAGCCAGCCGAAATTTTAATTATAGGAACCACATATATTAAAGAATTGAAACAATGAAAAAAGGTGTAAAAAACTAAACCTAGGCTGGGTTTTTTGTCCAATAACCAAAATGTACACATGCATAAATATTTAGGTACAACAGCTTAAAGCACACAAAAATAAAACATACTTAAAATACCCTCAAATTCATTAATAATTCCATGAAGCACACATGACAATCATGAGGTGTGTGCTTTACTCACATGACAAAAGCGTCTTTTCACTATTTTTCTAATATTTAAGAGTTGAAAATTAATAAAATTTATTTATAGTAAAACCTTTCTTTATTAGAAGTCATTAGAATTAGTGACAAATAATACTTTTTTCATTAGTTTAAGAATTTTACATTAACTAAATTTGATTTTAAAAAAATTTGAAAAATCTAAAAATAAATATAAAAGCGTTAGAATAAGAAAAATTTAAGAAATATCAAATTTTAAAAAGTTTTAAGTACGTAACAAGAATTTAATCAATGATTTCGTAAAGACTTGACTTTAAAAATAAGGAAAAATTTTAAATACAAAAAAACATCGTGCCACAAATATGATTCAAATTGATGCATCTCTCTTTAGCTTCTAACAACAAGAGGAAAACGTATTGCATGACAAATGCCAAAATGATGATCCATCAACTACTTGAAACTTCTGGTGGTAAAATATATAGGGCAAACAACAAAAAGTTCGACAGTTTGAAGCTAAATTACAGAAAATTCTGACACTTTGTATAATTATTGAAATTTTGATTTTGAGTCTATCGAAATACATAATTTGCTTTTGATACATCCAACAAAGATATATTTTTTCTTTTGTCAAGATACATAATTAACTCTCAATACATTTTTTTCAATTTTGGATCTGTCGAGATACATAATACAGCTAACGAAGATACATTCATTCCTTTGAGAAGATACATTAGCTTCAAAATTTTTTTTAATTTTGGGTCTGTTGAGATATATAATTAGCTCCCAATACATTCAGCGAAGATATATTATTGATATTGTTGTAATTACTTTGTAAGAGTGGAGATTTGTATAAATATAATAAGTTAAAGTGTATGGTTTTGTTATTTTTCAAATATACATGGATGCTTATACTAAAATATATATTTATATTTACATTATTATATTAAAGTGTGAAAGATCTTTGAAAAATAATTTGAATTTTTTACACTTTTTTAAAAAAATACAATAAAAAAAATCATTTAATTTTACATAATCAAATATTACACGTGCCACTAAAAACTAGAAGAAAAATACACCAGACTAGAAATTTCTTCTGATCTAATTAATCAATTACATACATCAATAATTTTTCTTATCTTTGTATTTCTAGTTCTTGGATGGCTACCACAAACCATTCGCTCATTGTTTCTGGTTCTTTACTCGTCACATTTAAATTGACATAATTAATCTCTATCTCTATTATCTTAAAAGTGTGAAGCACTTTATAAATTACGTTTAAACTTTTTGTCCTTCATTAAAAGTCTCTTCGTTAGACAAAATCGTCATTTTACTACTTTTCTCAAAAATTAAATAATTATTTAATTATTAAAATTAATTAACTAGAATCCTTATTTGATCAAGGTAAGAAATCAAAATAGTGAGCACTTCTAAATCAATTCGAATTTTACCTTATATATATAAAGAATTTTAGAGTTCTATTTAAATATTTTATTTTATTAAACTTTAAAAACACACGCACAAACTTTACCACTACTTGTACTTTTGCTCTTATTTTGATTTTAATTCAAGTTATATTCTTACATGGATTATAATTTATGTATAATCATTATTGACGATGCTTCTTCCTTTTTGATAATTTCTTCTATTTTTCTTTCAGCTGGAAATCTTTTATCAAAAAATTAGATGAACAAGTATGTTGTCCTTATGAAGTTGTCAGAAAAATTAAAGGTTTAGCTCTTTTCTTTTTCAACTATTTTTACAAGAATTGTTCAGTGTAGAAATAGCGAGGCTCTAAGAGAACCCTAATTTATTTTGAAAATATTGTGAAACATAAGAAGATTTTCTTTTTTGTTTGCAACAGACAAGTATGGCTCTTTGAAAAATAATAACTATGAGCAAAACAAAGAGTGAAGTTATGGATTAGAGACCAAAACAAACAATTACATGAAGAGTATATATTCTTTGATTTATGCGTGTTGATTTGTGTATGTGCATAATCTCGAAATACTGATAACTAAGTCATGTAGAATAACGTTAATTTAACTGTTTCTTTTGAGATATTATGGCCTCAAATTGTCCTTTTTGTTTTAGAAATAATGATGACAACATTATCTAAGAATAAAAAATTATTTTGAAAATCATTTACTATTGAAAGAGGTAATAATATCATTCTATCATGTTGGTTGTAGATTCATTCAAACTTTATATTAATTGTCTTAAAAAATTCATTGAATATATATAAATTATTGATTTAAAACTCAATAATTTAGCAGAACTTAACTTTTAAAGTCTCAAATAAGAAGCTGAATGAGATCAATATAAGTGAAGGGAACAACATACTACTTATTCTCTTTTTGAGGTTATTCAACATCTTTTCACTATTTTCTTATAGTTTTACAAACTTTTTGTTGAAAAAATTATATCATGTTTGGTTTAGGATTCTTTGTTTTTTCTTTATTTAGTGTTCATTATACGTTAGGAAGCCAAAAGAAATTGTACTGTGTTCGATCTAGGATTCTTTAAAAAAATTTTCTTTATTTAGTATTCGTTATCATCAAAATTCGGAAATTGATTTTCGTCTTTCGTCTTTCACTTGGACTTTAGTTACGTCTATTAAATGTAATTTGTTTTTGCCTTGGACATTAGTTATATTTTGTTGGCTGCTCTCCTTTTGTCAACAATTGCTGCTCATATTTCAACAATTGTGGATGATGAAGACATTTGTAACTTTGTGTTTTCAACATCAGTGGCTGCATTCATATATGAAGGCAAGACTTTTGAGGTCCAGATTTGACTATAAAAGCCAATGCTACTTCATTTGCAAAGACACCTCCACAACATTTCAATAGCCAATCTCTCCTTTATATTTTCTTCTTTCTTTACTTCTTGGTTGAGTATTTCTATACTCGTAGAGAATTTGTAAGGGGCTATTTTGTCTTGTTAGTCCCGAGAAAATATTTTGTACTCTCGTCAATATTAGTGAAATTTTTGGCTCTCTCGCCGGTGGTTTTTTACCTCTATTTAAAGAGGGTTTTTCCACCTAAAATCTTGGTGTCAATTTTACTGTTTTTATTAATTTCTCGGAATCTTTGGTTGAATTTATCGCGCTTCCACACTCTGTAGCCCTACAAATTGGTATTAGAGCCACGATAATTCAACCGGGATTTTTTTTTATTAAAAATGTCGACGAAGTTCGATATTGATAAATTTGATGGTAAAATTAGTTTTGCTATCTGGCGAGTCCAGATGCTGGCTATTCTTACCCAGAATGGCCTAAAGAAGGTTCTGTCCGGCAAATCGGCGAAGCCAGCCACTACAACGGAGGAGCAGTGGGAAGAGACGGATGAAAAGGCGTTATCCACAATCCAATTATGGTTGTCCCGTGAGGTGCTACGCGAAGTCATCAATGAGAAAACTGCAGCCGGCATATGGAGTAAATTGGAGTCTCTGTACATGACCAAAAGTCTTGCAAATAAACTCCGGTTAAAGGAGTGACTTTTCACACTCCGTATGTCTGAAGGTACACCCATCCAATCTCATCTTGGTGAATTTAATTCCATCATAATTGATTTGGAAAATCTGGATGTCGAAATTGATGATGAGGATAAAGTCGTACTACTTATTGTTTCTTTGCCACCCTCATATAGACACTTCAAAGAAATTATGCTATATGGTAATAATATTACCTTGAGCTTTGATGATGTCAAGTCTAACCTACTGTCCAAAGAAAAATTTGATACCCAAATTCATTCTGAAAGTTCGGGTGAGGGACTAGTAGTTAGAGGGAGAAACCACGAAGTAGGTGCTAGCGGTAAAAACCAATCCAAATCCAAAGGTAAAAACTCTAAGTATTGTCGTTATTGCAAGAAAAGAAATCATGAAATCTCTGAGTGCTACAAATTGAAAAATAAGCAAAACAGAGAAGATAAAGGTAAGCAACCCGAAAAATCTGCCGAAGCTAGTTTTGTAGAAACCGAATCTGATGGAGTGTGTTTTATTGCTTCTGGTACTGAACAAAGGTCAAAAAATGAGTGGGTTCTTAATTCTGGTTGTACATTTCATATGTCTCCTAATAGAGACTGGTTTACCACCTATGAATCTTTTAATGGTGGTCTTGTCTTAATGGGCAACGATGCTCAATGCAAAGTTGTCGGCAAAGGCACAATCAAAATCAAGACACATGATGGAGTCATTAGAACTTTGACCAGTGTCAGAAATGTCCCTGATTTGAAACGGAATCTCATTTCCCTAGGCACTCTTGAATCTCAAGGGTGTAGATACTCAGCTGAAGGTGGAGTTTTAAAAGTGTCCAAAGGAGCTCTTGTGTTACTAAAGGCAATTCGATCTGGTAGTTTGTATTTGCTTCAGGGTTCAACTGTTATAGGCTCTGCAGCCGTCGCCTCATCCAACAAAGACAACACGAAGTTGTGGCATTTGAAGTTGGGCCACATGAGTGAGAAGGGAATCCAAATTCTCAAAAAGAAAGGCTATCTTGGCAACCATTGTACCGGTAAGGTCGATTTCTGCGAGCATTGCATTTTTGGTAAGCAGAGAAAGGTTAGCTTTTCAAAAGACATTCACAGGACCAAAGGTACTTTGGACTACATCCATTCAGATCTTTGGGGTTCATCGAGAGTTCCCTCCAGAGGTAAATGTCATTATATGCTGACATTTATTGATGATTTTTCACGTAAACTCTGGGTATATTTTCTTAAGCAAAAGAATGAAGCTTTTTCCACCTTTAAAAAGTGGAAATTATTAATTGAGAACCAGACTGGCAAGAAGATCAAGAGGCTAAGGACGGACAATGGCCTCGAATTTTGTTCTAATGAGTTTAATGATTTCTGCAAGAAAGAAGGTATTGCCAGACATTTCACCGTTCCAAGAACTCCACAACAAAATGGAGTTGCTGAAAGGATGAACAGAATTATCTTGGAGAAAGTTCGTTGTATGCTCTCCCATTCTACTCTGGGGAAAGAATTTTGGGCAGAATCAGCTTCAACATCATGCTACTTGATAAACCGCTCACCAAATCGATCACTCGACTGCAAAATTCCAGAAGAAGTTTGGTCAGGTAACCCTGTTGATTATTCTAATTTTAGAATATTTGGTTGCCCTGCTTATTCTCATGTGAACGAGGGAAAATTGGAACCTCGTGCTAAAAAATGCATTTTCTTAGGTTATGGCCTAGGGGTTAAAGGCTATCGTTTGTATGACCCTGAATCTCGCAAAATATTTCATAGTCGGAATGTAACCTTTAATGAAAATGGTATGCTATCTTCTGGAAAAGATACTGTTGTTCCCTCCACTGATACAGGTGATCAGGAGGATGTTCGAGAGAAGGTGGAGTTTGAGACTGAAGCTCCCATTTTGGAAGCAAATATCCCTAATTCTTCCACCACTCAAGAAGATGAAGTCACTGCTGAACAAATGAGTCCACGACAACATCCACCTCAACGTCGAGGTTTACCACAACCATGGTCTATGGCTCAAGAACTTCCACAACAAAGGCCAAGAAAACCGACTCAAAGACTGATCACAGAATCTGCCAACATTGCTTATGCATTGACTGTCGCACAAGATATGGGTGAAGATGGTGAACCCAAGAATTATTCTGAAGCTATCTCTGGTGATGACTCAGCAAAGTGGACTGTTGCTATGCAAGAAGAAGTCGAGAGTCTTCTCAAAAATGAAACATGGGATTTGGTAATGTTACCAGAAGGCAAGCGAGTCATTAGTTGCAAATGGATTTTTAAGAGAAAAGAAGGCATCCCCGGTGTTGAAAATGCAAGGTACAAAGCAAGATTCGTAGTAAGAGGTTTTGATCAACAGGAAGGTATTGACTTTAACGAAGTATTTTCTTCCGTTGTTCGTCAATCTTCAATTCGTGTATTACTTGCTCTAGTTGCCTTGTATGATTTGGAGCTGGAACAGTTAGATATGAAAACTGTTTTTCTTTATGGTAACCTTGAGGAAGAAATTTATATCCAGCAACCAGAGGGGTTCGTTGTTCCTGGAAAGGAGAACCATGTATGTCGTCTGAAGAAATCTCTTTATGGTTTGAAGCAATCACCAAGACAATGGTATAAAAGGTTTGATTCCTTCATGACTGGACATGGCTATTCTAGAAGTAGTTATGATAACTGCGTCTATTTTCAAAAAATATCTGATGGATCACTAGTATACTTGCTGTTATATGTTGATGATATGTTAATTGCTGCAAGAGATAAAACTCTTGTTGACAAGTTAAAGGTGCAGCTCAACAGTGAATTTGATATGAAAGATCTAGGTCCTGCTAAGAAGATTCTTGGAATGGAGATTAACAGAGATCGTCAAGCTGGAAAACTTTTTCTATCACAGAAAAGGTATGTAATGAAGATGCTTGACAGATTTGGAATGCGAGATTGCAAAGCGGTTAATACTCCACTTGCTGCCCACTTCAAGTTGTCATCAGATCAGTGTCCACAATCAGAAGAGGAACAAAGGTGCATGTCACATGTCCCGTATTCTAATGAAGTCGGAAGCCTTATGTACGTTATGGTATGTACTAGGCCTGATTTGGCTTATGCGGTTAGTGTTGTTAGCAGATTCATGCACAACCCAGGAAAACAGCATTGGGAAACTGTCAAATAGATCCTTCGTTACTTGAAGGGTTCTCCTGATATTGGTTTGGTATTTGATAGACAAAAGTCTGATCCAGGAGGCGTAGTTGGTTCTGTTGACGCCGACTACGTGGTGATTTAGATCGGAGAAAATCACTTTCAGCCTATATCTTTACACTCTGCGGCTCTGCTATCAGTTGGTATTCATCACTTCAAGCCATTGCGGCTTTGTCCACCACTGAAGCAGAATATATTGCTGCTACTAAAGGAGTTAAAGAGGCTATCTGGCTCCGAGGCTTGGTTGCTGAACTTGGTTTACAACAACACATTCTTGTTATGTTCTGCGATAGTCAGAGTGCTGTCCACTTGGCCAGGAATAGCAAGCATCACTCAAAGACCAAGCATATTGATATTAAACGCCACTTTATCCGAGATATTGTTGATGCAGGAGAAATTACTGTGGAAAAAATCCATACAACTGAAAATCCTGCAGATATGTTAACCAAACCACTTCCAGCCGCTAAGTTCGATCATTGCTTGGACTTAGCTGGTATTATTCATTGTTAACAGGATTTCATGGCGAGAGAGTATTTCCGGTCAAAAGGAGATCAAGGTGGAGATTTGTTGGCTGCTCTCCTTTTGTCAACAATTGCTGCTCATATTTCAACAATTGTGGATGATGAAGACATTTGTGACTTTGTGTTTTCAACATCAGTGGCTGCATTCATATATGAAGGCAAGACTTTTGAGGTCCAGATTTGGCTATAAAAGCCAATGCTACTTCATTTGCAAAGACACCTCCACAACATTTCAATAGTCAATCTCTCCTTTATATTTTCTTCTTTCTCTACTTCTTGGTTGAGTATTTCTATACTCGTAGAGAATTTGTAAGGGGCTATTTTGTCTTGTTAGTCCCGAGAAAATATTTTGTACTCTCGTCAATATTAGTGAAATTTTTGGCTCTCTCGCCGGTGGTTTTTTATCGCTATTTAAAGAGGGTTTTTCCACCTAAAATCTTGGTGTCAATTTTACTGTTTTTATTAATTTCTCGGAATCTTTGATTGAATTTATCACGCTTCCACACTCTGTAGCCCTACATATTTCTTTATGGGTTGATAATTATTCATGATATTATTTTTTATGGTTAGATTATTTTTTTTACCGTAGAACTTCACCTTATTAGCTGACTTTCTATCCAAAACTGTCAATGATTTTTTCGCCAAAGTTAAAATTGATTTAACGTTTTATCATGTTCCTTTATGATTGGATTTGGTATGAGCACTTGCTTCATATTGTATGAGTTGTCTGTAAAATAGCTCTTATTCATGTGAAATCATTTCTTGTTTTTTCTTGACGAAAAAAAAAAAAGCAAATGTTCAATCTCTTATATGGTTTTGATACTAATTTCGTGTTTGGTTCCATAGTTCAATCGTTGTATTTTTGTGTTTGCTGCTTGAATCCCTTAGTTCTTTAGCAATGTTATTTTTTGCTTGTTTTTATATGTTACACACCTATAAATATCAAATAATTTGAGCCACGTCTCATCTTTGTGTATTGAGGTCATATATTTGTCTTTCAGAAGACTACAACAGATAATATCAAGCATGCCCTCCTCAAGGTAAACATGGTGAAAAATATGAATCCCAAAGGCATGACACATCGCCCATGGTGGATTAATTAGAGGAACTACTGTGCCTGCATTTTTTGATGAAAATAGATGTAAATTTAATAATAGTAAAATAGGTTTAACAATTCTATTCTTCTTCAATTTTGGTTTTATTGTTTTATTGTAGCTTTGAAAAAGTGGAGACAAAAGTAAGTATATGCATACTATGTGATTCAAAGATTAAGCCTTATGTTGTATTTTTCCAGATTCAATGTTTCCCTTGATAGGTGATTCTAACATTAAGTTTTATGAATTTTTTTCAGTTCTAATGCCTCCTCGATAAGTGATTCAAAGATTAAGTTTTATGTTGTTTTTTCCAATTCTAATGGCTCCAGCTCTTGAAACATTCCGTAACTTTCGGAAGCCTTTTCAATATTATAAATGCCAGTTTTCAACATAGAAATTTAACTCGTGGGAGAAGATTTAGGATCCTGCAGTTTTAAAGATGTACAACAAATAGAGAAATAATTGGTGCAGTGTATCAGCCCACTCAACACCAATCGGGTTCGAAAGTTTTAATTTCTCCATAAAAACATGCTCAATAGCTGCATTAATCATCTATTTTAAAATCTAGGAAATTAATTAGTTGCACTTGTTATGAATTTTTGTTCTATTCTTCTCTTCAGATGCAAGTTTTAGGGACAACGAAAAAAATTGAAAGATGAGATAAATTTATATAGACATCTGTTGAAATAATTTATCGCATCATTAGCAATGATGCGATAAATTATTCTATATATATATGGTAGAATAACCAATCCTATGAGATATCTCAATATATGAAATAACTTTGTTTATTTTGATCCCTCATACCAAGCAACCACTAAAAATGCAGACTTATATCATTGAGAATTTTGATATAAAACTTGGCCGAAACAGGTATGTTTCTGCCGAGTAATAATCAAAATATAAAAAATTTATCTCTTTACTTTCTCAACTATACAATACTCGTAGTACACTGAAAAATTATGGATGCAGTTTATTTAATATTAAAATAATTTTTTAGAAAGATTAATAATTTTATCATGTTTAGCTAAGTTATTTAATACAAAACGTGAATTTCTAATGACATATTTTAACTGATACATATATTTTTATAAAATACAAGAACAACAATATATTCAGAGTGTACGCAGTTCGTACCACTACCTCAGATGAAGTAGAGGTTGTTTTCGATAGAGCCCTTGCTCAGAACATATAATTGTATAACAAATAAAAATACAAAAGTACAACAAGATGGGATAACACACTGTTAGATACTAAAGAAAATAAGACACCCATAAGGTATTACTATAAACTATTTATCGATTTGGTGTGATCGCATTATTATCTTCTTTTGCTTTCTTTTTTTCATTTTGTCTTTACTTATTATTCTATTTTATCGTTAATTCTACTACCTCGTGCCCTACTTATAAAGAAAGTAGTAATTTAATATATATATACTCCCTCGTTGATTTTCCTCCTTGACATAACAGACAAAATTATTTGTAAAACTATTATGCACTACAATATTTAAGTATACAATGCATATAACTGAGAAACAGTGATGACTCAAATCTATCAATTATGTGTAGTTATAATCTATGTAAATTATTAAAAAAAAATATTGTAATAGAAAAAAAAAAAAAAAAAACAATCATAAACAAAAAGATTGTCAAATTATGATCTTAAGAGTGTTTTTCTGTCTATACAAATACAACAAATAAATCAATTACACCTTAACCTCAAATTATTTAATCGACTACACCTTACCTCAAATTAATTGATGTTAACTATATAATCTTATTGCTATATATTCACACCATTTATATTATTTAGAGATTTATTTTAGTTAAACTGTTTTTATGTTAACGAATTTGACATCACTTACATTCGTAAATCTCATGTTATTGAATTTAATGACGAATACAACCAGTACAAAATTCTCTTATATAAAATTATTATTGGAGTAACAATACATCACAAAAGTTTCTATGTTTCATTACCAATTAAAATTGATATAATTGAAACAAAAACTATATCTATAATCTATTAAAATTGTGAAGGGCCTAAGAAATGTTGTTTGAATTTTTTGTTTTTCAATAAAGTTTTTCCTTTTGACAAAATCATCTATTCACTATTCTTTAATATTTAAAAGTTAAAAATTAATTAAATATATTTATGATAAAATCTTCCTTATTAGAAGTCATATCTGAACTAATGACAACTAATATTTTTTTCATTAATTTAAGAATTTTAAATCAACTAAATTACAGAAGATTTGAAAAATCTAGAAATGAATATTAAAGCGTTATAATAAGAAAAATTTAAGACGTATCAATCTTTTTAAAAGTTTTAAGTACGTAATAAGAGTGGAATCAATGATTTTGTAAAAAACTGACTTTTAAAATAAAGAAAGATTTTAAATATAGAAAAAAATAACCATAGCACAAATATGGTTTAAACTATGTCTCTTTTAGCCTCTCAACAAGGGAAAGGGGTATTGCATGACAAACGCAACAGCGATTGATCAATCAACGACTTGAAATTTGTGATGGTAAAATATATATGTGCTTACACTAAATATATGTTTACATTATTATATTAAAGTGTGAAGAATCTTTGAAAAGTGATTTGAACTTTTAACACTTTATTAAAAACCTCCGTAATAGATAAAATTATTTAGTTTTAAATAACCAAACATTACACGTGCGAAGCACATGCTGTTTAACTAGTAAAAGTAATATGACAAACAGCAATTGAGAGAAAATCAAATTAAAGAAGTCGAGATAAAACTAAAAAAAAAAAGGAAAAACATACAACGATAGATTGTTCTTAAGACTTTATTCTTGACAGTATATTTGAAAAACAATTTAACCATGTATATCAATAGTTGTGATTGCATGGTTGTTCTCTTGAACGTGGATATAATTTACCAAATATATATATGTTGTGCTTCTTAAAATTAAAAATTTATGACTTATACTGATTACCATTGGAATGGTGTATCTGAAATGATTGAAATTTTCAAAATAGTTCTGCATATATGATATTAGTTTACGTAATTGAGAATGATGATTGATAAATAAAATTTACGAAAATAATTTAAACTACAACCCCCATAATGAATGGATAAATAGAGCAAAAAGATGCTCAAAACCCCCCGCAGAGAAAAAACATCTTAAATCCAAAAGCAAACTATAATCCAAATTGATGAGCATTGAATAGGGCTCAATTCAAACTGAAAAGATCAAAAAATTAAATCAAAATTTAATTTTGGTTTAGATTTTTAATTTTTTGAATCGATTTTGATTTCAAATTTTAAAAATTTAGTTAAGCGATTCGGTTTTTGATTTTTCCAAAAAAAAAAATAATTAAATTAAAATTATAAAAATAATATATATATATATTATGGCTGCTGTATTTATGTTATGGATGTTATGTTGTGTAATCTTGTAACCTTGTTCGGTGCTTTACTTTGTATTTGTGTGGTATCTGGTATTTTGTGTCTTGAGCCGGGGGTCTATCGGAAACAGCCTTTCTACTTCTTTAGAGGTAGAGGTATGGACTGCGTACATCTTACCCCCCCCAGACCCCACCAGGTGGGAATACACTGGGTTTGTTGTTGTTGTATATATATATATATATATATATATATATATATATATATATATATATACATACACACACATATGTTATTATATATATTTAGTATAAATATAATATATAATAAGTAAACCAACCGCCAAACATTTTTCAAGTGTTGTCCTTAACCCTAAGTGTTCATTTCAACGCTGATTGTTGACTTGTTTCAGGCTTTCAGCAGTGCATCGAGGAAACAAGTTTCGAATTTTTGGCTGCAGTTATACATTATGTTAATCTTACGATTATTTAATTTCAATTCATGCGTGTTGAGTTATTTATATTTGGGAATGAAAAATAAATTTCAATTTTTTTTCTTTTAGAAAAATTACCAATTTTAAACTCCCAGTCATGACAAAGAAAGGCTCACTATTTTAATCTTCAAAATTAAAATAAAAATTCGAAAGAACCGAACCGAATACCAAATCAAATTTATTTCCATTTGGTTACGATTGTCATTTTCATCAATTCGAAAATTAAAAAACAAAATCGACATTAAACAATCAAACCAAACAAATTGAATGCCTACTTCTAGCATTGGACAAACATTCAATTGGCAAACACAGTAATATTACTATCCAATAAATGTTAATTTGATGCCAATATGATATAGGTTGTTGACAAACAGGGTGACATGCGGAATTTTGCAAAATTTTAATTCACTTAATCAGTGAAATAATCATAATCATACCAATAGTATGAATCACCATCACTATCCACATATGAATAGTTATGAATAGATCATTGTTCTTGAACAAGCTGATCTATAATTTTTTTAAAAAAAAATTCTTGTAAATCTTTATTTAATTTTATCATCTTTAAGATAGTGATTAATGTTTTTTCATTTAAGAAAATAGTATAATAACTCATTAGGCAGTATAAAAAACAAATTTCTTTATCAAAACCTTGTAACTTTGATACAGAAAAACTTGTGTTTCTTTTTAATATAAGTTCTGTGCAGAGCGTCAAATAATTTTTGTTTTAATTTGTTAATTTCAGAAATATTTGAAGCATTTTTCAAACGACATATTTTCCTTAGATAGTTTCTCATTCTTGTTATATCTCTGTTAAAAGTTTCTATAATTGTTTTTGATTCTCAAAATTTTTTCTAAGTCTCTTTAATTGTGGTTGTACCACTCTCATGATGAGAAGTATAGATAATTCATGATTTGATGTTAACATATAATATGTATGAGTATATAAAGTAGATATGAAGACAAATTTTTCTTACGCAAATACGTTCATGAATGATAGAGTTTATTATATACCTTTTGATTTTTTTTTTATATTGGCTATATCAACACCGCAGTATTTCTCCTTCCGACTATGAAGAAATATATATATATAACGTGATGAACAATATATGAGATCACTGCCTAGAGGACATAAAAATATATTCAAGGAAATAATATGACGCACATAAACTACTTCAACGCGAAACAACTAAAGTAACTTTTTATTACCAAAAAAAACTAAAGTAACTTTTTATTTTTAAATATCATAAAATTCCACTGTAAATTATTAGTTGACTTTTTACATTTAAATTAAAGGATAAGTTTAAAAAATTTCAAGGTAACACACACGTGCAATACCCTAAACTAGTTCTCAATAAAGAAGTTGAAAGGAAAGTAACAATCTCTAAGGCCATTTCCTTCATCTTCCTCACTTTTCTACCTGCTACTTGAGCTGCATTAGGACACGAGTAAACCACCTCCAATCTTAAGAACTTTCCCCCATATTTTATAAAGCCCCAAGCAGCAACCAAAAATTGTCTCCTTTTTTTTTCGTTACCCTAAAAAAAGTTCCTGCAAACTGTTTATAGGAGAGTCTTGACCTTGTTCTATAACTCGTAGAAGCAATTAGACTAGAGCACTGAACAATAGATGGAAAGACTTCATATCAACTGATTTGGTTTCTGATGAATTTACTTTCTTTTCTAAGATTCTTTTTCCTTCTTTTTATCTAATTATTTGGGTGCATCCTACAATCGAGGAGAAGAACAAGGCAACAAGCAAACTAGGCATTCAGGTACTGTATGCTCAGTGTCAAAACACAGTGGTTTTAAAGTTTAAACAAATAAGTTCCATGATACCAATAAGCGCACACAGCACAACCACAGAGGCCCTTTACCTTCCCAATTTCTTAGTCTCTTCTTAATTGTGAACTAACAATACTCCCACACAATACTTTTCTGACCCATCAAACCAGAATAGGCGTGGAATTCCTGAAATCTCATATACAAAAACTAGAAAACAAATAATCTTGCATGAAAGCAGCCTCATGATCTTAAAGTGATCGTTTACTTTCTACAAATTGTACAAGGGTCTAAGAGATTACGCCACAAATCAAAGTCACAGGATCTTTGCTTAATAAAGATAAGTATAGTCTAAATTCTTATAGTCGAATCTTGTGCACAAGCTTACAGTTTCCTCTTTTGTCTACATTCTTGAACAATTCAAAGAAACACAAGGCAGTGCAGAAAGAGCACAAAGAATAAATAGATTGGTAAGAAATAAACATAGAATAAAGAAGGGTTAAGTGTCGCTCTTTGACTTCCTCACAATTAGACAACCTGTAACATGAACAGTTATGAGATAAAAGCACAAAAGATAGGAAAATCCCATTATATCTCAAGAACAAAAGTTTCAGCCAGACCAAGTGCTTCCCTAGCTTGGGCAATGCTTCAATTTAGGTGCCAAAGAATTAAGGCATGCATCTCATCACCAGTTGACTCTACCAAGAAGGGGGAAGCACACTAAACAGCAATTACTTATCTTGATTTTAACATGTTCCTATTCATTTATCCATATTGTTAATGTTTATGTTTATAGTTATTCTTCTTGAGTAATATTTCTAGTGTCCCACTTCCCACCCACATCATATTTAGCTAGATTACATATAAATATGATTGGAATAACATTTTTTTCACTTACTTACCAAAAATTAGAAACAAGTATATATATGTATATATATATATATATATATATATATATATATATGTTTTCCAAGACAACATTTTTCGTGGACAACATTTTCCTTCATACCAAATACACCCTTTAAATTAATAGGAAAAATAACACCAAGATCGTTTTAGTTCATCAAAGTAAGCTTTTCTTGCAATCTGCGATATGTACCCATCAACCCATCAGAAAATCAATATAAAGGCAGAGCATCTACATTCTAGCTTAGATTCTAGCTTAGGGCCCATCATAAACATAATCAAAGATGCAGAAACTCCTTACTGGATTGTACAATTAGTCATTTTCAGCAGACACATTTGTATTTGACTTACAAGAATAAAGGAAATAAGGAAAACCTTTTGTAGTTTGTTACTTTTTTCAAAATTATATCATTTAGGACTATCGCATTTCCCCCGCTTGCTGTCTTCTTGTTCTTGTCATATTTTCATTTTGACTGTTCACTCTCACGAACAAGCAAGGGAACATAAAGTGAACTCATTCACATGTTCAGCTGTCTCTTTTTATTTTTGTTTTTATTTTTTATTTTTGTTGTTGAGTCATACTATAAAGGTTTGGGAAAGGGTGGTAGAGTTGAGACTGAGGAGGATCGTGACTATTTTCGAGAATCAGTTCGATTTCATGCTAGGTCGTTCGACTACCGAGGCTGAGGAGATTAGTGGAGCAACTTAGGGAGAGGAAGGACTTGCACATGGTGTTTATTGATCTTGAGAAAGCATATGACAAAGTCCCTAGGGAGATTCTGTGGAGTTTCTTGGAGGCTACAAGGGTGCTTGTGGTGTACACAAGGTCAATTCAGGACATGTATAACGGAGCAAAGACACATGTAAGGACGATAGGAGGAGATTCAGAGCCCTTTTCGATTTTGATAGGGTTGCACTAGGGATCAACTCTAAGCCCATATTTATTTGCCTTGGTGATAAATGTTTTGACGCGAAATATTCAAGAAGAGGTGCCTTGGTGTATGTTATTTATTGATGATGTTTGTACTTGTTGACAAGATTCGGGAGGAGTTAATGATAAGTTGGAGGTTTAGACAGACCCTTGAGTCTAAAGGATTTAGGTTGAGTAGGACTAAGATAGAGTACTTGGAATTTGTAAGTTTAATGATCTGTCATATGAAGCTGATGTGGTGGTGAAGCCAGATTCTCAGATCATTCAGAAGAGGAAGAGTTTCAAGTATCTTGGGTCTATGATTCAGGGAAATGGTGAGATTGACGAGGATGTCACACACCGTATTAGTACAGTGTGGTTGAAATGAAGGCTCGCTTCGGAAGTCTTGTGTGATAAAAAAGTGTCTCCTAAGCTTAAAGGTGAATTCTATAGAGTAGCAGTCCGACTGGCTATGCTATATGGAGCGGAGTGTTGACATCCAAAAGTTGAAGGTGGCGGAGATGAGGAAGTTGCGATAGATATGTGGGCTTACAAGGAAAGATAAGGTTAGAAATAAGATTATTCGAGAGAAAGTGGGAGCGACTTCGATGGAGGAAAAGATGAGGGAAGTGAGGTTTCGATGATTCGAACATGTGATGGGGAGGTGCACGGATGCTCCAGAACGGAGGTGTGAAAAGCTGGCTATGGATGGTTTTAGGCAGGGTAGAGGTAGGCTAAAAAAGTATTGAAGGGAGGTGATTAGGCATGATATGGAGCAATTACAGCTTACGGAGGGCATGACCCTTGCTAGGAAGGTGTGAAGGACTCAGATTAGGGTAGAGGGTTAGTGGGTAGGAGTTTAATCGTTATAGTAGGGAAGAGTGTTTTGTTTGTATCTGCGTCTGGAGCTTCTTGTTCATTATGTTTCAGTGATATCTATGATTTTGGATAGATAGTTTATAGTAGTACCTTGTATGTGTCTTATTTCCTTTATTATCCATTTGTGTGTTATCCCATCTTGTAATGTGTTCTTGTGTTTTTTGTTTGTTATACTGTTATATATCCTGAGCTAGGGGTCTATCGGAAATAGTCTCTCTACTTCATTTGAGGTATGGAATGGACTGCGTACACTTTACCCTCCCCAGACCCCACTTTGTGGGAATACACTGTGTATGTTATTGTTGTTGTTGTTGTTGAATAGATGAAGGAAACCTTGAAGTAATTGGTGAAGTTGCTGTCATGTGACCAGGAGGTCACGGAGTCAAGCCGTGTAAACAGTATTTTGCAGGAATGTAAGGTAAGACTGCATACAATAAACCCTTGTGGTTCGGTCCTTCCCCAGCCCCACTCATAACAGGAGGTTTAGTGCACCGAGCTGTCCTTTATTTTTGAGAATGGATATTCAAAATCTTCAACTGTTAATGATTAATAGATTATGCCACATGATGCCTAGTTATTGTAAATAAGATGGCATTCCCCCTTCTCAGAGGAACCTATTCCCTAATTACCTTTCCTATTGCAACTGACTGTAAATGAAAGACCCTTACAGAGGAAACCTATATAAGCTATTCCAAATGACATACGATCAAGTTTTGACTTTGTGACGGGAAAACATTAGAACTTTAGATTAAAATATGCCATAATAAGTCAATCTCTTTGGCATTACCAGAGAACCTTCACACACTCAAGTTCTAGATAATGGTTTGTTTATAGGTTGAAATTTGGGAAGGGGCGGGGAGGTACTGCTAATAATATTTTCCCCTCGGAACTTAGTTAAATTTCATCTCATGTGCAGATTCACCTCCTACTTTGCACCATCCAGTTCAACTCTGGAAGGGTTCTAAAGTTGGTGTTGAGTTTCGGATCACTTGAGATTCCCATTTTTAATTGCACTCTTTTATTACTAATAAAAAACATATATTGTTGCTTCCCCCCCCCCCTCTTTAATTCCACTCTTACCCTACCATTTTTAACAATAATGAACAAACGGCATAAGTTTGGAGCAAGCTGCCACTAAGGCTTCAAGATTTATGAAGAAGTTCCTTCGGACCCTCAAGGAGCTGAGACCAGTGTAATCAAAGGCGACGAGCACAAAAGGGTTCATTGAGGCTTTAATGAAGAAAGGTGCAAATGGAGAAAAAATACAAATATTTATGAGCAGTTCAAGACTACTATATATATAAGCATGAATAATAGATATATAAACAAAGAAACTGAAAATATTACGAAAAGTGAAATATCATTCGTTTAATGTCACCTTTTCAGGATTATGTCATTTACAAGGAAAAATAAGTGACAAAGCCTTGATGAGGACATTGAAGCATCCGCTAAGCAAGCAAAACGCTCAATATATTTTGTGCCTCACTTTAGGGCTCAAGCGTGCCTTTGACAGCGCACTGGCCGAGACCAACAATCAAACTTGGTGGTGCTCTACAAATCATTCAACAAAGTTATGAAGCTCAGTGGCATGTTAATTAGGCAAAAGATGAGGTCTCCAAATTATACAAAAAAGAGAACCTCGAGCTGAGCTACTGGAACATACTGAGCTACTGGAACATGTACAAATGCCTTTTCTAAAGAATAGAACAAATGCAGAAAACCATTATCATGTGTAGCTCACTTGAAAGAATATTATTTAGCATGACAAGGAAGTTTGTTATAATTAAAGAAAACGATAAGGAAGTAAAAAAAAATCCTACCACTAAATTTACATTTTGACAGCTGAATACCATAACTTTACAGTCCAGGAACTCATAAAATGAGAGGGGACTCACAATTCACAATACGTACAGCATTCAGGTACCTGCATAAAAAAGTGAGAATAGACAGTCAAATCACTATTAAATAACAATTAAAAAGGGAGAGAATAAGCTCGTGCATCTCTGCAACTCACATACTAAATATTTTATTTTCCACATAGCAGCCTACGAGGCAAAGAATGTCATCACATCTTCATCAAGGAACAGTTCCAAATCACCAGGATCTAATGTATTTGGGACATCAAGATCAAAGTTGAACGGACTGTTGAGTCTAGCATAATCTGGTGAGCCACTAGTGATTGGAGATGCAAATTGCATCTCAACGGGTCTATCATGATCATTCTGAAATGTGTCTTTTCCATAATGGTGGTCCTCTCTAGAAATATCATTTCTATCTCCTGGAAGCACTGCTGATTTAACTCCAGAATCCTGTGGCTTAATTTGAGGTTGGCCAAATGCCAAGTGAAACTGCTGCTCTTCATGAACTGACCTAAATTCAGCCGATGCTGTATAATATTGATATATAGGGGGTTGATGCAAGTTTGAATATTGAAATCCACTAGCAAAACTTGAGTCCTGTAATTCATAATGTAGGATGGAACTTTGAGGTCCATTATACAACCCATTATTGGGAAGTCCATAATGAAATATGGAACTTCGACGTTCATTATTCATCCCAGAAAACTGAGGTCTGTTCTGCAACTGAGTATCATGAAGCTGGAGATGTACAACAGAATCTTGAGTGCCAAGATGAAACCTTGATTCATATGCGACAACCTCAGAGTTTTCCAACATTGGATAAATTAAAGGCCTATTGCCAACAAATACATCCTCTGTAGAGACTGCATTAACTGATGGAACCATGGAAAGGTTGGATTGTTTTAATGGCAATTCAGATTGGCCCCCAGAGTTTTTCTCCATGGGCTTCCTAGGTCCCATCATATTGTTCTCTGGTTGGCTTTCATTTGTAATGTACCCAGAAAACTGCACATTCGAATTATTTATATCAGGTAAGGTGTTTCTAGCCTCATCATCAAGCCGCTGCTCACTGGGAGACAGTTGGGTCTGTTGAAAGTATGATCTAGCACGTTTTCTTCTTCAACGTTGTCCATCTCCTTGCTCCTTCCCTTGGTGAGATTGAGGAACAGCACTCAGAGGACAAGCATCTGATGGTTTATTTCTCCTCTCATCTCTAGATGAAACAGAGACATTAACATCATCAACATCATAATCACTGTCACTATCAACAGAAGGTTTCTTCTTTTCACCATGACCTCCAGTAGGTGCCTCGCTTATGCTAGATGATCCATTGTCACTGCTAAGTTGCTGGATAGTGGATTCCTCTCCGCTTAAAACAGCTAACCATATTGAGCTCTCCTTTGCAGTCATCTTATCCTGCATAACAGCAGTTAGAACAGCAACTTTAAACATTTTCTTTAAACCATGGGGCTTCTTGTACGGTGGGTTCTGACCCTTAGGCAGACCCATTTTCGCCCACCATTCCTCGTTCCCTGATGGCCACCAGGGTGGTGAGATGCCTTTCTCCAATGGGTACTTCCTCTGAGGTGGATCACAATGTTGCATTAAAGAGGACAAAAGGGACCCCAAGGTTGCATCTTGCAATTCCTGCAGAACACTTTGTGGGTTCCCATTTTGGTTGCCAATTCCCTCTCCTTTTGCATGACATTCTGCTTCATACTTTGCTATTGCAGCAGGACCATTCTTATCAAATTTCACCTTCTCTTTCCACCAAGCTCTTATGTTGTCAGATGCACCACTCACTGGTTTACCCTTCTCAGGTATAATTCCATAAACAAATCCTCGAGCTTTACAGAAGGTGTTTTCTTTGTGGGGAACAAGTGGAGACAATCAACCATCTTTTTTTGCATTGTAAATGGACAGACCAATTGTGGGGGATGTTCATTAGCATGAAAGGGATCAGGTGGGCGAAACCTGGAAGCATAGCAGATGTGTTAAGATGCTGGAATATAGATGGCAACGTGAATAGGAAGGAAAAAAGATGAAGATTGTCCCGGCTTGCATTTGGTGGACAATTTGGACCAAAAGAAACAAGAGGAGCTTTGAGGGGATGCAGAGCAGTTTCCAGTCTTTCAAAATGAATTGTTTAGGTCTTTTTTATTTTTGGTGTGAGCAAAAACTATTAGCTCAAATAGAAGATATTTTTTAGACTTTTTGTGAGCACAGATGTAAACGAGAGGTAAGTTGTAATACTTTTGAAGGGGGACCACCTTTGGTGGTAGCATACCTTTGGATATATAGTAGGGTTGTGCAGATTTCGGTTTAAACCGTTAAACCGAACCGATAATTTGTTTATCGGGTTAATGGTTCGGTTTTTTAACTTATCGGGTCGGATGTCGGTTTCAAATTTTTCATTAATGGGTTATCGGTTCGGGTGGCGGTTTTCCTAAAATTTATATCGGGCCACCCGATAACCCGATAGTCAAAATATGTCCATTATAATTATATTTCCCAACTTCCCAAGGCCCAACCAATTAATCAATTAAATATTTAAATCCCATTTCCCAAGCCCAGCCCACCGTCATTACTTACCCTAAGGAGAAAGGGATTCTCATTCACATATCACATTTTCATTTCTGATTTCACTCCGCCTCTCACTCTCTCACTCAGTCTTTCTCTAAAAGTCCGATAATATCAGTAGACCCAAAGACGATTTGCTGAATTTCATTTCTGATTTCACAATCAGGCATCAGATCTGAGGGTTTTAGGAGTTTAGCTGAAGGTGAGTCTGTCGAGTATGAGGTTGAGAATGGTAGTGATGGACGTACTAAGGCTGTTGATGTTACTGGACCTGATGGTGCTGCTGTTTCTGGTGGGTCACGTAGCGGTGGAGGTGGAGGAGGAGGAGGCTGTGGTGGTGGTGGTTACGGTGGTGACCGAGGTGGTAGCCGTGGTTATGGTGGTGGTCGTTGATCATTTGCTGTGAAACGCTTTACCCTCTGTTTGTTTTAGCTTTTTGAAGTTGTTTGTGTTTCCGGTGCATATAGTCACTTCTATCTTTTCTGTAATTTCAGATATGGTCTTTTTGTTATCTTTATTTTCTGCATTCAGTAGTTAGTAGTCTTATTTTGTTGATGCTTGAAATGCTTGCTCTCTGTACATGCTTTCATACTTGTTTTCGAAGCTATATCAATTATTCAGCTTCTGCTAGTCTCTTGACCCGTTAATTTCAGAGTTAAATTTTTTGCAGTCGTTTCTGGTGCTAGATTTATTATTTTGCAAGTATTCAGCTTCTGCTAATCTCTTAACCCTTTTTCTCCATCTCATTTGCATGTTCAATTTCTGTTGTTGTTGATAGTATTCTAATTCATCTTCATTTTATTGTATTAATGGTTTAGCAGTAGCCATTAATGGTGTTGAATCTTTTCTTGTTTTGCTTAAAGATTTGAATCTTTTCTTGATTGAATGATTGGTACTTTTTAATCTTTCTTAGAGACTTATCAAGCAATTCACTTAGGGGTGCTATACCTTCTTCTCTTGGTCGTGTCAGACGCCTTCGTTCACTGTAAGTCCAATTTCCCATCTTCATAATTTCTTGACTCATCATGTTATTGAGGATAATGCTTATGCTTAGGTTTATTGACAATTTAGATCTCTGTGGCCAACAAGTTTCCTAGCCTTGCAGAACATCAATGGGATTCCCTCACTATATTAGAGCAACCGTTATTGGTGCAATATCTACATTGGGATTTGTACTCATTGTGCTCTTTATTTTCCTCTGGGTTTGGTTGTTATCTAAGAAGGAAAGGGCAGCAAAAAAATACACAGAAGTCAAGAAACAAGTCTACAAAGAGGCAAGTAAGCAGGTGAATGGTGTAATCACCATTTCCTTTTCCTTCTCCATATCTTTGTCTTAATATTTCAAGGCTGCAGGTGACAAGCTTATCACTTTCCATGGCGATCTTCCTTATCCTTCATGTGAGCTAATAGAGAAGATTGAATCCCTTGATGAGGAAGATATTATTGGGGCAGGAGGGTTTGGTACTGTGTATAGGATGGTTATGAATATTGCATTTGGATTTTAGTTTATGGAATTTGCACACTGGTCACTGAATGTATGGTTTCTGGTTTCTGAATTTTTTGCAGTTTTGTGCACTGACTATAATGCCCACCAAGATCAGTATACAACTATTTGCCAGGGAAAAAGTAGGCAGAAATGTGAAATATGCTATGTTTCAAGTTCAAGATCAGTATACTAGTGCTCTTTATTCTATATCTACTGAATATTTTCCACAAATCTTCTTTGTTTGCTCATCTAAGATCTTGTCTTCTTTTATGACTAGATGGTTAGTTAGCTGATGCTCCTTTTTATTTCAAAATGCAGGTATGAAGGGAATGAAGAGGGTCTATGGCTGCATTGTGTAAAATATTCAGGACCTGAAGTCCTGACTGGATATATGAATGCCCACATCCAGATTGGGCTTCTCTAAGTTGATACACACTTCCAACATTCATTATATGTCTGATTTAGGAACTCTATTATGCTCTTGGTGCTTGGTGTCTTATGCTCCATTCATTGTTGTGCAGCTGTATGTATGTATGCGCTGTTTCCTGGTAATTTCGGGTATGCTGTTTCCTAGAGTTCTGTGAATCTGTTGTTGGGGAGGTACCCATATGGTGTTTTGGACATCCTATGATGCAGGGTCTGCTTTGAATTTGTATTTGTGGGAGGGGTTTGCGTTAGATGCCTTTCGAGCTTAACTGGTTCATAAACAAGTGTTTGCAGTATTCAGGTGGGAAATTCATGTTGGGAGCTTTATTGCCTCGAACATGACATCCAACCTGATGGCATGATGCCTAGGTATATCAATTCACATTTAATTTGCATTATATAGAAGGCAATTATTCCAAATCACATTCGTGTTTATTCTTTGTTTTGTTTTGTTTTGTTTGCAGTGACACGTCAGTAGGTGCGTCACATGATGCTTTCAACACCTTCTTTAGCGAAATAGGTTCTGGAAAGCACGTACCAAGAGCTATATTTGTTGATCTTGAACCCACTGTTATTGATGAGGTTAGAACTGGCGCTTATCGCCAGCTTTTTCATCCTGAACAGCTCATTTCTGGGAAGGAAGATGCTGCTAATAATTTTCTATTTTGTTTGTACTAGCAGTTTTAAATTAATTTGTGACTTAGAGTTTTAATGTTTAATGTTAATGGTTAACCCGATAACCGAACCGATAACAATGAAAAATCGATAAACCGATAACCGATTAACCAATATCTTAACGGTTCTTTAACGGTTTAGCATATATACAAACCGATAATGAATAAGTGAAACCGATAATTTTCAAAACCGAACCGAACCGACCGATATGCAACCCTAATATATAGAAGTAATGTTACCAAATTCAAATAAAAAAAAATCTAAATTGTGAATAGATGCTACATGTGTGCCATTTGTTTCTGCAGTGCCCTGCAGCAGTAGACATATGGTACATGTTCCTCACCTTTTTTGGCCTCATTTTGGTAATGCCTAACACTATAAGGGAGGTTTTTGAAGGCTCCAGCGACCTAGGTTGTGCGGACTCTTAGTTTCGGCTGCTGAACCCATCTTGACGCGACACTAGTGCGGGCACGGGTGC
Organism: Capsicum baccatum var. pendulum; assembly: GCA_030864225.1. Taxonomy (NCBI): domain Eukaryota; kingdom Viridiplantae; phylum Streptophyta; class Magnoliopsida; order Solanales; family Solanaceae; genus Capsicum; species Capsicum baccatum. Next base: position 200,782,476 of record CM061550.1, on the reverse strand, counting down.
TAGGGGCATCTTAGATCTAGTCAATCCCATCCAAATACTTTGACCAGAATTAAGAACAAATTTGGGAAAAAACTTTAGAATTCAATTTCTTAAAATAAAAATAAAACAAATTTACGACAACATTAGATGCCTTGCCTTTGTCTCCTTTTTAGCTTTTCCTCTTGATAAATATGTTTGTTGCTTCATGTTTCTGGCCAAAATAGAGGAAAAAAATTCCGACCCATAACCTGTAATTTAGAAGGCTGAAAGACGTCTTGAAAAAGAAATAGAAAGGAGCGAAAGAGGTTGCCTTGGAGAAGAAAGAGACAGGGCAGTCCTAAAGGGACTTAGTCTACAGTGTATATGACCCATTTATTTCTCTGAGTTGTGACATTGAGCCACTGACACGTAATAAGTGGATGGTATGATACAACTTATAATTTTTGACTAAATTGTAGATATTGCAATTTGCACTTGGGTACATATATGTGCAAATTTTATTCAATATCTAGGGAATGCTATTTTATAATTCTTTCTTTCTTATAAAATAAGTCATAATTTTTAAATTAATTAGTAGCATGTCAATTTTTTGATCGTTAATTTATATTTTTAATTTCACGCAGACAAATTTACTAGTTGAACATAATAAAACTAACCCTTTTGTTAAATTGCTTATTTTTTGACGTAATGTTTTCATATTCTTTTGAATAGTTTTATTATTAAATTATTATAACTTAAGAGTATTTTTTTAAGTTCTAAGTCGGGGGTCTATCGGAAACCTCTCTACTTCACCCGAGGTAGTGGTATGATCTGCGTACACTCTAACCTCCCCAGACGCCACTATGTGGGAATAAACTGGGTATGTTGTTGTTGTAGAGTATTTTTTTTAAGTTAAAATTATTATACGGGTCACGCCGAACCCCAACACCCGTATCCATACTCAAATTCGCACTCCTGAATCTTATAATTTAGATTTTGACGAATCTAAATCTCATATCCGCACCCGTCCCGGGTACCCGCATCCGAGTCCGAGCAACATAGTCGGCCACTGGATTAAATTGACAACACCATCAAGACTGTATTGGAAGATAATACCAATTGCCATTTTTTTTGGATGATTTGGAATAGAAGGAATGGGAAGATGTTTTGATGATCTCAACTAGACAATCAATGCTCAATAGGATCGTCTCACTAATTGCCATCTTCCATTGCTTTGGCTGGTGAGCCCTACTCCTCTTAATGACGTGCTAGTTCATAGGCATTTATGCACCACGCCATCATTCTTATGTACAATTTTAGAGGTCCTATAACATGAACTATGGAAGATCTGGCTACGTGCATGATACATGATAGTGATATGTATTATCTACTCTGATTCAGCACACCATTTTGATACTTTGGAAACTTTATCTATTTAATTTAATGATTGTCATACTTTGTATTGAACATTGTATTTCATTCTTCACGAATGGGCAGGATATCATTGTGGTTTGCTCGATATTAGTCTAAGGCGTAGGGTGTTGGTCACGATTGGGTGTCGGTCACAAGTGTGCCCCTAAATTGGGTTGTGACATTAGGGACGAATTTATCTATTTTCCTACTCCGTTGAGTTGCTGAGCAGTAATCACCATAACAAGCTATTGTCTAATAGTGGCTGAATAGAACGCAAACAATAGATAAACTGTTTTCCATGGTCAATAATCCATAGAGGACATGTAATTTAAGCAGAAACCCTCGACTACCAATTAAGTTTATTTTATCAAGGAATCTCACACAGACGAATGCAATCAGTTTCAAGTTCTCACCGATTAAACGTTCTGCATGAGACTTCCCAATGTTTACAAATTCATGCTGAAGGAACTGCAAAAGAGTCTGTTTTGATGTTTCCGTTATAAGCCATTTGATAAGAAGTATATCTACAGCAGATGGATGGTACTTGGTCTCGAGAGGAACTGGAGGCATTATGTCAGTTCTTCTGGTGAATCTTATTGTCACATTTTTCCTACGATCAAAACTAAAGTGAAACCAACGAAATGCAGCACATATTTTACAAAATCAAAATAGTGGATGTGCTTGTAGCTTGCACAAACAAATTAACCAAAGCAAAAGGGAGATAGAAGAAGTACTCAGGAGAATCTGACACGAATTGGAAAAGGAATTGGGCATAGGGCGTGATGACAGCCATCTGTCGCATATAATGCAATATTTTGGACTGTAAACACAAAAAGAAAGATCAGTTTTCAGAAATATAGGTGGTGGATTATTTGATTAAGTTTGCTTTCACACCTGAATGAGGGGAACTCGAGAGAGCATCTATCACAACTATTCAAGAACTACATACTCGGTATGTTGTCCAGTTCCCTTCAATAACAATCTGGATTTCAGCACCATGCCACCGATCTTTGTTTTCCCGTTTTTCATGAACATGAATGTGAGGAACATTCCTGAAAAGGTGTAATGCAGTGATATACCTTGGAAAACAGAAAAAACATAATGCTGTGTTACCATGCATTCTAAAATTAGCTTTCTATTTTTAAGTCATCTCATACTTGTGAATATCAATATCCAGCCTACAGAATGAGGTATAATTTTGGCTCTTCATGGAAGATGCAATCTCAATGGGAAGTCCTGTGCTCATCTTGGACCAAATCAATGCCTGTAGAAATGAGAGAAAAAGAAAAATCCTTAAAAATTATGGTAAATGCTGACATCCATTGAGGTCTGGATGAGCACAACTAAAACGAAAAGAAGAATTGCAGGCTAAAATCACTGGAAGGAGCACTCTAACAGCATGAAAATATTCTCTTATTTCAGAGAAATAATCTACCACCCTCACAACCACCTCCTAAAACAGAGAACAGAAATAAGACAAGGAATATGGCACAAACAACTAAGATACTAAAAGTTAGAATCAGAAGAATGTCAGATGATCAGGTCAAAACCAATTGCTGGACATACCATCTGCGCACCAAGACCAAATTTCCCGCGTGTCTGTTTCAATCCATACTTTGTTCCAGACAAAACTGCAAGAAGCACACTTTCTTAGAAAAAGGATCATGTGCAGTAATACAGAGTTACAAAATCAAAGGTTTCCACTTGGATCTACGACAATCTTAGGAAAATATATCTAATAACTAAACTAGAGAGCCATCTAAAACACCTTGCTCCTCTCAATTGAAGGTCAAGAAAAAACGAAAGAAGTTAGAACATAACAAAAAGCAGGAAAGTTTCCACTGGTAAAATAACTGGACATGGCAATCACATCGAACCTCGTCCAAACATATTCGGGATATCATCATGTGGCATTCCTCTTCCATTATCCTATATTAGAAACAAAGTACACTAATTAAAGCCTTTTAGGGAAGAATAATCTCCCAAGACTTGCCAAATTGATATAATACAACAATGTACTTTTGTTGTCTTGCATACTGAGAACAGAGTCGGCATAAAGAAGAACAAAGAAGAAACAGATCATACCTTGCATGTCACCCTATAAGATGCTGCCTCCCTACCCTTAGCTTCCTTTGTAGCTGCAGGGTCTTTTACTTTCTTCCCAAGAGCAGCATTCTTTGCTTGAATCTCTAGAACCCGAGCTTCCTTGGCAAGTCTTTTCTAGATCACAATAGTTAGAAAAATATATCACTAGTGAAATTTGCTAAATGTCAACCAGTCAGCATAATATGTAAATTACAATGCCATCTAAGTGAGAGTAAATCACTGTTTACACACCTCACGAGCCTTTGCTGTCTCAAAATCATCATATAGGGCTTCATCTCTTCGCTCATGGTCAGATAGACCAATCATGGAATTAAATTTACTTCTGCCAATCTCTTCACTACAGGAGCAAAACAAAAACCAAAACAAAGCTTTGAAGAGAGATTCCCCAGTAATGAATCTCTGTTAGCTCAGTGAAGTAGTTACTAAAATAGACAAAAAAAATCACTTACATGGTTATCTCTACAACTGGAAGATTAGAGATGGATTCAGCAGAATCAAGTGCATTCTCAACAAGTTCTCTCACAGTAGAGTAAAGACATTTCCCAGGCTGAAAATTTGAAGAAAGAATGACTTGATTTACAGCACATTAGCGTATCATTGTTGAAGTTCGTTCTACCACGTGAAAATCTTGAGCTATTACTAAAGGGAGAGCCTATTCCATATGATGCCTTCAACGTGCCCTCCAATGTGGTCAATTTTTTTGTCGGCTAATGGAAACAATGTGTGACCTTAAAAACCTCAACCTACTCTACAAGTTACCAATTTCAAAAAAGCAAAAAAGAACTCCACCTATTCTACTATCATTATGAACATAGGAACATCTACTGAATATAGGGTATAACAATTAATTGATGAGTTATCAACAGTCTGAATATATGCTAACCATAACGCAAATGAAGGTTAATTTTTCAACCTTTTCTTTAGTAAAGGTACCTATATTTACTTAATTTTGAGGTACTAGCTTCTGCTCCCTAACATAATGGCTATTAAACCAGAAGAATGTTTACTTTACTTTATTTTATTGAAAAAAATTAACAAAGCAATATTTTCTTAAAAATTAAAATTCAATTTATAACTCTATGGAGACCATGCAACTTTCATTCTCTCTTTTGCAATTACCATTTGTTTGCATACATTTTTTCAGCTAATCCTTTTGTGTTTCTTCATTTTCATATTCTGCTTCTCTATCAAGCTATTTCTCCTGGAACATCTCCATTATTTCTCTTAGCTTAGATTTGATTTAAGTTGTCACATTGAGAAAAGCAATTTCTTTCTGAAAGTAAAACCTGAATTTACTTAATATGATTAACGATCATTGTAATCAAAGGTTGACTCAACGTTTTTAATAAGTAAAATAACGCAAATGTCGAACATTTAGACTTGGCAAAGTTTACATATGTATAAATGACATGCATTTTGCTTAAGTGCAGTACATACCTCAACGGTGCAACTAACACTGCACTTCAGATAATGACAACTTCAGCTACAGATAATATATCACTCAAATGCCAACAAGACAGTATTAATTCACTGACATCCTTAATCATCATACTAATGTGTGATCGCACAAAACAATTTGAGATTATAACAGTAGAAAAGGTTAAAATTAGAGAGATATCCAAAGCATATAATAAACTCACATTGTCAAAACCCGCTATGTTCTTGTTATCTGCAAAGAACTCAGTGGGAGACTCAGCACAAATATAAAACACAAAACAAGAGTTAAACCAATAAAGAAAGGGTTGTAAAGTTGGTGTTGAGTTTCGGATCACTTGAGATTCCCATTTTTAATTGCACTCTTTTATTACTAATAAAAAACATATATTGTTGCTTCCCCTCCTCTTTAATTCCACTCTTACCCTACCATTTTTAACAATAATGAACAAACGGCATAAGTTTGGAGCAAGCTGCCACTAAGGCTTCAAGATTTATGAAGAAGTTCCTTCGGACCCTCAAGGAGCTGAGACCAATGTAATCAAAGGCGACGAGCACAAAAGGGTTCATTGAGGCTTTAATGAAGAAAGGTGCAAATGGAGAAAAAATACAAATATTTATGAGCAGTTCAAGACTACTATATATATAAGCATGAATAACAGATATATAAACAAAGAAACTGAAAATATTACGAAAAGTGAAATATCATTTGTTTAATGTCACCTTTTCAGGATTATGTCATTTACAAGGAAAAATAAGTGACAAAGCCTTGATGAGGACATTGAAGCATCCGCTAAGCAAGCAAAACGCTCAACATATTTTGTGCCTCACTTTAGGGCTCAAGCGTGCCTTTGACAGCGCACTGGCTGAGACCAACAATCAAACTGGGTGGTGCTGTACAAATCATTCAACAAAGTTATGAAGCTCAGTGGCATGTTAATTAGGCAAAAGATGAGGTCTCCAAATTATACAAAAAAGAGAACCTCGAGCTGAGCTACTGGAACATGTACAAATGCCTTTTCTAAAGAATAGAACAAATGCAGAAAACCATTATCATGTGTAGCACTTGAAAGAATATTATTTAGCATGACAAGGAAGTTTGTTATAATTAAAGAAAACGATAAGGAAGTAAAAAAAAATCCTGCCACTAAATTTACATTTTGACAGCTGAATACCATAACTTTACAGTCCAGGATCTCATAAAATGAGAGGGGACTCACAATTCACAATACGTACAGCATTCAGGTACCTGCATAAAAAAGTGAGAATAGACAGTCAAATCACTATTAAATAACAATTAAAAAGGGAGAGAATAAGCTCGTGCATCTCTGCAACTCACATACTAAATGTTGTATTTTCCACATAGCAGCCTACGAGGCAAAGAATGTCATCACATCTTCATCAAGGAACAGTTCCAAATCACCAGGATCTAATGTATTTGGGACATCAAGATCAAAGTTGAACGGACTGCTGAGTCTAGCATAATCTGGTGAGCCACTAGTGATTGGAGATGCAAATTGCATCTCAACGGGTCTATCATGATCATTCTGAAATGTGTCTTTTCCATAATGGTGGTCCTCTCTAGAAATATCATTTCTATCTCCTGGAAGCACTGCTGATTTAACTCCAGAATCCTGTGGCTTAATTTGAGGTTGGCCAAATGCCAAGTGAGACTGCTGCTCTTCATGAACTGACCCAAATTCAGCCGATGCTGTATAATATTGATATACAGGGGGTTGATGCAAGTTTGAATATTGAAATCCACGAGCAAAACTTGAGTCCTGTAATTCATGATGTAGGATGGAACTTTGAGGTTCATTATACAACCCATTGTTGGGAAGTCCATAATGAAATATGGAACTTCGACGTTCATTATTCATCCCAGAAAACTGAGGTCTGTTCTGCAACTGAGTATCATGAAGCTGGAGCTGCACAACAGAACCTTGAGTGCCAAGATGAAACCTTGATTCATACGCGACAACCTCAGAGTTTTCCAACATTGGATAAATTAAAGGCCTATTGCCAACAAATACATCCTCTGTAGAGACTGCATTAACTGATGGAACCATGGAAAGGTTGGATTGTTTTAATGGTAATTCAGATTGACCCCCAGAGTTTTTCTCCACGGGCTTCCTAGGTCCCATCATATTGTTCACTGGTTGGCTTTCATTTGTAATGTACCCAGAAAACTGCACATTCGAATTATTTATATCAGGTAAGGTGTTTCTAGCCTCATCATCAAGCCGCTGCTCACTGGGAGACAGTTGGGTCTGTTGAAAGTTTGACCTAGCACGTTTTCTTCTTCGACGTTGTCCATCTCCTTGCTCCTTCCCTTGGTGAGATTGAGGAACAGCACTCAGAGGACAAGCATCTGATGGTTCATTTCTCCTCTCATCTCTAGATGAAACAGAGACATTAACATCATCAACATCATAATCACTGTCACTATCAACAGAAGGTTTCTTCTTTTCACCATGACCTCCAGTAGGTGCCTCGCTTATGCTAGATGATCCATTGTCACTGCTAGGTTGCTGGATAGTGGATTCCTCTCTTTTTAAAACAGCTAACCATATTGAGCTCTCCTTTGCAGTCATCTTATCCTGTAAACACTTGGACTGCCGGACTAATCTCCTGATCTTAGCAATATCAGGTGACATATGCTTTATAACAGCAGTTAGAACAGCAACTTTAAACATTTTCTTTAAATCGTGGGGCTTCTTGTACGGTGGGTTCTGACCCTTAGGCAGACCCATTTTCGCCCACCATTCCTCGTTCCCTGATGGCCACCAGGGTGGTGAGATGCCTTTCTCCAATGGGTACTTCCTCTGAGGTGGATCACAATGTTGCATTAAAGAGGACAAAAGGGACCCCAAGGTTGCATCTTGCAAGTCCTGCAGAACACTTTGTGGGTTCCCATTTTGGTTGCCAATTCCCTCTCCTTTTGCATGACATTCTGCTTCATACTTTGCTATTGCAGCAGGACCATTCTTATCAAATTTCACCTTCTCTTTCCACCAAGCTCTTATGTTGTCAGATGCACCACTCACTGGTTTACCCTTCTCAGGTATAATTCCATAAACAAATCCTCGAGCTTTACAGACCTCCATGAGTTTCAACATGTACTTCAAAATCCCATCTTGAGCTCTTGACATCTTTTTTCGCCGAGCTTGATCAGTGGTTTGTTTGTTCTTCTGCTTCTCTGCAGCTTGTTGTGCAGCAAGTTTCTGCCTCTCCTTAAGCCTCTTGAGCTTGACACGATCCTTCCACATTCGCCTCTCCAATTCCTCAGGATCAATCTCTTCATCACTGACATCCTTTTCCGCTATATTATCACACCTTATGTCATCGACTTCAATGTCCGAGCTGTTTCCCAATCCATCAGCATCAATCATACAGTACTCCATTCAAACCAAATGTATGAAAATATACACACCTTATGAAGATACACTAATCTTTGACCTCTTTTAATTCATCAAAACTGCGATCCTCAAAGTCTCACAAAAGTTCAAGAATTAACAGAAGCTGAAAAATCTTCAAAAAAATACAATTCTTGCCAAATGATGACAGATTTGATCACATCCAGCAAGATTTTACATTAATTTACTCAGGAGTTCAACGAGGAAAATTAAATTAAAAAGAAAACTACAAACAGAGAGAGAAAGCAAATATAAATAAAACTTTGTTGGGAGCTGGAAAATTCGACAGTCTAACCTGACATCAATTCCAATCTCATCCATCAGAGTCATGAAGAGTTAGTTCCCAACAGATTAAACCAAAAAGGAATAGCAGAACTTTCTAGCTATGTTGGAAAATAAGGGAAAAAGGAACCCACCAGAAAAGAGAAGAAAATTGAAGGGCAAAAGGGCTTTAGAGATCAAGAAATGATAAATGCGGAAAGGTACGTCTGAATTGTAAAAGGAAGAGAGAGACGGGGTCCCCTAATGGTGGGAGAAGCGAGTAAAAATGGTTGAAAATCCCTAAAACCCAAAGACCCAAGGGACAAAAAATAAATAAAAGGAAGAGGCAAAACACCTTTTGCAACTTAGACTTTGTTTGGATGGCAGTTTTAGTGATTTCATAATACACGGTATTGTTTGCTATGATATAGTATTATACAATATAACATAATATAATATTTAAATAGATTGTATTATTCATTGTGTTTAATAATAATTTTATTATTTGATTTGATGGTACGATATTGTATTGTAATTGATAAGTTTAGTAGAATATTCTTAATGATTATAAAATTTAAATTTATCAATAATTATTAATAAAATAGTTTAAAATAATATTTTTTCTGCTAATTTTTTAGGCCTAATTTGTTTGCGCTTAATGGAGGTATAAATCTGAATGGTTCATACTTCAGACCATTAAGTGCATTTGTTTTTTATTAAGGTTTTAACTCTTACTAGGTCTTAATCATTCAGATCTAGAACCAAGTCTTAATAGGTTTGAAGGGATATTCTGGTGTTGGATAATATTCATCATTTTATTCATAATCAGCAGTTATCACCACTAACCACTTCTGTCACCGTCATTATTGTCAACTACCAACCACCACCACCAACCGCCTCTACCATCACAATCACCATCGACAGAAAATACACCGCTATCAACCACAATTGTCAACCGCTACCACACCTACTACTTTTTTTATTCTAATTATATTCACTACCACCACTGCGGTTAACAACACCACAATCAGCAACCACTAACGGCTAATCCCTACTACCAACCAACTCATCTATCACAATTAGCACCACCACTAACTACCACTAATACATCACAACCCCTACACATTCTTTGGTCGCCACCACCATTATCACTAGTAATACCACATCTACCACTACTTCAACCAGTACCATCGCTACAATTTATCTCTACTAACAACCATCTCTACCATCACAACAAATAACATCTCCAACTAGCACCAACACATCGTCAATCATCATGCATTCATGATTCAGCCAACACAATCAATACCTTAAACTACTAACATCAAGCAACATCACATCACAACCACCACCACCACCATGAATCACCACCATCATAACAGTCACTATAATACCAATCATCACAATTATCACCACCAATAATATTAATCACTAACATCAATCATTGTTACCTCAACCACCATTATAAGTCATCTCCACTATCACTAACAAAATAAATATTTTTTCTCAATCAAAGACTAATAATTTTATTGTATTAAATTACATACTTTTTTAATATATAATTAATTTTTTATTTAAATTTTACTTTTTATTTTATTATGTATACAAATAATTTTTTTTTACACATTCAGATGTTGAAAAACAAACAGTCTTAATCATTCAATTTTCAAATCTAGAGACAACATCTTAACCATTCAGATGTGCATTCAGATTCAGACGTCTGAACCTTAAAAAACATAAATGAAGCCTTACAAATTATATCATTAAATATATTAAGTTGTTAAATTCATGTAAATTCGAACAAAATTTTTAAATGAGTAGATTAAAATAAATGTAATCGGATTCATTGTTTTATAGTAACAATTTTTGCTTCTTTTGATTGTTTTGAGATGTGACCATCAACGACAAGTACAAAGTTTGAATTTATTTTTTTGTGTATGTTACGTCTATGTTTGGTATGAAGGAAAATATTTTTCAAGAAAATATTTTCTAGGAAAATAAGTCGTTTCTTACTTATTTTCTTGTATTCATTATGCAACTAGGACAACATTTTCTAAAAGTCTTTCTATATATTTAACATAAAATAATAAAAACAAATAGGATAAAGAGTGAAGTAAGAAAAATGATTTTTTTTTTTTTTAAAGAAGGAGGGGGTGGGGGCACAGCACAGTGAGTTGTAGGGATAGAGGTAGGGTAAGAAAAATGTTCTAAAACTTTTTTAACAAAATAATATTTATTTTTTTTAAAAAGGAGGGGGATGATGGTAGGTGGTGGTGGAGGTCGGGTGAGCATGGGGTGAGAAAAAGCTTTTGAAATTATTTTTTAAAATAAATTTAAAAAATTGGGGTGGAGTTTGATAGGGGTGGGATAGGAAAAAAGTTTTGAAATTAAAAAAATAAAATAATTTCTTTGAGGGAGAGGGGAAGGGCGGGAGGGTAGGGATGATGTTAAAAAAAAATGGGATAAAGATAAAATAGGACTATGTATTATAAGCAAGTGCATAATTGAAAAAAAATAAGAAAATGATGAGATATCATCAAATCGGTGGTTATATAAAAGTAAAATTTTCATGATTGCCAAATCATGAAATCAAATCATACTATACCATACAATTTAAGAAACAATCAAAACAAATATGATTTCGTTAGTAACTGTACCATGTCATACCATGAAAAACCACCATCTAAACAAAGTGTTGCAGGGATTGTTATGTGACGTCATTCCCGAAGCTACATTTGGTTGTTTAGCTCCAAGGGTTTTTACCATTTACCTCTAAAAACTATAACTTCAAATATTACAATAAAGTAGTTAAGTTCACTACATATATAGCCATGTTTTTATTTATAAAATATAGCCAAAAAATTAAACAAAAAAAAAACTCACATTTTAGCCATGTGTGGATCCGTGGCTAAATAGTTTTTTTTTAACTAGTACTTTTATTAATCACCAAGAGAAATCTGTATATTATTTCTTGAACATTGTATATGTAACATATATATAGAGAGAGGACTGTTCTCATCGATATTATATATAATTTTATAATTATTAATTATATATTCGTATATAATTTTATTGGCAAAATGATCTTCTGAACCCCTCTACTATGTTGGTTTTGTAAGTTGGACACGTCTACTTACATATTTGTCATCTAGACCCCTGAACTCACTAAAAGACAACATTTTAAACCCTTTTTTGGTGAGTTTAACACACTCTCCCCACGTCAGCTGCCACGTCTGCCACGTCTGCCATTTCATTTAAAAAAATAAAAAGAAAAAAAAGAAAAAAATATTACATTAAATTTCAAGTCATTTTTAAAATGCTACATAACACATTAAATATTTAAATTAATTTAATTAAATAAGAAAATTTTATAAATTGTAGAAAAATTTGAATAATCATGTTTTTATTTTTTTCTCACAAATTAAACATCAAATCCATTCCAAATAATTAAAATATTTCTCCAACTAATTTTAATTTTTAATTATAAATTCATATATGCAAACATAATAAATTTTTTATTTTTAAATTTGAATATTTTTAACAAATTCACAAAAAGTTTAATTTTTTTCAAGCAAAATTCACTAATTTTTTTCAATATTCACTATCACTCACTTTTAATTTAAATTTAAATTTTAATCCCCAAAGAATTAAAAAGATTTCTAATTTAAATTTTAATTAAAAAAATGAAAAGACTTTAATTGAGAGGAAAAATTAAAATAAAAAAATAAAAAGTGAACGTGTCGGGGGGAAGGGGGGCTGGAAGAGTGTTGGGGTGGGGTGTGGGGGCAAGAAGGGGCTGGGGTGGGGATGGGGATGGGAGGGGTATGGGGGCTGGGGTGGGGTGGGGATGGGGCTGGGAGGGGTATGGGGGCTGGGGTGGGGTGGGGAGAGGCTGGACGGGGCTTGTGAGGTGTGAGGTGTAGGGAAGGGGCTGGGTGGGGTGGAGAGGCTGGGGTGGGGTGGGATGCGGCTGGGTAGGGTGGGGGGTGGGGACGGGCTGGGGTGGGGAGGGAAAAATATATTTTTATTTTTTAAAATGTTTTAAATTTTTTTAAAATTATTTTTAAATTTTTAAATTTATTTTTAAAGTTTTAAAAATATTTTTAAATTAAAAAAAGATGGAGGGAAAAAAAGGATCCTTTTTTATTTTTTAAAAATATTTTAAAATTATTTTTAAATTTAAAAAGATGGAGGAAAAAAAAGGACCCTTTAATTTTTTTTATTAAATTTTATTTTTTTTATATTTTTTTATTATTTTAATATAAAATTGGTCAAAAATTGATCCCCACTCGCGCCCCCAGGCGAGTGGCTACACTCTCTTTGTCCTAATCATCATGATCTTGTCACATAGGCAAGGTCAACGGTCAAAGGGTGCAAAATATTGCTTTTTGATGGGTTCAAGGGTTCAGATGACAAACATGTAAGTAGAAGTGCCCAACTTACAAAACTGATATAGTACAGGGGTCCAGAAGGTCATTTTGCCAATTTTATTATATATCGATATTGTATAAATAGTGTATAACCATGTATCGATATTGTATAAATAACGTACAAACACATATACATAATATATAATTAGGGATAATTACACAAAAGTATCACTAGCAAATATACTTTACATTTTCGTAGCCAAAAGTATACTTTACACTTTATAGCCCAAAATCTGATTTGACCATTCATTGGACTTTTCTTTTTAATTATATAGGAAACAACACTTCTCATACCAAATTCTTAGCTTCTTCTTCACAATTTTCACTTCAATTGTTTGTCAATTCTCTACCAATTACTTCAAACAAACTATTATTCAAGGCGAATTATACGCAATGCAGCTCTAAAACTTCATATACATCAATAATTTGTGAAAAATCAGCATTGTTTCAAGTGTTTTTTCATCAATTCAAGGCTGCCCTTTTTTTCTCCTACAATTCTAGGTTCCAATTTTTTTGTAAATAAGCTTTGTTTCTAGTGGGTATAGTTAAAAAGGATCGGTTATGCATTAAGGAGTCCAAATATGAAATTTTGAATGATTTGGATTAGTTTTGAGGTGCCTTTAGATGAATCTGATGCTTGGATTCGAGGAAGACGATGCAGTCTATTTTTTGTACAGCAGTGTATATATTTGTATATCATATTGTATATTGTTATATACAATATATTCTTTTTATTATATTGCAAATATTATATATACAATTATTCAATGATATACATAATTATATATATATATATATATATATATATATATATATATATATATATATATATATATATATATATATATATATATATATATATATATATATATATATATAACAACAACAAACCCAATGTATTCCCACCTAGTGGGGTCTGGGGGGTAAGATCTACGCAGTCCATACCTCTACCTCTACCTCTAATGTTTGAACAGTGTATCTGTTGTATAAGTGCGTATTAAGCAAAGAAGAACAAGAAAATCATCGAAATAAGAAGATTGTATTGTATATACAATAATATATAGTACAGTATACAAAATGTATAAAAAAAAACAGACTTCGTCTTCTTCCACGAATTCAAGCACCAAATTCATCCAAAAACACTTCAAAACTACACCAAATCATCTAAAACTTCAGACTTGGGCTCCTAAATACATAATTGATCTTTTGCAATTATACCCAATCGGAACAAAGCTTATTTATGAAAATTTAAGTTTCAAATTTTGATGCTTGGAACTTCAATAATGGTTGAAATTTCAAAAAGAATCGTTGGCGTTGGGCTACAGATTTTAAACACATTAACTCTAAATTTGAACTATGGACAAATTGTTCTCAAAATGATCTACAGTTGTCCCTTAAACGATATTGTTAGCTCATGTGCCATTGTATTTTGAATAAATAAAGTCTGAAAAATTGGATGATAAGTCACTGTTCATCTAATTCTATCTCCCAGTTTAACAACTCAATGTTAAATGAGCATTGGGCTACGTATTGTAACATAAAATTTTGATCATATACAACTAGGACTTTTTTGATAATATAATGTATACTGAGCTATATTTTATAACGCAACATTATTGAATGCATTTTTATGTAATTTTTTATATAATTATGTACCTAATATGTACAACCAAAAAGAGTTTCATGTATATGATTTTCTTTTAGGGTGTGTTTGGTATGATTGAAAATGTTTTCTTGAAAAATATTTTCCTGGAAAATAAGTTGATTTTCTACTTATTTTTTCATGTTTGGTTGGTGAGTGAAAAATATTTTTCGAAAAATGTTTTATGGTGTTTGGTTGGTGAGTAGAGACTATTTTTTAGAAAAATATTTTCTAGTGTTTGATTGATGAGTGAATTTTTTTCTTTTTAGAAAATACTACTTAATGTTAACTAGTATATCAGTGCCTCTAGCAACTCAATAATTTGTAAGAACTAATTTAAGCATAACAAATAATATCAATATCGAATACTAAAATATTACAATCACTAAATTTTAAAAGCTATTAATTAGCAAATATAGGAGACACTTTTCAATATTTTATCAGGACAGTCTCAAGATACTACAATCAATAGAAATATAACGGAACGACAAGTTTATTCAACCTCGTGAAACAAGTTTAATCGATGACAAAATGAAATATGTAAGTAGTAAAAGTAACATAGGTAAGTCTTCCTCTGTGCATATGAAAATAACAATATATTCAACAAACATTGAAAATGGAAAAAATTCGGGCTTCACTATTTTTTATTTCAAGCAGTGAAAAATTGAAGCAAAACACAGTGAAAAATATTTTCGAGTAATGTAAATTTTTTAGAAATGTGAATTTTTTGAGTCATGTGAATATGAGTGTTGTTGGGGGTGGGAAAGAGGGGTGAGAATGGGGTCAAAAGTCACATTTGTCATTTTTCTGAAAAATGACTTCCTTTGGCCTATGAGGGAAGTCATTTTTCTTCAAATTGAGGAAAATAAGTTGTTGTGAAAAATATTTTCCAAACATTTTATTGCAACCAAACAAGGAAAAATAGGAAAATATTTTTCAAAAAACATTTTTCATCATAACAAACACACCCTTAATGCCAGCTCTTGTTCACAAGTAGCAAACTTAAGCCCATAATTAGACATTTCATAGCAACAATTTAATATTTATCCGAAATATAAGTCGTATATGTATTTGATGTGTAAGACAATATTAAATACATATACAAATACAGTTAATTACTTTATTTTTAGGTAACAACTTGAGTTTAAAATGCAAAATATATTTCAGCTTTCTTAAATTCCGTTCACTCGATTAATTAAAAATTAATTGAAGATTGTATTTCTAAAAGTAGAATGCCTTTTTAATGAGTTTCAAAACTCAAAATAAGTTTGAATGATTAAAAAAAACATTTTTCTTTCCTTTTCTTCTTTTTCATTTTTTTCCTTCGTATTTTTTATTTTTTTTATTGTTTCATTTTATCTTTGATTTTTTTTATATTTTTTATTTTTTAAATTTCTCCTTCCTTTTTTTTACATTTTGTTTTTTTCTTTGCACTTTGTTTATGTATTTTCTTTTTTCTTTATTTTTTAATTTTTTTCTTTTTGTTTCTTTTTTTGTTGTTGTATTTTATATTTTTAATTTTGTATATTTTATATTTTTTATCAAATTATATATTTTAAATAAATTTATTATTTGTATTTGAATAGTTTATCTGTGAATATGCACAATTCATTATTTGTATTTGTGTACAAACAAGTATATGTATTAACTGTATTTGCTTGAGTCTAAAATATAAAAATATGCAATGTATAATTTGATACAAATATAGCATTACTATTTTAATGACAAATTTATCATTTGTATTTGTATATATATAAACATGTATCATTTTTATATGTATGGTTCAAGTTGTATAAACATATATCATTTGATACAAATGTAACATTTGTATTTGTATAATTTATTAATTATTTTTTATTATTAAATTTGTATAATAAAATACAATCCATATCAATGAATATAAAAACAAGTGTTCACAGAAAGAAAAATAACAATTCTTTTTTGCTTGTTTAAAAATACAAATGATGCAATCAACTACAAATTTAAATACGAATAAATGAAATTAAAAATACAAATAAATATATGATCAACTTAAAAATATAAATACAAAATAGTTTTTTAAAATACAAGTGTATTGATAAGAATAAAATAAAAATAAAAATACAAACAAAATAAAATCACAACATAAAAATACAATATGCAGTCAAAACTAAAATATAAAATTATTCTTTAAGATATAAGTGTGAATGATATAAAATACAAATGATAGTGTGAACCATAAAATAAAAATACAAGTGTGAACTATAAAATACAAATACAAGTGTAAACTATAAAATACATACAAATGCAAGTGTGAACTATAAAATACGAATACAATTGTGTCAGCGAATATAAAATATAAATAATGGTGCAAATACAAACACAATAAATGATTATGGTATTTCATTATCATCCATGACTTGTGCTAGACGTAGCCATATTTTTCAAAAGTTCAAAGAAAATATAAAATAGAATTCAAAAGCAAAATGAGAAAGAAAAAAAATAAAAAAAAACTAGAAAAAGAAAAATAGAAGCTAGAGAAAGAAGAATAAAAAAATTAAAAAGAAAAACATAAAAAGCAAAAATAGAAAAAGAAAAAATGAAAAAGAAAAAAAGTGAAAAAGAAAAAAAAAGAAAGAGAAATAAAGGCTAGAAACAAAAGAGTAAAAATAAAAGAGAAAAGAAAGAAATAAAAAAAACAAAAATAAAAAAAGAAAAAGAAAAATAAATCAAAATAGAAAGAAATCAAAAAAAAAAAAAAAGAGGAAAAAAGTTTAGAGATAGAAGTGAGAGAAAGAGAAAAGGAGCCACTAAAATATTGTTATTGTTGCTATTCCACATCACTTTTTTAAAGTATTGTTATTTAATTTAATTATAGATTTAAATTTACTACTTCTTATATTTTTTTCTTTTATTTATAAAACAAAACAGAATCCCACAAGAAGGTCTAGTTCAACAAAAACCCGATCCATAAATGTTAAACAAAATATAGCCAAAGCACAAAAGTGAAAAACACAAACAAATAAAATTTGGAAACACAAAAGTTTGGAACTTTTTAGCTCAATATACTTTTCATCTTCTTCGTTACTTTCCGACGATGTCTTTTCTATTTAGATGTGTGGCGTTGTTTTCTTTCTTCACTATTAGTATTTCTTCTTTGGTTTCTTCTTCCTCTCACCTAAGCTGATGTAGTTTTGATGTGCTCCTTTTTTGTTGGTTGACCTCAGATCTTTGAGCTACTAAGTTCTTGGTTCGAGTTTTTTTGAGGCCAAATATCATCTCCGTCTGTGAATTGGCGGTCTACAAATTCTCGACCCAGATAGCTGGCTGATTTGAAAAAGAGAGACAGTCGGGCCATTAATTTGAGAAAGAAAGATGACTGAATGATCACTTTTTGTAATTTAAAAAATGAGTTATTTTTGTGTCAAAAGTTTAGGGAAAAGGGTCAAATTTACCCTTTACTTTAAAAAACTAGCTAAATATACCCTTCGTCATATTTTGGAGTCAAATTTACTCGTGCTGTCATACTTAGGCCAAATTTACCCCGCCACTTTAGAAATTGGCTAAATATACCCTTCGTCATATTTTTGGGCCAACTTTACCCTCGATTTCATACTTTGGAGTCATGTTTACCTATATTGTTAAGAAAATTTTTCACTTGTACCCTTCCTTTAGCATAAAAGTTCAAATCAATGTTAAATTGCGTAATTTTTAAAAATAAATCACACCCTAATCTAATTCGCGCGATCCGACTAACAAAAACACACAAACAAATATATCCCTCCCTCAATTTTGTTGATCGAATTTTCTCAATGAACAAAAATACTTCTATTTCAACGTGCAACACAGATAGGTTGCTACAAATGAACAAAACGAAAAACGGATGGGATAATGTAGAAGCATGAAACTAGAGAAAAATTTTGATTACAAACTCTGCTCTTATTCGATCATGTTTAAATTTCAAAATTTAATATGCAATTCTATGTGAATGTAGATTCCAGAATCAGTGAATAAGTTTTCTGAACAAATCACATGATAAAAAAATTGTATAGATCTAAATTTCATATAAAGATATATGAATGAGAGATGTTATGATTGCCACATAAGGAGTCTTTTTAACTTAATCATCCAGAGAAATATTCAATGGGCTCAATCTATTGCATTTGACCGTTAAGTGTAATTTTTCATTAGCTTTCATTGAAGCAGATCCATGAATTGAAATAGGGGTATATTTCTTCGTGTTTGCACTGATGCATATTAATTTTTCATAAACTATGCACTGGTAATATCTAGTGGCTTAATCTCATTGAAAAAATCTGACCTACAGAACTAAAGGGGTATATTTATGGGAGAATACTCACAAAAATACCTGAAATTTGACCGGATTACCAGTTGAGCATACTGAACTTTGCGGGGATCCTATTACCCACCTATACTTTTTTAAGTGGAATTAATTCTCCCCCGAACTTTTTTAAAGTGGAATTAATCCCTCCCCCCCCCCCCCCCCAAAAAAAAAAAAAATATTATACCCAATTTTTACGGTAAGAAGTGCAGTACACGCGCTGTTTCTTCTCCATTTTATCACTTTTCAATATTTTTTTCACCATTAAAATCATATTAAAGATTTCACAACTCAAATTCCTCCTACAAATCAAATTTCAAATGATTCCATTGAGTCAATTTCAAATTTCAAGTCCATTTTTATCATTTTTCATCATTTTTTCACCTTTTTTAAGAAAAAAATTCTCCAAATTTCAAATTCAAATTGAAAACTTTCTTCAATAATTTTATTCAAATTGAACTAAATAAATAAAATCTGAAGAAATAGAGTCTTCAATAATTGACTTTAACAATGGAAATACGTTATAGACTTTCGAAAGACTCGAGAATTGAAATTGAACAATTGAAGCCTTTCGGCAGAAATTTTATTGAAGTCATTTTTGGAATAAAGTTGAAATTGAACAATTGAAGACTTCAATAGTACTAGAAGTACAAGTGAAGTACCAATCGAAATAAAATTGACTTCTGGAAGTGTAGTACGTTATTGACTTCAATTGTTGAAGACTTCAATTACTACTCCTAAATAATTGACCTCAACAATGGAGTCTTCAATGGAAGTGTAGTACATTGTTCAATTTGAATTCAACAATTGGGCAACCATTTTTTAAGACTCCATTGTTGAAGAGAAGAAACAAAGAAGAGAGAAGAGAAAGAATGAAAAAATAAATAAAAAATATAAAACTTTTAAAAATTAGAAAATTTAGGGGATGTTTGGCAAAAAAAGGGTTTATAATGTTTTTAAAGCTTTCACGCGCTCAATGCGCATGACTAACATGCAATGGTCCAAGTGGGTAGATATATGCCATTAAAATACGAAAAAAAAGTCTGGGGGGGGGGGGGTAATAAGACCTCCGCAAAGTTCAGTATACTCAACTGGTAATTCAGTCAAATTACAACTATTTTTATGAGTATTCTCCCTATATTTATTTGTGTTTTTTTTGTGGCTCGAGTCAGGTCGTATGAGTTAGATTAAGGTATGTTTATTTAAAAAAAAAAAGGCATTTAGCGTTGATTTAAACTTTTCTATTAAAGAAAGGTTACATATAAAAAGTTTCTATACAATGAGGGTAAATTTAATCCAAAAAAATGACACCAAGGGTAAATTTAACCTCAACGTATGACGAAGGGTATATTTAGCCAATTTTTCAAAGTACAGGAGTAAATTTGACCTCAAAGTATGACAATAAGTATAAATTTGATCTCAAAATATAACGAGGGGTATATTTAGTCAATTATCAAAGTAAAGGAATAAATTTGACCCTTTTCCCAAAAAATTTACTATGAATATTTTGTATAATTTTTTCTTGAAAAAATTAGTAAAAAGATTAAATTTATTTTTTTATTATTATTTCTTGTTATTTTATTTTTAAAAGGTGGAATCAAAATTTTTACTAATTTGAAAATTCAATTTGAAGTAGGTTTTGTCCATTTTAAATATGAAAACTTAGATGAAATATTCATTGAATCGGAATTTTTTTGCCTAAAATAATCCTATTATCAATTTTTACACAAGTTGATCATATTACTCATTTTATTTCAATTGAAGTGCATTTGCCCATTGTCCAACTATGTCAACTTTGCTCCTTCTTCCCTTTTCTTCCTCGTTTTTTTTAATTCGCCAACTTTTCTTGAATTGTTTTTTAATTTTTGTCTTCAAAAGTTCAAGTAAAGAATAAACGAAAAGATTATCAAACATTTGCTAGCCATCATTAATCTAGCTATAGCTCATGGTAATGGACATTTTGTCTTCTAAAGTTCAAGGAAAGAATAAACGAAAAGATTATCAAACATTTGCTAACCATCATTAATCTAGCATACAACTCATGGTAATGGACTTTTTGTCGCTGTTTCTAATAATATATGTAAGACCCAGAACATTGAAAGGAGCTCATATCTATTATCAGAAACATTTTAGTAGAGATTTAAGTTGATCGAGGTTGAATAAAAATATATATGTAAATATTATATAAACAACGTATATGGATCTATATGCATCTCTGTTACATAGTTATACATCATATATACATGATCATATACTATTTATAAAATATTGATACATTACATATAAATGTGGTCATTTTGTTGGAACAAAAAGTTATTATCCGTATACGTATGTAAGAAGATCTTTTGAACACCTAGAGTAGGGATTTGTTATGTCTTTTTGATACTTTTGGCTAACATAACATCATAAGTGTGATACACTCATAAATGGTGCGTGAGAGGCGTATATGCAGCCAACTTTATTTTATTTTTCTATTCTTGTTCTTCATTTCTCAAGCCACTACCTCCTATCATTTTCCAAGCTTAAACTCCTTCAATGAAGGTCCAATTTTTAAATTCAAATCTGTTCTAAAGTAAAAAAAATGATCTTCTTCTTTAGTGTATTGTTTTTTCAGATATACTATCATCGCCTTCCACCTTTTTCGCCATAAAATATGAATACCAACACCCATATTTTATATTATATCTTTGAAACATTCCAAGTCTTGGACCCTTTCAAAATTTCCTAAGTTTTGGACTTGCTAGGCTTGGTACAACTCAAGGGTACCACTCGTACCCATTGAATACGAGTTGAGGGCTGTCTTGAGGGTTCAATCGTACCTAGGCAGTATGGGAGGCTTGGCTACTGCCCAAGATATAACTCATAAGGGTAAGAGTCGTATAGGAATATACGAGTGGTTCAAGGCAAGTCGTATGGTGCATGTTTGGGTTATCTTATGAAATCTGTACAATATATGAGTGGTGGGTACGATTGGGGGTATAATGCCCCAAGTCTGTACCCCGGATACTACACGATGCTCATAATCCCGAAGAACCACAAGCTAACCTATAATAGTTGCCTGCTGGAATAACTGAATGATAATACTGTAAATATGTGAAAAATAGGCGGAAATTGGCCATAAGGTTCAATACTATAAATAATACTGAATACGGTATAACAATGCCAAAAACTGAAATATCTGTTGAAAATATCTAATCTGGAAAGCCTCTAAGCTCTCTGAACTGTGGAGTTGATGGGACAAGCACCCAACTAACTCCGACTACTAAAAATAAATTGAAGTACTGAAAAACAATCATATCCTTGAACTATGAGAACTCACCACTATCTCTGTGTGCTGAAAATCTGAGTTGCTAAGGGTGCTCTGGAGCCCGTGTGTCTGAACCTATGATATAAAACATCATAGCGCAAAAGAAAAATATGTGTCAATACTTTGAATGTACTGGTATGCTCAATGAGGTAGGCTGAAATGCATGGGTTCATATGTATGAACAATACTAACTGAATAACATGAGTATAACTGAATGAGAGTACATGCATGAATACGTAGACTATAACTGAGATTGTGATAGTATTGAATACTGAGTTTGAATATTGATTACTGATGTCTAAGTTTACTGATACTATATTACTAATAACTGAGTGACTGTATCTGATAATCTTGATTCTGTGGAACTATATTGAGTTCTGTACTGAGCTGAGTGACTGTAAATAATAGTCCTGAATTTGTAGAACTGAACTAAGTTCTATACTGAGACTGAATTTGAACTAAGACTGTGAGAAGTAATCATCTAACCGATATGCCCCTTTCTAAATCGATTAGGGTCCAACCTGTAACCCCAGTTGGAAGGGTGTCAATACCGTGCCACGTGTAAGGACAAGTGGTGAGTCACCCTGATCTGGTAGGTGCTCTGAATGAGAATGGTGGTACTCTCAACTGGAAGGTAGATCACCTCATCAACCCTTAACTGGCAGGTTGATGTCTCAACCTATACTGGCTATGTAGTTCTGGAATGTAAAGACTGCTTCTAAGGATTACACCCTCTTCTGGTAGGTGAGTCCCCATCCTTGGGTTCATTCGATGCTGAATCCTACTCCCAACTGAATAGACACTGGATTGAATTTTAAACTGTATTAGGCTGGACTAAACTGTTACTGATCGTACTATATGACTGAACTGAACTGATTTTGAGTTCATTGAGTTTTCCAAAGTTCTGTAACTGACTGGATTCTATTGATCGTGACATGACTGATACTACTCTGTGACAAACCATGGCTCTAGAAAAGCAGCTAAATTGTCGGGTATTAAATACCCTAGGACTCGATAGCATAAATTTAAAAGACATGGCATAATCTTGAGAGTTGATAACTAACTACTTGGTTATCATTCATTCATTTGGGCATTTAAGCAAACACTTGCATGACATAAACTTTTCTACATACTTACATGACATAATTTCACTATTCAACTCACATGGACAATTCATCAAACACCTGTGGGGCATAATATATGCACATAATACTAAAACAACATGTAGATATCGTGATTAAATTTCAATTTCACAATTCTAAGAGTTTTATCATGAATTTACATGATAAAGCACAGATATCAATTAATTCTACATGAATTTTGTAATAAGTCATGAAATAGAAACCCAATTAAGTAATAATTATGACTACACTTTAATTCAAATCATGAAAATTATGGAGTCACTCTACATGAACTCTAAAAGAGTTTCTTGAACTCCAAGGGTGGAAGGAACCCTTGGATGAACACTTCACATATCTTAGTTGGTGAATTTTGGAAAATTAACAGTGGAATCTTGATCCTTGAATTTGAATTTAATTTACCTAGGGTTTTGTTCTTGAGCAACTTGTGAAAGAATGAATATAACTTGCTAAAAGAGGGCTAAATTTCGTGTTATGGGGGTTGAAGGGCGTGGTAAAAAGAATTAATTAACCTTGAGGATGCGGCTTTTTAATGATTGTAAATTGAACCATCGACACGTAGGCCGATGCATTACATTGTTGGCATCGATGTGATAGCCTACGTGTCGCGCTGGTTCATTGGTGACGCTAGGAGCTGGGGAAAACATTTATCAACACTATAGTCGACGCGATGCGTCAAGATCGCATTGATTCACTGGTTTAGGATCCCAAAGGTGCTTCAAACGAAGTTTGAAAAATTCAAAACTTGTCCGGGAACACCTACTGACATTCCTGATCATGAATTAACTCAAACATCAATATTTAATGAATGTAAAGGTCATGAAATAAGATTGCCAACTTTCGAAGGCTAAAAATAACACTATGTCTGAATACTTAACTAGAATTTTCTAAGTTTGGGACCCCTCTTAACAAGCTTAAAAGACTGAATTAAGCTAAGAATTTTGCAGGGTCTTACATTATCTCCTCTTTGGGAACATTCATCCTCGAATGAGATTGACTAAGCTGACAATACTGGTTGACTGAACTTACTTACTGAACACAAACATCTGAAACATAATTATCTGACTGACATTACTGACATACTAAATTTCTTTCTGAACATGCCTATCTGATGCATGAATACATGACTAAACTGACTTATATACATATGACTGAATGTGCAATGATAATTGATACCAAGTTTGTAATGGAAAATCTGAGCATATAACTGAATAAGCTTAAGGAAAACTATTACCTTGAGCTAAATATAAGTTTACAGAGAAGAGGTGAGGATACTTGGTTCGCATATCTGCCTCTATTTCCCAAGTGGCTCTCTCAACAGACTGATTTCGCCAAAGAATTTTGATAAGAGGGACTTCTTTGTTCCTTCGTCTGCGAATCTGATAGTCAAGGATTTTGACTGGAATCTCTTCATAAGAGAGGCAGTTCTGAACATCTATGCCTTCTACGGGGACTACGGATGATTGGTCACCTATGCATTTCTTTAGCAAGGAGACATGAAACACTGGATGGACTAAAGATAAATATGAAGGCAACTCAAGCTCATAAGCTACCTTTCCAAAATGGCTGAGAATTTAGTAAGGACCGACATGTCGGAGACTGAGCTTCCCCTTCTTGCCAAACCTCTTTACTTCTTTCATAGGTGAGATTTCCAAAAATACAAAATCACCAATCTCCAACTCGAGATCATTTACTGAATACGCATGAACGGGAACATGAGAACATAACTGAGCCTGAAATATGGTATAGGAACTGAATATCATAAACGGACTAAGCCCCTGAATACATGGCCTACGGCTGAGATTGGAACTTGTGGGTCCACCTATAAGTACCCACTACTTAAAATTGGATTCATTACGTGAAGAAAATATGAAAGGTTTAGGTCATGAAAGCCCGGGGATTATAGTGCATCTCCCTCTTGGGATATTATGTCCCCTGAAGAATGCTGACTTGGTTGAGATACTAAGAAAAAAATTGAGATGTTGTACAAGGCACCTATGAACTGAATCGTGACTATATATCGGGGATCTAAAACTGAGGCATGACACCTAAACTGAGATAACTCGCAACAACATGGTCGATCGATCTTGGAATAGTTACATTCATGAGACTTCGAACAGTGCAACTAGATGGAAAGATGGGATACCCAGCCATATGAACATTGTCTGCCTAACTGTTAAATTGAATTGTTGGTTTTGTAGACTAACTTATGCTGACAACTTATATTCGACTGGAGCCTTTTTTTGATACTTTTTATATAAAGTTCTAGTGGCTTTAGGGAGCAAGAAAATCTTGGCGTGGTCTAAATAATACATCTGAATAAGAAATCTCCATGTGGCTATAATTCTATAATATGGAGCAAGTCCTACAAAACATCATATAAGATAAAGTTACTAAGCCTTATGCGTTGTAACTACTAGCTTGCAATCTTAGCCTTATTTTTTTCGACTATTCCCTCAACTAGAATTTCTACTTTAACACTGCATGCATTTCACTTGAGGCTACTAAAAATATTTACATGGGCACTGAGCACGAACGCATAAACGTACTAACTTATCTGATTAACTGAGTGGCTGATAGCTGAATACTAGTCATGTAGGATTGAATTATACTTATCCTAGACTGAAACTACATATTACTATGTATATGCGGTAGGGACTGACTGAGTAACATAAGATAACTGAGCATGAATTCTCAAGAATTTTACTATTTAAGAAGGTAAGACCAAGCTTATAACATGACTCTAAAATAGCCTGTAAACTGAGGTACTGAAATACTGATAACTGTACGCTATGGTCGAGCAAATCTAAAACTGAACTGAGTTACTGATTTGATTACTAGACTAGGACTGTGACTGAGACTATAAATAAGACTACAACTGAGACTGTACTGGAACTGGATATAGGGTTCTGATAACTCTACCCACCGAGGTCTGATCTGGACTGAATTCTCCCACTATGTTCAAGCCTACTCAAACTCCACAATGAATTTAGCCACTTACACATCAACAGGACATTCAATCCTATCTTTATAACTACAGCCTCGTGTAAAACTAGCATGCAATAATCTTTTCTTAACATAAAACATCTACTCTCTCTCTTTTAAGCAACTGCTCATCAATACATCATCTGTAAGGAGAGTCCACTGAAGGGTTAAAACATGAGAAAGGTATGCATGAATACAATACCAAACTCAACACTTAATTAAGGTCCTAGGAACAGAATGTCAACACCATGGATTTATCAAAAGATCTAAATTGAGGATATGAATGACAAAATCTGAATTTAGCCAATTTATAGGAGTGTAGCATGGGTCATGGGAACTGAGCATACTGTATAGCATGACATATACCTGATTCATGACCTGCATGACCTAAGTCTGGAGTTTATGTATTTATGGAACACGATTCATAGCACTGGGTGAATTGGACTCTTTATACTAGGAACTGTAATTGTGCATGATTGCTAACGTGCACGAGTATGTAGTATGATCATAGAGCTAACATGTAAGACATAAATGGATATCAAGATAACTGATGGTTTTTAAGAGTCTGAAGTACGAGTCTGAGATGATCAGCGGGTTCATC
The DNA here is from genome assembly GCA_030864225.1 of Capsicum baccatum var. pendulum. Classification (NCBI taxonomy): domain Eukaryota; kingdom Viridiplantae; phylum Streptophyta; class Magnoliopsida; order Solanales; family Solanaceae; genus Capsicum; species Capsicum baccatum. The sequence continues at coordinate 200,755,463 of CM061550.1, read as the reverse complement.
CTCATTATGGGAATAGACAAGAGTGTTATCTATGTAGACTATAATGAATATGTCCAAGTACTGCTTGAACACACAGTTAATCAAGTCTATAAAAAATGCTAGGGCATTAGTAAGACCAAAGTACATGACTAAGTATTTGAAGTGACCATACCGATTTCTGAAAGCTCTTTTTAGGATGTCACATTCTTTGACTTTGTGTTGATGATAGCCTGATTTTAGGTCTATCTTAGAAAAGTAAATGGCACCCTGAAGTTGGTCAAACAAGTCATCGATTTTGAAAAGGGGATACTTGTTCTTGATCGTGACTTTATTTAACTGATGGTAGTCAATACACATTCTGAGAGAACCGTCTTTCTTATGCATAAATAGAACTGGTGCACCCCACGGGGACACACTAGGTCTGATAAAACCCTTATCTAAGAGATCCTTCAACTATTCTTTTAATTCTCTAAGTTCTACAGGTGCCATTCTGTATTATGGAATAGATATGGGTTGAGTATCTGGAAGAAGGTCTCTTCTAAAGTTGATTTCTCTTTCGGGAGAAACTCTGGGAAGATCTTCGAGAAACATATCTGGGAATTCATATGCTACTAACACTGATTTAAGAATAAGGGTTTCTGAACTAGAATCCTGGACTCGAATGAGATGGTAGACACATCCCTTAGATATCATTTTTCTTGCCTGAAGGTAAGAAATAAAATGACCCCTAAGTACTGAAGTACTACCCCTCCACTCGAGGAAGAGTTTATTCAGAAACTGGAACTGGACAATTCTATTTCTACAGTCGACTGAGGCATAACAGGAATAAAGCCAATTCATGCCGAGAATGACCATAAAATCAATCATCTCTAATTTGACTAAGTCTGCTGAAGTGAATTTCTGAGATATCATAATCAGGCAGTTCCTGTATACCCACCTGGATATGATGGATTTACCCACTGGGGTAGAGACTGAGAAAGGATCTACTAGAATTTTGAGACTGACTCCAAAATTAATTGCTATATATGGAGTAACAAAGAACAAAGAAACTCCTAAATCTAGCAAATAATAGACATATAAATAGAAAAATTGTAACATACCAGTGACCACATCAGGAGAACTTTCTTGATCCTTTCAGGATTGAAGAGCATAGAGTCTGTTTGGGTGCTGCCCACTGGTGGCACTGGATGCGGCACCCTGTTGATTCGAGCGACCGGACTGAGCTAGGGGATAGTTAGGTTGACCCTGAGAACCTGACTGGGGACAATCTCTGACTTTGTGGCCTAACTTGCTACATACAAAACACACATCACTACCAGCTTTGCAGATACACAGGTGGTTCTACCGTACTTCTGGCAAAAAGGATTTGTTCGGCCACTTTTTAGCTTAGATATTTTGGCTCTCTTATTCTTTCTCCTCTCTTTTCTATACCTCTTCTGCTCACACTGTGGAGAATGAGACATAAACCTTGATAGGATAAAAGCCACCTAATTGTTCTGAGCAGCTACTGAATAAGCTAAGGCGGTGAAAACAACTCTAAATTTAAAGTGGGAGACATGCTCATTTAGGGGATCTGCCTGAAATGACAGAGGGGCTGGCTGATTTTCCTTACTTATCTCATTAGTTTCTCTGAAAGGAATATTCTAGAAGCATAAGGAATAGATGAATTAAACAGAGATATTAACCTGAGCTCATTCTCACCTGCTCGATATGAATAGTGAAAGAAGGGAAACTTTTCCTAAAACATCTCATAGCCTCTTTTTCATAAGTGTGGTGCGCTACACACCCATGCACAAAACTCTACTTGATGCGACTTTCAAACTTCCTAGGACTCTATTGAACCTTAGGCTTTGATACCAAGTTTGTAACGCCCCAAGTCTTTACTCCGGATAATACACGATGCTCATAATCCCAAAGGACCACAAACTAACCCATGACTGGTATCTACTGCAATAACTGAATGATAATACTATAAATATGCGGAAAATAGGTAAAATCTGGACATAAGGTTCAATACTGTAAATAATACTAAATATGGTATAACAGTACCAAAAACTAAAATATCTTTTTGAAAATACTGTAGTCTAGAAAGCGTCTAAGCTGTCTGAACTGTGGAGTTGATGGGACAAGCCCCCAACTAAATCTGACTATTGAAAATGAACTGAAGTGCTGAAAAACAATCATGTTCTCAAACTATGAGGACTCACCACTAACTTTGTCTATTGAGAATCTGAGCTGCTAAGGGTGCTTTGGAGCCCGTGAATCTAAACTTATGAGAAAGACATCATAGTGCAAAAAAATGCATGCGTCAATACTTTGAATGTACTGGTATGCTCAGTGAGATAGGCCAAAATGCATGTGTTCATATTCATGAACAATACTAACTGAATAACATGAGTATGACTAAATGAGAGTACATGCATGAATACGTAGACTATAACTAAGATCGTGATAATACTGAATACTGAGTCTGGATTACTGATGTCTGAGTTTACTGATACTGTATTACTGATGATTGAGTGACTGTATCTGACAATCTTGATTTTGTGGAACTATATTGAGTTCCATGAGCTGAGTGATTGTAACTGACAGTTTTGAATTTGTAGAACTTAACTAAGTTTTATACTGAGACTGAATTTGAACTAAGACTATGAGAGGTAATCTTATAACTGACATGCCCCTTTCTAAATAGATTGGGATCCAACCGGTAACCCCAGTTGGAAGGGTGTTAATATCGTGCCACGGGTAAGGACTAGTGCCGAGTTACCCTCATCTGCCAGGTCTCTGAATGAGAATGGTGGTACCCTCAACTGAAGGTAGATCACCTCATCAAGCCTTAATTGGTAGGTTGATATCTCAACCTACGCGGGCTATGTAGTTCTGGAATGCAAAGACTATTTCTAAAGATTACACCCTCTTCTGGCAGATGAGTCCCTATCCTTGGGTTCACTTGGTGTTGAATCCTACTCCCAACTAAATAGACACTGGATTGAATTCTAAATTGTACTAGGCTGGACTGAACTATTACTGATTGTACTGTATGACTGAACTGAACTGAACTGGACTGATTCTGAGTTTACTAAGTTTTCCTAAGTTCTGTAACTAACTAAATTCCATTGATCATGACATGACTGATACTACTCTGTGACTGACCATGGCTCTAGACAAGCAACTAAATTGTCGGGTATTAAATAACCCCAGGACTCAATTGCATAAATTTAAAAGACATGGCATAATCTTGAGACGTGATAACTAACTACTTGGTCATCATTCATTCATTTGGACTCACATACTAACATGATATAATTTCACTATTGAACTCACATGGACAATTCATCAAATACCTCTTGGGCATAATATATGCACATAATACTAAAACAACATGCAGACATCGTGATTAAATTTCAATTTTACAATTCCAAGATTTTCAACGTGAACTCACATGATAAAGCACTCATATCAACTAACTCTACATAAATCTTATAATAAGTCATGAAATAGAAACCCAATTAAGTAACAATCATGACTACACTTTAATTTAGATAATGAAAATCATGGAATCACTCTACTCGAACTTTAAAAGAGTTTCTTGAACTTCAAGGATGGAAGGAACCCTTGGATGAACACTTCACATACCTTAGTTGGTGAATTCTAGAAAATTAATGGTAGAATCTTGAGCCTTGAATTTGAATTTAATTCACCTAGGGTTTTTGTTCTTGAGCAACTTGTGAAAGAATGAATATAACTTGCTAATGGAGGGCAAAATTCCGTGTTATAGGGGATGAAGAGCATAGGAAAAAAAACTTTATTAACCCTGAGGGTGCAGTTTTTTAATAACTATAAACTGAACAATCGATGTGCAGGTCGACACTCCGTGTCGTTGACATCAACGTGATAGCCAATGCATCGCATCAATTCATTGGAATTGGATGCTGAGAGTTGGGGAAAATATTTATCAATGCGATAGTCGATGCCACGCATCAAGATTGCATTGATTCACTGGTTTAGGATCCCAAAGGGACTTCAAACAAAGTCTGAAAAATTCAAAACTTGTCCAAAAATACCTACTGACATTCCTGATCCCGAGTTAACTTAAACATCAACATTTAATGGATGAAAAGGTATAAAAATAAGATTTCCAACTTTCGATGGCTAAAATAACACTAAGTCTGAATACTTAGCTAGAATTTCCTAAGTCTGGGACCCCCTTACAAGCTTAAAGAACTGAATTAAGCTAAGAATTTTGTGGGGTCTTACAGAGGGTGTCACTCGTACCCTTAGGTATGAGAAAAGAGGTGTGAGTCATGTAGAAACCAGTAGGTAGGGTCTTGGGTACGAGTTGGGGTATCACTTGTACCCTAGGATATGGATGGTAAGAGAGAGTTGTACCCCTGGGTGTGGCTTGATTTAATTATTAAGTAAAGGGTAGTTTGGACATTTCCTCCTCCCAAAACCTTGTGGTATCACACTATATAACCATATATGGCCTTCTATAACACTTATTTAAGGATCATAACACATCAAATTGTAATACCCCATAAGATCCTAGCTCAATTCAGCTCACTATTTTATGTTAAAGGGGTCCAATAGTTAGAAAATTTCCACTAAGTATGAAAGACTTAGCCATCTTAAAACCCCTCATCTTTGAAGATTTTTAGTTTTGCCTTCCTGATCTCGGAATGTTTATTTCTAAGTTGATTCATATTTAGGGAGGTCAAAGTTATATATCGGGGAAGTTTTGGAACTCTTAGATGAGGTTTAGACTGTGTTTGGATGTTCAAAATAGTGAGGCATCGCGATGGAGCCACGCCGCAATGGGTAGTTGACCCAGGCTTAGGATCGCACCGCATTAGGTGGCCATCTCTATCTTTTTAAATCCTCATCATTAAGGGCATTTGGGTTAATTTCCCTCGCCCAAACTCGTCTATAACACAAAATTTAGGTCCCCTAGAAGCATTATTTGCCTCATTATTCACAAATCTTCTCAAAGAAATTCATTCCTCTCTCAAGAACAAACCCTAGCCCATTCAATAGAATCAAAGAATTCAAGCTCAAGCTTCAAGAAAATCCTCAAGACTTGTCATGAAATCATCAAGTGAGGTATGTGTGATGTTCATCCATGGCTTTCCTTCACCATGGAGTCCAAGAACTTCTTTTTATATTTTAAATCATGAAATTTTCATATTTATAATGAATTATTTCCATGAAGATTTTATGAATTTCAAATATTCATGATGGTTACAAGTGATTTTTGCTGAAAGCAACCCTTACATATTTGAATGATGGAAACTTTGGATTTAATCTCGAATTCATGGTTTCAGTATTGCGTTTATGCTATTCCCATATGTTTCACTCACTTTCATGCGTAAGTATATGAAACTCAAGTGTTTGATGAAATGTCTAAATGATTGAATTTTGAACTATGATTCCCTATTATAGTTTTATGGCTTTCATGAGTTCCATATTGTTATTTCCATTCAATGCTGGGGGTTATGAATACCCAAAACTTAGCGATTTGCCTAGTTTTTCATCATCTTTAGAATGGTTTTAGATAAACCATGAGCCTTGTCATTCAGTTAGTATCATGTTTAGTTGTTGGCTTAGTTAAACTTAGTTTAGTTCAGTAATCAGTATCTTTCAGTTGGGAGTAGGATTAAGTACCGAGCGAATGTAGGATGACAGCTTTCCCATAAGTTAGGCAAAGTCGTTAGTAGTAGTCCCTGTATTCCTAAACCACGTAGCCAACGTGAGTTATGAGGAGTCACCCATTAGTTTAGGCTTGAATACCTCCCAAGGGTCACCCGTCAGTTTAGGCTTAACTCCACCCAGGGGTCACCCATTAGTTTAGTCTTGATACCCTAGTATTTAGTACCTTAGTGGATCCATACAGTGTTAGTACCCGTGGTATGGTACTGATACCCTTTCAATTGGGGTTACAGGTTAGACCTCAATGAACTTAGAATTGGGTATATCAGTTAGATGATACCTTCCACAGTCTCAGTTCAGTATTCACTACAGAATTCAGTTCAGGTGTCTTGGCCAATGCATAGATATTATCAATTTTTTAGCTAGCAAATTTTAGTATTTTAGTTTAACAGATTATTTCAGAAACTTTATATGATTGGTCTTGCACTTTCACTATTTCAGTTTTCATGCATGTTTACCCAGCTATCTTATATTATTCAGCCAATCATTACTTTATGTTTAGTTAACCATGTATTTCAACCTAACCTTATCTCATATACCAATACATTCAAAGTACTAATCTCATACTTATTTCTTACGATATGATGTCTTATATTATAGGTTTGGACACTCAGTTTTCTGACTTAGCTTAGACAAGATCTGTTAGCCAGTATCAACAATAGTAGTGAGTCTTCAATCTTCGAGGAAAAGTTTATCTTTATTCAGTTGAGTTAGCAATTCAGTTATATGGTCAGTCGGAGTTAGTTGGGGTTTGTCCTATCAACTCCCTAGTTAGTCATTCTTAGAAGTTTTTTCAATATTTTCAGATAGTCAGTTAGTCTGTAAGTCCTTACCAGTTAGTTTCAGTATTTTCGCGTATATTTCAGTTTTGTAGAATCAGTTGTATTATTTAGAGTATCTAAAAACCTTATGGTATTTTTTTCTAGTTAATTTCTTCACATAATCTTTGTTATCAGTTTTACTCAGTGCTCCCAGCAGGTACCAGCTCATGGGTTGGCTTGTGGTCACTTGTGACCATAAGCACCATTGTTGAGACTAAGAGGTAGCCTCAGATCATGACAAAACAAAATATCAGAGCCTAAGGTTTTAAAGTGTCCTAGGAAGTCTAAAAAACACATCGAGTAGATTCTTATGCATGGGTATAAAACACGCCACACTTATGGACAAGATGCTACAAGACGTGTTTAGGAAAAGTTTCCCTTCTTTTAGTATTCATGTCGTACGATTGATCATGAGCTCTATTTGAAATTTCTTTCTGATCCAACCTTTATTTTGTTATAGAAAATACCTCCCAGAAAGAATAACGAAAGAAGTAATGGGAATCAGCCTGCACCTTCACCCATTTAGGAAGATCCCCTGAATGAGCACGTCTCTCATGCCAAGTTCAGATATGCATTTACTACCTTAGCTCACTTTGTAGCAGCTCTGAATAATCATCAAGCTACTTCCCCAGCTAATCTAGTGGCTAAAATTGCTGCAGCTCGGATTCAGGACTTCACCCGAGTAAATCCCCTGCAGTTTTTAGGATCCAAGTCTGATTAGGATCCACAGAAATTCCTTGATATAATTAAGAAGGTAACAAATATTGTAGGTGTCCTTACTAGTGAGAGTGAGGAGTTATCTTCTTACCAATCACAGAATGTAGCTCACACTTAGTTTAAGCAGTGAAAGTAGGATAGAGGCGCAGATGCAGGGCCTATAGAGTGGGAAGAGTTTGCTACAACCTTTTTAGATAGATTTTTTCCCTTAGAGTTGAGGAAAGTTAAGGTACTGGAGTTTATTAATTTTAAGCATGGCAATATAAGTGTGAAAGAGTATTCTCTTAAATTTACTCAGGTGATGAGGTATGCTCCTCATGTAGTGTCTGATAACCAATCTAGAATGAGTAAGTTTGTGTTTTGCATATATGATGGTATAGTCAAAGAGTGTAGGACTGCGATGTTGATTAAGGAGATGGACATATCTAGCCATATGGTCCTTGCTCAACAGATTGAGAAGTAGAATTTTAAGAAAAAAAGGGAAGAATAAGAGAGCCAGAACAAGTAGCTTCAATTTTGCTTAGCCGAAGTCAGAAGTTAGTAACTGTTCTCAATTTTGACAGAAGTTTTCAGCCCTAGCTCTATCTTCATCTAGTGCCCCATTACCAACGTTCTGGAATGACAATTAGGACAGGGTGCCAGACTTTATGCCCTAGGGCAGTATGAACAGTAGTCGCACTAATCTTCTTTGTCAGAAATATAGTAGGAATCATCAGTGTATATGTAGAGTTGGCAGTGTTTTATGTTTTGGATGTGGAAATACAGGCCACAGGTTTAAGGAATATTGATTAATTGCTTAGAGGGGAAGAGTTTTGCGCCAACAGGGCCATTTCAATCAGTCATCAGCTCTAGAAGGTCGCCTGACTCAGCAGGGTGCCACTTTCAATGCCACCAGTGGTCAGTGTTAGAATAGGTTGTATGCACCTCAGTCCCTTCATGATCAGGAAAGCTCTTCTGATGTGGTTATGGGTATATTACAAGTCTTTCATCTTCATGTGTATGCTTTATTAAACCCCGTAACTTCACTTTCTTTTGTAGCCCTCTATCTATATGTTAGTTTTGATGTCATTCCTGAATATTTAATAGAACCCTTCGCAGTGTTTACCCCAATATGCATACCTATTACAGCCAGGTAGGTATACAGGAACTGACCGGTCATAATATCTTAGAAAGTTACTTCAGTAGAACTTATGGAGTTAAAGATGACTGATTCTGATGTCATTCTCGGTATGGATTATCTTCACTCATGCTATGCTTTAGTTGATTGTAGAAATAGTGTTGTTCATTTTTAGTTTCTAAATGAACCAGTTATTGAATGGAGGGGTAGTACTTCAGAACTTAGGGGTCAGCTTATTTCGTAACTTAAAGAGAGGAAAATGATATCCAAGGGGTGTGTTTACCATCTTATTTGGGTAAAAAACTCTAATACTGAGACTCCAGTCTCGAGTCAGCTTTAGTAGTAAGGGAATTTCCAAATATGTTCCCTGAAGGTCTTCTCGGATTTCCTCCCAAAAAGGAAATTGACTTCAGAATAGACATCTTTCCAGATACCCAGACTATCTCTATTCTACCATATAAAATGACTCTAATAGAGCTTAGAGAGTTGAAAGAACAGTTGAAAAACCTCTTAGACAAGGGATTCATAAGACCCAGTGTTTCCCCATGGAGATATCCTATCTTTTTTGTGCGTAAGAAAGACGGTTCTTTTACTATGTACATCTATTATCGTCAGTTGAATAAAGTCACCATCAAGAATAAGTATCCACTACCCAGAATTGATGACTTATTTGACCAACTGTAGGATACTAGTTATTTCTCTAAGATATACCTCAGATCCAGCTATTATCAGCTCAGAGTCAGAGAATGTGACATTGTAAAAATATCTTTTAGAACTCGGTATGGTCATTTTGAATTTCAAGTTATGTCTTTTGGACTAACGAATATCCTGCAACTTTCATGGACTTGATGCGTTCAAGTAGTACTTGGAGATGTTCGTCATAGTCTTTATTGATGATATTTTTGTTTATTCCCATAACGAAAATGATCATGTAGACCATCTTTGAATTGTATTGCAGAATCTTAGAACCCATCAGTTATTCTCTAAATTCAGTAAGTGCGAATTTTAGCTAATATCAGTAGCTTTCCTTAGACATATTATTTCCGATGATGACATTAGAGTTGATACTCAAAAGACCAAAATAGTGAAAAACTAGACTGGAACCTTCTCTCCATCAGATATTAGGAGTTTCTTGGGTTTGGCTGGCTATTATAGACAATTTATTAAAGGGTTCTCATCTATTGCCTCCCCCATGTCTCAATTGACTCAGAAGAAAGTCAAGTTTCAGTGGTCAGATTCTTGTGAGAAGAGTTTTCATGAGCTGAAGACTCCACTCACCTCGGCCCTAGTTTTGACCTTGCCAGATAGTTCAGATGGGTTTATTATTTACTGTAATGCTTCTAGAATTGGCTTGGGTTATGTTTAGATGTAGAGAGGTAAGGTCATAGCCTATGCCTCTAGACATCTTAAACTCTATAAAAAGAATTATCCTACTCATGATCTTAAGTTAGCAGTTGTTATGTTTGCCTTAAAGATTTGGAAGAATAATCTTTATGGGGCGCATGTTGATGTGTTCACAAATCATACAAGTTTGCAGTATGTATTTTCACAGAAAGATTTGAATCTTTGGTAGAGAAGGTGGTTAGAATTCTTAAAAGACTATGATATGAGTGTTTTGTATCACCCAGGCAAGGCCAATATAGTGGCAGATGCCCTTAGTAGATTTTTCTATGGGTAGTGCGACTCATGTTGAGGATGATAAGAAGAAGTTAGTCAGGAAGTCCCATCAGCTTGCTAGACTAGGTGTTCATTTGGTATATTTAGTTGAGGGTAGTGTATGGGTTCAGAATAGCTCAGAATATTAATTGGTTGCCAAAGTAAAGGAGAAGCAGGATAGGGATTCTAGTTTGGTTAAGTTGAAAGAGTCAATTAGAGATCAGAAAGTGGAGGTTTTCTCCCAAAGGGGATATGGTGTGTTGCAATGTCAGGGTAGGCTATGTGTGTCGTATATTGATGGGTTAAGGCAGCGAATCTTTGCAAAAGTGCATGGTGCGGATTATTCTATTCACCCAGGAGCCACTAAGATGTATCGTGATTTGTGGGAAATCTATTGGTAGAGTGGTATGATGAGGGATATTACAGAGTTTATAGCTAAGTGCTCTAACTGTCAGTAGGTTAAGGATGAGCAGCAGAGGCCTAGTGGCATAGTACAGGAGTTCAGCATCCTCACTTAGAAGTGGGAAGAGGTGAACATGGATTTTGTGGCAGGGTTGCCCCGTATGCATCGTCAGCATGATTCGATATGGGTTATCGTAGACAGAATGACCAAATCAACTTATTTCTTGCCAGTTCATACTTTTTATTCAGCCAAGGATTATTCTAATCACTATATTAAAGAGTTGGTTAGATTGTATGGAGTCTCATTGTCCATGATTTCATATAGAGGTAAGTCGTTTAACTCTCATTTTTGGAGAGCTTTTCAGAAGGTTCTTGGTAGCCAAATATATCTCAGTACAGATTTTCATCCACAGACCATTGGTCAGGTAGAGATGACATGTTAAGAGAATGTGTTATCAAATTTAAGGGTAGTTGGGATGATCACTTGCCATTGATCGAGTTTGCCTACAATAATAGTTATCACTCCAGTATTCAGATTCAGTATTTGATGTAATGGAGAAATTTCATCTAATCAGGAAGAGGCTTAAGACAACCCAAAGCCGTCAGAAATCCTATACAGATATGCGTAGGAGAGAGTTTGAATTTGCAGTTCGAGATTTAGTCTATTTAAAAATCTCTCCCATGAAGGGAATAAAGAGATTTGACAAGAAGGGAAAGCTTAGTCCCTGATATATTGGTCCTTATAGGATCTTAAGTCATTTTGGAAAGGTAGCTTATGAGCTTGAGTTGCCTGCAAATTTGGCATCAGTACATCCAGTGTTCCATGTTTTCTTGTTGAAAAAGTGTATTGGTGATTCAGTGGTAGTTGTTTCGTTGGAGTTTGTAGATGTTCAGGATAGCCTTTCTTATAAAGAAATCCCAGTTGAGATTCTAGATCATCAGGTTTGCAGACTAAGGAACAAAGAGGTTCCATTGGTCAAAGTTCTTTGGTAGAATTAGTCCGTTGAGGGAGCCACTTGGGAAACAGAAGCAGATATATGTATTAAGTACCCTCATCTTTTCTCCACAAACTCAGACTTAGCTTAAGGTAATAGTTTTTCTTTGATTATCTCTTTTTCATTCTCAGTTACAGCTACATAATCATTGCATGTATTCATGAATCAGATCAGTCATGTAATCATGTTTTCAATTATGCATGTTTAGTATATTATCTCAGTTCTTCAATATTCTTAGGTTATCAGTCTCATTTGAGGACAAATGTTCCTAAAGGGGAGATATTGTAAGACTCCATAAGAACCTAGCTCAATTCAGCTCACTATTTCATGTTAAAGGGGTCCAAACTTTCGAGGTCGGGAAGGCCAAACGTAGAAACTCAGTTGTTTACCTAGTTTTTCAGTATCTTTAGGATGGTTTCAGATAAACCATCAGCCTTGTTATTCAGCTAGTATCATGTTCAGTTGTTGGCTCAGAAAGCTCAGTTTAGTTCAGTAATCAGTGTCTTTCAATTGGGAGTAGGATTTAGCATCGAGCGAATACAGGACGGCGGCTTCCCCTTTAGTTAGACGAAGTTGTTAGTAGTAGTCCCTGTATTCCAGAACCACGTAGCTGCGTGGGTTATGAGGAGTCACCCGTCAGTTTAGGCTTGACTACCTCTCAAGGGTCAACCATCAATTTAGTCTTGACTCCGCCCAGGGATCATCCATCAATTTACGTTTGATACCTTGGTTCTTTAGTAGCTTAGTGGATCTACATAGCTAGTTTTAGTACCCGTGGCACGGTACTGACACCCTTCCAACTGGGGTTATAGGTTGGACCCCAATTAACTTAGAATAGGGCATGTTGGTTAGATGATACCTCCCACAGTCTCAGTTCACTATTCAGTACAGAATTCAGTTCAGGTGGATTGAACAAGGAATACAGATTATCAGTTATTCAGCTATCAGATTTTAGTATTTCAGTTTTATAGATTATTTCAAAAACTTTATATGCTTAGTCTTGCACTTTCAATATTTCTATTTTCATGCATGTTTAGTCAGCTATCTCATATTATTTAGACATTCATTACTTTATGTTCAGTTAACTATGTATTTCAGCCTAACCTCATCTCATTTACTAGTACATTCAAAGTACTAATCGCACACTCATTTTTTGCACTATGATGTCTTATATCATAGGTTCGGACACTCAGTTTCCCAATCGATCTTAGATAGAATCAGTTAGCCAGCATCAACAACAGTGGTGAATCCTAATACTTCAAGGATGATTTTATCTTTATTCAGTTGAGTTAGCAGTTTAGTTAAATGGTCAATCGGAGTTAGTTGGGGGTTTGTCCCATCAACTCCCCAGTCAGTCAGTCTTAAAGGCTTTTCAAAGATTTTCAGATAGTCAGTTAGTTTGTCAGTCCTTACCAGTTAGTTTCAGTATTCCCACGTATATTTTAATTTTGTGGAATCAGTTGTATTATTTACAGTATCTAAAACCTTATGGATTTTTCCAGTTAATTTTTGCACATACTCTTTGTTATCAGTTTTACTTAGTGTTCCTAGCAAGTACCAACTCATGGTTGGCTTGTGGTCACTTGTGACCGTAAGCACCGTTGTTGCGACTAGGGGTAGCCTCGGATCGTAACATAAATACTTTCTTAAACTCACGCTTGAAATATTGGAGGTTAGGGTTTCTCATGTGTTTTTCAAAGGGGCTCAAGAGTCGTGTTTCTCTTCAGAATCTTATTGTATAAGGCATGTACTCCTTCCCTCATTGTTATTTCAAGTTAAAGGCATGTGTATTGTGTTTTAAACATTGGTTTATGAATCACGAATACTGGATTTCAAAATATTGTTGAGGGTCTTTATGCATATGGTTTGGTATTGGTTTAAACTATGTTTTTACATATTTTTGGTAATGGTTTGCATATGTGGTTTGTTGTTGGTTATGGTTTAACTAATGGGTCTTATTAACCTTAATCATGGTGATTTACACTGTTTTTGTCCTTGGTAAAGGTATACCCTCAATATGTTCGACAAAATGACTCAAAGAACATTTTTACTCTATTGTTGAACTTGCATTGGAACTCTTGTATGTTATGGTTTGGTAATGAAACTCTAAATTACTTTGGATGGTTTTGCATGGTTTAAGTTATATAAATTCTTTAAATGTTTGACATGGTCTAAAATGGTTTGGAATGGTTTAAAAGGTAAAGGTTTTGTTGTTCATGGTTGGTTTATTTTGAAAACCTTACGGGATACATGGAAATACCTCAAGTGAATGCATTAAAAAAATTAGTTTAAAAGGTTTAGAAAGTCTAAAGGCTAAATGATTATGCTTGTGGGGAACATAAAAGTCTCCCAAGTGGTTTAATAGGGTACATAGAAGGGCACTTAAAAGTCCCCTTAACCTAAATGGTTTGGCTATGGATATTACTTACAAGTAGGGGGTGGTATGGCGATACCACTAATATTGGCCTTGGTTAATAAAATGGTAAATGGATTGGTTGATTATTTGGAAAAATATTTTAATTGGACAATAATGGCAGGATGTGTAGCAAAGCCATGGAAGGTGGCGGTCCCATGGGACAAAAATAGGAAACTCGTATTTGTCGATATGAGGATTGGTCTTAGTGAACTGTGTGTATGATGTCACACTATTGGGGGCTGTAATAGTAATCCCTTGGGATACTTCCCTGGTCATGCGGCCACACGCATTGGGGCCCTTTCAGTAGGGAGAGCTGAACCCATATAACACATGATTGGTTTAGGACAGCCAAGCTACATAACTCGGGTAATGGTTTTAAAGGCATGCTAAACTCGGTTCCCTTTTTCGGCATGGTTATATATATGTATGGTTGTATACATTATGTATGGTTTTTACTTGGTTTTGTAAATGGCATTATTTTATCCCTATCCTAAGTGCATGCTAGTGTTTACCCACTAAGTCATCTCCTGGCGGCTGAATACCCACGCTTTGTGGGAACCAACCATTTCACTCCTCTTGCTTAGTGATTGAATTCAGTACAATCGATGTTAGATTGAAGTGGTGATCTTCCACAATTCAAAAGACATCTATTTCATGTCATGGTTTACATTGCATATTTCTTGTCTTTCATAGACTTTGATTTTTAGCTATGGTCGGGGGCATGTCCTGATTGAGTACACTTTGATTGGTTTAGAGGCTTTGTATGGACAACTGTGGACTTGGGTATGGTATGGACTGTTTATAGTGTATACATATATTGGCTTATTATAAATGATTTTGGTTTATAAATAAACATAATCAATAATACCAAATCCCAAAATTTAGTGTCACAGTGTAAGAACATAACTAGTACAATTCAAAGTCAAATACAAAAGACATCCAAAATAGGATACAACACTGTTTGTGAAATACAATAAAGACATAGTCTAATAAGGAAAGATAGAAGTAGACTCCGGATACCTGAAATCAACCACTACCTTAAAAAGCTCCAAATGATACTGAAATCAAATATTATGAGGCTCACCCAAAACTGAATCTGCACCAAAAGTCATAGGAGTGAGTACCGTCCACTTGTACTTAGTCAGTATCATAGGCCAACCGAGCAAAGCAAAAAATGAAACATATAAAATACACACTAAGGGTACGACATCTGCAATCAAAAAATATCCCACAACAGTAGTCCACACTGCTTGCACTAACAGTTCTATAATATTCACATATAACACAGCAAAACACCAAAAAGAAATACAAATATACATTTATACCACATATAAGCAAAGGAAAGAGACAACATATACTAAAATATCAAGTACAAGTAAGAGAAGATAAAACAATGAATAAGTAACAAGTCAAGGCAGATAATACAATCACATCACAAGAAAAATAAAGTAAATATAATGAAAATAATGAGAATGATGATAATTGTAAGCCATTTTATCGTGGGAGGAAAAATTAAACAACCTCGTGTACTTGAGGAGAATTGATTCCTTAAGGACACTCCGTGAATTCGGAGGACTTGGCTTTCTTTCTGTTTCATCTTATTTCTTAACTATAACACACTTCTTTGATAGTCATATTGAACTTATGTTGAAGGTGTTAGAAAACTTCATGAGTGTTCTTGAAATATTTTGAACTTGTGTTGAAGTTTAGTGTATAAACATACAGATTGTGAACCTAAAAGAACAATATTAAGGAATTAACTTCGTAATCTGTATTGTTTGGATTTTGGAGGTTAAAGCTTTATGCTTTCTACTCTGTTTGAACTTAAAAAGTTATTTGAAAAAATAAAAACTTTAGCACAAGTTAAAGGTCATTCGGTTACCGATTGAAAGACATAAAAACTTCATCGTTAAACTAGAAACAAGTAGTGTCTATAAGTTGCTACAAACTTGTAATTAGTATATTCTTATACTAAAGTTGACTGTCTTTTTGTGATAGGAAAAATTACTACAGAAGGTCATGTGAATGATGTTGGGACAAGTGTGGTAGCAACGAATTTTGCTACAACTAGTCATACGAGTGCTCCGCAGGCAATGACATCCGCGGAGAAACTCAAAAAATTCATGGGTGTTGATTTTAAAAGGTGGCAACAAAATATGTTCTTATACCTTACAACCTTGTGTTTTCAAAGATTTACATTTGAAGAAGCTCCAAAATTTCCTGAAGAAACTGTATACCAGGAGCAATTTAGTGTTATGGAGGCGTTGAAATATTCTGATTTCTTATGCAGGAATTACATTGTAAGTGGCCTTACAGACGACCTATATAACGTGTATAGTAGAATGAAAATGTCAAAAAAGTTGTAGAGTGTGCTAGAAATAAAATACAAGACTGAGAATGCTGGAACCAAGAAGTTCTTTGTTGCAAGATTTCTTGAGTATAAAATGATTGACCGCAAGTTTGTCATATCTCAAGTATAGGAACTGCAAGTTATCATCCACAATCTCCTTGTGGAAGGTATGAGTTTGGTAAATACCTTATTTGAACATGTTAAAAATGTTCTTAATGTTCACATGAATTTTATTGTAGGTTTGGTTATGAACGAGGCATTTCAAGTTGCTTCAATAATAAAGAAGTTGCCACCTATGTGGAAGGACTTCAAGAACTACTTAAAAAATAAACGAAAGAAGATGACAGTCGAAGATCTTATAGTAAGACATTGAAGAACACAACAAAGCTGCAGAAAGAAGGTCGAAAGGAAATTCTGCAATGAGTGGAGCAAATATTGTAGAAGACGACCACAACAACTAAAACAAAAACTAAAAAAAAGAAATCAACCTAAGAAAAAATTCAAGGGGAAATGCTTTAATTGTGGCAAGATTGGCCACAAGTCAACAAATTGTCGTGCCCCAAAGAAAGGCAAAAAGAAGGACCAAGAAAATATGGTTGAATCTAAGAATAAAATGGATAATCTGTGTGTCATGCTGTCTGAATGTAACTTGGTGGGAAATCCTCGAGAATGGTGGATGAATTTCGGTGCAAATAAGCAGTTGTTTACTGTATTTGCTTCGGCTCAAGGCAAAGAGAAGATCTATATGGCAAACTCCGCAACTGCAAAAGTTGAAGGAACAGGAAAAGTCTGCCTTAAAATGACATTAGGTAAAATGTTGACTCTTAACAATATCCTGTATGTAACGGAGTTAAGGAAGAACTTAATTTTTGTATCACTTTTTGATAAAAATGGATTCAAATATGTATTTATTTCTGGTAAGATTGTACTTAGCAAAGGAGAAATATATGTAGGAAAGGCTAGCTCACTGAGGGCCTATTCAAAATGAATGTAATGACAGTTGAAATCGATAAAAATTTTGTTTCTTCTTACTTGCTTGAGTCTAATGAATTATGGCATGAACGATTAGGATATGTCAATTACAAAACTTAGCAAAAAATAATTTACTTAGAAGTTTTTCAAAACTTTGAGTGCAATAAATCAACATGCTAAACGTGTGTGGAATCAAAGTATGCCAAGCATTCGTATAAGTTCGTTGAAAAGAATTCCAATCCCTTAGACTTAATCCACACTGATATTTTTTAATATGAAGTCAACACCATCTCATGATGGAAAAAGTATTTTATAACTTTTATTGACGATTGCACGAGGTGTTATTATGTCTATTTACTAAACAGTAAGGATAAAGCAATAAATGCGTTTAGGCAATATAAAGCAGAAGTTAAAAGTCATTTAGAGAAAAAGATCAAAATGATAAGAAGTGATAGGGGTGTTGAATATGAATCTTCATTTGTGTAGATATATGTAGAGAATGGAACAGTCCATCAAACTACGACTAGGTATTCACCTCAATTTAATGGAATTGCAAAAAAAAAAAAAACCCTAAAGAAAATTATGAATTCCTTATTAATAAGTTCAAGTTTACCGTAAAACTTGTAGGGGGAAACTATTCTTACAGCTAATCGAATACTCAATAGAGTGCCCCATAGTAAGACACAATCAATTCCATATGAAAATGGAAAGAAAGAAAACCCAACTTGAAATATTTCAAAGTGTGAGGGTGTCTAGTGAAAGTTCAAGTTCCTTTAAAGAGGTGAAAATAGGACCTAAGACAGTAGAATGCGTGTTCATAGGATATGCTAAAAGTAGTAAAGCATGTCGATTTTTGATTCATAAATCCAAACATTTGAATATCAATGAAAATACGATAATTGAATAAGATAATGTTGAGTTATTTGAACACATTTATCCATATAGAACTAGACATAAACAGTCGAGTGAAGGGTCTAAACGACCTCGAGATGAACCAAGTGAGGATGTACATAATGATGAGAATCCAAGATGTAGTATACATCAAAGAACGTCAACTTCGTTTGGATCAGATTTTGTAGTATTTCTCTTAGAAAATGAGCCTCAAATATTTAAAGAAGCAATGCCCTCTTCAGACTCATTCTCTTGGAAAGAGGCAGTCAATAGTGAGATTAAATCAGTCTTGAGAAACTAAAAGTGGGAGTTGGTTGATCTTCCTTCAGAAAATAAATCTTGAGGTTCTAAATGGATCTTCAAAAAGAAAATGAAAGCGGATGGTGCTATTGACAAATACAAGACAAGACTTGTAGTAAAAGGCTTCAAACAGAAGAAAGAATTTGATTACTTTGATGCATACTCACCTGTAACGAGGATAACATTAATTCGGATATGAATTGCCTTGGCAGTGGTATATGATTTTGAAATCCATAAAATGAATGTGAAAACAACATTCCTAAATGAAGAATTAGAGGAAGAAATTTACATGGAACAACCTGAGGGTTTTGTGGTTCTAGGTAAAGAAAAGAAGGTGTGTAAACTTGTTTAATCACTTTTTGGACTAAAACAAGCACCTAAACAGTGGCATGAAAAATTTGACCAAACCATATTGGCAAACGGGTTTAAGATAAACGAATGTCATAAATGTGTTTACATTAAAGACACTCTAAATCACAAGGTCATTATTTGCTTGTATGTGGATGATATGTTGATCATCAGTAGAGCATTTCTGACATAAATACTATGAATAAATGCTTGAGAGCAAGTTTGATATGAAAGACCTTGGAATTGCGAATGTGATATTAGAAATAAGAATCCATAAAACTCCACAAGGGTTGGTATTGTCACAGTTTCATTACATTGAAAAGGTACTTGATAAGTTCAAGTATTTGAAATTCGGTATTACCAAGACTCCATTGGATGTGAGCTATGCACTTCAAAAGAATGAAGGTGAAAGTGACTCACAGTTGGACTACGCAAGAGTGTTAAGATGTTTAATGTATATCGTGAATTGTACACGGCCAGACATAGCATGTACTATTAGTAAGTTGAGTCGATACACGAGTAATCCCAATAAAACTCACTAGATGGCAATGAAAAGAGTTTTGGGGTATATTAAATACACTTAAGACTATGCTTTGCATTATAATAAATCCCGCGGTACTTGAAGGATATACTGATGCAAATTGGATCACCAGATCAAATGAAGTAAAATTCACGAGTGGATATGTATTTACTATATGTGGAGGAGCAGGCTTTTGAAAATCATCTAAACAAACATGTATTACTCGCTCCACAATGAAATCTGAGTTTATTGCACTAGATAAAGCCGGTGAAGAAGCAGAATGACTCTGAAATTTCTTGAAAGATATTCCTTATTGGCCCAAATCATTGGCACCAGTATGTATACGCTGTGATAGTCAAGCAGCAATAGGTAGGGCAATGAACATAATGTACAACAATAAATCTCGTCACATGACACGGAGATATAATACCGTTAAAGAACTTCTCTCTAGTTGAATTATCACTTTTGACTATATGAAGTCAAAGGATAATGTGTCGAATCTACTTACA
Source organism: Capsicum baccatum var. pendulum (assembly GCA_030864225.1). Taxonomy (NCBI): domain Eukaryota; kingdom Viridiplantae; phylum Streptophyta; class Magnoliopsida; order Solanales; family Solanaceae; genus Capsicum; species Capsicum baccatum. The sequence continues at coordinate 200,735,764 of CM061550.1, read as the reverse complement.
AAAGGTCTATCTAGAGAGGGAGTTAAGAGAACATCCAAGGAAATGAGTTTACGGCCTAGGACAAGTCAGCGTGGCGGTAACTCTACCTAACAGACTGGAGATCCCAAGAGCTAGGTTCAAAGAGATCAAACAAAGTTGTGTCTGATAGGTTCAACATTGTCAATATACCCAACCCATTCCCACAATGTAGATAATGTTTAGTAAACAAGGATAAGACTTATTGTGTGAAGTCTTTTAATGATTATCTAAATTTGACAGATCTGATCGAATAGTTTAATATATAGGATTAAACGTTTAAAAATCACCTATGTGAGGGTAAAATGAAAGTCGCTTCAAGGAGAATGTTAGTAAAGGCCTATTCTCTAAGCTATCATGAAATTGGGACGTGTTCATGGCTGAAATGAATAAATTCGTGAGAACCATAAACGGTAAAAGGTTGGTTGTGTCACATGTGTTGCCTAGGTGTACATTAAAGCTCGACGGTTTAAAGATATCAAATCTACCGATTGACTGAGTGCATCCGATGCATGTTCATTACGGAAAGTTCAAAGGGAAACCCACTATTCAGATGCAATCAGTCTTTGCTTAATGATCACATACTTGTCCGTAAATCTTTTACAAAGAGTAGTCATTCCCCATTCATGTGGAAGATTGTTGGGTTCAAGTTGAATGTGTGAATGGTAAATGGAGGAAATTGGTGAAGGGAAAAATGAGATCACACTTAAAAAGGAAAGTTTACTAAAAAATAAGGAAAATTTACTAATTCTCCCACATTGGTGGGAGAAAGAAACTTCCATGTGTTCTTATTAAGAAACACATCTCCACATAGATAGTGAGGCAAGAACAAAGAGGTGTCTCGCATCATCGTCGCCGTCGCCGTCGCTCGGCTACGCATTTGGATTTGGCAAATGATCAATGAGATTAATTTTTTAAACAAATTTTATTTGAAACTTGTAAAACAAGTGAAGTTTTAATCCAAAAATTCAATGAAATAATTTTCTCCATATGCATGCACATTTCAGACGCCATGTAAACGCATGCACAATGCATCTCGAAAGGAACGCGATCTTTAGAGAGAAAGACACACTATTTCGAAAAAAAGGTTGACCTACGGATGCAGTTCAGGCGCAAACCTCGCGCAGGCTGGCTCTACCTGGCGCAAAAGCCACTGGAATGGGTGAAACATCACCTGTGGCCTCAGGCCAGGCACAGTTCCAGCATAGACTGGGTGCAGGTGACGTGGTTGTTCAGTAACAATGCAACTTTTATAGAACGAATGCTTCCGTTTCGAAGAGACACCTAATGTCTACAAATATTGACTTATTTCTCAGGTAGAAATATAATTTTGAGAGTTGAAAACACTTCTTGTCTACTAAAAACTCATTGTGATCATCTCCCGTTAAGTGAGTTCGAAGAATTCGATAGTTTGAGGTATTGTAAGACATTTTATCCTGAGAGAAAAAATTCCGCAACCTCGGGTACTTGAGGAGAATTAATTCCTTAAGGACACTGCATAAATTCAGAGGACTTGGCTTTATTTTTGTTTCATCTTATTTCTTAACTATAACACACTTCTTTGATAGATCAAATTGAACTTGTGTTGAAGGTGTTGAAAAACTTCATAAGTGTTCTTGAAATAGTCTTAAACTTGTGTTGAAGTTTAGTGTATAAACATACAGATTGTGTACCCGAAAGAATAGGTGCACCGACTGGGGACTTATTCCATTTCCAAGTCTTCGCGGGCCCCTCAAAATTCATGTGGAATTCTGTGAACGCAAACAAATTATGCTACCCTATCAAATTTGACGCTCCGAGCTCAATAACGATATTAAATTATTTAAAAAATGTCACTTTCACAAAGTTGACCCCCGAAATCTAAAATCACAATTTTTTCGAACCAAGGGTCGAAATGATATTTAAAAACCATAAAACCACACCAACTATGTTACCACTCTAAAATCAACGTTCCAGATATGCTGGCGTAGTTTGTTTTGCCATCCATCACACGGATCAAAAGATATTGGCTGAAGTCAACTATAAGGCTCTCGAAGCCACCAAAAACCACAATATCACATAAATCAAATTGAAATGTACCCAGAATTGTGCCAATCATCCCATACACTAGAAATACCACAATGCAACTACGAGGAGAAGTAAAATGATCAAATCACACAGAAAAACCTATTTCACATATTTTATCAAAATTCAGGTCGTTACACCCCCGGTTGTGGATGGGAGAGACATAATCCCAGAGGCTATAACACCAAATTCTACAACCCCCTATTGTAGATGGGGGTGATACAATCCCGATGGGGCTCTGATACCAAATTCTACAATCCCGATTAGGAGACTCAAACTAAAATCGCATTCAAAACTATAAAACAAGGTAGAGGAGAAATAAGAGCTAATAAGTCGAGAAGAAAAAAGCTTAATTGAATCCACAACTAAACCAAGGAAGAAAAGAACTCAAATTTCAAAATAAATAACTCAATTGAATCCACAAATGAGTCATCTCAACTGAAAATCCAGATAAAGAAAGTTCTAAATAAGCGTTAAAATTCACGCATCACTAATCTAGATTTCAACTATACTAATCTATCGAGCCTCAAAACTACGTACTCAATCTTCAATTCATTAAAGTCAAGGAAGAAAAATAATTAAGACATCTATTTTATAGTTCACCTTGTACAACTAAAGGCCCCAAAGTGACCTTGAAATATACTCCACTCAACCCACTGTTCAGCACTGTGCTATAAATATGCTGCCACACATGCCATTATTCCAAAGCACATGGCCGTATATCACCTTGAAAGCTCATTGTTTGGATTGTGCTACACATATAGTTGTGCTAGACGTCATGGACCATACATCCGTCACACTTCTTTGAACATATCATATCTCCCTGCCATCTTCTTTCTCTTTGCTCATGGACCTTCCACACATTTGTATGCCTTGCCTTGATATATTTCAAGCACTTCTATTTTCATGAACATGAATGGTAGTTGTTGAAGTTCCTTGGTTTGACGCAGTGTGAACGACCTTGAGTGAATTGTACTAGGCGTGCTCGTATTGGGGGAGGGTTTATATACCTTTCTTTTTCTTCTTCCACCATCAACAACTCCACCACCACTATCACCATGAATGCCACTATAAATTAATTATATCTACACAAGAACAATTGTATTTCCTCTTTAAATCAATTGGTAATCTTGAGTACACTGAAGAACATGGCTTGTTAATAAAAGCAATCAGAGTAGTTGTTTAAAATATAATTATTTATTGAACATTGATGTAATGCGAAGTGTTGGTAAATGAGATTATATGCAGTCAGAGTAAAAGATATTTGTAAAGAAAAATAAAGTCCGCCCAAAAAGAAAGGAAAGTCGTTTTTTCTTATTAGGTAAAAACGCTTTCCCTGAAAAAAATTATGTTTTCATAATAGAACATCAAAAAATAAAATATTTTTCTCAAAAATAATTATGCAATACCAAACATTCACAGAGCTAAAAAATTTTTGGCTCATTTGACACAAAAGATAAGGAATAACTAATTTTTAAAATTAATTTTAAAATGATCTTATCCATTGGAATAAAAACATGGAATTACTCGCCCAGAATTAGCTATCCACGTATTGTAGTATTTTTGTCTCACCTTAAGTATGAAATAACCAAACAACCCCTAAAGGCATAGGAATTGTCATCCAACATATTTATAAACGGCACTCAAAGACGACCCGTTTAAACACAGTAGACATGGCACCAGTAGCTCTTTTGACGGGGCCATTTAGAACCTATTTAAAGTCTTAACCGTTATTTGATAAACTTCCTCCCTTCAGACTTCGAGTTCTGCAATTACACTTCTGCAGTCAAAATTTCATACTCAAATGATCTGAATTTCGAAGAGGCAATTAAATTTTAATTTTAAATTAGTAAACATGGTTGCAATAAGTTGCACTTTCTCTTCCGATCATAATACATCTGCTGTGTTGTCTTCTTCACCTCTAGAATTTCTATAATTCAATTGATAAAAAGCAAATTGAAAACTGATATTACAAATAACACATTCCTATGACAAGCCAGCCAGCTAATAACTAGTGATAGAGTCTGAAGACAAATATGGGGCTCTGAAAGTCCATGAAGTTCTTATATTCATCCAGTGACTGTATGTATATGTCTTCCCGTGGTTCTTCATTTACACCAGTCTGTGTGGCATATTCCAAACCCATTTCGTAGTCCACCTACCACACAAAACAATGAAACATAAAGTAGTTCGTTGATCTAGATCCTTGACAAAATATAGCGATATTAGCAGGTTCTGGGGAACCATTTCTAATTTTACAGTCGCGATTTGGTTAATCGAACGACTTTGTCAAATTCAAGAGAGGCAAAAAACATCCAGCCAAGTTGAAGGTAGAAGATTATGACAATAATGTCATATAAATTTCTCTTCTCTAAAATAACATCTATACAAAGATGCATACCTTTTCGACATGCTGCGCAAGCTTTTCTCTGAATGTATCTTTTGTTACTGAATTAACTGAAACTTGTTTTAGTAGGTCAGCATGGTCATCCCTGTAGCGTCTCTTTTTTGATGCATGCACATTTGTCGTCTGTTTTAGGAGATCATATATAGCAGCACTAGCACTAGGAATATACCTGCATCCAGCAGAAAAATGGTATTGAATTTGACTGATGAAACTCAAATTATTATTATGAGCCTTAAATGATCTGGGCTTACTTGCTCAAATTCCGCTTCCTTTCCTGCTGCTCACGAGCATGAATCCTTTTTACAATTTTTGATTTGAGCTGATTGCAGCATTGCTGAATGGCTGTCTGGAACATTGATTCCATTAGCCTACTGAAAAAATTCTCAATGATTTATTAAGTGCAGACTATAGAAGTTACCTTGACAGCAGAAGCTATCTCGCTTATGTCATCTCCAATATACTCCTTGCCAGTCCCTTTGAAGGGAATTTTGGTGCTAACAATGCTCACAAAGACACCAATCTTGTCTTGTGTTTGGTTGATCTTGTAACTGTTCCAGCTAAAAGAGACATCTTATTACACTGCCTGCAGTTCAATTTGCAGCAATATTCCCACACTTGCCCAAAAAGGGAAAACTCAACAAAAAGAATGAAGCAAAAGAGTATGCGACATAAAAAGAGCCTCAAAGGGAAAATTATTTTCCCTCTTTCCGGGTTGGCAAAAACTGGAGTCCACAAAAGATTACATCTTCTATAATACTTGAAACTTTTAAAAAGGAGAAAACATCGTCTATGAGAGGACTAGCAGAGTTTCTTAGTTTCTAAATGAATGAGAAGGGTGAGCAACTTTACTAGGCTTTAAATGCCTTACTTGATTCTCTTCAAAGCAGTCCTGGTAACAACATCAGCACCTTGCTCAAAAAGAAGTGGAATCCGATTAGCAAATCGGAAAACATTCAGCCCCTAAAATTTAGTCGGGCATAGTTAGTGCAATAATATGAGATCAAGTTCAGAAGATAAAAAGGTTGTAGTTCAGAAGATAAAAAGGTTGTAACAATGGGGCTTAAGACCAACTGATGCATCATTAGGCAATACGCTAGGAAAAGCAATAAAAGTTTTATGGATTAGAAATTTCTAACAGTGACAGTTGCTTCTCTTTTCCACTGATCGGTTATTAGAAAAAGACATCCAACAAACAGAAGTTCGCTATCTCTTTATTACACAAATATGGGAAGACCAGAGGATGTGACCAAATACTTGTTATAGCTCCTAGGAAATATATCCTTATCATTAGGCCGCTGATTCCCTCAAAAGCCTCTATATGATAGCTCCTAGGAAATATAGTCACGTCATGCTCAAAACCGAAGAAAAAAGTTCGACCATCATATAGGGCTTCCACAATCATTTGATCAGGTTCTTCCAATAAAATCAATTTAGGGCTGTTCTCGGTTGTACCCAAAATACCAACCTGAAAAAAGTTATATCGGTTAAACATTCTCAGTATTCGGGAATCAGGACACTGAGCTAACTTATATACTTATCAATAATAGGTTCAGTGGTCAAGTACCCTTAATTTTTTTACCAGACCAATATACAGATGAGACCTAGGGGTTAAGGGTTGAGCCATCAGCCATTCACCATTTCACCTCAGCGTGCATCTCTCAATTCTCTCGACTCTCCCTTTGATGCCTCTTTGGTTTGTTGGCAACACCACAACTGGTGATTTGCGTCCAGTTCTTTGGAATCTTTTGCTTCTAATATCAAAACTCACTTTCTCTTTTGATCCACTTTCATTTACACAAACACAACCCGAAGTTTGAACCGTGACTCCTCTAGCTACTTCAAGAATTCAAAAACTGAATTTGATTTCACTGAAATCAAAGCAAAATACCAGATTGGACCTTTTACAAGCTCAATTTTCCCCAAAGCGAAAAGGCTTCAATTAAAGAAACCTACTTTGACTATTGCAATAGCTCCTGTCAAGAAAATGGAGTAAAAAACAGAGTACTTTGTTCAGAAAGTGGAAGATACCTTGGAGAAGAAGCGCTACAGAGAAGTAAGGCAAAGACCTTGGGGAATATTTGCAGCAGAGATTCATGACCGACCCGAACAGCTCAGAAAACCGAACCAATCAATATCTTATTGGTTCAGTTCTCAGGAGAGTGACCGATTCGCCTAACTGATATATACAAATACAAATACCAACCCAACTGGACAGATAAGTAGCCCAAAATCAAATCACCTTTAACTACTTATAAATGCAGATAAAGATGCATTCTGATGGGACCTTTGCTACTAATCGGAGATAGAACATGTTGTATAAACACAATCAGTTTCAGGACTAAGCATACTACGTTCTCTATGTTGTATATACTTTACTGTAAGGGAGATTCTTACTTGTTTAACATCTTTCCCACCAACACTAACACCAGCTTCCACGATGAATGGATGACCTTCGAATACTTGAGCACTGGACAGAAGACATAGTAGCTTTAACACTTCTATGATTTGTATTATCCAATTAAGGAATTCATTAAACAAAGTAGATAAGAACTTCAGAAATGGCACTACCTTCCTGAAAAAGTAGCAACCATATCTGGGTGCAGCTCCTTTATAATGCCAAGACGTAGATTATACTCTCCAGCAGGACTTAAAATCTGCAATATGGCTTAGAAATCATATGCACGAGATAACTGGGAATCAACAAAACATTTATAGCTTGGTGTTCCTAAAGGCAATTGGAAAAGAGGCAAGAACTTCAGAAAGAGGAACTTACATCACCATTGGGATCATCAAATTTTGCTTGACGAAATAACTGATGGATGCGAACTATTTGCTGTGGTGTTAGAGATTTTACTGACATTTTTGGGCTAAAATCAGGACCCATCTCCCCTAGAATGTGAAAGGGTATTCTATTTTAGATGTAATATACAAAGACTGAAGGCAACCTTTTAGTTATGCAAGTAAATGGGTAGTAAGCTATAAATATATGCATATAAGTACAAAGGATAGAAATGTTCATTATGATGTGGCTGACACTGGAAATTACAATATCCATGACGAAAGATTGGCATATTATTAATGGTAGATGTGACAATAACAAGTATAGAGTTTTTAAGATAGAAGAAAACACAAACCCATCTGAGATGCAACTCTAGAAAGGCTGTGTTCAGTATATCACATTAATTCTCATTACATTTCCAGAATCAGACTTGAAATATTAAAATGCCAATTAACGTAGCTGTAGGAGCATAGTTCTCAACATATTACATATTTCACATGCCTAGCCACAGCTGTCAGAAGAATTACCAGAGCCAGAATCAACCAAAACATAACATTCATGCAACTCACATTATCTTGCGAAAATCCCAACTTATGTTTCAAATTTCACTTGTGTCCTATTGAAGTATAGCGGCTACCAAGGAACCTACTGCTCAAAGTAAGACTACATTTGACCTTATCAAGGTTTTTCTTACTTTGTTGTGTGGTCTGCATTCTTATCCGCCACCAGCCATCCATTTAAGTTTATCCACTCTATGTTATTGTTTGTTGAAGACATATTATTAAGAAAATAAACACGTGCTCTCTCTATTAGCTTAAGCTAATAGATGAGGGTGTCATACATGTTATCAGAGCGGGCTAAGGTCTTCCATTCGACTCTTACCGCCGCCAAGTTTCAAAAAGAACACGTGCTTGCCATGAAAAGAATCATGTCCACACACGAAGGGGCGTGTTGAAGGAATAATGTTCGGTATGCTTTCAATAATAACTTAACCTTTTAGATGAGGTGGTCACACATTTCAACATTATTCAACGACGACTTACTACTCAAATACTGCCTCCGTCCCATTTTATGTGGCATATTTTGACCAGGCACGAAGTTTAAGAAATAAGGAAAGACTTAGTGATGTTTACCAAATTGTCCTTTATTTAAAAATGTACTACTACTATATTTAATTAAGTGGGACCAAAAAAGGGTAAAAGTAAAATTGTGTCTTTAAATAGTTACCAAAAAAAGAAAGGTGACATTCTTTTTGGGACGGACCAAAAAGGAAATGGCGACACATAAAATGGGACGGAGGGAGTAATTTAAAATAAGTCTTCGGTAATGAGAACTAAGAAGAAATTTGTTCCTCACTATGTTTTATTTTGGAGATAAGCACAAGTATCCCCGGTGTTTTGGATGGCGAAAGGAGATAAGAGGCGAAAAGGCTTTGCCTCGCCACGCGGCAAGGCAATCGCCTTTTGGAAGTGTGGCAACAATTAATACCAAGAACTCAAAATATTTAATTGCAAATAATATAATAGCAATAATTTCAAGTCAAAAACTAGAAATAGATAGTAGATACTGAGTTTTTACTCTTTGAGGAAAAAACAAACAGAGGAAGAAGTAGAAGAAGAAGAAAAACATCTGAGGAAAAAGAAAGTAGAAGAAGAAAAAAAAAATCAACAAGACATCAGTAGACTATGAGTAAACGACTGACCAGTGGAGAAAATACGAAGAAGAAAGTAGAAAAAGGGAAAAAAAAAAAACAGAGAAACGACTTCCGACTTCCAGTCGCTCGTCCGATGGAGTCGCCGCCCCCTGGAGTCACCGGAATCACTCGCAATCATAGTCGCCTCTCAGTGGTAGCAGTCAAAGCAAAATGGAAATGAAACCCCTAAAATTACCTTTTATCCTTAAAACCCTAAGTTTGAAAAATAAAAATAAAAAAGTGTCGCCTTTAGTGCCTCGCTATTCTCGCCTTGGCGTTGCCTTTCTCAAGTTGCATGCCCACAAAGGAAGATGGCAACACCGCCTCGCCATTCGCCATTAGCAACATAGCGCTCGCCATTGATAAAGTATACCCGGAATTGCTATGACAGCTAAACTTTACGGAGGTTCTATTACTCCTAAACTCATTTTTTCTGTATTTTCGTGCTCCTTTTGTGCTGACATGGCAGCAAAAAGGAGTACAAAAATATTCGCTACTTGGCAGCCACATCAACAAAAAGGAGCACAAAAACACAGAAAAAATGAGTTTATGGGAATAATAGGCCTCCCATAAAGTCTAGGTGTGTCATAGCAACTTCAAGTATAGTTCGGTGAATACTTGGGCCTTAATCTCTTTATATTATATGATGATGTTTGATTGAACATGAAATTTAAAAATTAATTTGACTTCTGCATCATATCAGTGATCGCAAAAACAATAATGCTTGGAAAGCCTTTTTTTGATGAGGTAAAGAAGTAATGATTGGAAAGTTGGTGCAATAAAGATGACATTATATCAAATTTAAAATTGGAAGAGTGAAACGAATTTGAATTCTTTGAAGTTATAAAAGTTGTATAAAGTAATTTCAGAATCCTATCTTGACTTAATAAATAGTGATGCCCAAAGAACAGCGAGATCAGAAGTAAGCAATTAGATAGCGTATTCACACTTTAGTCCCAGGCTTACCCTTATTAAGGAATTGGGTCAAACATTTTAGAACGTCATGAAATAGAAAGAGTATCATATAAATTAAAATGGAAGTGTGTTACATTTGGGTTATCAGTCTTTAGCTATGAGAAGAACATCTTCTTTTTTTTTTTTGGGTAATACATTCTTAATGATACCCACAACAACAACAACAACAAACCCAGTGTATTCCCACCTAGTGGGGTCTGGGGGAGGTAAGATGTACGCAGTCCATACCTCTACCTCTGAAGAAGTAGAAAGGCTGTTTCCGATAGACCCCCGGCTCAAGACAGTCGCCACACAAATATAAATATAAATATAAATATAAATATAAATATAAATATAAATATAAATATACATATAAATATAAATATAAATATAAAGTAACGCATAGGTAGTAGGAAACATCGGGAAGCACTCAGATACATAATAAAACATGGAACACCGAAATCATAACAAGAAGAAGAATAGGAATAGGAATAAAAATAAGAGTAGGAAGAATAACAGGAATAATCCCCCACCCAAAAATTCCCTACCCTTGTGCCCCCAAACTGGCCCTAGTCTTCTGCCCTAATCCTCGCCCTCCAGACCTTCCTATCTAGGGTCATGTCCTCGGTGAGCTGTAACTGCTCCATGTCCCGTCTAATCACCTCTCCCCAGTACTTCTTCGGCCTACCCCTACCCCGCCTAAAACCATCCAACGCTAGCCTCTCACACCTACGAACCGGGGCATCCATGTCCCTCCTCTTCACGTGTCCAAACCAACTCAATCGGACTTCCCGCATCTTGCACTCCACTGGAGCCACCCCAACCTTCTCCCTGATAGTCTCATTCCTAACTCTGTCCCCTCTAGTCATCCCACACATCCAGCGCAACATTCGCATTTCCGCCACCTTCAATTTTTGGATGTGGGAGTTCTTAACTGGCCAACACTCCGCTCCATACAACATGGCCGGACGGACTACCATCCTGTAGAATTTGCCTTTAAGCTTGGGCGGCACCTTCTTATCACACAACACCCCCGACGCGAGCTTCCACTTCAACCATCCCGCCCCAATACGGTGCGAGACATCCTCGTCAATCTCACCGTTACCCTGAATCACGGATCCGAGATACTTGAAACTATCCCTCTTACATACCTCCTGCGATTCCAGCTTCACTACCACCTCATCCTCCAACCTCACGTCATTAAACTTGCATTTCAAATACTCTGTCTTGCTTCTGCTCAACCTGAACCCTTTAGACTCAAGAGTTTATCTCCACACCTCTAATTTGTCATTTACACCCTTTCGGGTCTCGTCAATCAGAACTACATCGTCTGCAAAAAGCATACACTAAGGCACTTCCCCTTGAATACTCCGCGTCAACACATCCATCACCAAAGCAAACAAAAAAGGACTAAGAGTAGATCCCTGATGCAATCCTGTCAAGACAGTAAAATGCTCTGAGTCTCCTCCCGCCGTCCTCACCTGAGTTTTCGCTCCATCATACATATCTTTAACTGCTCTGATATAAGCCATCGGGACTCGACTCACCTCCAAGCATCTCCAAAGCACCTCCCTGGGAACTTTGTCGTAAGCCTTCTCTAGATCGATAAACACCATGTGCAGGTCCTTCTTCCTTTCCCTATACTGTTCCACCAGCCTCCGTACCAGGTGAATTGCCTCCGTCGTCGAGCGCCCAGGCATAAATCCGAACTGATTTTCCGAAATAGACACTATCCGTCTCAGCCTCCCCTCGACGACTCTCTCCCAAATCTTCATAGAGTGACTCAATAACTTAATCCCCCTATAGTTATTGCAACTCTGGATGTCACCCTTATTCTTATAGAGAGGGATTATGGTACTCCACCTCCATGCCTCGGGCATCTTTGCCGTCTTGAAGATTTCGTTAAACAGACCAGTCAACCACCTTACCCCAGCCTCTCCAACGTACTTCCAAAACTCCACCGGTATCTCATCCGGCCCCGTCGCCCTACCCCTCCGCATCCTGCGAACAGCCTCTCTAACCTCCTCTACCCTAAAACGTCTACAATAACTAAACTCCCGACACTCCTCTGAGCGCTCCAGTTTCATAACTCTCTGACATTTATTGCGAGTAGCAGTATTATTTACCTTATTGTGACTCATAAATTGCCAAACTAAAGACCTTTTAGGACGTTCAGTACCTTTGGCCCTACTAAATTCTGGTAAAAGGGGAAGTACCTCATCGTTTTTGGTAATTCCGTAACCGGACTAGTAGGGGTAGGGGTTTCACCTAACTCTTGTTCTTCTATATCATCTTCTGGTAAGTCTTCCTCAAAATTATCATAACGCCTACTTAGTGTCTCATGGTCTAATTCCATACCGGCACCAACATCGAAACCATTAGGTTGTGATAAAGAAGTTTCACTAAATCTAGGCGCTAATGAACTAGTAGTAGCACTATTTTTTTTTATTTCTACGAAAAACCTTACCAAAGATTGGTCTTTTTCCACTACTTTTATTGGCATCCATAATTAAATTTAAATATAATTAAAATGTTAAAACAAGCAATATAAATATTATAAATCAAAAAATTAATGTAAGTAAACAAATATAGATACTAAAAATAAAAATATATAGATTAAAGTTGGAACGAATATACCGAACGTCTGCGTTGTTAGAACATGAGTAGGAATAAGAATAGCATATAAAATCCTACTTGAAAAAGGATTGTAATGTAGTGTCCTATTAGGAAAAAGATTGGAATGTATTGTCTATAAATAGAGCCTCAATGTAATAATGTAGTTACAACAATTCAATAATATTTTTCTCACATGGTATCAAAGCTTCCACGATCTTGGTAAAGAATCAAAGAGTTTCCGCTGCTGGCGGGTGGCTATAATCCATATATGCCGCCCGTCTGGCCAATGATTATGTTAGCAAAAGTTGGATCACTGACTCACTGTGTATCTTTCTAGTGACTATTTTCTCATATCTTTGCGTAGCACCATGCATCTATCCGGTGACTACTTTTTCATATCTATTTTTCTTAGCACCGTACTTCTTTTCGATGACTATTTTCTCATATCTGATTTGCGTAGCACCGTGCATCTTTTCGGACTACTGTCTAATATCTGAGTTGCATAGCACCATGCATCTTATTGGTGACTCCTCAGATTTAATTTACATAATTTCATACGTCTTTTCGGTGACTCCTCAGATCTTTTTCAGTAAGGTCGTGCCATCATTCCGACCTTGCCCATATAATCTCTTTTTCAGCAGGATCGTGTCGTCATTCCGACCCTACTCATATAATTTCTATTTCTCAATAGGGTCGTGCCATCATTCCGACCCTACACATATTTCTCTTTTTCAGTAGGGTCGTGTCATCATTCCGACCCTACCCATATACTTTGTTTTTTCTCAGATTGTAGTCACTTTTCAGCCATCAAATCTAATAATCCGGCGTGTGAGCGTGTTTCGGCTAAGTTTTCGGTGACTTTCATATTCAAGATCTACTCGTCTCTTAATTTCGAGATGACCCGTATATTTTATACCAGTTTTCGGCAATTTTCCAGCTACACATCGAATTTAGGGCAATATTTACTACTTTTCGGATCATTTTTTCAGTTTGTTCCGTTTCAATTGAGGTCTCCCAGACGTCCAAAGCAGTCCTTATCAGTTTTCTTGCAGATATCTTCACCAAGTCCCTCACCGATTCTCATATTAATTACATCCATAACAAGCTTGGTACATATGCCTTCTATGCACCCGTTTGAGGGAGAGTGTTAGAATATGAGTAGGAACAGGAATAGCATATAAAATCCTACTTGGAAAAGGATTGTAATGTAGTGTCCTATTAGGAAAAGGATTGGAATGTATTGTCTATAAATAGGGCCTCAATATAATAATGTAGTTACAACAATTCAATAATATTTTTCTCTTATATTTCTCACATGCGTAAAAGCAGACGTATACCAAATGTTAGAATTGAAAGATGATAATTGAAGCTTGTAATATCTTAAAAAAAAAAAATTCCAACTCCAATTAATACAATAACTATAAATATTGAGAGTATGAGAATATTAAGATTTAAGAGAGTATGAGAAATTGAGAAATTTGTGAGGAAAAAGAATAGATATAAAAGGGCATTTATAGTAGAAATTTAAAGGGGTAGTGGGGTAATTGGGAGGGGGAGGCACAAAATAGTCGTTGGCCCCCTCCATCGGCTATAATCAAACGGTCAACAACGATTAAATACCAAAACATTAAAAAGAAAAAAAATTAAATTGCACTGATCGGCACCGGACCGGAACCGGAACTACCGAAAAAAAACTATGCTCCGCACCAGTACCGGATTCCGGGTCGTTGGGTATCGGTATACCGGTACCGTTGCGTCACCGGACCGAAACGTCACCAGAACCGGAGTTACCAGGCTTAGTGGGCATAGCTAAAAGTGGAGAAAATTCAAATTTTAAAACACGTGGAAAGCAGTTGAAGGAGAAGGGGTCACTTTGGGCTGTGGCAAGTTCTATTAAAAAAGTTGAGCATATAGGCCAAAATTTAAGCCCAATAGTCTCTTAGCAGCAAAGAACTATTGAAAAGGCCCAAAAGCAAGATATTACTGACATAGAGATACAAGCAAACATCTGCAGCTCTCAAAAGAATATTCTCTCTATAGAAATAGCGAGACAACAGAAGGAAAAGCCGACCCGGTTATTCAATTGGATCAAATTGAAGAATCAGTGATGGCGAACCAACTAACTCATAAAGTAGTAGAATCTACACACATGCAGATAACAGCGAAGGGCGACACATCAGATCAAGTAAAGGAGGATGTAATTCCCCTGAACGTACGACTACCAGCAGATAACAGTTCTCCAGTTGAAGAAACCACACAAGAGTTTAGTGCTGAGGAATGGATCCAGCAGTATATAATCCAACTTAGTTCAGAGCTGGGAGTCGATTTCAAAGGCTGTGAAGAAAAAGGCAAAGGAGCTATTCATGAAGGTGGATAACAACAAGTCACAGAACAAGGCAGCACGAAGCACAATAAAGAGAAAAGGGATATATGAATTAAAAGGTTTAGAACTTGACAGTAAATTTGGAGTTTTCGGTCCAGGAGCAAAGGGGATATCTGGCAATTAAAGATCAATGACCATGAAGGTGGTGACATGAAATGTGAGGGGGCTAAATTGTGGTAGAAAGAGGGTACTTATTAGGAATATAATAAAAGAGTAGAAGGCTGACATAGTGTGTTTACAGGAGACATTGAGGGGGAACATTACAGAAGCTGTTTAGGAGATATGGGGAAATAAGTGGGTAGATTATGTCCAACTGGAGGCTAGCGGAACAAGAGGGGTAATTGTCATAATGTGGGACAAGAGGGACTGGGAAGGGTCACTTAGCAGTGTCGGCATGTACTTTGTATCTTGCAGTTTGGTGGGGAAAAAACAAGCTTTCAATTGGCATCTTACAGGAATATATGCTCCAAATAATAGGCAGGAAAGGGAAGAAACTTGGGTGAGATAGGAGCAACTAGGGGTCTAATGACTGGACCTTGGATCTTGTGTGGGGATTTCAATACAACTAGGTATCCATCTGAAAAGAAGAACTGCAGAAGAATTAATAAAGCCATGATGGATTTTTCAGAATTTATTGAAGACATGGAGCTAGAAGACTTGGATCTGAAAGGGGGGCAACTACACATGGAAGAAAGGAGATAAGGCATGAAAGTGCAGCAAGGTTGGATAGAGCTCTTATCTCAAATGAAATGGATGAGAGCGTCAGATACATAAAGCAAACTGTTTTACAAAGAGTCACCACAGATCACAACCCCGTCATGTTGCAATGTGGTGAATAGGAAGCATCTAAATCTTTACTTCAAATTTGAGAATTGGTGGCTGCAAATAGAAGGTTTCAAGGAGAGGGTAAGGGATTGGTGGGACTCTTTCAACTTTGAGGGCAGTCCGAACTACATTCTAATGGAAAAATTGAAAGCTTTAAAAATAAAGCTAAAGGAGTGAACCAAGACAAGACATAGGAACTTGAGGGCTCAGAAGCAAGAAGTTTTGGCTCAGATAGAAGCAATAGAGAAGATTCAGGAGTGTAGAGTTTTGCAGGAGGAGGAGATCGCATCCAGAATAGCGCTCACAATGGAATTTGAAGATATAGCTAGGAAGAGGAGGTTGCCTGGAAACAAAGATCGCTAAGAGAGGGGGGATAGAAACACAAGCCTTTTTCACAAAAATGCAAATGTCTAAAGGAGATTCAATACCATCGACAAACTAAAGGTTGGAGAAGTAATGGTGGAGGACCCAGGAGAGGGGAAGAAAGAGATAGTGTCATATTATGAAAGACTGTACACAGAAACAGAGGAATGGAGGCCACAGTTAGAAATGAAGAATTGTCCCAGAGTCAGAACTGAGGACAACTTATTGTTGATGGCACCATTCGAACCGCAAGAGATTCTGGAAAGCATTAAAGCATGTGCTGGAGCCTGATAGATATTCTATGGAGTTTTCCAACAATGTTGGGAGATAATCAAAGTAGATTTGGTAGCAACAGTACAAAATTTCCATGAGAAAGGTTTCTTTGAAAAAAGCCCGAATGCTACATTTGTGACTTTGATTGCAACAAAAGTTGGGGCAGAGGAGCTAAATGATTACAGACCTATAAGCTTGATTGGGTGTGTGTACAAAATCATTGCAAAACTATTGGCAGAAAGATTAAAGAAGGTGATCCATGGGTTGGTCGACAGACAACAAATGGCTTTCATCAAAGAGAGGCACATAATGGATGCAGTATTAATTGCAAACGAGTATGTTGACTCCAGACAATGCAGCAATAAACCTGGAATTATGTGTAAATTGGACATTCAGAAAGCTTATGATCACTTAAATTGGAGCTTCCTGCTACAACTATTAGTAAAGATGGGTTTTGGTGCGAGGTGGATCAAATGGATAAAACATTGTATCAGTACAGCCAAATTTTTAGTGCTAATTAACCGAGAAACAAATGGATTTTTCTTGTCTCAGAGAGGTCAGAGAGGTTTGAGACAGGGTGATCCCTTGTCTGATATCTGTTCATATTAGCAATAGAGGGTATGAGCTATCTATTGAATAAAGCAAAAGAAAAAAGGTGGATCAGAGGCTTCCAATTGAGAGAAGCAAACACATTCGAAGTTGCATATTTACAATATGCAGACGACACTTGGGTTTTCTGTGATGCAGATGAGGCACGCGTTCTGATTTTGAGGGTCATATTCATCATATTTGAAGCACTCTCTAGGTTACATATAAACTGGGGGAAGAGCTTCATCTATCCCATCAACACAATAACTAAGATATAAACTCTTGCAAATAGATTATGAGGAAAAGTGGGAGAGCTTCCAACTACTTATCTTGGAATGCCTTTGGGAGCTAAAAGTAAGTCGTTTGGGATTTGGAATGGGGTAGCGAAAAAATGCACAAAAAAACTATCAAACTGGAAGAGTCAATACCTTTCTCAGGGTAAGATTGACACTCATAAATAGTGTACTGGACACTTTGCCTTCTTATTAGATGTCCGTCTTTCCGATGCCTGTTAATGTTAGCAGGAGAACAGATACTCTGAGAAGGAACTTTTGGCAAGGAAATGAAGATAAAAAGAAGTACATTTAGTCAAGTGGGAGGAGTTGCTAGTAAATAAAAAGAAGATGGTTTAAGCATCAGGAATATGAAAAAGCAGAACCAAAGCCGGATGATGAAATGGTTATGGAAGTTTGCTACTGAAGAAGGAATGTTGTGGAAAGAAGCCATCATATCAAAATATGGTAAGGAAGATAATAGGATGAAAAAGATTGTCACAACACCTTATGAGCTATCAAGAATCTATGGCCATTAATGCAAAGTAGGAACAGGGTAAAGATAGGAAATGGGCAGAAAACTTCCTTTTGGCATGACAAATGGATAGGGCATCAAACTTTGAAACAAAAACATCCAGAACTTTACATCTTGTGTCAGCAACAACAAGCCACTGTTGCCATGATGTGGTCTGGACAAGGATGGAATTTATTCCTAAGGAGACATTTGAATGATTGGGAAATGGAAAGAATTGCAGATTTCTACAACTCAGTAGCTGGAATCAACAACTTGAATGGAGGAGAAAATAGACTGGAATGGGACAAAGACGAGAACACATTTCTCTGTCAATTCTGCATACAAGGAACTGAATAGAACAGGGGCGAAGGAAAGAGATTGGTCGTGGAAGATGATATGGAAACCAAAAATACCCTACAAAGTCAACTGTTTTATTTGGTGTTTGGCCAAAGAGGCAGTCCTAACACACGAAAATTTGGCAAAAGGAGTCATCAATTAGCCTTTAGGTGTTTTCTTTGTGGGGAACAAGTGGAGACAATCAACCATCTTTTTTTGCATTGTAAATGGACAGACCAATTGTGGAGGATGTTCATTAGCATGAAAGGGATCAGGTGGGCGAAACCTGGAAGCATAGCAGATGTGTTAAGATGCTGGAATATAGATGGCAATGTGAAAAGGAAGGAAAAGAGATGAAGATTGTCCCGGCTTGCATTTGGTGGACAATTTGGACCAAAAGAAACAAGAGGAGCTTTGAGGGGATGCAGAGCAGTTTCCAGTCTTTCAAAATGAATTGTTTAGGTCTTTTTTATTTTTGGTGTGAGCAAAAACTATTAGCTCAAACTATTTTTGATGTTTTAGACTTTTTGTGAGCACAGATGTAAATGAGATGTAAGTTGTAATACTTTTGAAGGGGGACCACCTTTGGTGGTAGCATACCTTTGGATATATAGAAGTAATGTTACCAAATTCAAATAAAAAAAGATCTAGATTGTGAATAGATGCTACATGTGTGCCATTTGTATGGTACATGTTCCTCACCCTTTTTGGCCTCATTTTGGTAATGCCTAACACTATAAGGGAGGTTTTTGAAGGCTCCAGCCACCTAGGTTGTGCGGACTCTTAGTTTTGGCTGCTGAACCCATCTCGACGCGCCACTAGTGCGGGCACGGGTGCTAGGGGCGTCTTAGATTTGGTCAATCCCATCCAAATACTTTGACCAGAATTAAGAACAAATTTGGGAAAAAACTTTAGAATTCAATTTCTTAAAATAAAAATAAAACAAATTTACGACAACATTAGATGCCTTGCCTTTGTCTCCTTTTTAGCTTTTCCTCTTGATAAATATGTTTGTTGCTTCATGTTTCTGGCCAAAATAGAGGGAAAAAATTCCGACCCATAACCTGTAATTTAGAAGGCTGAAAGACGTCTTGGAAAAGAAACAGAGAGGAGCGAAAGAGGTTGCCTTGGAGAAGAAAGAGACAGGGCAGTCCTAAAGGGACTTGGTCTACACTGTATATGACCCATTTATTTCTCTGAGTTGTGACATTGAGCCACTGACACGTAATAAGTGGATGGTATGATACAACTTTTAATTTTTGACTAAATTGTAGATATTGCAATTTGCACTTGGGTACATATATGTGCAAATTTTATTCAATATCTAGGGAATGCTATTTTATAATTCTTTCTTTCTTATAAAATAAGTCATAATTTTTAAATTAATTAGTAGCATGTCAATTTTTTGATCATTAATCTATATTTTTAAACTGCGTGAAGCACAGACAAATTTACTAGTTGAACATAATAAAACTAACCCTTTTGTTAAATTGCTTATTTTTTGACGTAATGTTTTCATATTCTTTTGAATAGTTTTAATTATTAAATTATTATAACTTAGAGTATTTTTTTAAGTTCTAAGTCGGGGGTCTATCGGAAACAACCTCTCTACTTCACCCGAGGTAGTGGTATGGTCTGCGTACACTCTAACCTCCCCAGACGCCACTATGTGGGGATAAACTGGGTATGTTGTTGTTGTAGAGTATTTTTTTTAAGTTAAAATTATTATACGGGTCACGCCGAACCCCAACACCCGTATCCATACTCAAATTCGCACTCCTGAATCTTAAAATTTAGATTTTGACGAATCTAAATCTCATATCCGCACCAGTCTCGGGTACCCGCATCCGAGTCCGAGCAACATAGTCGGCCACTGGATTAAATTGACAACATCATCAAGACTGTATTGGAAGATAATACCAATTGCCATTTTTTCTGGATGATTTGGAATAGAAGGAATGGGAAGATGTTTTGATGATCTCAACTAGACAATCTATGCTCAATAGGATCGTCTCACTAATTGCCATCTTCCATTGCTTTTGCTGGTGAGCCCTACTCCTCTTAATGACGTGCTAGTTCATAGGCATTTATGCACCACGCCATCATTCTTATGAACAATTTTAGAGGTCCTATAACATGAACTATGGAAGATCTGGCTACGTGCATAATACATGATAGTGATATGTATTATCTACTCTGATTCAGCACACCATTTTGATACTTTGGAAACTTTATCTATTTAATTTAATGATTGTCATACTTTTTATTGACATTGTATTTCATTGTTCACGAATGGGCAGGATATCATTGTGGTTTGCTCGATATTAGTCTAAGCCATAGGGTGTCGGTCACAATTGGGTGTCGGTCACAAGTGTGCCCCTAAATTGGGTTGTGACATTAGGGACGAATTTATCTATTTTCCTACTCCGTTGAGTTGCTGAGCAATAATCACCATAACAAGCTATTGTCTAATAGTGGCTGAATAGAACGCAAACAATAGATAAACTGTTTTCCATGGTCAATAATCCATAGAGGACATGTAATTTAAGCAGAAACCCTTGACTACCAATTTAGTTTATTTTATCAAGGAATCTCACACAGATGAATGCAATCAGTTTCAAGTTCTCACCGATTAAACGTTCTGCATGAGACTTCCCAATGTTTACAAATTCATGCTGAAGGAACTGCAAAAGAGTCTGTTTTGATGTTTCCGTTATAAGCCGTTTGATAAGAAGTATATCTACAGCAGATGGATGGTACTTGGTCTCGAGAGGAACTGGAGGCATTATGTCAGTTCTTCTGGTGAATCTTATTGTCACATTTTTCCTACGATCAAAACTAAAGTGAAACCAACGAAATGCAGCACATATTTTACAAAATCAAAATAGTGGATGTGCTTGTAGCTTGCACAAACAAATTAACAAAAGCAAAAGGGAGATAGAAGAAGTACTCAGGAGAATCTGACACGAATTGGAAAAGGAATTGGGCATAGGGCGTGATGACAGCCATCTGTCGCATATAATGCAATATTTTGGACTGTAAACACAAAAAGAAAGATCAGTTTTCAGAAATATAGAAGCTGGATTATTTGATTAAGTTTGCTTTCACACATGAATGAGGGGAACTCGAGAGAGTATCTATCACAACTATTCAAGAACTACATACTCGGTATGTTGTCCAGTTCCCTTCAATAACAATCTGGATTTCAGCACCATGCCACCGATCTTTGTTTTCCCGTTTTTCATGTACATGAATGTGAGGAACATTCCTGAAAAGGTGTAATGCAGTGATATACCTTGGAAAACAGAAAAAACATAACGCTGTGTTACCATGCATTCTAAAATTAGCTTTCTATTTTTAAGTCATCTCATACTTGTGAATATCAATATCCAGCCTACAGAATGAGGTATAATTTTGGCTCTTCATGGAAGATGCAATCTCAATGGGAAGTCCTGTGCTCATCTTGGACCAAATCAATGCCTGTAGAAATGAGAGAAAGAAAAATCCTTAAAAATTATGGTAAATGCTGACATCCATTGAGGTCTGGATGAGCACAACTAAAACGGAAAGAAGAATTGCAGGCTAAAATCACTGGAAGGAGCACTCCAACAGCATGAAAATATTCTCTTATTTCAGAGAAATAATCTACCACCCTCACAACCACCTCCTAAAACAGAGAACAGAAATAAGACAGGGAATATGGCACAAACAACTAAGATACTGAAAGTTAGAATCAGAAGAACGTCAGATGATCAGGTCAAAACCAATTGCTGGACATACCATCTTCGCACCAAGACCAAATTTCCCGCGTGTCTGTTTCAATCCATACTTTGTTCCAGACAAAACTGCAAGAAGCACACTTTCTTAGAAAAAGGATCATGTGCAGTAATACAGAGTTACAAAATCAAAGGTTTCCACTTGGATCTACGACAATCTTAGGAAAATATATCCTAATAACTAAACTAGAGAGCCATCTAAAACACCTTGCTCCCCCCAATTGAAGGTCAAGAAAAAACGAAAGAAGTTAGAACATAAAAAAAAGCAGGAAAGTTTCCACTGGTAAAATAAATGGGCATGGCAATCACATCGAACCTCGTCCAAACATATTCGGGATATCATCATGTGGCATTCCTCTTCCATTATCCTATATTAGAAACAAAGTATACTAATTAAAGCCTTTTAGGGAAGAATAATCTCCCAAGACTTGCCAAATTGATATAATTCAACAATGTACTTTTGTTGTCTTGCATACTGAGAACAGAGTCAGCATATAGAAGAACAAAGAAGAAACAGATCATACCTTGCATGTTACCCTATAATATGCTGCCTCCCTACCCTTAGCTGCCTTTGTAGCTGCAGGGTCTTTTACTTTCTTCCCAAGAGCAGCATTCTTTGCTTGAATCTCTAGAACCCGAGCTTCCTTGGCAAGTCTTTTCTAGATCACAATAGTTAGAAAAATATATCACTAGTGAAATTTGCTAAATGTCAACCAGTCAGCATAATATGTAAATTACAATGCCATCTAAGTGAGAGTAAATCACTGTTTACACACCTCACGAGCCTTTGCTGTCTCAAAATCATCATATAGGGCTTCATCTCTTCGCTCATGGTCAGATAGACCAATCATGGAATTAAATTTACTTCTGCTAATCTCTTCACTACAGGAGCAAAACAAAAACCAAAACAAAGCTTTGAAGAGAGATTCCCCAGTAATGAATCTCTGTTTAGCTCAGTGAAGTAGTTACTAAAATAGACAAAAAAAATCACTTACATGGTTATCTCTACAACTGGAAGATTAGAGATGGATTCAGCAGAATCAAGTGCATTCTCAACAAGTTCTCTCACAGTAGTGTAAAGACATTTCCCAGGCTGAAAATTTGAAGAAAGAATGACTTGATTTACAGCACATTAGTGTATCATTGTTGAAGTTCGTTCTACCACGTGAAAATCTTGAGCTATTACTAAAGGGAGAGCCTATTCCATATGATGCCTTCAACGTGCCCTCCAATGTGGTCAATTTTTTTGTCGGCTAATGGAAACAATGTGTGACCTTAAAAACCTCAACCTACTCTACAAGTTACCAATTTCAAAAAAGCAAAAAAGAACTCCACCTATTCTACCATCATTATGAACATAGGAACATTTACTGAATATAGGGTATAACAATTAATTGATGAGTTATCAACAGTCTGAATATATGCTAACCATAACGCAAATGAAGGTTAATTTTTCAACCTTTTCTTTAGTAAAGGTACCTATATTTACTTAATTTTGAGGTACTAGCTTCTGCTCCCTAACATAATGGCTATTAAACCAGAAGAATGTTTACTTTATTTTATTGAAAAAAATTAACAAAGCAATATTTTCTTAAAAATTAAAATTCAATTTATAACTCTATGGAGACCATGCAACTTTCATTCTCTCTTTTGCAATTACCATTTGTTTGCATACATTTTTTCAGCTAATCCTTTTGTGTTTCTTCATTTTCATATTCTGCTTCTCTATCAAGCTATTTCTCCTGGAACATCTCCATTATTTCTCTTAGCTTAGATTTGATTTAAGTTGTCACATTGAGAAAATCAATTTCTTTCTGAAAGTAAAACCTGAATTTACTTAATATGATTAACGATCACTGTAATCAAAGGTTGACTCAACGTTTTTAATAAGTAAAATAACGCAAATGTCGAACATTTAAACTTGGCAAAGTTTACATATGTATAAATGACATGCATTTTGCTTAAGTGGAGTACATACCTCAACTGTGCAACTAACACTGCACTTCAGATAATGACAACTTCAGCTACAGATAATATATCACTCAAATGCCAACAAGACAGTATTAATTCACTGGCATCCTTAATCATCATACTAATGTGTGATCGCACAAAACAATTTGAGATTATAACATTAGAAAAGGTTAAAATTAGAGAGATATCCAAAGCATATAATAAACTCACATTGTCAAAACCCGCTATGTTCTTGTTATCTGCAAAGAACTCAGCGGGAGACTCTGCACAAATATAAAACACAAAACGAGAGTTAAACCAATAAAGAAAGGGCTACAAACTGTTAAGCTTAGCCACTATTAGAAATAGAGGTTTTTCCCACTGCATTCAATGGGAACGTTGTGCTATGAAACATGATTTTCCCATCCATTTCCCACCGAACCAGCTCACAGGGAAAAAACATGGTGGGAAACATATTCTCAGTGTTCACTGGGAAGCTTCCTAATGTTTACACTACTATTTTTTCTTTTCCCACTGATTCAATCAAAACATCTGTAGGAATAACCATTGGACATTTTTCAGGGGAAAACTTAAACGGAAAAAATAGTTATTTTTAGTAGTAAGCAGTTTTGCCTAGACTCAACCTATGGCTAAAAGAATTGTGCTTAACAATGGGGGAAGGGGGAGAGAGAACGAACTCTGTTTGAGAATGCTATCTTTGGGTTTTCGAGGGGTTTTTGATTTGCCCTTCTTCGGTACTTCTGGACTCTCACTGCTTCCTCCAGTCTCCATTTCAAGCTGATTAAAAGAATTTGAACAAGGGTTTTACTTGAACTTCAAAATCAGTAGGGTTTTATTTCGCTTTTGTAAGCTTATATTCAGTGTCAAGTACGCATGACTGTAATACGAATCTCCATTGATAGTCTTTTTCTTGACCTTGTTGGAAAGTGAGAACTAATCGGGTCAAACTTCGGATGCCCGTAATGGAATGGGGCTTGTCCCGATAGTCGCAGTACCAATGGCATTGATACACAAAATTTCCTTCCATCATTACCTAGTCTGATAATTTGATTTAATTTTTTTTCCTCCTTTGCACATTTTGTTATTATAATAAAAGAATTTTGAACTTGTTACGTGTTAGAATTCGTTCGATATGTGGGATATGAAAAATAATTTTGTGATAAAGTTTGTAAATTAATTTATTGGGAGAATACTCACCAAAATACTTGAAGTTTGACCGGATTACCAGTTGAGCATACTGAACTTTGTGGGGTCTTATTACCCCGACTTTTTTTTTTGTATTTTAATGGCATATATCTGTCACTTGGCCCATTGCGTGTTGGTCACGCACATTAAGCGCGTGAAAAGTGTTAAATGATACCACCAAATGTACATATATAGAATTTACACGTTAAAAGAAAGTCAACAATACCCATATTGTCCATTTCTAGGTCGGGATCAAAACGGACCCTCAAAATAGATTTTCCAAGAAGAAGGGTAAGATTGAAATTTTAGTCAAAAAATATATTACCCGTGATTAAAGGAACATATAGAAGAAACCTAAGTGAAAACGGATTGAAATTGGAGCTTCAATTGAGAAATTGCTAATTTAGGCCTTCCGGGCCAAAATTCCCAAATTCCACTTTTGGATCCAAGTTTTAACAAGATTTAAATAATAAAATCAAAGAAAAGTAATTGAAATAGGGTTGGAGCTTACCTAAGCTTAAAATGGAAGAAATCACCCAAAAACTCGAAATTTTTCCATCCGACGCATAGATCTATAAATTTTGACCGAAGTACGAGTGGCTCACCATTTTTCCATCCGACGTATAGATCTATAAATTTTGACTCGTACCCTGACTTACAGCTCATGGTGAGCCACTCGTACTTAGATCCAACCTAAGTCACTAATTATAAGGTTAAGTGAATAAATCAAGAGACACGTATCCACCAATACGACTCGTACCCCATAGTGGTACCCATTCCAGTAACCAAAATTCATTCCACCAACCAACACTGGTCAGCATATGACTGGACCATACCAACCGTACCCCAGTGTACGATTCGCACCCCATAGTCGTATTATAACCAGAAGCCAGAAATCTAAGAAATTTTCTAAGGGTCAAAACACAGGGTGTTATAACCTTAGAAGCCTCAAACCAATCAATTGCAGAGCGCCAATGCCTATCATACAAAGCCTCGAAAGAGGACATCTCAATATTAGAATGGTAGTTATTATTATAAGCAAACTCTACCAAAGATAGATATTTCTCTCATTAACCATCAAAGTCCATCACACAAGCACAAAGAATATCCTCCAATACCTGAATAGTTCGCGCTGACTAACCGTCGGTCTGGGGGTGAAATATTATGTTAAGATCAACCCGGGTACCTAACTCCTCTTGAAAAACATTCCAAAAGTAATATGTAAACACTGAACCTTGATTTGAGATGATAGACACTGGCACACCATGAAGATGTATTATCTCACAAATATAAATGTGGGTCACCCTCTCAGTATTAAAAGAACTGAAATAAGATAAGATTTGGTTAATCGATCCACGATGATCTAAACACTATCAGGACCACGAGAAGTACGAGGCAATCTAGTCACGAAGTCTATAGTGATTCGTTCCTATTTTCATTGGGGAATAGGTAACCTCTGAAGCAAACCACCAGGACTTAAATGCTCGGCCTTCACTTGCTGGCAACATAGGCAACGAGCTACAAAGTCCACTATATCCTTCCTCGTACCACCACACTAGTAATGTTGTCTTAAATCATGCTACATCTTAGTCACTCCCGGATGGATGGAATACCTGAAACAATGAGATCCTTCTAAATCAATCTAATCCAATCACTCACTTTTGGCACACAAACTCAACCTTTAATTCTCAAAACATCATCTGGGTCAAGCGAGGCTTCCTTAGCTTCACCAGTCAACACTTTATCCCAAATCACTCTTAACCAATATCATTAAACTGATGAGCACAAATTTGCTCTATTAAGAAAGACCTAGCCTCAACAAATTCCAAAACACACCCAAGTGTCGAAATATCAAGTCTAACCATCTAGTTA
This sequence comes from Capsicum baccatum var. pendulum, assembly GCA_030864225.1. Taxonomy (NCBI): domain Eukaryota; kingdom Viridiplantae; phylum Streptophyta; class Magnoliopsida; order Solanales; family Solanaceae; genus Capsicum; species Capsicum baccatum. The sequence continues at coordinate 200,708,878 of CM061550.1, read as the reverse complement.
GCCAAAGACTAAACCTCTAGGGCCAAAGGCCTTTCCTAGGTCAAAATATGCACCAAGTTACCTATGCTAGTTGACTTTCTGCTTAAGGTATCCACACCCGTATTAGCCTTGCCCGAATGATAGAAAATAACAAGGTCATAATACTTAACCAACTCAAACCAGCAAAGCTGCCTCATATTAAGATCTTGTTGGGTGAAGAAATACTGAAGGCTATGATGATTCAAGAAAATCTCACAACAAACTCCATAAAAGTAGTGCCTCCATAAGTTCAAAGCAAAAACAATCACGCACAACTTCAAATTATGGGTAGGGTAATTTTTCTCATTGGGCTTTAACTGATGAGAAACATACACAATCACCTTACCCTTCTACATCAACACAACACCTAACTCAACACCTGAAGTATCATAAAAGACAGTAAAACCCACACCTTCTTTGGGCAAGGTCAAGATAGAAGCTGAAGTCAAAAATTCCTTGATCTTTTGAAAGCTCACCTCACAATCATCAGACTACTGAAAGAAAATCTTATTTTGAGTCAACTTAGTCAAAGGAGCTGTAATAGATGAAAACCCTTAACAAAACACCGATAGTAACTAGCCAAACAAATAAAACTCTAAAAATCGATGGGAGAAGTAGGACTAGCCCAATCATGAACTGCTACAATCTTGGTTGGATCGACCATAATACAATCCTTGGTCACCACATGACCCAAGAAAGAAACGAACTCTAACAAAATCTTACACTTTGAGAACTTAACATACAACTTCTCATTCCTCAATATTTGAAGCACAATTTGCAAATGCTTCTTATGATCAATCTCACTTTTGGAATAAACCTAGATATCATCTACAAATATAGTGAAAAATGAGTCGATATACTATCAAAATACCTGGTTCATCAACTCCATAAATGCGGCTGGGGCATTGGTCAACCCAAAAGACATAACCAAAAACTCATAATGACCTTATTTTGTCCAAAAAACTATTTTTGGAATATTCAAATCTCTAATACTCAACTGGTGATAGTCGAATCTCAAATCAATCTTCGAAAACCCCAAAGCAACCTAAAGTTGATCGAACAAATCATTAATATGAGAAAGAGGATACTTCTTCTTAATTGTCACCTTGTTCAACTACCAATAATCAATACACATACACATAAATCCATTTTTTTCTTCACAAATAAGAGAAGTGCACCCTAAGTTGATACACTAGGTCGGATAAATCCATTAGCCAACAACTCCTATAACTGATCCTTTAATTTCTCTAACTCTGTTGGGGCCATCCTATAAGGAGGAATAAAAATAGGTTTGGTGTTCGACTCAATATTAATAGTGAAGTTAATATGATCCGGAGGCATACCAAGAAAATTTGTAGAGAAAACATCCATGAACTCATGAACAATACGAACGGAATCCAAATGAGACAGTGAAGCAATACTAGTATCATAAATATGAGCCAAATATAACAAACATCCCCTCTTAACCAAGCTATGATCCTGAAGAAAAGATATAAATCTCTTAGGACCAGAATAAAATACATTATTCCAAGCTATCCTCGGCATACCCGAAGATGCTAAGGTCACAGTCTTAGTATAACAATCTAGGACAACATGATAAGGAGCTAACTAATATATACCCAAGATAACATCAAAATTTACCATATCTAAGATCATGAGATCTACCCAAGACTCACGCCAACAAAAGTCACTACACAAGATCGATGCATTCGATCCACCACTAAAGAGTCTCCTATATTGGTAGATATATGGATAGACATGTGAAAAGGCTCACTAGTAGAATTAAAACCCAATTGTGTGTCTAGGATCTTTTAGCTGCAAATCAACGAGGATTATTTCTTACATTCAAGCTAGGAGACTTACATCGAGGGGTTGTAAGTTTTACCTTATATTTATGATGTTAGTGTGGAGAGTTCTTCGCTCGAATTTGTTTCTATAGTCCATGATTTTTTGATATTTTTCCTACCGATCTACCTGGCCTTCTTCCTAAGCACAATATTGAGTTTATTATTGATTTTAAACTGGATACCTAACCTATTTTTATGGCACCATACCATATGACTCTTGTTAATCTTAAGGAGTTGAATTTTCAACTTCAGGATTTTTTGAGTAAGGGTTTCATTAGGCTTAATATGTCGTCTTGGGGTGCTTCTATATTGTTCGTGAAGAAGAAAGATGATTTCTTGCATATGTGTATTGATTACAAGCAGTTTAATAAGGTGATGGTGAATAATAGGTATCCTATGCCTCGTATTAATGATTTGTTTGATCAACTTCAGGAAGCAGCTAAGCCTGTCAAGTAGGCCAGGCTGACCCGACCCTACTCGGCCCACTTAAAGGACCCGACTCGGTTTGACCCGGCCTGGTAAGCCCTATGGCTTTAGGGTTACGGATCCCAGGCCGACTATTTTTTTAATTTGGGCCCGGTTAACCCGGCCCAGATCAAGCCCGGTTCAGGCCCGCTGGTTAACCGGCTCGGCCCGGAATTAATTTTTTTTTTTTTTTTTTGGGTTTTTTTTAAATTAGTATATAACTTAGTATATAACTATAGCTATATATATTGTAATGTATACGTATTGTAGTATATTTAATTTAAAGTATTACATATACATAAAATAGAGTGTGTATATGTGAATATATCTTCTATAGATGTGTATATTTAATGTATACATGTGTATATGTTCTATAAATTAGTATATAACTATATCTATATATATTGTAATGTATACTTATTGTAGTATATTTAATTTAAACTATTACACATACATAGAATAGATTGTATATATGTGAATATATCTTCTATAGACATGTATATTTAACGTATACATATGTATATGTTTTATAAATTAGTATATAACTATATCTATATATATTGTAGTATATTTTATTAGTAATAGTATATATAAATTGAATGGTGCATATACATGTGTATATATCTTCTATAGATGTGTATATTTAACGTATAAATGTGCATATGTTTTATAAATTAGTATATAACTATATATATAATTATATATTGTAGTACATATATATATATTATAGTATATTTTATTTAAATTAGTACATATATATTGAATGGTACATATATATGTGTATATATCTTCTATAGACGTATATATTTAACGTATACATGTGTATATATTCTATAAATTAGTATATAACTATACATATAGTGTGTGCACGTATTGTAGTGTATATATATTGTAGTATATTTTATTTAAAGTAGTACATATATTGAATGGTAGGTATATGTGTGTATATATCTTCTAAAGTAGTATATATTTAACATATACGTGTGTATATGTTTTATAAATTAATATATAACTATATATATAGTGTGTGTATATATTGTAGTGTATATAAATTGTAATATATTTTATTTATAGTAGTACATATATATTGAATGGTTCGTACACATTTGTATATATCTTCTATAGACATATATATTTAACGTGTACATGTGAATATATTTTATAAATTAGTATATAACTATATATATATATATATATATATATATATATATATATATATATATTGTAGTATATTTTATTTAAAGTAGTAGATATATATTGAATGTTGCGTTTATATGTATATATATCTTCTATAAATGTATATATTTAACGTATATATGTGTATATGTTTTATATGAAATTTATTGGTTTGATATTGACTTCAGTGATTAATTTTTACAGATATAATAAAGTTCTTTCTACACTTCTTCTCTGTAAAGTTCTTAATCACCTTTATTAAGGCAGTCCCTCTAAATATGGATTTACACATACTCATATTAAGAAAAGTCATTGATGACCTTATTACCAAAGACACCCTTTATGAAGATCTCTGTGAATATATGTCATGGTATGCTGATCCTAATCAAATTTCTGATAACTGATGCAGTATGGATCCTCCTTGGCAACTAGCCAAAGGAAGAGGAAGAGGAGGAAGAAACCAAAACTCGTCATATCAAGGAGGACGAACAAACCCTTCATATTTTGATCGAAGAAATTTTGCATATAACTCTCCAAGTTCTAATTTTTCGGTATTACAACAAGGGAACAGAACTTTGATTAATTCAAAAATTCCTCGAGATGAATCATCATCATCCAAAACTCCGAATATTGGTTCCTCTGTACATTTAGAAGATATCCATGAAAATCATCCATTATACAAACAGTTACAATCTTATCTATCTGATCAACAAAAAACTGCAGATTCTTTTGCATCTATAGTTCAAGAAAACTCTGAAGATAAGTATTCATATGAAAAGCTAGATGCCAGAGAACTTATTTTGTATATTGAAAATCAGCGTATTTCTTCCTCGGTTGCTTTTTTATCATGCCTTTTAGCTTATTTAGCTCGGAAGAGACTGCCTCTCCATAGTTTTGAGTAGATTCAATATTATCAGCAAAATTAGACTCGAGATTTTGAACAAAATCATCAGAAATATTTAGGGGTTGAATGTTCAAACGAGAAAATTTTTTGTCTAAGAGTTTTTCTAATTGGTCTAGGTAAGAAACCTTTTCAAATCCTTCTATTTCAGGAGGTCTTTGAATACAAGGTTTAGATAGAATATATCCTTCTTCGTCAGTGGTTTTGGAAGTAGACGGAATATTCGAGGACTTCATCTGGGTACTAAGTTTGTTAACCAACTCAACAAATTCGTCAAGTTTTTTATCAAGAGAGGAAATATGTTCTCCTAAAACTTTAACAAAAAGACTCAAATAATTATTTTGGGCGATAAGGTTATTTATTTCGGAGACAGTAATTTTTCCCACATCTTCACTGACAAATTTTTGGAAAGCAGAAAAAGTCATGCCAGTATTATTAGGTAATATAAAGGAAGACTGAGGAGGATAAAGAGCTTGAGTAATTGTACCATCAGAATTTTGATAAGATCTTTCGATTATTTTGACATAAGACGACAAGTATGCAGACATAAACCATGGTACAAAAAAGATAATTTTATTATGTAAGACACACATTTCATAAAATTCTTCTGAAATATTTTGTAATTCATCAGGAGTATAAGTATCAAAAAACCATGTCCTAAAAGTTTTCCATTTTTCAGCAAAAAATTCTTTCTGAATATATTTTCTTGCTTGAGAACCAGGACTAAAATCAATAAGTTGAGTCATCATGGTTAAACAGAATTGATGTCAAAATCCATTTCGGATGGGGTAGGATTTTCATTATCAAAATCTTGAACTATATTAGTTTTTGAGTTGATCTTTATCTTTTCTACACCTTTAGGCGTAGCATGCGAATCCACAGAATTAATAGTATGCAAGGAGGCCGCTCGATTCCTAGCTGGACCATAGTTAGGCTCCGCAGGTTCAATGGGAGAAATATGATGTATTGAAGGAAGTCTTCTTGGTAAAGAAAAAGAATTTCTATAGACTGGGGGATTACTATCGAATTGTAGACAAATCCGTCCATCAGAATTTTGAGTTACTTGCGTTAACTCTAAATTAGTCACATCCTCTGCCAATTGTTTTGGAGAAGTAACTGAGTTTAAAATCCAAGTTTGAGGGAAATCAATTTCATCCCACCTAATATGTCTTCGAGTAGTAACTCTAGATTTTGTAAAATTTGTTTCAATAAGCATAGTACAGTCAGAATTATCATCTATTAACTTACATCTATTTCCTTTCTGATATTCCCCGAATGTCTACTGCATATTATCCACGTCCAACTCCTCAAGATGTTCTGATAGAGAAAAGGGAATGGAATCAAACAAATACTTCTTATAGTGGAGAAGCTATTTATGAATGAAATATTAACGGATTATCTGATCATCAAATCTCTATTCTTATTCATCGGATGTCAATGTATGCAACTATTGCCACAGCTACAGCTTCACCCGAAAATCGAGCCAATCGTACTAACCCAACAATTTGTAAAATGATTATTGCGGGATTCACTGGCCAACTTCGAGGCTGGTGGGATAATTTCCTTGATGACGATAAGCGCGAGGCTATTTTTAATGCCACCAATGATAATCCAGGAAAAGATAATCTAGGTCGACCACTTAGGGCAGGAAGACCAGATGCTGTCTATACCCTTATGCTGACTATTATTGAACATTTTGGAGGCAGGTTTACCAACCAATATGAAAACATTAGAACTCTTCTTAATGGTTTAAAATGTAATCACTTAGGAGAATTTAGATGGTATAAAGATACCTTTCTTAGTAGGGTTATGGATTTACCCGAAAGTAAGTATGACCATTATAAAGCTAAATTCATTGATGGTCTTCTATTTTTATTTGTGGAAAGAGTTAGAAAATCTCTTAGGGGATCTTATGGAAAAGTCTGGTATTCTGAAAAAACCTATGGTCAGCTTATCGTAGCTTGTACTCAAGAAGGCTTAGCCCTTTGCAACGAGTTAAAACTAGCTAGACAAATTAAGCTTGACAAACTCAGTTAAAAAACCCAAGTAGGAGACTTTTGTGAGCAATTTGGCATGGATAAACCCTTAGCACGAAAACCCCAAAAATATTCCAAACCTAATAAATCCTATAGAAATCAACGTTCTAGGCATAGAACCAAAGAAGAACGTGAAGCTAGAAAAACCTTTCAAAAATCTACCAGATTCACAAAAAGTAGATCAAAAAGGGACTTAGCCAAAATTAAGTGCTATAAGTGTAACCAGTATGGCCATATAGCTCCAAACTGCAAATTACAAAAACTAAAATCCTTAGGACTTTCTGAAGAAGTTCATGATCAAGTGTATAATTTATTGTATACCTCTAATTCTGATTCTACATCTGAAGATAATTTTGAATTACCCGATTCTGACAGTGAGCTAGACCAGGTTAATAAATGTAATGACTGTGATAACGATGTTTGTAATTGTGATGAAATAGTGTATAAACTTCAAGCGCAATTTGAAGATCTTGAATTAAATGTTCAAACTCTTACTGCTGAAAATGTCCTTGAATTACTAAAAGAATTTACTGATGAAAAACTTCATGAAAAAATTCTTTTACCTCAAAAGGAAAAGAAAAGGATTTGGAATACTCTGAAAATTTTGAAATTGATAAATTTAGTCCAGTAGAAGATTTGAAAAGAGATTATTTCTTGGGAATGATGCAAATAGTTACTGCTCATAAATGGTATATAAATTGCACTATTTTAATAAATAAGGAATTTTTCATCACTAATATTGCAATGATTGATAGTGGTGATGATGTTAGTTGCATTCAAGAAGGTTTAATCCCAATCAGGTATTTTGAAAAAACTACTCACATAATAAAGTCTGCATCTGGTCATACTCTTGATATTAATTATAAATTGCATAATACTCATATCTGTAGAGATAGAGTCTGCATTCCCCATTTCTTCTTTTTAGTAAAAAATCAGTTATATCCTCCTATTATTTTAGGAACACCTTTCATAAATGCTACTTACCCGTATACTCATATTGATGCAAATGGTTTCAAGGCTACTTATAAGAGTAAACAAATTTCTTATCCTTTTGTTACTCATCCCATTTACAGGATCTCTTAGGCTGGGGTATGCCACTCAGCCTACCAGACCATATAATAATATCGGATTAAGCCTCAGTCGGAAGACTGAACCAAAGCACCAACCGAAATAGAAAAGAATCTTAAGTAATTTTATGACTGTATGGACACTTCTTTTACCCAAACATGGGGCCTGTCAGAGATTTAATAACCTTATGCTAAACCTGTGTGTCTAGAAGTTCTAATTGTGCAAAATTCACCCTTTTTTCAACAATACGGGCTTGAGAGGCACAACTTACTAGCCGGAGTCACAGAGACTAGGCTAACATAAGTGTATTGAACTCGACTGTACCTCCATTTCGGAACCAAGTCAAGAAATTCCAAAGATTCTTTTATATCTAGATAGAGTCTGGAGCTTTCATAATTAACATGTCAGTGAAGTTAGATCTTTAACATGAATATAAGAAATCTTTTAGCCGAACATAGTCACAACTGGATTATGGTAGAAGTTTAATTGAATGAATACAAGTAGTAAAAATATATGTACCTTACCAACTGGGAATCAGACTGAAAATTAGTAGTAACTTCTTGTTTATTCAATCTTCAAATATATTACAAGGAGCGATGCTAGAGAGAGTGGAGAATTTTTAGTAAGAGAAACTTAAAAGAAAAACTGCATGCCTCTACTTGAGAATGAGGCGCCTATAAATAATAGAAAAGGGAATCTTGCACAGTAATATATAAGGCCTTGTGCATAGTTTTTTTACTGTTACAAAAGAGATTTATAAGCCTTCATATGAAAAGCTAGATGCCAGAGAACTTATTTTGTATATTAAAAATCAGCATATTCTTGGACAAGAAAATTCTGAAGAAGCCTGGAGAATACTCAAGAACTACCTTACTGCCAATGTCTATTTTACTGGAGAATCTTACAAAACTCGGATTTATTATGAACACATACTCGTACAAACATTCAGTGCAACCTTTGACCATAGTCCCCTCGGCGAAACTACTCCTGGTGTACATAGATACTCCAAAATGGTAATTAAAAAACTTATTCCTATTGAAGAATGAGGAATTTCGTCAATGACACAACGATCTATACCAATGGGGCCAATGGGCCAAACTCTTGCCAATTTTACTTATTGGGATTATATTAAAGCCTTTTCTCAAGTATTATATTATAACAATTATAAACACAAACACACTTGATTTATAAAGATCTGTGCTAAAGTATTTGAAAACCCATTCCAAACTGGTTTATTCAGTGGTGGACTCATCATGGACCTACGGTTAAAATATTACCGCCAGAATATTCCTCTTTATACTACTCATGGAAAAAATCCTCCCCTTTCTTAACAGAATTATATCTTTTTGATCACATTTGTAAAATTGATACTATTGATCAGATGTATTTTTATATCGAATTTTCTATTCCTTGGATCCATCGATGGTCCGTGGAAATAGGCTATGACGCTCACCAAATTCCTGCCCTATACCGAACATTCTATTGTAATTTTTGGGATAAATTGCTTCGCAAAGACCCAGAAACAAAACTCGCTTATGGTCATGATCAACAAGAGGAAATAATCCATAAGATTGCTGAATATGAAAAAACTCCCAAAAAATCAATTTTAGTTGAAGACAAAAATCTTAACTATGTTTCTAGACGAATTTCTGCCCATGAAGGAAATAAAATGCAATTAATAGAAGAATATTTATCCGAAGTTCGAGATAAATTACTTCAAACTGTTGAGAAAAATTCGGATGTCTCAATGAATAGTACAAATGCAAATACAGAAGATATTACCGATTCCCAACCACCAGAAGTTCTGATAGAAGAAGAAGAGATTGAAAAAGCTGAAGCCTTCATCAAAAAATGGAAAGGAAAAGACAAGACATGACATGACTATTTGATAAAAATCTTTTTTGTAACAGTAAAAACACTATGCACAGTAACTCTTTATTTGCGTAAAGAGTTAGAAAATCTCTTAGGGGATCTTATGGAGAAGTCCGGTATTCTGAAAAAATCTATGGTCAGCTTATCGTAGCTTGTACTCAAGAAGGCTTAGCCCTTTGCAACGAGTTAAAACTAGCTAGACAAATTAAGCTTGACAAACTCAGAGAAAAAACCCAATTAAGAGACTTTTGTGAGCAATTTGGCATGGATAAACCCTTAGCACGAAACCCCGAAAATATTCCAAACCTAATAAATCCTATAGAAATAAACGTTCTAGGCATAGAACCAAAGAAGAACGTGAAGCTAGAAAACCTTTCGAAAATCTACCAGATTCACAAAAAATAGATCAAAAAGGGACTTAGCCAAAATTAAGTGCTATAAGTGTAACTAGTATGGCCATATAGCTCCAAACTGCAAATTACAAAAACTAAAATCCTTAGGACTTTCTGAAGAAGTTCATGACCAAGTGTATAATTTATTGTATACCTCTGATTCTGATTCTACATTTGAAGATGATTTTGAATTACCCAATTCTAACAGTGAGCTAGACCAAGTTATTAAATGTAATAACTGTGATAACGATGTTTGTAATTTTGATGAAATGATGTATAAACTTCAAGCGCAATTCGAAGATCTTGAATTAAATGTTCAAACTCTTACTACTGAAAATGTCCTTGAATTACTAAAAGAAGTTACTGATGAAAAACTTCGTGAAAAAATTCTTAATTTGGCTACTTAAAAAACTTCTGCTAGCTCTAGTATCCCCAAAGATCACTCTTTTGATAATCACCACATGTCTCATTCCTTAGCTGAAGTTAATCACCGTCTTGCTTTGAGTAAAACCCCAGGTAGAGATACTACCTTTGATGATTTAAAAATTGAAGTCGAGCAATTGAAAAAGAAAATCATTTCCTTAAAACAAAATCAGATGATCTCCGATCATAGAATTTTGAAAATTGAAGAAAAGATTATTGATGTCCCTGAAAATTCTTTTACCTCAAAAGGAAAAGAAAAGGATTTGGAATACTCTGAAAATTTTGAAATTGATAAATTTAGTCCAGCAGAAGATTTGAAAAGAGATTATTTCTTGGGAATGATGCAAATAGTTACTGCTCATAAATGGTATATAAATTGCACTATTTTAATAAATAAGGAATTTTTCATCACTAATATTGCAATGATTGATAGTGGTGCTGATGTTAGTTGCATTCAAGAAGGTTTAATCCCAACCAGGTATTTTGAAAAAACTACTCACATAATAAAGTCTGCATCTGGTCATACTCTTGATATTAATTATAAATTGCATAATACTCATATCTGTAGAGACAGAGTCTGTATTCCCTATTTCTTTTTTTTTAGTAAAAAATCAGTTATATCCTTCTATTATTTTAGGAACACCTTTCATAATGTTATTTACCCGTATACTCATATTGGTGCAAATGGTTTCAAGGCTACTTATAAGAGTAAACAAATTTCTTATCCTTTTGTTACTCATCCTGTAACCAGAGATATAAATGCCCTTATCAATATGAAATAAAATCAAATTAATTTTTTACAATTAGAATGAATGAGTATTAATATTTTTTATACTTTAAAATCAGTAAAGGTCCAAGAAAAAATAAAAATGATTTCTAATCAATTGATTCTTGATATTTGTGCTGATCATCCCAATGCTTTCTGGAACCGAAAAAAGCATATTGTTTCTCTTCCTTATGAAAGTGACTTCAGCGAAGAAAAATTTCCAACAAAATCTCGACCCTGCCAAATGTATACAGAGTTAGTGGAATTCTGTAAAACAGAAATTGATAGTCTTATGCAAAAAGGTCTTATAAAACCTTCAAAATCCCCTTGATCTTGTACAGCTTTTTATGTTAATAATGCTGCTGAAAAAGAACGAGGAGTACCTTGATTAGTTATAAATTATAAACCTCTAAATAAAGTTTTAAAATGTATTCGATATCCTATACCAAATAAAAAAGACTTACTTTTCAGGCTATATGATGCTAATATATTTTCTAAATTTGATTTAAAATTTGGTTATTGGCAAATTCAAATTGATAAAAAGTATACTTATAGAACTGCTTTTAATGTCCCTTTTGGACAGTATGAATGGAATGTTATGCCATTTGGTTTAAAAAATGCTCTTTCTGAATTTCAAAAAATTATGAACGACATTTTTAATCCCTATATGGATTTTATCATCGTCTATATAGATGATATTCTTGTATTCTCAAAAACTCTTGAATCTCATTTCAAGCATTTACATACTTTTAAACAAATAATTATTCAAAATGGCTTAGTCATCTCCAAGCCCAAGATATGTTTGTTTCAAACAAATATTAGATTTTTGGGACATAATATTTCTCAAGGGTCTATTCAACCTATTCAACGAGTGCTAGAATTTGCTAAGAAATTCCCCAATGTTATTACTGATAAAAAACAATTTCAAAGGTTCCTTGGTAGTCTTAACTATATTTCACCTTTTTACAAAAATTTGTCTAGGGATTTAGCTCCTTTATATGATAGACTAAAAAAGGATCATAAAACTCCTTGGACTCAAGTTCACACAGATTTAGTAAAATTAATAAAAAAACCGAGTTCAAACTCTTCCGTGTACATCTCTGGCAAATCCTAACTGGATGAAAATCGTTGAAACTGACGCTTCTAATATTGGATTTGGTGGAATACTTAAACAAGTCAATCCCCATACAAAAACAGAATGTTTGATTCAATTTTATTCTGGTAAATGGACTGAAAGTCAGAAAAAATACGCCACTGTAGCCCATGAAATGCTAAATATTGTGAAATGTGTTTTAAAATTCCAAGATGATTTGTATAATCAAAAATTTTTAATTAGGACTTACGCTCAATCCGTTAAATTTATGTTTAATAAAGACTTCAAGCATGATGCTTCTAAATTAATTTTTGCGCGATGACAAGCTCAATTAGCCCCATTTGATTATGAAATACAATATAAAAAGGGTAGTGAAAATTCTTTACCTGATTTTTTATCTAGAGAATATTTGACATGAGTTTTTACACATATTTCCTCTCTGAAAAAACTATAATTACTATTATCAAATGCATTCCTTTAAATGAATATATTCATTTCCTTATCTTAGAAACTCTAATTCATAGCTTAATAGAAGAGGATTTATTCCTTAACCACAACGAATTCATAAACAAAGAAATTTATTGGTTTGATATTGACTTCAGTGATTAATATTTACAAATATAATGAAGTTCTTTCTACACTTCTTCTCTGCAAAGTTCTTAATCACCTTTATTAAGGCAGTCCCTCTAAATATGGATTTACACATACTCATATTAAGAAAAGTCATTGATGACCTTATTACCAAAGACACCCTTTATGAAGATCTCTGTGAATATATGTCATGGTATGCTGATCCTGATCAAATTCCTGATAATTGATGCAGTATGGATCCTCCTTGGCAACTAGCCAAAGGAAGAGGAAGAGGAGGAAGAAACCAAAACTCGTCATATCAAGGAGGACGAACAAACCCTTCATATTTTGATCGAAGAAATTCTGCATATAACTCTGCAAGTTCTAATTTTCCGGTATTACAACAAGGGAACAGAACTTTGATTAATTCAAAAATTCCTCGAGATGAATCATCATCATCCAAAACTCCGAATATTAGTTCCTCTGTACATTTAGAAGATATCCCTGAAAATCATCCATTATACAAATAGTTACAATCTTATCTATCTGATCAACAAAAAACTGCAGATTCTTTTGCATCTATAGTTCAAGAAAACTCTGAAGATAAGCCTTCATATGAAAAGCTAGATGCCAGAGAACTTATTTTGTATATTGAAAATCAGCATATTCCTGGACAAGAAAATTCTGAAGAAGCCTGGAGAATACTCAAGAACTACCTTACTGCCAATGTCTATTTTACTGGAGAATCTTACAAAACTCGGACTTATTATGAACACATACTCGTACAAACATTCAGTGCAACCTTTGACCACAGTCCCCTAAGCGAAACTACCCCTGGGGTACATGGATACTCCAAAATGGTAATTAAAAAACTTATTCCTATTGAAGAATGGGGAATTTCGTCAATGACGCAACGATCTATACCAATGGGGCCAATAGGCCAAACTCTTGCCAATTTTACTTATTTGGATTATATTAAGGCCTTTTCTCAAGTATTATATTATAACAATTATAAACACAAACACACCTGGTTTATAAAGATCTGTGCTAAAGTATTTGATAAACCCATTCCAAACTGGTTTATTCAGTAGTGGACTCATCATGGACCTACAGTTAAAATATTACCGCCAGAATATTCCTCTTTATACTACTTATGGAAAAAATCTTCCCCTTTCTTAACAGAATTATATCTTTCTGATCACATTTGTAAAATTGATACTATTGATCAGATGTATTTTTATATCAAATTTTCTATTCCTTGGATCCATCGATGGTCCGTGGAAATAGGCTATGACGCTCACCAAATTCCTGTCCTATACCAAACATTCTATTGTAATTTTTGGGATAAATTGCTTCGCAAAGACCCAGAAACAAAACTCGATTATGGTCATGATCAACGGGAGGAAATAATCCAGAAGATTACTGAATATGAAAAAACTCCCAAAAAATCAATTTTAGTTGAAGACAAATATCTTAACTATGTTTCCAGACGAATTTCTGCCCATGAAGGAAATAAAATGCAATTAATAGAAGAATATTTATCCGAAGTTCGAGATAAATTACTTCAAACTGTTGAGCAAAATTTGGATGTCTCAATGAATAACACAGATGCAAATACAGAAGATATTATCGATTCCCAACCACCAGAAGTTCTTATAGAAGAAGAAGAGATTGAAAAAGCTGAAGCCTTCATCAAAAAATGGAAAGGAAAAGACAAGACATGACATGACTATTTGATAAAAATCTCTTTTGTAACAGTAAAAACACTATGCATAGGGCCCCATATATTACTGTGCAAGATTTCCTTTTCTATTATTTATAGGCACCTCATTCTCAAGTAGAGGCATGCAGTTTTTCTTTTAAGTTTCTCTTACTAAAAATTCTCCACTCTCTCTAGCATCTCTCCTTGTAATATATTTGAGGATTGAATAAACAAGAAGTTACTACTAATTTTCAGTCTGATTCCCGGTTGGTAAGGTACATATCTTTTTACTACTTGTATTCATTCAATTAAACTTCTAACATAATCCAGCCGTGACTATGTCCCGCTGAAAGATTTCTTATATCCATTTTAAAGATCTAACTTCAGTGACATATTAATTATGAAAGCTCCAAACTCTATCTAGATATAAAAGAATCTTTAGAATTTCTTGACTTGATTTCGAAATGGAGGTACAGTCAAGTTCAATACACTTATGTTACCTAGTCTCTGTTACTCCGTCTAGTAAGTTGTGCCTCTCAAGCCCGTATTGTTGAAAAAAGGGCGAATATTGCACAATTAGAACTTTTAGACACACAGGTTTAGCATAAGGTTATTAAATCTCTGACAGACCCCATGTTTGGGTAAAAGAAGTGTCCATACAGTCATAAAATTACTTAAGATTCTTTTCTATTTCGGTTGGTGCTTTGGTTCGGTCTTCCTACTGAGGACATATATATAGAATAGAGCGTATATGTGTGAATATATCTTCTATAGACGTGTATATTTAACGTATACATGTGTATATATTTTATACATTATTATATAACTATAACTATAACTATATATATATATATATATATATATATATATATATATATTTTATTGTATATATATTGTAGTATATTTTGTATAAAGTAGTACATATATATAGAATAGAGCGTATATGTGTGAATATATCTTTTATAGACGTGTATATTTAACGTATACATGTGTATATGTTTTATAAATTAGTATATAACTATATATATATATATATATATATATATATTATAATTTATATATATTGTAGTATATTTTATTTAAAGTAGTACATATACATTGAATAGAGCGTATATATGTGAATATATCTTCTATAGACGTGTATATTTAACGTATACATGTGTATATGTTTTACATATTAGTATATAACTATATATATTGTACTATATTTTATTTAAAGTAGTATATATATATTGAATGGTGCATATATGTGTGTATATATCTTCTATAGACGTGTATATTTAACGTATATATGTGTATATATTTTATAAATTAGTATATAACTATATATATATATATATTGTAATGTATATATATTGTAGTATATTTTATTTAAAGTAGTACATATACATTGAATGGTGCGTATATGTGTGTATATATCTTCTATAGATGTGTATATGTAACGTATACTTGTGTATATATTTTAGGAATTTGTATAATATATATATATTGTAGTATATTTTATTCGAACTTTAAATTAGCAATATACATTGAATGATGTGTATATATGTGTAATTGTGTATATGTGTACATATTTTTTAAATTCTAATGTAGTATATACTATATATATAGTGTATATATATATTGTTTAACACATTTAAAATATTTATAGATGGGTATATATAGTGTAGTATATTTTATTTAAACTTTAAAGTAGCACATATACATTGAATGGTGCATATATATATATGTATAATTGTGTATATGTGTATATATTTTTTAAATTCTAATGTAGTATATACAATATATATAGTGTATATATTTGTTTAATGTATTTAAAATGTATATAGGTGGATATATATAGTGTATATTGAAAATAAGTTTTTTTTTTTCATTTTTGACCAGGTTTAGGTGGGTTTGACTGAGTTAGGTTAAGTGGGCCGCATTAGGGTTATTTTTTAAAAAATTAATGTTGAGCCCGGACTGACCCGACCCACCTTACCCCCAACCTGGACCTGACCCACAACTCGGCTAACTTTAATGAGCTGGTTCCGGGTTGGCCCAGCTCGGCCCACCTGACAGCCTTAGAAGCAATTGTGTTTTCTAAGATTGACTTAAGGTCTAGTTACTATTAATTGAGGATTTTAGCTGAGGACATCCCAAAGATAACCTTCATGACTCACTAGCCATTATGAATTCCTAGAGATATTTTTTGGGTTAACCACTGCCTCGATTGTGTTCATGGGTTTGATGAACCGCGTGTTTAGGCCTTATTTGGATTTCTTTATGATATTATTCATCGATGATATTCTTGTAAAATTGAGGAGTAGGGAGGAGAATATGTAGCATTTGAGGATTGTGCTCCAGACTTTTTGAGAATATAGGTTTTTTTCCAAATTCTCAAAGTGTGAATTCTGGATTGAGTCGATGATGTTTTGAGGATGGGATCATGTTGGGCCTAGTGAAGATTGAGGCCGTTCGTGATTAGACCAGACCTACATCTCTGTCTGAGGTTCATAGCTTTACTGGTTTGCTGGTTAGTACAAATAGTTTACTAAGAATTTTGATATCATTGTAGCACTGATGACTAGATTGACCTGGAAAGCGATTCCTTTTCAATGGTTCGAGGAGTGTGAGTCGAGCTCTTAGAAGCTAAAGGATTTTCTCACTTCAGTTCTTATATTTCTCTTTCTTTTGAGGGTAAGGGATTCACCATATATTGTTATGCTTTTGGTATTAGTTTGGATTATGTTTTAATGCAATAGGGTTGAGTTATTGCTTATGAACTGAGGTTTTTAAAGATGTACAAATGTAATCACCCCACTCATGATCTGGAGTTAGCAGTGGTAGTTTTTGCATTTATGATTTAGAGGAAATATCTATAAGGCGTGCATTGTGAGATCTACACCAACCATCATAGTTTTTAGCATCTTATGACTTAGAGGGAGCTTAATTCTAGGTAGCAGAGATGGATGGAGTTGCTAAAGTATTATGACATCTCTATTCTATACCATTCAAGCAAGGCAAATGTGGTAGTAGATCCCTTGAGTTGGAAGGCGGTAAGCATAGATAGTTTGGCTTCTATTTTAGTTTCTAGGAGTCTTTTGGAATGGGACATTCATTCTTTAGCCAACTTTATGCCGCGACTCAATATTTTTTATCCTAGAAGCATTCGTGCTAGTGTTAAGGCTAGGTCTACCTTATTTTAGCAGATTTGGAGTTGCTAGTTGGAGGGTAAAGGACTTTGTGTCATCCATGATTGGTTGCTAAGTGGTGAGTCCAGGAGGGCTACTATAAATTCTGAGGGTATTCTGAAATTTGATGGTTGCATTTATATTTTGAGGGTTGGTGACTTGATTTAGTCTAAATTCTGTGAGGCTCATAGCTCTAGATATTCTATTCATCCTGGGACAACTAAGATGTATAGGAATTTAAGACAACATTATTAGTGGAGCGGCATGAAGAGAGATGTGGCAGACTTTGTTGCTCGTTTATTATATTGTCAACTGGAGAAATCCAAGCATCAGAGACTTGGTAGCTTGATTTAGAGATTGCCCATTCTCGAGTGAAAGTGAGAGCGAATCACCATGGACTTTGTTATGGTGTAGTTTACACCTCTCGTGGTTTAGATAATATTTGGTTCATTATGGATCGATTGACTGAATCATCATAATTTCTTCTTATTCAGATATCCTTCAGTGTCGAGGGGTTAGCCCATATCTATGTTCGTGAGATAATTCACCTGCATAGAGTACCTATATCTATCATTTCAGACTGGTGCTCAGTAATTATTTCAGACTGGTGCTCAGTAATCACTTCAAGCTTCTAGAGAGATTTTTGGGAGTAGTTGGATATTCTAGTGGATCTTAGCATGACTTTTCACCCTCAGATTGTTGAGCAACAAAATAGACTATTCAGGTTATTGAGGATATACTTCTGGCTTGCGTTATGAATTTTTCAGGTCAGTAGGTGCAACAGTTAGCATTTGAAGAGTTTATGTATAATAATAACTACCATTCGAGTATTAAGATAACACCATTAGAGGCACTATATGGTAGGCCTTATCGATATCTGTTTGGATGGCTCAAGATCTCCGAGGTTAGACCTTATGATACTCACTATCTTTAGGAGTTATTATATATAGTCAGGGTAATTCAAGATAGGCTGATGGTAGCTCAGAGTAGAAAGAAGTATTATGCAAATCATATACTTCGTGCCTTGAGGTTTGGAGTTAAAGTCCAGGTATTTCTTTGAGTATCACCCATGAAGGGTGTGATGAGGTTCGAGAGGAAGAGCAAGCTCAACCCTAAATATCTTGGCCATTTTGAGATCTTTCGCATAGTTGAAGATGTGGCTTATGAGTTAGGCTTGCCCCCAGATTTTGCCACTGTTCATCCAATTTTTCTTGTTTCTACGTTGCGATGTTACATCCCCGATGAGTCACACGTGTATTGGTGAGACTCAGTATAGTTGGATGAGAGATTGACCTTTATGGAGGAGTTAGTGTTTGTATTAGCCAGAGATATCGGGCGGTTGTGCTCTAAAGACATTCCAATAATTAAGTGAAAGACCTTGGGTTCTGGTCCTTAGAAGATTTCCTAAGTTTTTAGTTTTTGGACATCATACGACTTGGGGGTACTAGTCATATAATAAGGTATGGATCAGGTGACCCAGTCACATGTTGTCCAGTATTGGGTGGTTGAGTTTCTGCAATGGGCACGGCTAGGTGGGTATGAATTGTATGGTTGGTAACGAGTCATTGGTTTGGATTTTTCTCTACTTAATCTGGAACTTAGTAACTTAACTTAGATACGACTATGAGTAGGTCACCATGAGTCATGAGTATAGGGTATGAGTCTTATAGTTTAACTCGTATATTGGATAGTGTTTAACCCCTTATGATTCTGTCATGGGTACGGGTTAAGGGTACTATTCATATGCTTGGGTACGAGTTTGCCTTGGTGATCATATGTTAGACAGTATTGGGGGTCTAAGAGATTCCTAGGGTACGAGTGGTGGGTACCAGTCATATGGTAGGGTACGATTGGAGGGGATTGGTCGTACCTTCCTGCAGGAAAATTTTACAGTTTAATTGGGGCTATTCTGGACATTTCCCATTATAACTCCTTGGTACCTTGCGACTTAAAACACTTTTTTTGGGCTTCATTAACCTATTTGCAATCAATCAAACACTCTAAACTCTCCCTAATCTCTCTCAAGGCCTTTGGGTCAAGAAAGGCTGGGGTTTCTTCAATACAATCAATTTGGGGCTTAAGAGAGGGGTTTCTTTTCATCTTCTACACTATCTAAGGAATGTTACTCCTCTCTCATTGTTAGTTCTAATTAAAGTCATGTTTTATGAATTATTCTCATGGCATAATTGTGATAATGTTTGGGTTTGAATTATACTTTGGGGTTTTTTGTTACAATGGTTGGTTATGGTTTTCCCATGTCTTTTGCTTGTTGTTTTTATATTATAGTGGTGGTTTGAATAATTGGTTGCATGAGAATGGCTAATTGGTACATGGTTTTGGCTTTAGAAATGCTGTGCCTCCAATATGTTTGATAAAATGCCTATGAGAATGCTTTACTATATTGTTGGACTTTTAATGTAACTACTGCATGGCATAACTTGGTAATGGAACCCTAATTGGTTTGGATGGTTTTAAATGGTTAAATAGTTAAATGGTAAGGTCTTGGTGGTCATGGTTTGGTTTAATTGAAAACTTTGTGGGGTATAAGGGAATCCCCCAAACGAACATAATGATGAACTACTTGTGGGGTGCATGGGAATCCCCCAAGTAAACGTAATAATAATGTAATCTATGGGTATATGGGAATCCCTTTTTAATTCTTTAAAAAGGTTGGCTATGGACATTGCTTGCAAGATATAGTCGGTATGACAATACCACTACCTATAGCCTTGGTTATTAATAAATGGAATGGTGATTTGGTTGTGTGCTAATAGTTTTAATTAGGTAATAAAGGTGGGGTGTGATAGCTAATCATGGAGGTGTGAGTCAAACTGACGGTCACTTATGTTTGTCGACATGAGGATTGGTCATGGCGACCATTTCGATACTTATGGGGTACATGAAATCCCCTAATTTAAACTTGTATATATGTATCATGGAGATCAAATGGTACACTGGAATCCCCTACTCCTATGGTATCTCCAATTCGTACGGCTACACGCATTGGGACCCGTTCAGGGGGTAACACTGGACGCATATGGCCCATGGGTGGTTGTAGGATGGTTAAGCTACATATACCCAGGTTAAAGGTTTTAAATACATCCCGATATGGATATATATATATGGTTGTGAATGTATATGGTTATTTACTTAGTTTTAAAGGTCTACATTATTTTATCCTTAACCTGAGTACATACGAGCATTTACCCGTTAACCTATCTTAAGGCATTGTATTCCCATGCAATACAGGAACTGGCCATTCTACTCCTCCTACTCAGTGATTGAATTCGAGATTAGTTCGGTTGGATTGAAATGGTGAGCTTCCATATTTTTAAAGGCTCTACTTCATGTAATGGATGTCTTTACTTTTTTTCGTTATTTTATAGACTATGGTTTTGGCTGTGGTTGAGGGCATGTCCCGATCAAATATTGTTTTATTTTTGGATAGAGGCTTTATGGAACTACTATAGGTCGGTATGAGCGGTGTTAGAAGTACTGTTAGCTATAGTATTAACGTTGATATTGGGGCTGATACTGTTTGATTGTATTTATGATGGTTCCATCCTATTATGTTTTGTTATGGACATGAACTTGGTTATTATTTCGGTTTGGTTATGGTTGTTGGTTGACATCAAGTGGTTGGGCTTATTTGGTTGGTCATAGTCGTGAAGCTAATCCCAAAGTCTTTGTGTTGTTAAATAAGCTATTTTGTTATATGTTCGAAATTCATTCGACTCAGGGCATGTGATTTAAGATTGGGTTGGGTAACGGGGGCGGTCTTCAGGTTGGACTTGGGATGCCCATTACGATAAGACCCTGGTTTGAGTCATGTCAATTTGGTATCAGAGCTTTTGGTTCATGGTAAATTGGAAGTCCATAAAGCCGTGTCGGGTAGAGTCTATTTTAAGGGTGTGTAGCACGCCATACTTATAAGAGAGAGACTACTAGGCATTTAAGAATATTTGTCTTCTTTGTGTTCTATTTCAAGCTTGGAGTCTAAGTCATAGAATCTTCTCTAATTCCTATTTGTTTGCTTTTCAGACCATGCCTCACCGATCTAAGACGTATAAAAACTCCTCTGTCCCTATTGGGGATGATGTTGATGGGACACGCTCTACTTAGGAGATCCATACTCAGTCTAGGGGCCCAGTCCCTGACTTTTCTAGAATTTCGATCTACTAATCCCATCTAGTCCTCCCTAGGATCCTCAGGCCAACATGATAAATGTTGAGTTTTGTCAGTCGATTCATGCGATTGATCAGTTGGTAGCTTCTCAGGCTGAGTGTGGTACATTTGGTATTCCATCTTCTGAGGCCACAAGGGTTGGACAGTTCATCAGGATGATTCCTTTAACTTTCACTAGTATTAAGGTAGAGGAGGATTGTTTTCTGGAATCTGATAGAAATGATCTTCAGGGTGATGTATGCCACAAATATGGAAGGGGTGGATTTTGCTGCCTACCAGCTGAAGAATATAGCGTACCAATGGTACGAGGAATGGGATGAGGCAAGGGGTAATGTTGAGAAGTCATCTTTGTGGGAGACTTTTTCTAATGCATTTCTAGTTTGCTTCTTTTCTCAAGAGTTGAGGGAAGCGAAAGTAGAGAAATTTGTTAATTTGAAATAGGGAAAGATATCAGTCAAAGAGTACGCCTTGAAATTTCACCAATTATCTAGGTATGCTCTTAAATTGGTATTGGATATGAGGGCTAAGATAAGAAAGTTTGCTTTACGATTGTCTCATGAGTTGATCCTTCAAAGCAAGACTACATTGCTAATCAAGGACATAGATATTTCTTGGTTGGTTCTTCATATACAACAGGTAAAGAATGAAAAGAGAAAACAAGCTGAAATAGGATAGAGGCAGTAAAAAAAGTTTAGGTTCTCTGAGTAGGGTGGTGGCTAACAACAAAGTGGTAGGGATGGTGGTAAGTGGATAAAGAAGAAGTGGAGGAGTTCTAGTTCTTTCTCCACAGCTAGTGCTCCTTATCTGAAGCCGCCAAGTGACAGGCATCAGTTGGGTGGTGATAACTTTAGGGCACAGAGTGCCCAATCTCAGGCTAATAGGGCTCAGTCAACTTTATTATGTCCTTCTTATAGGTTCTATGGTCGGTTGCATCAGGGCTTTTGTGATGAGAGGAGGGACAGGTGATTTAAATATAGTCAGCCAGGCCATATGCTTAGAAACTGTTCATTTGGTAAGGTAGCTTTAGGGGAGAACAGGGTTTTGGTTGCCTCTTTATCTGCTCTTGCACCAAAGGGTGCTGCTTTTATATCTATTTCTACTCTTGGTACCAGCACTGGTCAGAATCGATTATATGCTCTTGTATCTCGATAGGAGTCTGAGGTATCACCTGATATCATGACAGGTACGTTATAATTCTTTTCTCATGACGTGTATTGTTTACTTGATCTGGGGTCCACACTCTCTTATGTGATCCTATTTGTGGCTGTATATTTTAGTTTTGATCGCAAGGTTATTTCAAATTATTTTTCTATTTCTATCTCCATGGGTGGCTTTGTGATTGCTAAAAGTGTCTATAGGGGTGTGTGGTATCTGTTAGAAGTAAGGAGACTTTGGTAGATTTGTATGAACTAAATAAAGTAAATTTATATGTTATTCTGGGTATGGATTGGTTACACTCCTGCTATGCGTCCTTAGATTATTGGACTCGTAAGGTTGTCTTTAAGTTCCCTGGTAAATTGGTTATTGAATCGAAGGGTTTTTCCCTAGCTCCTAAGGGGAAGTTTATATCATATCTTTCGGAGGTTAAGCTCCAAAGGGTGTCTCTATCATCTAGTCTACGTTAAAGATTCTAACTTAGAAGGTCCTTCTTTGCATTTGGTTTCGATGGTGAATGAGCTTCCTAAGATCTTTTCTTATGACCTTCTTGGTGTTCCTCCGGATAGGGAGATTGAGTTTGGGAATTGATTTTTTTCGGATACTCGTCTAATTTCTATTCCCCCTTATAGAATGGCTCCAGCTGAGTTGAAGGAGCTTAAGGAGAAACTTAAAAATCTTTTAGATAAAGGTTACATCTATCCTAGTGTGTCCGTTTAGGGTGCGGCAGTGTTATTCGTGTGAAAGAAGGATGGTTTCTTTCGTATGTGCATTGTCAATCGCTAATTGAATAAGGTGACGGTTAAGAACAAATATCCTTTTCCCAGGATAGATGACTTATTTGATCAGTTGTAAGGTGCTAGGTTCTTTTCTAAGACCAATCTTGGATCTGGGTATTATCCACTTAAGATTATGGTGGTGGACATCCCTAAGACAACTTTTCGTACCCGGTATGGGCACTTTGAGTTCTTGGTTATATCATTTGAGTTGACCTATGCTCCTGTGGCATTCATGTATTTTATGAATATGGTCTTCCATCAGTTTCTGGATCTGTTTGTCATTGTGTTCATCAATGACATCGTGGTGTTCTTTAAAAGTGTGGTGGATCGTGTCCTCCACCTTCATATTATATTACAGACCTTGAAGGAATAACAGTTGTATGCCAAATTCTTGAAATATGAGTTATTGTTGAACGCTGTCACTTTTTAGGGTCATATTATTTCTAGTGAAGGGATGATGGTGGATCCATAAATGGTTTCGGTGGTTAAGAAGTGGCCTAGAACCATGACTCCAACCGATATTCGGGGCTTCTTGGGTTTAGCCGGGTATTATAGGAGGTTTGTGGAAAGTTTTCAACTATAGCTTCCCTATTGACTAAGTTGACACAGAAGAAGGTAAGTTTTTCTTGGTCGGATGCGTGTGAGGGTAGTTTCAAGAAGTTGAAGGATAAGCTAACTTCGGCTCTGGTTTTGACTTTACCAAAAGACACTGAAGGGTTTTTGGTTTATTGTGATGCATCCCGGGTAGGACTTGGTTGTGTTTTGATGCAATATGGAAATGTGATAGCCTATGCTGCTAGGCAGTTGAAAGTACATAAGAGGAATTATCCTACTCATGATTTAGAACTGTTAACTGTGGTATTTGTATTAAAAATCTAGCGGCACTATTTGTATGGAGTGTATGTGGATATCTTCTCAGATCATAAAAGCTTGCATTATGTGTTCACTCAAAAAAAACTTAACCTTGGGCAAAGAAGGTGTCTTGGGCTTCTCAAAGATTATGATATAAGTCTTCACTATTATCCAGGTAAGGCTAACGTGGTAAATAATGCTCTTAGCAGGTTGTTCATGGGAAGTTTAGCTCATGTGGAAAAGGAGAAATAGGAGTTGTTGAAGGATATTCATCACTTGGTTAACCTTGGAGTTCGTCTTTTAGACTCCAAAGAGGGTGGTGTATTGGTACAGGATGTAGTGCTATCGTCTCATGGTGTAGAGATCAAAAAGAAGAAAGTGTTAGATCTTGTCTTAATAAAAATCAAGGGTGATGTTGGTGGGAAAAAAATAATGGTATGTGAGATTAGTGGTAATGGTACCTTGTGGTACTAAGGGAGGTTATATGTTCCTAAAGCTGATAGTTTGAGAGAAAGGATATTGGATGATGCGCATGAGTCACACTATGTTGTTTATCTCTGTTCGATAAAGATGTATCATGACCTCAAGGAAATGTATTGGTGGAATGGTAGAAAAAGGGCCGTGACTGATTTTGTGACCAAATATATAGTATATCAACAAGTAAAAGTTGAGCACAGGAGGCCTAGGGGATTGTATGAGAAAATTAAATTACCTGAATGGAAATGGGAAGTGATCAACATTGATTTCATTACCGGTCTTCCTTGGTCTTAGAATCAATTTGATTTGATTTAGGTCATCGTGGATAGGATGACACAGTCAGCTCACTTTTTACCAGTGAGGACTAGCTTTTTGACTGAGGATTATATGAGGTTGTATCTTCATCAGATTATGAAGCTGCCTGGGGTACCGGTTTCTATCATTTCTAATCGTGGTGCATAATTTTTATCTAATTTTTAGCGGATGTTTTAGAAAGGGATGGGTATAAAAGTTAATTTGAGTATTGTTTTTCACCCGCAGATAGATGGGCAAGCAGAGAGGACTATTCAAATATTAAAAGATATGCTCCCTGCATGTATGATTGACTATAGTGGTAATTGGGTTGAGCATCTACCTCTTGTAGAGTTTTCTAACAATAATAGTTACTATTCTAGAATTGGTATTACCCCTTTTAAGACATTGTAGGGTAAGAGGGTTAGATATCTTATTGGGTGGTTTGAACTTGGTGAGGCAGATATGTTTGGCCCGAATTTGGTTTACTAGGAAATGGAGAAGGTGAAAGCGATTTAGGAAAGGCTTAAGGCTACCCAAAGGTTCCAAAAGTCCTATGCGGATATAAGGTGAATGGACTTGGGATTTGAGGTTGGGAATAAGGTGTTTCTAAAGGTATCTCCTATGAAGGGAGTAATGTAGTTTGGGAAAAACGGGAAGATCTGTCCCCGATATATTGGTCCCTATGTGGTTTTGAGAAGGGTTGGTAATGTAGCATATGAATTATAGTTGCCTTCTAGTTTAAGCTCTATTCATTAGGTTTTCCATGTCTCTATGTTGAGAAAATGTATAGGTGATCCTTCACCGGTTGTTCCTTTGGAAGGATTGGGTATCTCAGATTTTTTATCTTATGAGGAGGTCTTGGATCAGTAGGTTCATTAGTTGTGGACCAAGGATGTAGCTTTGAGTAAGATTCTATGGCGGAACCATAAGGTGGAAGAGGCTACTTTGGAAGTAGAATAGGACATAAAGTCCAAATATCCATTCCTATTTTCTGTTTTGGGAATTCGTGTGGAAGGTATGTGTTCTTCATCATACTTTTATTTTCAAACTTTGTTAAAGGAAAGTTTCATTCCTTGTATCTTTATTTTCTAACTTAGTTAAAGGTCCAAATGAAAGTGTTGGGATGTAAATCGTGCTTGTGCTTGCCTTACTCTTCATTTGAGGATGACTGATCCTAGTGGGGGAGAATGAAACACCCTAGGTTCTGGTCCTTAGAAGATTTCTTGAGTTTTTAGTTTCAGGACATCATATGACTTATGGGTACTAGTCATATAATAGGGTACAAGTCTGGTGACCCAATCGTATATTGTCCAGTATTGGGTGGTTGAGTTTCGGGAATGGGTAGGACTAGGTGGGTACGAGTCATATGGTTGGGGATGGATCATATGTTTGGGTTTTCCTTCACTTAATTCGGAGCTTAGTAACTTAACTTGGATCTGAGTATGAGTGGCTCACCATGAGTCTTTAGGATAGGGTACGAGTTGTACAGTCCAACTCGTATGTTGAACAGTGTTCAACCCCTCATGATTCTGTTATGGGTACGGGTTAAGGGTACTGGTCGTATGCTTGGGTACGAGTTTGACTTGGTGGTCATATGTTGGACAGTATTGGGGGTCCAAGGGATGCCTAGGGTATAAGTAGAGAGTACCAATCGGATGGTAGGGTACGATTGGAGGGGGTTGGTCGTACCTTTCTACAGGAAAATTTTACAGTTTAAGTTGGGGGTATGCTGGACATTTTCCCTTATAACTCCTTGGTACCCATGACTTAAAACATCTTTTTGGGACTTCATTAATATATTTGCAATCAATCAAACACTCTAAACTCTCTCCAATCTCTCTCAAGGTTTTTGGGTCAAGGAAGGCTAGGGTTTCTTCAATACAATCAATTTAGGGCTAAAGAAGGTGATTTCTTTTCATCTTCTTCACTATCTAAGGCTTGTTACTTCTCTCTTATTTTTAGTTATAATTAAAGGCATGTTTTATGAAATTTTCTCATGGAATAAATTGTGATAATGTTTATGTTTTGAATTATACTTTGGATGTTTTGGTTACAATGGTTGGTTATGGTTTTCCCATGTCTTTTACTTGTGGTTTTCTTATTATAATGGTGGTTGAACACTTAGTGTCATGGGAATGGCTAATTGGTACATGGTTTTGGCTTTGGAAATACTATGCCCCCAATATGTTTGATAAAATGCCTATGAGAATGCTGTTACTATATTGTTGGACTTTTAATGTAACTATTGCATGGTAAACTTGGTAATGGAACCCTAATTGGTTTGGATGGTTTTAAATGGTTAAATAATTAAATGGTAAGGTATTGGTGGTCATGGTTTGGTTTAATTGGAAGCCTTGCGGAGTACAAGGGAATCCCCCAAGCGAACAGAGTAATGAACTACTTGTGGTGTACATGGGAATCCCCCAAGAAGACTTACTAATAATGTAATTTATGGGTACATGGGAATCCCTTTTTGCTTCTTTAAAAAGGTTGGCTAAGGACATTGCTTGCAAGCTATAGTCAGTATGACGATACCACTATCTATAGCCTTGGTTAATAATAAATGAAATGGTGGTTTGGTTGTGTGCTAGTGGTTTTAATTGGGCAATAATGGCGGGGTGTGATAGCTAATTGTGGAGGTGTGAGTCCAATGGACGGACATTAGAAACTCATGTTTATCGACATGAGAATTAGTCATGGCAGCCATTTATGATACTTATAGGGTATACGGGAATCCCCTAATTTACACTTATATATATGTATCGTGGAGAGCGAAGGGTACACTGGAATCCCCTACTCCTATGGTATCTTCAATTTGTGCGGCTACACGCATCGGGGCCCCTTTAAGGGGTAAAACTGGACCCATATAGCTCGTGGGTGGTTCTAGGATGGTTAATCTATGCATACCCAGGTTAAAGGTTTTAAATGCATGCTAAAATCGGTTTTTCTTCCCGGCATGGATATATATATATGTATGGTTATGAATGCTATAGTTGTTTACTTGGTTTTAAAGGTCAAAATTATTTTATCCTTATCTTGAGTGCATGCTAGTGTTCACTCGCTAATCCGTCTTTAAGCGCTGTATCCCCACGCGATGCAGGAATCGACCATTCTATGGTTGGTTATGGTTGTTGGTTGGCATCGGGTGGTTGGGTTTGTTTTGGTTGGTCACGATTGAGAACCAAATCCCAAAATCTTCGTGTTGTTAAAGACGCTATCTTGTTATATGTTCGGAATTCATCCGACTTAGGGCATGTGATTGGAGGTTAGATTAGGTAAAGGGGGTGGTCTCCGGTCTTGGTTGGACTTGGGATGTCAATTACAACAATGCCATGGTTTGGGTTGTGTCATTAAGGTTCAGTCGAGGCACCTCCTATTAGAGAATGCTACTTAGGAGATTGGGGGCGAGATACAAACCTGATGATAGGCGAATTTACACGCCTATATTAATATATTTTGCCCATATTTTAGCCTAGTTTTGAGAACAAATTATATATTTCATGCACTTTTAGTCCTTTTTCCTATAAGTGAGCTAACGAACATGATTAGCAAAGTTTCAGGTATAAATGATGCAGAATTCAGCATTTTATGGCTTACTTGACTCAAAAGAAAGTTCACGAAGGAAGGAAAGGGAGTTTACACGCCTAAGGACCAAAAACGCTGCATGGAAAATCTGTCCCGGGCTAAAACAACATTTTTGAAGACTTTGGGGACTTGCAGTAACTTAGTTGGATTTGGACAATGATACATTAACCTAGTACAATTGGGTTATGTATTTCATTAGTTTATTTGGATTATGATAATGTTACATTAACCTAGTACATTTGGGTTAAGTATTCCATTAGCCTAGTAGGATTTGGTTAGATATTTATTTACCTAGTAGGATTAGGATATGGGTATTATAAATACCCTATCATGCTAGAGATTTTGAACAATCTTCTATTGAACAATTAATCTTCTTCCATCCCTCTCTTCTTCCACCACAACAATTCTACAACTCTTCTAATCTTTCCATTACTTTTATTTTCTTCTTCTATTCTTAAAATCCGCAATAAGAGAACCGTTACCACGCTAAGGAATCACGCCTCACGCCTATCACTTGAGCTACATGCAATTAACCAATATTGTGATATAATAACAATGTCAATCGTGATCTCCTTCGCATTCATGGGTAACTAAACCTCTCTGTTGGGGTTATGGAAGCCGAATGAGTTACTATCTATTGCTGTGAGTTTGTGAGTTCGCAACACGTATACTGCTTATATCATTATTCTCTTCATCTTAATCTACATTCTTTGTGGTTGCAAACGCAAGAATACGCAGTATAATATTTAACTTGTTCGAAAGAAAGGTTATTTGTCTGGAAAAGAGATAGTGTCAAGGTAGTAGGACACCCTTTCCTATTAAAAAGCTAGTGCCGTAACTGGACTAACCTCTTGGAGAATTCGTACCGTTAGATACTCTTTAAGCTCGAACGAGTTAAAGTGAAATAATCCTCGAATAGGTCGAAAGACGCCTGGATTTACCATCGAATACAATTCTCGATAAGCAGTTGCATGTCAGAATTCTACACACTCATAGCCAATAGAGACGTATACCTCAGAAGGTGGACATAACCCCAACGCTTCAATTCTCATTGTTTACAACTTACGTAACAATATTTCTCTCTTTACTTTATTATTTTCACCTTTTACTTTAATTATTTTGGTTACACATTACAATCCCCCCTTCTTACAAGACTTGCACTAAAAGTTTAGTAAGTTTGCTTACTTGTTGGCCAAGCTATTCCCTGTGGGATCGACACCCAACCCAGGTTGGGTTCTATATTTGCTAATGACCGCTTTACACTCCTGCGAGAGCTGTAGATTGAGCGTTATCAAAAATTGGCGCCGTTGCCGGGGAATACGAGTGTCAATCAAGTTCGTGATAATTACTAGACCCTTTGGTCAAAGATTCTCGTACTTTTACTTTCAGTTTTTGTTTTTGTTTACTGCATGTTTTTAGTCAGTGCATGCCCCATACTAGAAGTTCTGGTCAACAGTTATTACCAATCAATCCTGAACCACAACGCATTGGTAGAATGGAAGCACAAGCTGAAATCGCAAGGATAGATGCTCAACAGGAACAAGCAAGATTAGCTGCCCTTGCCGCAGCCCAGGTTCAACAACAGAACATTGATAACCCTGCACGAGCAACAAATCCTGACGATGAGGATTTAGGTGATGACGAGTTACTAAACCCTAGGCGTGATGCTGAAATAGCACCTGCCAACAGAAGAGGTCGACAAGCACGGTTTAGGTATGATTGCCAACCTATGCAGCCAGCTTTCGACGATGATGATGATGATCTTGATGGTGCCGGAGCCACTGGAGCCATAATTCCACCGCCATTAGTGCCCGGAGCCAAGTTCAACATCACAAGCACCATGATTCAGTTATTGCAACTCAAGGGATTATTTGGTGGACTAGCAGGCGATGATTCGAATATGCATCTCATCAACTTTATTTCTACATGCAAGTCATTTGACAATCCTGGTGTTGGTCAGAATGCAATTCGATTACGTCTATTTCCACTATCTCTGTCTGGGGAGGAAACACTATGGTTGAATGGGCTGACTCCTGATTCAATTACAAATTGGAGGCAATTGAGAGACGCTTTCCTAGAAAGATTCTTTCCGCCATCCAAGAGAGCACAATTGAGAGATAAAATCAGCAACTTTCGTCAGCTTCCCACTGAAGCTCTTCATGAAACATGGGAGAGGTTCAAGACAAAGCTAGCGAGATGCCCAAACCATCACATGACTAATGTCCATCTAATGGAGATCTTGTATAGAGCCTTGAATTCAATAACTAAACCAGTGGTGGATAACGCAGCTGGAGGTTCTTTTATGGACCTCACCTTTGGTCAGGCAAGCAATATGCTAGATCGTATGACGAAACAAAGTAGAGCTTGGCATACCAGGGATTCTGAGGTAGCAAGCCCCACTTTGCCTATAGGAATGACTGCAGACCAAAGAAGAAGAGAAGAAGAACTTGATCAAGATATGGCGCACATGAAAACACAAATGGATCTTCTTACAAAGCATCTATTGTCAGGGAAGACCGAAAAAGTGAAAGCTGTGGCGCTAAAAGGAAGAGAAGAATCTGATTCAGAAGAGGAAGCCAACTACTTGATCAATCGGGGGGGTTTCCACGGGAATGCCCAAGGAAACCAAGGTCGGAACTATTATGATAAATCCAAGGACCAAGGTAGTTGGAAGAACAAGAATGAAAAGAGTGGTTTGTACGTTCCCCCTGGTAGACGTGACACCACCACATCTAATTCTGCAAGTATGGAAGACATGATGGCTAAATTATTGAAAGGGGTGGAAGCAACGAGCGCGGGAGTTACGGAGGTAATCAATGATTTGTCCTCCATGAAACAATTAGTTGATTCTCATTCCACTTCAATCAAACAAATAGAGCAGCAATTGAGCCAACTTTCAGCAGCATTCCATCAAAGAAAGGCTGGCACCTTACCTAGCAATACTGTGCAAAATCCAAGGAATGATGGGTCATGCATGGCCATCACTACCAGGAGTGGTAAGGTGCTGGAAACTTCAGCAAAAGTCAAGCAAGTGGTTGATGAAGTTGCGGACATGGATGACAACGCAAAAGGAGAAGATGCCGCAGCAACTACTCCTGACGTCAAGGACGCCACATCCAGCACTGTGCAGCCTGAAAAAGTGGAAAAATAGAAGCAAGAGGATAAGAAAGCCGTGGAAAGAACACTTCCATACCCACAACCACCTTTTCCCCAAAGATTAAAGAAGGTGGCTGATGATAGGTGAATTTACACGCCTATATCAATATATTTTGCCCATATTTTAGCCTAGTTTTGAGAACAAACTATATATTTCATGCACTTTTAGTCCTTTTTCCTATAAATGAGCTAACGAACATGATTAGTAAAGTTTCAGGTTTAAATGATGCATAATTCAGCATTTTATGGCTTACTTGACGCAAAAGAAAGCTCACGAAGGAAGGAAAGGGAGTTTGGACGCCTAAGGACCAAAACTGCTGCATGGAAAATTTGTCCCGGGCTAAAACAACATTTCTGAGAACTTTGGGACTTACAGACACAAAGCTGGATTTGGACAATGATACATTAACCTAGTACAATTGGGTTATGTATTTCATTAGTTTATTTGGATTATGATAATGTTACATTAACCTAGTACATTTGGGTTAAGTATTACATTAGCCTAGTAGGATTTGGTTATTTATTTCATTAGCTTAGTAGGAGTAGGATATGGGTATTATAAATACCCTATCATGCTAGAGATTTTTAATTAACTCCTCCCTTAGTGGAGAGATACATTCAACAATTAATCTTCTTCCATCCCTCTCTTCTTCCACCACAACAATTCTACAACTCTTCTAATATTTCCATTAATTCTATTCTTTTTCTATTCTTAAATTCCACAACAAGAGAATCGTTACCAAGCCAAGGAAACACGCCACACGCCTATCACTTGATCTACACGCCATTACTCAATATCGTGATATAATAACAATGTCAATCGTGATCTCCTTCGCATTCATGGGTAACTAAACTTCTCTGTTGGGGTTATGGAAGCCGAATGAGTTACTATCTATTGCTGTGAGTTTGTGAGTTCGAGACACGTATATTGCTTATATCATTATTCTCTTCATCTTAATCTACATTCTTTGCGGTTGCAAAAGCAAGAATAGGCCAGTCTAACATTTAACTTGTTCGAGAGAAAGGTTATTTGTCTAGAAAAGAGATAATGTCAAGGTAGTAGGACACCCTTTCCTATTAAAAAGCTAGTGCCGTAACTGGACTAACCTCTTGGAGAATTCGTACCGTTAGACACGCTTTAAGCTCGAGAGAGTTAAAGTGAAATAGTCCTTGTTTAGGTCGAGAGACGCTTGGATTTACCATCGACTACAATTCTCTATAAGCAATTGCATGTCAAGACTCTACATACTTATAGCCAATAGAGACGTATACCTCAAAAGGTGGACATAACCCCAACGCTTCAATTCTCATTGTTTACAACTTACATAACAATCTTTCTCTTTTTACTTTGCTATTTTTAGATTTTACTTTATTGTTTTGGTTACATATTACAATCCCCCCTTCTTACGAGACTTGCACCAAAAGTTTAGTAATTTTACTTACTTGTTGTCCAAGCTATTCCCTGTGGGATCGACACCCAACCCAGGTTGGGTTTTATATTTGCTAACGACCGCTTTACACTCCTGCGAGAGCTGTAGATTGAGCGTTATCAAAAATTGGCGCCGTTGCCGGGGAATACGAGTGTCAATCAAGTTTGTGATAATTACTAGACCCTTTGGTCAAAGATTCTCATACTTTTACTTTCAGTTTTTGTTTTTGTTTACTGCAGGTTTTTAGTCAGTGCATGCCCCAGACTAGAAGTTCTGGTCAACCGTTATTACCTATCAATCCTGAACCACAACGCATTGGAAGAATGAAAGCACAAGCAGAAATCGAAAGGATGGCTGCTCAGCAGGAACAAGCAAATTGGCTGCCCTTGCCGCTGCCCAAGTACACCAACAAAACATTGATAACCCTGGGCGAGCAACAAATCCCGACGATGAGGATTTAGGAGATGACGAGTTACTAAACCCTAGGCGTGATGCTGAAATTATAACACCTGCCAACCGAAGAGGTCGACAAGCTCGGTTTAGGTATGATCGCCAACCCATGCAGCCAGCTTTCGACGATGATGATGATGATCTTGATGATGCCGGAGCCACTGGAGCTATAATTCCACCACCATTAGCGCCCGGAACCAAGTTCAACATCACAAGCACCATGATTCAGTTATTGCAACTCAAGGGATTATTTGGTGGGCTAGCAGGCGATGATTCGAATATGCATGTCATCAACTTTATTTCTACATGCAAGTCATTTGACAATCCTGGTGTTGGTCAGAATGCAATTCGATTATGTCTATTTCCATTGTCTTTGTCTGGGGAGGCAACACTATGGTTGAATGGGCTGACTCCTGATTCTATTACAAATTGGAGGCAATTGAGAGACGCTTTCCTAGAAAGATTCTTTCCGCCATCCAAGAGGGTGCAATTGAGTGATGAAATCAGCAACTTTCGTCAGCTTCCCACTGAAGCTCTTCATGAAACATGGGAGAGGTTCAAGACAAAGCTAGCGAGATGCCCAAACCATCACATGACTAATGTCCATCTAATGGAGATCTTGTATAGAGCCTTGAATTCAATAACTAAACCAGTGGTGGACAACGCAGCTGGAGGTTCTTTCATGGACCTCACCTTTGGTCAAGCAAGCAATATGCTAGATCGCATGACGAAACAAAGTAGAGCTTGGCATACCAGGGATTCTGAGGTAGCAAGCCCCACTTTATCTATTGGCATGACTGCAGACCATAGAAGAAGAGAAGAAGAACGTGATCAAGACATGGCACACATGAAAACAAAAATGGATCTTCTTACAAAGCGTCTATTGTCAGGGAAGACCGAAAAAGTGAAAGCTGTGACGCTAAAAGGAAGAGACGAATCTAATTCTGAAGAGGAGGCCAACTACTTGAACAATCAGGGGGGTTTCCGAGGGAATACCCAAGGAAACCAAGGTCGGGACTATTATGATAAATCTGGAAACAAAGACCAAGGTAGTTGGAAGAACAAGAATAAAAAGAGTGGTTTGTACGTTCCCCCTTGCAGACGTGATACCACCATATCTAATTCTGGAAGTATGGAAGACATGATGGCTAAATTATTGAAAGGAGTGGAAGCAACGAGCGCGGGAGTTATGGAGGTAATTAATGATTTATCCGCCATGAAGCAATTAGTAGATTCACATTCCACTTCAATTAGACAACTAGAGCAGAAATTCAGTCAACTTTCAGCAGCACTCAACCAAAGAAAGGCCGGCACTTTACCTAGCGATACTGTGCAAAACCCAAGGAATGATGGGTCATGCATGACCATCACTACCAGAAGTGGTAAGGTGCTGGAAACTTTAGCAAAAGGCAAGATAGTGATTGACGAAGTTGCGGAAATGGATGACAATGCAAAAGGAGAAGATGCCCCAGCCACTACTCCCGACATCAAGGACGCTACATCCAGCACTGTGCAGCCTGAAAAAGTGGAAAAACGGAAGCAAGAGGAGAAGAAAACCGTGGAGAAAACACTTCCATACCCACCACCACCTTTTCCCCAAAGATTGAAGAAGGTGGCAGATGACACAAAGTTCAGTAAATTCATGACTATGCTCAAGCAGCTGACCATTAATGTTCCATTGGTGAAGGCACTTGAACAAATGCCTGGATATGCGAAGTTTATGAAAGACCTGTTGACAAAGAAGCGGGCAGCAAGTTATGAGTTAGCGGATAATGTTCATCATTGTAATGCAATCGCTACAAGGTCGTTAGTTCAAAAGAAGGCAGATCCTGGAGCTTTCACTATTCCTTACACAATTGGATCGTTGGATTTTGCCAAGGCATTATGCGATCTAGGTGCTAGCATCAATTTGATGCCACTATCCATCTATAAGAAGTTGGGGCTAGGCGATTCGACACCAACCAATATGAGGCTCGTGATGGCTGATAGGTCGGTAAAACGACCTGTGGGTATCTTGAATGATGTGTTGGTGAAAGTTTCTTCATTCATCTTTCCTGCAGACTTCGTTATTCTGGATTGTAAGGAGGATTCTGAAGTTCCCATAATCTTGGGACGTCCTTTCCTTGCAACTGGAAGTGTGCTTATTGACATAAAAGATAATGAGCTTTTATTTCGAATTAATGACAAAGTGGTACGATTTGATATATGCAAAGCAATGAAGCAGCCCAGCGATATGAATGAGTTATCTGTAGCTGATGTTCATCATGAGGATATGAAAGCATTATCTATAGAGAAACAACCTACTGTTGAGCCATTGTCTGCTGCGCCACTGAATATTGAGCATGAGGACAATGAAGAACTTATGGGTGATCTAATAGAAACAGAGCCGTATACTCCTAAGCAACCGGAATGTGATGTCAATAATCAACCAACAGCGAAGACTCCCATTGACGAGCCACCAATGCTAGAAACGCAAGAGCTCCCCGATTATCTAAGGTATGTCTTCTTGGAAAGTAGAAATATACTTCTGGAGAGAGCAGATGATTTAAGTGAACAGAACGTAGAAGCTCTCATCTCTGCTCTGAAGAGATACAAGAGAGCTATGGGTTGGATTATTGATGATATAATTGGTGACTCTCCGGAGAAACGTAGGAGCCATCTCGAAAAAGATCGCATGCCCACAGGTAAGCCTCATTGTCGTCTAAATCCTTTCAGAAAATGATCCATCACTTATCTCGACGAAGTATAAGTACTCGAGATTACTATGTCGAGCCACGACAATAAATAAGGCGCTAGATGGGAGGCAACCCATCATTTTTTCATTTATTGTTTATCGTTTTTCCTTTCATTCTAGTACTTGTTTTGTTTTGCTAAATGAAAAATCCAAAAATAAGAGTCGTGCCACGACCAAAACTAAGGCGCTTGGTGGGAGGCAACCCATCGTACTAATCGTTTTCGTTTGGTTTTGAGCAAAAATAGGTGCAAGAAGTATTCAACGAGGAGATTGATTTCAATTGACAATTTGGACGCATTGTATGGTAAAGTTGGTAAGTTAGGAATGGTGATGCATAAGGCTATGGATTGAGCATTTCTCATGCCAAAATAGGCACCGAGAAAGGCTAGGCCTTGGTAAAACTAGGCCACGAACGATGCACAACCTATCCTATAGCCTAAGGTCTCGGAATCTAGTGTGCTATACACTATGCGCCGCCTATTCCTAGGTATGCTTTTAACTATGCGCCGCCTATGCTATGACATTTGGTCTCAGTATCTCATATGCCATAGACTATGCGGCGCATATGTCTACAAATGCCATAGACTATGTGGCGCATATGTCCCATTATGCTATAGACAATGCGCCGCATATGTCATTGATATGCCGAGCATTATGCGCCGCATATGTGGTATTTTTGTCTCCAAAACCGATTGTAAATGGGTCAAAACCTGACCCATTCTCTTCCTATATAAAGGATACTTAGTTTTACAACACAACCACACTAAAAATTGACCTAAGGGCGCCGCATATACATCCAAATCCTCTCAAAATTTTCTTCTTTTGCTCTTCCAATTCACAAAACCATCTCCACAAGCTTCAAGCAAATAAGTACTCTCTTATTCTTCATTTATTTCTCATAAGTACTACGTTGCTATGTCTATTATGAATTGGTAAATCATATAAGATTGTTGGTGATGTTCATGTGTTTGGATTGTTGATACAAAATCATGTGAGTGAACATGTACGTAGGAAAATCTTGACTTATTTCCGACTTGAAATTGGTTTTAATAGCATTGTTATACTATTTGCGGAATTACTATGGCTATGAATAGTGCTTAAGATTGTTGTTTGGATACTTACATGCTAGACTATCCCGGCCATCGGGATAAGACTTATAGTGCCTACCGACATAAGAGGTTGTGATTGTTGTAAGAATAACTATTCTATGTGGTAACCCCTATGTAGTAGTGTTGCTATATCTACCATGAAAGTAGTCCAATGGCTGCAAGTAAGTGATGCATTGCTGACTTTCTTGTCGGAATACAATCCTAAAACGTATGTCGACGAAATCTGAGTAATCGACCACTTTCACTTCACTGATTTGTGTTAACAAAACTAAGTGTGGGGTGGTACCCCTACTGCTTATGTATATATTGTATCCATTGAGATTGTGCTACCATTAAAACTATTTCAAGTCTCAGGTACAATGGCACACAAAGCAAGACAAGGCAAAGAAAAGGCTACCACTTCCCAAAAGAGCAAGAAAAGAAGCCGCAAGAAGCAAGGAGAATCCTCCCCACTGCAAACACCTCGACTCACGCTTGGAATTAAGTGGGATACTTATGAGGAACTTTTAAGGATGACGACTCTGATGATGATTCCAATGCAAGGGGTGTGACCCCAGAGATAGAGGATAAGTCTGACCAACCAGGTTCCTCGTATTTATTTTTCACTGAGGACAGTGTCCCGACTAAGTGTAGGGTGGTGGTATTGCATGCTATACTTCTCTATTCACATCTATGTTTGTTTGATTTTGTTTCATTTTTGTTTCGTTTTGTTTTTTTAGTAGCTTTGCATGAAATTATTTTGACAGGCAACATGAGATTATAACAAGAGTATGTGTTACAATTGTGACTATTGAGACGTTTAGGCTCTAGTTGTGACTCATTATGTGATATTGTGTGGTTCAATTCCTTCACTTGTTGGGTCGAGAGTCTATATTACTTCCAATCAAGTCGACCATGTGCCTTGTGTGTGTGAGATAATAGTATCTTCTATGTATGTGGCTGATGCTAGAACTTGCCTGGTATGTATGCAAAGCGAAAATAAGGAGTGTAAGTTAGGATATGATTTAGGCATTTCTTTGGCAACCTATATTTGTTTACCTTCAGTTTTACCTACCCATGGACATCATCCTAGTCAAACCCTTTTGAGCCTTTAGCCTATTTCTTTGATAACCTCGTATGTAAGCCTAATCCATTTTTTTCAAGACCGTAATTTGATCCAAATTCCTAAGTGCTTTAAATTAAAAAAGTCATGTGACAACATAAGAGGAAATTGGGTGAGTATGATGCTTTAAATTGTAATGGTGCTTGAATGTGTTATGAAAAATAAAGTGCTATCATAAGAGGTATGTTGTGAAAAGAAAAAGGAAAAGAAAGCTGAAAAGTGAGTTGTTCTTAAAATTGAAAAACAAAAGAGGAGAACAAGGGTGGTAGAATAAAAGAAAGAAGAAAGGTTGAAAGAAAAAAATGTCAATGATACAATGTGATGTATTAAAGCGCTTAGGAGCTTAGTCACTATTCCTGGCCAAAATAGTCCTACCCGTCCCTTAGCCTACATTACAACCATCAAAAGACCTACTTGATCCTAATCTTAACATTCTGACATTTAGTGGAGTACTACACTAAGGGAAAGCCTATGGTCATCAGTTGCTACATATGAATTCTCTGTGAGAGTGAGAACAAGGATAGTTTGATACCCATGTTTGAAAAATATACTATACTTGTGAGTGATTATGGGTACTAATTGTGAGACACACATGGTTGATGAGTTTTGGATAGTGGCATATGATTCTATGCACCTTAACTTTTGCATGCGAGCTGACCACCATCACGAGTCTATGCTAGAGGTTAAACTGTTTCTACTAATGATCGGAAAGCTACTCTTTGTTAAGAATTGTTGTGCTTGTCTTGACGAATGTTTTGTGTTGTTGCTGTAAAAACCCTAAAGTTGATGTGTAGAGGGACATGATATTTTGTTCGAGGACAAACAAAGCTTCAAGTGTGGGGTGTTGATGATAGGTGAATTTACACACCTATATCAATATATTTTGCCCATATTTTAGCCTAGTTTTGAGAACAAACTATATATTTCATGCACTTTTAGTCCTTTTTCCTATAAATGAGCTAACGAACATGATTAGTAAAGTTTCAGGTATAAATGATGCATAATTCAGCATTTTATGGCTTACTTGACGCAAAAGAAAGCTCACAAAGTAAGGAAAGGGAGTTTGGACGCCTAAGGACCAAAACTGCTGCATGGAAAATCTGTCCCGGGCTAAAACAACATTTCTGAAGACTTTGGGGACCTGGACCAAAACTACTGCATGGAAAATCTGTCCCGGGCTAAAACAACATTTCTGAAGACTTTGGGACTTACAGACACAAAGCTGGATTTGGACAATGATACATTAACCTAGTACAATTGGGTTATGTATTTCATTAGTTTATTTGGATTATGATAATGTTACATTAACCTAGTACATTTGGGTTAAGTATTACATTAGCCTAGTAGGATTTGGTTATTTATTTCATTAGCTTAGTAGGAGTAGGATATGGTTATTATAAATACCCTATCATGCTAGAGATTTTTAATTAACTCCTCCCTTAGTGGAGAGATACATTCAACAATTAATCTTCTTCCATCCCTCTCTTCTTCCACCACAATAATTCTACAACTCTTCTAATCTTTCCATTAATTCTATTCTTCTTCTATTCTTAAATTCCACAACAAGAGAATCGTTACCAAGCCAAGGAAACATGCCACACGCCTATCACTTGATCTACACGCCATTACTCAATATCGTGATATAATAACAATGTCAATCGTGATCTCCTTCGCATTCATGGGTAACTAAACTTCTCTGTTCGGGTTATGGAAGCCGAATGAGTTACTATCTATTGCTGTGAGTTTGTGAGTTCGAGACATGTATATTGCTTATATCATTATTCTCTTCATCTTAATCTACATTCTTTGCGGTTACAAACGCAAGAATACGCCAGTCTAACATTTAACTTGTTCGAGAGAAAGGTTATTTGTCTGGAAAAGAGATAATGTCAAGGTAGTAGGACACCCTTTCCTATTAAAAAGCTAGTGCCGTAACTGGACTAACCTCTTGGAGAATTCGTACCGTTAGACACGCTTTAAGATCGAGAGAGTTAAAGTGAAATAGTCCTTGTTTAGGTCGAGAGACGCTTGGATTTACCATCGACTACAATTCTCTATAAGCAATTGCATGTCAAGACTCTACACACTCATAGCCAATAGAGACGTATACCTCAGAAGGTGGACATAACCCCAACGCTTCAATTCTCATTGTTTACAACTTACGTAACAATCTTTCTCTTTTTACTTTGCTATTTTCAGATTTTATTTTATTGTTTTGGTTACATATTACAATCCCCCCTCCTTACGAGACTTGCACCAAAAGTTTAGTAATTTTACTTACTTATTGGCCAAGCTATTCCCTGTGGGATCGGCACCCAACCCAGGTTGGGTTCTATATTTGCTAACGATCGCTTTACACTCCTGCGAGAGCTGTAGATTGAGCGTTATCAGTGGCCGATGACACCAAGTTCAGCAAATTCATGACGATGCTGAAACAGCTGACCATTAATGTCCCATTGGTGGAGGCACTTGAAATAATGCCTGGGTATGCAAAGTTTATGAAGGATCTTTTGACAAAGAAGCGGGCAGCAAGCTATGAGTTGAAAGAAGATGTGCATCATTGTAGTGCAGTCGCTACCCGATCGATAGTTCAAAAGAAGGCCGACCCCGGAGCTTTCACTATTCCTTGCACAATTGGATCGTTGGATTTTGCCAAAGCATTGTGCGATCTAGGTGCTAACATCAATTTGATGCCACTATCCATCTACAAGAAGTTAGGGCTAGGCGATCCAACACCAACCAATATTAGGCTAGTGATGGCTGATCGGTCGGTAAAACGACCTGTGGGTATCTTGAATGATGTGTTGGTGAAAGTTTCTTCATTCATCTTTCCTGCAGACTTCGTTATTCTGGATTGTAAGAAGGATTCTGAAGTTCCCATAATCCTGGGACGTCCTTGCAACCGGAAGTGTGCTTATTGACATGAAAGATAATGAGCTTTTATTTCGAATTAATGACGAAGTAGTACGGTTTGATATATGCAAAGCCATGAAACAGCCCAGCGATATGAATGAGTTATCCATAGATGATGTTCATCAAGAGGATATGAAAGCATTATCTATAGAGAAACAGCCTACTGTTGAGCCATTGACTGCTGCGCCACTGAATGTTGAGCATAAGGATAATGAAGATTATGAAGAACTTATGGGTGCTCTAACAGAAATAGAGTCTTATACTCCTAAGTAACCGGATTGTGATCTCAAGAATCAACCAACAGCGATGACTCCCATTGACGAGCCACCAATGCTAGAATCGCAAGAGCTCCCCGATTATCTAAGGTATGTGTTCTTGGAAAATAGAAATATACTTCCGGATAGTGCAGATGATTTAATTGAACAGCACGTAGAAGCTCTCATCTCTGCTCTGAAGAGATACAAGAGAGCTATGGGTTGAACTATTGATGATATAATTGGTGACTCTTCGGGTAAACATATGAGCCATCTCGAAGAAGATCGCATGCCCACAGGTAAGCCCCATTGTCGTCTAAATCCTTTCAGAAAATGATCCACCATTTACCTCGTCGAAGTCTGAGTACTCGAGGTAACTATGTCGTGCCATGACAATAAATAAGGCGCTAGATGTTAGGCAACCCATCGTTTATCATTTTTCATTTATCATTTATCGTTTTGTCTTTCTAGTACTTGTTTTGCTTTTGATAAAAGAAAATCCAAAAATAAGAGTCGTGCCACGACCAAAACTAAGGCGCTTGGTGGGAGGCAACCCATCGTACTAATCATTTTCATCGGTTTTGAGCAAATATAGGTGCGAGAAGTATTCAACGAGGAGATTGGTTTCAATTGAAGATTTGGACGTATTACATGGTAAAGGTGGTAAGTTAGGTATAAGGATGCGTAAGGCTATGGAATAAGCATTACTCATGCTTAAATAGGCATCGAGGAAGGCTAGGCCTAGGTACAACTAGGCCACGAACAATACAAAACCTATCCTATAGCCTAAGGTCTCGGAATCTAGTGTGCTATACACTATGCGCCGCCCATTCCTAAGTGTGCTTTTGACTATGCGCCGCCTATGCTATAGCATTAGGTCTCAAGATCTCATATGCCATAGACTATGTGGCGCATATGTCTCTAAATGCCATAGACTATGCGGTGCATATGTCCCTAAATGCCATAGACTATGCGCCGCATATACCATGACTATGCCGAGCATTATGCGCTGCATATGTGGCATTTTTGTCTCCAAAACCGATTGTAAATGGGTCAAAACCCGACCCATTCCCTTCCTATATAAAGGGGACTTGATCTTGAAACATTACCATATTAGAAATTGACCCAAAGGCGCCGCACATCCATCCAAATCATCTCAAAATTTCTCTTTTTGCTCTTCCAATTCACAAGAACATCTCCAAAGGCTTCAATCACGTAAGTACTCTTTTATTCTTCATCTATTTCTCGTAAGTACTACGTTTCTATGCCTATTATGAATTGCTACATCTTAAAAGACCATTGGTGATGTTAATGTGTTTGGATTGTTGATACACAACCATG
Source organism: Capsicum baccatum var. pendulum (assembly GCA_030864225.1). NCBI lineage: Eukaryota > Viridiplantae > Streptophyta > Magnoliopsida > Solanales > Solanaceae > Capsicum > Capsicum baccatum. The sequence continues at coordinate 200,665,560 of CM061550.1, read as the reverse complement.
TGAGTGAACATATACGTTAGGATAATCTTGACTTGTTTCCGACTTGAATTTGGTTTTAATAAGCATTGTTATACTATTTGCAGAATTGCCATGGCTGTGAACATTGCTTAAGCTTGTTACTTGGATACTTACATGTTAGACTATCCCGTTCATCGGGATAAGACTTATAGTTGCCTACCGACATAGGAGGTTGTGATTGTTGAAAATAACTATACCATGATGAAACCCCTATGTAGTAGTGTTGTTATACCTAACATGAAAGTAGTGCAATGGCTGCAAGTAGTGATACATCACTAATTTTCTTGTCAGGATATAGTTCCTAAAACGTATGTCGATGAATTCTGAGTAATCAACCACTTTCACTTCACTAGTTGGTGCCAACAACCTAAGTGTGGGGTGGTACCTCTACTGCTTGTTTATAAATTGTGTCCATTGAGATGATGCTAACATGACTGTATTGAGATCTCAGGTACAATGGCACCACAAGACAAGGCAAAGATAAGGCTACCAATTCACAACAAGGCAAGAAAAGAGGCCAAAGAGAGCAAGGAGAACCCTCCTTGATGCAAACACCTCGACTCACTCTTGGAATTAAGTGGGATACTTATGAGGAACATCTAAGGATGACGACTCTGATGATGATTCTGATGAAAGGGGTATGACCCCAGACATAGAGAACGAGTCCGACTAACCAGGTTTTTCCACTGAGGACAGTGTGTCCCGTCTAAGTGTGGGGTGATGGTATTTGTATGCTATACTTCTCTATTCGCATTTGCATTTATGTTTGTTTGCTTAGTTTTTTTTTCGTTTTGTTTTTTATAGTAGTAAATTTTTTCTTAACTTCGCATGAAACTATTCTAATAGGCAGCATGAGATTATAACAAGAGTATGTGCTACAATTATGACTATTGAGACGTTTAGGCTCTAGTTGTGACTCATTATGTGATATTGTGTGGTTCAATTCCTTCACTTGTTGGGTCAAGTGTCTATATTACTTCCAATAAATTCGACCATGTGCTTTGTGTGTGTGAGATAATAGTATATTCTATGATTGTGGCTGATGCTAGAACTTGCCCGGTATGTATGCGCAGTGAAAATAAGGAGTGTAAGTTTAGGAGATGATTTAGGCATTTCTTTGGCAACCTATACATGTATACCTTTGTTTTACCTACCCTTGGACATCATCCTAGTTAAACCCTTTTGAGCCTTTAGCCTATTTCTTTGACAACCTCGTATGTAAGCCTAATCTATTTCTTTTAAGACCGTAATTTGATCCAAATTCCTAAGTGCTTTAAAGTGATAAAAAAGTCATGTGACAACATAAGAGGAAATTGGGTAAGTATGATGCTTTAAATTGTAATGGTGCTTGAATGAGTTATGAAAAAGAAAGTGCTATCATAAGAGGTATGTTGTGAAAAAAAAAAAGGAAAAGAAAGCTGAAAAGTGAGTTGTGCTTAAAATTGAAAAATAAAAATAGGAGAACAAGGGTGGTAGAAGAAAAGAAGAAGAAAGGTTAAAAGAAAAAAAAAGAATGTCAAAGATACAATGTGATGTATTAAAGTGCTTAGGAACTTAGTCACTATTTCTGGCCAAAATAGTCCTACCCGTCCCTTAGCCTACATTACAACCATTAAAAGACCTATTTGATCCTAATCTTAACATTCTGACATTTAGTGGAGTATTACATTAAGGGCAAGCCTATGGTCATCAGTTGCTACATATGAATTCTTTGTGAGAGTGAGAGCAAGGATATTTTGATACCCATGTTTGAAAAATATGCTATACTTGTGAGTGATTATGGGTCATATTGTGAGACACACATAGTTGATGAGTTTTGGATTGTTGTATATGATTCCTTGTGCCTTAACTTTTGCATGCGAGTTGACCACCATCACGAGTCTATGCTAGAGGCTAAACTGTTTCTACTAATAATCGGAAAGCTACTCTTTGTTGATAATTGTTGTGCTTGTCTTGAAGAATGTTTTGTGTTGTTGCTGTAAAACCCTAAGTTGATGTTTAGAAGGACAAGATATTTCGTTCAAGGACGAACAAAGCTCTAAGTGTGGGGTGTTGATGATAGGCGAATTTACACGCCTATATCAATATATTTTGCACATATTTTAGCCTAGTTTTGAGAACAAATTATATATTTCATGCACTTTTAGTCCTTTTTCCAATAAGTGAGCTAACGAACATGATTAGCAAAGTTTCAGGTATAAATGATGCAGAATTCAGCATTTTATGGCTTACTTGACGCAAAAGAAAGCTCACGAAGGAAGGAAAGGGAGTTTACACGCCTAAGGACCAAAAACGCTGCATGGAAAATCTGTCCCGGGCTAAAACAGCATTTCTGAAGACTTTGGGGACTTGCAGTAACTTAGTTGGATTTGGACAATGATACATTAACCTAGTACAATTGGGTTATGTATTTCATTAGTTTATTTGGATTATGATAATGTTACATTAACCTAGTACATTTGGGTTAAGTATTCCATTAGCCTAGTAGGATTTGGTTAGATATTTATTTACCTAGTAGGATTAGGATATGGGTATTATAAATACCCTATCATGCTAGAGATTTTGAACAATCTTCTATTGAACAATTAATCTTCTTCCATCCCTCTCTTCTTCCACCACAACAATTCTACAACTCTTCTAATCTTTCCATTACTCTTATTTTCTTCTTCTATTCTTAAAACCCGCAATAAGAGAACCATTACCACGCTAAGGAATCACGCCTCATGCCTATCACTTGAGCTACACGCAATTAACCAATGTTGTGATATAATAACAATGTTAATCGTGATCTCCTTCGCATTCATGGGTAACTAAACCTCTCTGTTGGGGTTATGGAAGCCGAATGAGTTACTATCTATTGCTGTGAGTTTGTGAGTTCGCAACACGTATACTGCTTATATCATTATTCTCTTCATCTTAATCTACATTCTTTGTGGTTGCAAACACAAGAATACGCCAGTATAACATTTAACTTGTTCGAAAGAAAGGTTATTTGTCTGGAAAAGAGATAGTGTAAAGGTAGTAGGACACCCTTTCCTATTAAAAAGCTAGTGCCATAACTGGACTAACCTCTTGGAGAATTCATACCGTTAGATACGCTTTAAGCTCGAAAGAGTTAAAGTGAAATAATCCTCGAATAGGTCAAAAGACGCCTGGATTTACCATCGAATACAATTCTCTATAAGCAGTTGCATGTCAGAATTCTACACACTCATAGCCAATAGAGACGTATACCTCAGAAGGTGGACATAACCCCAACGCTTCAATTCTCATTGTTTACAACTTACGTAACAATATTTCTCTCTTTACTTTATTATTTTCAGCTTTTACTTTAATTGTTTTGGTTACACATTACAATCCCCCTTCTTACGAGACTTGCACTAAAAGTTTAGTAAGTTTGCTTACTTGTTGGCCAAGCTATTCCCTGTCGGATCGGCGCCCAACCCAGGTTGGGTTCTATATTTGCTAACGACCGCTTTACACTCCCATGAGAGCTATAGATTGAGCGTTATCAAAACCCAATATACTCACCTGTTCGAGCCTTTAGGTATATCCTAACCCTTTACTTTTGCAGACAAAAGTTCTTTTAGTTGTGAATATTATAATGACCCTTCAGGTCATTATCTGATTTTCCATACATTTTAGCCATTTAGAGTTTTTCTATGGCTTTACCAAGTCATTTGTGACTTGCTGGAGCTTAAAGTTTAGTTACCTGGCAGTTTATTTTTATTTAGAGCCGATTTTATATTTTTAAGTCTTTGATGGTAAGGATTGGATATCGGGCATAAAATCCAGTTAAACAACCTTTTATTTTAATTCTGACAGTTCCATCAGCTCTAGAATGTCTATTTTAGGCTAGAAGGGCCTTTGGGTTGGGTCCCAATGCTTTTTAACTCATTTTTGGGCTATTGGTCGGAATTTGATCAAACTGGACCATAGGTGTGGGGGCCATTTTCTTATTGAAATGACCCTGAATGGAAATTTTGATGGCACCATTGAGTCTGAAATATTGAATTTGATAGGGTAGCATAGTTTATTTGCATTTACGGGATTCTGGATGAATCTCGAGGGGTTGGTGGAAACTCTGATTTTTCTAAGTTTTGGTTTTTGCAACTCATCTAGTGTATCCGCCTAAGTGGACCTTTGGTCACTTAAGTGGCCAGGGCCAACCATATGAACCACTTTAGCGAAGGCCTATTCGCTTAAGTGGACTTTGCTTATGCGATATCCTAATTGCTTAAGCGGAGGGAAGCCCAAGGCCGGGATCACTTAAGTGATCCATGGACCGCTTAAGCGGTCAAATGACCTCTTAAGCAGCACCTGGAGGGCATTAAATTTCTCTTTACCCAATTTTATCCCTAATTTTCACAAGTCTTAAGAGTCAAAAACCCTAGAGTGTATAGAAAATTGGGAGAGTGATTTTTAAGAGATTGTGGGGTGTCATGAGCTCAGGATAACCACTCATTAAAATCCTTGTATATTTCCTCTTAATTCATGTTTAAATTATTCAATGTAGACCTAAATCCCTAGATGTTTGTTGAGTTGATTTTGGCATTGTTTGAGCTCGGAATTATCCCTTCATTCTGGAGGGCAAACTATCCTTGAGCATTGAGGAACATGTAGATAGTTTTGAAAGTGTGATTCCTTAAGTGGGCCCCACATAGGATTTTGACTTGATTTTGCACTCAAAGTATAAAATGTAATATTGGTACCGTTGTTCTCGTATGAATACATAGATTACTCTTTTAATATAATGGCATTGTGCGAAAGTTTCTCGAAAGGGGAGATTATTGATTTAGCAGACTTTATCAGGCTTTCTTAGACGTCTTGGTAAGCGAAGCTTACCTTTCTCTTAGATTGGGCTTAGTGTGATTCGAATTTTTTAGCCGATTAAGGAACCATAATTAGGTACAATTGACTTAACCACTTGTTCTTTAGTTAGGATTGATACCTTTGGACCCAATGTGGCTTATTTAGCATCGTGTAGTGTGATTAGATACCTTAGTCTAGTTAGGGGTAGAACTTTCCTTAGAACGGATTATCGAGGTTAGAAGTGGGCCCCTCTGGATAAGACTGCTATTAGATCCCTGTAGACTCATTAGCCCTTGCATGTTATTTTATTACATTCTTGAGCCCAAAGAGGTTTTAGACATATGATATTTCACTTTAGATTGGTGTTGGGGGAGATGATGTGTTCCGATTTTAGTCTAATGAATTATGAAATTAAGATCAATTTGATTCCGACATTATTTACACTACTACTCTCAGTTCAAGTCTGATATTCATAATATTAGTTCTAGTTCAAGTATGACTTATGACATGCTCGTTCCAGTTCAAGTCCGACATTGAGATGTTATTTATGATTATTGATGTGCTATAGAAATATAGTATTTTCAATGCTTAAAATGAGGAAAATATGTAGGTTTCTGAGGTTATTTTGTTAGATATGATGCGTTTTGGGTATGTTTTTCGGGAAATCATATTTTGGATGATAAGTTCATGAAAAATGTGTTTGTGGCTACTTTTGCAGAAATTATAGATGTTCAAACTCTTTTTGAATTGATCATGATCAAAGCATGTTCGAGAATCGAAGAAGAGCTGAAAAGATGACTCCCTGCATTTACTAAGTTAACCTGCGGACCGCATATAGGACCTACGGACTACAAGTAGGCAAAGCAAGTGCCTGAAGTCCAAAATCCCGAGAGCTAAACTTGCAAGATTTGCAACCTGTGCCATGTACCTATGCCCAGGGTCAGAGCACAGGTATAGACCACATGTGGCCACTGACCCTGGTTTATCCTATTTCATTTGGGATTTGATTTAGGGTTTTCTCATGTACTATAAATACCTTTTATATGTTTTTTTCAGTAGGAGTTACTCACTTTTGATACTCACAAACATATTTTGATTCCAAGATCTGATTTTGATCTTGGGATTCTCTTATATTAACTTCAGTTGATTAATTCATTTATGGTAGTGGATTTTATTACTTCTTGTCATTGTGATTTCATCTATGCTTTCCATTATGAATGATATTGATTTCTTCACAAGCATGAGCGGCTAAAACCCATAGTTATTGTTGTGGAAACCCTGACAGATTGGCAAAGTAGGAGAAATGCGTTGTTGTTCTGAACCAATACCCATGCATGCATTGCTTTATCTTTATTATAATAGTTTTCTTAATTAGTGCACATGTTAGGATCCCGCCTAGATATTGTTTCTTACTCCAAAAGAGGAGTAGTGACTAGGAAAAGATAAAGACCACAATAATTTGGAGTTTAACTGTCGATCCACACTTTTAGGTTTTATCTAAGTAAGATTGTTTGATTTCATCTAATAACTAGAGACTCACGAGGTAATAGTTCACTAGGATCAAGATAAGGGTTAGTAAGGCAACTTCTTGAGACTCAAAAGTTAAAGGGTGAAATCCTTTTGCTCGTCCAAAAGACTGTAGAAGGTACATAACTTATCGATTCTACATGAAAAGTATCAGGTTGGTTCAACAAAGCACGAAAAGCCTACAGAGTTGAGAAGACAGGGGGAACACAATCCTGGTGTTCATCTACACCGATTACAATCGAAATTAACATAGTTACTTGCTCGAGATTACTACACAAAACCCCCCATTTTCTTTTCTTGTTATGCCTGCGGACTACAACTACAGAGCCACAATTCCACATGTTCCCTTAGGATTCGACCCTTACCTTGGTTGGGTTATTATATTTTGATAGTGATCGTATCATCATATGGAAGAAGGTGTTATTTGGATGTCATCAATGGTTATGGAACTGGTTCAGTTTTAGTGTTTACTATTACGACTCGAACTAGGGCCTAGCCATGACGGACATCCCAAACCATGAAGACCCGGACGTCCTACTCTATCTGATCTGTAATCATGCACAACATTCATATCATAAAAGAAAATTTGGAAACAAAATCTGATATGGAAACATGGTCATTAACTCTGGGTTTCAATACATAAGAAAGAAAGCTGCAATTCAAAACATCTAAATAAGATCTGACTCAGTCTACGAAATCTCTACTACATCTAAAAACTATTTCAAAAATTGGGACAAGGCCCCCAGTGGACCTAAACCAAAATAAATAACATAATCCGAAAGACACAGGCCTTCTGGAATTAAGAAGGCTCACAAAATGCACACTTCACTGCTCTCTGAAAACTCTATTGTTTAGCAGGACCTCTAAACTGAGATTTAGAACCTGGGAGGTAAGGGGTCAATACAAATGTAATAATTTATATTCAACATATATAAGAGTAATTTAAAATAGTTCATAAACATATCATACAGTCAGAAATCACATGGGCATTTTTGAAAGACTATGTAAAATCATCTGAACTCTAAGACATTCTTTGTTTTACTTCTGTGCTAGGTGGTATCCCCTACAACTCTGAAATTCCACGGGCTATATGGAAGCTGCCATTAACTCGACAGCCAAGCCCTCAACCTAAGTGTGCCGTGAGGGTTGGAGTCTTTAACTCTACCACGCCACACGGCCATTGCCAGCGTACAATAATAATCTACTCATATCGGCAAATATGATTTTAGGCTAAGAGTTACTTGAACTTAAGCCCTCTTTGGGTAGCCACCTAACTCTCTTTAAGTCCATTTTTAACTCTTTTAAAATCATGCATCTTCTGAAAATATACTCTGAAATCTCTTATCTGTTATGGCATACATACTTATGGTATCGTCATACCATTGACTTGCATGTCACATCTATGAGCCATTATTAGCATATTATAATCTCTGTTTTCAACACATAAATTCGGGACCACCATATTAATAAATCATTTCAAAGAACTTTTTCTCTAAAACTCATGTAAACACATGTATGCAACTTTCTTTGTCAAACTTTCAATGATGCGAGGTGGTCATGTCAAATCTCTTAATCTCATGCAAATGTTTCTCTTTTAACAAAATATATTTACATCAAGAAACGCCCTCTCTTAAATCTGTAAATCATGCTTAAAATACTATGGTATTTGAGTAAACAAATTTCAAGCCATAAATCATGCATTCCAAATCCTTCACATTAAGATCATAAACTTAAAGTCATCACAAAAGAGGGATTTCATAAGTGTTGCTCTCAAACAATCTTAAATCTAAATTTTCATACATATATATATATATATATGTAAATCAATTTAAGGGGGAAAGGCCTAAACACCAAATCAACAATACAAATAAATATTCATAATGCATAATAAAATCATGTATTTCAAAAACCCCTTTCTAAATTCATACTTGATAATCTTTAAATCATGTTCTAGTGTTTATAAACCCATGTAGTTTTTAGGATAAACCCCACGTACCTCAAATAGAAAATTAGAGACTGATTCTTGAAAACTATGATTTGGGGATTCCAAATCTTCAATCAATTTTGAAAACCCACGGTTGAATCTTGAGATCTTTGGAAGAGGTTTTAGGATGATTAGGGTTTTTGCTTTGTAGAGAATGAAGATTTGGGCATAAAGTGATTTTGTTATGCCATTGATTATATGTCTATAGACGGATTGGGGGTACAATAATTTCCCAAAATACCCCTTTTTGACCCTCAACGTAACTGAAAAAATATAACTGAGAGCCCAATTATATGGGCCACCATGACCCGCCACTATCGCAGTGGCTCACTGAAAATTGACGAATGGGATTCTTGGGGTCACTGCGATGCTGAGCCATTGCATTATCCCACTTGTTGGGACCAGAAGCTTTAGCGCGACACGCCACAATCGCACTAGGCTATTGGAATTTGACAATTGCTAAATAGACCACCTCCGCAACGCGCCAAACACAAAAATGACGGTGTTTTATGACTAGGACTTAAATTAGCCATAACATCTTGCCCGGGTATCGAATTTGGGCAAATCTCATATCGACGGAAAGATCATTCAATTTTCCATACTACATAATTAATTAACATAAAAAATTATATAGGATTTATGGCTTTTGGATCATCTACGCATAGAAATGATGGTTTTTATTCTAGCCTGAAATGCAGGGTGTTACATTTACTATATGTAAAGATCTATGGTTATGGTTTCGATTTATAGATACTTGGCGTAAGTGGTGTATTACTTCTTCTTGATCGCATCCAATGGGATTATGGGGGCCCGTGTTGGGCTATTTACTTTATTTGTATCTTCTGTCCAGTTATGTAGAGGTAGTTATGTTCTCTTTATTATTATTATTTTGATTGTTTACTCTTAGTATTTGAAGTATTATTCCTAGTTTTCCCTTTTTCTTTGTTTTGATACTCATATTACACATCTGTAACTTTTTACTGTAGAACCCAGTACTAGCTGCCGTTATTGACGTAGTTATTGTGCTGGTCAGAGTTTTGAGATAGGGTGAGATCTCGGAGTTGGAGTTGACCTTTTCTCCATCTTTTATTTTTGATAGTCTTTTTATTTTCGATTCTATTGTATATTGACCTTGGTCGTACTCATATTTTTTTAGCCTAGAGGCTCTTGTACTATTTTTGCTTACCTACTAATGGGGTAAAGTAGGTGCCATCAAGACTAAAAAATTAGGTCGTGACACTTCTTCCCTTACTAGATCCTCTATTTTCTTTTGCTTGAGGTCTACGACAAGAAGAAGAAAAAGAAGGTATTGATGATTATGAGGCTGAATTAGACCCTGTTGACTGTGATCGATCATATCTACCTCTATCTTTGAGATGTGGACAATATCATACCATATGACCCTTTACACCACACTAATAATATGTATTTGAACTATGCCGACCTTCCTCTCTATGTGCTCGACCACACTATCTAAATGTAGGTCGAGATGGTGATTCCCGATTGGTACCTCTCTGCGATAGTAACTCTGGAGCCCTAAAAGTCTAACCCTGCTCATATTTGCATCTCAAAAATAGAGCTGGAGCATTACATTTGGAGCGCATAACTGACTGGGTCGCTTAGGTGGCGCCCCTTACTAATGGAAATTCCACTTCTCCATTAATACTGGCTAGCTAGCTCTCTTACTCTTCTCTTTCTCGCTATTTACCTCACAATTTTGCTGATTCGTCTAACCACTGATCACATGCCATGATCCAACCCAAATCTTTATCATAGCAATAGTAGAACGAAGGTTCTTCAAAAGACCTGCAAGGCTATTTACAAAATGATGAATCCATGGTATCTGTGTGCTAACCAACTTTGGACAATTGTGTAAACTGTATGCAACACTCTTTGACACCAATGTTACCCTGCCTTAAAGATTGAAGTTCATCTACCTTTTTTTTCTGAGCTTTAATGGCATGAAATGAACCTTTAAGGCCTTCATAAAGTTTATCTAAATCATTGGGAGAGTACCGTGACCTTTTGAGGCTACCCACATATCATACAAATCAAACACAACATCTTTCAATAGATAAGTGTCCAATTCAACCACATCTATGTTCGAGACCACATCACCCTAGAAATTCTATGAGTCTCATCAATGAACAACTAAATGTCCTCTGCAAAATTATTACCTATGAACGCTGGAGAATTTATACAGAGGGAATCTTGTGATCTTAGATTTGGCTAACCCTCCTTGATTAGCTACAAGTACACCCATATCCTGTCTCTATGCCCGAGTAGATACTAATTGTGTGTACAACTATATCACTCATTTGAGATCTGGGTCTAAGGCACCTGCTGGATAGATATGAACTGCTGTTGATACCACTAGGGTGCAAAAACCACTGTATGTCCTTCTGTCTCAAGAAATTGAGGACCTAGAAGCGTAAAACCTACCAAACTTTCTTGAGCCCTATTCAGATCCACCAATACAGGAGGTTGCTCTATAGTCGTTGCCTCCTTAGTGGTGCTAGTAGTGGCCTATTTGGCTACCTTATCCTAATTTATAACAGACATGATATGTATCACATATAAGCAGAATATAATTCAGAAGTAACTTTTAATGATTTAGCTCTATTGCTTGATCTAAATTATAAAAATCAATATCAAATTCTTAAATGCCCTTACAGTCACTTAATTGTTAATATAGCCCGCAACACATTAATAAGTAAGGTTCTACTGGACACAACTTCATAGACTCCCTAGGACAACTGAACCTAGGGTATGATACCATGTTTTTCATGCCCCAAAATAATAATGACGTATAAGAATTGTATGGACCTACTTTACAAGAAATTTATGACATATACAGCATTATGGGATAATAACAAACAAGATATCTAATAAAAGCAGTATGTACGTACGGGGGAGTAACATTAACAAAAACTATCCAATACAATACTGAATGATATACATGAAGCCTCTAATAAGTTTAACATACTATACAACTAATAACAAGTTAAGACAAGCTTCGACATACCCAACTAAAGATATGTATATATAATAAAAAAATACTAGACATACACTGGCTCTAAAGAGAGATGGAGCTCACTAAAATATCAGCTGGAAACAACCTGTTATCTTGCAAATTTGAGACTGCATTAATAGAACATAGATCCCCCAAGACACCACCACATAAACAACATGTACTAGTATGAATGTAGACAAAATAATAGTAGGATAAATGTGGAAACTTATTTGAATCAAACACTAAAGTGAAAGATGTATGAACATACAAGCAGTACACATATGTTATGAAATTGTAACCTATAATTTGCCTAGGTGATGTGTTTAACAATTATGTAGTATGAATGATCATAATATGGCGTATTGAAGGCAATTTGAGAAAAGTACAAAGCGTATGTTGCTCAAATATTCATTGTTATTCTTTTATATGCAAGGTATTCCCCTATCAGGGGCTCACTATGATATTCTGCCTGTAGTTCATATATGCCATATGTTAGCTCGAGTAGGAGAAACTAGTGCATGAAATTCCAGTTGATTCTAAATACAAATGATGCCACAAAAGCGGGTACACACCAATGTCCAAGATAACTATAATGGTCTGGTCTCAATCTTGTGCACAGAATCACGTCGAGCAGATACGCCAAGTAAAACTTATGCATCCTCAGATCTTTAGTATTTATCAAATTATGTCGTAAAGGCCAATGACATGTGAATTAAGGTAATTGTCATTTATCTAATACATATAAGTGCAGTTATGCTATTGACATTTAGTTTAATTCATAATGTCTGACATGTATATCTTGTGGCCTAAGAATTTTAAGTAAAGAAACTTATGATAAAATGGAATATTGTGAAGATTCGACATAAGGAGACCAATACGAATACTTATAAGCCTAAAAGTAGAACATAGGAATGATATATAAGATAAATAAAGATTCTATCCTCATATTTCATGAGAATTATATTAACGTTGGTAAAAAGAAGCACATACATAGGGTGGTGCCTTAATGGAAAGGAAAGGTTTAGCTTTATATACCGTAGTGCTTTGTTAGCTACGATGGTACTCCAAGCCCCAAACAAGTGTAGTCTTTATCCATCCAACAACTAGTACCCGCTATCTGATGTGCAACCTACTAACTACAAGGATATACTACAAACCCATCGAGTCTTCAGCTCCTGAAAACTCTTCTCACAAGGATCTGACCACTGAAACTTGACTTTTTTTTGAGCCAATCTGGACATAGGGGATGCAATAGAAAAAAACCCTCAACAAACCATCTGGGCTAATTTCTTACTGCTTCGATCTTTTGAGGATCAACCCTAATTCCATTATCGGAAATAATATGACCAAGGAATGCTACTGACCTTAGCCAAAACTCACAATTACTGAATTTAACAAACAACTAATGATATCTGAGAGTCTGAAGCACAATTCTGAGATGGTCTGCATGATCACGCTCACTGCAGGAATAAACAAGAATGCCATCTATGAATACTATGACGAATATGTCCAGGTACTGCTGAACACACAGTTCATCAAGTCCATGAAAGCTGTTGGGGCATTGGTAAGACCAAAGAACATGACTAGGAATTTGAAGTGACCATACCGAGTATGGAAAACTGTTTTTGAAATGTCACATTCTCTGACTCTGAGCTCATGATAGCCTAATCTGAGGTTTATCTTAGATTAATAACTGGCACCCTGAAGTTGGTCAAATAAGTCATCAATTCTAGGAAGAGGATACTATTTTTCGACCATGACTTTATTGAGCTGACGGTAGTCTATACATATTTTAAGAAAACCGTCTTTCTTGCGCATGAATAAGACTGGTGCACCCCACGGGGACACACTGGGTCAGATAAATCCCTTATCTAATAGATCCTTCAACTATTATTTCAGTTCTTTGAGTTTTACTGGTGCCATTTTGTATGTCAGAATAGATATTGGCTGAGTATCTGGAAGAAAATCAACGCCGAAGTCTATTTCCCTTTCAAGAGGAATTCCTGAAAGATCTTTGGGAAAGACATCTGAATATTTATTCATGACTGAGTCTGATTCAAGACTGAGAGTTTTAGAACTAGTGTCATTAACTCAAACAAGATGATAAACACATCTTTTATATATCATTTTTCTTGCCCGAAGGTAGGAAACAAGCTAACCTCTAAAAGATGAAGTACTACCCCTCCACTCTAGGACGGGTTTATTTGGAAACTAAAATTGGACTATTCTATTTTTGTAGTTGACTGTGGATAGCAGGAATGCAGCCAATCCATGTCGGAATGACATCAAAATCAGTCATCTCTAATTCGACTAAATCTACTGAGGTTACTTTCTGAAATATATTAATCGGACAGTTCCTGTATACCCGTCAAACTATGATAGTTTTTCCCACTGAGGTAGATATTATAAAGGGCTCTTCTAGAATTTTGGGACTGACTCCAAAATCAACTACTATATAGGGAGTAACAAAGGACAAAGAATCTCCTGGATCTAGCAAAGCGTAAACAAGCACATTAAAGATCTGTAACGTACAAGTAACCACAACAGAAGAATTTTCCTGATCTTTCCGGGACTGGATAGCATAAAGTTGATTTGGGCGTTGCCCACTGGTAGCACTGGAAATGGCACCCTACTAATTTGGGCGACCGGACCGAGTTGAGAAAAGGTTCTGCTGACCCTGATAGCCTGACTAGGGAAAATCTCTGACTCTGTTGCCTGGCTTGCCATATCTAAAACAGAAATCGCTACCAGCTCTGTAAGCACCCTTGTAGTTCTTACCACAAGTCTAACAAAGGGGATTAGTTCGGGCATTGCTGACAGTGCCTTGAGACTTAGAGCCTGGCGCCCTATCTCTATTACCATCCCTGAACTTAGGAGATAGAGCACTGGCTGAAGAAAGAGCTGGAACTGATGACTTAGGATGAATCTGAGAATGGTTTCCTCCTTCTGAGTTAGGCTGAGCAAAGTTGAAACTACCTATCCTTGCTCTTTTATTCTACTTTTACCTCATCTCAATCTTTTGCTTCTCTATCTGCTGAGCATGAGTCATAAGCCTGGCTATGTTCATGTTACTATTCAATATCGCGGACCTGTACTCATAGACCGCACTATCATTCACCCCAGAGACAAACTTACTCATCTTAACCCTTCTATCTGCAACCACATAAGGAGCATATCTATCTAATTGAGTAAACTTAATAGAGTACTCTTTCACTATCATGTTTCCTTGCCTAAGGTTGATAAATTCTAACACTTTAGCTTCTCTTAGCTCTTGGGGAAAGAATCTATCTAAGAATGTGGTGATGAACTCCTCCTACTTAATAGGCTGTTCTTCATCTGGCCTTTCTGACTTTCACTGTTTAAACCAAGTGTGAGAACTATCTTTAAACTTATATGCAGCTAGATTAGCGCTCTCACTAGTAGTAACTTCCATGATATCAGTAACCTTTTGAACCTGATTGATGAATTCCTGAGAGTCCTTATCTGAATTAGACCCTAGAAAGGATAGATGATTTATTCGAGTAAAGTCCGAATCCTGGCTGCAGCTGAATTGGCCACTAGGTTGGCTAGAATGACAGCTGGTCATTTATTTTGTACAACAACTAACTAAGCAATATCACAATCCATATTATAATAAGTTGGAGATTTCATGAAGTAGAAGTTCTAAAACAACACAAGGGTTACACATGTATCCATAATTCACTAACTAAGACATTTCATCAAACATTTGACATGCATAAACTTGTACATAATTGAGGATTTCATATTATCATACTTGTATGGCACTTTTCCTTCACATACGAATTTAATCAAACACATGAAGAGCATACTTTGGTTATACCATCATCAATGCATCTAATTATCATGGTTGCATGAATAATTTTGCATGTTTGAAAGGTTTATTATGATTATTATGCAAATCATCACATACTAGGGTCAATTATTGGAATATGTAATTTAAAACACGAATCAAAACCCCACAACATCATGAATATGAATTTCAATTCAATTTAAATCATGAAAATTCATACATACACAAATCTTGGATTTTTAAAAGAGATTCTTGAGCTTCATGGGTGAAAGGGACCCATGAATCAACACATGACATACCTGGGTTGTGATTTTCTTGAAGTTCTTGGACTTGAAGAACTTGAATCTCTTAGTTTCTTGATGAAGATTTGGATCTTGTTTCTTGGGGATTATCTTTGAGAGAAAACCCTAATTTGATGTTGTAAATGGGTAATGAACTTATGAGCCTTGATATGATATAAGTAGGTAATAGAAACGGTGGTAAAAAACCAAAAATCCCTTTTTAAAAATGACTTAAAATAGTTAAATGAAGTATTCGACGGTGGGTGAGTCGGTCCATTACTGGGTCGACAGTCCGTCGGTCCTGACCATTGTATTTGGGCAGAATAGGGGTTCACTGCCTCTCCTACGATGGCTTGGACGTCGGCCTGAGCCATAACCCTTAGGCAGAGTGTGGTCTCACTACCTCCGCTGCGATGGCTTAGGCGACGGTCCGTCGCTAGCTCGACGGTCCGTTGGCTCTCACCATCGCACTTGGGAAGTTTTGACTGATTCCTATATTTCGGCCATAACTTTTTCTTTCGATGTCAGATTTTGACGGAATGGGTATCGATGGAATGATTATTCAATTTCCCACTCAACAAAAGTGAAAATCTTAAAAATATCATATATATAAAAGTGGATTCATCTTACAAAGTAAGTTTCTAATATTCTTGAGATGATTTCAAGCTAGGTAGAATTACGGGGTATTACAATATATCCCCCTTGAGAAAATTCATCCTCGAATGAAACTGAGTGAGAGGGGAGAAGATAAATAGACATACATACTGAACATGAAAAACTGGAACATAATCTCATGACTGACATGACAAATAACTGAATACATCATACTGAATATGCATAGTTGATGCATGTGTAACTGACTGATGAATGCATTACTGAGTATTCTGAGGAACTAAGTTTCTCACAATGATAATGCATATCTGAGGCATGATTATAGGACTAAAATGGTGCATGAATTCTTGACTGAATATGCAATGGTATTTAATACCAAGTTCATAATGGAATTCTGAACATGAAACTGAGTAAGTTTGAAGTGAATTGTTACCTTGAGTTAGACCTAAGTTGGTGGAGAAGAAGTGAAGATACTTGGTTCGCATATCTGCTTCTTCTTCCCATGTAGCTCTCTCAACGGACTGATTTCGCCAAAGAACTTTGACTAGAGGGACTTCATTGTTCCTCAGTCTATGAGTCTGATAGTCTAGGATTTTGACTGGAATTTTTTTATAAGAGAGGCTATTCTAAACATCTATGCTCTGAATAGGGACTGCAATTGATAGGTCACCTATGCACTTCTTGAATAAGAGACATGGAAGACATGATGAACTGAGGGTAGATCTGAAGGCAATTCGAGCTCATAGGCTCCCCTACCAAAACGACTAAGAATTTTGAAGGGATCGACATATCAGGGACTGAGCTTTACCTTTTTACCGAATCTCTTCACTCCCTTCATGGGAGAGATATTTAGATAGACATAGTCACCAATCTCGAACTCGAGATCCTTTTTGTGCACATCTGCATAAGACTTCTGTCGGCTCTGAGCATCCTGGAGTCTTTCTCTGATCAACTGAAATTTTTCTAAGGCATTGAATACTAAGTCAGGCCCTATAACTGAGGCTCACTAACTTCGAACCAACCGACTGGAGATCTGCATCTCCTATTATAAAGAGCTTTAAATGGAGCCATCCAAATACTGGAATGATGGCTGTTGTTGTATGCAAACTCAATGAAAGGCAAGTGGTCATCCTAACTTCCCTTGAAATCAATTGCACACGCTTGTAGCATATTTTCTAAAGTCTGAATGGTCCTTTCTACTTGACCATCTATCTGAGGATGAAAGATGGTACTGAGATAAACTTTGGTACCAAGACCCTTTTGTAATAATTTCCAGAAATGAGAGGTGAACTAGGTACCTCTATCTAAGATAATAGATAATGGAAGACCGTGCAATATGACCAACTCTCTAATGCAGAGTTTGGTATAATCCTCGGCTGAGTAAGAGGTATAGATCGAAAGAAAATGAGCTGACTTGGTCATTCTGTCTGTAATGATCCAGACTGAATCATGCTGGAGACGAGTACGAGGCAAACCCATCACTAAGTCCATGTTTACTTCTTCCCACTTCCAAATAGGAATACTGAACTCCTATATGGACCCACTAGGCTTCTGATGCTCTATCTTAACTTGCTGACATGTAAACCACTTAGCCACAAACTCTGCAATATCTAGAAAAAGCATAACACTAAGCACTCCCGATACCAGATTGAGCAACCCCACATCCACCACCATGATATTATTGAGCTCCACCTTTAGTACCTTTAGAACTATCTCTTCTTCCCAGTGTACCACCTCTAACTGCATACACTAGAGTCGAACAAAGTTAAAAATTATAAATTTATTGGGGAGGACCAAAAATGCATTAGGGACAACATCTCACTAAATGACCAAACACATTACATAAAAAAAATTCCATAGAACAATTACGCTGAGGGGGCCTAGAAGAACCAAAATTACCTCTAAAACTCGATGAACTAAAATGAGACCCTTGGACTGCATGATCCAATCTTTGACTACCCAAAGCCTCAAAACCCTAAGGCATACTGCCTAAACTTGCAAAGTTTTTTGAACCAGTCTGCCATGCTAACTATGAAAACCTCTACTAGACAAATCCCTACTCAAGATAAATGACCACTATCTGCCACGTCGGTGTATCTTCTTGACACCACCACTATGACCACCCTAATGAATAGTCTTAATACTCATAGAGAGAGAAAGTAAGGATATACAAAAATTTTCATCAAATTGATCCATGAAAAATAAGGGAATGTACTTCCAAGCTTTGAGTTTTAACAAATCTTAAATGGAAATTTACTAATTTCTCACTTGGAAATCACTCTAAGAATGTTCTTCACTCAAGAGTAGTGCCAAAAATGTATTGTAAGGCTCCAAAGATAAAAATTAGTTGTTGGAAATGGTAGGGCTTTTCCCTTTTATGTATTGTGATCAAACTACATGAAAAATGCTCAAGCACTCACTCTCACAAGTAATTTCTAATGCAAACAAGTATCACACCATATGCTTGCCCTTATCTTTGATTATTGCTATCTAAAAAATACTTGGTTGGAGATCTCGAAGGACTTTTTATGGCTTGTAATGTAGGCTGGAGGTAGGGTAGGATAAGAATTTAGGATAAAAGTGACTACTCTCTCCTTGAACTCCACAAAACAATAAATAAATCAAACTTAGATTATTGACCACTTTATTTTTATACAACACATGTGCCTATCTTTTTCATTTTAGCTTACTCTCCTATTTAAAACATTCTTTTCTTATTTTTTTTGTAATTTCGTATTCTTTCCCTTTTTTTTCTTTCCTTTTTTGCTCCTTCATTCTCAATCATTAACTTGCTTTAAAGCACTTATTTAAGAGACCACTATACATGATCGCCTCTTCCAAGTTCCACCACACCCCTAACTTAGGATTTTATCCTCAAATTTGTGATTTCAAGTTCAAGGAGGGTAGAGTTCAAGCGATGGAAAATTTTGAAAAGGTTCAAGGCTTGTAATGTAGTTACCAAAGAAAGGTTAATAGGCTCAAATAGGGCGACTAGTGATACCATTCATAGGGTTTTTAGGCTAAAGTAGTTTCCAACAAACACAAAGGATACCTAAGATCATTTCACCAACCGTATATAATTAAGACTAGCTTAGAAAGACCAATGGGTCAAGTTATAAATGACTTAAGTAAGCATAAGAATCATTTAACAAATACTCGCCACACATGACATGCAAACTATTTTAAAACGATTGATTTCACTTCTGACTTAAGAACAAAAGGAGTCATTGTCTACATTACCCCCAACTAAGGAATTAGGAGTCACAAAAAGACTCAATGTGTTGTCACAACATCATTCACTTCCATGTGATGCCCTGAAAGTTGATCTGAAGTCATAGACAAGGAGCAATAAGGCGACATCCTGAGACTCACAAGGTAAAGGGTGAGATTTATCAATACGTTCACAAAATGGTTGATAATATATATCTTGTTGACTTTACATACAGAGCAACATAATATATGGGTTGAGTATGAGAAATTTATGTAGTTAAGAAGCCAAGGGGAACACAGTCCTAGTGTTTGCCTTCTATTGTTTAAAACTCAAAGCATTTAAGATTTGGTTACTACTTACGATTGATTTCAAATCCACCCATTTACTTTTCTGCACTTTTTGTGAATTACATCAAGCCTAAGAACCTATTCAACATTTTCCCTATGGGTTCAACCCCAACTAGTTAGGTTACCATATTTCTAATCGACCGCAACATATACTTTTTGGAGGTTAGTTTTGGGCGACATCAAATTTTGGTGCCTTTATTAGGGAAGGCGGTTTGAGTAGTTAACTGAATTGGTGAAGTTTGAGGGTTTTGTTTTCTATTCTTGATTTGGCATACGCTAGTGTATGTCAAACACTAGAAGAAGAGGCAATCCCTTACTTGTTTTGATCTAGAGCCTTAAAGAATTCTTTAAACATTGAGAAGAATGTTAGGTCAAGTTTGTGATGGTGTCCCTTTTGAGGTTCAAGACCCTCCTCCTCTATCGGTTGATCCCAATATGGAACTTCCGTGTGTTCCAGTTGATTTATAGAATGTGTAGATTTACAGACGCAATAGTTAATTGCTGCTGCTAAGGAAGACAAAAGAGTTGTCGAAGAGGCCCGATTAGCTGAAGATCCTGGGTTGGATCAGTAAGGAGACTAGCTAGACTACGGTAAGTAGACGAGCATAGAGACAGAGTTCAGAGAGTCAGATCTCCATTGATTCTTGTATATCAACACTTACACCCATACGATGATGAAGAAGATATGGGTTATGTTGAACCAATTGAGATAGGAGCCACCATTCCTCCTGCTTTACCCTCTAATATAAAGTTTGATATTACTAGTGCTATGATCCAATTATTGAATTTGAAGGGTGTTTTTTCGAGACCAGCTACTGATGATGCAAATATGCATTTTGCTAATTTGCACGTCATACACTATTTTAGGGGTAGATCAGGAAACTTTGAGGTTGAGATTGTTCCCATTTTCATTGATAGGTAAAATATCACTATGGTTAGGGGAACTTCCAAGAGGTTCAATCACTACTTTATATGGGTTGCGTAAATTATTTCTAAATAAATATTTCCCTCTTACAAGGATGCTGCAGTTGAAAGATGAAATTTATAATTTTAGACAGTTACCTGCAGAATCCTTGTATGAGATGTGGTTTAGATTGAAGAAGAAGATGAGCATAGTACTTAATCATAGAATCATAAGGTCAAATTTATTGGAAATCTTTTACAGATCACTGAATGTCAGTTCTAGAGCAATGGCATATATAGTTTCGGGAGGTACATTCATGCATCTATGATGGAATGCTATGCAAGATATGCTTGATGATATTTTGGTGACTAATAGAGGTTGGCATACTAGAGATGCCAAGCGTTGTATGGTATATATGCTATTGGAGCATCTAATGATTATGGAACTGGTAAGGAATTGGTAGCACAAGGAGTTACACAGCTTTGGATAGAAATTAGGCTGCTTACAAAATACAACAATGAGTGTTGAGAAAGTGAATGCAGTTGCAGAACAAGGATCTATTTCTAGAACTTTTGAGATCGAATTTAAAGAGGAAGCAAAGTATGTTGATCATAGGTTGGTGTATTTTTGAGCCCAAGGGTAACGGAATCAAGGTCAGATATATTATAATGACAAATATAGAGAAAAAAGTATAGAGAGAGATGGTGATTGATGATAAAAATATGACTGTAAGGAGAAGAGTGACAAGTTTGTTCCACCAGGTAGTCATGATTCAAAATCTAGAATGGAAGAACTTTTGTTAAAATTAGTCAAAGGACAAGAAAGTCAAGAAAGCTGTCTTAAGGAGATTAAGGTATATCTATCAGGGCTAAACCAAAAAGTTGAGTTACATGCTACTGTAATCAAATAACTGGAGCAATAGTATGGCTAGATGTCAACCACATTGAATTAAAGGAAACCTGGCACTCTTTCTAGTAACACAGTTGCAAATCCAAAGAATGATGGTCACTGCCATGCCGTTACTACTCGGAGTGGTAAAACCACTACATTTCCACTTGTACACTGTTGATAAAAAATAATGATGATAATTTTTGTTGATGTGCAGAGTAGTAACAAGCAAGATAAAGGAAAAAATGAGGTCTAGGAGCATATTTTAAAGCCCATCCTGAGACATTATCCTTCTTTTCCTCAAAGGCTAAAAAAGAAATAAGAAGAGGGTAAGTATGAAATTTTTTTATCAATGTTGAAGGAGTTGTCAGTTAGCATCCTACTTGTAGAAGTATTGTTGCAAATGGCAGGATATGGAAAATTCATGAATGATTTGATCACCAAGAAGAGGTCAGTCAGTTATGAGCAAGTCGACAATATTCATCATTGTAGTGCTTTAGCTACTAAATTATTGGTGGAGAAGAAGGAGGATTCTGGTGATTTCACTATACCTTACACCAGTAGATCTTTCAACTTTACTCATTAATTATGTGATTTGGGTTCTAGCATCATCCTTATTCCATTTTTAGTGTTTAAACAATTGGGGTTGGGGGCTCCCAAACCAACCATGATAAGACTAGTGATGGTAGACAGGAGTGTAACAAAACCAGTTGGTATTCTATATGATGTGTTAGTGAAGGTGGCTTTTTTCATCTTTTCTGTTGATTTTGTGATATTAGACTATGAAGTGGACTTTTAAGTCCTAATTATTTTTGGAAGACCTTTCTTGGCTACAATAAGGATATTGATTGATTTAGAGATAGGATATCTAATACTGAGACTCAATGGTGAACAAGTGATATTCAATGGATGCAAATCGATAAAGCAGCCTGATGAGTTAAGAGTGGTATCCGTGATTGACGTGCATGATAAGAAGACAGATTCATTCTATGATATTGATTTAATGACTATTTAGGATGATTCTCCTAATTTTGTTCCTATTGAAGAGAGGTTGGGTGTTGAAGCTCTAGTAGCTGTGATCATGAACTTCGACAGTGATGGTATGATAAGATAGTATGTGCACTCTATGGGAGTGGTTCTTATACGTATGCCCAAAATAAGCTTGATTTAGATCTGAAAAATAAAACCACTCCATCTGCTCGCCCATCGATTGAGGAGCCACCAATCTTAGAGTTGAAGGCCCACCCCTCTCATTTATGATATGCATTTTTGGGGGCCAATAATACTTTGTTGGTAATCATTGCAGCTAACTTGGTTGAGATAGAAGTAGAAGCTTTGTTATCAGTGTTATAGATTCAAGAGGGCTATTGGTTGGTCCATTGCAAATATTATTGATATCCTACCTGGTCTTTGTACTTATAAAACTCAACTTGAATCGGATTGTATTCCAAGTATAGAACATCAGCATCGACTCAATCCTCCTATGCAGTAGGTGGTGAAGAAAAAGATAATAAAGTAGTTGGATACTGTGAAGTGCATCGCATTATTGAAAGTAAGTGGGTCAATTCGGTACAATGTGTTCCAAAGAAAGGCAGGATTATTGTTGTGCCTAGTAAAAAGAATGAGATTGATCCAATGAGGCCAGTCATAGGATGGAAAGTATGTATGGATTATAAAAAATTAAAGCACGAACTCAGATGGACCATTAACCCATGCCCTTAATGGAGCAGATATTGGATAGACTTACGAGCAGAGGATGGTATTGTTTTCTTGATGGGTACTCAGGCTACAACTAAATCACTATTTCACTTGATGAGCAAGAGAAGATGACTTTCACATGTCTTTATGGGACCTTTGTATTCAGACGTATGCCATTTGGTTATGTAATGCTCCAAACATATTTCAGAGATGTATGATGTCAATCTTTTTTGACATGGTAGAAGACACCATTAAAGTGTTTATGGTTGATTTCTTCGCCGTTGGTGATTCTTTTGATGACTGCCTAGTTCACTTGGCAAATTCTCTTAGAAGTTGTGAAGAATACAACTTGTTACTTAATTGGGAAAAGTGACATTTCATGGTTAGAAGGTATTATGATTGGACACAAAATTTCAAATAGAGGTATTGAGGTAGATAGAGCAAAGATTGAAGTGATTGAGAAATTACCTCCGCCAATTTCTATGAAGGATATTCGTAGCTTTTTGGAACACATTGGATTTCATAGGTGATTCATCAAGAATTTTTCTAAGATTGCCAACCCTCTTTGTAGGGTTCTTGATAAAGAGAAGAAATTTGAGTTTACTCAAGCATGCTTGAAGGCTTTTGAATGTTTGATAGAGAAGTTAATAACTGCTCCTATTATAGTATTGCTAAATTGATCCTTTCCATTTGAGATTATATGTGATGCGAGTGGATTAGCCTTAGGGGTGTACTAGGTCAATGAAAAGAAAAAACCCTTTATCCCATCTACTATTCTAGAAAGGCACTAAATCCTGCTCAAAAGAAATACACCATCACTGAACAAGAGTTATTGGCAGTGGTTTTTGCCTTTGATAAGTTTAGGTCTTATTTGATTGGGACAAAGGTAACTGTGTACACTGATCATGCAGCATTGTGGTATGTGATATCAAAGAAAGTTGCAAAGCATAGACTGATTAGTGGGTCCTCTTGCTGCAGGAATTTGATTTCGAGCTCAAGAATAGAAAAGCCACTGAGAACCAAGTTGCAGATCATTTATCTAGACTTGAGGAAGAAGCTATGCAGAATGTTGAAGATGGTCTTAAGATTAATGATAGTATTCTAGATGAGCAATTATTGGTAGCTTCCTAAGATCTAATTCTATGGTTTGTAGACTATGCAAATTATCTAGCCTGTGTTCTAGTCCCAGAAGATCTTTTCTTCTAACAAAGAAAAAAGTTTATGAGTGAGGAAAGGAAATTTTTCTGGGATGAGCCTTATCTATTCATAATTTGTACAAATGAGATTATTTGTAGATGTATACCTGAAGTGGAGATAATGAGCATACTTGAGGCCTGTCATTCTTAACCAGTTGTGGTTCATCATGGAGGAACCAGCATAGCCCATAAAATCTTGCAATGTGGGTACTATTGGCCAATAAGTTACAAAACTGCACATGATTTTACTTCAGCTTGTGATCAATGTCAACGCCAAGGTAACATCTCTAGATGCCATAAAATTCCTATGACTTATTCTAGAATTAGATTTTTTTGATATATGGGGTATAGATTTCATAGGACCTTTTGTGAGTTCGTTTGGTATGAAGTATATACTTGCGGCTATAGCTTATGTTTCTAAATGGTGGAAGCAGTTACACTCCCTAATAATGAAGCATGTAGTGTCATTGTATTCTTGAAAAAACATATCTTTTCTTAATTTGGTACACCACGTGCTATCATTAGTGATGGTGGGTCACATTTTTGTAATTGTCTACTCAAAAGTCTGCTTGAGAAGTATGGAGTGAAACAGAAGGTGGAAATACCTTATCATCCACATACTTATGTATAGGTTAAGGTGTCCAACAAAGAAATCAAGTCCATCTTGGAGAAGACAGTAAATGCCAATAGGATTGATTGGTCATGAAAGTATGGGCTTATCGAATAGATTTCAAGACCCCCGTTGGTGCTTTACCTTATCAGCTAGTGTATGTCAAGGCTTGTCACTTGACTGTTGAGGTTTAATATAAAACACTATGGGATTTAAAAAATCTAAATTTTGAGTGGAAAAATACAGCAAAGTCAAGGATGAACGACATGAATGAGTTGGATGGATTTCAAATCCGGGCGTATGAAAGTTATGCAATTTACAAAGAAAATATAAAGCTGCATCATGATCGCAAGATTGAGAAACGAATTTCAAAAAAAGTGACCAGGTCTACAACTCAAGGCTTCGCTTGTTTCTAGGTAAGTTGAAGTCTAGTTATAGTCCCTTTACTGTGTTAAGAGTGTTCCCATATGGTGCTTTGGAATTGAAGAGGGATGGTGAAGCCCCGTTCAAGGTGAATGGGCAAAGAGTAAGGCATTATATGGGTAATAATAAAGAAATTACTGTGATTTTTGAGATGGACCTTGGTAAAGTCTGAGTAACCAAGGTAATTGCGTCGTGCTACGATGTTAAATCAAGCGTTGCATGGGAAGCAACCCATGAGGCTAGTTGGTGAAATCTGAGTATCCAACTTAGCCCCGTCTTGACGTGATGTTAAATCAAGTACTGCATAGGAGGCAACCCATATTTTTGTACTTATTCATTTATAGGGTAATATGTTTGTTCAGTGTGTAAGATTAAAGATTGTAGAAAAGAGCCAGAAAATTAAAAGAAGTTAGGTCATACAGACTCTTCACGAGTCGTATCTTAAGGTTACAACTCGTTAGCAAAAGTCGTAAGGACCTGGGAGATGAAACAGATCTAGGTAAAAGTTTCTGGAGTTGTTACGACTTTCAGAACGAGTTGTACCCTCAGGGTACGAGTCGTCACCTTGAGTCGTATCGGCTCTAGAACCCAGGTAAAGTTCTAGATCTTTATGAGTGGAGGAAAAAATCTGTAAGCCTGGGTACGAGTTGTATACTGACTCATACCTAAGCTTATCGGGTCGAGGGTCATAGGTCAACCGAACCCATTGCACTATTTTAAACAAAAGAGGTGCTCGATACCGGTACTCGATATCCAAACACACTCCATACCTCCATGTTTGACCAAATTTTGAGCTCTAAACGCACGATTGCACTCCAATACACACACCAACCTGTTTGAATGCCTCATATTTCTCGAATTACTCACAAATTTGGGGAAGAAAAATTGAATTCAAGAAAACCTAGAATCTCACCAATTCATGTAAGTTATTGAACTTAAATTCATTATGTTTTGAGTTGAAATTGCAAAATGTGTGAAATTTTAGACTTGCTTTGAGTTGAATTTACTTGTGTGTTGAAATGTGGAACCCTACTTTTTAGAAATTGAACTTAAAATGGAAATTAGGGGTTGAACTTGATATTGTAAGTCTAATGTTTTTTTTGACTGATATAGGGTGAAAATGCTGTACAATCTAAGGGGTAGTTTAGGAATTTTATGTTGGAATCAACTCTGAAGTTGAACTTCTATGTTGTAGTGGATACGAGACTACTTACAAATCGTACCCACAATTAACAAGTCATTACTAGACTTGTTACCACTGACAACATAGAAGTACAATTAAGTGTAGATTCTTGTATGGGTATGACTTTCTTGAACGATCCATATCCAAACCATACGACTTGCACACATTAGTTGTAATGACCTCGGAAGATAACATAAAATAAAGAACTATTTCTGGTCTGCTTACGAGTATTAGTAATGAGTCTTAACTTGTGCTTATGACTGGTTAGGTGGACCCATAAGATAACCAGTAAACATCCTTACCCACACTGCCTAGCATACAACTCAGTCATACGAGTTGTACCCAGATGATACTACTCTTACCGTCCAGTCGTACCATGAACAGAACATACACACCGTACTTAGTTTCTTTATTTTCCTTTTTTTTAGCATTTACTAATAAGTGTATATACACAGGTACCATGCCTCCAAAAGGTGCATCATCTTTAAAACAAGTAGCCAAGAAGGGCACTAAAAAGACACCTATTTCAAGCTCTTAGTCCACAGAGTCATCCAACAACAATGGTGACCTTATCGAATTCCCAATGACGGGAAAGGTCAGGGAACGAAACCAATGACAGGTAAGAAGAAAAAAAGTAGTAACTCCAGAGGACACACCTCCAATAGAACCTCCAAAGAAGAACCCCCATACTTCACCACCTCGAACACTATCCCAGTTTATAGAGGGCAGTGGTGATAATGAATAAGAGTCTATCTCTAAGGAAGTAAGTTTGGAGAATGTGAATGTGGAAGTAGTTGATGCAACCCATATCGACAGATTGAATCCACCCCAATCTCTTACACCTGCTTTGACGCCTACCATTGAATGATGGGGGTACCCTGATATACAGGAAACTTATAACGATGGGTTGAGCAGACTCTAGAACAAAAGAATCAAGAGAAGTTTATATATGGAGAGATGATTGACCATCACTGGGATATCTGAGATACCTAGGTTGGCGAGATTTAGACAATATGACTTTTCGTGGATGAGCACACCACCCAAAAGTACACTAACACATTAGTCTGAGAGTTTTAAGTGGTGTACAAGGGAGAACTAAAAAGATAGTATCCACAGGGGAAGTTGTAGAAAGGTGGTGATCCCATTGAGTCACTAATTGTTTAGGGAGTACAGGTGAATATCTCTTCGCATACTACTTCTCAATTCTTGAACGGACCAGACTTTCAGCCGCCGGTAAACACATAAGAAATGGAATTCTGCTTGGATGAGATATAGAGAATTATAAGAAAACAGATAGGGTTGGAGGAGAAAATAGGTCATTTTTGGTGGATTGCTAGTTTTATAGCATTAAATGTAGAATACATAGTTTGGGTAGTTAGAGGCTCGAGTATGATGTCACAAAAGATAAAAAACACACGCTTAACTTCGAGACCAAGGAATGGTGGACACTAGCAAGACACTGACTCTGTCCCACTATTGAGGACAATCACAGCTCAGTTTGTGCAACTTTGATATCTGGGTTAATGGCTGGGTACGAGTTTGATGTGGGAGGGTTCTTAGCCTGAAAGATTTGAGATAAGGCTGCGGGCGAAGGAAAGTTGATACTAGCCTAGACTTGTATGATTACATGGATTTTCTTGGCTGCAGGGATGCAGCAAATCCCAAGGGTTGATTAGTTTCTTGAGCCCATACACTACAGATCTTGGGTTGATCAGGGATGCAGCAAACCTAATGGCTAGACAGGCAAGGAGAGGAGCGGATATATTAGCTGATATGTTCAAATAGACTAGATAGGCTGATGCTGCTGAGACTGATGCCAACACGGGTAGAGATGTGCAAACTGAGCCACAACCTTCTGATATAATGGTTACATCTAGTTCCCTTCATACGGCTGAGTCTGTACCACCTTGACCTAGAGCTATGCCAATTGGTCTGATCATGATCTCATAATGTATATAGAATGAGGCAATTGGCTATGTTGGCCATGTTGGAGGCCAAAGTTTGGAACATGGAAGGAGGCGTGAAGCCCTGGGTTGAAACAAAGTTGGAGAACTAGGATAGAAGGGTGCAGGTTGATTAGATGCATTTGAGCAACGTATGACCCCGCAGTTGGGCAGTGGCCAGCTTCCTGATATTATTGAGGTAAAATCTGAAGTGGCTAAAATAAAAAAGATGGTTGACGAGTTGTATGACTGGTTATTTATTCTAGAACTAGTAGTAGTAGAGGTGGAGCCGAATATCCAAGTTTAAAATATCTAGGAAATTCTGAATTCATTAGAAAAGCCTTGTGAGAGAAGGAAGAAGAGAAAGCACCGGAGTGCCAAAAAAGAAGTAATAAAAAAGGCTAAGAAAGATAGTCTATTGATGTTTCGGCTTTTGACTGAATATTTTTCATCTTTTTCTTAGGAAAATTGCATGTTTTCAAGCAATCAAGGTTGCATTTAATGCTAGTTTTTAGTGTTTTAGGGTAAGGAGATAGCTAAAGGAAAAGACTCAGAAAATTAGCAGAAAAATAGTTCTGATGGTCAAAATGGTGGACCGTCAGTTTTGCGACGGACCACTAACTCAACCATCAGGTCCAAACAGAATCCATGACTTCAGAAGACCCAGCGACGACCCATGTGGTGGACCGCCAGTCTTGCGATGGACCACTACTTTGGCCGTCAACTCTAAACAGAACCAGGCATCCTGAAATTCTCAGTGACGGCCAACATAGTGGACCTTCGATTTTGTGATGGACCACCACTTCAGCCGTCAGAACTATTCAGAACTTGACTCTCAAGGGTTATTAGTGATGATCAAAATGGTGGACCCTCAGTCTTGCGACGGACCACCACTTTAACTGTCAGTCTTATCCAAAAAATGACTCTCCAGGATCAGCAGCAACGGACCAAATGGAGGACCATCAACTTTGTGATGGACCACCACTTTGGACGTCACTTTGGACGTGGGTTTATAAGTTTGAATTTTAAATCCCTTTTGGCTGGAAACATATAAATACCCAGTTTTAGGTTTTATTAGGTATCTCTTATCTTTTATTAGATTTTTTTCATACTTGAAACATATTGTTACATAGTTTTTCTCTAAGATTCATTGGAGATTTGTGGATCTGGACTCCTTTATCATATTTTCTATTGAATATTAAAGAACAAAAATTGTGACTTTTGTAAGTAAACTTTGAATTAATTTATGAATAACGCAATGGTTTCTTGTCTTTCTTGGGTGGAAATGTGTGGCTAAGCTCCCATCACTATGATTGTGGGAATTTGATATGAAAAGCTGATTTTAGGTTGTAATCTGGTAGATTTCCATGAGTAATTGATATTGCATAAACTCTTCTTCAACTTAATGACCTTTCTTGGTTGCAAACTTGAAAAGGGTTTACATGAATCTAAAGGCTTTAACCTTTGGATAAAGGGTAAATGCCTTAACTGGATCAACCCATCTGAGATTATAGTAGAATTAATACTATGTTCCTTAAGTTTGAAAGAATTAAGGGATAAGTTACTCATTTAGGTTGAGAAACTAATGAGTAAACTATAGAATTCAATTACTCTTGCAATAAGAATTGTTCATTGGGAATCCAAATAGTTCACAACCTTAGCTGCTTAAGCATCTTGGTAACCATAACTCTAGTTTGAATTCTCTTATTGAATTACTATTAGCAATATAACCTCCAGCTGGATTACTTTCTGTGACAAATATTTGAATATAATTGGTAAATCAAAATCCCCCTCTATTCTGAAACCTTCGATCAACAGTCTTGTAACAACCACAATACTTAGTGAACACAGTATTCCCTGTAGGATTTGACACCCAACCCAACTGGTTTTAATATTGGATAGCGACCGCTTACACTCTCTAACAAGAGTTATAATTTGAGCGTATCAAATTTTAGTGCCGTTGCCGGGGAATACAGTTGTCAATTAAGTTTGTGTTTGTTAAATGAACTTTGGTCAAGTTTCTTAAATTTTACTTTTGCTTGTTGCTTTTGTTCTGTGCAGGGTAGTTATTGTGTATGCCAAGTACACAGAGATTGGGTGTACCGTTATTACCAATACATCTAGAACTACAGTTAATTAGCAGAATGGTAGACCTCCCAAAATGCTGAAAGACTAGCTGCTTTGGCTAGATCTCAACTAAATTAGCATAATAACGACCAACAGGTGCGTCATCCTAATCCCAATAATAATGATTTATTAGATCCTGTTAACTCAAGGCGTGCAGAGAATGTGGCTGCACCAGTGAATCAGAATATAAACAGGAATCGTCCCTTTAGGGTGAGGCAGGATTGACAACCAGTACAGTTTGATCTGAATGATAATGAAGATAGAATGGATGGGGAAAGTGTAACTAGAGCTATTATTCCTCCACCTATAACACCTGGAGCTAAATTCAATATTACCAGTACAATGATTCAACTCCTTTATTTTAAGGGGTTGTTCGATCGTCTTCCCGGAGATGATCCAAATATGTATTTGGTGAACTTTGTCACCATTTGTAAGTCTTTTGATAACCTAGGAGTGGGTCAGAATGCTATTCACCTACATTTTATTTCCATTGTCTCTATCTTGTGAGGCGACACTATGGCTCAATGGGCTGACTCTCGACTCTATCACAAACTGAAGGTAGTTGAAAGAGGCTTTCCTGGAAAAGTTCTTTCCACCTTCCAGGTGGGTATAGTTGAGGGATGAAATCAGTAACTTCCGACAGCTTCCCACTGAAGCTCTTCATGAGACCTGGGAGAGGTTTAAAAAGAAGCTCATGCAATGCCCGAACCATAACATAATGGATATTTATTTGATGGAGACTCTTTATTGGGCTTTAAACTCTATTACGAAGCCAGTCATGGATAATGCCGTTGGAGGGTCATTTGTTGACCTTACTTTTCCAAAGGCTTTAGAGATGCTTGAGTAGATGACAAAAAAGAGTAGAGTTTGGCATACCAGAGATTCTATGGTAGCAAGCCCTACTATGTCTGGTCTTATGACTATAGAGTAACAAAAAAAGAAGGAAGAACGTGACCAAGACATGGCATAGTTAAAGACACAGATGGATTTGCTGACTAAGCATCTATTATCTGGAAAAATAGAGAAGGTGAAAGCTGTTGGATCCCAGGGAAGAGCTTACTCTAATTCGGAAGAAGAGATAAACTATCTAAATAACCAGGAGGTTTCTGAGGCAATAACCAAGGAAATTAAGGTCACAACTATTATGACAAAGTTGGTTACAATGATAGAGATCAAGAGAATTGGAAGAGAAAGAATGATAAGAGTGGACTATATGTACCTCCTGGAAGCAGAGATAATGATGCAACTAGTTCTGGCAAGATGTCCATGGAGAAATTATTAAAGGGAGTTGAGGCTACCAACTCTGGGGTGACTACTATGAAGAGTGATTTGTCGACTATGAGTCAGTTGGTAAACTCGCACTTTACTTCTATTAAATAGTTGGAGAAGAAAATGGGCCAACTCTCTGCAGCATTGAATCAGAGAAAGAGTAGAACGTTGCCAAGTGATATAGTTTAGAACCCTCAAAATAATGGATCTTGAATGGCAATCACCACTCAGAGTGGTAAGGTATTACCAGGCCCGTCTATGGGCAAAATAGTAATTGATAATGTGATTCGAAAGGAGATTGAGCAAGAAGAAATTTATCCAGTAGAGTCTGAGAAACTGAATGAAGTTATTGATAATGCACAATCCAACCATTAGTAGGTTGATGAGTTAGGGAAAATCAAGGGACAAGAGACTGAAGTGGTGGTTACTATACTCCCAAAACCACCTCATCTATTTCCCCATCAGTTGAAAAAGAAGGCCGATGATAC
This sequence comes from Capsicum baccatum var. pendulum, assembly GCA_030864225.1. Classification (NCBI taxonomy): domain Eukaryota; kingdom Viridiplantae; phylum Streptophyta; class Magnoliopsida; order Solanales; family Solanaceae; genus Capsicum; species Capsicum baccatum. The sequence goes on along the minus strand of CM061550.1, from coordinate 200,633,215 downwards.
AAAGTTTGGCAAATTTATGGCCATGCTTAAGTAGTTAATTATTAATTTGCCATTAGTGGAAGTATTGGAGTAGATGAACGGGTATGTAAAGTTCATGAAAGACCTTGTCACAAAGAAACATACAGTTAACTATGAGTTGATGAACAATATCCATCATTGGGGTGCTATCTCTACAAGGTCTTTGGTTCATAAGAAGGAAAACCCGAGAGCATTTACCATCCTATGGACAGTTGGGCCTCTTGATTTCGCAAAAGCTCTATGTGACTTGGGAGCTAGTATAAACTTGATGCTTCTTGATGTGCATAATAAATTGTTTTTGGGGGATCCTACTCCCACAAACATGAGATTAGTTATGGTTAACAGGTCTGTGAAGTGGCCCGTGGGGATTCCTTATGATGTATTAGTTAAGGTGCCTAGTTTCATAGTTCTGGATGATTTTGTCAATCTTGATTGTGAGGTAGATTTCAAGGTTCCCATAATCTTGGATCAATCTTTTCTCGCAACCTGGAGTATACTTATTAATTTAAGGGCAAATAAGCTACTATTCAAGTTGAATGATGAAGTAGTTCGATTCGATGTATGCAGTCCATGAAATAGCATAAAGATCTGAGCGTATTTTCTATTGTGGACGTTTATTATGAAGAGGAGCAGGAAGTGCCTATAGAACAAAAATTTGCTGTGGAGTCTTTAGCTGCTGTATTGATGAATTTTGATCATGACGGTACTGAAGATTATGAGGAGATGGTGTGTGCCTTAACAGGCATGGGGTATTATTCATATGCACCCAAGAAGTTGGATTTGGACTTGAAAAATCGTCCAAGTCCACTTGCTAAACCTTCTATAGAAGAGCCACACCTAATTAATAGTCAATGTAGAAATTAGTTTTCACGTACACCTAGGTACATTCATAATATGGACCCAAAAAGTATATAATTTATAAATTAATAATTATTAATTTATACGATTAATTAATACCTCGCTAAATTAATAAAATTTGACAGTCCCAACAGTATTAATTTATCGAGGTTATACTGTATTGTTCTTGACCACAAAATTTCCACCAAAGGCATTGAAGTAGACAAGGCAAAGGCCGAAGTAATTGAGAAACTACCTCCCCTTATCTCAGTTAAAGGTATCCACAACTTTCTCGATTATACAGGGTTTTATCACAAATTCATAAAGGACTTCTCAAAGATTGCAAACCCTCTTTGCAAACTTCTAGAGAAGGAGGCTAAGTTCACTTTTGGTAATGACTGCAGAAAGGCCTTTGAATGTCTGAAGTTGAAACTGGTAGAGGCCCCAGTTATTATTGCTCCTGATTGGATGAAACCTTTCAATATTATGTGTGATGCCAGTGAAGTGGCACTTGGAGCTGTTCTTGGCCAAAAGAAAGAGAAGATATTCCATCCTTTATATTATGCAATCAAGGCCTTAAATGGGGCTCAAAAGAATTATTCGATGACTGAATAGGAACTTCTAGCAGTGATGTACACTTTTGAAAAGTTTCGGGCATATCTGTTGGGTACGAAGGTAGTGGTGCACACTGACCACGCTGCCTTGAGGTACTTAATGGTGAAAAAGGATGCTAAGACAAGGATGATACGGTGGATATTGATACTTCAGGAATTTGACTTTGCGGTCAAGGATCAAAAAGGATGTGAGAATCAGGTAGAAGATCATCTCTCCAGATTCAAATGGAAATAGGCAGCTAAGAATTAGTTAGAGATTTCCTTTTCGGATGAGAAAATATTGGCTATAGTGCTTGAAAAAGTACCTGGGTATGCAGAGTTTGTGAACTATGTGGTGAGTGAAGTAATACTAGAGAATCTTTCGTTTCATCAAAGGATCAAAGAAAAAAGTTTCTCCATGATGTGACACATTACTTCTGGGATGAGCCATATTTTTTTCGGCGGTATACGGATGGTATTATTAGATGGTGCATCCCAAAAGTACATATGTTGAGTATACCGGAAGTAAGTCATGCTTCCCCAGTTCGAGGTCACTATGTAGGTGATCGGACTATAAGGAAAGTGCTTCAGAGTGGATACTATTGGACCTCTTTGTTCAAAGATGCCTACGAGTTTGTAAAGAGGTATGACTAATGTCAAAGGCCAGGGTCTGTCTCAAAGCACCATGAGATGCCAATGTCTACAATGCTGGAGATAGAATTATTTGATGTCTGGGGCATTGATTTCATGGGGCCTTTTGTGAGCTCATTTGGGATGAAGTACATATTAGTTGCCGTTGACTACATGTCAAAATGGGTTTAGGCAGTAGCTCTAGCAGATAATCAAGGTAAGAGAGTTATTGCATTCTTGAGGAAAAACATTTTTTCTCACTTCGGGGTACTACGTACCATCATTAGCGATGAAGGATCACACTTTTGCAACAAGATGTTCAGAGCTGCCTTGAAAAAATATGGAGTTAAGCAGCATAAAGTGGCTACACCATACCACCCACAAACCAGTGGGCAGGTAGAAATCTCTAATCGGAAAATCAAAGCTATCTTTTCCAAAACTATAAATACTAGCAGGAAGGTTTGGTCCAGGAAGCTGGACGATGCCTTATGGGCATATTGAATGGCTTTCAAAACACCTATTGATATTTCACCACACCAATTAGTTTATGGAAAGGCATGTCATTTGCCGATTGAGATAGAGCATAAAGTGTTGTGGGCACTGAAGTGGCTTAACTTGAATTAGAATGAGGTAGTGAATATGAGACTGAGGCAGCTGAATGAGATGGACGAGTTTCGTCTTGGAGCTTATGATCGGGCTGATCTATACAAAGAAAGAATGAAGAAGTACTACGGCCGCAGGATTGAAAAATGGGATTTCCAGAAAGGTAACTTGGTGCATATGTTCAACTCCAGACTCAAACTATTTCCACGTAAGCTCAAATCCAAATGGTCCGACCCATTTAAAGTGAATCAAGTCTACTCATCTGGAGTAGTGGAACTTAAAAATAAAGACGGAAGTGTCTTCAAGTTAAATGGGCGGTGTGTGAAACTATATATTGGTCCAATGGACTCGATAAGGAGTATTGATACTATCTATCTCAATGAAGTTTGAGTAATTGAGATAATTGAGTCATGCCGCGACTATAAATCAGGCGCTGGTAGAATGAAACTCACAGTGTGTAATTGTAAAGCATTAGTTAAATTATTTTGTTATTTTAGAGCATTTTTGATGTGTTTGTAAAGTGTGCGGAATTTAGAATGTAGTAAAAAGAAGGAGTAATACAATTGGAAAAAGGGTTGAAAATCTGAGCTACTGGAACAAAAGTGATGGCTGAATTAGTGGACCACCCGTCACCCGATGGACCACCATTTCAACCGTCGTAAAGAAACTAAAAAATTCTTTCACTGGAGAAAGTTGATGGCCAAAGTGGTGGACCGTCACTAAATTGGTGGACCACCACACTGATCTTCAAAATCAAGCTGAGTTGCCCAAGTTCTGGTAAGGTGCGATGGCCAATGTGGTGGACCATCATAAATTTGGTAGACCTCTACATGAACCATCAAAATTAAGCTAAAGTGACAATGTTCTGGTAAGGAGCGACGACCCAGATGGTGGTCTGTCGCATTTCTGATGGACCATCGTAGCAACCATCGCTGTTACCCTAACACTGGGTCGGGTCGGGTTAAAATTGAGTTTTATTTAAGTTACTCGTATTTGGCTAATTTATTTTAAAGAGGTAAAAGAGTGGTTACATATGTTGTACCTTTTTCAACTTCTTCAACTGACCAAATTCTATTGGAGCATTTTTGATGTGTTTGTAAAGTGTGCGGAATTTAGAATGTAGTAAAAAGAAGGAGTAATACAATTGGAAAAAGGGTTGAAAATCTGAGCTACTGGAACAAAAGTGATGGCTGAATTAGTGGACCACCCGTCACCCGATGGACCACCATTTCAACCGTCGTAAAGAAACTAAAAAATTCTTTCACTGGAGAAAGTTGATGGCCAAAGTGGTGGACCGTCACTAAATTGGTGGACCACCACACTGATCTTCAAAATCAAGCTGAGTTGCCCAAGTTCTGGTAAGGTGCGATGGCCAATGTGGTGGACCATCATAAATTTGGTAGACCTCTACATGAACCATCAAAATTAAGCTAAAGTGACAATGTTCTGGTAAGGAGCGACGACCCAGATGGTGGTCTGTCGCATTTCTGATGGACCATCGTAGCAACCATCGCTGTTACCCTAACACTGGGTCGGGTCGGGTTAAAATTGAGTTTTATTTAAGTTACCCGTATTTGGCTAATTTATTTTAAAGAGGTAAAAAAGTGGTTACATATGTTGTACCTTTTTCAACTTCTTCAACTGACCAAATTCTATTGGATTCAAAGAATCTGAGGGCATTTGATCTTCCTAGGACTCTCCATCTACTTCATTTTGCTCTATTTAAACAAACCCTTTTCTTTTATTTATCTTCATCTCAACCATTCTTAAAAGCAATTATAGAGTTTTAAGTTTGTTTTTAGTATTTGTAAGCAAGTAAAAGAGAAACTTCTGCAAAACCAAGGTATGAGCACCTCCATGTCTTCTCTTTTTGAACTGCTATAACATGAAATGAATAATTGGTTAGTTTATAAAAGTTCATCTTGTTTTTGTTTTTTTAATTTAACTAGTTTTGAGTCCGGAACAATAATATACAGTATGTGGGTGAAGTCTGAGTAAACTGTATGCTCAAAAGTGTGAAATTGTGTGCATAAATTTGAAGTTGGTGTCAATTTTTGCTAAAAAATTAGGATTGTATGCTAAATGTTTGACAAAATGCCGAATTGAATCCTGAATTTGAAAAAAAGGTGCGACGGTTGAAATGGTGGATCGTCAATTATGTGATGGACCACCAAATGGACCATCGCAAGAACCCCAAAAATGACACCCACTGGTTAAAATGCAACGACCAAAGTGCTGGACCATCTACTTTGTGATGGACTACCATATGGATCCTCACAACTCTCTGAATTTTCAGGTCTTCTAGATAGGACCTGATGGTCCACTTGGTGGACCACCAGTTACCCGATGGACCATCAGTATAGCCATCAAGTCTAAGTTTTCACCGTTAGGCTATTTTTGTGTTGTGAACTAATTCCTTACTTTTTTTTCAGGCGTTATGGCTCGTAAACTACCACCAAACAGAGGAGGAATATCCTAAAGGGGTAGAGGCAAATCTACACCGTGTACAACACCAAGAAATGTGAAAGGGAGAATCCCATGCTTTCCTAGTTTGAAGAGGAGAGCGATACTAGTACAAGCAATACCAGCTCAAGCCTTGACGAGGCCACGGTTGCTATAAATCAACCTAAGCCTGTTGAGGGTAAAACTGAGGCTGCTAACGTGGGAGAACAAATGCAAAAAACTGATGTGGATACTGAACCTGAGGATGCTAACGTTATCAAGTGTAAGGTTCCTCAAGTTTGAGATGCGATTAGATAGTAGATAGATGGAGCAAGGGATAAATTCTATAACGGGTTAACACCAACAGCAAGAAGGATAAAAAGGCTATTTATAGAGGAACATCAGATTATGACAACAGAGTTACATGAATATCCTGAGTTGGAATGCCGTTTTAACGAGTATGAACTAGCATGGATGACCAGGCCACCAAGAGCGTATCAACTAAATTGGATAAGAGAATTCTTTTCCAATTATCTTGCATTAGTAGAAAAGGACTGTCCAAAGGGAACGTCAGTTGCAAGATTGTCGAACAGAGAGTCAGTACCTATCCAAGGAGTCACTATCGATATTTCAGGCCAAATAATTAATAGGATACTATTTGGGATAGAGTACGAGGCTCCACATGCTATACCTGATCTTGAGTACAGGTTGAGAACTGCATCTACTCAAAGGCCTTGGGAGGCTTCATTATTGACTGATGATGGTAACCCTTCTTGGTTGACCAATCCACGGGAGCATATTGCAAAATATTCCATTAGCTTCAAGGCTAAGTTCTGGTAGTCCGTTGTTCGCTTAAGGATGATGCCAATAAAAGGTGATGGAAACCTGGATAAACACAGAGCTATATTGGTGGCAAGCTTGGTTTTAGGGCCGCAGGTTGACTTCGGCCAGATTATTGCAGATGAGATGTTCGTAAGGGCACATAAAACTACCAGTGCATTGCCGTTCCCATACTTGATCAAAGAGTTGTGTAGGCAAGCAGGTGTGCCTTTAATTCGTGGAGTTGACAATGCAGTACATGCTACACATAGAAAAGCCATTGAGAAGTTGAAAGATGATTCAAAATTTGAGATGTGTGTCACCAAGCCTCCTGCTTACCAGACTCAATCTGCACCAACTTCCGATGCTACCAAAATTCCTGCAGGTATACCTTTGATCATCACCATTTATGTTCCACCTGAGTATGTGCCTCTAAGTACATCTGTAGGGTTAGGTTCCACACCATCTATGGGTGGAGCAGACTTTGCCAAATACAGGTTAACGCAGGAAAATTTTGCAAAATTGGTGAAGCTGCAAAAGAGGTTTCAAAAACAGTTAGATAAATGGGCGTCAGAATTCAATCATTTTGTTAATGGATTTATAGATGAGGCAATCCGTTTATTCCAAAATATTCAAGCTAGGATGGACAACATGGAACACCACATCAATAAAAAGCTAGATGCATTGTCTCTCCCTGATCTTGCCAAGCTCATGGTTGAATTTGAGCAGGCGAAGGCTGATATAGCAGAGTTAAAAGAAAGTCAACCACAACAGACTATTTTTGACCCAGCCTTAGTGGTGAGTGACGATGTTGAAGGCATTGTGGACCTAATTGGAAGACTTATGAAAGACAAAGAAAAGCAGCATATGGATGAATGAGCTGCAAGGAAAGCTAAAAAGAAGAGAAAGAGAATAGAAATGACACTGGAGTAAAAGAAACAACATGATTTGAAGGGATCTCGAAAGAAATCAAATAAAGATGAAGAAAAAAGAAAGAATAAAGAGGAAGATGAAGCAGTAAGAGTATCTACTAGTGCTGCCCCAGCAAGGGGCCAAAGTTCAGGCTCAGTTCGAGAGATAATTCCTCCGATGATGGAGGGAGAGGTTTTGAGTGCCCCTACCACCATAGGGGCCAACATTGCACTAGGTGAGGACACAGGGTCCTCACTACACTTCACATATGACTCAGAGGAATAAGAGAAAATACAAGTATACCCATTCCTTTTTACTTTAATTTAATACTTTGAGGATAATGCATATGTTTTTATATGGGGGTGGTGTACTTGTATCATGGGGTGGTGGTGTTGCCAATATTCTGAACCCTACCATGTGCTATCTAGGAGAATTGGCATATCTAGGATTATGTTAAGTTTGCATTTTTCTTTCCTAGTTTTAACTTTAGATTCATATTTTTCTTCCTTTTAAGTCTTGTTATGTTGTCAATGTTGGTCCATGGAATAAAAGTGTTGTTTGTGTTAGTATCTTATTGTAAATACGGATGATGAATGATGTTGGCACAATGCTAGGACTATTTCCATATGGCTGTTTATTTGTCCCTTAGGATATGTGCTCAACTCTTAGTTAATCTGTAGTTGGCATTAGCCTATAAATATACATGACATGTGATGCAAATCTTAAAAACAGTAGAATGAGTGTGACTCAGTTGCCACTGTGCGTGCGAGTATTTGTATTAGTTCTTAAATAGTATAGTACCTAGAACGTGCCTGGTTCAATTGATGTTGTTCTGTAGTTGATGAGATAAGAAGGGATGGCAGGCCACCTTGTGCTTTTAGTTTACTTAGCAAAAGTAATTAACCCTACCAAAAATATTTTTTCATTTTTGAACCCTTATTTGAGCCTTTGTTAATTTTTCTTCATCACCAAGTATTCTAGTTAACTCTCTTTCAGTTGTTGACTCTTAGCTCTGGCCTTGGCCTAGTAATGGGAAATGTGTACCTAAACTTAGGCAAAACACCTAAGTTGAGAGTGGCTATTGTAGGACTGTTAACTGCCTAATGGAAAGTTGGTCTAAAATTTGAATTTGAGCATTTGTCCATGGTCTAGTTAAGTCAATATGGACCTTGACTTATAAAATCAGCCTAAGTTGAGGGTGGCTGATACTTGTGGATATATATATAAAAGGGGGGTTTATCGTGGTAAAGCATGAATGAATAAGAAAAGGGTAATTGAGCTAGCAAAGCAATAGCCTTGGTAAGAAAAATTTAAAGGCAAAGAGAGTTAAAGCCTAATTCTTAGTCACTTTTGCCCAAAATTCCTCCTAACATAGCTTGATGCCTTATTACTAGTCTAAGAAAAGAGCTGCTTGATCTTATAAGGGGGGCGTTGGATGATAAAGGCAAGCTTATGGGTGCATGTGCTATGTTGGTTTCTTCTTTAATGAGTGAGAGGGTTTTGATTTGTATCCACAAAATATACTGAGTGGTGGGTCTCCTTATCTGTGAGGGCAACTTGAGTCATACTTAATTCGGCTGATCTCTGTAGATTCTTGTATCCATTTTGTGTAGATGAATTGAATTTGAAACAATACCGGTTATAGACTCTGACATGTTAAACCATATGATTTGGATGACAAGTGAATAGTTGTGTGAGAATTGGTTTAGTAGTAAATGCCCGTCAGTGTATTGTTCATATTTGCAATTTGGTACTGAGTTGCTTGAGGACAAACAATTATCCTAAGTTGAGGGTGTTGATATTTCAGATTTTGATGGAACATTTTTCATCTTTTTCTTGGGAAAATTGCATGTTTTCAAGCAACCAAGGTTGCATTTACACTGGTTTTTAGTGTTTCAGGGTAAGGAGCTAGCTGAAGGAAAAGACTCAGAAAATTAGCAAAAAAACACTTCTGACGGTCAAAATAGTGGACCATCAGTCTTGCGATGGACCACTAACTCAACCATCAGGTCCAAACAAAATCCATGACTTCAGAAGACCCAACAACGGCCCATGTGGTGGACCGTCAGTCTTGCGATGGACCACTACTTTGGCCGTCATTGCTAAAAAGAACGAGGCATCCTAAAATGCTCAGTGATGGCCAACATGGTGGACCATCGCTCTTGTGAAGGACCACCACTTGGGCCGTCAGGACTATCCAGAACTTGACTCTCAAGGATCATCAATGACGGTCAAAATAGTGGACTGTCAGTCTTGCGACGGACCACCACTTTGACTGTCAGTCTTATCCAGAAAGTGACTCTCCAGGATCAGTAGTGACGGACCAAATGGAGAACCGTTAGTCTTACGATGGACCACCACTTTGGTCGTCACTTTGGACATGGGTTTTTAAGTTTGAATTTTAAATCCCGTTTGGCTGGGAACATATAAATACCCAATTTTAGGTTTCATTAGGTATCTCTTATCTTTTATTAGTTTTTTTCCATACTTGAAACATATTGTTACATAGTTTTTCTCTAAGATTCATTGAAGATTTGTGGATCTAGATTCCTTTATCATATTTTCTATTGAAGATTGAAGAACAACAATTGTGACTTTTGTAAGTAAACTTTGAATTAATTTATGAATAACACAATGGTTTCTTGTCTTTCTTGGGTGGAAATGTGTGAAGCTCCCATAACTAGGGTTATGAGAGCCTTGATGTGAAATGCTGATTTTGGGTTGTGAATCTAGTAGATTCCCATGAGTAATTGATATTGCATAAAATCTTCTTCAACTTAATGACCATTCTTGGTTTCAAACTTGAAAATTGAGCCCAAGAACAACACTTTTTCAAATAGAAAAATGCTTGTTGGGAAAAGAAAGGGTTTACATAAATCTAAAGGCTTTAACCTTTGGATAAAGGGTAGATTCCTTAATTAGATCAACCCATGTGAGATTATACTTGAATTAATACTATGTTCCTTAAGTTTGAAAGAATTAAGGGATAAGTTGCTCATTTAGGTTGAGAAACTAATAGGTAAACCATAGAATTCAATTACTCTTGCAATAAGAATTGTTCATTGGGAATCCAAAATAGTTCACAACCTTAGCTGCTTAAGCATCATGGTAACCATAACTCTAGTTTGACTTCTCTTATTGAATTACTAGCAATATAACCTACAACTGGATTACTTTCTGTGACAAACATTTGAATATAATTGATAAATCAAAATCCCCCTCTATTCTATAACCTTCAATCAACAGTCTAGTAACAACCACAATACTTAGTGAACATAGTATTCCTTGTGGGATTTGATACCCAACCCATTTGGGTTCTATATTTGACAGTGACCACTTACACTCTCTAACGATAGTTGTAATTTGGGTGTATCACCTACTGAGTGAGAGAAACCGAAAGGTGTGGGTTGAAGAGGTGCTAGCTGGTGCTAGTAGATCAAAATTAATGATCGATAATACTGAGGGGGCAGTGATGTACCCCCGACTACTGATGTACCATTGAGCTCCCCGACCACAACTGGTGCCATAATGGATGAGCTATTCTCGATGGTTGATGGGATGGCAACTGATGATAGTGGGACCCGACTTGAGGGCCTACAAGATTATATTGCAAGAGTTGGTGCCTTGAGCACCCAGGTATGTTACCGATCCATTGATTTATATTCTAAGTTGCACTGGGGACTTTTCATTAAGATTTAATTTGGGGCTGGAGGTGTGCCATGTTCACCACGGGATATACTTGCCATGTTTTGAAGTCCGTGGCCATAATTTGAAAAATTTGAGAACTGGCATGTTTTTGTTTTTAATTTTGTTATTTTTGTGTTGTTGTGTACTGGGATAGCTATAAATAGGAGGTAAATTTATACGCGTGGTAGTGATGTTTTTTAAATAATTATGCTGAAAAAATTTGATACCTTTCCTAAGATTTTACTGTGTGATGTGTGTACGTGTTTGAGACAACTGCGAATCTAATAAAGGAATTAGGATTAGGGATAGAACAACCAGGGCAAACAATTTCAAAACTGGATAAGTAGTACCTAGCAATATAACCCGGTGCGAGTGTGTGTGGGCACTACTTAGTTCCCGGTGGGTAGGAATTTATATCTTTTCTAGTTGTTCTTACTTAGGCCCAGGATAGTCGAATAGGTGATGATCATAGGATATTTTTTAATGTAAGTCCACTCGAGACTAAATATCCAACCAAATGATATGAATCCCTTTGATCTAAAATTTTGAGCCTTAACTGACTTATTTTTTTGATTACACCGATTTCACCATTCCTTTTCTACAATGAACCTGTATTGGCCCTGGTCCTCCTTGGAAACTGTGCACCTTAACTCAAGAGAATATCCTAAGTTGAGGGTGGCTATTATAGGGGTGCGTAGGAAAAAATGAGTATGAATAAAGAAGTGTAAAAGAAAATTAGGAAGTTAAATGAAAAAAGGGACAAGTGTGGTGAAAATAAAAGAAAAAGAAAAAAGGAAAAAATTTCAAAGAAAGGAAAAAGAAAGTGAGAAAAGAAAACCATGCCTGGTCCAGTCTGAATGTGTTAAAATAAAAAGGGAGATAGATATAACGGTGAACATAAAATAAAGACAAAGCAAATAATAAGTGGACTTTGCATAAAGCATAGTGTCAAGGAGGCATAGTTACTGAATAAATCCCAAAAAGATACCATACCAACCCCTAACTGATGTTAAAAGCCTAATAAAGTCCTCTAGTGACCCTACCCCGACTATCCCAAAACTTAGGAAGAGAGCATATGGGAAATCCTATGGTATTCTGTATACATTGGCGGTACTTTTTTTGTGAGCGAGAGCATCTTTTGCTATATCCCTAAAAAAATTGATTGATCCACATTGAGTGAAAAAAGATTTCTTTGATTGTGATCACACATGGGGCATGTTGTTAGGTTTCTAGACTGTTTGGTTAATGTGATCTGTATATGCTTAGTTGTCTGTTACTAATGTAATGACATCATCAGATTCTGTTATGTTTCTCCATGTGCCAAATTTATATACACAGTTTGATTCTTGAAAACTTACAATTAGGAGAGAGAATAAAATGTTGAAAACTAAATTTAAAATCACAGCCATAGGTATCTTAGGATTCTCTTGTTTAAGCATTATTGTTATGTTAAGTAGTTTTTGATTTTTTGTTTGCCCGAGGACACACAAACTTTCTAAGTTGAGGGTGTTGATATGTCATGGACACATGACACTTTCGAGGCTTAAAACTAATAATTTATGCTTGCAGTTAGGTTCTTTTAGTGGATATAAGGTGGTTTTGTGTTTGTTGTAGGTACATAGGTAAATAATAGCTTGGAATGAAATTGGTAGAAAATAACCTGAAAAATACCAAGTCTACAGATGGTACGAGTCACCTCATGAGTCGTCAACACATCATACGGCTCGTAGGTTGACTCCTACGCACAAAGAAAACAAAGCCAAGAAGAAAAACTAATTGATGAAAAGATACGATTGAGGGTACGAGCCGTAAGATGAGGATACGGGTCGTTACAAGAAATCACACAAAGAACAGAATCTTAGGAAGCAATACAGATTTTAAGTCTCAGAAGAATATGAGTCGGAAGTCTGAGTATGACTCATATGGAAAAATCATAAACATACTAGTGTTCAGGGGATTAAAGGAAGAAGTCCCAGGTGGTAACAAGTGAAGGCCACGAGTCGTATGGTCAAGATACGACTCATGAGCAGAAGTCGTAAGAACAACTGAAAGTTGAAGCCTGGAAGATCAGACACTGGAGTAGATACGAGAGGTAAGTACGACTCATAAAAGACCTTATGAGAAGACGATTGAGTCATACTTTGTGCCGACATAACTTTTCCTTTTCCATTTTTATTAGGATTTCTGAGTATTTTTATATACTATAAATACCCTAGGGTATATCTTTTATTAGGTTACATTCTTTGACATTCTCTTACATTCTTTGATACTCTATTACATCCATTTACATACTTTACATTATTCTAGAGATTTTTGGGTTACTATTCAATAACAGATTTTGGATTTTATTCATATTATGTTGTTCAAATTAATTACATGAATTCTTTATTGATTATTATGGATTTTTGCTTAAACATGAGCGACTAATTTTGCTGACAAGGGTTGTGGGAACCCTGGCGGATTAGTTACGTAAAGGAAGTGGGAGATTCATCTATTCTATGGTTTATGCATGTATCTTAATCTCCTTCATCATAATTTACCTCGGATCCACTGCGGAATCTTGTGGATAGCCTGTATTCGCAAATGTCCTCATAAGGGAGTTTGTGATTAGGAAAAGAAGATTAAGATAGTAATTTGAGATTCACGTCCATAATATTATTCCATCATCTCATCTAATCAACTTGAGACTCAAATAGTGAAAGTTTAACTAAAGTCATAGACAAGGATCAATAAGGCGACACCCTGAGACTCACAAGGTAAAGGGTAAGATTTATCAACACGTTCACAAGACGGTTAATATTACATATCTTGTTGACTTTACATGCTGAGCAACAAAATAGTTGGGTTGAACACGAGAAATATATGGAGTTGAGAAGCCAGGGGGAACATAGTCCTAGTGTTCGTCTTCTATTATTTACAACTCAAAGCATTCAAGATTTGGTTACTGCTTACGATTGATTTCAAATCCCCCCATTTAATTTTATGCACTGCTCGTGAATTACATCAATCTAAGTAACTGTTCAACGTTTTACCTATGGGTTTGAACCCAACCTAGTTGGGTTTCTATATTTGGCATCGACCACAACATACTTCTTTTGGAGGTTATTTTTGGGTGACATCATCCCCTCTTTTCAAGAGTTCTAGTTACAAAACCCATTTCAAAAAGTTGTGAAAAGTTCTAACCAAATTCCCAATACTTATTTGTAATCATATTTAAGATAAAGGTATAAAATTTACCTCTTGGAATTCACCCTCACTATATATTTGAATTTGATTCCTTGATGATATGAGAGAAAGAACAAGAATTAGAGTACTAGTAATACAAATCCTGTACCAGGTTTGTTTTCTTTAGATAGGGAAGTAGGGAACCTTGCCCACCTTTTTCTCCTTAAGTACTAGTACTATTTTGTTTCCCCCCAATTTTCTTGTGATTTACTGAACCAAGAAAAGAGGAGCAAAAATTTTCTCTTCATAGTTTCACGTTCTGGAAAGCAAGGCCTAGTAAAGGAAATTTCCTCCTTTCCTTCAATTCACAATTACTCTTTTTAGAAAGAGTATAAAGTGTCCCCCACTTATTTAAAGCATCAATATTTAAAATGGAATGAGGGAGATCCCTTAAATTTCCTTAACACAATTGGCATTATATATATATATATATATATACATATATACATACATACAAACAATTCCTCATCAATTATATGCACCATTTAGTAATTGTTTTATAAATCATGAGTTTCACTTATCTAAAGTGTTAAATTAATTCGAATTTCTTTCTGAGCACCAACCGCTGCTAACTCCAAATCATGGGTAAGGTAATTATTCTCATAAGGCTTCAACTGATGAGAAGCACAGGCAATCACTTTACACTTTTTCATCATTACACCACCCACATAAACTCCAAAATCATTACATAACATGATGAAATCCACACCCTCCTGAAGCAAAGTCAAGATAAGATCCAAAGTCAACGACTCCTTAAGCATTTGAAAACTCTCCTCACAAGTATCCAACCATTGATAACAATATTCTTGTGATTCAAATTAGTAAAAAGAGCTACAATAGAAGAGAACCATGTGTAAAGCACTGATAATAGCCTACTGACCTGACAAAAGACTTAATCTCAGGAGGAGAAGTAGGTCTAGCCCAATCACAAACCTCCTCTACATTGGTCAGATCGACCATAATACCATCCTTGGTCACAATATGCCCCAACAAAGAAATAGAATCCAACCAAAACTCATACTTTGTAAACTTAATATACAACTTCTCATCACACAATCTCTGAAGTCCGACTCTTAAATGTCACATATGCTCGACCTCATTCTTGGAATAAACCAAGATATCATAAATGAACACAAATCATAAAAGAATAAAAATATGGACAGAATACCTTGTTCATCAATTCCATAAATGTTGAAGTGGCATTAGTCAGCAAAAAAAAAAAAACTACAAAGAACTCATAATTTTCATAATGCATCCAAAAAGCCGTCTTTGGAACATCTAAAGCTGTAATCCGTAATTAATGATACCCGAATATCATATCGATCTTAGAAAACATTGAAGCACCCTAAAGCTGATAAAAGAAATCATCAGTGCGACTAAAAAGGATACATATTATTGATAGACACTTTGTTCAATTGCTGATAATCAAGACATATGTGCATGGATACATAATTTTTCTTCACAAATCAGATAGGATCACCCCAAAAAGACCATTGAGTCTAGTAAAACTCTTAATAAAACAAATTCCTATAATTGCTCTTTTAATTCCCTCAACTCTATTGCGGCTATCCTATAAGTGGGAATGTAAATAGGCTTAGTTCCCAGCTCAACATCAATGGGAAAACCAATATCATAGTCGAGGCATACTAGTTAAGTCCATAGGAAACACGCCCATAAACTCTGCAACAACTTACTCAGAATTCAAAGGAGGTAGTGAATCAACACTAGTATTGCAAATAGAGGCTAAATAGGAAAGTCATCCATTTTCTACCATGTGACAAGTATCTAGAAAATATATAAGTACCTCTGGGCACGATCTGAGAGTATCCTTCCACTATAATCTCTAGATACTCAAAGTAGCAAAAATCATGACCTTGGCAAAATAATTCCAAATGATATGATACGAAACCAACCAATCCATACCTAATATGACATTAAAATCAACCATATCAAGAATTATCAATTCCATTCAAGTCTCACGCCTCAATAAGTTCATGACACATAATTAATTCAGTTGACCACCACTAAAGAATCACCTAAGGAGGTAGAAATGTGAATAAGCATAGCAAGGGATTCACACATAAAATCAAAACTAGTAGTAAAGTATGCAAACACATAAGAGAATATGGACATATGGTTAAATAATAAAGAATTAGTATGGTGAAAAATTGGGATGATTCTTGTAATCATAGAAAAAGCATAGCACTAACCACTCCCGATACCAGATTGAGCAACCCCACATCCACCACCATGATATTACAGAGCTTCACCTTTAGTACCTCTTGAACCATCTCTACTTCCCAACGTTCCACCTCTAACTGCATACACTAGAGTTAGATAAAATTGAAGCTTATAAATTTATTGGGGAGGACCCAAAATGCATTAGGGACAACCTCTCACTAAATGAACAAACACATTACATAGAAAAAAATTCCATAGAAGAATTAAGCTGAAAGGGCCTAGAAGAACCAAAATTCCCTCTATAACTCGATGAACTAAAATGAGACCCTTGGACTGCATGATCCAATCTCTGACTACTTAAAGCCTTAAAACCCTTAGGCATACTACCTAAACTTACAAGGTTGTTTGAACCAGTTTTCCATGCTAACTATAAGAACCTCTACTAGAGAAATACCTACTCGAGATGAATGACCATTAACTGCTACGTCGGTGTATCCTCTTGGAACCACTATTATGAGCACCCAAATAAGTAGTCTCAATACTCTAAAAGGACCCACACAAGACCACTAGATGAGTTATTGCCAAATGATAATAACTGTTCAAACCCTTAATAAACTTCTTAATCCTTTAAGACTCTGTTGAGATACTAATAGTAGCATGCTTGGATAATGTATAGAAGTGTGCCTCATACTCTATTATAGTTGTGAAGCCCCACTCTAAATGATTGAACATGTCTCTCAATTGGTCCCTCAAGCTATAGGGCACAAATATGTTGACAAGAGTCTAAAAATACTAGCTCTATATCAATTGAGGGGAACTGATTATGCTCAAATTACACTCTTAAATGGGTGTAAGCGATTGTTGTCAATATAATAACCCAACTTAGGCTGGGTTCGAATCCACAAGGAGTAAATATAAGGAATTCAAAGATCAAGTGTGTTGAAAGTCAACTAGGGGTTAACCTGTAATGTGTATAAAACATACATAAATGTAAAATAGGGGATTCAGTTTTAATATTTTAGAAACAATTTCTTTGCATTTAGTACACTATCTTAAGATTGAAAATGCTAAGAGTGTTATCAATAGGAAAAAGGTCTTGGGGTTATGCAAATCTAGGTGTGAGTTCATGCATGGGTAATTGAAAACTTATTCAAATTTAGTTAAGATCATGGGTAGGCTAGATTTAGAAGTCTTGATGTAATCTTTCAATAAAACACCAAATTTCATAAATGGGTTCTTTCGAATACCTCATAAGTGTAATAATTTTACCAATATATTGCCTCAATTAACATTCTTATGTCTAATAGATGCCAATAAATAAAACACTTTAAGTTTTTAATTGCATTTATTCCTCACCCATATCTCCTCTTTCAAGAATGATAAAGGTTCAAGGGTAATTAGGGTTTGCAACCCCCAACTCATAGTTAAGTAGTGAAATAAATGCAAAACCTATAACAACTATCTAATTAAGAGAATAAATATACAACACCCATGCACTAATCACAACCTATTCAAGCATAACCCCAAGATAAATAATTAGCTACTTATAGAGAGAAGAAGTAAGGATATACCAAATTTTTCATCAAATTGATCTACGAAAAATATGGGAATGTACTTCCAAGCTTTGAGTTTCAATAAATCTTAAATGGAAATCACTAATTCCTCACTTGGAAATCACTCTAAGAATGTTCTTCACTCAAGTGTAGTGCCAAAAATGTATTATAAGGCTCCAAAGATAAAAATAAGCAGCTGGAAATGCTAGGGCCTGTGCCTTTTATGTATTGGGATCAAACCACATGAAATTCCATTATTGCCCCTAAAATTCTGCCCGACGATCACTTACGCAATTCTTTTAGTTGCATACACAACTTTTGTATCTGTCATGGTAGTCACGTACGTGACTCAATAGGTCACTTGCATGGCATCTTTGACTATTGTGACCTGTTGCCTACGTGAGCCATAACATTGAGATCATGATTTCTTCCACAATTTTGAACTATCACGTACCCGATCCTCAGATCGCATATGTAATATCTAAGGGTTGTTTTTGTTGTGACTAATTGAATAGTCACGTATGCGATCCTTAGATTGCATACACAATATCTGAGGGTCATTTTTGAGACACAACCTTAGTGTTTTTCCTATTCAGCTCTTTTTCCTTCTTTCTAGCTTTGACTTTACTCCTTTTTCACTAAACTTCCCTGAAAAGCTACAAATACTAGAAATTAGTGTATTTCATAAGTGAATTAGCCTTATATCATATAGTTAGCCATAATAACTCATGAGAAATGAGATATAAATGAGTGGAAAAATTGGCACTCATCAACACCCGTAACTTAAAGAATTTTCTTGTCCTCAAGCAGCACAACTTAACAACTCAATGAGACTATCAAAATAAGCTCAACACTGATGACAACACTCTCACATCAAACAACCACAAAAATTATGACTTTGGTTGGTACTAGAAGTTAGTCAACATGCTCGTGAGTTGCTACCTATAAAACTCCCTCGAATTCAGTTACTTTTTAAAGAACACAATTAAATTTCAAGAATAATCAAGTAACAAGGACCAATTCTCAAGAAGTGGCTTGCAATTAATAGTGAATCAAACATGCTCTTTTGCCTTGTTTTTGGAATATATAAACTTCACCAATCTATCCTAGTTTACATGTATTCTCATAAAAGAAAGTCCCAAACACACCATATTTACAACATTTAACAAGGGAAAAATGCTCAAGCACCCATTCACAAGTAATTTCTAATGCGAACAAGTATCACACCATATGCTTGCCCTTATTTTTGATTGTTGCTAACTAAAAAATACTTGGTTGGAGATCTCAAAGGACTTTTTCTAACTTGTAATGTAGGCTCGAGAAAGGGTAGGATAAGAATTTGGGATAAAAGTGACTACTCCCTCATTGAACTCCACAAAGCACTAAATAAATCAAACTTGGATCATTGACCACTTCATTTTTATACCACACATGTGCCTATCTTTTTCATTTTATCTCACCCGCCTATTGAAAGCATTCTTTTCTTCTTTTATTTTTGTAATTTCTTGTTCTTTTCTTTTTTTTCTTTCCTTTTTTTCCTCCTTTATTCTCAATCATTTGCTTTCTTTAAGGCACTCATTTATGAGACCACGATACATGATCGCCTCTTCCAAGTTCCACCACACCCCTAACTTAGGCTTTTAGCCTCAAGTTGGCAATTTTAAGTTTAAGGAGGGTAGAGTTTAAGAGATGGAAAATTTTTAAAAGGTTTAAGGATCGTAATATGGTTACCAAAGAATGGTTAATAGGCTCAAATAGTGTGACTAGTGATACCATTCATGCCCGGGTAGGCTTTTCAGGCTAAAGTATTTTCCAAAAATCACAAAGGAGGCCTAAGATCATTTAACCAACCGTGTATAGTCAAGATTAGCTTTAAAAGACCAATGGGGCAAGGTCTAAATAACACAAGTATGCATAAGAATCATTCAACAAATACTTGCCACACATAACATGCAAACTAATTTAGAAGGATCGATTTTACTTCCTACTTAAGAACAAAAGGAGTCATTGTCCACATTATAACCAACTAAGGAATTAGGTGTCATAAAAAGAGTCAATGTGTTCTCATAACATCATTTACTTCCATGCCCTTGATTTTCACAAAAAAAATTTAGATGGAGGGGGATACTAATTTCACATTTTCCATGAAAGACTAACTATTGCTATTACCAAGCAAGTCACAAACTCTTATTTTGACTCTAACATGGGAAATAATGCTACGACTACTCATAATTTTCCACAACAATTGGCTACTCAGACTTCACCATAATTATAACGTCAATCACAATTTATAATGCTACGGGTACTCAGACTTCCCCTGCATAAATAACTCTATACCTAAAAATGATGATTTTTCTTAAGAATATCATTACTCAATCCATCATAGGGAAAGGATCGTCCAAAATGACTACCAAAAGAAAAACTAATCTAGAAATGAATACAAAAAAAAGACTAATCCAACAAAACGCACATTAAGCATAAGCCCAACAAGGGCACATGATATCCATAACCATACATCAAACATATCCACATAATAGCATCACACAAATGCAAAATACAAATATAAGTCACCCCTAACAAAAAGATCGCAGTATCCTCATTGCATGACTTCAAAATATAAAAGAGTAAAGGGCTCCCTGAATCTGCATCATTGGCTGTCTTCATTATTTGTCTCCTCATATTCATCACCGTCAGCATCAGACTCGTTATCCTCAAACCAATATGTTAGAATATCATCATTATCCACTTGCCTTGTAGAGGGGAATATGTCTCTAGGCTTCAACACTTTCTACAAACCATTCATACCCTTCCACATCCAAGTGAAGAATTTGTCACTCTTTTTCTCTCTCTTCTTTATCTTCATGTGCGAATCACTTAACTCTCAGTATGATATGTCCATGTAAGTATATGCCTTTACCAACTTTAAAATGTAAGCCCCTTGCCGCTTCTGGTCCTCTAGAAGTCTATCATAATCTCTTTGTGAGACATAGGAGGTGGGGCACATAGAAGTCTCACTCGGACCTGTGGTAAATCTAGACACCAACTTTTAAATCCTCCTCAACTTATCAGTCAACACCTCAAACGGTCCTACAAATGATGATCTCCAAGATTCGAACTTATTCTGCACTAACTTACTCATATTAATCTTTCTTTTTTTGATTTTAGAAACTGCGCCTTTACTGTGCATCTTCAGTGGGTAAATCAATTTCTTTGGTGCTATCCAATTATCCTTCTTGTACTCCTCGACTCCAGCCCATTTGCATAATTTGGTAATAAGGAAAGAAGATATTAGAGTGGGGTCCATCTCATGACTTGTATGTACAAAACTCTAAGATGAATAAAAGACCAATATTCAATGGAATATTGTCTAAAATACTATAGATTATCTAGGCTCTCATCACCGAGATATTAGTCATATTCTTGCATAGAGAGACAATGACTGCAAATAATAGCCAACCAATTCTTTGCCTCAGCCGTGAATTCATTCAAACTAATCCCTGCTTTTATGGTTGCCCATGGTACATTCTTACCTGGGCAAAGCTGTGAGGCCAACCAAAACTGTGATTCATCAGAATCTGTCAAACCATACACCCTATATATCTCCTCAACTTTGAAATGAACCATATTTTCTCTTATTTTTATCACCAGGGTAGAGAGTTTTACGGCCTTAAGGTTAGCATAAAAATATCTAACCCATTGTTCATTAGCATAGAAAAGGTCTGGTGCATAGAAAAACCATCCAATTATCTTCAACCTCTGATAGAAAAATGGAAGGGTCTTGCGAACTTGCTCAAGGGAGATCCCTCTTTCAGGGAATAATTTTTTCCTGGCCAAATCTTCATAGTATGTTGCTTGGAAGATTGGAGAGAGGAATTGGTTCTAATAATAGTCTCTTTTAACCTAAACTTCATCAATAAGTCGGTGCTCCATTCTTAGCCTTTAATTTGAAAAGCTGAAAACAATACACATGCATGAACTTCCAGGATTATCACATAAATATAATGCAATATGACTGACAAAAGCTAAAGAAATTGTTTAAGGATCACATTTGGTCTCAAACATCAGTTTTTAAAATTTTACTCAGGCCTGCAGACTGTCCTCACGTATCACTTTTGCGATTTGAGGTCGCGATTGTGATAGTTGTTGCTCAGACCTATAGGCGGGCCTCAAGTATTATTTTTGCAATCTAAGGTCATGATCGCGATATCTACATACCCGAAATCCCTAAAAATTCCCAACTCAGATTTGTCAATTTCTTTTCAGACAAACCTTTTCAAAAATGATTTACAAACAAAGCAAACTAAACTAGAACTCACAATTACTTATTAATTGCTTTGGGAACCAAAAACAAATCTCAAAATTTCATGGTATCAAATCATCACACACTTGGTGTGAAACTAAATTCCCAATCATTTTTGCAAAAAATTGGGTACTCAAGACTTTCCCAAAGATTTAAACTCCAAGCTATCAGCTACTAGAATTTGGTTATACACAAAGATTTACCAAATTCTAGAACCAAAAAGTAAAAGAAATCATACCCGAATTTAATCCTAATACAGAGACCAAGGAGGAATTTCGCCACTCAAAGAGGAGATTAGGAGGCATACCTGATGTTTGAGTGTAAGTGATGCAAATGTACAGCAATTATAAAGTGTTTTAGAGTGATTAGAATGGATGAATATTTGAATATTTAAGAGTGGAAAGAGAAATGAACCATTTGAAATCTTTTACCTTGTGTGGCAATTTAAACTGTCGGGTATCGCGTTTACGATATGTGTAATGATTACGCGATATTTGACTATAATTGAAGGATCGCTTTCACGATCTTTCTATCGTATTTGTAATATTTGAGATCCTCAGGTGCTATTTTTTAACTTACACGTTCTGTATATCGCATTCACGACATTTGAGACCTTTAGGTGCCACCATGAAGTTGCTTTATTCCTTTTTTTCCAAGGTGGTACACCCCAAACTCAATCCCAATCAACTTTGTGCATCCTAATCTGCTCAAATCACTTTTAGAATTCTAAAATTGTGTGGATTACTCAAAAATAAAATCCTAAAGTATTGTAATAACTAAAATTAAAGGGATAAATGATTTTTTTCTGAAATGATGGGTTGTATCCCATCCAGTGTTTGATTCAACATCACAACACAATTTTTATTGATTATTATTTTAAATCCTTGAAGCGAAGCGACTCAATATTCACCGCTCTAGATCTACCAACATGGTAATGGTTCAACCTTTGTCCATTTACCACACATCTGTTCTTATCGGGGCTTTCCAACTCAATAGCTCCACTAGGATAAACATTTGAAACCACAAACAGACTAGACCACTTTGATTTAAGCTTACCCATAAAGATTTTTAGTCTAGAATTGAAAAGAAGCACATCAGCACCCCCATGAAACTCTCATTTTAAGATTTTATCATCATGCCACCTTTTCATCTTTTGTTTATACAACACAGATCTTTTATACGCTTTGAGTCAGAAATCTTCCAAGTCATGAAGTTGATTCACTCTTGATTTAGATGCATCCTCTCAATCTATCTTTAACTTCCTCAAAGACCATAAAGCCTTATGCTCCAACTCAAAGGCTAAGTGAAAAGCCTTCTCAAACACCAATTGGTAGGGTAACATACAAATAGGAGTCTTGTAGACCATCCTATATGCACAAAAAGCATCATCGACTTGTCTTTCCCAATTCGCACAACCAACATACACCGTTTTCTCAAGGATGGACTTGATTTCATGATTCAAAACCTAAACTTGGCCACTAGTTTGGGGATGATATAGAGTAGCAACATTATTCTTCACCCCGTACATATCAATTAAGGCACCAAAATCCCAATTAAAAATGAGAACTGCCATCACTAATAATTGCCCTTGGAGTCCCAAATCCTGAAAAGATGTACTTCTTTAAGAAGAAGGTGATACTCTTGCTTTTGTTGTTCGGTAGAGCAATGAACTCTACCTACTTTAAGATATAATCAATGACTATAAAGATGTATTTAATACTATATAAGCTTACAAAGGGACCCATGAAGTCAACCCCTATACATCGAATAATTCAACTATGATATTAGGCTTAAGAGGTATTTCATGACTCCTAGAAACAACACCTTGTATTTGGCATTGAGGACATATTTTGACCAACTCATAAGCATTACTACGAAGGGTAGGCCAATAATATGCATTTTGAAGAACCTTTGCGGCTGTCGAATCCCACCATAATGACCCTCAATCGAGGAAGAATGGTATGCCTCAAGAATGGTCCTCATTTTCTACTCTAACTCACACCAACAAATCATACTTTCTGCTTACTCTCTAAAAAGTATGGTTTATCCCAAAAATACTTCTTCACATCAAATAGGAACCTCTTGTTTTGATAATGACTAAGATCATCGGGAAGTACACGACTAATAATATAGTTAGCATAGTTTGCATACCAAGGTGCAATACTTCTTGAGAGCGATATAATAATTCATCAGGGAAAGAGTCATCAATCTCAATCTCTCCAAACTTCTCATGATTGTATTCAAGGTGGGAAAAGTGTTCGGCTACTTGATTTTCACACCCTTCTTGATCTTTTACTTCAAAATCAAATTCTTGTAAGAGAAATATCCACCTAATCAACAGAGAGTTTTCCTCTTTATTTTCCATGAGATATCTAAGAGCGGTGTGGTCTATGTGTACATTTACTTTAGTACCCAACAAATAGGCCTAAAAGTTTTCAAAAGCATAAACCACCGCTAGCACCTCTTATTCCATAACCGTATAATTATGTTGGGCATCATTCAACAATTTGCTTGTATAATAGATTGGGTGGAACAACTTCTCTTTTATTTGGCCTAATACTGCACCTAAAGCAACACCACTCGCATCACATAATAGTTCAAAAGGCAATGACCAATCCAAAGCTACTATGATAGGGGTCGAAACTAGGAGTTCTTTGAGATAATTAAAATCCTTTAGAAAATCACCATCAAATTCAAACTTCACCTTTTTTTAAGAAGTTTGCAGAAAGGGTGAGCAATCCTTGAGAAATCCTTTATGAAAAGCCTATAGAACCCAACGTGACCAAGAAAACTTCTAACACCCCTCACAGAGATAGGAAGAGGCAACTTAGCAATAACTTAAACTTTTACTTGATCGACTTAGATGCCGATCTAACCTAGTGCGATGTCTTCCTTGACCATAAAGTGTCATTTTCTCAATCCCAAATGAGTTTGGTGTCCAAACACTATTTGAGGAAGTGATCAAGGTAAGAATAAAATGAATCCCCAACTATAGAGAAGTCAGCCATGAAAAACTCCATGGTATCCTCTACCATATCTAAGAAAATGGACAACATACATCATTGGAACGTAGTCGGTGCATTGCATAGCCTAAAAGGCACGTGTTTCAAAGAAATAGTCCTATAGGGCCAAATGAATGTGGTTTTTTCTTGATTTTTTGGTACGGTGCAAATTTAGTTGTACCTCAAATATCCATCAAGGAAGAAATACCATCAAAGATCGTCTAGTCGATCCAATATTTGATCTATGAAACACATAGGAAAATGATCTTTCTTGGTCTATGATTTCAATTTATGATAATTCATACATACCCTCCGACCCGTGACCAAACGAATGGGCACAAGATCATTATTCGCATTTGAGACCACCATCATGCCACCCTTTTTGGGAATACATTGGATCGGACTCACCCATGTGCTTTCTGAAATTAGGTAGACAATACCTGTATCAAGCCATTTGATAATTTCCTTCTTGACTACCTCTTGCATCAGTGGATTAAGTATTCTTAGTGATCCATACTAGGAACATGATCAACATCTAATTTGATCTTATGAGACCAAATTCTAGGAGTATTACCTATGATTTCTACTATGGTCCACCTGATAGAATAGATGAACTTTTTAACAATAGATTCAAGGCATACACTTGACAAGGCTCAAGATCACCCACAACAATAATTAGGAACATATTATTCTTACCCAAGAAAACATACTAGAGGTGGTAAGTCAACTACTTAAGTTTAAGTTGAGTCAGTTCAGTAATAGATGGATTGCCAGGTGGACTCTCATGATTTTTAAAATTAAGATCCAATTTAGCTGGGTTCATGGTATAGGAGTCAAGACCCATCAATGAAGCAACCACCTCATTATATACTATAATCTCCTCATTCCTTAAGTTCCATAATACACCCACCAAGAGGTCATCTATAAGATCTACTTTAATGGTGTTAGTCACCTTATTATGTATTACATTAATCATCGAAACAACTTGCAAGTCCATAGGTTGCTTCATAGACTTACACACATTGAAGAAGACCTCTTCATTGTTCACCCAAAACTTTATTTCACCTTATTCAACATCAACTAAGGCCCTTTTGGTAGCCAATAATGGCCCACCAAAAATGAATGGGACCTTAATATCATAATCAAGAATAACAAAGTTGATTGGAAAGATAAACTGGTCAACTTTCACCAGAACATCATACAACACACCAATGGGATTTTTGATTGAATGATCAGCTATTAAAAGCCTCATAGTGGTAGGCATAATAGCATCCAAACCCAACTTCTGAAACACAGTAAACAATATCAAATTAATACTTTTCCCAAGATTACACAATGCTTTTCCAAATTTATATACCCCGATAGTGCAAGAAAGAGTGAACATACTCGAGTTTTTTTTCACCATAATTATGCTAGACATTATGGCACTATAATTGTGAGTTACCTCGATAGTTTCAAAATCCATAACTTATTTCTTCATGACCAAGTCCTTCATGAATTTAACATACCCAGGAATCCTTTGTAAAGCTTCTAACAAAGGAATATTCACCGATAGGTTGCTAAATTTAGTAGGAAAATTCTTAAACTTGGCATCATCTTCTTTCCTTTTAAGCCTTTGAAGGAATGAGGGTGGAATTTTGATTTATAATAATGAAGAAATTAGAGTTTCATCCAATTTTAGAATATCACCACTACCCGCTTTAGGAGATTTCTCATTTTCAACCTTTTCTTCAACTACCTTTGGGTTTTCAACAATTAGTTCATTAGGCTCTAGAACATCATCATTTGACTTTTCTAATCACTTTCTCTTTGTATTTGTATATTTATCATTTGCCTTTTCATTAGGGCCTTTATTGATATCAATAATATCCTTACCAATAGTTTGACCATTTATAGTGATAATAGCCATGATGTGAACATCCATTTTAGGATTAAAAACTATGTCACCAAGTAATCCACATTTTGGCCTTGTATTAAGTTGTGCCAAGATTTGGCCCAATTAAGATTCAAGTTGCTTGATAGAGGCAGAATGAGATATTACCTTTTGATTGAGTAGTGAGAACAGACCTTTTATCTCTCTTACTATCTTATAGGTCTTCTGAACCCCTATTAAGATATAAGTAAGGACATTTTCACTTTTGAGCTTCTCCGGGTAAATGGAGCTTGACTCTTTACTCTTGGCCCTATCATGATAAGGTACGTACTAATTATAGTCTCTATCCTTATCTCTCTAATTTCAATCTCTATCATGCTAATTTATCATGATTTCTTTTCTTCCAACCTTGATTCCCATTTTGTCGTTAATAGGTAGGGCAAGAACCCCTCAATTGATTCAACATGAACCAAATTTCTTCATTAAGATTCTTCGCTCCCTGAAATACCCTAGGTTTTAGACTCTAAAAATTTCCATGTGTGTTTATCTCACTCTCTAGGAAATGACTAAGACCCTACGAGTCGTAGTCACTCTATACAAGTCATGCAGTACCTGCCGTAGTCAAACTAGTAAGAATTACCTATGTTTTTGTCTTGAGTAAGACTAGGGCCTCATGAGTTATAAGGTTTGGTCACGAGTCATAGGGTGGGACTCATGACCAAAATAGTAAAGTAACCCTGAGTCTCTACCCAGACTATGAGTCATGATGAGGACTCGTGGATAGAGGCTACGAGTCATCATGAGACCTGTAGCGACTGGAAGTCTAAAATTCTTGCATGATTTCATTAATGGCATAGTGGTCTTTCCTCCTAACCCACTAATGTTCCATGACATAAAACATTACCTTATCCTTATTTTTGCTTATTTAACATAACATAAAAACTTCTCTCTTAAATTATCCAATCAAGAGCAAGGCTGGTTTTTTTTGGGATTAAACATCTAGGACCCAAATTGTAGTTTCTCTTCTAAATTACTTGGTGTTTTAGGCATATATAGCTTCCATAACTTGGTTTTATATAAAAACATGTGTTTAATCATGGTTTATATGAATTTAATTGTTGAGTTTTAAATGATGGGTTGAGGGTTTTTAATGTTTACTACTTATTTGGTTACTCATGGTTCGGGAACTATTATTCATACTATATATTATGGTCTTAGAACTAAATTTGTGCATGGTTATGGTGAATGGGATGAGGGTCATGGCATTCTCCCAAAGATTATTAAAATTGGCACTAATCTCAACCCACCCTACAAATTAGTTTTGGAATATGGAAATATACATGATTTAAAACACTTTTGAACTATTGTATTGTCTAAAAGGTTAATGAAACATGAATGGTTTTGAATAGGCCTTGGTGTCTATGGTTTGAATTTAAATGGTTTTATAAGGCCTTGGCAGCCGTGGCATGGTTCTTAAATTGGACCCTAGGGGGTCATGGATTTCTCCAGCTTGATGGATAATTGGAATGGCATAGTTATATAAGATTGTAGGAATATTGGTATGATTACACCATTTGGTAATGCCTTAATAGATGGTTCCTTGGTTAAATGAAAGGGGTTAGGTGTAAATGTTTAATTGGACTTAAAGGGGGTTGTGTAGCTCACCATGGAAGGTAGAGGTCCCAAGAGAATTGATGCTGGAAACCACATTTACCGATGTAGGCTCTTTATGACAGTGTGCATAGTTTATACTTTATACATACTTTGGATTGGCTGGGTTCGAGGAATTCCCTGACCTTTTTTGGGATTTCTTTGATTTGTGCAGCTAACATGTATTAGATCCCTTTTGGTAGAGGAAGCCAGACTCGTATAGCCCGTAGGTGCCCTTAGGGCAGTTTGATGCTACATAGTCCAGGATAGTGGTTTTAAATCTCATGATAAACCTTGTTCCCTATCCGAGCATTAAGTATATGTATTTATGGAAGTATGCGAATGTGTACATTGAGTTTGGATTTGATTTTGAAATGACACTATTTTATCCCTTCCCTGGGTTACATTTTAGTGCTCACCCTTCTAATCGTACTAGAATGGTAAATTCTTTCATGATGTAGGGTCCTAGGCATTTCTTCTATTAGTTTGTGCAGTATTAGTTGTTGCAGTTGTCTATCAGGTTTGCGGTAAAGTGGTGAGCTTCATATTTTAGAAAGCTTGGTCATTTCATTTGTTTCTTTCCATACTTTAGAATAGAAGAGTTCATATTAATATTATCATTTTCATTGTAACTGTTATGGTTGGGGGCATGTCCCAACCTAGTTTGATAGTTGAATTGGTTCAGAGGCTTTTGTTGGCATGTGTGGGTTGGATGGTGTTGTTCTCTTAGAGCTTATTCTTGAGTTAGATTGATTATTTTATATTTATTCTCTGGTTGTCTAATACTTTATTATTATTTGGATTTTTCTTGATTGAACAGGTTATGGTGGTGGTCTCCGATCCTTAGTGGGCTTGAGATACCTATCACGACTAGGCCCAGGGTCGGGTTATGACAAGTTTGGTATCAGAGCATAGATTTAGGGTCTATGGGTGTCCACAAAGCTGTGTTGAATAGAGTCCTTTTTATAGGTGTGTAGTGCACCACAATTATAAGGGTAAGGCTATAAGCCATTTAGGAATGTTTCCCTTTCCTTTGTTCTATTTTGGGATATAGAGTCTATGGTCATGAATTATCTCTAACCCTCAGTTTGCTTGCATTTTAAATCATGCCTCCTCAAAGATTTGATGCTTGTGGAAACTCTGCTGGAACCTCTGCCCCACGTAAAGGAAATGTGGATGGGACTCGCCCCACCTATGGAGTGCAAACCCATTCTAGGATCCCTTTTTCAAATTATACTGCTCCACCTGGGGTCCCACTGGTCCTCACTAGTCCTTTTTCGGTTGGTGACACTCATGCTCACTCACCTAAAGGAGATATCACTAATGTGAAGTTTCATCGGTCAATTCATCTACTTAGTTGGTAACGTCTTAGTCAGGCCAACCTGGTCTTGTTAGTCCTGCTATGAAATCTTTAGAGGTTACTCTAGTTGGATAATTTATGAGGTTGAATCCCCTAACCTTTACAGGCTCTAAGGTTGATATAGATACTCAAGGGTTTATTGATGAGATAAAGAAGATTTTTAGAGTGATGCATGTTACTGATATAGAGGGTGTGGAGTTTACTACTTATTAATTGAAAGATATTATATATCAATGGTATGAGAAGTAGGAGTAGTGGAGGAGTGGCGATGCTGAGTAGGCTAGTTGGAGGAGTTTTCTGGTGGTTTCCTTGATCGTTTTTCTCCTCAGGAGTTAAGGAAAGCTAAGGCAAAAGAGTTTCTTAACCTGAGCCAAGGTAAGATAAGTGTGAAGGAATACACCTTGAAGGTCCGTTAGTCATTTCATTATGCTACAGAATTGGTGTTTAGTATGAGGGCTAGAATAAAGAAGTTTGCTTTGGGTTTGTCTCATGACTTGGTATTAGAGTGTAAGGCTAGAATGTTAAATAATGATATAAATATCTCTAGGGTTGTAGTTTATATACAGAAGGTAGAGGATGAAAATAAGAGAAATATGGAGATGGAGGAGAGTCAGAATAGAAAGTTTAGGTATTCAGAGCAGGGTGAAGGTCAACAATCTAGTAGAAGAAATAGTAGATAGTGGGGCAAGAAAAAAACTTGGGGAAATTTGTGTTGATATTCTTCGGCTAGTGCTCCTTATCCTAACCTATATGGTGATCACCATTTTTAGACTAGCAGTGGTCCTAAGGCATAGGGTTCCAAGTTTTAGGCTAATGGAGCTCAGTCCACCCTACCCTATCCTCATTATTGATTTTGTGGTCAGCTTCACTGTGGTTATTATGATGAGAGAAGGAAATTGTGTTTTAAATATGGCTAGCCTGGTCATATTTAGATGAACTATCCTTTATATAAGGTGGACTCTGGAGCTAATAAGGCTTTAGTTTCCATATATTAGGCTCCTGCACCATAAAGTGCTACTTTTAGTACCGACACTAACTGAAATTATCACTATGCTCTTACCACCCATCAGGAATCTAATGCATCTACTTACATTGTTACTGGTAAGTTACAACTCTTCTCTTATGATGTGCATTACTTTCTTGATCCGTGGTCTACCCTCTCTTATATGACCCCTTTTATGGTTGTGTAATTAGGTTTTGTGAAAAAATATTTTTGATCCCTTCTCTGTGTCTATTCCACGGGGTGATTTTATTATGGCTAAGAAGATCTATAGGGGTTGTGTGGTGTCTATATTTCATAGGGAGACATTGGTGGATTTGGTAGATCTTAACATGGTGGATTTTGATGTGATATTGGGGATGGATTGGCTTCATTCATGCTATGCTTTTTTGGATTATAGGACCCAAAAGTTAGTTTCAAATTCCCTAATGAATTGGTAATCATGTGGGAGAGGAGTTACTTAGTGCCTAAAGGGAGGTTATCTCTTATGTTAGGGCCTAAAAGTTGATTTTTAAGGGGTGTTTATATTATCTGGTTTAGTTTAAGGACTCTACTTTTGAGGGTCCCTCTCTACAGTTTGTCCTTGTTATCGATGAGTATCCTGAGGATCTTCCTAGCATTCCTCCCAATAGAAAAATAAACTTTGGGATAGACCTTCTACCGAATACCCATCCTATCTCCATTACTCTTGATAAAATTATTCCGACTGAGTTGAAGTAACTTAAGGAACAATTAAAAGATCTTCTTGATAAGGTCTTTATTTGTCCTAGTGTTTCTCCATGTGGTTCTCCTGTACTTTTCATATGTAAGGAGATAGATCTCTTCAGATGTGTATAGACTATCGATAGTTGAATAAGGTTACAATGAAGAATAAGTATCCTCTTTATAGGATAAATAATCTCCTTGACCAGCTTCTGGGTGCTAGATGTTTCTCTAAGCTTGATCTTTATTTGGGTTATCATCATTTGAAGATTTGGGAGGTTGATATTCCTAAGACTGCTTTACATACTCGGTATGGTCATTATGAATTCCTAATTATGTCATTTGGGTTGACTAATGCTTTAACTTCTTTTATAGATCTTATGAATCAGGTGCTTAGGCAGTTTCTAAATTTGTTCACTATAGTATTCATTGATTATATCTTGGTGTTTTCTAAGAGTGAGAAGGATCATGCCAATCACCTTTGAATTATGTTACAGACTCTTAAGGATCAATGGTTGTATGCAAAATTTTCTAAGTGTAAGTTCTGGTTGAACACTCTGACTTTTCTTGGGTATGTTATTTCTAGCGAGGGGATAAAGGTGGATCCACAAAAAGTTGAGGTAGTTTAGAGATGGCCTAGACTTACGACTCTAACCAAGAATCAGAGCTTCTTGGGCTTGGCTGGGTATTATAGATGATCTGTGAAGATTTTTTCTTTTATTGTTTCTCCATTGACTAGACCGACTCAGAAAAGGTGAAGTTCTTGTGGTCCGATACTTGTGAAGGTAACTTTGAGAAGTTAAAGAATAGGTTGACTTCTACGCCAGTTCTGACCTTGGCCAAGTGTACTGATGAATTTGTGGTGTATTGTGATACATCCCCTGTAGGGCTGGGTTGTGTATTAATGCAACATGGTAAGGTTGTGGCCTATGCTTCTAGGCAGCTTAAGGTTCATAAGAAGAATTATCTGACACATGATTTAGAGTTGGCAATCGTGGTTTTTGCTTTGAAGATTTGGCACCATTATTTATATAGGGTGCATATAGATATTTATTCCAATCATAAGAGTTTGTAGCATATGTTTACTCAGAAAGAGTTGAATCTCAGGAAGAGGCAGTGGCTTGAATTACTAAAGGACTATGATATGAGTCTTCACTACCATCCAGGTAAAGCTAATGTGGTTGCTGATGCTCTTAGAAGATTTTCTATATAGAGATTATCTCATGTGGATGAGTATAAGAGAGGATTGGTGAAAGACATTCATCAGCTGGCTAACTTGGGATTTCATCTTTTGAACTCTGAGGATGGAGGATTAATTATTTAGGTAGTTGTTAAATCATATCTTTGTGCGGAAGTGAAAGGGAAATAGACTTAGGATCCCATCCTTATATAGATTAGGGATGATGTAGGTAAACAAAAGGTTATGGCCTTTGAGATTGGTGGTGATGATATCCTGAGGAATCAAGGTAGATTGTGTGTTCCTAATGTTGATGGGCTATGGGAAAGGATTTTGATTGAGGTGCATGAGTCGAGTATCATTATTTGGGTCAGTGTATGGTTTGTCAGTTCATATAGGTTTGACAAAGATGTATCATGATTTAAATGAGATTTATTAGTGGAAAAATATAAAGAGAGATGTGGATAACTTCGTGGATAAATGTATGGTTTGTCAGCAAGTAAACATTGAGCACTTGAGGCCTGGTGGCATATCACAAGAGATTAAGTCTCCCATGTAGAAGTGGGAGATGATCAATATGGATCTTATTACGGTTTTTTCGTGGTCTCATAATCATTATGATGTGATTTAGGTTGTTGTGGATAGGATGACTAAGTCTGCTTACTTCTTGCCTTTTAGGACTACTTACTTTTGAGAGGATTATGCCAAATTGCTTATTGAGGAGATAATTAAATTACATGGTGCTCCCGTTTCCATTATTTCATATTGAGGTACATATTTCTCTTCTTACTTTTGGCATTCATTTCAGAAAGGTTTTGGGACAAGGTGAACCTTAGTATTGATTTCCAGCCTCAAATAGATGGACAAGTGAAACAAACAATTAAGAACTCAGAGGATATGCTTAGGAATTGTGTGATTGATTTTGGAGGTAGTTGGGTGGATCATTTGCCTCTCATTGAGTTCGCCTATAACAATAGTTATCATTTGAGTATTTAAATAGCTTCTTTTAAGGCTTTTTATGGGAGGAGGTATAGGTCTTCTATTGGGTGGTTTGATGTTGGTAAGACTCAATTATTTATCCTGACTTGGTTTACCAAGCCACAAAGAAGGTGATTAGAGAAAGACTTAAAACTGCTCAGAAATGCTAAAAGTCTTATGCGAATGTGAGGCTAAGAGAATTGGAGTTCGATATAGGTGATTGGGTGTTTTTAAAAGTTTCTCCTATGAAGGGAGTGATGCGGTTTGGGAAGAAGGGAAAGCTCAAACCTCGTTATGTTGGTCCATATCAGATTTTAAGGAGAGTTGGGAGTGTTGCCTATAAGTTGGAGTTGCCTGCGAGCTTGTTATTTATTCATCTGGTTTTCCATGTGTCGATGTTTAAAAAGTGTATGTGTAATCCTTCTTTGGTTATTCCTTTGAATGATGTTGGTATTTCAGATTCCTTATCTTATGAGGAAGTCCTGGTTGATATTTTGGATAGGCAAGTCCGTATATTGAGGACGAAGGATGTGGTTTCGGTAAAAGTCCTTGGGCGGAATCAAAAGGTACAGAAAGCTACTTGGGAATCCGAAGAGTACATGATGTCCAAATATGCTTTCTTGTTTCTCGCATTAAATAGAAGTGTTTGAGGTATGGGTTCCCTTTTGTTTTGTTGCTTTTAGCATTTGTACATGATTTCGTGGTTGCATTATAGCTTGTATTCATGTTAATGGGTGCCTTAACTTCTGATTCAGGGATGAATGATCTTAGAGGGAGGGGGTTAATGTAATCTCCCAAGTTTTGGACTCTAAAAATTTCTATGTGTGTTGATCTCACTGTCCAGGCAACAACTACGACCCTACGAGTTGTAGTCACTCTATACGAGTCTTATAGTGCCTATTGTAGTCAAACCAGTGAGGATTACCCATGTTTCTTTCTTTAGTACGACTAGGACCACACGAGTCATAAGGTTTGGTCATGAGTCAGAGGGTGGGACTTATGACCAAACCAGTGAGGTGGCCCTGAGTCTGTGCCCAGATTATGAGTCATGGTGATGAGTCATGGTTAGAGACTATGAGTCATTACGAGATCCATAGCGACTGGGAGATTAAAATTCCTGCATGATTTCATTCAGGTCATGGTGGTCTTTTCCTCTTACCCCACTACTATTTCACATCATAAAATATTCCCTTACCCCTATTTCCACCTATTTAACATAACATAAATACTTTCCTCTCTCAAATTCCCTAATCAAGCGAAAGGCTAGGATTTCTAGGGATTGAACATCTAGGGCTCCAATTATAGTTTCACTTCCAAATTCCTTGATGTTTTAGGCATGTATCTCTTCCCTAACTTGGTTTTATATAAAATCATGTGTTTAATTATGGTTTATGTGAATTTAATTGTTGGGTTTTTAATGTTTACTACTTGTTTGGTTACCCCATGATTTTGGAACTGTTATTCATGTTTTATCTTATGGTCTTGGAACTAAAATTGTGCATGGGTATGGTGAATGGAAGGGGGTCGTGGAATTCCCTAAAAAATTGTTGAAATTGCCACTAACTCAACCCACATTGCAAATTGGTTTTGGAATATGGAAATACGCATGATTTAACCCACTTTTGAACTATTGTATTGTCTAAAATTTTAATGGAACATAAATGGTTTTGAAAGGGCTTTGGTTTCCATGATTTGATTTTACATGGTTTTATAAGGCCTTGGTGACTGTGGTATGGTTTTCAAATTAGAATCTGGGGGGTCGTGGATTCCCTCAGGTTGATGGATAATTAGAATGACATAGTTCTATAAGTTTGCAAGCATATTGGTTTGACGATACCATTTAGTGATGACTTAATGGAAGGTTACTTGGTTAAATAAAAGGGTTTATGTGTAAATATTTTGATTGGGCTTAAAGGGGATTGTGTAGCTCACCGTGTAAGGTAGAGGTCCCGGAGGGATCTATACTGGAAACCATGTTTGCCAATGTGGGGGTCTTTATGACCATGTGCATAGTTCACACTTTATACATACTTTAGATTAGCTGGGGTCGAGGAATTCCCTATCCCTTCCTTTGATTTCTTTTGTTCATGTGGCTTACATGCACTGGAGCCTTTTCGGTAAGGGAAGCCGAACCTATATTGCTTGTGGATGCCCTTAGGATGATTTGATAATACATAATCCAGGTTAATGGTTTTAAATCTCATGATAAACCTTCTTCCCTATCCCAACATTGAGTATATATGTATATATGCATGTATGTGAACATATACATTAAGTTTGGATTTGATTTTTAAATGGCACTATTTTATCCTTTTCCTGAGTTACATGCTAGCTCTCACCCCGCTAACTATCCCCGAATGCTACATCCTTTTATGATTTAGGGTCCTAGGGGTTTTTGATGTTGGTTTGTGCAGAGTTAGGTGGTACGGTCGTCTATTGGGTTTGCGGTAAAGTGGCGAGCTTCCATTTTTCGAAAATCTTGGTCATTCATTGGTTTCTTTCCATATTTTAGAAGTAACGAGTCACATTAACATTATCATTGTAATTATCAGTGTCATGGTCGGGGGCATGTCTCGAGCTAGTTTGATATTTGAATTGGTTTAGAGGTTTTTGTGGACATGTGTGGGTTGGATGGTGTTGTTGACTCTTAGAGCTTATTCTTGAGTTAGATCAATTGTTTTATCTTTATTCTCTAGTTATCTTCCACTTTTTTATCAATTGGATTTTTCTCGATTGAATAGGTTATGGGTTGGTCTCCGGTCCTTGGTGGGCTTGAGATACCCGTCATGACTAGGCCCAGGGTCGGGTCGTGATACTTACTTATCATAATAGGCTTTAACACTCTTAGAAGCAATGACGTTGACCGCCTTAGAAGGAGCTGCCATTATATGCTTGGTGAGAAGATCAAGTTGAGTCATCACTTTATCCATGTTTGCATCTTTTTCCTCATTTTTTTTCCTTTGATCTTTGCTTACAAAAGATGCGGAGGGAGCCCCCATGCCCACCTTGGTATCTCTTGTGTGCCAACCTTTGCTTTGTTTAGGCACTTGATCTAACAAAGCTTCCACAACACAATAGATAGTTTGACAATGGAACCCTTGGCTGCATTATCGACTACCATCTTGTTCAATTAATCTAATGTCATTTAGAAAATTTGATGAATCATTTTATCTGGAACCTCATGATTTGGGCATTGCATTAACTCGTTGTTGAACCGTTGCCAAGCCTTATATAATGGTTTGCATTAAGTAGGCGAAAGTTAGTGATTTTGTCCCTTATTTGCAACATTCGAGAAGGAGGAAAGTACCTTCTCAAGAATGATTCCGTGAGCTCAACCCATGTAGTGATAGATTTTGCAGGAAAATACCGCAACCATAAGACCACTCCCCCTATCAAAGAGTATGGGAAAAGATGCAATCAAATTGATTCTTGAGATATGTGGGCTATGACAAATAGAGAACACACATCAATAAAATTCTTCAAGTGTAGATTAGCATCCTCATGTACTTGGTCTCAAAATAACCCTTTCATTTGAAGAAAATGAAGCATCACACTATTAACGTGAAACACTCTATTTTCTTTCACTAGTGGAATACGAATAGCACTAGCTCGACCCACATCTCAACGGTGATCCTCGTCCTCAAGAAGCCCATCAATAGTGTTATTATTACTACTATGTTGGTTTATAGTATCGTGTATACTATTATCCCCACCCGAGAAAGAACAAAAACAACAAAAAATGTAAACTAAAACACTATGGTTATCCCAAAGTGACTAAAAACACTACAAGAGTGAAAACCATATTTGACTCCCTGACAATGATGCCATTTTTTATAACGCTCAAAGTACACTCTTAAATGGGTGTAAGCAATCATTCTTAATACAATAAACCAACTTACGTTGGGTCGAATCCACAAGGAGTGAATACAAGGAATTCAAAGCTCAAGAGTGTTAAAAGTCAACTAGGGGTTAACCCGTAATGTATATAAAACAAACATAAATGTAAAATGGGGGATTTTTTTTAATGTTTTATAGTAACAATATCCTTGCATTTAGTACATTATCTCGAGATTAAATATGCTAAGAGTACAAATGGGAAAAAGGCCTTGGGGTTATACAATTCTAGGTGTGAGTTCATGCATAGGTAATTGAAAATCTATTCAAATTTAGTTAGGAATCATGGATAGGCAAGATAGAAGTCTTGTTGTTAATCCTTCAATAAAACACCAAATTTCACAAATGGGTTCTTTTGAACACCTCATAAGTGTAACAATTTTACCAATCTATTGCCTTAATTAATATCCTTATGTCTAAGAGGATTCATTAAATGAAATACTTCAAGTTATTGATTGCATTTATTCTTCACCCATATCCCCTCTTTCAAGGATGATATGGGTTTAAGGGTAATTAGCGTTTGCAACCCCCAATTCATAGTTAAATTGCAGAATAAATGCAAAACCTATAACAACTAGCTAATTAGGAGAATAAATAAACAATAGCCATGCACTAATAACGACCTATTTAAGCATAACCCCAAGATAAAGAATTAGCTACTCATAGAGAGAGGAAGTAAAGATATACCAACATTTTCATTAAATTGATCCATGAAAAATAAAGGGAATGTATTTCCAAGCTTTGAATGTCAACAAATCTTAAATGGAAATCACTAATTCCTCACTTGGAAATCATTCTAAGAATGTTCTTCACTCAAGAGTAGTGCCAAAAATGTATTCTAAGGATTCAGAGATAAAAATTTTCTTCCGAAAATGTTAGGACTTGTGCCTTTTATGTATTGGGTCAAACCACATGAAATTCCATTATTGCCCCTAAATTCTACTCGACGATCACTTACACGATTCCTTTGGCTGCTTTCGTGACTTCTTCATCTATCGCGGTAGTCACGTACATGACTTAATAGGTTGCTTATGCGAAATCTTTAACTTTCCTGACCTATCACTTATGCGAGCACAATATTACGATCATAATTTCTTCCTCGGTTTTGACCTGTCACATACGCGATTTGAGGATTGTGTATGCAATATATGAGGGTTATTTTTGAGATGACTGATTGACTAGTTGTGTATGCAATCCCCAGATCGCGTACACAATACCTGAGGGTCATTTCTGAGACACATCCTCAGGTAGTTTCTCGTTCAGCTCTTTTTTCGTCTTTTCTAGCTTCGACTTCACTCTTTTTTCACTAGACTTCCCTAAAAATCTACAAATACTAGAAATAAGTGCATTTTATAAGATAATTAGCTTTATATTATCAATTTAGTCATAATAACTCATGAGAAACAAGATATAAATGAGTGGCAAAATTGCCACTCATCAGGAACCCACTATCTCACAACTGATAAGTGATCTCCATCACTTCCTAGACACATCAGTCAACAAGTAGGTAGTGTAAGCAACACCATAAGGCTTGAGCAGTTTGAGGTTATACAATTTTCCCTTGCAATGAATCAGAAACTCATAAGCATCCTCACCTATAACACTATAAAAATTGAGAGGGGTTAACTGAATAAATCTCTTGAATATCTTCTTCTCCCAGAAATATCTTAGAACTAGGACTCATAGGTAGAACAACAAGTCTAGAAGGTAAAGTGTTAACACATGGGGCCACCATAGCATCTGGTTGTGCATTAGGAGTCTAAAAACCAATAATACGAACCTGCCCTGGCATCTAAAACCTTCTATAGTTTGTGACCCATCTAAGGTACTTGCATAATAGATGTCAAGGTAATGAAATCCAAACAGCCCAAAAGATAAATCAACAAATATTAAAGCACCGGAGTAACAATAAAACCCTAAGAGGACTGAGCTAGTCTCACTTTATCTGGATAGTAAGTCACCTTATCATAATTAATATCAAACTTGGCAGAGGCTTCTCCACCTTATCATCAAGTTGGAGCACTATAAAAAAAACAACCTTTAGAGGCAATATATATGCACTTTAACAAAGAGTGCTAAAATTTTTATTGGCATTAGTGAATTGCTTTGGATGAAATGTCACTATAGGCTTTAGGTGAATTTACAAAGAGAGCTAAAATATAACTGTCACTAGTAAATGCCTCTAAAAACATATTTAGCAAAAATTAAGCTATTGTCACTAAAGATAATTTTTGGTGTAGTTGATCTAATCCTCGTGCCTGACTTCTATTTCCATCTTAATTATGACCGATGCGTCGCCCTTTGATTGAGGCTCTAACAGTGGGTGTTGGCTCCTCATCCTTAATAACTTTGGACCCATTCTTTACCATGTTTGTAGAAGAATGAAATACAAGTTTAAATGACAACGTAAAAATAATATGCTTGATAAGGATTAAAATTAGTGATGTCATCATAAAAATGTCCTATAGACTCTCAAAGATATATACAGATGTTAAAGTATTGATCTGTTAGATTCTATTAGACATCTTGCTTTTTAACTCATGATACCAGTGAACTTAATGCTCTGATACCAATTTATCACAATCCAAAAACAAAAGGTTATGATGACACCTACCCCAACCCAACTATGGTAGGTAATCCCAACACTAAACAAGAATAAGGAATACAAAAAGGAAATAGATAAAATCCAATATGAGACTTCATAAGAAAATTGGGGCTATATATAAAAAACCAACAATATCCAAAACTAAATAAAATACAACTCAAATTCCAAACTTTAATATCGATTAAAGATCACTACAACTGACAAAAAGTACAATCGTACACAAGTTTGTCTCTAAAATATAAAATAAAGACAATAAGGATTAATGAAGTCTAGAATCAAGCCTTGGATGAGGAGATTACTCATACTCCGAATCAGCCTCTAAAAAAGTACCAACCTACACTCCATGAGTCACATCCAAACTAGAATTTGAATTAAAAGAATATAGAAAGTAGGAGTGAATATGATTAACTTATACTCAATAGGTACATAAGCTGACCGAGAAAAGTAGAAAGCTAAACAAGTAAAGGATACTATGAGCATGCTTCCACCTACATACAGAAAAGTTCCTAGCTGTGGTTCAAACTATATCTTCTATTAGTTCTACAAGTACAATATCAGTGAAAGACAATATAATATATAAAAAAGGCAAAATACATGATGTCAAATACATAAAAAAATTCAATTCAATGGACATGATGTAATGTCTCAATATCACCTCATATACACTTCCTAAGCAAAAGTTTATAAGATAGGATACCATGGGGGTTTCACAACCCATATACTTTTATAATTTCAATCAACCTTACTGATACATTCTCGTTCAAGGGTTTTAAAAAATAGCTTATTTTCTTTCAAATTTTTTTGGTTTCCCACTCAGTGTTCGATACTTATTTTAGAGTCCTGACTAAACCGTATTGCAAACTACAGGGTCCATTCTGAGGGTGTTGCTCCCAATAATATTTTCTCCATATGCAGATCTCAAACCCGAGACCTCTGATTAAGGCTGGAGTAGTCCCACCATGACACCATAATCGTTGTTGGTTTATTTCAAAATTAGTATTTCTCCATGGTACCAATTCTATGTATATGTAAATGAATAAAATAAGAATGCATTCTCATGACCAAAAGTATCATATAATGAATCAAATCAATGACGGTATTAAATAAGCTCAAATCCTTTCAAATTTTAGTAAATCATGATATAAGTTATTGCAGGACATCACAATACTGATTAGTTATATAAGATATCACTATATCGTTTCAAGCCCTCGCTTAGGCGGCACAATAATGATAAAGGTAAATAATGCTCAAATAAGGCCAATTGTATCAATTCCACATCCTACTCGGGGATCACAATAATGATAAAGGCAAATAATGCTCAAATAAGGTTAATACCAGCCCTAATATAGTTTCATAATAATAATAATTCAAAAGTTCACATAATCCACCACACTAACAAGACAATAACATAACTATCCTAAAATATTAATTTTCATAATAAAATCCCAATCTATAGCATACTTTACATGAATAATTAACTACCCAACCCAGTGTGAAGAAAGTTAAGTCATGACCTACCTTAAGAAGTCAATTCTCAATCTTAGACCCTTTATCACAAATTCTATCCTTTATGTATGGCCTTAAAATAAACCAAATCTATCAAAAAGATAATCTATACATCCAAAGGACTCTAATGATACCCATATTAGCTATTTTATTTTGGGTCTAAGAATAGCTAAAAAATTAACCTCGAGGGAAAAGGGTAAAACCCATTCTCTAAGGGTTCTAAATAAGAAAACCCATTGAAAAAAAGTAGAAATCGAACTTGAAATCAAAGAAAAACCATTTCCTCTCTTTACCGGGTGAAATCTCAAAAATCCATTGAATATGATTTAGTGAAATAATCAATCAATAAGGATGGAAATGATGTTAAGAAGAACCCAAGTCTTTGATGAAAAATCATCTTTGAAAGCGCCACATTTTTGTAACCCCTTTAGGCTATTTTCACTAATTTCTCGTCTAAGAGGTCAAAACTCTAAATAAAGTCTTGAAACCCGAATCAACCATGATATTAATCAAAAATTGACATGCTGGATCTTATGGCATTGGAGTAATCACCATCTGATGCTCGGATCACAAAATATTGACCAAAGTCAAACTAATCACTTTCAAGGCTACTCAAAACCTCAAACTCATTCAATTCATTCTCGAATTCTTTGGGGACCATATCAACCATCTTCATAATTTATAAATGATATATAGCAACTACGAGTAAGGAAAAATGATCAAACATGGAGAAATTTTAAAATTAACAACAAGGATTGTTACAACACTAGATGAATAGTCATTAAAGTGTACAAAGATTAAAAATTCAAAAATTTAAAAAATTGTAACATGTATACAATACAAGAATTTTTTCTCTTTGAAACTTAAAACTTTGTATTACTTCAGTAATGAACTGCATTTTCCAAGCGTACCTTTAGCATCATCTACAATCTAAATTAGGAAAAACTTCTCCCAAAATTTCTCTTTTAACAAAGAGATAGAAAATCTAACTAAACTATGAGATATATTATTATTATTCAAATATCTAAAAATATATATCAAATCAACATGATAACATGCTTGGGAGCTTCCAAATGTCCTTACACATCACTTTTATCCCTCATGAGGTAGATACTTATTTCTAAATCATATCAATAACATTTTTAGCGTCAATTAAAATCTTCATACTCTATAAACCCTTACTGATAGAACATTACATAGCTTTTTTAGTTGAATTTAATTTATTGGTTATGGCTTTCCTAATATATTGGATTGGTGATTCATGGGAATGAAGTAGTTTGCCAAGGATATCAAATGTCTCAGTACTGATACTTAGCCTTTTATCATCATTCTACAATCATACATTAGTAAAAAAATATAATATTATCTTGCAAAGTTGGGTTCTCTTATTGAAAAAGTTTGACTTTGAAGTGAAGGACCAGAAAGACAATAAAAATCAAGTTATAAATCACTTGTTTAGGGTTGAGGAGGAGGCAATGCAGAAAGTAAGGGATAGGCTCGAAATAAATGATACTTTTCCAGATGAGAGAGTCTTGGAAGCATCTCAAGACTTAATCCTATGGTTTTCTGATTTTGCCAACTATTTGGCAAGTGATCTTGTCCTAGAAGAACTATCTTTCCAGCAACGCTAAGTGTATGCTTGAGGTGAGGAATTTTTTCTAGGATAAGCCTTACCTTTTCTGGATTTGTGCGGATGGTGTGATTCGTAGATGTATCCTGAGGTGGAGATGATGAGCATTCTTGTGGTTTGTTATTCATCACCAGTTAGGGGTCATCATGATAGTATTCGTACTCCCTACAAAATTTTATAATGTGGGTTTTACTAGCCTATAATAT
This sequence comes from Capsicum baccatum var. pendulum, assembly GCA_030864225.1. Taxonomy (NCBI): domain Eukaryota; kingdom Viridiplantae; phylum Streptophyta; class Magnoliopsida; order Solanales; family Solanaceae; genus Capsicum; species Capsicum baccatum. The sequence continues at coordinate 200,589,832 of CM061550.1, read as the reverse complement.
ACAAGGATGCTCACAACTTTGCAAAATCTTGTGACTAGTGTCATCGTCAAGGCAATATTTCATGATGCCATGACCTTCCCATGATACCTATTTTAGAGTTGTAGCTATTTGATGTATGGGGGATTTTGATTTCATATGCCCATTTATGAGTTTCTATGGTATGAAGAATATTTAGGTGGCGATTGACTATGTTTCAAAATAGGTAGAGGCAGTTACACTAGCAAACAATAAAGGTATAAGTGTCACTGCCTTTCTGAAGAAAAATATATTTCTTGATTTGGTACTCCACGTGTGATTATCAATAATGGTGGGTCCCACTTCTGCAACCATCTATTTAAGGACCTATTTGAAAACTATAGTGTAAGGCATAGGGTGGAAACACCTTATCATCCTTAGATAAGCGGGCAGGTTGAGGTCTCCAATAGAGAGATCAAGTCCATATTGGCAAAGACTGTGAATACCAATAGGACTGACTGTTCAAGAAAGTTAGACGATGCTTTGTAGGCCTACCGGATAGCTTTTAAGACCCCATAGGTGCTTCTCCATATCATCTTATATATGGAAAGTTATGTTACTTCCTGGTTGAACTTGAGCATAAGGCACTATAGGCATTGAAAAAGCTAAATTGCAAGTGGCATAATGCAACTAAGATGAGGTTGAGCAATGGGAATAAGTTGGATAGATTCTGGCTCCATGCTTATGAGTGCTCTGCTATATACAAAGAAAGAATAAAGTTGTATCACGATAGGAATATCAAGAAAAAAGTGTTTAAACCCGGTGATTTGGTTTTGTTGTATAATTCAAGACTTTGCTTGTTTCCTAGTAAGTTGAAGTCTTAGGTGGTCTGGACCATTCATCGTAGTTAGGGTATTTCCTCATGGTGTTGTAGAGGTGAAAGAGATAGTGAAACCTCATTCAAAATGAATGGACAACGTGTGAAACACTATTTGGTTAATCTTGAAGAGGTAAAGGTAATTGGTGAGGTCAGCCTTGGTGAATTCTGAGTAGCCGAAGTGACTAAGTCGTGCCGCGACATTAAATTAGGCACTACTTGGGAGGAAACCCAAGGTATATGGTGATTTTTTCTGTAATGATGTGGATGCCTAGTGCACCCCAAGTATATCCTCATTCCCTTGCTTTACATTATTTACATACACTGGGGATAGTGCATAGTTTTTTTAGTTGGGGGTGGAGTATACCATAGCTGCCGCGGGTTTTTATTGTCATGCTTCTTTTTATGTCGGTCATGGTATGGTTGCAGAATCGAGACATCTAGGTTAATTTTTGTGTTGTATTATGTTTTGTTTTGTATTGTATTATGTTTTTGTGTAATTAGGAGATTTTGAGTATATAGGCCAGTTGATATATTTTTGTTGTTAATTTTTGAGAAAAATGATACCCCTCTAAAAATTTATTTTTAGAACTATGAATATATATACATGTGACCTTTGTGGATCTTGTTATGGAATTAGGATTAGGTACATGATAATCATAGCTAACTTGTGCATGAACCAAATAGGTAGTAGCGTGATATGTGACTCTGTGCCATATGTATGTGAGTTTCTACTTAGTTCTCTTTGTGTGTTAAATCCAGAACTTGCTCGGTTAGTGTAATACCCCAAAAAATCTAAACCAATATTAGAGACATGTACCAAGATCATGCATAGTACATCATGGTTCTTTTATAGTTTTATGATTAAGTTAGATGTATATTAAGGCTTCAAATAACTCCCAGCTATCAGATGAATCAAAACATTCCTTACCGATTGAATTCTTGAGAAGGATATTGGTATAGTCAACTTCAAAATGAGCATATCTCTCATTATACTTGAAATTTTTGAGATCATGACCTATCGATAGATAGATAATTGAATTATCTTTCCAACGATACCAATTTTGCCTAAATCCAATATCGGAGCAAAGAGTTATTTCTACTTTACTCCAGCATATTAGGATGGAAATAGTGTGACGACATTCATGGTAGCTTACCACATTTGTGATGCCCTATCACGAAGGTCGTCAGCTTTAGGCAGAAAAAGCTCCTAAGTGACGACATTCGTGGTAGCTTACCACATTTGTGATGCAGCCTTAGGCAGAACCAGCTCCTAAGTGATGACATTCGTGGTAGCTTACCACATTTTTGATGCCATGTCACAAATGTCGCCGGCCTTAGGCAGAATCCAGCTTCTGTGTGATGGCATTTTTGATGTCTTACCACATTTTTGATGCCATGTCACAAATGCCGTCAGCCTTAGGCAGAATCCAGCTTCTGTGTGACGATATTTTTGACGGCTTACCACATTTTTTATGCCTTGTGACAAATGTCGTCAGCTATTATTTTCAGCAATTGGGAATTTATTTCATAACGGTATTTTGGTCTTTTCCCTTCACTTCCCATGACTCATAACCTTAAAGAAGCATAATTTTTTCCATTTTTCTTCAGTTAAGCATCTCAAAACCCTCTCTTACGCTTTCAACCACAAGATTAAGGTTTCCTCTCTAGATCATCTCCTCAGGAATAAGAACATTCTTTCCCAAAGGGCTTAAACCCTGGTCAAGAAAAATCAAGGGCAAGCCTAAGGATTTCTTCAGGAACCTTCAAAAACATTATATCTCTTTCAAGATCAAGCTTTAAGTTATGCATAGTGTTCGTCCACGGATTCCTTTCATCCGTGGAGTTCAAGAATCAATCTTTGGTAACTAAATCATGAATGTTTTCTGGTGATATAGTTGTATTCATGTTGTTATTTGTGGTTTGTGCTATAGAGTGCAAATTTTATGAACTTTCATGAAGATTGTGATTATGTAGTTGGAACCCATGAATTTGGGTAGATTAAGGTAGTGTAAATTTGTGAATACACCTATGCCTTAAAGTGTGCATGCAATGTGATTGATAAAATGCTTAGTATGTTATAAACCAGGTTTCCATGACTCAATAGTATTTGAATGACAAGACAATGTTAACCATTATAATTTGATATGAATTCCATGCTCTATGCTTTATGATTTCACATGAATTCCACGTTGTTGTTATGTGTCATGGTTTTGGTATGGAATGTACATAATAATCGGGGAATGGATTCATAGTGTGTCTATATGCCTTCTATGCTATGAACAAGATCATGATTTTGAAGTACCACATGAGTTATTCCCAAATTATTACAATATGAACTAAATGTTACATGTTTGCCATTCCCTTATGCTTAAATGGTTTCCACGCTATCATTATAAACAGTATATGTTATCGTAATGCCCATGATATTAGAATATGAGATTCATGACTTGATTATAAGTATTCCTATTCATGTTAGATATTATGATGACCATGTACTTCATGAAATCCCTCAATCATGTATTATGGATTGTTATTGATGGTCATGTACTCAAGAAAGTCAAGTTGTGTCAGTTTCCTTCCATTGAGTCCTGGGGATACTTGTACCCAAAAAAATATAGTTGTGTGCCTAGAGCCATGTTATTTTATCATGATACTCTCAGTTGAGTCATGATTCAGTAGAATTCAGTCAGACATGTGACTCAGGAAAACTTAGTATTCTTAGTAGTTCAGTGTTCTCAGTAATTTCAGTGCTCAGTAACCTCAGTAATCTCAGTAGCTCAGTATTCTCAGTAATTTCAGTGCTCAGTAACCTCAGTAATCTCAGTAGTTCAGTAATCTCAGTGATCTCAGTACTCAGTAATATCTCTAACCTTAGTATTTAAAGTCAATTTCAGTAACTTCAGTACTCTCAACCAGTCCTTAGAACTCAGTACATTCTGTTAGTCATCGGAATCCAGTAAACTTAGTTTAGCTCCGCTAAAAAATACCACTAGTATCAATCTAGTTAATCAGTATCAGTTCAGCTAATCAGTCCAGTTCAATTATTCAGTTCAACCTAGTTATTTAGTTTAGTATCTTTCATATAGGAGTAGGATTCAACACCGAGTGATCCTAGTTATGAGGACTCACCTGCTAGATTAGGACTGAGATCCTTAGAAGCAATCCCTAAGTTCTAGAACTATATAGACAACATAGTTTGAGACATCGCATCCTGTTATATGAGGGTAGATGAGGTGGCTTAACCTGTTATATGAGGGTTTCCCACCATTCTCACTAGTGTTACCTGTTATGTAAGGGTTGCTCACATGTTGTGCTTACCAGTGGAGCAGTATTGACACCCTTCTAGTCAGGGCAGAGATTGGACCCCAGTCAGCTTATCTTGGGGCATGTCGATCAGATGAATACTTTCTACAGTTTCAGTTACAGATTTTAGGACTGTCAGCTACAGTCACTTAGTCTCAGTAAAGAACTTAGATAGTTCTTTAGATTTTAGTATAATAGGACTGTCAGATACAGTCAACTCAGATATGATATGGGACTCAGATAGTTCCTTCAGATTCAGGATTGTCAGGTACAGTCACTCATGTTATCATTATTACCAGTTCTCAGTTTTAGGACTGTTAGACATAGTCAATCAAACTAGTTCTTTATAATTTGAACTGTCAAAAATAGTCGTTCATCTATTCAGTATATCAGTATCAGTACACTTATGTTGTTAGTATTCAGACTCAGTAGTCAGTATCTTCACGAGTTCAGTTACAGTTATTTATGCATGTATGTATTCTCACATTCATATTAGTCAGCATTGTTTATGCATATAACCCTTTGCATTTATCCTACCTCACTCGTATACTCAGAACATTCAGACGTACTGACGTATTTGCGCTATGGTGCTTTCTCTTATGTTACACAATAGGTTTAGAGGCACGAGCTCCATATCAGCAGTAGTATTCCAGTGTTCAGAGTTTGCAATGAGTCCTTCTCATTCAAGGACGATATGATTATTGCTATATTGACTATTTAGTTGCTAGATGGAGTTAGTTGGAGACATGTTCCTTCAATTCCTTATTCAGTTTAGTTAGAGGCTTTCATACTATATGTCAGATTAGATATTTAGATCTCATTATTTTCAGTATTTATGACTTGTTTTGGTATTATTATACCTTTTTTAGACATTTTGTTATCAGACATTTATTCAGTTCAAACCTTATGGCCTTTCATGTTTATATTTCTGCATTTTATGTATATTATGTAGTATACAGGTACAAATATCAGTCATGGGTTAGCTTATGGTCCTTTGAGGTCATGAGCACCGTGTAACATTTTGGTTCAGAAAATTGTGGTGCTATAGTTAGTCTTGCCTAGGTTGTAGGATAGTTGATTAGGAAAGGATCATAGGCCGTTTTTTATATTAGTCCACTTTTAGCCTAGATGACGTTCCATGTGTGAATAAGTATCCCTTGATCCCAAAGTATATGTGGAAACAAAATTGGTCGTTAAGTGGACCCCAAAGTAAGTGTAGTGCCTAGGATACTTAGTCACTAAATATATCTATATGTACCATGCCACCCCCCAAGACTACATTACAAGCAGAATAAAGTCCTATAGTGATCCTAACTTGGCTGTCTGAAAACTAAGGTTAAGAAAATAAGGGCAAGCCTATGGTATTTGATATGCATTGGTAGAACTTCTCTTTTTAGCATGAGTGTCTCTTGACCATCCTCGCGTTGACATGCATTATTCCATATAAGTGAGAGGGATCCTTTATTATGAGGGCACATGGGTTATATTGCTAGCTGCTTACTTGTCTGGGTAGTGTAACTTGCATATATGCATGGTTGTCTATTACTAATGTAATGCCATATCTTAATTCCCTTGTGTTACATTGTCGTACTTCATGTATACACACAGTTGATTTTGAATTTTTGAAATAGGAGAGGTAATGTTTTTAAGCTTAAAGTGTTTATTGACTACCTTAGATAGCTTGGAGTTCTCCTAGTTAAGCATCATTGTTTTGTCTTGTTTTATTTTTATTTTTCTTGAGGACATGCAAATGATATAAGTTGAGGGTGTTGATGTGCTATGGATTCATAGCATTTTCAACGCTTAGAACGATGAAAATATGCAAGTTACTTAGGTCTTTTTGTTAGATATGATATATTTTATGTTATGTTTTACAGGAAACCAAGTTTTGGATGCTAAACTAAAGAAAAGGATGAAAATTATAGTTTTGGGCTACTTACCTGGGCACCTACGGCCCATAGGTACTACCTACCGAGCATAGGTGCCAATGTAGGTGTTAAAAATTAGAAGTCCTGAGGCTCAAAAGTGTAGAAAAGTAGACTCTGTCACTTATGTAGGGCACCTATGGCCCGTAGGTACCACCTACGGTCCGTAGGTGATAGAGTAGGTTGTATAGGTGCCAAGTCCAGAGAGTTCAGGAGCTATTAGAGGAAGGGGGCACCTATGTGGGACCACCTACAGCTCGTAGATTACTTCTGACCTTAATTTTTCTTTTTCATTCGGGATTTGATTTTTAGGGTTTCCTTGCAACCTATATATACTGATGTTTTTTTAGTTAGTTTACATGCTCTATATACTTACAAATATATATTTGTTTCCAGGATTCAATTTTGATCTTGGGATGGCTTTGTGTTAATTTTGGTTATTTATTCAGTTATAGACATTTGGTTTTGATTTGTTGGCGATTATGATATTGTTTGAACGTCTTCAATTATGAATCCCTTTGATCGTATTACAAACATGAGCAACTAATTCCATTAGATAGGGTTGTGGGAACCCTGGCTAAATAACGAAGTAGGGAAAGTGTTCAATTCTTCTAAATAGTTGTTGTGCACGCATTGTGATTTTTTTTGTACTTATTGCTTTCTTATAGTTGCAAATGGTATGATCCAGCCTGTATTCACTACGAGCTTGATAGGGAGGTAGAGATTGGGAAAAAGATATCACAATAGTGATTTGGGGTTAATTTCCAAAATAAGCTTACCTGTATTATAGACTTAAGACAATTAATTTACATCTAAGCAACTTGAGATTGAGAGGATATAGTTAAAATTAGGGTCCAAGGTAAGGGTTAGTAAGGAAACAATCTAAGACCGAAAGAATATGAGTGAAATTCATCAAAGTATGCTAAGAGGCGATTAGTGATACCTAACTTACCATATTCTACATGCATAGTAGTTTGATAGTTAGATTGAGCAATGAGAAGCCTACTGAGTTAGGAGCCAGGGGGACCACAAGCCTAGTGTTCATTTCTTCCTGTTTACAACCAAAGCTTTTGAGTTTGATTACTTGTATAGGATTTCTACTACAAACCCCCCATTCACTTTCAGTACTTCCCATTGATTCTCGTAAACTAGAGAAATAATTCCACGTATTCCCTATGGGTTTGATGCTAACCTAGTTGGGTTACTTTACTTGAAAATGATTACTTTATCTTGCTTTATCTTTAATTGGAGGTATAGTTTGGATGTTGATCAGTTTACGAAGTGTCCTTCAATATATGCAAGTCCTTGTAGCAACCAAAGAATGTGCAAGTTATTTCAATAATTGATGTGATTGGCGATTAGGCGTCTAGCACCATGGAAGCCGATCTTATGGATCACCCCTTGGTGGGTGTATTAGGAAATTTAGGGAGTAGGACGATTGAAGAACATAATGAAGTGGTAGTTTTATTGATGGGTCATGGCTCTTATACATAAAAACCTTGCAAGTTAGATCTTGATTTAAATAATTGTGAAGTCCACCCACCAAACCATCTATTGTTAAACCAACTCAACTTGAGGTTAATCCATTGCCCTCACATCTTCAGTATGTCTTCTTAGTTGAGAACAACACTTTTCTAATAATTGTTGCAGATGATCTATTGCCTCGACAAGTAAAAGCCTCAAAATCTATGGTGAAAATGTTTATTCGTGCTATTAGATGGACCATAGCAGACATCAAAGACATTGTTCTCAGAATTTTATTACATAAAAGTAAAAAGAAGAGGTGGCATGCTGCTAAAATGTTAAATTAAGAGTTTCACATTGGTTATTATGTGCTTCTCTTTAACTCTAGGTTAAGATAAATTAAGGGAAGAGGACTCACTACTACTGCTGCTGACTGGGACTAATCTACTGATGATACTCTGGGTCTTGTGCCTCTAAACCTATGGTGTCAAATGAGACACCATAGCACAAATGCGTCAGCATAAAATGTACCTAGTATGTAGACGGGGTAAGGCTAAATACAAGGGCTCATACATGCAAAATATGTATAACCTAAATGATCATAAGAATACCACACAAAAGCAAAAACACATACAAGAATGCATAAATCATACTCATAATCATCACAACTCTAGAGACTTAACCTTGGGTACCACTTTACTGTGAGTTAAAATCACTACCATCACTGAGATACTGAACTACTGACTCATCTGCTACTGATAACTGAGGATCTGAGTATACTTATATCACAAACTGAGTTCTGAGCTTACCGTTTTCAACTGACAAAATTAGAGATTCAACTTTTCTAACAGATAACTTCGAAAGCTTTATCAATAATAAGAAAATAGGATTATATCCGAATCCAACAACAAGAATACTCAATAAATTTTGAGCAGGAGACGAAGCCTATCTGACGGAAGATCTTTAAATATGATAATAATAATATTCAACATTATCTGAGACTGAGATCAAGCCTCTCTGATAGGAGATATTTAAATATGATAGTAGGCATCTGTATATGAGGCCAAGCCTATCTGACAGGATGGTCCATGAGTCAATGGAACTCTCTGAGTTCCTTACTGAGATAGATGACTATACCACACGGTTTTAACTTTTGAAGATTGATACTGGAACTGCAACTGTGGAAAGTATTCGCTTAACTGACATGTCCTGACCTACCACAGGTGAAGTCCAAACTGTAACCCCAGTTGGAAGGGCACCAATACCGTACCACGGGTAAAGACTCACTCTCGGGTCGAGCGTCTCTGATGAGATAACCCTCACAGGAAGTTGACCTAAGGCAATATAATAGTCAACCTCTCTGACGATGACAGCCTCGACTGATGGGGACTCCTTTATCCTACGCTGGCTACATAGTTCTGGAGTTCAGGGATTGCTACTAACGACTCCGGCCTCTTTATTTGATAGGAGGAATGACCATCCCTTCCCTCGCTCGGTGCTAGTTTCTACTCCCAACTAAAAGACTCTCACTGAACCCTCAGAATGAAAATAATAAAGCTGAATCTGTTTACATAAACATGTTTCTTAAATAATCTGGATGAAATACACTGGGATCACTTTGTTCTGTATCTGACAAAAATAATATCGAATCACGATATCTGACAAACGATACAGAGCTTGATTAGATCATTTGAATCATTTCTGAGATTAGAATTGAAATACTTTAGTTCCATAGGACTGGGTTGAGTATAGGTCTGAGGCTAGATTACTAGCGATACAGAGATTATAGAGATAACTGAGATTACTGAGCTTTATTAAGCTTCACACTTGTCTGAGGATACAGAGTTCTATAGTTCACTGAGTTCTGAAAGTCATGGTTTGCTTGGAATTATTGAAAAACTAACATGGGCTCTAGTCAACAGCTCTATTTTTGGGTATAAATACCCCAGGACTCGATAACATAGAAGTAAAGCATCATCATTCATTCAAGCATCACAAACATTTATGCATCATTACCATCATTCAGGCATATTCACAAGAAACTCAAAAATCATGCCATATATTCAATTTCACAATTATTAGAACATCACCTCAAGCCTCCAAGGATTCACAAACGTCTACTCATCATCACAACTACCAAGGGATCACTCTAAGCTTTTCAAAATGATAACATACTTTCCTCCTCACAAACCTTACAGAATCGTATCTATCATTTAGGAAATATAAACCTCTATTCACCATCATGATTACCAAACGATCACTCCTAACATTTAGGGGGTCATCAATATCAATTCATCATCACAAACTACCTTAAGGAAGACATGCTATTAAATTATACCCCATTCAACGAAGTCTTGCATCAAGTACTTCACACTTATATTGGTCTCAACATATATCTAGATATCACGAGATTTCGGGAAAACTTCACACTATCATGTCATTACTCTCTTGCTAACCACTTAGCATGTATCCAGAACTTAAAATAAATCAAAGAGCACTCACTTGGGAGATTTACCACTATTTCATCTCAACTTACTCACTACGGTCTTTCGACAACCACTAGACATATCCGGTTCTACACCTACTCGAGGATTTCATATTATTATTATGGCTCATTCCGCTCACCAAGGCATTTTATCAAACACTAGATGTTCATGGACTAGCCCCCAACTTTGGGTTTCCCCTTTTACATACTATAATGCCCCTCTATGCTTCACCTTAGCCTTTTATCCAACCTATGGGATGCTTACTTCGCTTATTTAACCATCTCTAAACCCTAATATCATGAACACCTCACATAGACACCAACTTCAAAAGGTCTCATCACAACATCACATAAATTCCACATACTAGGGTCAAAGACCATAAATCTTGCAAATAATCATGAATCCAAACTCAACAACACAAGTAACATCAACTTCAACTCATACAAGTCATGGAATATCACGAAGCCTAAAATCCTTAAGTTAAAAAAAAGTGTACTTGAGCTTCTTGGATGAAATGGACCCAAGAATCAACATCTACATACCTGGGAATTTCTTTTCTTAAAGGATCTTGAAAGGAGTTCTTGATTTCTCTAGATCTTTCTTGATCTCTCTTAAATTTTATAAAAAGAGAAGAGAGTATTTTGATTTTTGAAACCCTAATTTTTGGGTGGAAGGGAGAAAAATAAAGTTGAAGGCCCTTGGCCTGATATTTATAGAGCTGGGGGAGGATGTGGAAAGAACAAAATGCCCCTTTAAGATTTGTCTAGAAAATTCCGATCAGGGTCTGTGACGGTTGACCTGACGGTCCATCAGAGGGACTGACGATCCACCAAGTCGTCCGTCACTCAAGTGCCAAAAATGGGATGTTCTACCTTGGAGTGACGGTCAAAGTGACGGTTCGTTAGAAATCTAACGGTCCATCAGATCGTCTGTCACTCGAGGTCCAGGAATGGGATATTCTGCCTTGGTCTGACGGGCCCCTTGATGGTCTGTCAAATTTTTGACGGTCCACTACTTTGGCTGTCACATGATGACCGAAAATGAAAGCAATTTCCTTGGTCTGACGGGATACTTGATGGTCCACCAAGGACTTGGCGGACCGTTAGATCGACCGTCAAACCTGTGATTCCTACAGTTTTCTAGGATGTAATGTAGGCTAAGGGACGGGTAGGAACTATTTGGCCAAGAATAGTGACTAACCTCTCTAAGAACTTTAATACACTCCTTTTTACATTTAAAATCAATCTCCAACAACCAAATTACACCATTTTTTGTCTACCCTATTTTTTTATTTTGCACCTATCTTTGTAATGCCCCAAAAATCTATTTTGAGACGTCATATGGTTCTTAGGGACACAAGTGATCCTAAGCTAACCCTTCTAATGGCATAAATCATAAGCAACTGAATGATATGCATAAAATAACTGAGTTTACTTTGCGGAAATGTAATAATGATGGAATCTGGGAAAAATACAATATCAATACAACCTTTACATTCTGATAAAGTCTGAAAGAAGGACTAAAAATATATAACTGACATCTGTGAAGCCCCTAATATACTGATTATAGATAGCTAGGACATGACCCCCGATTATCCCAAATCAATATGACTAAATAAATAAAATAAATTACTACATAAACTATACGACTGACTCGAGCCCTTGAATCAAGAGGACTCATCACCTGCTGACTAGAAGCTGTAATCTGTTTAAATATGGTATGTGTGCTACAACTGAACTGATACCTATATTATAAGATAATGTAGCACATAGACGTATATGTGGATCAGTACTTTGAGGATATACTGAGTATATGTGGGTGAAATGCATAAGTAAAACATCATCTCATCATTATAATTTGTAAAACACTACATGCTAAATGTAAATGACTCATATAAGCTAGAATATCTAAAATACTAAAAATAATAGTCATGAGAATCAAGTCATGCTTTATAAATCTAGTGAGTCATAACATTTAGTTCTAAAAGTTATACTTGTATTCTCTATTTAAATCATATTGTCTAAGTGTAGAAAGGACTCACTCAAAAATCTAAAATCTAAAAACTGAAAACTATAACTATTATCTTTTTGAAAAGCATAATTTGAGTAAAATATGTGAGCCTTTACACTTCGTCTGATCAAAACTCTTCTATCTTTCTTTTCCTTTGAAACTTAGAGACTTTGGGAGCTTTGGAAACTTGGAACTTTGGGACTTAGGGAGTTTTTTCTAATCAACATAAACCATGTGAGCTGACATAGAGTCCAACGTCTTGTCCACATTGGGGAGACCTGTTATATCCTTACCATCAGAATAGAACCTTAACTTAAGTGATCACTATCTTAGCCCACTATGGGCAAATCAAGAACCTACGGTGGCACGTAGTTCTGGGGCATGAGACCTTGGAATCATACCCAACTTGGTGCTAAATACTACTCCTATACTTATTGCTCAGAGATTTTAGGAAATCCACCTTAAAATAACACAAGGATTTTTAATGAAAACTAATTATACTTTTCTTTGCTTTAAAACATAAACTATATGAATAATATGGATTCCTATCTTTGCTTGGATCAATAGATCAACTTTCTTTATCAAAATCTGAAAATAGTTAATCATGGGATGCTTAAAAAGTAGTCATTCTTGAAATGTCAACATACAAACTAGGGCTTAATGACCCATGCTTTAGTTTCATATCAAACACCATAAGGTTCATGCTTGATAATACAAATATTCATAATTCAACTTAAAATCTGGAAAATATGATCATACACATTAATTTTTTTGAAAGTAGACATGTAATTCAATATCCAAATCACTTAAAATCTCAAAATCATACAATTAGCAACATTGGGTATAAACCATAACTTAAATTTCACAGGAAATCATACAAAACTCAGCAAATTTGTAATTTAAAGTAAGTTTTTTGGCACAAGGATGAAAGATTTATCTTTTTTCAAAAACACACAAACCTTGGATGATGAACTAGATGAACTAGTTTGCTTTTGGGATTCTCTTTGTTCCCTTGAATGATGATTCTTGGAATTCTTGAATCAGGAACTTTGAATCTTGAATTGATTTGGGACAAGAATGGTGAAATCTTAGGGATTCTTGAAGTAGAACATTGAAGCTTAGGGTTTTGCTTGAGAGAAACGTTAATAAATATAGGCATAAAATGCTTGTAATAGGCTTAAATCTTGTGTTTGGATGGAATTGAGGCTGGGAGAATGACCAAAGTACCTTCTTTAAAATCCTAAACGGCACTGGAAAAATGATCAAAAATCCCAATTTACTAGTCCACCGCGATGCGCCACTATCGCGGTGGATCGCTGGAAAAGGACGAATGGGAACTGGGCACTCACCGCGACACACCACAATCGTGGTGCCCCTTGGATTGCCATTTGGGCAATTGGTGCGACGCGCCGGTAATGTGGAGTCTCACTGGAATGGGACAATTGGGAAAATGGTCTTCTCTGCGATGTGGGGCTATCACGGAGGGCCATTGGAATTTGACAATTGCGGATATTTCCCTTAGCGCAATGCGCCAAGTGCCCAGGTGGCACACTATCAACTTAAAAATGCCATAACTCCTTCACCGAGTGTCGAATTTCGGCAAATTTGATATCGATGGAAAGCTTATTCAATTTTCCACACAATAAAAAGTTGAAATCCTAAAAATACTTCATGAAATAAATGGTATTCATCTTTGAAGAAAATTCTTGACATTCTAGGGACGAATTTAAGCTAGGAAAAGTATGGGGTGTTACAATCTCTTTTAAGCATTTTCACAAACATTTGTTAAACACATAGTTTACTGCCACATGACTCAATTTTTCTCTTTTTTCACAATCATGGAAATATTTCTAGCATAAATTATATCACATCCATCCACCATGCATCAAATATAAACACCAATAACTATTACCTTGGGGCATCAATTTCACCTTTTTCTTCACTTTCTCAAACTCCCTACTAAATTAATTATTTTTTATAATTAAAGAACTTAGGAGATTTTTAGATCAAATTATGGTCTATCAAGGAAAGGATTAGGCTACATATTAGGCTACCAAAGAAAAGGCTAACGGCTCAATGAAGATTAACTAGGATAATGCACAAAGGTAGGTGAAGAAGAAGGTAAAAACAAGGCTATCAACAAAATGCCTATATCATCACCTAAACCCACATTCTTTATTTTGCTTCACTCACACACACCAAGAAAGTTCTAGACATCACATGCAACAAGGAATATACAAAAATCTCACACGCACATGGCAGATGCTCAACTCAATAAGATCATCATAGACTCCCAACCAAACAATAACATTAATTTAAATTTAAGCCAACAAGTACAAGAGTCATAAACTTGAGCCTAGGAGTCTCAAAAGTAGCAATTCACACCAATGAACATGATTTTTTCAAAATAAAAACACTTGCATTATGTAATAAAAAATAGCACCAACAAGAATATCTCACAAAAAAAAAAATTAAATTGAGCCAAAATTTGAGAATTTTCCCACCCCACACTTAAAAATCGACTTTGTCCCAAAAGTGAACTTTTAAAGCAAGAGATAGAAATACTTCCTGAGGCCTCTAGGCCTAGCTAGTAGCATATTCACACATAAAGGAGATCCATGTGACCCCACACTCAGTATTTTTCATGCTTTTTAGCTCAAGTTTATGATATTCAGACTTCCCATTAACCTGTGACTCAACCAAAAATAAAAACTACATGAAATAAAACTAAAAAGAAAAATTAAAAAAGAAAACATACCTAATTAACTTTACGTGGGTTGTCTCCCAAGAAGTGCCTAATTTAGTGTTGCGGTACGACCCAATCAACCTTTTCCTCCACCTTGAGGATTTGAATTTCACCCCCAACTTCGCATCCATCTTTTTACCTCACTCATAGGGAGGTGGTACAAAGGACCGAGTAATGGATGATGTATGGTAAAACATTTGGCCTTAAAATGAGGTGTGTTTTTATGTTGCTTATCCAATGTAAAATCAAGAATATAGGATTATTGTTACTCCTCTTCACACTCTTTTACTATTTCAAATGATTCCATAGACAAGATATCATCTAAACATAATGTAGAAAAGTGCTTTGAATGAGGCCCAACCAATCCCACTTCAAAATTTACACAATCTACTCCACACTCACTCTCATCTACTCCACACTCACTCTCATTCACCTTCTCGATTTCAGTCTCAAGATAAAGATGACAATCGGGTGACTGTCATTCTTGTGTTTGCTCCACAAATTAGCTAATTTTCTCCTCATACTTTTCTTTTCTCAGCCACTGTAGACATGGTGGCATTGGTAACTCCTTAACTTGTTCAATAACTTTAGTTTTTGAGTACTCAGACTTCCTCGAATTATTAGCAACTTTGTCTGTAACTAGTTGGGGAGTCAACTCTGCATCTACTTTTAGCTTATTATCCAATTTCTTTACGGTCTCCTGATTGTTCTTCATGTCTTCCATCAATTGTACTTGAGATGCTAAAATTTATTTCAGTATCTCTTCCATGTTGCTAGTTGACTGATTTAGTTGGGCCTATTGAAACTTTCAGAATATATAAGTCTAAATAAAACAAAAGAAAATCCAGAAAGATTAGCTTACCTAATTACATTAATATCTAGTATTGAAGCAAAATTAATAATCCATTTAAAATCTAGAAGAATGAGACACATACCACCTAATTATAATAAAATTAGATTTAGATATCCACCAAGTTATTATAAATATAACTTAAATGAATAAAGAGCAAAAATACAAAGAATTAAAATAATTTATCTCTGAAAAACGTAAAGAATTAAAAATAAGAAAAGAAAGATTACATTATAATATATTTGCCGGAGTTAGTAAAAATTCAATAAATACACAAAAAAAGGAAATAGAAAAATTAAACAACAAACTACGGAAGAAATACGAAAAATAGAAGAAACTAAAAATAGTAGAATTGCTGAATTAGAGAACAATAAAAAATAAATGAGATAAATCAATTTAGGGAAAATTAGAAATAAATAATATAGAGATTGAAGAGTCAGATAATTATGACTCAGAAGATAGTGAAACATATACAGAAATTTTAACAAATATAAAAAATTTAGACATTAACGAAAAACAAGAAATAATGAATGAAGAAAACCTAGAAAATACCAACACAGAAATAAATACTCTTGATAAAAAAGAAGATGAAACCATAATACCTAATACAACAGAAATAAGAAAGCCTATATATTATAAAAATAAATTTAAAAAATACAATAAATATGACAAATGGACACCAAAACAAATAGTTAATAAAAAATATAACTTTTTAGATCTAGACTGTGTAATAGATACAAAAAAACAAAACAATTATGGATAGGATATATGACAAAACAATTATTAGATAATAATATAAACATAACAGATGCACCAGAATATATAGAAAAAACATTTATAGGATCAGTAAAACTATGGTTTTCAAACTTAACCGAAAATAGTAAGAAAGTATTAAGAACTAATAAACCCATGGAAGGAACATCATCAACAACAACTAAACTAACACCTATAGAATTATTAAAAAAATATAAAACAACTATAAAAGATGAATTTGGTAGTATGACAACAATAGAAGAAGAACAAGATGAAGAAAAAGATACAAATAGGAATTTAATGTTAAAATTAACAATATGTAATATGTGTTATATAGACGAATATACTTGCGCATTTAAAGAATATTATTACAAAGGAGCATATAGTATAGAAGAAAGTAAGGAAATAAGAAAATTATATTTTAATAAATTACCCGAGCCATTTAGTTCAAAGATAATAAAAAGTTGGGAAGAAGCAAAAATAGTAGATACATTAGGAGCTAGAATAAAATTTTTACAACAATGGTATAGGAATTTATGTGAGAAATATAGAGAAGAATTAAAAATGGAAAAAACATTAATAAGAAATTTAGCATGTTGCAAAAATAAAATAGCACCCCAATTTGGATGCGAAGAAAGATATTATAAGAAAAGAAAAAGACATAAGAAATATAAGAAATATAAATACAAAAAACCAAGAAAAAGATATTATGTAAAAAATTACAAAAATAAAAGACCATATAGAAAGAAAAAATCTATAAAAGAATGTGCATGTTATAATTGTGGAAACTTAGGACATTTAGCTAGAGATTGTAAATTACCTAAAAATCCAAAAAATAAACAAATATCTGAAATAAAAATAGATAATACAGAATATATGCAAATAGATTACATAGATTATGAATTAGAAAGTGAAGATAGTATATATGAAATTTCAGAAAATGAAACAGATACTGAAATAGATAGTGAAATAGATAAATCGAATGACTGAAGAAGATATAAAAATAATAACAAAGGAAGAATATTTAAATGATGAAGGAACAGAACAAAAAATAATATTTGACAGTAATATATTTGATGAAATAAAAGGAAAAGAGTTAGATTTAAGTGTAGAAAAAATATTTAAAATACCAACAATAAAAAATATGTTTACTAGGAAAAAAGATGAATATTACGTAGTATACCAGAAAGAACATATAATAGACTGTAGATATGCAAAAGGTAAAGCTAGTATACCACTAGTAACAAAAAAAATAATTAATAAAGAAATAAATGATATAAAAAGTAAAGGAGATCCAATAAAATATGTACACCTTGGAGGTATAGAAATATTAATAAAAACATGTTTTAGAGAAGGAATAGATACACCGATAGAATTATATTTAGCAGATGATAGAATTATAAAACCTATAGAAAAAAGTATAATAACTGCCGTAAAAGGAAATTTAATATACCAAAAATTTAAATTCATAATAAGTGCAAATTACTCAGTAGCAGTAACAGATAGAAATATAGATAAATCACTAGTATTATATTGGAAGATATAAGGAATAGAATTAACCCCAGGAAGTAAAATATTTACAGCAAGATGCAAAAATTTATATGTATTAACAACAAAACATAAAATAACAGGAAAAAATAAAATTACCAAGATACAAATAGATAGCCCATTTGAACAAATTGTAAAAACAATAGATTATAATGATTATAGCTATAGAGACATAAATATAGAAGAAAATTTAGAAATAGTAAATGATAGAATAAGTACAACAAAAAGAATAGCTAATGAAAAACCAGAATCATCAAGCTCATAAAAAAGAACAAGTTATGAAACGAATTCAATAAGTAATCTAAATCAATATTACATAACAGGAAAAATAAATGAAAAAGAATATTTAATACTATTAAACACGGGACAAGAAGAAAATTATATAGCAAAATGTCTAGTAAAAAGTGAAGAAATAAAAACAAATAATGATATATGCCCAGATCTACCGAGAAGTTTAATAAATAGTAAAGATATAGCAGAAAAAGAAATAATAATAGGAGGAATTAGAAAAATAAAAATAGAATTTGAAGTAAAAGAAGAAATGCAAAAAGCAGATATAATATTAGGAATAAAATGGTTAGAACAAGTAAAACCATATAATATAGAACATACACAATTAGCCATAACATATAATAGGGAAAGATTATTCTTAAAAAGAGCCTTAACATAAAATGAAAATATATGTATTAATGAAGATAGTAGTGGAAGGATATTGCAGTAGATATTATACGCCTATGATAGATACAGGAGCAGAAGCTAATTTATGTAGATATAATTGCTTACCAAAAAGTAAATGGGATAAATTAAAAATACCAATATAGTTAGAGGATTTAATAATGAAGAAAGCTTAATTACTTATAAAGCTAGGAATGTAAAAGCACAAATATGGGATAAGATATTGACAATAGAAGAAATTTATAATTATGAACTAACGTCAAAAGATATACTTTTAGGAATGCCATTTTTAGATAAATTATACCCACATAATAACTAGAAACGATTGGTGGTTTACAACACCATGTAAACAAAAAGTAAGAGCAAAAAGAGTTAATAATAAAATAAGAAAGAAAACTGATTGGATAAAAGGAAGTGAAAAAATTACACAAAAATTAGAAAATATAAAAAACACTGAAGATACAATAGAATTAGTAGTATTTTCGATAAATAAAACAGAAATAACTATATTTTCAATAAATAAGATAGAAATAGTTAAGAAAAAATTAGAACAATTATATAGTGAAGATCCATTAAAAGGATGGGAAAAACATAAAACTACCATAAAAATTGAATTAATAGATAAAAATAGTATAATAACCCAAAAACCATTAACATATAATTTTGACGATTTAAAAGAATTTAAAATGCATATAGATGAATTATTAGAAAAACAATATATACAAAAAAGTAATAGTAAACAAAATAGTCCAGCATTTATAGTAAATAAACATAGTGAACAAAAAAGAGGAAAAAGTAGGATGGTTATTGATTATAGAAATTTAAATGCAAAAACTATAACATATAATTATCCAATACCAAATAAGATATTAAAAATAAGACAAATCCAAGGATATAATTATTTTAGTAAATTCGATTGTAAGTCAGGATTTTACCATCCAAAGTTAGAAGAAGAATCTAAAGAATTAACCGCATTTACGGTACCACAAGGATTTTATGAGTGGAATGTATTACTATTTGGATATAAAAATGCACCAGGTAGATTGATGATAGGCGAATTTACACGCCTAAAGTACTATATTTCACCCATATTTTAGCTAAGTTTTGAGGACAAAATATATAATTCATGCACTTTTAGTCCTTTTTCCTGTAAGTGAGCTAACGAACATGATTAGTAAGTTTTTAGGTATAAATGATGCAGAATTCAGCATTTTATGGATTACTTGACGCCAAAGAAAGCTTCACGAAAGGAGGAAAACAAAGCTTGGGCGCCAAGGACCAAAAGTGGCGCATGGAAAATTTGTCCCGGGCAAAAACAACAATTCTGAAGACTTTAGGGACTAGCAGTAACTTATTAGGATTAGGATAATAATGCAGTAATTTATTAGGATTAGGATAATGATGCAGTAACCCAGTAGGAATGGGTTAAGTAATGCAGTAGCTTATTAGGAATAGGATATGGGTGTTATAAATACCCTATTTTGCTAGAGATTTTTATTCATTCCTCACATTCCACGCAATTCCCCTATTCCATCAATTCCCATCCATCCACCATCCATCCATCCATCAAAACAATTCTCTTTATTAATTCATTTGTGACATTATTTTTCATCTATTAAATTCTTAATTTCCGCAACAAGAGAAACGTCTTTGCCTGGAATTCACGCCTAATTCCTACCACACTATTACTACACGAAATCTTTATTGTGGTATAATAACAATGTGTATTGTGATTTTGTTCGCACTCATGGGTAACTAAACTTCTCTGTTGGGGTTATGGAAGTCTTATGAGATACTATCTAAGGCTATGAGTTTGTGAATTCGTGACACGTGTGTTGCTTATATCATTATTCTCTTCATCTTAATGCAAATTCTTGGGGCTGCAGACGCATAGAATAACGCCAGTATAGCATTAACTTGTTCGAAAGAAAAGTTATATGTCTGAAAAAGAGATAGTGTCAAGGTAATAGGGTCCCATCCCCTATTAAAAAGTTAGTGCCGTAACTGGATTAACCTCTTGGAGAATTTGTACCGTTAGATACGCTTTAAGCTCAAAAGAGTTAAAGTGAAATAATCCTCGAATAGGTCGAAAGACGCCTGGATTTACCATCGAATACAATTCTCTATAAGCACATACATGTCTGAATCCGGCATAACTCATAGCCAATAGAGACGTAAACTCAGAAGGTGGACATAACCCCAACTTCTCAATTCTCATTGTTTTACAACCTACTAAACATTCTTTCTTTTTACTTTACTATTTTCAGTTTTTACTTTAATAATTTGGTTACACTTTACAATCCCCCCTTTTATGAGACTTGCACTAAAAGTCTAGTAATCTTTGCTTACTTGCTGACCAAGCTATTCCCTGTGGGATCGATACCCAACCCAGTTGGGTTCTATATTTGACAGCGACCGCTTTACACTCCTACGAGAGCTGTAGATTGAGCGTTATCAAAAATTAGCGTCGTTGCTGGGGAATACGAGTGTCAATTAAGTTTGTGATAATTACTGGACCCTTTGGTCAAAGATTCTCGTACTTTTACTTTTAGTTTTTATTTTTGTTTTATTCAGGTTTGTTCAGTGCACCAATGGATGCACAACGTGAAATTGAAAGGATGGCTGCTCAAGTGCATCAACAGAATATTGATAATCCAGGTCGGGCAACAAATCCTGATGATGAGGACCTGGGCGATGAGAAACTACTAAACCCACGGCATACTGCTGAGATGGCGGCACCCATGCAGAGAAGAGATCGTCAAGCTAGGTTTAGGCCTGAACGCCGAGCTATGCAAATACCATTCGATGATAATGATGATGATCTTGATGGAGATGGTGCCACAGGAGCCATTATTCTTCCGCCATTAGCGCTCGGAGCCAAGTTCAACATCACAAGCACCATGATTCAGTTATTGCAACTCAAGGGATTATTTGGGGGACTAGCAGGCGATGATCCGAATATGCATCTCATCAACTTTATTTCTACATGCAAGTCATTTAACAGTCCTGGCGTTGGTCAGAATGCAATTCGATTACGCCTATTTCCATTGTCTCTGTCTCGGGAGGCAACTCTATGGTTGAATGGGCTGACTCCTGATTCTATTACAAATTGGAGGCAATTGAGAGACGCTTTCCTAGAAAGATTCTTTCCGTCATCCAAAAAAGCACAATTAAGAGATGAAATCAGCAACTTTCGGTAGCTTCCAACTGAAGCTCTTCATGAAACATGGGAGAGGTTCAAGACGAAGCTTATGAGGTGCCCAAACCATCACATGACCAATGTCCACCTAATGGAGATACTATACAGAGCCTTGAATTCAATAACTAAACCAGTGGTGGATAATGCGGCTGGAGGATCATTTATGGATCTCACCTTTGGGCAAGCAAGCAATATGCTAGATCGGATAACAAAGCAAAGTAGAGTTTGGCATACCAGGGATTCTGAGGTAGCAAGCCCCACTTTATCTATTGGCATGACTGCTGAACAAAGGAGAAGGGAAGAAGAACGTGATCAAGACATGGCGCACATGAAAACACAAATGGATCTTCTTACAAAGCATTTATTATCAGGGAAGACCGGAAAAGTTAAGGCCGTGGTAACACATGGAAGAGACGAATCTGACTCTGAGGAAGAAGCTAACTACTTGAATAATCAGGGGGTTTTCGAGGAAATACCCAAGGAAACCAAGGTCGGAACTACTATGATAAATCTGGAAACAAGGACCAAGGTAGTTGGAAGAACAAGAATGAGAAGATTGGTTTATACGTTCCCCCTGGAAGACGTGACGCCACCACATCTAGTTCTGGAAGTATGGAAGACATGATGGCTAAACTATTGAAAGGAGTGGAAACAACGAGCGCAGGAGTAACGAAGGTAATAAATGATTTGTCCTCTATGAAGCAATTAGTTGATTCTCATTCCACTTCAATCAAGCAAATAGAGCAGCAATTGAGCCAACTTTCAGCAGCACTCAATCAAAGAAAGGCTGGCACCTTACCTAGCGACACTGTGAAAAATCCAAGGAATGATGGATCATGCATGGCCATTACTACCCGAAGTGGTAAGGTGCTGGAATCTTCATCCAAAGGCAAGCATGTGGTTGATGAAGTAGCGGACATAGTTGATAACGCAAAAGGTGAAGAATCCGCAGAAGCTGGCCACGACATCCATGACGTCAACCCCAGCGTTTTGCAGCCTGAAACTACCAAAATTCGGAAGCAAAATGAGAAGAAAGTCATGGAGAAAACAATCCCATACCCACCACCACTTTTCCTCCAAGATTGAAGAAAGTGGCGGATGATACGAAGTTCAGCAAATTCATGACTATGTTAAAGCAGCTGACCATTAATGTTCCATTAGTGGAGGCACTTGAACAAATGCCTGGGTATGAGAAATTTATGAAGGATCTTTTGACAAAGAAGAAAGCAGCAAGCTATGAGTAGAAGGATATTGTTCATCACTGTAGTGCAATCGCTACCCGATCACTAGTTCAGAAGAAGGCCGACCCTGGTGCCTTCACTATTCCTTGCACTGTTGGATCTTTGAACGTTGCCAAGGCATTGTGCGATCTGGGTGCTAGCATCAATTTGATGCCACTATCCGTCTACAAGAAGTTGGGGTTAGGCGATCCGACACCAACCAATATGAGGCTCGTGATGGCTGATAGGTCGGTAAAATGACCTGTGGGTATCTTGAATGATGTGTTGGTGAAGGTTTCTTCATTCATCTTTCCTGCAAACTTCGTTATTCTGGATTGTGAGGTGGATTCTGAAGTTCCCATAATCTTGGGACGTCCTTTCCTTGCAATTGGAAGTGTGCTTATTGACATGAGAGCTAATGAGTTTTTATTTTGGTTGAATGATGAAGTGGTCCGCTTTGATATATGCAAAGCAATGAAGCAGCCTAGCGATATGGATGTGTTCTCCGTAGCTTATGAGGATAAGAAAGCATTATATGTAGAAAAGCCGCTTACTGTTGAGCCATTGTCTGCTGCGCTATTGAATGTTGAGCATAAGGATGATGAAGATTATGAAGAAACTACGTGTGCTCTAACAGAAATAGGGTCCTATTCTCATACTCCTAAACAGCCGGACCTTGATCTTAAGAATCAACCGTCACCAACAGCAAAGACTTCCATTGAAGAGCCACCAATGTTAGAATCGAAAGAGCTCCCCAATTATCTAAGGTATGTGTTCTTGGAAAGTGGAAATATACTTCCGGTAAGTATGGAGGATGATTTAAGTGAACAGCACGTAGAGGCTTTCATCTCTGCTCTGATGAGATACAAGAGAGCTATGGGTAGAAAGATTGATGATATAATTGGTATCCCTCTTGGGATATGTATGCACAAGAGTCATCTCGAAGAAGATTGCATGCCTTCAAGTAAGTATCAGCGTCATCTGAATCCATTCAGAAAACGATGCCCCATCTATCTCGATGAAGACTAAGTAATCGAGATAGCTATGTCGTACCGCGACAATAAATCAAGCGCTGGGTGGGAGGCAACCCATCGTTTTTAAATGTTCTTGTTGTTTTTGTTTTCTTAGGATTTTGTCGAGCCACGACCAAAACTAAGGCACTTGATGGGAGGCAACCCATCGTTCTAATCATTTTTGTTGTTTTTGAGTGAATGTAGGTACAAGAGGTGTAAAACAGGGAGGTCGGTTTCAAATTTTGATTTGGACGTATTGTATGTTAAAGGTGGTAAGTTAGGAATGAAGAAGCAAAAGGCTATGGATTGGGCATTGCTCATGAAAATATAGGCATCGAAAAAGGTTAGGCATAGGTAAAACTAGGCCACGAACAAGGCAAAGCCTATACTATGGCCTAAGGTCTCGGAATATAGTGTGCCATAGCATAGGCGCCGCCCATGCTCAAGTATGCCATAGCATAGGCGCCGCCTATGCTAAAGCCTTTTGTCTCTGAATCTCATATGCAAAGTGAAAGGCGCCGCCTATGGTCACCAAATACTTTGCAAAAGGCGCCGCCTATGCTCACACAATGCCATAGCATAGGCGTTGCCTATGCAAAAGCCTTCTGCTCAACTAGGCATGGCCTATGCTATGGCATTCTGCTCAACTAGGCAAAGCCTTAGGCGCCGCCTATGGTCACTTTTGACTCCAAATCCGATTTTAAATGGGTCAAAACCTGAGCCAACCTTTTCCTATAAATATGAGACTTAGTCTTGAACCAAAAACACATTGGAAACCTAGCTTAAGCGCCGCCTATAGTCCCCAAATCCTCTCAAAAATTTTCCTTTTGCTCTCTTACTTCACAAGAACATCATCCAAGGTCATCAACCAAGTAAGTACTACTTTGTTCTTCATTTATATTCCGTAAGTACTACACTACGCCTATTATGAATCGTTAAATCTTGAAGTAGTATTGGTGATTTGAATGTGCTTGAATTGTTGTGATACAAATAAGTGAGTAAACGAATACGTAAGGATGATCTTAACTTATTTCCAACTTGAATTTGATTTTGATGCATTGTCATACTTTTGTGGAATCGAATTGGTCCCAAATATTTCATATTCTTGTTACTTGAATACTTACATGTTGGAATGACTTGTTCATCGGAATAAGGATTATAGTTGTCTACCAATATAGGAGGTTGTGATTATTGTTAGATACTATCCCTTGATTCAATCCCTATGTAGTAGTCTTGATATATCTAACATGAAAGTATTGTTAAGAATACAAGAAGTATGATTGCACTGATTTTATTTGGAATAGAGCACCTAAAACGTATATCGATAAAGTCTGAGTAATCGACCACTTTTACTTCACTAGTCTGTACCAACAAACTAAGTGCGGGGTAGTGCCCCTACTGCTTGTTTATAGATTGTATCCATCGAGATGATGCTAACATGAACATTGTTTTAGTCTCAGGTACAATGGCACCCAAAGCAAGACAAGGCAAAGATAAGGCCACCACTTCCCAAAAAGGCAAAAAAAGAGGACGAAAAGAGCAAACTGAATCCTCCTTGCTGCAAATACCTCAAACGCACTTTTGGATCAAGTGGGGTACAATTTGAGGAAACTCTAAGGATGATGACTCTGATGATGATTCCAGTGTAGGGGGTATGACCCCAGACATAGAGGAGGAGTCCGACTAATCCAGGTTCTTCTTATTTATTTTCCACTGAGGACAGTGTGTCCCGTCTAAGTGTGGGGTGCTGGTATTTGTATGCTATACTTCTCTATCTGAATTTGCATTTATGTTTGTTTTGTTTTTATTTTTAGTAGTTTTTTTCTATTTTTTTTATTATTTAAATTTTTTTTCTTCTTAATTTAGCTTTGCATGAAATTATTCTAATAGGCAGCATGAGATTATAACAAAAGTTTGTGCTAAAATCATGACTATTGAGACGTTTAGGATATAATTGTGACTCACTATGTGATATTGTGTGACTCAATTCCTTCATCTGTTGGGGCAAAAGTCTATACTACTCCTAATAAAGTCGACCATGTGCCTTGTGTGAGTGAGATAATAGTGTATTCTGTGTTTGTGGCTGATGCTAGAACTTGCCTGGTATGTATGTAAAGCGAAAATAAAGAGTGTAAGTCTAGGAGATGATTTAGGCATTTCTTTGGCAACCTATACTTGTTTACCTTCTTTTTACCTACCCATGGACATCATCCTAGTTAACCCCTTTTGAGCCTTTAGCCTATTTTCTTTGACAACCTCATATGTAAGCCTAATCCATTTTTTCAAGACCATAATTTGATCCAAATTCCTAAGTGCTTTAAAGTATAAAGTCATGTGACAAAATAAGAGGAAATTGGGTGAGTATGATGCTTTAGAATGTATTGGTGCTTGAATTTGTTATGAAAAAGAAAGTGCTATCATAAGAGGTATGTTATGAAAAGAAAAAGGAAAGGAAAACTAAAAAGTTAGTTATGTTCAAAATTGAAAAACAAAAGAGGAGAAAAGGGGTGGTAGAATAAAAGAAAGTAGAAAGGTTGTTTGAAAGAAAGCATAAATGGCATAATGTGATGTATTAAAGAGCTTAGGAACATAGTCACTATTTCTGGCCAAAATAGTCCTACCCGTCCCTTAGCCTACATTACAACCATCAAAAGACCTATTTGATCCTAAGCTTAGCATTCTGACATTTAGTGGAGCATTACACTAAGGGCAAGCCTATGGTCATCAGTTGCTGCATATGAATTCTTTGTGAGAGTGAGAGCAAGGATATTTCTATACCCATGTTTGATAAATATACTATGCTTGTGAGTGATTATGGGTAATATATTGTGAGACACACATGGTTGATAAGTTTTGGGTAGTGGTGTATGATTCTTTGTACCTTAACTTTTGGATACGAATTAACTACCATCACAAGTCTATGTTAGAGGTTGAATCGTTTCTACTAATGATCGGAAAACTACTCTTTGTTGATAATTGTTGTGCTTGTCTTGATGAATATTTTGTGTTGTCACTGTGAAACCTTAAGTAGATGTTAGATGGACATGATATTTTGTTCGAGGATGAACAAAGCTTTAAGTGTGGGGTGTTAATGATAGGCGAATTTACACGCCTAAAGTACTATATTTCACCCATATTTTAGCTAAGTTTTGAGGACAAAATATATAATTCATGCACTTTTAGTCCTTTTTCCTGTAAGTGAGCTAACGAACATGATTAGCAAGTTTTCAGGTATAAATGATGCATAATTCATCATTTTATGGATTACTTGACGCCAAAGAAAGCTTAACAAAAGGAGGAAAACAAATCTTGGGCGCCAAGGACCAAAAGTGGTGCATGGAAAATCTGTCCCGGGCAAAAACAGCAATTCTGAAGACTTTGGGGACTAGCAGTAACTTATTAGGATTAGGATAATAATGCAGTAATTTATTAGGATTAGGATAATGATGCAGTAACCCAGTAGGAATGGGTTAAGTAATGCAGTAGCTTAGTAGGAATAGGATATGGGTGTTATAAATACCCTATTTTGCTAGAGATTTTTATTCATTCCTCACATTCCACACAATTCACCTATTCCATCAATTCCCATCCATCCACCATCCATCCATCCATCAAAACAATTCTCTTTATTAATTTATTTGTGACATTATTTTTCATCTATTCAATTCTTAATTTCTGCAACAAGAGAAATGTTACTTTGCCAGGAATTCACGCCTAACGCCTACCACACTATTACTACACGAAATCTTTATTGTGGTATAATAACAATGTCTATTGTGATTTTCTTTGCACTCATGGGTAACTAAACTTCTCTGTTGGGGTTAAGGAAGCCTTATGAGATACTATCTAAGGCTATGAGTTTGTGAATTCGTGACACGTGTGTTGCTTATATCATTATTCTCTTCATCTTAATGCAAATTCTTGTGGCTGCAGACGCATAGAATAACGCCAGTATAGCATTAACTTGTTCGAAAGAAAAGTTATATATCTGGAAAAGAGATAGTGTCAAAGTAATAGGATCCCATCCCTTATTAAAAAGTTAGTGTCGTAACTGGATTAACCTCTTGGAGAATTTGTACCGTTAGATACGCTTTAAGCTCGAAAGAGTTAAAGTGAAATAATCCTCGAATAGGTCGAAAGACGCTTGGATTTACCATCGAATACAATTCTCTATAAGCACATACATGTCTGAATCCCGCATAACTCATAGCCAATAGAGACGTAAACTCAGAAGGTGGACGTAGCCCCAACTTCTCAATTCTCATTCTTTTACAACCTACTAAACATTCTTTCTTTTTACTTTACTATTTTCAGTTTTTACTTTAATAATTTGGTTACACTTTACAATCCCCCCTTTTACGAGACTTGCACTGAAAGTCTAGTAATCTTTGCTTACTTGCTGACCAAGCTATTCCCTGTGGGATCGATACCCAACCCAGTTGGGTTCTATATTTGACAGCGACCGCTTTACACTCCTACGAGAGCTGTAGATTGAGCGTTATCAAAAATATCAACATTTTATGGACAATTATTTTAAACAATTACCTAATTGAATAGTATACATAGATGATATATTATTATATACAAAAACCAAAGAAGAACATATAAAATTATTGGAACAGTTTACAGATATAATAGAAAAATCAGGAATAAGTCTAAGTGAAAAGAAAGCCGAAATTATGAAAAACCAGATAGAATTTTTAGGAATACAAATAGATAAAAGTGGAGTAAAAATGCAACAACATATAGTACAAAAAATAATAAATTCAAAAGAAGAATTAGATACAAAAAAGAAATTACAATCATTTTTAGGATTAGTAAACCAAGTAAGAGAATATATTCCAAAATTAGCAGAAAACTTAAAACCACTACAGAAAAAATTAAAAAAAGGATATAGAATATAATTATAATGAAGAGGATAAAAAACAAGTTCAAAAAATAAAATTACTTTGCAAGGAATTACCAAAATTACAATTTCCAAATGAAAATAGAAAATTTACATATATAGTAGAAGCAGATGCCAGTGAATATAGTTACGGAAGAGTACTTAAATATAGATATAAGGCAGAAAAAATAGAACACCATTGTAGATACTACTCAGGTACGTTCAACGAGACAGAAATAAAATGGGAAATAAATAGGAAAGAATTATGTTCATTATATAAATGTTTGTTAGCATTTGATCCATATATTGTATATAACAAATTTATTGTACGAATAGATAATACACAGGTACGCTGGTGGCTAACAAAGAAAATACAAAACTCAGTTACAAGAAAAGAGATTCGGAGACTAGTTTTAAACATATTAAATTTCACATTTATAATAAAAGTAATCAGTACTAACAAAAATGTTATTGCAGATTACATATCAAGAAAAAGCTACACAGACTGAAATGATAGAAGAAAATATACATGAAAAGATACTCAACGCCCTAACTACGCTTTCATTGAAAGTGGACAGTATGGGTACTGAGATAGAAAAGCTAAAGCTAAAGACTAGTGAAGATAAACTGAAGTCTATAGCTATGAATCAGCTAACTCAGCAATGCGCAGAGCTACGTCAATCGGAAGACGATAAAATTCCAGAGCTAGAAGGAGACGTTGGGATACTCCATAAAACCCATAATCTTTATCAATCTACTTCTGCAGGTACAAGCAGAGGAGTTAGAAAAAATATGAACCTAAATAAGCTATTTGATAAACCATATACACCAAATACATCAAAAGATCCTATGTTTATACCCCCACAAATTACCACATACCGAGATAGCCTAAACCAAGACAAAAAGACTTACAACTACACAACCCGGACATACATAGAAAATATTTACAATGTACAAACCTTTTTAAATAGCAACCCCAAAGCTACAAACATCCAAGAACCAGATACGAACTATATAACCCAAAGATTGACCGGATATAATAAGCTAATTGCTTTACCTAAAACCATACCAAGCTTAGTTAAAACTTGCTACGAATATGGACTACTTAGTACTGTATATACCAAGGACGGAACTGAGATATCCACCATAACAGAGATATATGAAGCATTTATCACTTTTAAAAGAATAACCAAAGGTACCTTATTTTTTATAAAAATTTACACGGCGCCAGCAGAGATATTATTTGATGAAGTTAAAAAACCTATACAAGTTGTAAAGATAGGAATGACACGAGATATGATTATACCACAAGATATTATTTCACAGCCAGAGATACCTAGAATCGAGATACCAAAATTTTATGCAAACAAAAGGATTATTGGACTATCTACAATTTTGCAAGAGCTAGCAAATACATATTGCAACCAAAATCCTATATGGAGCAACTATTCAAGAAATCATGTACTTATATATTCAAATTCAAAAGAGTTATGAGAAACAGATATGGAAACTATTAGGCAATGGATTATCACGTTGCTTAAACCAGAGACAGAGCCTATCACCATAGCTATCAGAGAAAAATTTATTTCGGAAAAATTATTAACCAGATATTGCAAGACTATTGGACATAAATATCCAGATCACAAATGTTTAAAATATAATGGAGGAGATAATGATGTCCCAGCAGTTCAGCTAGAATAAAAAGAGATAAGAACGCCAGCTGGAAAGATAAGACCAGAGCAATGATGGAGATACAACAGATATGACAAAATAAACGGAAGACAAGATATTTAATATATTGTATCTTTTTACGTAAAAGATAAGATAGTAGTTGGTAGATTGGTAGAATTTAATGTAAAGTTTGAATTATTAGCTTTATAGGCTTAGGTAGGCTTTATAGAGTAGAAGACTTTTAAGTCTTTCCTTTGTTTGTTTATTGTGTTTTTATCTTTAGCCATTAAGGCTTTTTTGACTTTTTGTAGAAATAAGAAAAACCTGTACACAAATGTACACAAATGTAAAGATGTATTCTTTTCTATAAATAAAAGAGAAGAAGGCATTGCAGAAGGCAAGCCTTCTCACATTCAAGCCAAAATCCTCTCCGTTCAAAAATATTTAGCCCAGTTAATTAAATATATACACTGCAATGGAAAAAGCTATGGAGCAACAAACCTCAGAAATATCAAAGCTACCGGAACAGGTATATCTATTTATGATTATGAATAGCTAAATTCATAGTTCCCAACAATCATGATATGATAAAATAAATTCATATCAGTTACTTTATAGTAAAATTATTCGAAAAATAATATGTTAAGAAGTTTATTAGCAAAGTGGAAACGGAGAAAAATTCCTAAGAACTATGCCATCCTAAAGGTGAAACCAATGAGGCAAGAAGCCGTGGCGGGGAGTAACCAAAGTCGAGGAGCTGTTTAAAGGAAAAAGTATCTGAATTACCATGCTAATAGTGACCGAACAACATGTTATTTAAGAATAATCTAGTATATAGTAATCTGAGATGACTATATTTTATTATGTACATGGTTGAAGGGAATATTTTGAAAAAAGCAATTTTATGATAATGAATGATAATATATCTGATGTCATGGTAGATAAATTCAAGATACTTATTTTGTATGCACTTAGAGATATAAATATTGCAGATATAAGAAAAATTCTATTAGAAAAAGCATTTGGAGAATACTACATGACTAGAGTAAATTATATACCATGTCTACCTAACTACTTTTATAAATATTTATTATGTTAAAATCACGTAGAAATTTTAAAGATATACAAAATATACAGTTACTAGAAAAACAGATAAAAATAAATATAGACAAATACATGGAAAATAAATCTCTTAATATAAATATGCAAGAACTACTAAGAATAAAACAAATAACTATAAAATATCAATTTTAGAAAATAGATCGTTTAGACTACCTTCAAGTTTTAATCTTATATATACTTAAAGATATAGAAATTATAGATATTAAGAAAATAATATTAGAAGAAGTAATAAGCTACAAAATTGAAACAATAAATGCGTTAGAACAGATATACGAAGACATTTACCCAGAAGGATATTATTCAGATCAAGATTGTGGATGTTAGAATATATTAGAAAAACTAGAGAAAACCAAGATAATCTAAATAACGAAATTAATTACAGAAATCGAATTAGGAAAATAATGGAAGATCTAAAAGAAAAATTAATATGGATAGAAAAAACCTTAGAAAATTTAGAAAAAAGCACATGTGATAGTTTATATAGTATAAAAAACTCACTACGAGAAGAACAACACAAAATAATAAATGACATAGAAAATCTAGAATTAGATAAATACTACAGTACAGATAGAATAAATTATTACACAGAAATTTGTAACTCAGTAATTACTACAAGATAAAATAATATACCAAATAAATTAATGAATACATCTTTCAAAAAGAATAATTTATTAAAACAAAATCTAAAAAATACCCACGCACAAAAAAGAATAGATTCATTAGATATAATAAATCTATTTATTAACCTAGTTATCCGCACCCCCCTCCAAATGGTACCATTTGGTGGGGGTATAAACATGGGATCTTTTGATGTATTTGGTGTATATGGTTTATCAAATAGCTTGTTTAGGTTCATATTTTTTCTAACTCCTCTGCTTGTACCTGCAGAAGTAGATTGATAAACGTTATGGGTTTTATGGAGTATCCCAACGTCTCCTTCTAGCTCTGGAATTTTATTGTCTTCCGATTGACGTAGCTCTGCGCATTGCTGAGTTAGCTGATTCATAGCTATAGACTTCAGTTTATCTTCACTAGTCTTTAGCTTTAGCTTTTCTATCTCAGTACCCATACTGTCCACTTTTAATGAAAGCGTAGTTAGGGCGTTGAGTATCTTTTCATGTATATTTTCTTCTATCATTTCAATCTATGTAGCTTTTTCTTGATATGTAATCTGCAATAACATTTTTGTTAGTACTGATTACTTTTATTATAAATGTGAAATTTAATATGTTTAAAACTAGTCTCCGAATCTCTTTTGTTGTAACTGAGTTTTGTATTTTCTTTGTTAGCCACCAGCGTACCTGTGTATTATCTGTTCACACAATAAATTTGTTATATACAATATATGGCTCAAATTCTAACAAACATTTATATAATGAACATAATTCTTTCCTATTTATTTCCCATTTTATTTCTGTCTCGTTGAACGTACCTGAGTAGTATCTACAGTGGTGTTCTATTTTTTCTGCCTCATATCTATATTTAAGTACTCTTCCGTAACTATATTCACTGGCATCTGCTTCTACTATATATGTAAATTTTCTATTTTCATTTGGAAATTATAGTTTTGGTAATTCCTTGCAAAGTAATTTTATTTTTTGAATTTGTTTTTTATCCTCTTCATTATAATTATATTCTATATCCTTTTTTAATTTTTTCTGTAGTGGTTTTAAGTTTTCTACTAATTTTGAAATATATTCTCTTACTTGGTTACTAATCCTAAAAATGATTGTAATTTCTTTTTTGTATCTAATTCTTCTTTTGAATTTATTATTTTTTGTACTATATGTTGTTGCATTTTTACTCCACTTTTATCTATTTGTATTCCTAAAAATTCTATCTGGTTTTTCATAATTTCGGCTTTCTTTTCACTTAGACTTATTCCTGATTTTTCTATTATATCTGTAAACTATTCCAATAATTTTATATGTTCTTCTTTGGTTTTTGTATATAATAATATATCATCTATGTATACTATGCAATTAGGTAATTGTTTAAAATAATTGTCCATAAAATGTTGATATCTACCTGGTGCATTTTTATATCCAAATGGTAATACATTCCACTCATAAAATCCTTGTGGTACCGTAAATGCGGTTAATTCTTTAGATTCTTCTTCTAACTTTAGATGCTAAAATCCTGACTTACAATCGAATTTACTAAAATAATTATATCCTTGAATTTGTCTTATTTTTAATATCTTATTTGGTATTGGATAATTATATGTTATAGTTTTTGCATTTAAATTTCTATAATCAATAACCATCCTACTTTTTCCTCTTTTTTGTTCACTATGTTTATTTACTATAAATGCTGGACTATTATGTTTACTATTACTTTTTTGTATATATTGTTTTTCTAATAATTCATCTATATGCATTTTAAATTCTTTTAAATCGTCAAAATTATATGTTAATGGTTTTTGGGTTATTATACTATTTTTATCTATTAATTCAATTTTTATGGTAGTTTTATGTTTTTCCCATCCTTTTAATGGATCTTCACTATATAATTGTTCTAATTTTTTCTTAACTATTTCTATCTTATTTATTAAAAATATAGTTATTTCTGTTTTATTTATCGAAAATACTACTAATTCTATTGTATCTTCAGTGTTTTTTATATTTTCTAACTTTTGTGTAATTTTTTCACTTCCTTTTATCCAATCAGTTTTCTTTCTTATTTTATTATTAACTCTTTTTGCTCTTACTTTTTGTTTACATGGTGTTGTAAACCACCAACCGTTTCTAGTTATTATGTGTGGGTATAATTTATCTAAAAATGGCATTCCTAAAAGTATATCTTTTGACGTTAGTTCATAATTATAAATTTCTTCTATTGTCAATATCTTATCCCATATTTGTGCGTTTACATTTCTAGCTTTATAAGTAATTAAGCTTCCTTCATTATTAAATCCTCTAACTACTATTGGTATTTTTAATTTATCCCATTTACTTTCTGGTAAGCAATTGTATCTACGTAAATTAGCTTCTGCTCCTGTATCTATCATAGTCGTATAATATCTACTGTAATATCCTTCCACTACTATCTTCATTAATACATATATTTTCATTTTATGTTAAGGCTCTTTTTAAGAATAATCTTTCCCTATTATATGTTATGGCTAATTGTGTATGTTCTATATTATATGGTTTTACTTGTTCTAACCATTTTATTCCTAATATTATATCTGCTTTTTGCATTTCTTCTTTTACTTCAAATTCTATTTTTATTTTTCTAATTCCTCCTATTATTATTTCTTTTTCTGCTATATCTTTACTATTTATTAAACTTTTCGGTAGATCTGGGCATATATCATTATCAGTTTTTATTTCTTCACTTTATACTAGACATTTTGCTATATAATTTTCTTCTTGTCCTGTGTTTAATAGTATTAAATATTCTTTTTCATTTATTTTTCCTGTTATGTAATATTGATTTAGATTACTTATTGAATTCGTTTCATAACTTGTTCTTTTTTATGAGCTTGATGATTCTGGTTTTTCATTAGTTATTCTTTTTGTTGTACTTATTCTATCATTTACTATTTCTAAATTTTCTTCTATATCTATGTCTCTATAGCTATAATCATTATAATCTATTGTTTTTACAATTTGTTCAAATGGGCTATCTATTTGTATCTTGTTAATTTTATTTTTTCCTTTTATTTTTGTTTTGTTGTTAATACATATAAATTTTTGCATCTTGCTGTAAATATTTTACTTCCTGGGGTTAATTCTATTCCTTATATCTTCCAATATAATCTAGTGATTTATCTATATTTCTATCTATTATTGCTACTGAATAGTTTGCACTTATTATGAATTTAAATTTTTGGTATATTAAATTTTCTTTTACGGCAGTTATTATGCTTTTTTCTATAGGTTTTATAATTCTATCATCTGCTAAATATAATTCTATCGGTGTATCTATTCCTTCTCTAAAACATGCTTTTATTAATATTTCTGTACCTCCAAGGTGTACATATTTTATTGGATCTCCTTTACTTTTTATATCATTTATTTCTTTATTAATTATTCTTTTTGTTACTAGTGGTATACTAGCTTTACCTTTTGCATATCTACAGTCTATTACATGTTCTTTCTGGCATACTATGTAATATTCATCTTTTTTCCTAGTAAACATATTTTTTATTGTTGGTATTTTAAATATTTTTTCTACACTTAAATCTAACTCTTTTCCTTTTATTTTATCAAATATATTGCTGTCAAATATTATTTTTTGTTCTGTTCCTTCATTATTTAAATATTCTTCCTTTGTTATTATTTTTATATCTTCTTCAGTCATTCGATTCATCTATTTCACTATCTATTTTAGTATCTATTTCGTTTTCTGAAATTTCATATATACTATCTTCACTTTCTAATTCATAATCTATGTAATCTATTTGCATATATTCTGTATTATCTATTTTTATTTCAGATATTTGTTTATTTTTTGGATTTTTAGGTAATTTACAATCTCTAGCTAAATGTCCCAACTTTCCACAATTATAACATGTACATTCTTTTATAGATTTTTTCTTTCTATATGGTCTTTTATTTTTGTAATTTTTTACATAATATTTTTTTCTTGGTTTTTTGTATTTATATTTTGATTTTTTATATTTCTTATATTTCTTATGTCTTTTTCTTTTCTTATAATATCTTTCTTCGCATCCAAATTGGGGTGCTATTTTATTTTTGCAACATGCTAAATTTCTTATTAATGTTTTTTCCATTTTTAATTCTTCTCTATATTTCTCACATAAATTCCTATACCATTGTTGTAAAAATTTTATTCTAGCTCCTAATGTATCTACTATTTTTGCTTCTTCCCAACTTTTTATTATCTTTGAACTAAATAGTTCGGGTAATTTATTAAAATATAATTTTCTTATTTCCTTACTTTCTTCTATACTATATGCTCCTTTGTAATAATATTCTTTAAATGCGCAAGTATATTCGTCTATATAACACATATTACATATTGTTAATTTTAACATTAAATTCCTATTTGTATCTTTTTCTTCATCTTGTTCTTCTTCTATTGTTGTCATACTACCAAATTCATCTTTTATAGCTGTTTCATATTTTTTTTAATTATTCTATAGGTGTCAGTTTAGTTATTGTTGATGATGTTCCTTCCATAGGTTTATTAGTTCTTAATACTTTCTTACTATTTTCGGTTAAGTTTGAAAACCATAGTTTTACTGATCCTATTAATGTTTTTTCTATATATTCTGGTGCATCTGTTATGTTTATATTATTATCTAATAATTGTTTTGTCATATATCCTATCCATAATTGTATTGTTTTTTCTGTATTATACAGTCTAGATCTAAAAAGTTATAATTTTTATTAACTATTTGTTTTGGTGTCCATTTGTCATATTTATTGTATTTTTTAAATTTATTTTTATAATATATAGGTTTTCTTATTTCTGTTGTATTAGGTATTATGGTTTCATCTTCTTTTTTTATCAAGAGTATTTATTTCTGTGTTGGTATTTTCTAGGTTTTCTTCATTCATTATGTCTTGTTTTTCGTTAATGTCTAAATTTTTTATATTTGTTAAAATTTCTGTATATGTTTCACTATCTTCTGAGTCATAATTATCTGACTCTTCAATCTCTATATTATTTATTTCTATTTTTTTCCTAAATTGATTTATCTCGTTTAGTAATTTTTATTCTCTATCTTTTTCTTTTTTTTCTTTTTGTCTTTGTTCATACAAATCTTTTAACATTTGTAGTTCTTTTTCTAATTCAGCAATTCTACTATTTTTAGTTTCTTCTATTTTTCGTATTTCTTCCGTAGTTTGTTGTTTAATTTTTTCTATTTTCTTTTTTCTATCTATTTCTTCATTTTCTTTTTCTATTCTTACCATTGCTGTTAATTTATCTTCTAATTTTAATTCCTCCTTTTCTAACATTAGATATAAATGTTCTCCTATATTCTTGTATCTTCTTCCTAGATTAGAAAATACTATTTTTATTTTTGATCCTTCGTGACTTTCATATATTTTTTCATCTATTATAAATTCTTCTTTGTTCATTTTATTGTGAATAATTCATGTTGGTATATATATTCTAAACTATCTATTTGTGATTCTAATTTTGATATTTTTCAGAGATAAATTGTTTTAATTCTTTGTATTTTTGCTCTTTATTCATTTAAGTTATATTTATAATAACTTGGTGGATATCTAAATCTAATTTTATTATAATTAGGTGGTATGTGTCTCATTCTTCTAGATTTTAAATGAATTATTAATTTTGCTTCTATACTAGATATTAATTCTATACACCATATAGAATCATCATCACTCGAAAACCATCTATGTCAAGAAGTGTGATAAAAACATAAATTAAAAAAAATAAAAAGAGACTAAAAAAAACAAAAACTATTTACAACTTAATATAGAAAAACTATAAATAAGATAGTTTCCTAATTATAAGTCCTCGGCAATGGCGCCAAAAACTTGACAGCGCCCAAGCGCACACGCAAGTGTACGTGGTCTTATCAAGTAGTAAAGTGGCTCCAAGAAAGCTTAAGTATCGATCTCTTAGGGACTTGCGTTCGCCGTCTATCTAATTCTAGTCTAACTAATTGAGAAAAAATAAAGAAGAAGAGTGTTGAATAATCGTAAACTAAAAATAAAATAAACAATGCATAAAATAAAAGTATTGGGACAATCAATGAAAGAAAAACCAGGGTTAAGGCTCTTCAAACAATTATACTATGTTATTGAATGTCATCCGCTAATTTGCTTATCTTGGTTGTTGATTCGTAGGGTTAATTGCATGATCATAGTCTCCCTACCTCTAATCTTTTACCTAATTTGGACATTACAACTACATCATTGAGCAGGGATGTAATAATCCAATTAAGTGAATTAAAACTATCATCCTATGTTATAATCAAGTAAGGTATCTAAGTACATCCCTGTCCTAGACGCTAAGTTAAATTCTTTATTTTATAAAAGCATAAAAACCTAAAATTTGTTTATTCCCATGTTCTATCTCCCTATTCCCTCTTCCAAGATCAAAAGATCGACAATATATGTATTTTATGGGTGATTAATCCATAAAATAACTAAAACAAGAATAAACAAACAAATCAAATATGATAAACAAAATTAATCAAATTAATCCAAAATAATAATATCATTTCTTGAATTTATCCTCGTAAAGAGGATTTTAGCCGATAATATTCATAATCATGATGTAAATAATTGAATACATTAACCCAATTTTCCCAAATTGTCCACGTGTCTCCAAGATGTTAAATTATCCAAGGTGTCTTCCGTGTCCTTCCATAATTAATTATAATGTCCAAGCACCAAATTATATATATATATATATATATATATATATATATATATATATATATATATATATATATATATATATATATATATATATATATATATATATATATCTTTTTGCTCCATGTGTGTGCATATATTATATAATATAATAATTTTACTATTGGTAGGATTAGGTAGAAGTCACGTGGCCCAAAAAATTTCCAACAAAGGGTTCCTTTTTTCCTTAAAATGTGTGCACCATTTTGAGTAAAAATAGGACAAAGCCCAATTGTTGTCGGCAGAAATTAACTTAGCAGCATGGATCATCGACACGACGCGTTACTTAATGCGTCGCTGGACTGGTTAGCACTGGAATGTCAATGCGACGCGTTGGCTTCGTGTCGACTCACTGAAATTTTCTTTCATAATTTTGGTTAAGTGTAGAACGTCCTATCCTTTGCACATGCCTTTTATAGTGTATTTCCAACTAATTTTTGGCCTTTAAATCATCAATACATCACCATATTTATCTAACAAAGCCTCCTACAATATCACACACGACAAATTAGAGATCAAAACAACACAACAACCTCAATAATAAATAAAAACAAGAGCTAAGATAAGGCATATTCACAATAATTTTCAAC
This sequence comes from Capsicum baccatum var. pendulum, assembly GCA_030864225.1. Taxonomy (NCBI): domain Eukaryota; kingdom Viridiplantae; phylum Streptophyta; class Magnoliopsida; order Solanales; family Solanaceae; genus Capsicum; species Capsicum baccatum. The sequence continues at coordinate 200,550,170 of CM061550.1, read as the reverse complement.
TTATTATTCCGACTCTTGACTTAATCAAATTAAGCTTTGCCTATTTTAAATAAGTTATTCCACTCATAATTACACAGTAGACCATTTGAAATAAATTTAACACATTAGAATTCATCGAAAACAACTAGACACATAACTAGTTCAAGCTAGTAAAACTAGTTTTTCGGGTTGAACTCTAAATGACTCAATTAAATACAAACTTGTTTGAAAAATACTTTAAACATTGTAATCACGCACTGAGACACTTAAATGCTTATTTATATCAATATGAACATGCTAAGCACACGAATTTCTCTCAAAACAAGGCGAAATAAGCTAGAATAATGACACCGAAGTGTATGAAATCACCTCAGATCAGTAACTTAGCCTTCTTTCAGAGGTAGTAAAATGTAACATAGATGTATTGCACATATTATCAAATATTAAAATTAAGTAATAATAAAATTATTAAACAGATATAATTAATAAAAATGGACATCAAATATAGTATTAATAGTAAGAAATATGGCATCTAAATCTCGTTATTCCAATAAGTTTTGGGTTTATGACATCAAATAAAACCAATTCTTAATTTTGGGATGTGCAATAATAAAGTTGACCATATCAAATCCTAAACCCAATTGTTTCAATTTCTAATGGTCATCCTTTTGTTTTTTACATAATTTATATGTGTTAATATCATATTTGTATAAGAAGAATTTTATGAATAATAATTTTAAAAAATAATTTATGTTACCTGTTGGCATAATACTTTTATAGCCCATCGACAGTCCATTCTAAATAAATGTTGATCAACTATGTTGGAGCCTCGTCTGATATGCTGAACCCTTCAAACGGATAATTCTGATAAAGATTTGAACTTTCATATAGACTAATAGACTTCACTTTTTCTTCCTCTTTGGAAGTAGTTAATAGATTATCAACTGTGATAGTATATTTTCAGCAGTAGCATGTACTTTGATATCCACCTGAAAATATAAAATTATCAATGATTATCACAAGGATACAAAATGAAATAGAAAGAGACATATAAAGTTATATAGCAGATGGGTAATCTTTTGTATAACTTTAACCTATCTTTCGCAATAGATAGGATACCTATTGTACTTATCTCCATAGCTGTTAAACATATTATCCAGCTACTGCAAAGTAATGCAGCAGATAGATAATCTATTACAATGGATGATCCATCTATTGCAACATATATTAATCTGTTGGAACAGATTATAAATATTCACCCTTTTCAGCTCATGTTGCTCTCTTGTGACCCTTATATATTGCTCAACAGTGCATGTAACACCTCAATTTTTTGAACCGGAATGCTACATGGTGCTCATAACCCCAAAGGACCACAGGCTAACCCATGACTGATATTTGTACCTATATACGGCATAATATATCATAAAATACGGAAACATGAACATAAAAGGCCATAAGGTTTTAACTAAATAAACGTCTAATAACAAAATATCTGAAAAACGTATAACAATACCAAAACAAGTCATAAATACTGAAAATAATAAGATCTGAATATCTAATCTGACATCTAGTCCGAAAGCCTCTAACTGAACTGAATAAGGAGTTGATGAAACATGTCTCCAACTAACTCCATCCAGTAAATAAATAGTAAATGTTGTAATAATCATATTGTCCTCGAATGAGAAGGACTCACTGCAAACTCTGAACACTAAAATGCTACTGCTGATCTGGAGCTCGTGCCTCTGAACCTATGATGTAACATAAGAGAAAGCACCATAGCACAAATGTGTCAGTACGTCTGAATGTACTGAGTATACGAGTGAGGTAGGCTAAATGCAAAGGGTTATATGCATGAACAATGATGACTAATAGAAATGTGAGAATATATACATGCATACATAACTGTAACTGAACTCGTAGAGATACTGACTACTGAGTCTGAATACTGACAACATGAGTGTAAAGATACTGAGATACTGAATAAATGAACAACTATTTCTGTCAGTTCGAATTATGAAGAACTGGTCTGGTGGACTATGTCTGACAGTCCTGAAGCTGAATACTGATATCATGAATTTTGATAACTGATATGACTGATACATGAGTTCAAAAAATTGATATAACTATGATGATCGGCCTAACCAATGTAAATGATACTGAGCGACTGTATCTGACAGTCTAAGTTCTGATGGAACAATCTGAGTTTCGTTCTACTTGGAGTAACTAAATCTGAGATCAGTCCTATCTAGCGGGTGATCATGAGTATACTGATAATAAGGATGATTTGACTTAGTCTGAGATCAGTCCTATCTAGCGGGTGATCTTTAAATCTAATAATTCTGATACTAATTAATCATAGTTGAGATCAGTCCTAGCTAATGGGTAATCTTGAAGTCTATTTACAATGATAAGCATTGACTGTATCTAACAGTATTGAATCTGTACTACTGAACTGAATTGACTGTACCTGACAATCCTGAATCTGTAACTGAAACTATGGGATGTGTTCATGTAACCTACATGCCCAAGCTAAGCTGACTGGGGTCCAATCTCTGCCCTGACTAGAAAAGTGTCAGTACCGCGCCACTAGTAAAGACATCTATTGTGGAGTCAGTCCTAATCTAGCGGGTGACTCCTGGGATAAGTCCTACACATATAAATGTACTAATGGGTGACCCCTGAATATGTCAGTCCTATCTAACAGCTGATATATTATACCTACACTGGCTACGTAGTTCTGGAACTTAGGGATTGCTTCTAATGATCTCAGTCCTAATCTAGCAGGTGAGTCCCCATCCTTAGGCTCACTCGGTGCTAAATCCTACTCCCATATGAAAGACACTAAACTAAATAACTGGGCTGAACTAAATAACTTAACTGAACTAATTTGTTGAACTGATACTGATTAACTGAACTGAAAATAGTAGTATTGTTTAGCAGAGCTAAAACTGAGTTTACTAGATTTCGATGACTGACAGAATGTACTGAGTTCTGAGGACTGGTTGAGAGTACTGAAGTTACTGAGATTGACTTTGAATACTGAGGTTATAGATATTACTGAGTACTGAGATCACTGAGATTACTGAACTACTGAGATTACTAAGGTTACTCAATTTTCCTGAGTCATATGACTGACTGAATTCTATAGATCATGGCTTGACTGAGAATATCATGATAACATGACATGGCTCTAGGCACACAACTATAGTTTTTGGGTACGAATACCCCCAGAACTCAATGGAAGGAAACTGACACAACATGACTGACTTGATCATAAGATTGGAGTCCACAATTAACATTATCATAAATAGAGGATATTATACATCATGTAGTTCCTTGACATATTAAGCATGTAGGGAGTGCATAGCTATATTTCATGTGCATATTGTATATCTCCATTATCATACATGCTTCATACCACAACAATAGCAACACATGAAAAGCGTGAAGTTCATATTAAAGCATATAGCTAACATGGACTTGTCATTTAGACATCATGGAACCATATAAACATGAATTTCTAGCATCCTCAGCATTTTATCGAACACCTTGCATGCAATATTTAAGGCATAGGTGTGTTTCATAACATGTACCATTTTAAACCATCTAAGGTTCATAGTTTTCAACTAACAAGCATATATATTCCATGAAAACACCGCTAGATATCATCTTGAAACTTAAACAACAATCATCAATATGTACATGCTCATATCACCACAAAAAGTTCACAAAATAGTATTTACAACATGGTTCTTGAGCTCTATGAATGAATTGGATCCATAGATGAACACTACGCATACCTTAGATTAAGAATTCGTGAAGATTAACGGAGAAATTTCCTTGAAATAGACTCTTTTATGAAAACCCTAGGGCTTGTTCTTGAGAGTTTTGATCTTGAGAGAAAAACCTAATCTTGTGGTTGAGAGCGTAAGATAGGGTTTTTGAGATTCTTAACTGAAGAAAAATGGAAAAAATTATGCCTCTTTATGGTTATAAGTCGTGGGAAGTAAAGGGAAAAGACCAAAATACCCTTATGAAATAAATATGGTAAGCTACCACGAATGTCATCACTTAGGAGCTGGTTTCTTCCTAAGGCTGACGACCTTCGTGGTAGGGCGTCACAAATGTGGTAAGCTACCACGAATGTCGTCGCACAGTTTTCAGCTTGACATGCTGGAGTAAAATAGGAATAACTCTTTGCTCCGATATCAAATTTAGGCAAAATTGGTATTGTTGGAATAATTCAATTATATATCTGTTTATAGATCATACAACAACAACAATAACAAACCCAGTGTATTCCCACCTAGTGGGGTCTGGAGGGGGGTAAGATGTACGCAGTCCATACCTCTACCTCTAAAGAAGTAGAAAGGCTGTTTCCGATAGACCCCCGGCTCCAGACACGAGATACCACACAAATACATAGTAAAGAACAGAACAAGATTACATAACATAAATACGACACCCATAAGTAATAGAAAACAAAGGAAAGCACCCAGATTCGTACTAAAACAAGGAACACGGAATCATAACAAAGATACTACCCCCACCAAGTAATTCCCTACACTAGCGACCCAAACTGGCCCTAGTCTTCTACCCTAATTCGCGTCCTCCAGACCTTCCTATCTAGGGTCATGTCCTCGGTGAGCTGTAACTGCTCCATGTACCGCCTAATCACCTCACCCCAGTACTTCTTCGGCCTACCCCTACCCCGCCTAAAACCATCCAACGCTAGCCTCTCACACCTACGAACTAGGGCATCCATGCCCCTCCTCTTCACGTGTCCGAACCATCTCAATCGGACTTTCCGCATCTTGCACTCCACTAGAGTCACACCAAGCTTCTCCCTGATAGTCTCATTCCGAACTCTATCCCCTCTAGTCAGCCCACACATCCAGTGCAACATCCGTATTTCTGCCACCTTCATTTTTTGGATGTGGGAATTCTTAACTGGCCAATACTCCGCTCCATACAACATGGCCGGACAGACTACCACCCTGTAGAATTTGCCTTTAAGCTTGGGCGGCACCTTCTTATCACACAACACCCCCGACGCGAGCTTCCACTTCATCCATCCCGCCCCAATACGGTGCGAGACATCCTCGTCAATCTCACCGTTACCCTGGATCACAGACCCAAGATACTTGAAACTATCCCTCTTACATACCTCCTGTGCTTCCAGCTTCACTACCACCTCATTCTCCAGCCTCACGTCATTAAACTTGCATTCCAAATACTCTGTCTTACTTCTGCTCAACCTGAACCCTTTAGACTCAAGAGTTTGCCTCCACACCTCTAATTTGTCATTCACACCCCCTCGAGTCTCATCAATCAGAACTACATCATCTGCAAAAAGCATACACCACGGCACCTCTCCTTTAATACGTCGCGTCAACACATCCATCACCAAAGCAAACAAAAAGGGACTAAGAGTAGATCCCTGATGCAATCCTGTCAAGACAGTGAAATGCTCTGAGTCTCCTCCCGCCGTCCTCACCTGAGTTTTCGCTCCCTCATACATGTCCTTAATTGCTCTGATATATGCCAGAAGGACTCCACTCACCTCCAAGCACCTCCATAGCACCTCCCTGGGGACTTTGTCATATGCCTTCTCCAGGTCGATAAACACCATGTGCAGGTCCTTTTTCCTTTCCCTATACTGTTCCACCAGCCTCCGTACCAGGTGAATTACCTCCGTCGTCGAGCGGCCAGGCATCAATCTAAACTGGTTTTTCGAAATAGAAACTATCCATCTCAGCCTCACCTCGACCACTCTCTCCCAAATCTTCATAGAGTGACTCAGTAACTTAATTCCCCTATAGTTATTGCAACTCTGGATGTCACCCTTATTCTTATAGAGAGGGATCATGGTACTCCACCTCCAAGCCTCAGTCATCTTTGCCGTCTTGAAGATTTTGTTGAACAATCCAGTCAACCACCTTTCGAGTATAATGAGAGATATTATCATTTGAAGTTGACTATACCAATATTCTTCTCAAGAATTCAATCGATAAGGAATGTTTTGATTCTTCTGATAGCTGGGAGTTATTTGAAGCCTTAATATACACCTAACTTAATCATAAAACTATAAAAGAACCATGATGAACTATGCATGAGATTGGTACATGGCTCTAATATTGGTTTGGATTTTTTGGGTATTACAGTGCAAGAAAGAGGAGTTATAATTTTTCTTTTTTTGATATTTGATAATATCATGGAAATTGTTTTTTTATCCTCTTAACCTCTACTAGAGTGAATGGATCTTAAATCCTCTTTGATTGAATGAAACCCCTATTAAATGTCAATTCCTTTATAACAACAGTTAATGCATTAATAACGTTAATCACTCCATCATATTTTTCCTTGTACTCTGGATATTTACATGTAGAACATAAGCTAGAAGGGGCATATTAAGTAACACAGCATGATCATAGTCATGATCATTTCTTGTTTTGAAAACTGCAAGAGAAGCATCAACCACCTTATCAACACCACCAACCCAAACAACAATACCATCACTACTCCACCACCACCAACAAATCCATCACCACCACCATCACCAATAACAACTCTATCACCACCACTATCACCACCACCAGTAGTACCATTAACAACAACATCACTAAGTATAAGTCCATCCTCCCAAAGTGTTTTTCTTCTGATGATTGTTGCTCCAACCAATTTCTTTTTATTCTATCAATTACCTTAGGGTCTCATAAAATTTGCACAAATGATAAAGTAAAAAAAATGGCATCTTCAACTATCGATTAGTCGAAACAAGCCACAGATACATAATTTAAAATAAATTAGTACATTTATTAATAACGATTAAATCATTAAAATAAATTATTAATTAAAATAAAAACTTAATTAAAATTAGAATTCTGTTTTCTTTTGGGGGGAGGGGGTGAAAAGATCAAGAAAATTTTCTATTTTTTATAATTTTTGACCTATAACTATCTCAGGATTCTTGGACATGAAATTTCTTCTTGGTAGTTCACTTGTTGTCTAAGACAAAGAATAACTTCAAATGTCCGAGCCTGTAAAAATTATGATAATAAATCAAAAGCATTATTTAATTAAAAATAAATGAAACATAAAAAATATATTTGCCATGAAAGCCCATGAAAAGCCATATAAGTTGATTGTCTTTGGCGTGAATGGAGTCAACTAATATTTAACAGTCATTTTATAGCATTCATGAACCCAAGGATAGTTGTTAAATGCCTTAAAATCCTTGGAGAGCCTTATTAAATCAAGTTGTATGTTTTTGTTAACGCTTCTCTCACAAAGAATATTATGTACAAGTCAAACCAAGCACAATGATTGCTTGTGCTTCTTTGAAACTGTTTTACCTTTCAACTCTTCAATCAAATTTATATTTTTGAAGCTCAGACCAACAAGGGACACTAATTCATCACTAGCACCTGACTTGTCTTTTGGTGTGCGAGGTATTTTTTTATGTTACAATAGGTAGAGATTGAGAATGAGGAGAATATTTTAGTCCAGTAACTATGACAAACTTCTTCCAACCAAAACAAAGTGATATGCCTAAGTAATTTATCCATGTTTCATCCATCTTATCTTTAATTTCATACATAAACCTATATTTGAGAAGATCAAAGACCATGGTTATTTAAAAATAAGCAATATTGTCCTCTAACAAATCAATATATTGTCCAAAGCAACTGTCCGTGAAATAAGTATCCAATTTTTGTTCTCGAAGTATTTTTCTGAAGATATCAAAAGATTTTTCCATGACTGAACTTACCACACAATCACCAATTAAATCTGTGGTACCATCACACTGCATTCTCATAGAAAAACTATCAATACTAAAGAGCTATTAAGATTAATATTAAAATTTAGATCATGTTGACTTTTTGAACTAAAATCAACATCGCTTGTGAATGTTTCTTCTTCCTCATGTTCATTTTTTTTACTTCTGATTGAGATATCGCTTGAATAACAAGCTCATATAGTGGTGAATATAGTCTAGCTACTTTACTTATTCCTTTCCTTGGAGATGATTCACTTTCTTTTCATGTGGGAGCCATTTTATAAATAACAGAAACAAAAAACATAAAAATATACAACAAACACCAATAAATCAATAGTTGTTTAAGTAAGTGTTCACTTAAACCAACAAAATCAACAGTTGTTAGATTTGATCATAATAGATGTCTGCAAAAAAAATTAAACTTCAAGTTTCACTATTTTTACAATAATGTTCGAGGATAAGAACTATAATAACAATAAAAAAATTATATTTCACTCCAAAAAATACCATATTTACATCAATCATATTAGAGAAGAAATACCACAAATTAGATTTTTCTTGAGTCTTCATTTCATTTTTAAGCAATAAATATTTAAATGGTTAACCCATACTAGAAGAGAAGTTAACTAAAGTTTCTCTTTTTCTTCATAACTAAAAATTCCTAATTTTTTACCTGCAGAAATAAAAAAGGAACGATGAACAACTCGAAGCTGTTGTCGTCGGAAGTCATTGAAGAATGTTGTCACGTCAATCTATTATGAAGGAAAATACAGTTGAAAATCAAAAAAGAACGATGAAGAAATCAAACCTATTGTTGTTGGAGGTTGAAAGTAGCCAAAAATTAAAGGTCGCATCAATATATTGTTGGTGGTTTGCAGCAACTGTTAGACATTTGAGAGAGAGGAAAGAGAAGAGATGTTGAGAGAGAGGGGAGTTTTGATGTTTGAAAAACTGATTTTATTAAAAATATAGTTGTGGGTTGATTTGTATTTTTGAAAAGATTAATAAGTTTTAAGAATATTAATTGAGTCTCCAATTAACTTAATTAATTCTTTAAGTGTCTTTTACCCTTAGGCTTGGTCAATGTCACCAATACTTAAAGAAAAACTTAAAAGGCACCTTTTGTTCAATTTTCTCATGTTACTTTTGTTATTGTTTCATTGTCTACGTTTGTTGCTATCTTAGAACTTCTTTTAAATAGATTTGCCATTGTTATTCATTTGTTGAAACTTTTAGTTAATATTAAGTTGTTCAATACATTGCCATTGATAAAATTTCTTCGTTGGATTTTCAATGTCTTTCCATATGAAAGAGGATTTTATTTTAAGTTTAATTATTTGATTTCAGTACTTAATCGATGAAGAAATTTTTGTCTACTTTCAAGGCTCCCGTGTACAAAAGACGAGCTTTAATATTTATTTATTACTTTAAAAATTTATTTTGATATATTTATTCATTACTAACACTTTTATTAAGTGTTTTTACATGTATATGGAGCTTCTTCTCAAAGAAGATACTCGAATTCAAATTCGAGAATTGTTTTGAGTTATTTATTGTATTTATTCATTTTTTTTAGCGATAGGTAAATATTAGGTAATATTTTTTATTCGTGTTTTACTTTGTTTTGTACATTTTTTTTTAATACATATAAATAATTTTTTATTTCCTCCCCAATTGAAAAAAACTGAGTCAGTGAGGAACCACCTTTGTGGATTTTGAAGGATGTCTAACAACTTTTCTTTGAAATAACTTGAATCCTTACCTAGAATCTAATTGGTTTCACACACTAATTTTTCTTTAATTCAATTAACATGTTTTCTAGTTTTTTCTAAATTTGGTGGCGACTCTCATAATTTTGTTAAAAATATTTGATTAATTTTTGAGTCCTGATGTTGCACCTTATGAAAATAGGAATTGCAACAGTAGATATGCAGAGTCTGCGTACTATCGAAGAAATTCTAAACTATGACTATCACCATCAAATTTGTCTTGAAATCTAGTCGTTATATGCTAATAAATTTTCAATGCAAATAGATTTTTCAAGGGTTGCTTTTTGTCTCCGCCACATATTAGAAACACCATAAAACTATACATCGATAATATTAAATACTCTGTTAGTTAATTTGAGATAGTATAAAAGCGGAGTGACAACTCCTTCTTCATTTTAAGAGAATATATAGGTCCGTATTGGTTTTGAAAAGAATTTCAAAAGGGTTTACAACTTTGATAGATAGTTTCATTTATAGTCTTGGATTGGATGCTTGAATTATTCCACATTATATTAAAATTAAAACTCTAAGGTTAAATCACTTTTCTTTAAGGGAAAAAGATATAGATAGCTATCCGGTGAAAATATTGACAACCAGATAGCTATACATAAATTCAAAAGGTATATTATAGATAGAATATAGTATAATTTATCTATATCCCGATATGTTTGTCAATATTTATCTAAAATTTCAATATTTTTTTTTAATTTCATAAAATCCCAATATTTAGCCGTTGAAGATACATTTAATTAACGTTAGATACATCCTAGAGATACATATAGTTAGTAAACTAATTTGCTTAAATTAAGGCCTGTAACAGTTAAATTTCCTTAAATGTAGCAATTAAGATAACTAATAATAGTAAATTCTCAATAAAATCCCACCAAAAAAGGTTATTTGTTTCTTATTCCATATTCTTAAACGAAATATCTTCCATTATCACTTTTCAGAAAGACTCCAACTTTTTTTTTCACATTTGTTGATTTTTTTTGATGTACTTGCAATGAACATTTTTGTGTTTTTACGTCATTCCGTAGTTTGAATTAATGATATAAATTATGAGGGTTATAAAAGTCACGAAATTATTACATAGTTGATGGTAATGCAACATCTTTGTTGATTCGTAATGCAATTGAGCATTTCTTCAACTTCTATACGAAAAGATCGGACAAGAAAAGGTATGTATGTTTTTTAACTTATTAGTTTTTGTTAATTGTCTCCAGTTTAATGAATTATGTATCTAACTTTAAATTGATAAATTTTTTGACATAACTATCTTTAGTTATGTTAATATGGCCGAGATACATAACTTTTTTGTGTTTGTGATACATTTTTCGTGTTCTTGTATATGTGACGCTAAATTTGAGTATAATTATGTATCTTGTGATGTTTTAGTTTTAGATATATAAATATATGAAAGATACATATGAGTATTGTTAAAAATATATTTTGTACACGATTGTGCAGTCTATGTATCTATCATTTTATTTTCCAGTACGTTAAGAAACATCTTATTTTTGTAACATCTTATTTGAGTATAATTATGTATCTTGTGATGTTTTAGGTTTAACTATATAAACATACGAAAGATACATATGAGTATTGTTAAAGATACATATTGTACATGATTGTATAGTTTATGTATCTATCAATTTGTTTTTTAGTACGTTAAGAAACATCTTATTTCTGTAACATCTTATTTGAGTATAATTATGTATCTTGTGATATTTTATTTTTAGCCATATAAACATACGAAAGATACATATGAGTATTGTTAAAGATACATATTGTACACGATTGTGCAGTTTATGGTTGTAAAAGCTGATTTATGATTTTTTTTTTTGCAGAAATATAGAGAAGAAATGTGCCATCAAGCTTTAGCAAGAGTTCTGAAGAAATGTGCCATCAAGCTTTAGCAAGAGTTCTGATGTCACGTAGCTCGGTTATTGTAAACAACAATCCTGAAAAACATGTGATCATCAATATCAAAAATCTAAATTCAGTTTTTCATAGAGCTCTGAATATATAATCAATATGCAAGACAATGTAGAAGAAGACAATCTTGTTTCTGTGTTTTTTCTATTTATGTTACTTCTGTGTAACCTGTCTCTTCTGTTATTACTTTGTAACACAAGGGTGAATTTAGGATGATGTAAATCAGTGTAGCTATTACTTTGGTAGAAACTTTTTGTAAGAGCTTTTGTGTGTTGTACAACAATATTTGTTTATTTGCAGTGTTGCCCAATAGCCTGAGATTTTTTATGTTTTTAACACTTGGGATATATATGTGTTTGGGGCAAGAATTTTAATCCTTGTATTCAAAATTATGTATTCATTACTTAAGATTTTAAACAAAACATAGTAAAGCACGTGTATCAATCATACTTGGAGTTAAAACTTTGAAGACAAAGGAAATTAAAAGTGCTATAAATACAATAATCATAGATAGCCATTTCACTTTCATCACTTTGAGGGAACAATCCCTAAAATAAGACTTGGAAGTACAATAGTATATTTTTAACTATGGTGTCTGAGATAACTTGCTCGCACCTCAAATATTTAATCGAACATATAAGAACCTCTCACTAACACATATATCGAGCAACTCTGTCCTCAAAAACATTAAAAGAAGAGAGACTTGAAACTACAATAGTTGCTTAATATTTCTAAGCAAATGTCCTATTTACTACCTAGCTATTGAAAGTGCAAAGCTTCATACAGGAAAAGTTGCACCAATACCCTTATTATATTGCAAAGACAAGTGACACTTGAGATATTGCAAAATAGAGTTCCATTCAACCTTCTGAGACTCTAGAACACATCTAGCAGCCTTTTTGACTACTTGCCCACTCACATAGTGCTTGTGGCACACGGGCATAAATACTTCTGCTCGTGCAATCAACTCTATTCTCATCTCCTCTGTCTTCTTCAAGGTGAAAGAAGCATGTTCACCACAAAGTTCACATCAAGCGGTAAGCTTGGTCACAGAATCGGAAATAGGTGTTATGTCAAGGAATGAACTAAAGGTTCTTTTGCAAAATTTGAAATATGAATCAAATACAGAATGACTACACTAGCAAACTCACATTCAAAACATCAAAGCATTGAAGCAGAAATAGAACACATTTTTCGAAGAAGAAAATAGATGTGATTAAGATACATATAAATGCATAAGCAGATAACAATTTATTCAAGATAATACAATATGTATCTTTAAACTTAAAAACATGTATCTTTTGTTTGCTTATTTCATTAATACTTAAAAAACACTAGATACATTTTAATGCATACTCAAGTAACCATATTTACAAGATAGTACAATATGTATCTTGGATGAAATAACATGTGTCTATTGTAATGCTTATTTCAATAAAAGTTAAACAAAATAAGATACATTTAAATGCATTAACAATAGACCACTGATACAAGATAAAATAATATGTATCTATAAACTTATAAACATGTATCTTTTGTTATGTTAATTTCAATAGTACTTAATAAACACAAGATATATATAAAATCATGAAAAAAGAACCAGATATACAAGAAATTTTAAAACGTATCATACATGTGTAAATATGTATCTCAGCCTAATATTCAACAGATCTGAACATGCAAATAACATTCAAAGAACAGACCTTCTTAAAACGTTGAAATTAAGTTTAGATCAAATGAAATAAAGAAAACGAAATAAATAAAATAACCTCCAACAAATTGAAATCATGTTCACAATAGTGTCAGATGCATACTAATCAGAATGTTAAATTAAAGACGAAAGGATATCATGTTTTAGTGTTTAAAGATTAAGGCCACATAGATGTTAAAGCCAGTTAAAAAGGGTGGTCAGTCTGTAATAGATGGCTACCTCAAGAAATCAACATAAATGGGAAAAGAACATGACAATCATTTCAGAAACAGAAGAGGAAATTACAGTAACACTGTCATATCATGAACTAGTAAAGATGAAAAGAAAAATTCAAGTCATTAACCAAGAAAAATAGAAACACAAAGGAGAAAACAATATTATCCATATTTAAACAAAGAAATTGCATAACAAACGATAATCAAAGAAATTGCACAACAAAAAAAAAATATTAAAAAATCACTTTGTAAACCCAATCACATAATTATTTTTTTGAAAAAAAAAGCGTAAAATCAGAATAGAAGAAATTGAAGTTGATTTTAGGGGAAAAATTTACCTTAATTCAAGGGTTTGAATTAGAGAGAGAAATTGGATAAAAACTGATGCTTGAATTAAGGCGTACAGAGAGGAGAGAATGAGTTAGTTTTTGATAAAGTTACGGCTTCAGAAAAGGAGGTGTAAACTTGCATCTCAACTTTACCAAAAAGTTATAAATGTTGGGATTTAAGTAATATTTTAGAAGTGGAGGGATTTTTAGTAATTTATAAAAATAAGTTGTTCATTTAGGTAATTTTTCCTAGAATATATATTATACACTATATATACATTTATTATACAAGTTATATGTACATTTATATATAATATATATACAAATTATTTACATTTTTTATGTATAATAAGTACATAATCAATATATATTTAGTGTATAATGTATACACATTGATTATATACAATTATTATACACACACATATGCTTATTTATTTTAGGGATATTTCATGAAGTAAATGGCTAAAATCCTCCATCTCAGCGATGATTGACGAACTAGTGTTGAAATTAGTTGATAATTCGATATTTCCAAAAATCAAATGTCTCAAATAATTGATAAAGGATCTTGAATTGGTTCGTTACTATGTGGGAAGAAAAAAAATTAGTATATGAAATTTAATGGTGTTTCAAGGTTGTGGAAGAGCTGAGGGTGGTATCACTGGTGGTTGATGGCGTTTCAAGTTGAGACGGATGAAGAGTGACGTTGATGAAGAGGCCGCCAGTGCCGCCTTTGTTTTTGTGTTTTGTGCCCTGATACTATGGTAGATGGAACTCCAGAGCAACGACTAAAGAAATTAGAGAAATTCAAAAGGGGATGAAGGTTGTAGCTGGTGATTGGCATTCACATTAGCAAATAAGACCTAAAAAAGAAAAGAAGAGAGAGTCGGCTGCCAAAACAAAGAGGATAAAGTGGGATAAAATTCTAGGATCTGGCTATAATTTGATTTTATTTTGAGCTTCAGGTGTATTTCAATTCATATAGTCCAAAGTTGGGTCATTTAAATTGTTGGCAGCCATACCATGCCTTTTTCTCTTCTTCGAGAAAATTTAAGAAATAGCAAAATTTTGAACCCTAATTACTAGTCATAGTGATAGTTTCACTAATCACTAAAGGTAGCAATAGTTCAGTCTATTAATTCGTTGTGCTATTGTTGTATATGTTTGCTCTGTATTAGAGCAAACTGATACACTAATACAGAACGAATCATTACAACTCTAAGCGAACAAACACAAAGCGAAGCAGATAAAACCCAAACTTTTGATATTTATATATGTGTGTTTGTGTGTATTATAATTTCTTAAGATTATCACCCTATCATATAATTTTCCTTTGTTTAATTCAACTCGTCACACCATTAGATTTTCTCCGGCCAGCTGTCACACCCATATTTTATCCCGACCCTGATAGGAGCTAGTTTTAGAGAAAAATGGGTTTTTCAATTATAGTGACATTTTGAAAAGTAATTATTTATTTATAGAGTTGCCACTTGAAATTGAGTTTGGGTGTTTCAAGTCACCTTATTAAATCCCTAGTAAAAAAGAAATGACTCTTTATTTTTGGTCGGCAAACTAGAAATTCAGATAAAGAATTCTATTGACCGAGGAAGATGTGAGGCACCCCTTGAGTCTCATGGTTCTACCACGGATGTTTTAATGGCTTATGCCAGGTTTAAATTAACTTTTTGGATATAAAATATCTGTTAGTCAAGAAGTTACTTATATCTCATTTTTAATTTATTTTAAATTACCTTATTATATTAATGTGTGACTTATCGGTAGCAGTACTTATCAACCTTGCCACGTGGTTTGATGTATTTCCCACACCTTTGGAGAATTTATGGATAGTTTCAATTTCTGAAGTCTAAATAAACATCTAACATGTTTAAAATGTACCCATCCCAACTTGATTGGCTTTAAAATGGTATGTTGATTTTATTATAATGAATGGTCAATAGCAGTGTTTTTCGACTTCATCGTGAATTATCACTTACAATAATTTGCTATTTCAATATTCAATGAGCTAAGAAAACTAATTCGTTCTTTATACATTATTCTTTCACTCATTTTTTACGACGTTTTTAAAGCGGTTACGCAATAAATCTCTATCTCGCTTGACTTCCGCCGAACTAACATTATTAGATTATTTGGTCTAGGCCCTCAAGTATTTTACAGAATACACCTTTCTTTTCATATTTCAAACCACAAAAACCATTAAGCTTCTCTTTCACATAAGACAAGATTTTGAGTAAATAAAAAATATAAACAGATGAAAAATTGCGCGCATGATATTAATGGTAATAAGTTAAAGAATCAGAATGAATACCAAAGCTCTTCTAGTATTTTACAACTTAAGCTGTAAACATATGCAAACTTATGGTGATAAAATTTTTTATTTAAATTACTTACATCGCTAAACCCCCTTTTAAAATTTTACAAGCATAAACATAGTAGAGAACAAATTGACCGACCAAGAGAATTTTTATTTATAATTTTCTTAATTTTTCAACAGCTCATAATTATTTATCACATTTTAATGACAATATATTTTTTACATGGCCAAAATTGTAGACTACAACTAAAGAATTAGCAAAGCTTGATATGAAATTTGACTAATGTCAACTAATTACATAATTAGTAGGTTCTATTTATAGAAATAAAAGAATTCCACGAAATCAATTTATCATTAAAAATTAACGAAAATGACTAGTATCGTATTATTAAAATGAAAGAACATTTCAACGATGCAATTTTTAACTATGTTATAAACAATCTCACTTTAAACTATTGAACAACAACAAGTTTTAAGTCCATATAAAATGATTTTCCAACACAACTATGATCTGCATCGAACATATTAAATAAGAGAAGTAATAATTGAAACGAAACTTCAAATTCTTTTCAATAGGGCTGCTTATTGGTTGGATAATTATGTTTAGCGATTCGATTTATTGGTTATCGGTTTTTAAATATACTAATCCACTAGCCACCCAATAAGATAATGTTTGGTTCTGTATCGGATTAGAAATTAACGGACGGTTATAGAATAATTTTCTTCTAGACCTAAATGTATGTCGAAACATTTTTAATTACTGGATTGACAAAAAAAAATTAAAAATTTAATATTATTTGAATTTTTATGTTTTAGATCAAACTTTGTGAAGAACACATTTGGGTTGTTTCATTTTTATTGCGGTTCTTTGTGTTGTCAATAATAATTTTATGTTTTGGTTTAAGAATTAATTTCAGATTTTCTTTACATTTTAGGGAGTCTGACTGCAGTTTATGGTTAGATATCACAAGAAGTGACACGTTATTTTCTAAACTAAGAAGTGAATAGAATAATAAATGGAGTTTTATATGTTAGATTGACAAAAGATACTCATATATCTAGGGGTAAAAATATAATTATAATAATTCTTAATGGGTTAACGGTTTACCCGATAAGAAAATTGAGTAATCCGTCCCTGTACCAATAAGCCATTAATTATAATTTTTTTATCCATTCTTCACCCATAATCCGATAACCAATTATCAATTAGCCAATAAATTAATTTTGCAGTTGGGTTAATGGTTACGGTTCGAATTCGAACAGCCTTACTTTTCAACTAATGATGGAGAGTGACGAATACTCTATAAATTTTCAAAGCTAAAAAAACTAAGTTCAGATCCGCGAACTCAAAACTGTAAATAGAGTCCTCAAACTTCGACTTGCTTCTTTCTCGTCCTCCCTCTATTTTCTCTTTTCTTTCTTTTTTCTTCTGATTCTTTACACGTCGCTTTTTCTTGTTTGTTTTAGTATGGCTAAGAGTATATGGCTCTATGCTGTCTGTGTATTTATTGAATGATAAAATGAAAACGAAAAAGTATAATGCCATTGAAAGAGTAGATAATGGATGAGTATTTAGGAGAGTAATATTGGAGAGAAGTTGAAAAATGAGGAAGCCATTGGTTAGTATGGCTGGAACGTCTATGCCTTTTGATGTTGTCTTGTGTTGTGTATATATAGATTACGGTGTTGTTGCAGTTGAGGGAGTTGAGGGAGTAGGGTTACGTTTGTGTGTTCGCATGGATAAATGGGAGTAGGGTTACATATATGCGTATGCGTGGATAAATGGGAGTTTTGGGGAGTGACGTGAGAGAAACTGGGATTGTGGGAGGAGGCTATGGTAGTTTAGGATTTTCCTATTTTTTTTTAAAGATAAAAATATTAAATAAAATTAATTTAATCTTAAAAAAATATAAGAAAAGTTTATAATTAGCCTAAAATAAAATATAATTAAGAAAATAATAAAAATTACTAGCTTATTTATTAAAATGTAAATTAAGAGAAACTACATATTTTTAAAGTTTTCTTTTCTTTTAAAAAGATAAAAACATAACTTATCTAAAATGTGACTCTATTTTTTTGTACTTTTCAAATCTTTTAAAATAAACTTAGTAAAAATAAGATATCAATAATATCTAATTTAGACCTAAAAGAAATATTTAAATACTAAAACGATATAAAACCTTAGCTTTGGTCATAAATCAGATGTTTACAGAATGCTCCTCTTTGATTAAGAACATGAAAAGTTTTCAAATAAAGAAGTAAACATGACTAATTTTTTACCTAATAATTTATTCAAAAGTAAAATGTAAATAATAGGAAACAAGTGTGACCGATCCCAGACTTTGGGTAGCCTACATATCTCGAGTTATAAAAGAATCAGGTCACATGTAGTTCAAATAGGTGTAGGAATGAAAGGATGAGTTAGAAACTCGAGTGAGGTACCATTGATATTTCAGTTCATGGCTCCTTTTATTACATCAAATAAAAAAATAAAACTAGAAAGGAAAAATATAAGATCCTATCGATTCTATTTGTCTTGATTCTTCTACTTCAGATTTTCTTTTGGATCTCCAATTATCGCTTCACCTTCTTCTGGTGGGTACCTTGATCTCAAAATTTAATCTTGAAGTTAAGATTTGAGTCTTGAACTTAAAACTTGGATTGATTCGTTAACACTCATCTAAAGGATAGTTCGTAGAGTATTCTTGGATGTTTGTTCTCTTAATCAGAAGCTAAGAAGATGACTCTTGAAATGTTGGGTCGCTACATATGCAAAATTGGCTCTAACTAACTTTGAGATTGTATATTCTTATATACTCTGACCAGAGATGGGATTCCATTCTTGAACATCAAACCTGTGCTTTGCAGAAAAATTGCCATCAAAGAAAAACAAAACAAAGACAAATAAAATTTTCTGCCTTAGTTTGCACTAGATTTTTTTTGTGAGTTATTAGAAAAGCAATAAACTAATTACTTAAATGAAAAAAAGATGAAAATTCTAGAAACCTAAGCTAGGTATGAAAATAAAATAAGACTCTTGTTCTCGATGTTGCAATCGAGGGATGTTATACCTTGTGAATGCATAAAAAAGAATTTGAATCGTTGCTTTTTAAAATGTGATTAGGGATGTTGCACCCTGTGAAGGCATGAAAAATAAAAATAGAAATTTTATTTTCTAAACTAGGAACTAGGGAAGGTCGTCCCCTATGAAGACTTAAAAGAGATAATAGAAAATTTTGTTTCCTAAAATGGTGATTAGGGGATGTCGTACCCTATGAAGGCATAAAAAAATAGGGGGTCTTGTTCCCTAAAATGAAAACTAGGGGATATCGTACCCTATGAGGTATGAAGACATAAACAAGAAAATAGGAAATTTTGTTTCCTGAAATGAAAATTAGGGAATGTCATACCCTCTGAAAACTTAAAGCAGAAAAATAAGATATTTCTTACCTAATACAAAATGCAACTAGGAAGTGTTGTACCCTATGACGATTTTAAAAAAAATAAGAATATTTTTTCATCTAAAGTGACATCAGGGGATGTTGTACCTTGTGAGGACTTAAAGAAGAAATGCAATAGAATTTTGTTTCAAAAAATGACAACTATAGAATGTCGTACCCTTTGAAGACTTCAAGAAGAAGATTAGGAAGTTTCGTTCCCTAAAGTGAAACCAGGGGATGTTGTGCCTGCTAAGGCAAGTGATAATATTTTTTTTTCTTCTTTTAGAAAAAATGCTCCAGTTTTGAATGTGAGGAACTTTGAAAAAAATTTTGACTCTTTTTTTTTAAAAAAGTGCCCCAGTATTATACCTTTCAGGCATATAAAAAATATTTTATTTAGCGAGATCGAATCCTACTATAGGACTGCCTACATATCTTATATAGCAAGAATCAAGTCTAATGTAGTTCACAAAAACACAAGATTTTTTTTACTTCTTTTTTTTTTTAAAAAAAAGGGCTTGTTTTGTAAATAACATCGAAAAATAAAGAAAACATAATTAATTTATTTTTTTAACTTCAATTGGTACCAACAATTAGTATTATATGAAACACCTCTAATTAATTTCAGACAAAAATTGAGGTCAACTTAGAAGTAATCTCTATAGTTTCAAATGATACCTCAAATATACTTAAGTTTTGAGAAAGTCTATTCATCATGCCTCAATCAAGAGTATAAAATTCTTCTTATCCTCATATTTCAAGTGTACTTACCACAAATAAAGTCCTAATCTACTCACAATAGAATTATTTAAATTTCAGAATGTTCTAGAAGTCATTTACACTCAAAAAAATATTTAATGTATGCATTGAGTATAATAACCCGCTAGATTCTTGACAAGTTTTCATCTATTCTTCAAGTGTTTAGAAGTCCTAAAGTCATTATTTCACACTAGGAACAAGTCAAATGGTCATTTTAACACTTCAAGATTTCAAACATCTTATTTTGTCCTTCTCGAGTTCGAAACATCAATTTATGAGTTGAAATATGTTTAGGGATGTTAAAAGGGTCATCCGGGAGAGTTTTAAAATTTTTGAAAGGGGCTCGTGGTGTTTTTGGACAACGGAGGCAGAATTACTCTACAATTTGGACCTCTCATAGATATAGGTTCTCCGTGATACATGGCATGTCACAGAGGTTAGTCTCTGTGATACACGTTGTGTCATGGAGGCTAGTCTTCGTGATAGCCTCCATGCTATAGAGGTTATGTTTTTTTGCTTTATTATTAGATGCTCAAGGGGCATTTTAATCTTTTTCCCTCACCCCAAACACCCAATTAACAACTTAAAACCCAAAAGGGGCATTATTTGCCTCATTCTTCATCAGTTAACGATACTCAAAATCATTCCATCCTCAATAATGCATAAAAATCAAAGCTTTTCCTAAGAATTCACCTTCCAAGGTCCCAAAATTCAAGTTCACTTTAAGAAAATAAGGAATTCAGGAATGTGGGATATTCATCAATGGAATTTCTTCCACCCATTGAGTCCCAAGAACTATTTTGTTTTTCAAGTATAAACCTTTTCTCGTTTTATGAAATTTCAATGGTAAGTGTGAATTTACTCAAATTGCTCTTAATAGTTTTGAATAAAAACCATGCCTTTGTGCTTCCCCATGTGAATTATGCTCTTATATGCTTTACTATCTCAGTCACCCACATCATGTTCAGTTGATACCATGCCAATTCCTCAAGTTATGAAAGAAACCATGTGATCATGTTATCCTCAGAATTTTAACATGTTCCCGTACTCATACTTATGAATTTCATCAGTTTAGTAACATATACTATGATATAGGGTTTACAAATCATGAATTTCCTAATAGGGTTTTAAATGATATTATCGTATTTAGAGTATTATTCAGTGCTAGAGTGTTATGAACATCCGATACCTATATGTTTATGTTTCAGATTTTCAAGTTTTAAGTTAGTCAGATTATGATTTTATCATCATATTTAAATTATCACATTCATATTGAACAATTATTAGTTGTTAGTCCAGTTAACTTACATTAGTACCAGAGTTAGTTCAGTTGGTAGTAGGAATTAGCATCGAGTGAATCAGGGATGGAGGCTCACCCACTAGTAGAGAACTGAGACCTTTAGAACTACGTAGCTAGTGTAGTATATGAGATGTTACCCACCAGTAGAGAACTGACACTCTCTTAGGGGTCACCCACCAGTAGAGGGATAACACCCTAGTCCTTCAGGACATCAACCTTGTGAATACAAATCATAAAACATGTGTTAGTACCAGTAGCAAGGTACTGACACCCTTCCAACTGGGTTACAGGTTGGTCCCCGATTAGCTCAGATTAGGGAATGTTGGTTACATGATAGCTCCCACAATTTCAGTTCAGCATTCAAAGTATATCATCTCAGGTTTGCATGACCAAGTGTAAAGATATCAGTTTTTCAGTTATTCAACTCATTTCAGTACATGTTTATGCTTGGTCTTGTATTCATTTTACATTTTCATTCACTCATTTTAGTAGTTATATGTATTAAAGTTAGTCCTTAACTCACATACTATTACATTTTAAGTACTAACTGTATACTCTCTTTTTCACTATGTTGTCTTATAACATAGGTTTGGATGCACAATTTCCTGATCACCCTTAGTCAGCACAGTACCACTCAACAACAGTTGTGGTGAATCCTAATCCATTGAGGGCAAGTATTTATAGTTATTTTTGATATTTTTTCATTTCAGTCAGTCGGAGTTAATTGGGGTCTTGTCCCATCAACTTCTCATATCTTAGAGGCTTTCAGATATTTAGATGTTTAGACTTGTTTTCAATTTTTTCAGTAGTTTCAAACATGTTATGTATTGTTTCAGTAGTACACCTTAATAGTATTTGATCAGTTAACTTTAGCATATGATGTTCTAGTATTATTTTATTTAGTGCTCACAACAGGTACCAAATCATAGGTTAGCTTGGGGTCACTTGTGGTATTAAGTACCATGTTACGACTGGGGTGTAGTCTCGAGTCGTGGCAAAACTTGGTAGAAGAGACTAAGGTTTTAAAGTTTCCTAGAGTATTTGAAAGACACGTTGAGTAGAGTCTTGTACATGGGTGTGAAGAGCGCCATACTTATGGGTGAGAGGCTACGAGATATTTTAGAAAAGTTTTCCTTCTTTCAGTATTCATATTGTGCAAAAGAGTGTGAGCTCTATTGAATTCCATTTCCAACTCATCTTTCATCCGTTTATAAAAAATACCCCCTATAAGAAATAACTAAAGAAGGAGCGGGGATCAGCCATCATCACCACTTGTTCAAGAAGACCATCTGAACGATTATGTTTCCCATACTGAATTCAGGATTGCTTTCACTATTTTGTCCCAAACTATGGCTACTCAGAATAACCAAAAGACTATTTCCATATCTAATCCAGTAGTGAATATGGAAGTAGTCAAGATCTGAGACTTTACTCAGATGAATCCTCCATTATTTTCTGGATCCAAGTCTAAGGAGGATTCAAGGAGTTTCTAGATGGTGTGCAAAAAAAGAAAGACATCATGGGTGTTACTTTTAGTGAGAGTGCTGATTTAGTTGCTTACCAATTATAAGGAGTGGCTCATACTTTGTTCAACCAAAAAATGAAAGACATCAAGTGTATCTTTATAACTACTAATAATGGAAAGATAAAGGAATCCAACTCCAAAAATAGAAGGACATCAAGAATGGAAGGACATCCACGTATCCAAGGAAAATCAATCACAATAAGAACAAATAGAAAGAGAATCTTAGCTTCAAATCATCCCAAAATATTAGAAGATATGAAAGATTACAACATGGAAAATAGAACCAAAAAATAATTCAAGAATATGGAAAGCAAATCAATAAAATATCATGGAAATAAAAGAGGGATCACAATCCCAAAATCAAGACAGACCACATCCATTAGTAAGAAAATATCACAAGAACATTTGGAAAGAAATCAATCTCTACAAAACCAAAAAATAGATCACAGACATTTCTAATATGGACTTGATCCAAAGCCACATACCGACATATCTGACCTGGACATATCATACGGCTATATTACTTAATAAAGGAATCAATTCACATCCTTGATTGAGAATAAATCTCTTGGGTTTCCTTATGAAGAGTAGAAACCAAAGACTATAAAAGATAAAGACCAAAGACAGACACTTTTCATGCAACTTCAAGGGGAAAATTCAAAGTATCTCATTCTTAGTCTTACAAAGCTCTCTAATGTTATTTTATAATTGTTATATAAAGAGTAGAATCAAGTCAACTTTGTAACATCAACTGAAGTTGTGTCACAAGATCTGAAGAGCAAAATAAGTCTTCAAAACTTGTTTTCTATCATTGTACTCGAGCCAAACTTTCAACGATCTAAGGAAACTTTAAAATCTAAGGGGACTAGATGTAGGCACTGCATTGGTGTGCAGAACCAGGATTAATATTTGTGTTGTTACTTTATGTTTTGTTATTTACTTACTTAACTGTTCTAAGATTAATCTATATGTTAAGTGTTTTGATCTACAGCGAGTGGACTGTGAGGAGTCAGTAGTTGACTTATGAAAGAAAATTTTAAGTCACCCCTCTTGAATTTTAAAAGGCGTTGAGGTAGGTCCAATAGAGTGGGAGAAGTTTGCTACGACCTTCTTAGATAGGTTTTTTCCACTCGAGTTAAAGGAGGCCAAAGTGCAGGAGATTATAAATTTAAAGTAGGGTAACATGAGTGTGAAGGAGTACTCACTCAATTTTATCTAATTGGCGAGGTATAACCCGACTATGGTGGTTGATTCTAGGGCCATAATAAGTAAGTTGGTGTCTAGGGATTTCAAAGGATATGATTAAGGAGTGCAGAACAACTATGTTGGTTAAGAAGATGAACCTCTTGAGATTGATGGTCAATACTCAAAATATTAAGGAGGAGAAGATCAAAGAAAAGGAAAGGGAGAATAAGAAGGCCAGAACTGGTAGCTTCAACTTCTCACAATAAAGGTCTAATCGTGGGATTCACTCTCAGTTCTGCCAGAAATTTTTAGCCCCAACCCTATCTTCAGTTAGTGCGCCAGTGCCTAAGTTCATGTAGGATGGTAAGGATAGAGCGCCAGGCTCTAAGTACTAGGGTAGCATGAATAGTAGTTGTACCTATCCGCTTTGCATGAGGTGGGTAGAAATTATCAAGGAGATTGTCGGGTAGGCAGTGATATATGTTTTGTATATAGCAAGCCAGACCATAGGATTAGGAATTGCCCAGTAGTTGCCCAGAAGGGAAAGGATTTTCGTCAACAAGGTCAATCTAACTTTTCATCAGCTCTAGTAGATTGCCCGACTCAGCAGGGTGCCACCTCTAGTGCCACTAGTGGGTAGTTTCAAAACTGACTTATGCTCTCCAAACTTAATATGATCAGAAAAATTCTCCTGATGTGGTTACAGGAACGTTACAAGTTTTCTATCTTCATGTTTATGCATTGTTAGACCATGGAGTTTTGCTTTTTATGACTCCTTATATAGAAGTAGACTTTGGAATCAGTCCCAAAATATTAATAGAGTCCTTCTTATTGTCTACCCCAATGGGTAGTTCTATTACAGCTAAATGGGTATACAAAAATTGCTCGATTATAGTGTCTTAGAAAGTCACTTCAGTTGATCTTGTGGAGTTAGAGATGATAGTCTTTGATGTCATTATCAACATGGATTGGCTACACTCCTGCTATGACTCAGTTGACTGTAGAAATAGAATAGTCTAGTTTTAATTTCCTAATAAGCCCATTATAGAATGAAGAGGTAGTACCGCAGTACCTGTTAGTTGATTTGTCTTCTACCATAAGGAAAGAAAGATGATTTCGAAGGTTTGTATTTACTATCTCATTTGATTCAAGTACTCAACTTCTAAAACTTTGAGTTTTGAGTCTATTTCAATAGTGAATGAGTTCACAAAAGTGTTCCTTGATGATCTTCCTGGAGTTCTTCCTAAGAGGGAAATTGACTTTGGAATAGATCTTCCCCCACATAACCAACCTATCTCAATTCTACCTTATAGAATGGCTCCCGCTAATCTTAAGAAATTGAAGGATCAGTTGAAGTATTTCTTAGACAAGGGTTTAATCAAGCTAGTATTTCTCCGTAGGGTGCTCCAGTTCTCTTCGTGTGCAAGAAAGATGGTTCTCTCAGTGTGTGCATTGACTATTATCAGTTGAATAAAGTCACAATCAAGAATAAGTATCCTCTCCCCAGGATTAATGACTTTTTTGACCAACTTTAGGGTGCAATCTATTTTTGTAAGATAAATCTCAGATTCAGCTATCATCAGCTTAGAGTCAGCGAATGTGACATCCCAAAGACAACCTTCAAAACTCAGTATGGTCACTTTGAATTTCTATTTATATCTTTTTCACTAAAAAATACTCCTACAACTTTTATGGACTTGATGAACAGGGTGTTCAAGCAGTACTTGGCCATGTTTGTCATAGTCTTCATAGATGACATCCTCATTTATTTTCATAGTTTAGGTGATTATGCAAACTATTTGAGAATTATATTGCATACCCTTAAGGATCACCAATTATTTGCTAAGTTCAGTAAGTGTGAATTCTATTTGAGATCAGTAGATTTTCTTATTCACATCATTTCTAGTGATAGCATTCGAGTTGACCCTTAAAAGACTAAAGTAGTAAAAAACTAGTCCATACCCATCTCTCCATCAGATATTAGGAGTTTCTTTGATTTAGCTGGTTACTCTACCATTGTTTTGTTAAAGGATTTTATTCTATTTCTTGTCTCATGTCTCGACTGACTTAGAAAAAAGTCAAATTTTAGTATTCAGATTTCTACGAGAAGAATTTATAGAAGTTGAAGAGTCAACTCACTTCTGCTCCAGTATTGAATCTACTAGAGAGTTTAGATAGGTTTGTAGTTTATTGTGATACTTTTAAAGTGGGTCTTAGTTGTGTATTGATGTAGCAAAGTAAAATTATAGCCTATTCCTCTAGACAACTTAAGCCCCATGAGAAGAATCATTCGACTCATGATCTCGAGTTGGCAGCAACTGTCTTTGCCTTAAAGATTTGGAGGTATTACCATTATGGGATTTATGTTGATGTGTTCACGGATCATAAAAGTTTACAGTATATGTTCACTCAAAAGTATCTAAATCTTCGTTAGAGAAGGTAGCTTAAATTGCTGAAAGATTATGATATGAGTGCCTTGTATCACATGGGTAAGGCTAATATAGTGTTCGATGCCTTTAGTAGGTTGTCTATGGAAAGTGTTGTGCATGTTAAGGAGGATAAGAAGGAGTTAGTCTATGAGGTTCGTCGGCCTGCTAGAGTAGGTGTTTAGTTGCTTGATTCGGCCGAGGGTAGTGTATGAGTTTAGAATGTTTCAAAATCTTCATTGGTTGCTGAAGTGAAAGAAAAGAAAGACTAGGATCTTATTTTGGTCAAGTTGAATAAGGTAGTTCTGGATTAGAAGGTTGAGGTTTTCTCCTAAGGGGGAGATGGTGGTTTCCTTGTTAGAGAAGGTTATGTGTTCCAACTGTGGATGGTTTGAGAAAGTGGAAATTAGCAGAGGTGCATGGTGTGTGGTATTCCATTCGCCCAAGGGCCACTAAGATATAACATGACTTGCGGAAAATATATTGGTGGAATGGTATAAGGAAAGATATTGCAAAATTTGTGGCTAAGTATTCCAATTATCATCAAGTTAAGGTTGAACACCAAAGGCCTAGTAGTACGCTTTAGGAGTTAAGAATCCCCACATAGAAATGGGAAGTGGTGAACATGGATTTTGTGATAGGGTTACCATGTATACATTTAAGCATGATTCAATTTGGGCCATTGTAGATAGAATGACCAAGTTAACCTATTTTTTACCAGTTCATACTTTGTATTCAGCTGAGGATTATTTTAGACTCTATCTCAAGGTGTTGGTAAAGTTTCATAGGGTTTTGCTGAGCATTATTTCAAATAGTGGTACTCAGTTTACTTCTTATTTTTGGAAGGCTTTTTAGAAGGGTCATGGTACCCATGTTTATCTCAGTATGACCTTTCATTCTCAGATAGATAGTCAGGCAGATCGAACCATTCATATATTAGAAGATATTTTAAGGTCTGATGTTATCAACCTCAAGGGTAGTTGGGAGGACCAGTTACCTTTGATTGAGTTTTCCTACAACAACAACTATCACTCTAGTATTCAGATGGATATGTTTGGATCTCTCCATGAAAGGAGGTGTAGATATCCTATTGGATGGTTTGAAGTAGGTAAGGCTTCTTTGATAGGGCCAGATTCATTATATGAGGCAATGTATAAAGTTTAGTTAATCTGAGAAAGGCTAAAGATAACCCAACGTCGGCAGAAATCTTATACACATATGAGAAGAAGATATCTTAAGTTTAATATTGGTCTCTTGATTTATTTGAAAATTTTTCCCATAAAAGGGGTGAATAGATTTGGTAAGAAAGGAAAGCTCAGTCCCCGCTATTTTGACCCATATAGGATTTTGAGCCAGTTTGGGAAGCTATCTTATGAGTTAGAGTTGCCTATAGATTTGGCATCAGTGTATCCAGTGTTTTATGTTTCTTTGCAAAATAAATGCATTGGTGACCCAACTATAGTCGTTCCATTAGAGAATGTGGGTGTAAAAGATGGCCTTTCCTGCAAAGAAGTCCTAGTTGAGATCCTTGATAGTCAAATTCGTAGGCTATGGGATAAAGAAGTTCCCTTGGTTAAGGTTCTATGGAGAAATTAGTCCATTGAGGGAGCTACTTGGGAAGCAGAAGTAAATATCCCAACCAAGTATCCCTATCTTTTCTGTACAAATTCAGATTCAGATTGAGGTAATGGTTTCTCCTAAATTGATTCTCTCATTTTCTATCTCAGCTATCTAACCATCCTCATGTCATAGAATGCATTCATGAATTCAGTTCAACCCATGCACTATGTTTTAGATTCAGTTACTTAATCATGATTCAGCTCATAAGTATTTAGTACATGATCTCAATTTTTCTAGTATCACAACTTAGACAGTTTCATTCTGGGATGAATGATCCCAAGGGGGAGATATTATAATACCCCATAAGATTCTAGATGAGTTCCCAGCTATTTGCCTAATGTTTAGAAGTTCCAAAGTACAGGTCACATGGTCATTTTGACACCCCAAGATTTTAAATATTTTATTTTTGGCCTTCCCGAGTTTGAAACATCAAATTATGAATTGAAATATGTTTAGAGATATTGAAAGGATCATTCGAGAGAGTTTCAGAATTTTTAAAAAGGGTTCGGGTGTTTTTGGACTATAGAGGCAGAATGCCTCCACGATTTGGATATGTCATAGAGACAGGCTCTTCGCGATACACGGTGTGTCATGGAGGTTAGTCTCCGCAATACACGTTGTGTCATAGAGGCTGTGTTTTTCTGCATTATTAATTAAAGGTTCAATGGGGTATTTTGGTTCTTTTCCCTCACCCCAAATACCCAATTGAAGACTTAAAACTGCAAATGGGGCATTAGTTGTCCCATTATTCATCAGTTAATGATGATTATAATGATCCTATCCTTAAGAACGCATAAAAATCAAAGCTTTTCCCAATAAGTCACCTTATAAGGTCCCAAAATCCACGTCCCCTTCAAGAAAACAAGGAATTCAGGTATGTGGGATATTCATCAATGGGATTCCTTCCACCCATTGAGTCCCAATAACCCTTTTTTTTCAAGTATAAATTCTTTTCCCTTTTTATGAAATTTCAATGTTAAGTATGAATTTAATCAAATTTCTCTTAATAGTTTTAAATAAAAATGATGAATTTGTGTTTCCCCATGTGAATTATGCTCTTACATGCTTTACCATCTCAGTCACCCATATAATGTTCAGTTGATACCATGTCAATTCCTCAAGTTATGAAATAAATTGTGTGATCATGTTGTCCTCATAAGTTTAACATGTTCCCGTACTCATACTCATGAATTTCATTAGTTTAGTGACATATACTATGATTTGGGGTTTACGAATCATGAATTTCCTTACAGTATTTTAAATGATGTTATCGTGTTTAGAGTATTATTCAGTGCTGAAGGGTTATTAATCATGCTCAACTTACTCCATAATTTATGGGCAAGGATATTGTTGTCAAATATAATAACCCAACTTGAGTTGGGGTTGAATCATCGAAGAGTGGAATTAGTATTCAAATCCTATGGGTGTTGAAGGCTACTAAAGGTGTACTCGTAATGAAAACAGAATTAAAAACATGAATTAAAATTGAGGGTATGGTTTGTAAGATTGTTTTGACAAAACTACTCAAACTACTAAATTAAAGCGACAATTATAGATAAGATTCAAATATGGGAAAGGCCTTGGGATTATGTTTTCTTAGGGGCGAATAGTGCATATGTTTATGATAATCAAATGCAAACTCTAATTAATGACTACATGGGTAGGCTAGGTTAGGGGGTTCTTGATGCTAGTTTTTCAACCAAACATCAATAATATCACCCATGGACCCTTTTGGATACGTCATGGTTGTGGCAAACAAATCAACCCAACACCTCAATTGGGAATCCCTAGATACCCAAGATTAAGCAAATTCACAATCCATGCTTATTTCTAAAATAATGTAAATAAATAAGCTACCATATCATGTCACCCATATCCCTCTTTTAAGTTGATATAGGATTTAAAAGTATACTCATATCCCTCTTTCAAGGATGATGTGAGAGTTTTGGAATTTGGGGTTTTCACCCAAAACTCCAACTTAATCAAACAAGCATTGGTGAAACCCAACATCATTAACCAAGAAGCTACACTAATAAATTACATCCCACACTTATTTGCACCCTATTCCAACATAATCCCAATATAGTTGTTTATCTACTCATGAATTTAAGGACAAAGAATATACCAAAATTATCATTCAATGCTTCCATTAAAGATGGAAGTAAGAGTATTCTCGAATTTAACTTTAATTTCATCTAAACTCAATTGGAAAATTAAGCACAAAATCTTGCCCAATTTAGTAGGGTTTTACAAAGCTAAAACTTCAAAATCTAGTATTTTTGATATCCCAAAAACGAAAAGGGTTTTTGTCCTATAGAGAATTGGAACCAGCTGTCGGAAATGACAAATCTGCTTCTAGGCTATTTTTCGCTCCCTCGCAATCGTCAAAGCTTGATCGCGATCCCGCGATCGCGGTTAGTCCATAACGATCACCATCTTGACTATTCTTGACTTATCGTGATCGCAGCCCTCAGACTGCAATTGCAGTAATTGAGGGTCAATTCCTGCTCATGCCTTTTCCTGCTTTTGCACTAACTCTTCCCTTTTTGATACCTTCTTAGCCTATTTCACTTCTTTTCTTCCCATCACCTATATACCTATAAAACATGGGAATTAGTGCATTCAAATTATAAATTTATCTTATTAACACCTTTAAATCATAGTAGTGTGCACTAATTTGGGCATCAATGAGTGGTAAATTTACCACTCATCAATACCCCTAACTTAGACCTTTGTTTGTACTTAACCAACACTACTTCATACTCAATAATACTATGCAATTATAATCCCATTTATGCGACCGAATGATCACAATGACTTCAGACTTGATTAATACCAACAAGTATCTCTCATGCATGGGCAAAGCTATTCTCACAACCCCCTTAACATAAAACACAATTTTTAAAGATGTAAAAGACTTTAAAGAACAATTAATGCAATAATCACCAACTCTCTGTAAATGACTCCCTATTGATAGCAACTCAACTATACTTCTTTGCCTCATTTTTTGAAGGATGAGAATTTCACCCGCCTCAATTAGTATACATGCCTCCTCACGAAAAGGAAATCCCACACACCAAATTATCTATTATGTATCAAGAGATTTAAGTGCAAACACTCACTTTTACAAAGAACCTCTCAATTCTAACAAGTACCATACCATATATTTGCCTTTATTTTCAATCATCACTATAATAAATAGATTTGGTTGGAGATCTTGAAGGGCTTTCTCAAGCTTGTAACTTAGGTTCAGGCAAGGGTATGATATCATTTAGGAAAAAAGTGACTACACGCTCCTTGAACATCTACATCACACTATTCAATCCAAATTTTGACTATGGACCACTTCATTTGTTTCCAAAATTTACATATGCCTCCATTTCTTTGAAGCATTCTCGTTTCGACTATTTTTTCCACTCTATACTATTCTTTTTTTGTTGTTTTCTTTCTTTTTCACTTTTTCACTTTCTTTCTTTGCTAGAATTGTAGGAATCCACTTACATTACCATGGCCCAAGTTTATCTCTTCCAAACATAACACTCCCAACTTAGGCATTTGACCTCAAGTTTCATTTTCCAAGTTCAAGGAGGGTAGGAATCAAAAGAGGAAAAATCTTTGAATGGTTCAAAGCTTGTAATGTGGTTGCCAAAGAATGGCTTGAAGCCTTAAAATGGGTAACTAAGGATACTATTTTATGTAAGGGTAGTCTATTTAGGCTAAAGTGGGTTCTTATGTTCACAAAGAAGGACTAAGATCATTACACCAAACAAGTATAATCATAATTAACCTTGAGAAACTAATGGGCAAGTTCTACATGGTACAAGTACGCAAGAGAGTTAAACAATTATGGTCACTGCACATGAATGCAAGCTTTTCAAAGAGGCTCAATTGCACTTTCTACTAGAGACAAAAGGGAGGATTTACAAAATACTACAAACTAAAGACTTCAGAGTCACAAAAAGAGGTGAAGTATTATTAAAAAATTGATCACGTCTATGCCTTTAGTTTTTTTAAAAATTTTGATATGGGGGTGGGGTGTTTGCTTAGAATTCACACCAGGCAAAATTTGCTATTGATGGAATCTAACCAAGCCATCATCTCATATTTTGGCTCTAAAGAGGGCAAACTATATGTCTACTTAGATTTCACCATAGGTATAAGGGCGATCCCAAAACTACAATTCTACGGGTACCTAGACTTCCCCTGCATATATAGCTCAAATCCCAATCACGATAATTTTTCCTTAAGAATGTCATCACTTAATCTATCACAGGGAAAAGATCTCGATATCATCATAATAGAGATAAAGATAAAATAAAAATCTAAGAATGAAAACAAGCAGCTAATCCATGAAATATTGGCACCATTAAAGTGCCCAAATATTACAACCCAGAATAAAAATAAAAATCATCCCAATCAACATAAAAACATTCATAAATATCTCAAAAATACATACCAAGGAGCAAAACAAATGAATGAATATGGAAACAGTCACCCCAACTAAAAATCTTGCAGTGACCTCATTGCATAATCAGTAAAGCATAAAAAAATTAAAGGATGCTCCCTATAATTGTATTAGGAACTATTGTCTCCGTCGGACTCAGCATCACATCTAGAATCATCAAAGTTGGACTACTTAGATGGGGCCTCATCATCTCTATTAAGTCTATGAGAAAGAAGTCTGTCTTTGGGTTTCAGGACCTTTCAAAGGACCTTCATCCTCTTCTATTCTTGGTGAAGAACTTGCCCCGCTTCTTTTCCCTCTTCTTCATCTTTTCATGTGAGTCCCTAAGCTCCCTTTGAGAATATTCCAAATATAAGTAGGCTCTATCAATCCTAGAAATAGTGGCCTCCTACTTCTTCTATTCCTCCAGGTACTTCTTATAGTCGAATCGAGCAACATAGGAGTGACGGGTGGTGGAAGATTCTTTTGGCCCCTAAGGCAACCCTGCTGCAAGCTCCTTTATCGCCTTTATCTCTACTAAGATCTCCTATAAAGGCCTTGCTATAGATTTCCTGCATGAGTTTGTATTATCACCTATCGACTTGTCCAATTCAATATTTCTCTTTTTGCTCTAGATAGAAGATTCTTCACCCTGACTCTTAAGAGGGTGCATAGGGGTGTTTCGATGCACCTAAGTGTCTCCGGGATACTCCTCAACCTTGGATCTATTATATATATTTATAATCAATGAAGGGAATAATACTAGTATGCCACCTCAGTTCTTGAAGTGCCTCATGTCTTAAATCACTAGTTGTCCAACATTCAAAGAAATATTGTCTAGGATATAAGCAATCATCTAGGCTCGCACATCCGGAACATATGTCATGTGAGTGCATGGAGAAACCTGACTACAGATGATGTTTAACCATATCCTCACCTCAGTAGTAAAGTTATGCAAATATATCCCTATATTGGTGGCATCCCAAGAGAGCTCTCTTCCTAGACAAATCTTCTCAGCCAACCCAACTTCCCGATTCACACCCCTTTGCTTTGAATTGGATCATGTCGTTATCCAGTACCCTATATAGATAGTTAACTACTCAACCCCAAAGTGAACATTCTTTCCTTGGATCCTCATAACTAGTTTGGAGAAAGATACTATGCTAAGATTAGCCTAAAATTTCCTTACCCAATGTTAAAATGCCTGACAAAAATCTGGGGTAAAGCAACTCCACCGGGTGTCTACTAGGCGATCATGTAAGGTAGGGAAATTCTTCAAAACTTTTTCCAAACAAATGCCTCTCTCAGGAAGCAACTTGGTTTTGGGAGGTTGGCATAGTACTGAGAGTGGTATTCTAAGGCCATGGACTGAGTTTGGTTAAAATCTTCCATTGTGATCCTTAAAAATCTGGGAATCACACAATAGCATTAATTATCAACATTTACATGTGAAAACTATGCTATGTTATCAAATTAAATTAATGGGATGGGACCTTAGCAATTTTTGGGCGAGATATAGACTTGACAGAGTTTTGGCGCAGGCTGGGAGTCAACCTCAGTTAGCGCAATCTCAGGCCACTGAGCAATGATCATGCTAATATGATCGCAGACCACTGAGATGCAATCGTGCTAACGCAATCATTATCCAGTGACCGCGATCACAATAAATGAGTCTTGATCGACCAAAATTTGTAAGAACTCAATTCATCCAATTTCAATGCCAATTTGGGTTCCATATCAAAGATTGTACATTATGCCTACGAAACTTAGTCCCTAGATGTTCGATTGTGTCCTTTAAACATAGAAAATCTAATATGATTTTTTTTGGAATTTAATCGAGCACTTGGGGTGCACATACTATTTCTATCAAATTTGAACAAAATTAGGGCACTCAATACTTCCCCATCAGTGTACAAACCAACTACAACAGCTAAGCACACCCACAAACACATTTAAGCACAAATTTAACATGTAAATCATAGGTTTAGGAATTTCCTAATACATAGGTTCTAAGGCCTACACATACGCATAAAAAAAGAAATTTGAACCATATACTAGATTAAGGAGGCAAGGGGGATGGTGACACATAATTTAGATGTTCAAAACTTAACCAAAATCAGTTTCAATTTGAGGGAAAATTGGAAAGGAGTGAGGGCGGATGGATACTTGTTCAGTGTTTAAAACTGATCATGCTCGTGGTCTGAGTTATGCAATTTTCGTAACATGACTACCGCAATCCTAGTGACATACGTACCATGATCTCGATAATTGAGGCCAAATTTGGTCCTTTATTTTCCCCTTCTTAGTCCACTACTCAAATGCACTATACTTTCCCTTTCTCAATCTCATTCAAAACACCTCATAGTACCTCAATTTTATGGATTAATCATAAATAAAAATGAAACCTAATCTAAAAATAAAAATACAAAGGATACAGATCATTTTTAGGGCATTGGTGGGTTGCCTCCCACCTAGCGCCTAATTTATCATCGCGACACGACGTTCTTCATCATTTCAAGTTGGATACTTGAGGGACCCATCATTCACCTCCATGTCCTCTACATAAATAACGGACACCACTTGTAGTTCCATGGATTGTTTCTTAATTTTGCACACTCAAAAGGACACTTTATCATTCTGAACCCAAAACTTCATTTCTCCTAGCTCTAAATCAACAATAGTTTTTTTGACTGTACGAAAAGTTCGGTCAAGGTTAATAGGTATCTTTTGGTTTATTTCAAAATCAATCACACCAAATTTTGTTGAAAGAATAAAGCGGTCCACCTTCACCAAAACATCAAACAAGACCCAATCGACTTCTTGATAGATCGGTCCGCCATCAATAGCCTCATTTGTTGGAATAGAAGTTCCTAAACCAAGTCTCTTATATATTGCCTATGTAATTAGACTTATTCTTGCACCAAGGTCACATAAAGCTTTTTAAAACTTATGTGTCCCTATGGTGCAAGGGATTTTAAAGGCCCTGGGGTCTTTTGTTTTTCTGCTATAGCACTAGTCATGATAAAGATACACCGATGAGTAACTTCAATGGTCTGTCCATCAATAATAAATTTCATTTACATCAACTTCTTCATTATCTCAGCATATCCCAAAATCTCTTGAATGGCCTCTAGCAATGGGATATTAATTGAAAGATTGCTAAGCTTAGCAAGGAATGTCTTGAATTTAGCATTATTCTCTTCTCCTTTTTTAAAGCCTTTGAGGGAATAGAGGAGGAACCTTCATGGTAGTCAATGGATCACTTTGTGGTTCATCATTATCAACTACCTTAGGATCTCTCTCCTCATCAACCATTTATTTAATTATCATTGGTTCTTTGTAATCCCCTTCTTGGTTCTTTGAAGACTCCTCGTTTGAATCAACCACAAGCTTCTTCTTCACATTATTTTGTTCAACATTGGTATCTTTTTATACTTCACAAAAATAATCACCGAGGGTCTTTCCACTGACGATTGCCAATACTTGGGCATCATTCTTCAAATTCACAATGGTATCACTAGGAAGGCCCCCTTTTTGTCTAGCATTTAGTTGAGTGGAGATTTGGAAAATTTGAGTCTCCAATTGTTTGATTGAGGTGGAGTATGATACAACCATTTGTTTGATTTTCAAAAAGATTCCTTTTAATTCTCATACCATCTTGTTCGTTCCCTCCACTCTCATCAAGATTCTTGTTAACATATCATCGATCTTGAATTTTTTGGGATCAATAAAAATGGATTTTTTTCTTTTACTCGTTCATGGGGGGGGGGGGGGGAATATCTATCATACTCCCTTTATTTTTCCCTCCAATCATGATCTCTATTCCTATCACACCATTCCTGTTCTCTTTCACGATCGGTCCAACTTTGGTTCCCACCTTGCCTTTGGTTGGTCGGGTGAGAA
The DNA here is from genome assembly GCA_030864225.1 of Capsicum baccatum var. pendulum. NCBI lineage: Eukaryota > Viridiplantae > Streptophyta > Magnoliopsida > Solanales > Solanaceae > Capsicum > Capsicum baccatum. The sequence continues at coordinate 200,513,521 of CM061550.1, read as the reverse complement.
CCCCTTGAATACTTAGCTAAGTATCTAATTTCCTCATCAAGCCTCTTGGACTCTTATTCGTCATATCCCATGGATTCCATGACATTTACCATTTTGTGGGTGCACCTATCTCATGCTTATTTAGGAGTTCTAATTGCATCATTATTTTTGCCATATTTTCCCCCCTTTCTTTTTCTTTCTTCCTTTACTCTTTATCAACATAGGAGGTAGTAGGGGTCTATTTAGATACCTTAGTGTCCCAAGTATGCCACCCCCTATTTTGCTTTGTGACTTTCTCAAGAAAGTTTGTAGCCATGTTATAAGACAACTTCACAAGTGACCCCCGACCGCATTCTCCACCACAATTTTATTTAGTTGATCCAAAGCCCGGTAGAAGATTTGGAGAATCATATTCTATGAGATCACGTGGTTGGGACATTACATAAGCTTTCCATTAAATCTCTCACACACCTTATATAGAGGCTCTCCATTCCATTGATGAAAGTTTGTGATTTTATCATGCAATTGCAACATCTTTGATAGTGTGAAGTATTTATCTAAGAAAGAAATGGTAATTTCATCCCACAATGTCATGACTCGGTGGGAAGAGATAGTAGCCACAACACCGCATCACCCGTTAGAGAAAATGGAAAGAGGCCCAACCAAATAGATTCTTGTGAGATGTGAGCTATGTCGAAGGGGGCACACACTTCTATAAAATTCTTTAAGTGCAAATTTGGGTCTTCATGAGCTCTACCCCCGAGGAGACCTTTCATTTGAAGCATGTGCAATATAACACTCATTATGTGGAATAACCCATTTCTTTGATTAGGTAGGATATGGATAGTACTCGCACGTCCGAGATCATGAAGTTGTTCCTCATCATCAAAGGGACCATCAAAAGTCCCGGCGTTACTTGGATGGTAACTCATTGTGTCATGGACACTATTGAAATCACCTAAAAGGAAACAAAAAAAAGAAACAAAATAAAGAACAACCACTACGGGTAAACCCAAAGCTACTATCAATACTGCACAAGCGAAAACTAAGTTTCACTACCCGACAATGTCACTATTTTGATCACGCTCAACTAACTCCATGATTTATGGGCAAGGAAATCATTGTTAAATATAATAACCCAACTTGAGTTGGGGTCGAATCCCTGAGGAGTGGAATTAGTATTCAAATCCTATAGGTATTGAAGGCTACTGAAGGTGTACCTGTAATGTAAACAAAATTAAAGATATGAATTAAAATTGGATAGGGGGTATGGTTTGTAACTATTCAAACTACCAAATTAAAGCGACAATTATAGTTAAGATTCCGATATGGGAAAGGTATTGGGATTATGTTTTCTTAGGGGGAAATAGTGCATGGGTTTATAATAATCAAATGAAAACTCTAATTAATTACTATATAGGTAGGCTAGTTTAGGGGTTCTTAATTCTATTTTATCAACCAAACATCAAGAATATCACCCATGGACCCTTTTGGATACATCATGGATATGGCAATCAAATCCACCCAACACCTCAATTGGGCTTCCCTATTTCTAGGAAGAAGCCTAAAATTAAGAAAATTCACAATCCACCTTTATTTATAAGAAAATGAAATAAAATAAGCTACCATCTACTTATTGTTCACTAATATACTTCTTTCAAAGATGATATAGGATCTAAAAGTATACTCACACCCCACTTTCAAGAATGATGTGAGAGTTTGGGAATTTGAGGTTTGCACTCACAAACTCCAACTCAATCAAGTAAGCATTAATGAAACCCAACATCATTAACCAAGAATATACACTAATAAATCACAACCCACCCATATTTGCACCCTATTCCAACATAATCCCAAGATAGATGTTTAGCTACTCATGAAGTTAGGGAAAAGGAATATACCAAAATTATTATTCAATGCTTCCATTAAAGATGCAAAGATGAGTATTCTCCAATTTAACTTTAATTTCAACTAAACTCAATTGGAAAATAAAGCACAAGAATTTTGCCCAATTTAGTAGGGTTTTACAAAGCTAAACTTCAAAATCTAGTTTTTTTATGTCCCAAAAAATAAAAGGGTTTTTGTCCTATAGAGAATTGGAACCAGCTATGGGAAATGAAAAGTCTACCCTTGGGCTATTTTCCACTCACTTGCAATTGCCAAAGCTTGATCCTGTTCGCAGCTCCCGTGATCGTGGTAAGTCCATGACAATCACCATCTTAACTGTTCTTGAATTGTTGAGATCCCAACCCTCAAACCATTAGCGATAACTGAGGGTTAATTCCTGGTCATGCTGACATGACCCAAACTAGGGCCTTGTCGTAATGGGTAATCCAAAGCCCAACCAAGACCGGGACTACCCCTATTTCCCAAACCAACCACCAAATGCATACCTTGAGTTAATTAAAGTCTAAATATATAACAAGGTAGCATATACAGCCATGTGATGACTTAGGGATAAGTCTAAATCCAAGACTAACCCAACAAAGTCCAACCACCCAATAACCTACCAAACTAATGCAAAAGTCATAAATTGATACCATGATAATAAACCATTATATGTATGTACATATAACAAAACAATACATACCATACCCAAGTATACAGTTGTCCATAAAAAGCCTCTAGAACAACCAAGGAATACCTAGTTGGGACATACCCCTGACCATAGTCGAAAACCAAAGTCTATGAAAGACAAAAAATATGTAAGGTAACTAATGACATAAAATAGATACCTTCTGAACTATGGAAGCTCACCAATTTAATCCAATATTGACTATCCCTGAATCTAATTACTAATAAGGAAAATTAGAATAGTCGGTCCCTACATAGCGTAGGTATATAGCTGCTCGAAGCTGGGTTAGTGGGTGAACACTAGCATGTATTCAGGATAATGCATAATGAATTCAAAACCCAAAGTAATAGATTGTATGCTACAAGGCTTCCATAACCCTAACTAATAAACTTAGATACTCATGAATAAAATAAAAATCACAATAGAAATATTCATCATACCAAAAACTAGAAGACGATCTTGGTGTGCGAATACTGAGAGCAAGAGCAAAAAATGTTTTTATCTTTCTCTCAAGCTAAGCCGCCCTTCTCTTCTCTTTAAAAAAAATACAGAATAATGAATCCTCCTTAAAAATTCAGCATTAAGCCTTTTAATAATCTTTTCTCTCATAATTGCCTTCTAGGTACCTGAACTAATTATAAATGACAAACTAGTCTTGGACATAGTTTCTAGGCGCCACATTTGGTCCAAAATGTAATTTCTAGGTGCCACATTTGGTCCAGGTTGCTACTCTCTCTTGTGTCATATTCCATCCATATTCCATAGTCCTATAATGTCTTCATCTACCTCATTAATACCTGAAATCATGCTAATCACATTGATTAGCTCAATTACATAGAAGTAGAGTAAAAACATAAGAAACTAGGCACTTTGTTCTCTAAACATAGCTAAAATATGGATAAATTATGGTGCTTAGGCGTATAAATACACCCAAGATCAACCTACCAAGCCAATGTGGAAACCATAAACCAATACCATGATAGTAACCCAATGTATGTACACATAACAAAATAATCTATACCATACCTAAGTCCACAGTTGTCTATACAAATCCTCTAGACCAACCAAAGAGTACCTAGTCAAGACATACCCCTGGCTATAGCCAAAAACCAAAGTCTATGAAAGACAAAAAATATGTAAAGTAACCCATGACATGAAATAAATGCCTTCCAAACTATGAAAGCTCACCACTTAAATCTGATAGTCCTCGAATCTGATCACTAAGCAGGAGAAGTAGAATGGCCAGTCTCTTCATAGTATGGGTATACAACCACTCAAAAATGGGTTAGTGGGTGAACATTAGCATGTACTCAGGATAAGGATAAAATAATATCGTTTTCAAAGACAAGTAAAACCATCCATAATGATTACAACCATACATATATATATAACCATACTGGGAAAGGGAATCGAGTTTAGAATGCATTTAAAACCCTTACCTGCACTGTGTAGCTTTGCCGTCCTAAACTACCCATGGGCTATATGGGTTTATCTCCACTTGTTGAAAGGACCCTAGTGCATGTAGCCACATGAGCAAGGAATAAAACCTAGGATGACTAGTATATTTTCCAAAATATAGTGTGACATCATGCATATAGTCACCAAGGTTAACGTGACAATGGTAAATATGAGCTTCCAGTTTTGGTCCCCCTAGGGCATCCATCTTTCACGGCTTTACTACACATCTCACCATTATTGACCAATTAAAAATATTACCATGCTACCAACCAATCCATTTACCATTTATTAACCAAGGACATTCAGCGGTGGTATCGTCATACTGACCATACTCGCAAGTACTGTCATTACCAACTATATATAGGTTTAAGGGGACTTCCAAGTGCCCTTCCATTTATCATATTAAACCACTTAGGCGATTCCATGTACCCCACAAACATAACAATTGTCATAGCCACCAACATTTTATCGTATAATCCTTCTAAACCATGTATACCATTTCCAAACCATTTTAGACCATGCCAAATATTTAAAAAATTTGTATCATTTAAACCATTTAAACAATCCAAATCCATTTAAGGTTCTAGTACCAAACAACCATGCAAGAGTTCTAATGAAAGTTCAACAATAGAGTGAAAATATTCTTTGGCATATTATCAAACATGTTGAGGGCATACCTTTACCAAGACCAAAACCAATGCATAAACTACCATAATTAGGGTTAATTAAGACCCATTGTTAAACCATAACAAACCAATAACCATATATGCAAACAATTACCAAAAACATGTAAAAACATAGTTTAAACCAATACCAAACCATATGCACCAAAACCCTCAACATATATTTTGAAAACCACCATTCATGATCCTTAAATCAATGATTAAAACACAATACATATTCATTTAGTTGGAACTAAAAATGAGGGAAGGATTACTTGCGTTATACATGAAGATTCACGAAAGAAATCTTGACCTTTGGGTCCTTTAAAGAACACATGAAGAAACCCTAGTCTCCAATCTTCAAGAGTGAGTTTAAGAGAGTATTTAAAGTGTTTTAATCCTTTAAGAAGTGTTATGAAAGGCCAACAAAGGTTATATAATGTGAGTACATAAGGTTTTTGAAGTAGGAAATGTCTGGACTACCCTTGACTTAAAATTAAAAACAAGCGACGTCCAGGGGTATGACTCCCCTTACCATCCATATCCTAGGGTACGAGTGGTACCCTAACTCGTACCCAAGACCATGCGAAGATCCATATAAACTGGTTTCAATATGACCCAACCCTCCCCACTCATACCTAAGGGTACAAGTGGTATACCAAACCATATCCACCAATCATACCTTGGGAAGATTCCGCAAGACCAAGAAGATCATGCACCATACGACTTGCACTACACCACTCATATCTCCTATATGATTTGTACCCTAGTGAGTTGTATCTTGGGCAGTATCCAAGACATCCATACTTCCTAAGGTATGAGTGAACCCTCAAGATAGCCTACGGGCTATATTTTAGGGTACGATTGGTACCCTTAAGTCATACCAAGTCAAAAAGGTCCAAAACTTGAGAAATTTTACAAGGGTCAAATTTGTGAGGTGTTATACATGCTTCTTCCATCTTTTACACTAACTCTTCCATTTTTGATTTTTTTTAACTTATTTTATTTCTTTTCTTCCCATCACCTATATGTTTGTAAAACATGGGAATTAGTGCATTAAAATGATAAATTTGTCTTCTTAACACCTTTAAATCATAGTAGTGTGCACTAATTTGGGCGTCAATGAGTGGTAAATTTACCTCTTATCAGTTATAACACCAGATACCTATATGTTTATGCATGTTTTAGATTTTCAAGTTTTAAGTCAGTTAGATCATGATTTTATAGTCATCTTTAGATTATCATATTATTATTGAGATTATCAGTTACTAGTCTAGTTAACTTAAATTAGTACCAGTATTTGTTCAGTTGGGAGTAGGATTTAGCATCGAGCAAACCTAGGGATGAAGGATCACCTAATAGTAAAGTACTGAGACCTTTAGTATCACTCTTATAAGTTTCAAAACACATATCCAACATAGGTTATGCTATGTTATCCAGCAATAGAGGACTGACACTCTCTTAGGGTCACCCTCCAGTAAAGGACTGGCACCCTATTTCTTCAGAACATCAGCCTGGTAGATCCACATCGTTAGACATGTGTTAGTACCCATGGCAAAATACTGAAAGATTTCCAACTAGGGTTACAGGTTGGACCTTGATTGGCTCAAATATGGGCATGTCAGTTACATGATAGCTCTCATAGTTTCAGTTCAGTATTCAGAGTATGTCATCTTAGGTTTACATGACCAAGTGTACATATATCAGTTATTTAGTTATTCATATATCAGTTATTCAACTCATTTCAGTACATGTTTATACTTGGTTCTGCATTTATTTTACATATTTATGCACTCATGCTCCATATTATATGTATTCCAGTTAGTCCCTATTTCACATACCATTATATTCAAAGTAGTAACATCATACTCTCTTTTGATCTATGTTGTCTTATAATATAGGTTTAGATGCTCAGTTTCCCGATACCCTTAGTCAACACAGGACCACTCAACAATAATTGTGGTGAGTCCTCATCCATTGAGGATATGTATTTATAGTTTTTTAGTATTTTCTTTATTTTAGTTTGTTGGAGTTAGTTGGGGGCTTGTCATATCAACTCCACATGTCTTAGAGGCTTTCAATTTAGATATTCAGATGTTCGAACTTGTTTTTAATTTTATCAGTAGTTTCAGACATATTAAGTATTGTTTCAATAGTACACCTTAACAGTATTTGATCAGTTTAACTTCAATATATGATGTTCTAATATTATTTTATTTAGTACTCATAATAGGTACTAAATCATTGGTTAGCTTCCGTGTTACGACTAGGGGAAGGCTAAGGTCGTGAAAGTGAGATACCATAAGGTTGGTAAGCATATCCACTAATATAAGAACACTCAAAATAGAATCAAGTAGGACTTGTCATTGGTTTGTATGTAATAACCTGAGTTTTGGTGTTTTGTGTGAAATAGTTATTTCTATGTGATTTGACTATTTTATCCTTCCTCATAGTTGCTTGGTGTTTTTGGATTGTGGGGATGATTAACATGGTTTCCAATGTATTTTAGTGTCACTTATGCAAGATTATGATTTTTGGTGGTCTTAAAGGCTTACGAGTTGACTTCAGTCAACATCTTCTGATTTGTGAATTAGATGGCAAAACAGACTGTGTCGACAGATCCAAAATATTAATTTTAGGTTGGTAACATGGTTGACATGGTTTTACAGCTTCTATATCTCATTTTGACCCTACATTTGGAAAGTTGTAAAATATGTCTCCGGGTTCAACTCTATAAAAACAATATGTTATAAAAAATTTGATATTTTCATTGAGTTCGGAGCATCAAATTTTATAGGATAGCATAGTTGGTTTGCATTGTCAAAGTTTTGAATGAATCCCAAGGGGTCTACGGAGACTTGGACCATAGTTGGTGCACCACCCATCTAGTGTAGCCGCAAAGGAACCACTTTGGTTGCTTTAGTAGCAGGTGCTAAATAACAACTTGACCACTTTAGTGGCCGGCTACTAGCTAGGCAATGATGCATTAGCGGCCCTTGTCCGCTTTAGTGGAGGGTGCTAAAATAACCCTTATTTGGTTTAGCTGACTAGCACGTTATGCGAGTATTACTAAAATATTACTCGACCACTTTAGCAGCAACAACTGATATAGCCACTTTACCACTTTACCGACACCAGTCATCTCGGTATAAATAATTTTTTCTCGGCTGTTCTTCACCATTTTTGAGACTTAGAGCTTGGGGATTGAGTTTTGGGTATTTTTATTCCATTTCTAAACTTAGTTAAGCTCCAAATCCCTATTTAAATTAATTTTCATCAATTTTATCACTTAATCATGTTTAGACTCAAATTTAAAGATGGAACTTGGGGATTTCAGCCCTAAAGGCTCAAATTAGCATTTTATACCATTTAAACCCCAATTTTAACTCATTTTGCTTGAGGATTTCTCTAATGAGATTCTTCAATCTTGAAAAATATGTTTTGGAAGAATATTTTAGTTTTCTATCCTTTTCAAAAACCCATCTCAGGGGTTCATTTTGATCCCAATTTGAAAGTCGATAATATGAGTATCATTGGCTTTATTTTAATGCATAGATTCTATATTTGTATATTTTAATTGATTTCAGGTTTGTTTGTGAGGAGAGATCTCTTGATTGATGGCTTTTGGGACTAATTTTTGGTGTTTGAGGTAGGTTATGACTTAACTTTCTTCAGACTGGGTTGGATAGTTAATAATAATTGTAAAATCATACTATGTGTATGGGGTTATATCATGGAAAATGTGTTCATGTGAGTTATATTCCCGTGTGAAGGCCTATGTGAATAATATTTGGATATTTTGAGATATTATTTGCTATGTGTGACCGTGTGGGGTCTTATATGAGGTTGTTGGCCTAATATTGATGTATGTATGTTTGGTTACACTTTTTTTTGGGGGGGAACCTAGATTTTGGGAATTATATGGTATCAATGAAATTTTCTTGCATATGAACACTTGATGGTTTCTAGATTATGTTGGATCATGGATGGTGGGTTAATTTGAGTGGATTTTTGGTTCACTTGGTTGGTATATTGGTTGGATATAGGATATTCTCATTTCGGTTGGTTGTAAGCACTACATCCTCATGGTTGGATATTGGATATTCTCATTTTGGTTGGTTGAAAATGCTACATCCTCATATATCATATTCATTCATGAAACATTGGTACCACCGTGAAAACAGTGGCATTTTTGATAAAAAATGTGACATCTTAAAAAACCCTCTATTGATGTATGTGCTGAAGAGGAGATATGGATATTGTTATTGGATATTGGTTGTAAATGAGTTGAAGAATATACCATGGATACTATCTCGGTAGCACAGCTTGGTAGGAGTATACAAAGGTTGTGAGACAACCTTATGCATCACATCATCATCATCATCTTTATTGTATTCTATATATTGTCCTTATTCTGTGATTAAATTTCTATTCTTGACTTGATATCTGTCTATTTGTTCTATTTTTTTATATGTGTATTTGGTGTACATGTATATTTATTCTTCTTTTCCCTACCTATATTTGTTATCTGTGTATATAATAGAACTATTAGTGGAGATGGTATAGGCTACTATTTGGGACATTTTCCAATTTCAAGTGACATGCCCATAGTTTGTGTTTATATTTTTTATTTTCCCTTTCACTCAGTCAACCTGTGATACCTACTGAGTACAAGTGAACTGTACTCATCCTTACTACTGTAATGACCCTTCCGGTCATTTTTCATAATTCCATTTATTTTCATTGTTTGAGCTTCTCCATAGCTTCCCCTAGTCATTTATGAATTGCTTGTACTGACATTTCAATTATTGGGCAATTTATTTGGTTTTTAGAACTATTTCCCTATTTAGAAGTCTTCGCTGGTTCCAAATGAGCACTAGCTGAAAACTTCAGTAATACAATCTCATATGAAAATTTCGACTGTACAATCAACTTTAAAATATTGATTTTATGCTAGATACACCTTTGTTTTGGGTCCCAATGCACCCGAGCTTATTTCAACCTATTGGTCAGAAAGATAGAAATTTAGTAATTTGGTGTGGACCCATATTTGTTCTAAAAAACCTCATATGGAAAATCTAAATTTTGCAACGTGTTTGGAACATTTAATTTAGTGGGGTTACATAGCTCATTTGCAAAATTAAATTCCAAACGAGTACCGAGGCATTCTTGCAAACTTGGAAGATTTTCTAAGTTTGCTTATATCTAGTGCATTGCAATCACATAAGGGTTGTTATAACCTATGGCATTCGCACAAGGTGAAGGGCAATCATACTATGGCGATTATGATCCAATGAGTGTGATCGGAACATTCCTTACTTAGAAAAGGGTATTTATTAACCCCTTAGGCTACGTTTTGGTTATTTTCTCCTCATTCTTGAGAGCCAAAGACCCTAAATAGGCATGATAGCTCAAAATTAAGTTGTTAGAGTGACTTAGGAGCTTGGTTATCATCTATTATCATAAATATTTTTGGATTTAAGGTAAGCATCCTTCAAATTAATGCTTGAATTTCTTAGTTTTGAACTAAAACCCCAAATCCTCTTAGGGCTTGATTTTAGCCCAAAGTTTGATTGGTTTTCACCCTTTTTTTTAGGGTTTTGATTCCATGAGCTTGATGTCAAGTTGATTGGCCTCAGAAATGTATTTTTTGTAAGTGGGACCCACTTGGTATTTTTGGTGTCATTTTGGACCTAAATCACAATGGTGTAATATTGGTATCGTTATTATCATATTGACGTGTAGATTATGATTCTGATAGTGTGATGGCATTTTGGGATTATGAAATGAATATTAGCCATTGGTGAATGGTTCAAGATTTTTTGGTTCGGCTTTGAGGTAGGCTTGTAGTTACTCTTCTTCGAAGATGATGCGTGTTATATATATGGCGTGTGAATGTAAATTTTAAGTTTGATTATGAGTAAAATATCTTAGTCTTGATTATTGAAGTTTAGGGAATAGATGAGCGTTTTTGACCCATAAGGTGAATGTTTATTACCTTTTAGATTCCTATTGCCTTCTTTCTAGATTCAACTAATTCATAGAACGATCGTGATATGATACTAGGTTTTGGAGGTGGTTAAAGTGTTTGAATCTTGGTTAGTATGAATTACTGTAATTAGGCCATTCTAGTGAACTTGAAACCGTAATTTGAGTAGAGTTTACTTAAATGCCCATGTTCTAGACGAAGTTGTTATCTTAGGATTAATTGTAGATTACTTGACATCTAGAAGTTGAACTAGATACCTTAGCCTAGTTTGTTTGTAGATTGCTGAAATATGGAAATTAAGGATTAGAAGTGGGATCCTCTATCCCACCTTAGGTCAAGACTTGTGTTAGCCTTTGTGAAATTATTTACGTATGTTGGGCATAGTTGAGACTGGTAAACCTTAGTGTAAGGTTACTTGCTGGTTTGACGAATAGCGATGGTATTTTCCCCAGATGATGACTAATGGCTTGTGGCCATGATATTTCTTATAGAAATGATAATGGGCCTTTAGAGATGCTAATTCCTCTTCGATGAGATATTGGGCCTTTAGAGATGCTAATTCCTTTTAAATATGATATTGGGCCATTAGAGATGCTATTTCCTCTTAGACATGATATTGGGCCATTAGAGATGCTATTTTCTCATAGGTGTGATATTGGGACTTTAGAGATGCTATTTCTCTTAGATATGATAATTGGCCTATAGAGATGATATTTCTCATAGTCATGATACATGACCTATAGATACGAAATGCCTCATAGATGTGATATGCCTTGTAGTTATGAGATATGCTTATTGATGCATTATGCCTCCTAGAAGTGAGATGCCTCTTATATGTGAGATGATTATAGATATGCTTCATAGCTTATAAATATGTTAGGCCTTGTTAGTACCCTATGGCTTATAGTTATGAGATGATTTATATATACATAATTATTGAAATGATATCTGGATATGTATGTGGGCCTAAGGCCATGATTATAATGTTATGATTACTCTGGACACATTATTGATCCAAAGGTCATATTATGATAATGGTTGGATATGTAGGAAGTGTTTACATTGTAAGGGATACATTTGTAGTTTATGAAAATATGTATATATTTATATGCATCTCTCTGATATGGGACGAAGAATGATTTAGTATGTTGCTTATGATTTCATTATTTTTTATATTGGTGATGGCATGCATAGATTTGGTACATTCATGATCATTACATCTGAAAAAGATGTGATTCTAGTTAAACTATGATCTTATGATATTCTTCCTAAATAAGAGATTAAAACCTATTTTTCATCTTAAAAATTGATTTATTTACAATAATAACTGCCTAACTAAATGGTTAATTTATGTACCTAAAAGAGGCTGATACTGATGTTTTAAAGAATTGACCAAGATAAATTCTGGTCTATGATCCGACACTATTATTTACTCCGATCGTGAGATATTCTAACCTTCTCTACACTTCTATAATGATTTATCCCAAAGTTTACTTCAGGCAATGGACTTGTGGATTTACACTCTTTTAGCAATGGCTTGAGTCCGTACACCTATTATATATACATTGACTATTTGGATGATATATTTATATATACCTGACAATGCTGGAGTATATTGTGATGATGATATTGATACCTGATAAGGATAGAGGTTACTGTGATGATGATATTGACACCTGGCCCGGCAAGACCAAAGGATGATTATATTAATGTGCCTATGTGTACATTTATCGATTCGAGTCCAACTATCCCTATGTATGGCATCTATATATATACATATATATATATATACATATATATATATACTCGATAAGGCTAGAGGTTAATTATAATGATGATGGATATGACAATGATGGTATATTAATGATATTGTGATACTGTGGATTCTATTGCATTCATACTTGCATGCACATCGCCTATCACCAGTATGTACCTATGTCTATTATCTCGTATGGGAAGGCTTCATTGATATAGGTGATGACTATGCCTTGTATTATTGTATGCAAATTAAACCTTCTGAGCCTAGGGCAGTAGGGGAACGTATAGATCAGATAGGTATTTGGTTGTCCAAAATAACTGGCTACTTGCATTGTTACTGATATTATTATCATTATTATAGGCAATTTATCCTAATTAATTAATAATAAGACAATAGATTAAAAGCCCTGAGTATGTTTGTACTAAATCCTAATAGAATTATAATGAGGCCGTAAAATAAATATATGATGACATAGGTTGTACTTCAAATTGAACTTATATACATATGTATGTATATCTAGCTATATTTAGATATAATATTATCGTATATCCCTTCCTTTATTTGTTCATATTGTATATTCATTCCTTGGCCTTGTATATTGCTATATAATCTTTTTTGTCCTTTATTTGTGTAATGGCCAGGGATATCCAACATAGTGTTGAGATTTCCAAGTATGGCTGGAATTGGATAGTTCATACTCGATACCTTCTTAGCCTTATTATGTTAGTCTATTAGACATAAATAGGATAGGATATCCTTATTATCTCATTGGTTATTTTATGTAATTACTAAATATTGTGTGAAGTTTCCATTCTTTTTATTTGTTATATATATATATCTGCTTTATCTTTGGAGCTTAGTTGGCAGTTGCCTAATGAGTACCATTCATTTGGTACTCATACTACACTTCTACATCCTGTAGATCATAGTATGGGTTATCTCTATTGATGTGTGTGTGGTGTAGGGAAGCCATAGTTTGGAGACATGAAGTAAGTTCCTAACATACAGAGTATTACTTACCTTCCTCTAATGTACTAGACTAGTCTTTATGTTGTATTTAGAGATAAGTTGTAATAGTGTAATTCTATTGGTATTTCATTCTTGTACTCTTGTTATATTAGCAGCCCTTGTACTAATACTACCAGGTTTTGCAACTTTATTATATCTTTGATTCTCTTATTTCATATATTCCCTATTCTTTTCTATATATATTTAGGCAGTCCATTAATAGCTATTACAGATAATGGGGATTGTCTTTCCTACTGGTGGGGTATGGTAGGTGCCATTATGACCTGAGAAAATAGGTCGTGATACTACTCCCTTTTGATGTAGATTCAGGTACAAGTGTATCTCATGAATAGTTAATTTAGGCGTGATTTAGAGTCTTTGAGGTAATGGCTGGCCTATGCTTTTGGAGTTGATTGCTACCTTTTTTTCCTAGACAATATGTTATTGTATTCAGAGATAGAGTTGTTTCTTTTGGGGTTATCCTATGTATTCTTAGACTTGAGTTGTATTCGTTGGTTCTTACACTGTGACACCATGTTTAGGGATTTTATTTGGTATCTTTGATTGTATTTCTACTATTATCATGTATGTCTAGCTTGACTTTATTCTAGGATCCTTGCATTGGATTTCGGGAATTAATTTCTTATTTCTTCTCAGCATGGGTGATAGGCTTACTTGTCAAGGCTTGCCCCAACAAAGGCCATCAGGACCTTGGTTTTTGGATTATGAAAAATTGGTAACAAAGCAATCAGGTTTCATTGGTCTCAACAGTGTAAGAACGAGGTGTCTAATAGAGTCCTATAGATAGATACATAGATATCCATATCTATCTTGGAGAGGCAATAAGATGTTTTTAGGAAATTGTCCTTATTTTATTCTATATTATGTGGCTCTCTCATGTTGTGTGTTCGAAATCATATTTCACTCTTTTATGCATAGATAGTGAAGACTAGATCCAGTGAGGCTAGAGATTCAGATTCATTATCTTATAAGAGAGGCTATTCTAGAAGGCGAGTCGCAAGTCATGGTTGGGCTTGATGTGGGGGACGGGAATAAGGGTCTTTCTCGTCTAGAGATAGCACTACGGGACTCTTCCCTAATCTTTTAGTTGATCATATCAGAGTTATGGGGCCTAATCTGGTTTCGCAAAGCTTTTCTGCCCAAATCCTAGAGGGATTGTTGATTCGGTTGTTGACCTATTTGGAGGGTTCTCATGTGAATACACTTGGTGTTCCTCCAATTCCAAATATTATACCTCTGTCTATGCCAGAGTCTGATTATGGTATTTCTCCAATTCCAATTGTGGATCCTCCTGTTGTACCAATATTTTCTTATGGTACTCCACAGACTTTGAGTGTAGTTCCTTCTTCAGTGTCTGTATCAGAGTATGGTGTTTTGAGATCTGGAGTTCATCCTTTTTTTATGATGCCTTCTCAGATAGGTTCTCAACCTACTAGATTTACTATGACTTTTATTATTGCGAGTAGAGTCATGTCTTTAGAGGATCAAAAGAGGTTTGAGAGATTCACTCATTTGGGTTCTTCTAAGTTTAATAGTGTTGTAGGCGAGGATGTCTATGCCTTATTAATGGAATATCATGACAAGGTGCATAACCTTAGCTGGCTTCAGTTGCATAGGTTTGCTTATACTACTTATCAGTTGAGATATGTAGCTAGCAATTGGTGGAGGTCACTTATTGTTTGTTGTCCTTTTAGGTCGCTAGAAATAAATTGGGATCAATTTTAAAGGCCTTTTTGGATAGGTTTATGCATTTTAATTTGAGGTATCAGATAATAGATAAGCTTGATCATTTAGAGAAAGACTCCAAGACTATTGTAGAGTATGAGGATTGTTTCCATGCCTCATCTAGATATTCTTATGCTAGTATTTCCATCGAGTCTGAGAAGATTTATAAGTTCATAAAGGGATTATATGTTCCTCTTTGGCTTGCTATGACTCAGATAGTAGTGAATTAGGCATCATTTCAGATTATTATAGACCATGCTAAGATGCCGACATCTATTCTTCAAGCATCTTAGGGAGATGCTAAGAAGGTGCACTGTCATGGTAAGCTTAGAGGTTGTGTTTCTCATTGTAGAGATTTAGGAGGCTTTCGTGGGTATCATCATAGACTAGTACAGGTAGCCTTGCAATGTTTAGGTAGTGTGTCATCTAGTTTAGCAGCTTTGAGTGGTCATCCTAGCTTAGTCGTACCCCTTTCTATTAAGTTGGGTCGCAGGGTCTACTATGTGTGTGATAAGATTAGCTATTTGGCCAATGACTATCCTTATCATATTTTTAGATTTACTTCTATATCAACTGTGAAAGGTAAAGGTTCTAGTATAGGTGCGAGAGGTAAAAGTTGTGGTGCCCATGATGGTGGTTGTAAGGCTTCTCAATCAGGTGGTGGACGTAGTCAGTACTATCCAGAGACATAGGCTTCTGATATCGTCACCATAGGTACCATCCTTGTTTGTTTCAGATTTGCATCTTTGTTATTTGATATAGGGTTGACTTATTTCTATGTGTCTATTTATTTTGCTTTGGGTATTAATCATGCTTGTGAGCCTCTTGATATTCCTATCCATTTATCTACCTTGTAGGACATTCTTTAGTGGTAGATCGGGTATACCAGTATTGCATTGTTACTTTTGTTGGGTATGAAATGTGGGTAGATCTGATTGTATTAGATATGGTAGATTTTGATGTCATCTTGAGTATGGACTGGCTAGCTCCTTCTCATGTTTTCCTAGATTGTTATGCTAAAATTGTGGCCATATCTTCATCGATTATGCCAAGGATATCTTGGAAGGGTGTGCTTCATTCAGGTCCCAAGAGAATCATATCTTTTCTTCAAGCTTGTTGATTAGTTGAGAGGGGGTATCTGTCTTATTTGGCTCATATTTGTGATACTCGCCCCTTTTCTGGATTTTGTTTGTATTGTCTATGAGTTCGTCATTTTTTCCCTACGGATTTATTTGGTATACCTTTGGATTGAGATATTGACTTTTCTATTAAACTTGAGTTGGGCACCAAGCCCATTTCTATTCCGCCTTATAGGATGTCCTCAACAGAGTTTAAAAAATTAAAGGATCAATTATAGGAATTGTTGGATAAGGGATTTATCTGACCTAGTATATTTCCATGGGGTGCATCTTTCTTATTTGTAAAGAAAAAGGATAGGTCGATGCGTATATGTATTAATTATCGGTAGTTAAACAAGGCAACAACTAAGAATAAGTATCCTCTTTCTCGTATTGATGATTTCTTTGACTAGCCTCAGGTTGATTTGGTGTTTTCAAAGATTAACTTGAGGATCGGGTATTACCAATTGAGGATTAAAGCTTTGGATATTTTGAAGATAAGTTTTCAGACTTGATACAGTCATTATGAGTTCTTGGTCATGTCTTTTGGATTGACCAATTCCCCAACCACATTCATGGAGTTGATGAACCAAGTATTTTGACCATATCTTGACTTTTTTGTCATTGTATTTATAGATGATATATTGGTTTATTCCAAGAGTGAGCCAGAGAATAATGAGCATTTATAGTTTGTGCTTCAGAGATTGAGGGATGATAAGTTGTATGCTATGTTCTCCAACCATAAGTTTTGGTTAGAGTCTATCTCTTTCTTGGTTCAAGTCATGACCAAAGATGGTATTATGGTTGATCCGACCAAGATCGCAGTAGTTCATAATTAGGATAGGCCAACTTTTCCTTCCAAGATTTGGAGTTTTGTTGGTTTAGTAGGCTACTGTCAATATTTTGTTGAGGATTTTTTATCTATTACAGTCTTATTGACCAAGTTGACTCAAAATAAGATTTTGTTTTAGTGCTTTCATGCTTGTGAGGCTAGCGTTCAAAAGCTCGAGGATTTGTTGACTTCAGCTCCTATCTTGACCTTACTGAAGAAAGGCATAGGTTTTACTATTTTTTGTGATGTTTCTAGATTTTGGTTAGGTGTTATGTTGATGCAAGAGGGTAAGGTAATTGATAATGATTCTCGTCAGTTGAAGCCCCAGGAGAGGAATTAACCTGCACATGATTTGGAGTTGTACGTGATTGTTTTTTCTTTGAAGTTGTGGAGGCACTACCTATATAAAGTCTGTTGTGAGATTTTCTTGAATCATCGTAGCCTTCAATATTTCTTCATCCAGTGAGATCTTAAAATCAGGCAGTGCCGCTGACTTGAGTTGCTTAAGGATTATGACTTGACAATTCTCTATCATCTGGGAAAGGCTAATGTAGTTACGGATGCCTTGAGCATAACTCAAGTAGCATGGGTAGCCTGGCATATATTTTGACCTGGGAGAGGCCTTTGGTTTTAGATGTTCATTCTTTGGCTAACCAAATAGTTAGGCTTAATGTCTTGACACCTAGGTGTTTGTTGGCATTCATAGACTTAGGTCTTTCTTGATGGAGCAGCTTTAGACTCATTAGTTTGATGATGTTGTGTTAAGAGTTATTTGAGATAAGGTGTTGAGTATGGAGGATAAGGAAGCCTCGCTTGATCCAGATGATATTTTGAGGATTGGAGACCGAATTTGTGTTTCGAGAGAGGGTGATTGGATTAGATTATTTTTGGAGAAGGCTTACTATTCTAGGTATTCCATTCATCCAGGAGTGACTAAGATGTACCCTGATATAAGGCAACATTTCTGGCGGGTGGTATGAGGAAGGATACGACATATTTCATCATCTGTTCCCTATAGTGACAGTAGGTGAAGGCTGAACATTTGATACCTGGTGGTTTACTTCAGAGTTTTCCCATTCTTGAGTGGAAATGATAAAGGATCACTATAGTCTTTATGCTTGGGTTGCCTCATACTTCTCATGGTTCTAATAGTGTTTGGGTCATCGTGGATCGATTAACTAAATTTGCTCAATTTATTCCAGTTCAAGTTTCTTTCAGTGTTGAGAGGTTAGCCATATCTATATTTATGATATAGTTTATTTTCATGGGGTGCCAGTGTTTATCATCTCTGATTGAGGTTCAGTGTTGACATCCCACTTTTGGAAGACCTTTCACGAGGATTTGGGTACTCGGGGTGATCTTAGTATAACTTTTCACCCCAAACTGATGGATAGTCAAACAGACTATTCAGGTTTTAGAGGATATGCTCTGCACTTGTGTCATAGACTTTGGTAGTCAGTAGGAGCAACATCTAGCTTTTCCAGAGTTTGCCTATAATAATAGCTATCATTCAAGTATTGAAATGGATCTTTTTTGAGGATTTGTATGGAAGGCATTGTCGCTGTCCATTTGGTTGGTTTGATGTTTCTAAGATTAGACCTCATAGTTTGAACTTACTTCTTAAGTCCTTGGATAGAGTTCACGTCATTTAGGATAGACTTCGAGCGGCTCAGAGTAGGAAAAAGTGTTATGCAGATTGTAGACTTTGTGCCTTGAGATTTAATATTAGTGATCATGTCTTTCTTCAAGTGTGATAAGGTTTGTGAAGAGGGGAAAGCTTATCCCTAGGTATATTGGACCTTTTGAGATCCTTCGAACTATTGGGGTGTGGCCTATGAGTTAGCTTTTCCTCCTATTTTATCAGCTATTCATCCAATTTTTCATGTTTCTATGGTTTGACATTACATTCTGGATGAGTCTCATATCGTTGTTGGTATTCAATTCAGTTGGATGAGTGGTTATATTTTTTGTGGATCCTGTCCTCATTTTAGACAGGGTTGTTATACGATTGCATTTTAGAGTTATTCCAGTGATTAAGGTCCAGTGGAGACATCGGCCAATAGATGAGTCTACTTGGGAGGTCGAGCCTGTTATGCATAGTAGTTATCCCTAGTTTTTCGTTGATTTAGGTATTTCTATTATCTTTAGTTCGAGGACGAACTAGATTCTTAGCGGTGGATGTTGTAATGACTTGACTTTTGGTGTTTTGTGTGAAATAGTTATTTCTATGTGATTTGACCATTTTATTCCTCCTCGTGGTTGCTTCATGGTATATTTGGGGTGTGGGGATGATTAGTGAAATTCCCAATGCATTTTAATCTAATTTATGATTGTGATTTTTAGTGATCTTAAAGGCTTACTAGTTGACTTCTGTCAATATCTTTTGATATGTGTGTCAGATAGCAAAACGAACTGCATAAATAAATACAGAACATCGATTTTGGGTTGGTAACATGGTTGGTGTGGTATTACAGCTTTTACATCTCATTTTGACACTCTATTTAAAAAGTTGTGAAAATATATCTCGGGGGTCAACTCTGCAAAAATAATATTTTTTCAAAAATCTCTTACCTCCATTAAGTTTGGAGCATCGAATTTGATAGGGTAGGATAGTTGGTTTGCGTTGGGGTTTCGAATGAATCTCAAAGGGTCCGCGGAGACTTGATATTTTCCAAGTCTCCAGAGTTAGTGCACCACTCAGCTGGTGCAGCCACTAAGGCCCCACTTTGGTCACTTTAGCAGTAGGCGCTAAAGCACAACTTGTCTGTTTTAGTATCCGGCTACCAGCTAGGCAAAGATGCTTTAGCAAAACTTTTTTGCTTTAGCGGAGGGCGCTAAATCGACCCTTATCCACATTAATGGACTAGCATGCTAAGCGGGTACGGTTAAAGCAGTACTTGCCGCTTTAACGACACCTAGTACCTGGGTATAAATAATTCTTTCTTGGTTGTTCTTCACCACTTTTGAGACTTGGAGCTTGGGAACGAGTTTTTGGGCATTTTTCTTCTATTTCTAAACTCGGTAAGCTCCAAATCCCAATTTTAAATTTTTTTGCAGTTGTATCACTTAAATCTTGTTTAAACTCTGATTTAAAGATAGAATTTGGGGGTTTTTGCCTGAAAGGCCCAAATTAGTATTTTCTTCAATTTAAACCCCAATTTTAACCTATTTTCTCTGGAGTTTTCTCCTACGAGTTTATTTAATCCTGATAAATATGTTTTTGGAACAAAAATCCAGTTTTACCCCTTATTTTCAAAAACTCATTTTGGGGTCCGTTTTAACACTAACTCAGAAGTGGGAAATATGGGTATTGTTGGCATTCTATTGACGTGTAAATTCTATAGTTCTGTGATTTAGTTTATTTTAGGTTATTTGTTGAGGGGAGAGCTCCAGATTGAAGGGTTTTGAGACTGATTTTTGGCGTTTGAGATAGGTTATGGCTTAACTTTTTCAGACTGGATTGGGTAGTCAATAATTATTGTAAAAGCATGTTATCGTTATAGGGTTATATCATGAATAATATGTTGAGGTGATTTATGTACCCGTGTGGGGGCTTATGTGAATAATATTTGGCGGGTTTGAGACATTATTTGCTATGTGTGACCGTGTGGTGTCTTATATGGTATTGATGGCCTGATATTGATATATGTATGTTTGGTTACACCTTTTTTGGTGGGAACAAGCCTAGATTTTGTTAATTATATAGTGTCACTGACATTTTCTTGCATGCTTCACCTGATGGTTGCTGAATTATATTGGATAATGAATGGTTGGTTGTTTTGAGTAGATTTTTTATTCACATGGTTGGTATGTTGGTTGGATATTAGATATTATTATTTTGGTTTGTTGTGAGCACTACATCCTTATATCATATTCATTCATGAAACATTGGTACCACTATGAAAATACTGGAAATACAGGTTTTTTTGATAAAATATGACATTTTAAAAAACCCTCTACCGATGTATGTGCCAGAGAGGAGATATTGATATTAATATTGGATATTGGTTGTATATGGGTTGATGAAACCCCCATCGGTCCTACCTCAAGAGAATAACTCGGTAGGTGTATACGAAGGTTGTGTGATGATCTCGTGCATCACATCATCATTAACATCATCTTCACTGTATTCCATATATTGTGCTTACTCTATGATTGTATTTCTATTCTTGACTTGATATCTATCAATTTGCTCTATATTCTTATGCGTGTATTTGGTGTATGTGTATAATTGTTCTTCTTTTCCCTAATTGTATTTATTATATATGTATATAGTGGAGCTAGCAGTGGAGATGGTATGGGCTACTGTTTGGGACATTTTCTAATTGCAAGTGATGTTCCCATAGTTTTTGTTTATACTCTTTATTTTATACTTTAATTAGTCAACCTATGATACCTACTGAGTACAAGTTGACCGTACTCATCCCTATTGCGCCCTTTCGGTGCATATCTAGGTATATGTGTGCCACACAGATAGCTAATTTAGGAAGCATTTAGAGTCTTCGAGGTAACGGTTGACCTATGCG
Source organism: Capsicum baccatum var. pendulum (assembly GCA_030864225.1). Taxonomy (NCBI): domain Eukaryota; kingdom Viridiplantae; phylum Streptophyta; class Magnoliopsida; order Solanales; family Solanaceae; genus Capsicum; species Capsicum baccatum. The sequence continues at coordinate 200,491,869 of CM061550.1, read as the reverse complement.
TTCGGAGTTTACTACCTTTTCTTTCCTAGACTGTTTTTTTGTATTTAGAGATAGAGTTGTTTCTTTTGGTGTTATCCTATGTATATTTTAACTTCGAGTTGTATTAGTTGGTTCTTACATTGTGATACCAGGTTTTGGGATTTTATTTGGTATCTTTGATTGTATTTTTGCTATTATCTTGTATGTGTAGTTTGACTCCATTCTAGGAGTGTTGCCTTGGATTTTGGGTATTGATTTCTTATTTCTGATCAGTTTGGATGATAGGCTTACTTATCAAGGCTTCCCGTGATAAGTTCCATCATGACCTTGGTTTTTGGATCGTGACAAGTATAGTCTTAAGAATGGATAGGATATTCATTTGGGGTAAAGTGACTATTCCCTCTTTAAACATTGCATTTTGCGCTCAATATTTTCACCGATGATTTTAATTTAATTTGAGGTTTCCTCTCATCATTTTTTATTTCTTTCCTTCCCTTCAACGATTACTTTTGAATTGTCTTTTTTTTCTTTTGGGTTTTTTTTCTCCTTGTTGGAGTTTTTTTTTTGGAATTTCTTTTTTGGGGTAAAAGTTTCTGTTTGTCTATAACTTTATTTGCACATTTGCATCTCCAATTTTCGCTTTGTCATTTAATTTAGATCCTTAGCTGTGCGCTTAGGGAGGTGGAGCCAAAGGAGAAATCATGCATTTATGCACTCAAAATGACATAGGTTAAGATATAGGTATCCAATAAAAGGTTTTAGGATCAAAAGAGGAAGTCTAGGGATAATATTTTATTTGGTAAACTTCAAAGTCACAATTGGGTCATACAAAGCCTACAATCCTCTCCCAAGTTAAGTGTTGCCAAAAATTTCATCTCGATAAACATTCAAGCCCAGTTCTAGATCAATAAAGTGAGGTCATTGAATTTTCAATCTAAAGCTCACCATACAATGCACATGAATCACTGAGGTTAGATTTATTTTAAACTTGACTTAGAGTGAGTAAAATTTACTTGTGTAATTGAAGTACAATTAGAGATACCAAAAAAATCTATAGTTCACAACAAAGTTGGTCCGCTCTATCATGTCATATAATTTAATTTTTTTCTATTTATATTTTAAGTATGTTGGTATTAGTTACTACCTCAAAATATTTTTTTAGATGAGACCGAACCTAAAGAAAGAGTTGTCAATGTATCTTGCTGAAATAAGAATTAGGTCAGACATAGTTCATGGAGCTTAAAATATGAAGTAAGAATTTTTTTTAATTTTAAATAAGGAGGAAAGACTTTGTTTTTTTTTTTAATTTTAATATGGGCAAAAAACCAATTTTTTTTATAGGGGAAAACTAATTTTGTCCCAAAAGTTGGGATTTATAATTTTTTTCATAAATAGACATTCACTGTATATGGTAATACATTTATAACAGTCCCCTTGAATGTCTAATTGATAGATAATGTGCCTCGTTAAAACCTTTCTAGAGAAAATGCAGTGGAAAAAATCAAGTGAAGAAAAAAGAGTACACATCTTTAATAATATATGTATTGGTTGCATTATTAAAAACCTTATAAGGGAAAAAGAATACAACGTATATTAACTCCCCCTTATGAGAACATCTTAGAACCTCTGCATCCCGATCTTGTGCACTATATTCTTGACAATTGCAGTTGGAAGAGACTTGGTGAATAAATTAGCCACAAGGTCACTTGAACAAATTTGTTGCATGTTAATATCACCATTTTTTTGGAGCTCATGTGTATAGAAAAGCTTTGACGAAATTTGCTTCGTTATATGTCCTTTAATGAATCCTTTCATAAATTGTGCTCAACATACTGCATTATCTTCAAATAAAATTGTGGGGTCACATTTAAAACCACATTTTTCTCGAATGATATGTATCATGGACCTCAACCACACACACCCTTAGCTTGCTTCATGAATAGCTATTATCTCCGCATGGTTTGATAAAGTGGCTACAATAGACTATTTGTAGATCTCCAAGATATGACAGTACCCCCACATATAAACACATAGACTATTTGAAACCATCTTTATGTGGGTCAGATAAATATCCAACATCCGTATAACCAACAAGATCGGGACTGCAATCTTTAGAATAAAATAAGCCAATGTATTAGATCCTATTTCGATATCACTTAATAGGAGTAGAATTATACCTTGCTAACAAAGATCGAAAAGGCAACAACGGGTCTTGTAGTATTTTCAAGATACATTAATGCATCAATTGTACTAAGATATGGTACTTTATAACCAATTCAACTCGGTATATTTCTCATTTCAGCAAATAATCTATTTGAAAACTCTCCAAGAGTTTCAATAATTTTCAAGTTATAAATTTATACGATATAAGGATTATAAATAAGATAAATAAGTTTCCCAAAAACATCTATATGCCTCAAACATTTTGATTCCTTAAAAAGTTTTCATATAAATTTTGTCAAGTTACAATATTAAGCATTTCATGTGTGACATCTTAAAGTATCTGGACTGCAAATCAAATAAATTTTATGCTTACCAAAATTCATCCTTCCACGTCACTTGATAAATACTTCTACATCAGCATGCTTAAATAAATGTATAATTCAAATACTCGTAATCTTTTACAATATTTTTCAATATTGTATCAAAGATATTATCATATGTCATTTTTTATCGGTTCACAAAGAAACATACTATTTTCAGATCTCATCATTTCATTATTTTCAGGTACCTGAACCTTTATAAGGTTTCATGAAATGTTATGTCATAGGCTCTTTAAAGAATAATGCCTTCTTATTATGATCATTTGCTCCTTATCTTTTTCAAGAATGATTTCATTTGAAATCGATTGTTCTACCACACTTTACGTGTGTGTATACTTTTTCCATTAGGATAACACAATAGGAGCATCCACAACTAAATATGAAATCAATTTGGGGTTAGTAAATGATCCTAGTATTTAACTTGAATCATCTTTTGAATGAGGATCATATTGATGATAATTTACAACATATTTCTTAATTATTTATTATCTCCCTTTCATATTAGGAATACTAACATACACCTCAATATACTTTAGAGAATCCATCTTTGTGTATCATTGTATATTCATTAACCATATACTGAACATCAAAATTATTATATGGAGTAATTGGTTTCTAGGCATATAGTTGGGGAGGTATAAGACAAGGAAAAAAAGATTCAGACATCAGATGCATTTGATTTTTAAATTAAGAACAACAGTAGAATCAACAACAAACCACCACTTTATAGCACAAGGAAAGTACTAAAGATTGGATGACTAAGAGCTTTTGCAATAGAGAAACAATAAAGACAGAAGAGCTTCCAAGTATTGATAAGAATCAGAAGCAATCTGATAGTAGAAACAAAGAAATTAATGGGCGATGAAAAGTAACAGAAAAAGCAAAAAATAAGGATAATGAAACACAACAAACTCAGAGTCAACAGCAGAAGGAAGAGGAGATACAAAATTATGCAGAATTGGCCTTGGCACAGTATGATAAGGATAAAAAATAAGAAATGATGCTAGAAGGTGTATTACCAATAGCAATGAAGGCAAGCAATTTGATAGAGATGGTGAACAGTAAGAAGGAAGATCTAGATGAGGAGAATCTGGTGGATGATATTGAAAAGGCTACGGTTAAAGGTGATGTATCTCTAGATCAAGCTCAATAACTGAATACAAAACATGGGAAAAACTAAAGAAAAGTAAAAAGATAAGTGCAATCACAATGCAGACAAGGAGTCACATGCTTAAATCCTTATCAAAATGAATGCCTTAATATGGAACATCAGATCTATCAAAACACAGAAAGCATTCATAAGATTGATTACAATGCATAGAAGGTTTCATTTTGGCTTCATTAGTCTAATGGAACCTTTTCAGGAGAGTCATAGTATAGAAGAGTACAAAGGTAGACTAAGGATGTAGCATGCAGTGGTGAATTATTTAGGTAAAATATAAGCTTTAATAGATACTATTATTGATTACAACATCATTAGGGATGAATAACATCTACTTACTCTCAAGTTGGAGAATCAAAATATAGGAGTAGAGGTGTTTGTCACACTGGTGTATGCAAAATACAGTTAGAATAAAAAACTAAGGTTGTGGGAATCATTAGGAGAGATGGCTATTACTGTGCAACACCCATTGTTAGTGGGTAGTGATATCAATGTAATTAGAAATAAGGAGAAAAAGCTTGGTGGATTACAATTCACAGTTGATGAGATAGATGATTTTAATCGTTGTATTAGCATATATAATTTGGAGGAATGTGCTTTCAAAGGAGGTAAATTTACATGGTGGAATGATAGCATAGATGAAGAAGGTATTTTTAAGAGGTTGGATAGGGTGTTGATTAATGACAAAATATAGGAATTGTTTCCAATTATGAAAATGGAAAATCTTGTAAGAAGTGGGTCTGATCATGCTCCAATGTTGTTGTAGCTTAGCAAATCAAGTGAGCAGCTGATCAGATCTTTTAGTTTTCTTAATTTTTGGCTAAATGAAGATTCATACATGGATGTTATTAAGGAGAATTGGCCTACTGATTGTGAAGGGAATCCCTTTTATCAAGTTTTATCAAAAGCTTAAGAAAACAAAGGTTGCATTGACTAAATAGAGTAAGCAAACATTTGGAAATATTTTCCAAGAGATTGCCACACTGGAGGAGGTTATTAAGGTAAGAGAACTACAGTTTGAACAAGAGCCATCAAATACTAACAGAGATAAGTGGTCAGAAGAACAAGCAGAATTAACATCTAACTAAAAAGAGAAGAAGATTACTGGAGGTAGAAAGTTGGTTTGGAGTGGTTTAAAGAATGACAGAAGAACACTAAATTTTTTCATACTATTGTCAAAGGAAGAAGAGCTAGGCTAAGAATTAAAAGAATGCAAAATATAGAAGGGAGTTGGTTGGAGTAATAGGAAGATATAGCTGAGGAAACAGAACCATTCTTTCATAAGCAATTTGAGAAACAAGAGGATGCTAAAGATTTTTCAATTCTAGATAAGTTACCAAAGTTGGTAACAGAGTCCCAAAATAAAGATTTGAAAAAAATACCAACCTTGGAAGAAGTGCATATGGCAGCCATCGTTTTAAAGAAGAATAGTGCAGGGGGTCCATATAGCATGACAGGGGCATTCTACCAAGATACATGGAGTATTATTTCAAAGAACCTGCACCAGATAATTATAGCTTTTTTTTGTGGATATGATCTTCCAAAATTTATCACTCATACAACTTTGATGTTATTGCCAAAGAAGTTAGTGGTAAGTACTTTCTCAGATCTTAGACCCATATCCCTTAGTAACTTTGTGAATAAGATATTCTATAGAATTATTCATGAAATGATTAAGGGCATTCTTCCACATATTGTGTCTGAAGAACAAGCTGGTTTTGTCTAAGGAAGGAGTATAGCTAAAAATATTTTAGTGGTCCAAGAAATAGTATCTAAGATTAGGAAGAAGGGTAAACCTCCAAACATGGTGATGAAGTTTGATATGATGAAGGCATATGACAGGATAGAATGGTTGTTTCGAACCAAAGTGTTGAGGGGAATATGTTTTTGTGAAGAGCTGAATGATATGGTATTCAGGTTACTAGCAAATAATTAGTATCCATACTGCTAAATGGTTAGCCAAAAGGGTTCTTCAAATCTACTAGAGTCTTAAGAAAGGTGATCCTCTTTCACCTACACTGTTTATCATTGCTGCAGAGGTTTTATCAAGAAGTTTGAAGGAACTCATAATCAAAAAGAAATTCAGACTCTTTGGGATGCCTAGAGTAAGTCCAAAAATCAACCACCTAGTATTTTTTAGATGACATAATCATTCTATATAAGGCAGAACTGGGAACTTTGCAGCTGGATATATCTACTTTTGAGAGATATGAATGTGTGTCATGACAGAAAATCAATAAAGAAAAAAGTGCCATCTATTTAAATGGAAGTGTTTATAATATGTAGTAGTTATGGCAGAAGTTGCAACAAGGATACTGAGACAACAGTTTTCTTTCAACTATTTGGGATGTCATATTTTCTACATGATAAAAAATAAAGTGTACTACCAGCATAACATGAATAGAATCAGTACCAAGTTGCAATCTTGGAAAGGAAATTTGTTGTCCTATGGTGGTAAAGAAGTCCTTATTAAACATGTCCTGCAAAGCACACCAATACACTGTCTCTCAGTAATGATTCCCCCTAAGAATGTTCTAAATACTATTCAGAAAATATTTACTAAATTCTTCTGGGGTAGTAATATTGGGGGAAGAGGAAGACATTGGGTTTCTTGGTCAAGTATGTGTTTACCTGAAGCAGAATGAGGACTAGGATTCAAAAAGTTGCATGATATTTCAATATCTCTCTTTTGTAAATTGTGGGGGAATTTGAGAACTAAGAAGACTATATGGAGTGAATACATGTTCAAAAAGTACTGTTACAAAGTACCATACTAAAGAGGTCATGTAGAAAGTAGGCAGTGGTTCTTAAGTATGAAAAAAAATGTTGCAAGTCAAGGAAATAATTGGTCATCTCATTATTTGGCACATCAGGAGGGGAGATGCTCATTTATGGTATGATAACTGGAGTGGACTGGGAGACTTGTACTTTCTTATAGAGAAAAGTAAGGAATGGGGTGAAAATTATCAATATTTAAGTGACTTAATGACTAATAGGAGCTGGAATGAGGAGATACTAAGGAGTCTATTTACTGATGACATAGTGGATCATGTAAAGTTCAAATTAAGAGCAGTAGAGCCAACAAATCAAAATGACAATCCAATATGAAGTCTGGAAGCAAGAGAAAACTTCTCAGTAAGGTCTGCATGGAAGTATGTGATGCAGAGAGGGGAGCCTAACAATTTTTATAAGCAACTATGGATAAAAAGGGCTACCTTTCAAAATTGTGTTTTTTATGTGGAGAATATGGAGTGTAAGGATATCAGTAGATGATACTGTTAGGAGATGGTAGATACATAGTCTTTCCAAGTGTTGGTGTTGTCAAAAGCCAGCACAAGAGACCATCTCACATGTGCTACTAAGATCTTTTTCATCTAACAGGACCTAGTCCTACTCCTCTTCTTTTGCAGGGATTAGCATACAAAGAAGGAGATTAACAGAGATAATTTATGCATAGTGGAATGCTCAAGAAAACCAAAGGGATAAATCCTATTTTAGAGAAATACCAATAATCATAATGTGGGAATTATGAAAGAGGAGGAATTCTAAGAAACATGAAGGCCAAGAGATCAGTGTGCATAGATTGATATTCAATGTTACCAAACACCTAAGGATGCTACTGAAAGTGAGAAAACTAGATCTGGAATTTGCAATAGAATGGTCATCAATCTTAAATCAGCTTAGTAAACTAAAGCCTAGAGTCAGAACCAAGGTTGTACTATGGGAATTGCTAGAGAAGGGTTGGTGTAAATACAATATCGATGGAGCATCAAAAGGGAATCCAGGAAGTAGCTCATGGGTATTTTGCTTAAGGGATGTAAAGGAAGATCTAATGTATACACAAAGAGCAATTATAGAAGACACAAATAACATGGTAGCAGAAGTTGAAGACATACTACAAGCATCTATTCGTTATAGTCAGTCAGGTCAAGATAAGGTCATTATTCAAACAGACTCACTAGCAATGCAGAAATTCTTAAGTGAGGAATGGGAAACACAATGGAAGATAGAAGGCACAGTAAACAGAATAAAGAATTTACTACAACACAAGTAAGCTCAAATAAAGCATATATTCAGAGAAGTCAATCAACTTGCAGATTACTTAGCTAATCTAGCATTTGAGCATGAGAAGTTCATACAAGCTCAAGTAGAAAGATACTTAACAGTGACAAGAAATAATGCCCATATCTGAGGCTAATTTTAGCAAAAGGATAAGGGGACTAGAAGGGCTATAATAAGTTCTTTTACATATAAATAATTTACAACCACGAAGACTGAAAAAAAATGAATGTCATAGTTAGCCTATCTACACCAGCCAGCAAAAAGGAAATCTCAGTAGATTGGGGGTCACCAAGTCAGATAAGATTCAAGCGACTGAGCTACTTGTTCCTTTTCAAATATCAATAGGTATGAGCATCCTATTATCTTCATCCCAATAATAGCTGCACATAGATAATAAATAGATGGTCAAATAAAGTATACAAGTCAAGCAGCAAGCTCATAAATGAAAATGACTTACTAGAAGGAGGAAGCAAGGTTCAGAAAATAAGACCCGTCATGTTAGTACCAAAAGAATTAGAAACATACTGAAGATTTCAACTGAGATAGTAATAAAAGAAGAATAAAAAAGGCTCTTAGTAAAAGCTTAAACACCAAAAAGAGTAAGAAGAGGAGAAACTCACTCATACAAGCTGGAATCTTCATCTCGGTGCAACCAGGGTACGATATTCACCACCCAAAGCTAAAAAAAAGAAGAAATTGAAGAATAGTGAAGTTGAACATGAAGAAAGAGGCAGATAAAGGGGGAGCTTATCTCTAAGTTCGAATTTGGAAACCCTTCTAATATTATATGTGGACTGGGTCACTTATTTGGGCCGATCCATTTATTATTTATTTGGGTCAGATTTTGGTTTTTGATTTGTAAGATGGGATGGCCCATCATGTTTTAGACTTATGAGTTATTAATAAAATCCCAAATTAAACCAAAAAAAAAATATACCATATAAAATATCCCTATTTAGTTAGACTTCAACTTGTCATAATCAAGCAAAGATCTGAATTAAACAGCAAGACCAAATTAACTAGATTAAACTCTTCTTTCTTTATCTTTTGGTCATGATATATTTTCATCTTCTCTTTATAAAGATCTGAACTTTCATAAGCTTTCAAAAGAAACTCATACAACTTTTTCAATTTATCAAGCCTCAAGTTAGAGGTATCATACCTATTCAAATTCAACTTCCTGAGCGCCCACATGCTTTGTGCTCAATATTAACCGACAAATGACATGATTTTTCACATACAAGATAATAAGAAGGCATATCTATATGGATCTTAAAAGTAGTTTGGTATGCCTATAAATCATCATCAAACTTTCTAGACCAATCCATTTTATTTGCATATAATTATTTGCAAGGATTATATTTATCTTCTAATTAGAGAACTCGACTTGTCCAATAGATTGTTTGATGATAAGGTGTTGCCACTATATGCTTCACATGATATTTCTCAAGTAGGTCTTAAAAAATAACCAATTATAAAATGAGATCCTACATTACTATTGATTGCTTTTGGGGTACCAAACCTCAAAAGGATGTTGCACTTTAAGAATGTTGTGATACTCTTTCCATTAATATTGGGAAGCAAAACTACCTATAACCACTTGGACACATAGTCAACAACTACAAGTATGTACTTTATCCCATTCAAGCTTGCAATTGGTCCCATAAAATCAATACCATAAACATCAAACAACTTAATCACTAAAATTTATCTTCTAATCATTGTATTTATCTTCTAATTAGAGACCTCAACTTGTCCAATAAATTGTTTGATGATAAGGTGTCTCCACTATATGCTTCACATGATATTTCTTATGTAGGGCTTAAAAAAACAACCAATTATAAAATGAGAACCTACATTACTACTATTGCTTTTGGGGGTACCAAACCTCAAAAGGATGTTGCACTTTAAGAATGTTGTGATACTCTTTCCATTAATATTGGGAAGCAAAACTACCTCTACCCACTTGGACACATAGTCAACAACTACAAGTATGTACTTTATCCCATTCAAGCTTGCAATTGGCCCCATAAAATCAATACCCTAAACATCAAACAACTTAATCACTAGAATAGGGGAGAGATAAAGTTTATGCTTTCTTGATATGCCTACCTTCCTTTGGTATTTGTAGTATGACCTTGCATAATTATGAATATCTTGATAAATAGTTGGCTAATAATACGCACAGTACAAAATCTTATGGGCTATTTAGATGTCACTATGATGACGCCTAATAGGAGACGAGTGACATGACTCTAGTATGCTCATCATCTCTGCCTCAGGCACACATCTATGAATCATCCCATCTATGCAAATATAGAACAAGTATGGCCATCCCAAAAAAAATTAGCAAAATCTGCAAAACATGAAATTAAGTATTGTGATGCATCTAATACATGCTCATCCAGAAAAGTATTATCAGCATCGATCTCATCTTTTAGTTATTACATTGCCTCTTTTTAAAGTCATGACAAGTAATTAGCCACTTGGTATTCAGTCCCTTTTTTTATCCTTGACCTCAATGTCAAGTTCTTAAAATAAAAGTTCCCATCGAATCAACCTAGGATTGCATATTTCTTCGCCATAAGGTACCTAATATCTGTGTGGCCAGTGTGCATAGTATCTTTAATGCTAAGCAAGTAGAATCTAAACTTGCCAAAACTAAAAGCCACAACAAACAACTCTTATTCCATTATAGTGTAATTTTTTTTAGTTGGATTAAGTTCTTTGACAACATAATAGATAGGACTGAGTGTATTTTCATTCCTTTGGCCTTAGACTACTCTTAGCGCAACTCAACTAGCATCACACATAATCTCAAAAGGCATTGACTAGTTGAGGGAAACAATGATAAGGGTCGATATCAACTTTTCTTAATGCAATAAAATGCTTTAAGACATGTATCATCAAACATGAACATCACCTCCTTCTCCAACAACTTGTAAAAAGGACATGCAATTTTAGAGAAATTTTTTATGAACCTACGATGAAATTCTACATAACCGAAAAAGCTTTAAATATCTTTGGTGGGGGCAATTTTTTAATCACTACATAACCTCAATCATTTTTTAGATATTTTATGACCAATGAGAGCACCTTTATTTAACATAAATGATGCTTTCAAAATTACGCACCAAATTATAGTCCTCACACCTCCTAAAAACTAGGGACATGAGCTAAATAATTATCAAAAGAGTCACCTACCACCGAAAAAATCATCCATGAATATCTCAATAGTGCCCTCTACATGTAAGAGAAGATACACATTGTATAATTCTGAAAGGTAACTGGTGCATTACATAATCAAAAAGGCATCCTCTTGAAAGCAAATGACCCATATGGACAAGTGAAAATGGTCTTCTCTTAGTCTTTGGGAGAAATAAAAATATGAATTTATCCAAAATAACCATAAGAAAAATAATACCATTCTCTACTAGCATGATGGCCTAATATTTGATCCACAAACGACATTGGAAAATGATATTTTTAGTTCATGCATTCAGATTCCTATAATCCATGTATACTTTCCAGCATGTGGTCTCATTTGAATAAACTTATTCTTCGCATTAGGAACCACAGGGATTCCATATTTATTTGTAACACCTTAGACCAGCCTTACCCATTTACTATATAAAATAGTATAAACGACTCCTGAATCCAACCACTTGATGATTTTTTTTTGACAACCTCTTGCATAAGTAGATTCATATAATGAATGAAGTCACGATCTGTGAAATTAGTCGATGGTCAGTGGGATCTAATGTAATATTAGAACTACAAGTTAGAAGTTTTATTTAGATATTAATAAAAATATTCACGAGTTGTGAATCCCATCCATGGTCTTCAGAACCCAACTGTGGATCAGATTCTAAGATCTTAGAAAATTTCATCAAGAGACCATGAATAGCAGAATAGTTTATGGAATTCATTCCAAAGTCCATAAAACTAGTTGTGGACTTTATTCCATAATATTAGAAAAAATCTTCCATATATCTATAACTCAAACCACAAATCGTAGATGGGAACTACAATACGTGGAGTGACTCGTGGACAAAAATTTTGAACAATATTTTAAAAAGGGTATTTTTATTTTTTTTCTATCCCATTACCCTATCCCACGATGTTCGAACCTTCAAAAGTTATAAATATTAGATCCTTAAGTTAATTATTCTAGTATTCTCCCCAATCAAGTCAAGAGAAAGTTCTTTAAACAATCAAAGGATTTTTATTCCAATCAATTCCAGTATAATCTTGTCAAAATTATCATCTTCAACCAGTACATAAGAATTTAGTGATGGATTTCTTTCATCCTCATGTCCAACTATTTTAAATTTATGTGGAATTATGGTCAAACTAGGGTTTCCATTATCAAATTAGTAAAGATCTTTCCCTTATACGTTATTTTGAATTGCTATGAAAGAATTTTATGATCTTTAACTATAATGTAACTTCCTGATTATGATTTAAAATTCATATTCTTTTAGAATGATATAGAAAAATATAAACCTTATACTTAAAAGATATATATATTTTATATGTAAATTTAGCCATAAGATTTATGATACAAAATTGAGCAGAGGGTGACAATAAAAAATTATACAAACATGTTGAGCAAACACTTACTCTATGATTTAAGTTATGTTATATGATATAATATGAGCATTATAGTCTTGAGATAATTATTTAGCATCGAGAGGGCATGGATTTAGATAACACGTTATGTTATATGATATAATATGAGCATTATAGTCTTGAGATAATTATTTAGCATCGAGAGGGCATGGATTTAGATAACACAAGCCCCATAACTACGTTTCCAACATAGGATTTATCCCAAGAGTCTCAGTTTTGTATCTACTTGACATATCCTAAAATCAGGCCATGTCGTAGGGGCACCTAAAGCCCATATAAGTTGGAGGTCACCCCGATAACCCAACCTAATCATAATCACAACAACTACAAGGGTCGGGGAATCCCGACCTTATTATAAGATAGCGACACAAGCCAAATAGTCAAAACTGAAACAATATCTAACAATTCATTAATGGCAACAGTGTAGCCAATATTACCGAGTCCACAGTCATCCACAATACCTCTATACAAATCCACAGTCTAAATATATGAACATATATCGGGACATACCCCCGATAATAGCCAACATCAAGTCTAAAACATAAGGTAAAGAAACTATGAAATATGTGCCTTCCGAAGAATGAAAGTTTACTACTTCAATATCATACACGATCCGTGTGAATACTTAGTCACTGGATAGGAAAAGAATATGAAGCTCCAACCTCTATGTCGCATGGGGACATAGAGTCCAGAGATGATTAGCGGTTGGAGCACTAGCATGTAACCCAAAGATAAGGATAAAATAGTACATTTGTTCAAATCCATGCCAAACCATCATATTCGATCACATTTACATAAATATAGGCATATATGAAGATACAGTACATATAGTTACACATCGTGCCAAACTATGGAACAAGTCATAATATGCATTCTTAAATCATTCATTCATGCAACATGGAGTGAAGGGCTTCCCAACCTTTCAACCTTACATTTTAGCCACATAGAGTTTCTATGTTACAATAGGCAAGTAGACACGAACCTCAAACCAACACATCCTATATGATAGGTGGACATGAACCACAAACCAACATACCACATATAGTAAGTGGACATGAACCATGAACTAACATACCTCTTATGATAAGTGGACACGAACCATGAACTGACATACCTCTTATAATAAGTGGACACTAACCACGAACTGATATACCTCTTATGGTAAGTGGACATGAACCACGAATCGACATGCATCTTATGGTAAGTGGACACAAACTAGAATCGGCATACCTTATATGGTAACTAGACTCGGACCATAAACCAACACATACCTTATATGGTAAGTGGACTTGGACCAAAAACCAACACGCCTTGTTTAACGCTCTAAAAATCTATCCCGAGACATCACACGGTGCTTAGAACCTTGAGTGATCCCAAGCTAACCCTACTACTGGCATAACTCATAAGGAACTGAATAATATGTATAAAATGACTGAGATTACTGTGCAGAAACATAATAATGATGGAATCTGGGAAAAATATAATACTTATATAACTTCTACATTTTGATGAAATATGAAAGAGGGACTGGAAATACATAACTCTAGTTGACATCTGTGAAGCCTTTATTATACTGACTATAAATAGCAGGGATGCGACTCCAACTATCACAAATCAATACATATGAAAAAAGAGAAAAAGGTACATCAATAATATCTAACTAAAGTCCCCAAAGTAGGAGGACTCCTCATCTGGTGGCTAGAATCTCTGATCTGTCTAAATATTGTATACATGCTACAATTGATCTAATACCTACATTATGAGATAATGTAGCACATAGACATATATGTGGATCATTACTTTAAGGATGTACTGAGTATATGAGTGGTGAATACATACGTAAAAACATCATCTCATCATCATAATTTGCAAAACAATGCATGCTAAATGTAAATGACTCACATAAGTTGGAATATCTGAAATACTAAAAATAATAATCATGAGAAGCAAATCAAACTTTATAAATATAGTGAGTCATAACATTCAGTTCTAAAAGTTGTATTTTTATTCTCCCTTTAAATCATGTTATCAAAGTGTAGAAAGGGCTCACTCTAAATCTGAAATCCGAAAACCGAAAACTGTAGTTAATATCTTTCTGTAAAACATAGCTTGAGTAAAACTTGTGAGCCTTAACACTTAGTTTTTCTGAAAGTTGTTCAGTTACTCTTTCTGTTCTAGAATCTGTAGTCTATAAGCTTTAAAACTTTAAGGAAAATACATTATCTAAAAAGTTATTCATTATTTTATACTAGCAGGGAGTTTCTCTTAACCGACATAAACCATGCAAGCTACATGGAGTCCAACGTCTCGTCATCCTAAGGAGGAAACCTCACATTAGGGAGAGGTGTCATACTCTTTCCATGGAGTATAACCTCAACTTAAGTGGTCACTATCTCTGCCTATGTGGGCACTTTAATCTCAATCCTACGGTGGCATATAGTTTTAGGGGATGAAACCTTGGAAATATACCCAACTTAGTGCTAAATACTACTCCTTTTTTATTTGCTACACACATCTCATTGGAAATATACTTTTAAAAATAATCTCATGGTTTATAATGTAAACCAATTATATATATCTGTAATTCAAAATAAACTCTGAAAAGTGGATTCCAAAATTCAACGGGGGATCCGAAGATCAAATACTTTTCATTTAACTCAAAATATACTAATCTCAGGGTGCTCACAAGTTCTTGAAATATAAATGCTCAAATTAGGGTCTAATAACCCATGTCTCAAACTCATGAAATTTTATATTAAATCATCATGTTCAACAGGCTTTCTTGAAAACACTTCAACCATATAAAAATACTAAAATCAAGAATCACAAATACATGCTTAAACTCAATCGAAAATCCGAAATCAATATCTAATAACATACTCGTGGTATTCAAAATCATAAAGAAGCATTCTTTAACTAGAAACAAACGTGGAATTTCGTAATTCAATAATATCATGCTCAAAATCATCAATAAGATACTTTTGGGTATAAACTAAATCTCAAACATAAGAAATTTGCTTAAAAACATAATTTCGGGCACAAGGACAAAAGGATTGTCCTTATTGAAACCCCACATACCTTAATTGATGATCTTAGATGAGAAGCTTGAATCTTTGATTCCTATGATGCTTCTGAAGATGAGTTCTTAGAGTTCTTGAATATGTTGTCCTGGGAATCCTCCATCTAAAGTTTTCTTGAAGAATCTATGGTGGAATTTGGTTACTTGAAGAAGGGGCTTTTGGTTTCTAGGGTTTTGCTTTTGAAGAGAATGGTGAATAATGAGCATAAAGTGCTTAGAATAAGCTTAAATCTTATGTTTGGATGGATTGGGGCCTTAGAAATTGACCAAAATGCCCTTTTTAAACTGCAAGTCAAAACTGAAAAATGCAACATTTTTTTCCAATTTGGTTGGCCACCGCGACGCGCCACAATTGCGGTGGCTCACTAGAAAAGGATGTGAGAACTGGGTATTCTCTGCGACGCGGAGCTATCGCGGCACCCTATAGTTTTTGCCATTTTGGCTACTGGCGCGACGCGCCACCATCGCGTTGAGCTACTGGAAATCGACAATTGGGAATTTAGACCTCTACACAACATGCCAACATCGTGGAGGTACACTGGAATTGACAATTATGAAATTGTCCTTCACCGCGACATGGTGGTCGCTCAGGTGGGATACTGTCAACTTAAAAATGTCATAACTCCTTCACCGAGTGTCAGAATTGGGCGAATTTGGTATCGATTGAAAGCTTATTCAATTTCCCACACAATGAAAAGTCGAAATATTAAAAATTCAACATGAAATAAATATTATTCATTTTTGGAAGCTATCCCTTAATATTCTAGGAATGAATTTAAGCTAGGAAAAGTATGGTGTATTACACCTTGTATGGTAAGTGTACTTGGACCACAGACCCATACACCGCCTACGTTAAATAGAATCTATCCCTCCTTAATCACGTATCAACATCCATACCCTTAAACACATAAGGACTAAAAGCCATTTAAGTAATTCTAGCCACCAAGGCTACATATCAACATCATAGACAACTACATGGTCTTTTCTGACCCAAATAAACCATTGATCGTATAGAAACACGATGGAAGTTAATTTATGGTCACCAAGACCTCTACAAACCTATCATTACTCATTACCATTCTTATACACACCCTTTTTATTCAAACACAACTCAAGTTCGTGTTTTAGGGACAATGACTCCTTTAGCCAACCAACTAACAAAGACATCCCCTTACTCTTCACATGGCCAACAAGGCCTCACTCAAACATTTACCAAATGTTCACACTCATTAACAACATCATATCTCATTCATTTCCATAAGACCAATACCATAGATACACATTTGACCATCACAAAGCCATTTAACCACTAGTCACTCCAATGGGAAAAATGCCTTAATTTAATTCATCATCAATTCAATTTATGGTTATCAATACCCACATAACTATTCACATATCATTAGCAAACTTATACCATATTATCTCAACATTTTTGGTTTAACACACTATTCAAATTCATATTCATATTTTGGGGGCTTCAATCACTTATTAGTCATTAACCCAACAAGATCATCAATTATATAACACATGGCTCACAATACCTTCATGATATCATTTATTAATCATTCATGCCTATTGGTTCATTTCCCTAATTCAAAACATCACCAATATGTAACTAGATAATTCACTTAGACATTCTCACAAATACCTTGTGTGCATACGTTTAACAACGCTATTTTCTTGGTAGAAATCATCAAGATTAGAGTTACTCAAGACCCTCATGTTAAACCACGTACAACAAGCACCCACATATGTAATTCATCATCAATATCATGTATAAACACAAGTCTAAGCAATAAAGAACATTATTCATCATTAGGCAATAAAACCCTTTTCATTTGATTTCAAAATCACCATGTACAATTACTAATCCAAGTGTAAAATAGGTGGGTTTAGAGTTATTTAACAAGGGGAAGAGTTACATGCCTTAAATAAGATGATTCACCAAGAACTTGACTCCTCTTTATCTTTTAGATGAGCACCTTCCAAACTCTAGCCTCCAATCTTGTTCCAAGAACTTTGAGAGTGTTTGAGAGAGAGTTTAGGATATTAGATCCGCTCAAAATATGCTCAAGGAGGACATATACACTTATATAGTGAGAGGGCTTAGTGTTTAGGGTGTAGAAAATGACCATGAGGCCCTTGGTTAAATGCTGAAAATTGGACCCGTCCAGGGGTACGACTCACCATACGACCCACTAAGGGAATCGTACCCTTGGGTACGAGTGGTACCCTGTCTCATACCCTAGGCTTCTTCTAGTCACACGCACTACTATGGGTACAACCATACACCCTTGATTCATATCCAAACGGTAAGACTCACCCTTAACTCGTATGCTCTACTCATAACAAAAACAGTCCGCTCTACACCAAGCTTCAAGACACCTGTATACGACCCATATAGGTACAACTCATATACTTAGGTACGATTGAGGGAGGGTCACTCGTATAGTGGATAATATAATATTCTCCTAGGCTTCTCAAGATATGAGAGGGGATGAGAGAGTGGATAGGAATCGTATCCAAGGGGTACGAAGGGATTGTCCAATAGTATCTTGGACAACACGCTCAAAACCAAAAAAAAATTCAAAGCCAAGATCTTGGGTATTTCATTCTCAAACACTTAGTATCATTCATCCTTGAATGACGGGTAAGGAAAGCAAAAAGACAAGTTAACAAATTATTGTATATCAAAACATCTTTCAAATGAGTTAGAATCAAGCACACAACAAAGACTCAACACAACACATATCGTGATCATTCAATTCAATATTCATTTCACTTGGGGATTCAAACCCATCATTTATCAAGGCCACTTGGCTCCTTCAAATTTTAGGGACTCGAACACATCAATTTTCGAAAGTATAAAAAAACTCAAGCATTGGGAACTTTAATCCCTTGTATAACCAAGGATGAATAAATTCTAAACATCGGGGTCTTCAACCCATTGTCTATAAAAGACATAAACCAAGCTAGGAACACCAACATATATCTTAAGCATGAGTTTCTGGAATGGAAAGTAATTGCGGATAATTGGACTTCATGTCCTTCTCCGCCTCCCAAGTAGCTTCCTCAAACTTTTGGTTCCCCCATGGAACCTTTACTGAAGCCACTACTTTTGGGATCAACCTTTGAGCTCTTAGGATAATAGACGAACCTTTCTTTAGCCACTAAAGAAACGTCTTCTCGTATAATTATCAACTCATTAAGAAATTTTAAGCATGACCGTATGGGTACAACAATCTAAGGAAGCATAGCACGAATGGAATCAATCCACCCCTAAATAATATCAAACACAATCAGGTCCACCTCTATTAATCAATAAGACTTTCTTTATTACCAACTGCTACCCACACCCCTTATAGACTCCTTACAACCATGGAGTCTCTTATTGAGGTAGAAACAGAAAAAGAAGTCCAAATGACTCAGGACCAAATTGAAATACACAATCACAAACAGGATCGAACATACTAAGCAAAGAATACATGACACCGGTAAAGAGTTTTTCAACATACCCATAATAATATTCGAAGACACCTCAGAATCCTAATGAGTAGTAAATGCATACAAGCGACTCCGGCCAATGCTGATACCAGAAATAGAAGTAGAAATAACACCTTTCAATGCAGGAGTAGATGAAGTAGCAATAGGGGCTCTTTCAGCCTGAGTATCCATGAGAAAAAGGCACTTTTTCTACATGTGCCTAATCTAACCACAGTAAAAACATGTATTCTTTTTATTCTCACACTCACCACGGTGATACTAGCCACAGAATCTACAAGAATGATAGGTCAACTCTGATTGGGACCCACTAGCCTAAGAATCACCACTCACCTAATTTATCCTCCTAGGCAACCTACCACTAAACTGTTGGCCCTTACTTAGCTCAAAAGGCTGAGACCTCTTACCTTTTCTCTCACTAATCTTACCCTATTTCTTTTCTCTTCCTCCACTTATTGCATATACATAACTGATACACCCAAATTACACCTCTCTTACGAGAGAGTAAGTGGTCGCTGTCAAATATATAACCCAACTCGGTTGGGGTCAAATCGCACAGGAAATATGGTGCTAATTAAGTTGTATGCAAATTAGTTGACTTTTAATCATTTGTTTTCGTAAAATAAATAGGGGAATTTGATTCAGTTCACAAATTAATGGTTTCAGTTTAATAAGATGAAATATGTGTAGTAGTATTCAAATTCAGAGAAATAGCAAGCTAAGGTTATGTCCACCTTGTAGTTTTTAATACTTTCTAACTATGGGCTTTACGAATTCATACATGCATCGTGCTTACAGAGAAACGTATTGTATTTAATAACATAATCCTAGTATTTCTCAACCATCAAGGACAAATTCACTTTAGTTCTCTCGAATCAAAAGTGTTTACAAAAACAATACAAAATCTCCAAGTAGTTAATCCTGTTAAGGCGTTAATATATGAAATAGGGGTTGGAAATCCTATTTTCTTGTCACTACTCTCTTTTCCGAACCTCAACCTTTCTATCTAACAAGTTGAGTTTTAAGGTACATCCTCTATGTTTGCAACCTCAAGAATTCAAGATCAATGAAGAAAGTATGATATAAGAAGGTCAATTTATGATGAATTCAAAACCCAAAGTAATAGATTATATGTTACAAGGATTCCATAACCCTAACTAATAAACTTATCTACTCATGAATAAAACGAGAATCACAATATAAATATTCACTATACCAAAAAGTGAACACAATCTTGGTGAAGAAGATAAAGTTGCATGTTTTCCCCTCAGTGCTAATCCGCCACTCTCCAATCCAAAATAATACAGTATAATGAATAATGATAAATTTTCAACATCAAGTCTTTTTAATAATCTTTTCTCACATAATTTCCTTCTAAGCCCCTAAACTAATTATAAATGACAAATTAGTTTTGGACATAGTTTTTAGGCCATATTTTATCCACACTGCTACTCTCTCTTGTGTCATATGCCATCCGCATTCCATAGTCCCATTATATCTCCATCTACCATATTAATACCTGAAATAGTACTAATCACATCGGTTAGCTCAATCACATAAAAGTAGAGTAAAAACATAAGAAACTAGGCACTTTGTTCTCCAAACTTAGATACACTATAGGTAAGTTATGGTTCTTAGGCATATAAATACACCCAAGATCAACAACCAACCTACAGATGTTCATATCATTGATCAATAAAGTCGCCTGACTCTCAAGGACCAGTTTGGGAGATAGTCCCAAAAAAATAAAGTTGCCTTACTCTCAAGGACCAATTTGGGAGATAGTCCCAAAATGAATTTACACATCCTAGATCTCATGCTAGAAACCATCTCAGGGGCATACCTCGACAATTGATAAAATTTTAAGGCATACTCCTTAATGGACATCCTACCTTTCCTCAAATTCACAAACTCTTCTGTTTTTGCTTCTCTCAACTCTTGAGGAAAGAAACGATCAAGAAAGACACTAGAGAAATCTTCCAAATCCACCAGACTAGCACCCACACCTCTAGAAATCTCCCACTCTTTGTACCATTGGTATGCTACATCCTTTATTTGGTAGAAATCAAACTCAACACCTTCCACCTCTGACACATGCATAATCTGGAAGATCTTCTCTATTTTATTAATTAAACATTAGGGATATTCCTCAACTTTTACACCTATAAATAAAGAAGGGTGAAACTTCATGAATTGGACAACCCTTGTGGCATTAAAGGATGTAGTAAAAGAAACACCACGCCTAAATTAAGAAGCTACCAATTGGGTCAAGAGGTTGATAGAGCGATGAAACTCAGCATTAGATGCATCCCTTTGAAGGGACTAGGGAGGAGCGTCACTCTCATAAAAAAAATTGGTGGGGACAAATAGAACCCCATGAGGATGGTCAGATGCCGCAACCCTAGCCTAGGTTTCAACCCCATAAATTGGATGAGCTCCATCCATATTGTCCCAAATCAGGACTGAAGGATTTGCCTGAGTATCAGATCTCCTTGGAGGCATGATCTAAAAGATAGCAAATAGAAATCAGAGGAGTCCAAGACCTTAGACTATATATCTTAAGATTGAAACACAAGAAAGGGAAACATTTCCTAAAATGTCTAATAGCTTTTCTTTTTATAAGTATGGCACGTTTCACACCCATAAAAGAGACTCCACTTGACACGGTATTGTGGATACCCAACTGACCATGAACCTAGGCTCTGACACCAACTTTACACATCCTAAAATTAGGCAATGTCGAAGGGTCATCTCAAGCCCACATGAGCCAGAGGTCGCCCTAATAACCAAACCTAATCATCATCACAATAACTACAAGGGTCGGGGAATCCTGACCTTATTATAAGATAGTAGAAATGTAAGTCTAATAGTCAAAACTTAAACAATATCTAACATTTCATTAACGACAATAGTCTAGCCAATATACCCAAGTCCATAGTTATCCACAATACCTCTATATAAATCCGAAGTCTAAATATATGAACATATGTTGGGACATGCCCACGACAATAGCCAACCTCAAGTCTAAAACATAAGGTAAAGAGACTATGAAATAAGTGCCTTCCAAAGAATGAAAGCTCACCACTTCAATGTCACACACGATCCGCCCGAACACTTGGTCACTACATAGAAAAAGAAAATGAATCTCCGACCCCTATGTCACATGGGGACATACCGTTTAGAGATGGTTAGCACTTGAAGTACTAGCATGTAACCCAAGGATAAGGATAATATAGTACATTCATTCAAATCCATGTCAACCCATCACATGCAGTCACATTTACCAAGAACCTACAATTTTTTTACGGTAAGTAGACATGAACCAAAATCAACAAACCTTATATGATAAGTGGACTCAGACCACAAACTAACACACTCTTTATATGGTAAGTGGACTTACACCACAAACCAACATGCCTTGTATTTTAAGTGGACTTGGACTACAAACCTACACACCTCCTATGGTAAATGGACTCTAGCCCTCTTTAATCACGTATCAATATCTATACTATTCAACACTTAAGAACTTAAACCCATTTAAGTAATTATAGCCACCAAGGCTACATATCAACATCATAGACAACTACATGGTCTTTATCGACCCAAATAAACCATTAATCGTATAGAAATATGAAGCAAGTTCATTTATAATCACTAAAACCTCTACGAACTGATCATTCCTCATTACTATTCTTATACACACCTTTTTCATTCAAACACAATTGAAGTTCATATTTTAGGGACTATGACCCCTTTAGCCAACCAACTATCAAATTCATTCCCTTACTCCTTTCATGGAGAACAAGGCCTCCATCAAACATTTACTAAATGTTTAGACTCATTAACAACATCATAGCTCATTCATTTCAACTAGAACAATACCATAGATACATATTTGACCTTTATAAAACCATTTAAGCACTAGTCAATCCAATGTACTAAATGTCTTCAATTTATCGTAAATTAAATTAATAGTCATCAAGACCCATATAACCATTCAAATTTTATTATCAATCTTATACCACATTCTTGCCACATTTTAGTTTAACACACTATTCAAATTTATATTCATGTTTTCGGGGGTTTCAATCCCTTTTTACTCATTAACCCAACTAGATCATCAATTATATAATACATGGCTCACAATACCTTTATGATATCATTTATTAATCATTAATGCTTATTGGGTCATTGCCCTAATTCAAAATATTACCAACATGTAATTATACAATTCACTTAGATATTTTCACAAGTACCTTATGTGCATACCTTTAACAAGGCTATTTTCATAGTAAAAATCATCAAGATTAGGCAACAAAACCCTTTTTCATTTGATTTCAAAATCACCATGTACACTTACTAATCCAAGCGCAAAATACATGGGTTTAGATTTATTTAACATAGGGAAGAGTTACCAATTTTAAAAAAGATGATTCACCAAGAACTTGACTCATCTTTATTTTCTAGATGAGCACCCTCTAAACCCTAGACTCCAATCTTGTTCCAAGAACTTTGAGAGTGTTTGAGAGAGAGTTTAGGATATCAGATCCGCTCAAAATATTCTCAAGAAGGACATATAAACTTAATAGTGAGAGGGTTTAGGGTGTAGGAAATAACCACAGGGCCCTTGGTTAAAATCTAAAAATTAGACCCGTCTAAGGGTATGACTCACCATTTGACTCACTAAGGAAATTGTAACCTAGGGTATGAATGGTACCCTAACTCATACCCTAGGATTCTCCCAGGTCACACACTCTGTTAAGGGTACAACCATACTCTCTTGGGTCTTGTCCAAAGATTATGACTCACTTCTAACTCGTATGCTTAACTCGCAACAAAAATAGTCCACTCTATACTAAGCTTTAAGACACCTCTATATGAGTCACCTTGGTATGACTCATATACTTAGGTACGATTGAGAGGAGGGTTACTCTTATAGTAGATAGTATACTATCCTTCTAGGATGCTTAAGATACGAAAGGGGATGGGAGACTGGATATGACTCATATTTAAGGGGTACGAGTGGCTTGTCTAATTGTATCTTTGAAAACATTCTCAAAACCAAAAAAATTTGCAAGACCAAGATTTTGGGTATTTCACTACATGTTCATGATCCTATACTTAGTTAGGTTGGGAGAACTTTTCCAGAGTGGGTGTAAAATATTGGGCATAATTCAATCTCATGGTGTTTATCATTTATAAGAAACTCCTCATATGAGTAAACCTTATAATGATATTATTATCTATGTACACATGAAATATTTTCCATAAAGACTTTAGCCATAAATACTTTCCTCATGTTTTTAGTTGTTAGAGATATTTCAAATGATTTTCCCATGACTCATGTCTTATCATCTTCTCCTTCATTATCATCTTCATCTTCTTCTTGTCGATCATTTGTTATTGTTGTTGTTGGTGGTGGTGGTATAGCGCTACTGTTACGATCTGACCAATTTCTTAGGTCAAATTTTATTTACTACATCACTTTTCACTTTGGCATTACTTCATAGGTGACTTTGGTAAGTAAAATTATGATTTTCATTGGTATTTATCATCTGGGTACACTTTTATTTTTCCAACAATGGATAAAACCTCAATTATGAATCCAGCATAAGTGCCCATAATTTAAATAGATCAATCATCTGGTGCATCAGATGAGTAATCTGTTGCAATAAAAGATTTATCTGTTGCATCAAACTATTTATTTATTGCATCATTATATTATCTATTGTATCAGACATATTATCTGTTGTATCAAGATGTTTATCTGTTTCACTAGACTAATTATCTGTTGCATTAAAATGTTTATCTGTTGCACCAAACTAATTATTTGTTGCAACGAATGATTAATCTATTTGAAACAACACAAAATAACTGTTTTAGGCTACTCTTTATATGTTTTAATGATCAACTTTCCAGATCTATGATATCTATATATGATACCTTGTGTATCAATAAATTCCATTATATTAACTGTATTTTGCACTTTATCCTTTCATAATGTAGATTCAGGTACTCGAGCTTAAGGTCTGGTGTTGGATGTTTGGTAGCACCTGACATTCAACAAATTGATGATGTCTTCTATCCTCCAATCGACGTAGAGTTAATTATAGATATTTCTTTATTCTAGCTTAGAAATGTGTCATAGTAAAGGTATTTATAGGTCCTTGACCCAGTTTACTCTTATGTTTAGTAGTAGAGGATTTACTATTGAACAATTATATAGTAGATGGCATTATTTTGTTGCTTTAGGTATGTTTCCATAAGATTGCCTCTTTTATATTTAGTACATTATATTTTTTACGTTTTTTCTTCAATTTGGATATTTATTTTATTCAATAGACATCTTATGCCAAGGTTCCTCCCTGACCATTATTGAGATGCTAATTATCGCTTGTGGCTTTGGTATAGACTTTGCTGGTGACATGTAATGACCCTCCAGGTAATTTTCCATAATTCTGCTTAATTTTTGCCGTTAGAGCTTCTCCGTTGTTGCCTTAAGTCATTTAAGACTTGCTGGTACTGATAGTTCGGTTACTAGGCAGTTCGTTTGATTCTTAGAGTCAATTTCCCATTTAGAAGTATTTGTCGGTTCCAAATGGCCACCGAGCAAAAACTTTAATAAAATGATCTTGGATACAAATTTCAACTACGCCAATAGCTTTGGAATATTATTTTAGTCTAGGAAGATCTTTGGTTCGTGTCTCAACACACTTGAGCTCATTTCAACATATTGGTTGGAAAGTTGAAAATTGGAAATTTAGGTATGGGGTATACAATTGGTATAAATGACATTGTAGGGAAAATCCTACTTTACCAATGCATCTGAAACGTCGAATTTAGTGGGGTTACATAGTTCATTTGCAAAAATTAGAGTTCGAGTGAGTTTCAAAAGTCAAAAACATGTTTTAACTTTCCTGGTACTGAAGAATGGTGATTGTGGCCCATATGATGGCTATCACATCATCAAAATTTCAAACCCTATGATGTCGATTAGAGGCACCTCTATGCCTGTAGGGGCTATAAATAGGTTCATGAATTTGGCCATTTTTACTTCACCTTGAGACCTGGAAACCCTAGAATGATGTGTTAACTTCAAATTGAGTCTTGGGTGTGAGTTTGTGATGTTGGGCGTATTTACACGCCTAAAGCACTATAATTTACCCATATTTTAGCTAAGTTTTAAGGACAAAATATATAATTCCTGCACTTTTAGTCCTTTTTCCTGTAAGTGAGCTAACCAACATGACTAGCATGTTTTCAGGTATAAATGAGGAAGATTTCAGCATTTTATGGACCGTTGGGCAGCAAAGGAAACTTCATGTAAGAAGGAAGACAGCTTCTGGAAGCTTGTGGACTGAAAGTGATGCATGGAAAACTTATCCCTGGCAAAAATAGTAATTCTAAATACTTGGGGATCAGCAGTAACCTAGTAGGAATATGACAAGGATAAAAACCCTATTTCAGTAGGACAAGGATAAAAACCCTATTTTAGTAGGACTAGGACAAGGATGTTATAAAAACCCTATTTGCTGAATTTTTCAGCATTCATTCTATTTTCTATTCAATTTTATTTTTCTTTTATTCGACATTTAGTACTATTCACGTTACTTTCTTACAGAGAAAGCACGGCTCTTGTGATCAACGTGAGATCTTTCAAGCTTTGGTACAGTGATGATGTTTATTGTGATCTCCGTTGCACTCATGAGTAGCTAAACTTCTCTGTTAGGGTTATGGAAGCCTTATGATATACTATCTATTACTATGAGTTTGTGAATTCTTGATACGTATGCTACTTATATCATTACTCTCTTCATCTTAATTACATTCTTGTGGTTGCAAACATATAGAAACGCCAGTATAGCATTAACTTGTTCGAGAGAAAAGTTACATGTCTGGAAAAGAGAGTGTGACAAGGAAATAGGGCTACCAACCCCTGTTTACACGTTAGTGCCGTAACTGGATTAACCTCTTAGAGAGTTTGTACCGTTAGTATACACTTTAAGCTCGAGAGAGTTAAAGTGAAATAATCTTAGATGGTCGAGAGACACTAGGATTTACCATTAGAATACAAACCTCTATAAGTGCATGCATGTCTGAATTTCGCAATACTAATAGTCAATAGATAAGTAGAACTCATAAGGTGGACATAACCCTAACTTATAATTCTCATTGATTAAAATCTACTAAACAAAGCTTTCTGTTTTTACTTTGTTTACATTAATTCACGTCAAAATTAAATCCCCCCTTTTCGTAGAATTTTCGACCAACAGTCTACTAATAGTTGCAAACTTAGTAACCGAGTATTCCCTGTGGGATTCGACACCCAACCCAGTTGGGTTCTATATTTGACAACGACCGCTTACACTCTTACGAGAGCTATAGTTTGAGCGTTATCAAAATTTGGCGTCGTTGCCGGGGAATACGGTTGTCAACTAAGTTTGTGATAGTTACTAGACCCTTTGGTCAATGATTCTCAGATTTTACTTTTAGTTGTTGTTTTTGTTTTATTTAGGTTTTGTTCAGTGCATGCCAAATACTCGAATTTCTGGTCAGCCATTATTACCCATAAATCCTGAACCACAACTTATTGGCAGAATGGATGCACAATGTGACATTGATAGAAGGGCTTCTCAGCAAGATCAGGCCAGATTAGCTACATTGGCTGCTGCTCAAGTGCATCAACAGAATATTGATAACCCAGGGCGAGCAACAAATCCTGATGATGAGGACCTGGGTGATGATGAGTTACTAAACCCAAGACATGCTGATGAGGTGGCGACACCTGCAAACAGAAGAGATCATCAAGCTAGATTTAGGCATGATCGTCGAGCTGTGCAGGTTTCTTTTGATGATGATGATGACGATCTAGATGGGGCTGGTGCCACAACGGCTATTATTCCTCCTCCCTTGTCTCCTGGAGCCAAGTTCAAATCACTAGCACCATGATTCAGCTATTGCAACTCAAAGGGTTGTTTGGTGGACTTGCAGGAGACGATCTAAATATGCATCTGATTAATTTTATCTCAACATGCACGGATTTCGACAATCTAGGGGTTGGACAGAATGCGATCCGGTTGCACTTATTTCCATCGTCTCTATATGGAGAGGCAACTCTATGGTTGAATGGGCTAACTCCTGACTCTATTACTAATTGGAGGCAACTAAAAGACGCTTTCCTAGAAAGATTCTATCCGTCATCCAAGAGAGCACAATTAAGAGATGAGATCAGCAATTTTTGACAGCTTCCAACTGAAGCTCTCCACGAAACATGGGAGAGGTTCAAGAAGAAGCTTATGAGGTGCCCAAATCATCATATAACCAATGTCCACTTGATGGAGATATTATACAGGGCTTTGAATTCGGTGACTAAGCCAGTGGTTGATAATGCTGTGGGTGGTTCATTCATGGACCTTACTTTTATTCAGGCAAGTGATATGCTAGATCGTATGACAAAGCAAAGTAGAGCTTGGCATACCAGGTATTCTGAGGTAACAAGCTCAACTATATCTGTTGGCATGACTGCGGAACTAAGACGAAGAGAGGAGGAACATGATCAAGATATGGCGCACATAAAAACGTAGATGGATCTTCTTATGAAGCATTTATTATCAGGGAAGACCGAAAAAGTCAAAGCTGTTGAGTCACAGGGAAGAGTGTAAGCGGTCGTAAGAGTGTAGAACACTCTCAAACTACAGCTCTCGTAAGAGTGTAAGCGGTCGTTGTCAAATATAGAACCCAAATAGGTTGGATGTCGAATCCTACAGAGAATACTCGGTCACTAAGTATGCAACTATTAGTAGACTGTCGGTCGAAAATTCTACGAAAAAGGGGGATTTAATTTTGACGTGAATTAATGTAAACAAAGTAAAAATGGAAAGTTTTGTTTAGTAGATTTTAATCAATGAGAATTATAAGTTAGGGTTATGTCCACCGTATGAGTTCTACTTATCTATTGACTATGAGTATTGCGAAATTCAGACATGCATGCACTTATAGAGGTTTGTATTCTAATGGTAAATCCTAGTGTCTCTCGACCATCTAAGATTATTTCACTTTAACTCTCTCGAGCTTAAAGTGTATACTAACGGTACAAACTCTCTAAGAGGTTAATCCAGTTACGGCACTAACGTGTAAACAGGGGTTGGTAGCCCTATTTCCTTGTCACACTCTCTTTTCCAGACATTTAACTTTTCTCTCGAACAAGTTAATGCTATACTGGCGTTTCTATATGTTTGCAACCACAAGAATATAATTAAGATGAAGAGAGTAATGATATAAGTAGCATACGTATCAAGAATTCATAAACTCATAGTAATAGATAGTATATCATAAGGCTTCCATAACCCTAATAGAGAAGTTTAGCTACTCATGAGTGCAACGGAGATCACAATAAACATCATCATCATACCAAAGCTTGAACGATCTCACGTTGGTCACAAGAGCCGTGCTTTCTCTGTCAAAAAGTAACGTGAATAGTACTAAATGTCAAATAAAAGAAAAAAAGAATTGAATCGAAAATAGAATGAATGCTGAAAAATTCAGCAAATAGGGTTTTTATAACATCCTTGTCCTAGTCCTACTAAAATAGGGTTTTTATCCTTGTCCTACTGAAATAGGGTTTTTATCCTTGTCATATTCCTACTAGGTTACTGCTGATCCCCAAGTATTTAGAAATACTATTTTTGCCCGGGAAAAGTTTTCCATGCATCACTTTCAGTCCACAAGCTTCCAGAAGTTGTCTTCCTTCTTACATGAAGTTTCCTTTGCTGCCCAACGGTCCATAAAATGCTGAAATCTTCCTCATTTATACCTGAAAACATGCTAGTCATGTTGGTTAGCTCACTTACAGGAAAAAGGACTAAAAGTGCAGGAATTATATATTTTGTCCTTAAAACTTAGCTAAAATATGGGTAAATTATAGTGCTTTAGGCGTGTAAATACATCCAACATCAGTTTGAAGCTTGTTTAATATATATTTTTGTGATTAACAATGCATTTGAGGTAAGAATCCTTCATTTTCAAGATTTAATTTCTTGATTATTTGACAAAAACCCCAAATAGCTTAAGGGCTTGATTTTATCCCAAATAAGATTGGTTTTCACATGTTTCTAAGGGGCTATCATTCCCTAGTGGTGTATGAGCTTTGAGTTGATCTCAAAAATATTTTTTATGTATGTGGGATCCACTTGGGGTTTTTGGTGTCATTTTTGGACCCAAAGAACAATAGTGCAATATGGGTATCAATATTCTCATAATGATGGAATGCTATAAATCTATGAGTTAGTAAAAATACTTGAGTAGAATACCTACCTTAGGGCCTATGGTGGCATGCTATAAATCTAAGAGTTGATTTAGATACCTTAGCCTAGCCCGGGGTAGAAATTGACTTAGAATGCATTTTGGAGATTAGATATGGGCTTGTTGACCCACCTTAAGTCAAGACTTATGGATAATTTCCTTGAACCCTTAAGCTTAGTAATTGACTAGAGAGTGTCCTTTTGAGGAAATATTGATGACTCTTTGTGTCACACCCCAAATCCCATTGAAGCGGACTGGCACCCGTAGCCGAGGAGGCCCGAGAGAACCCGTTCATAACCTATACTTTCACATTTACATTACTTATGAAAATTAGAAATTTGGGCAGGACTTCGTTGTAAATAGAAGAAAACAGTACCTGTATAAACCCAGCAGACACGCATAAATATATATATGAACAGTAATTGGCCGTCAGAGCCATCACGTCTATCAACCAAACACTCCTATGGTTGTACAATATGTCTACAAAAGCCTCTACATAGATACACAACTGAGTTGAGGTCGGGACGAACTCCCGTCCACAAAAGACTTTTATACAAATACCAAAGGTACATATAGAGATGACTTGGGATGCCCCGAAATAACTGGAGCTCACCACTAACAATAGAATGTCCTGGCTCTTACTGTGGAGGTGTACGACCTGAAGTACCTGTTCCTGTAGGAATGAATGCAGGTCCCCCGTGAGGGACGTCAGTACAGAAATATGTACTGAGTATGTAAGGCAGGGAGTATCAACATGAGATACAAAAGATCAACAGAACCCAGATACCAGTGAATAAACAGTATGAGTAGACCACACTTAAAAGAACTGACGGGATACCTGCATATTACTTTCATATCATTACTTCCCGTAATCCTTATCAATACATAACATATGTCATACAATGGCCAACTGATCAGTGGTACTAATATAATACATCAGGGACCACCCCTGGAATAGCATATATATACATAATCTTTATAATACAATGGCCAACTGATCAGTGGTACTAATATAATACATCATATCATCAATTTAAAATATAGACATTCCATTTCTTAATTCAATTAATCTTTGAGATTGGTTACTTTGTGGTCACACTTTATGGAACTTGAAACCATGATACCTCAATAGGAAAAACATGTAAATAGGTAATCATTATCATAAAAATGAAGTAGAGAATCATGGATACCTCATTAAACCATTTCGGAGTCAACAATAGTATATGGATTTTTTTTTGACTAGCCGGACATCTTAAAAGTGAAAACAAGTTCAATTGGTAGTGTCGAAGATCATATGATGTTAGTATGTGTCATGTGTCATAGGACAATGTTGGAAGCTTACTTGAGAGTGCCATGGGTCATTACTCATGCCAAAGAACAGATAGAGTATGTCTTACATACCTTGATATAACCACTTTAATACAAGTGACTTCCCGTACTCTTCGAACACTTATCTACAATAAGTCATTTGTGGCAAACTAGAATTAGCAACCAAACCTTACCATTTAGGTATTAACTTCACCAATTAACGTCTAGGAATTAATCCTTTAGCTCATCAATAAGAGTACTACATACATCCTCTTATACTCTTATTACATTCACATATCATGCATTTTCATGAAATATCCCTCAACATCACTCTTAGCCTTTATTTCCCTTCTTAAATCCATCCAATACCAACATGATCACTAGGCATACATAACCACTAATATAATGATATATCACCACAATTCATCCTTCATAATCCAATACAGCAACTTCCATAATTTACTACTAACAATTTATACACAACAATTCATAACTATGTTGCTAGTTATCTTCCAACATCAAGACAATACTCATAATCCTTTATCAATACTTATTCATGGATAAGAATCAAGAATAAACAATATTCATACCTTAACAATGGACTCTTGTATTTGGAATCCTCCTTACATAACCATGGGGTGCTTCTCGAAGCTTTCGAGATGGTGAGCACAACTACGGAACCAATTTGAATTTTCTACGGTTGAATCTTGAGTTATTTGGGATTTTTGTTTGGAACCTAAAAGGTGTTCTTGAGAGAATTTAAGAAAAAGGATTGTATTCTGCTGAATTTGGGCTAAATCATGTGTCATACACGGAATTGGGTGAAGTGAAATGACTAAAATGCCCCTAAGAAAACAAAAAAAGTCGAAACTATCCCTCAGTTGACAAACTGACAGGCTGAAGTAAAACGGATATAACTTCTTACTCAGATGTTGGATTTGGATAAAACCAGTTGTTGTGGCAAGAGGACTCAAATCTCTTTCGTTTGATATATGATAGATCACACAGTTCATTATATACAGGGAGTTATGATTGTTTGAAGTTGACCCTGAAATGCTGAAAAAAAACTGGACAACAGGCTATGCGTTTTGCTACTGTTTTGAAATCCAAACGCAGCCTTATGCATTCCAAAAAATTCCAAAACTTATCCGAGATGTACTATGAGATTGTTCGATCGTAACGCAACTTGAAAAACTAAAAATGAAGGTCGAGAAGGTCGAGAAGTTGTATCCCGAAGGTTGTCAGCTAAAATGACTCAAAGTTACACTTAGAAAAATTTTCAAGTTTTTAAGTCTAAGAGCACTCTATATAAGGCTAATCCATGCACGACTTTTACGGGGTGTTACATTATCTCCCCCTTGGGATCATTCGTCCCTGAATGATGGATTGGAAATGTTTAAGCCTTAAAGGTATGGAATAACGCAGGCACGACATGTCTTCTAATAAAGAATACACTGATCTGAAACATGACCATATGGACATAACTACTGATATTCTGAATTCTTATATCGGACATGCATATCTGATGCATGGAATACACGACTGGAGCCACTCATAAGCTGAGTTCTCATAATGAACATGCAAACCTAATGTATGGATTTGTTATTGAGTTGATCTCATGAACGCAGAACTGAATACATAGATAAGCTGAACTTTTTCTATTGAACGTGCATTTCTAATGCAGGTATATCTGACTGAGCTGACACAAGAACGTATGGCTGAATACGCAATATCAATTGATGCAAAGCTTGTAATAAGAATCTATGCACGCAACCAAATGGGGTATCTCCCCCTTGGGATCCTATATCCCTCTATGAGTGTTCAATTCACTAAGATACTTGGAAAATAGAGGAAATGCACACGACACCTACGATTTTGATTCATAACTGAACCTCTGGAATCTGAATCTAGTACATGACGCATGAACTGAATTATACTCGCAACTACTAGTATACTCAAACTTGGAATAGTAACATATCTAAGAATTCGGGTAGCATGACTAATTGAAAAAAACAAGCAAACAAATCATGAGAATTTGACATTCTGACTATTGAACTGATTTGCTGGCTGAACAGACTGAACTACACAGGAAACTTATACCCAATCTGGAGTATCTTATCAACACTCTTCGTAGAAAAAAAAATTCTAGTAGCATTAGGCAGCAAAAGATCTTGGGCATGAGTCACACAATACATCCGACTATAGGATCCAAACATTGACATTACTCTGCAGCCTGGAATATAGACATATAACTCATAAATCATGATAGAATTGTCAGTCCTTAGTCAATGCGATTTCTTACTTCCAAGATCAGCACACTCCACGAATACTCCCTTAACTGTACTATTTCCCTTAGATACCACATTCATTCGATTCAACTTATAATTCTCATATGGGCATTGATAGCTCTTTCTACAATGTCTATAGTAGCTTAAATCCTTTCACTGCGATCAAGCCTAACTCCAAGTCCCAAAAATACAACATGTCATACCATGATACTAGTCTAAACAATATGATTCAATCTTCTATATCCTTTTAAAGTTTACACCCTAAGCATATCATGCCTTCCTACATTAATGACTTAACTCTGAACTCTTACTATAGATTCACTAGCGCATATTGCGTCACTTCACTAAAATCCCAACATGTCATTCAAGCCTATCTTCATAACCTCATATGAACTTCAACCCAAACACCCATGAAGAAACACTTCTCATATTCTCTAAACCACTCTTAATATAACTCCCACGTGCTACCCCAAGAACATGCACATAAAAATTTCCACTAAAACTCACATATATCAAAACCTTGGCCCAGATCGTACTTCACACTTATGGTCTTATCTAAAACAAGCATACTATAAAGCGGGAGTACATGAGTCATGAGCTACATGACCTCAACTGGAGTTCATAACTTATGGAATGGGATTCCGACTACTGAATGAACTGAAACTTCTCATTTTAGAACTCGAAGAGTACACGGTTCTCTATCATAAGCATGAACATAAATTTTGATCATTCGACTGAAACGTAAGGCATGAGTAGATATTGGGATAACTGGAAAAAAAAATATACTGAGATAAGAATGGGTTGTCTCACCCTCACTTTCTAACGTTCTATATCATCATGACATCATGACTAGAATCTGAAGGCCTGACTTGGTTATTCGCTCTATCATCTCCCCCTTAGCTTCAAACCATGATATTAAGTTTGGGAGTTCCCTTACTAGACTTTAAAATGAAGTACACTCACTGCACTCTGGGGTCTGAAAAACTACTATACACACATATCATGGCACTTAACCCAAATAACCACACCTGAAAGTGGAAGACACACTGTTAATACTACCTTCTGAGATACACTTTATCATTCTATAGACCCAACAGTCATCATATAATACTTGCACACTTACTAACTTCGGGTCTTCATGAGTATCCCCATAGTCGGAGTGCACACCGTCTAGTGCTTTAACCCTTATTTCTATTAGTTCAACCTTCAAAAACTCAAACTTAGAATCTAGCACTCAAAATGGATGTCACCAAGCCTTCAATGAATCATACTACTTCCGACATAGTCTATCAATATCGTGACTCTAAACTTACATCTCTCTACTATGAGAATCAAGATCATATAAAAAGGCTCAACACTATCAATCAAAATTCCTTAACTTGACTATTTAGAACACCATATACCATCTAACTAGTCTTCCTCCACCTAGCAAATCAACGGTACCACTCGTCCCACAAAACGTGTAATAGTCTTAGAAAATACTGCAACCTCAGATCACCTTGGGCATACTTCTGCATTATATATGCAACATCATACTTCACTACGAATCAAATAAACTTAGGCTCTTGCATACACCATTCAAGCCTATTAGATTACTTCCATAAAACTAGTATCATCAACCAATAAATCATCATATCCACCTTCATGGACATCAATTGTTCAAACTTAATATCTAGTGCTTAACATGATTTACAACGCAACCTTATACATAATTCTTACAAAACATACATCATAATCTTAAGTCACTATTTTTACAACCACATTGTGACAACCACATTGTGACGCTCAACGTCACAACCCATTAAACTCCTCACATTTTCGGCATATTTCGGACTATTCGGGCGCATTTTCGAGCTTGGCGGGGCTTCGATAAATGCTCCGCATTGCTGCCAACGTTCCAGCACCTTCTAGATGGTCAAAATTGTCTGGCAGCACATTTATTAGACTTTAGGAAGTTCACACGGGCTGGTATGAAACTGCAAGTTTTCCACTTTAAAAGGTCCACAAAGGTTGGCAATCATGTGCAGAAATTTCAGCATGCATGTGCAGGATTTTCAGATTTTCAGCTTGTAGTTGATAATTGTATAGCTTGCATTTTTGTACCTTGTTGACTTAGGGACTTTTAGGTACTATAAATACATGGTGTAAGGCATCATAGGCATCAGCTCATACTTGTTTTATTCAGTAAATACCACCCATGAAGAATACAACATAATTTACTAGTCCATCAAATTGGGACATTCTACCCCAAATACTTGATTTTATCTAGATACTATCCACTACCAAAGCACCTTTACAACATTACTACTATACCTTAAAAATCTACTACATATCTTCTCACTAGTAGTACTAGTTTATAACTACTAAGGAAAAGAAGGTCAAGGGGTAAAGTCACATAATAGACATGATCGACATTAATCTTATACTGTAACCCCATACAATCTTATCTACTTATACGGCCTCTCACATCACGCTTACTTACTTAAGCATACATTTAGACTACCTTCAAGTTCCACAAACAACCATGAGTCTATTCTAACAACTTACTGGCTAATATAGCCATTTTCACACTTCAAGCTACCTACAAATCATCCTAACTAACAACTCCTTCTCTACCATCTACTAAACAACACACAAGGATGAATCACCTCTTTACCAACTCAATATCATGCAAACAAATTCAGCTATACATCTATTAAACCAACACAAGAACAACAAGTTGGACAACAAGTTGCTAGTGAATTGAAATAGGCCTCACACGGCTTCACTAGACTTTGATTTTTGTATTTTTGAACAAGAAAATGAAATGAATGACAAGTTAACTGTGCTAGTGAATCGAAAGAGCCCCACACGGCTTCACTAGACTTTATTATTTTTTTTAACAACACCTTGATGACAAGATTACATGAGATAGAAATTTAATACGCAATATCCAATGAACTATGAATACACATCTTACTCTGTATAAATAAAATCGGAGTCAAACACTTCCTCCACGGACTACCATACCATCCACACATGCTACTAGTTACCACATTAGTCTATCACCATAAGGGGGGTAAATTATTCTCGAACATTGGTTATTCAACTAAAATATTCATTTACGCAAAAGTCACCCTCACTCTGACTTCTAACTTTGTGACTTCACATCACCAACTTCTTGGTCTAATTTCACAACCAATAGGTCATGACAACAACACTTTAACGCATACTACTATTCGGGTGGAAATACAGTTCCAACATTCTACTACACATCATCCTCCCTTAAGCAAGACATTTGTAACATAAATTTGAAAGGGACTAAATACAATTCTCAAGTCCTTGCACAATTTTAACTCTTATATGGTTCAATCAGAAAGGACCATACCATTAGATTCTAAACTTCTACACTTGAATCACCTCAATAATGAGACATATCGGAAGACATTAGAGTAAGGAAAGAATTTGGGATGACTTTTTACTTTCATATGGGCGACATCAAAGCACGAATAAGAGTATGAAAGAGGAACATTCTGACTCTATTGCACGAACTAATAAATGGAGAGTGGAAAAAAATCCCTTAATGTCCAATAGCCTCCTGTTTATAGATGTGGTGCACAACACACCGATAAACGAGATTCTACGTAGACACAGCTTTGTAGACTCACTAGGACGAACTGCTCTGATACCACTTCTGTCACACCACAAATCCCATTGAAGCGGACTGGCACTCGTAGCTGAGGAGGCCCGGGAGAACCCGTTCATAACCTATACTTTCACATTTACATTACTTATGAAAATTAGAAATTTGGGCAGCACTTCGTTGTAAATAGAAGAAAACAGTACCTGTATAAACCCAGCAGACACACATAAATATATATATGAACAGTAATTGGCCGTCAGAGCCATCACGTCTATCAACCAAACACTCCTATGGCTGTATAATATGTCTACAAAAGCCTCTACATAGATACACAACTGAGTTGGGGTCGGGACGAACTCCCGCCCATAAAAGACTTTTATACAAATACCAAAGGTACATATAGAGATGACTTGGGATGCCCCGAAACAACTGGAGCTCACACTAACAATAGAATGTCCTAGCTCTTACTGCGGAGGTGTACAACCTAAAGTACCCGTTCCTGCAGGAATGAATGCAGGACCCCCATGAGGGACGTCAGTACGGAAATATGTACTGAGTATGTAAGGCAGAGAGTATCAACATGAGATACAAAAGATCAACAGAACCCAGATACCAGTGAATAAACAGTATGAGTAGACCACACTTAAAAGAACTGATGGGATACCTGCATATTACTTTCATATCATTACTTTCCGTAATCCTTATCAATACATAACATATGTCATACAATGGCCAACTGATCAGTGGTACTAATACAATACATCAGGGACCACCCTTGGAATAGCATATATATATATAATCTTTATAATACAATGGCCAACTGATCAATGGTACTAATATATTACATCATATCATCAATTTAAAATATAGACATTCCATTTCTTAATTCAATTAATCTTTGAGATTGGTTACTTTGTGGTCACACTTTATGGAACTTGAAACCATGATACCTCAATAGGAAAAACATGTAAATAGGTAATCATTATCATGAAAATGAAGTAGAGAATCATGGATACCTCATTAAACCATTTCGGAGTCAACAATAGTATATAGATATTTTTTTTGACTAGTCGGACATCTTAAAAGTGAAAACAAGTTCAATTGGTAGTGTCGAAGATCATATGATGTTAGTATGTGTCATGTGTCGTAGGACAATGTTGGAAGCTTACTTGAGAGTGCCATGGGTCATTACTCATGCCAAAGAATAGATAGAGTATGTCTTACATACCTTGATATAACCACTTCAATACAAGTGACTTCCCGTACTCTTCGAACACTTATCTACAATAAGTCATTTATGGCAAACTAGCATTAGCAACCAAACCTTACCATTTAGGTATTAACTTCACCAATTAACGTCTAGGAAGTAATCCTTTAGCTCATCAATAAGAGTACTACATACATCCTCTTATACTCTTATTACATTCACATATCATGCATTTTCATGAAATATCCCTCAACATCACTCTTAGCCTTTATTTCCCTTCTTAAAACCAACCAATACCAACATGATCACTAGGCATACATAACCACTAATATAATGATATATCACCACAATTCATCCTTCATAATCCAATACAGCAACTTCCATAATTTACTACTAACAATTTATACACAACAATTCATAACTATGTTTCTAGTTATCTCCAACATCAAGACAATACTCATAATCCTTTATCAATACTTATTCATGGATAAGAATCAAGAATAAATAATATTCATACCTTAACAATGGACTCTTGTATTTGGAATCCTCCTTACATAACCATGGGGTGCTTCTCAAAGCTTTCGAGATGGTTAACACAACTACGGAACCAATTTGAATTTTCTACGGTTGAATCTTGAGTTATTTGGAATTTTTGTTTGGAACCTAAAAGGTGTTCTTGAGAGAATTTGAGAAAAAGGATTGTATTCTGCTGAATTTGGGCTAAATCTGGTGTTATACACGGAATTGGGTGAAGTGAAATGACTAAAATGCCCCTAAGAAAACAAGAAAAGTCGAAACTATCCCTCAGTTGACAAACTGACAGGCTGAAGTAAAACGGATATAACTTCTTACTCAGATGTTGGATTTGGATGAAACCAGTTGCAGTGGAAAGAGGACTCAAATCTCTTTCGTTTGATATATTATAGCTCACATAGTTTATTATATACATGGAGTTATGATCGTTTGAAGTTGACCCTGAAATGATGAAAAAAACTGGGCAACAGGCTATGCGTTTTGCTACTGTTTTGAAATCCAAACGCAGCCTTATGCATTCCGAAAAATTCCAAAACTTATCCGAGATGTACTATGAGATTGTTCGATCGTAACGCAACTTGAAAATCTAAAAATGAAGGTCGAGAAGGTCGAGAAGTTGTATCCTGAAGGTTGTCAGCTAAAATGACTCTAAGTTACACTTAGAAAAATTTTCAAGTTTTTAAGTCTAAGAGCACTCTATTAAAGGCTAATCCATGCACGACTTTTATGGGGTGTTACACTTTGTACTTGTTGGTTATGCGGAATGACATTGAGAATGAGGCCCAATTGACTAGGCCTTTGTATGCCTTATTAGCTAAAGCTTATGCCTAGGTACTAATTATGTTATTGTGATTAACTATTGTTTGGGCTAACGGGCATGCTATTAAATGAGCCGTTAACTATAATATGTCCTAAGCCATAAATAATGTTATTGACCATGCTATGAATAAGTTATATATTATTTCATTCTCTATCCATTGTTTATACTAATGATAAATTATCTTTAGGCCAATAGTAGGCCAATGAATATACTACTAATGAGCCATTGTTCATGATATCGCTTATGGTTATGACCATGATATAAATGACTAGATTATAGATTTTGTAGTGATGAGTCCTTGATTATACTTTTGATTAAGCCATTGATTAGGCTAGTGTTCAGACCGTTAACTATGTTATTACCCAAGTAATGATCATGTTTAATAATTATGCTAATAAATCATATTGGAAATCTTTCTTAGTGTCAATACTGGAAATGATTATGTTAATGGTGCTAGAACGCACGCTTGTTGATTATTTTTAAAGATATTCTATAGATTATGTTTATACACGAGATACTTCCTTATATGATACTTATGCTAATGCTTTTGACACTTATTATAATTTTTGGTAGAACCCAATGATAGTTTATATTATTTATGTTATATATATATATTGAGAAAGTTATATTAATGATAAGCATTGTATTATGGTGGCATGCTCTTCTTCACTTCTCTTTTATATTTATTAACTTTAGCCCTTATGGAGCTTGTCATTTCTTTAGCCCTCGTAGGGGTTGTTCTTTATTAATGATATTAATTTATATTTTATGAGGATATTATGGTGATATATTGATACTCAGTGTGATTGGAGAATGTTATGATGACATGATGATACCCGACAATACCGAATGATATTATGATGATAGGATGATACCCGACAAGGCTGAAGAATATGATAATGATATGATGATACCCGGTGTAAACAAAGGATATTATAATGTTATATTGATACTCAAAAAGGTCGGAGGATACTATGATTATGTTCGGCATGGCCGGAGGATGATTATTGGTGTACCTATGTGTATATCTATCGATTTGAATCTGGCTAGATCTATGCATGGAAATTATATGACTATTTATGCTTTTGTGTAGATGGGTATAATGTTGATATTAGATATGATGGTTATAGTCTTCTGAGACAAGGTTTAAAGTGGTATAGTGGTTGATTTAAGGATGAAATATGCTTAGTGGTGGATATTACCTAGCTGATAGTAATGACTAGTGGATTTGTAAACCTTAGTGATAAAGAAAACACGTGGCATTGACGTCTTATAATGGTGATGATTATTACATTATGGTTGTTAGTAATTATGGGTTTAGCGATAGTAATGATTAGTTGTTATTGATGACTAGGTTTATTATGTTGAGAAGTTGTTAAAATAAGGATCTGTGGATTTATAATGCTAGTTAATAAAAGATGTCGGTTGGTAGGTGGATAGTGCATAAATGGTGATTGGTGGACTTTTTTTAGATGGTGGCTTATAGAATTATGAGGGACAGAGATTAATATTGGTTATTTGGCGAATATGGTCTAGTGGTGAATCATGACTAGATACTAGATATTGGCTAGTTAGTGAATAATGGTTAGTCAATGACCCATGAATAGTGATTATGTGACAAATTTTGGATAAATGATAATTAGAGGTACTATAATGACTAGAAAGTAATTGGTTTAGTAATAAGTGTTGTCTAGCTAATAATAAGTGAATAGAGTGTATTGACGAGATAGACATCTATATGATGTTATGGTCACAATAATGAGTATATTGATATAATTGCAATTATTGATAATGATTATGAATGTTGGCAAATAGCCGCTTGATGAAAATTGTGAAAAACTTTGGATAATGAGAAAGTTATGATATATTGATGATTTGATTCTTTAATGTTTCTCTTGGGTGTACTCACTAGTGGTATGGAATGTCGTGATAAGTTATTTACTTTATGCACTAGTTGGTGTATAGGCGCCAACTTTTTACTTGTGTTTTCTTGTGATTGCATTTGTGTTGCTTTATGATTTTAAATCATTTTTTTCTTATGCATAATGGTATCGGCATGCATTGATGCCTTATTGCTATACTTTTATTCGGATATTTTATACTTGTTATGTACGGTGATATTTTTATGCATTGATGCCTTATGTTACATTGTGATTCCAATGTTTCATGCTTGTTATGTACACCGACATCAGCATGTGTTGATGCCTTATATTATACTATTATTTCGAATTACAAACTTAATATATATAGGGATTGCTAGAGATGATTCAGTTTCTATTATGTACCTTGACTTAGTTATGATTATCTTGTACTTTATCATTCTTATATCATAATTTAGCTTAGTCGACCGATAATGCCGACTGAGTACTGGTTGTTTTGGTACTCATACTACACTTTTGTATATTTTTAGTGCAGATCCAACTACTACCTATCACCGTTGATCGTGGTTCATTCGGAGATAGGGTGAGATCTTAGAGTTTAAGTCACCCAATTTCCTTCTATCTCATGTATTTAGTCTTTAGTAATCGAGATAAATTTATTGACTGCTCTAGACTTGGAGTTGTATTGATTTATAGGTTGCTCTTGTACTAACTCTACCAGGTTTTGGGATTTCTATCTTGTTCGACTATTTATTCAATCTAGAACCCTTATGTTTATAATTGATGTTCTTGAAAATTTCGCTTATGTTAGGCCTTCTTTACAGGATTACCCTATTGTGTTAGGTTTGATTTATGGTATTGGCTTAACTACTGGTGGGAATTTGTATATGACATCATGACTTATAAATCAGGTCAAGAAAATTGGTATCAGAGGCTAGGTTTCACCGGTATTATTAGTACAAGAGCAAGTGTCTAGTAGAGTCATACGGATCAGAACATTGATGTTTGTTTCCTATCTTTGGGAGAATATGGGACATTCTTTGTAGTTCTTCACTTCTTTCACTAATATCGTGCAAAGAGTTTGAGTTGGTTTGTAGAATATTCCTTCGACTTTACTTTTTCACAGATGGCTAGGACAGCTACACATAATGAGGGCCTCGAGATCGGGCCTAAGGATCCTGCTGT
Organism: Capsicum baccatum var. pendulum; assembly: GCA_030864225.1. Classification (NCBI taxonomy): domain Eukaryota; kingdom Viridiplantae; phylum Streptophyta; class Magnoliopsida; order Solanales; family Solanaceae; genus Capsicum; species Capsicum baccatum. The sequence continues at coordinate 200,448,766 of CM061550.1, read as the reverse complement.
TGGTCATAGATGACCTAGAGGTTGTGAACAGCCTAGAGATGCGTCCACAGTTAGAGGCCAGGATAGCCTACTTTCCTCAGAGCCTATTCTTATGAATGAGTTTGAGATTCTTCTGCCATAGTCAGTGGTGGGCCAAGGACCAGCCCAGGCTCCACCAGGTTTTGTTCCATCTTTATTATCTAGAGATTCTTTGGTTCATCTATTGAGTTTTATTTATGGTATGTTATTTGATGGTGCACAGTCTACAGATCAAAGTGGTATGGGGATGAGGGTATAGCCTATAACTGTGGCTCCCAGAGTTGAGGATTATCCTGCACTAGTAGTTGGTCAGCCAGTGGTTGCTCATCCTGCTACTTCTATTATGACTTTTGAGTATGAGAGAGTTTATTGTGTTTTTAGAAGGGTGGGTTTTCCCTTCCACATGTCAACTCAGAGTTTGGTCGTTGGGGATAGGTATTTTATTAAGGTTTCAAATCATACTAAAGTGATAGAGGAGATACACTATGAGGGTTATGAGTGCCGTAATAAGAGGCCTAGATTTTAGGGCAGATTTAGTGAGAGTTATAGTGGTTCCCGATTAAGAGGTGGTAGTTCTCATATTAGGTATTCTCTGCGTCCATTTTTTCTGCCTCAGGGTAAGCCCAGTTGACCAGTTTTGCCATCACTTAAGACTACTGATGGAGATCACACTGGTGCTAGTGTTTTCCCAAAAAAGGGCAGTGGTCAGTCTTTGAGGGTTTTATTTTCTGATTTGTCCAAATATGGTGGTCATTTCATGTCAGCTAGATTAATTAGTTCTAGTTCTACTTATGGAACATGTTATAGTTTTAGGGTCGTGGTCACTATTCTCAAGAGTGTACTCATCGTGTCGCAATCCTTGATTTAATTCAGAGTGTTCCCCCTATTTAAGAAGTTCACTCCTTAGCTAATGGTGGTTTCTAGGGTACTCTAAGAGAATCTTAAACAGGCAAGATAGGAGGTTGATCAGGTACCTAGCCAAATGGCGAGCGTGATCAGTTGTGTGCAGTACCTGCTAAACTCCAAACTTAGACTTCAGATTTTGTAGTTATAGGTATGATTTTTATGTGCCACTAGTTGACCTTTGGTATATTAGATCTCAGAATCACTTATTCTTATAATATTCCTATTATAGACCATGATTTAAGTTGTTTATTGATTTATTATTTGTGCCATTAAGCGTATTCACTCCCATGGGTGATTCTTTAGTAGTAGATCGAGTATTCATATCATGCATTGTGACTGTCAGTGATGTTGATACTTATGATGATCTTATTATTCTTGATATGGTAGTTTTGAGGTAACTTTGGGCATGGATTGATTATCCCACTATCATGCAATTATTGACTATTTTGCCCAGATAATTACCTTAGCTATGCCCGATGTACCCCCATTAATATATCAGAGAGTGGTTATCCATGAGCCAATAGGGATTATATCTTATGTCCATGCTATAAGACTTACCTCTAAGGGTTGCGAGTTTTATCTCACTTATGCTTGTGATGCTAGTGTTGAGAGTTCATCACTTGGCTTTATTCTTATTATTTATGAGTTTCCTGATGTGCTCCCTATCGACCTTCCTGGTATTCCTGTTGTCCACAAGATTAAGTTTGCTATTGACCTCGAGCCTGGCACCCGACCTAGTTCTATGGCACCTTACAATATGAGTTTTGTCAAGCTTAAAGAGCTAAATTCTCACCTTCAGAGTCTTCTTGGTAAGGGTATTATTAGAACAAATGTGTCCCCCTTGGGGTGCCCCTATATTATTTGTGAAGAAAAAGGATGCCTCTTTGCATATGTGTTTTGATTATAGGTAGCTTAGTAAGGTGACGATGAAGACTGTTATCCTATATCTTACATTAATGATTTGTTGGACTAGCTTTAGGGTGCAACCGCATTTTCTGATATTAATTTAAGGTTTTGTATGGTAGGAGAGGTCGCTCTCCAATTAGATAGGTTGACACTTCTGAGGTTTGACCCCCATAGTGCAGATATGCTTTAGGATTTATTGGATAGAGTCAGGGTGATTTAGGATAGACTGAGAGCGACTAAGAGTAGGCAAAAGGCCTATGCAAACCGTTGGCTTTGTTCCTTGAGATTTGGAGTTGGTGATCGTGCATTCCTCCGTGTTTCTCCCATAGCGGGTGTGATGAGGTTTAGGAGGAAGAGTAAGATCACCTCAAGATATGTTGGACCTTTTGAGATTCTCTGCTCAGTTGATGAGGTAGTTTATGAGTTAGCTTTACCTTTGGATTTTGCTACTATTCATCCAGTCTTCCATGTCCCTATGTTGCGGCGATTTAGTCCCGATCCTTCTCATATTTTTAGATGGAACTTGATCCAGTTAGATGAGCGTTTGACCTTACTTGAGAAGCCTATGCTCATTTTGGCTAGTGATGTGAGATAATTGCGCCCTGGAGGCACCGCCCAGTGGAGGAGGCCACTTGGGAGATTGAGATTGAGATGTGGGCCTAGTATCCTCACCTATTTAAAACTTTGGGTACATCTTAGTTCTTAACTTTCGAGGATGAAAGTTCCTTAGTAGTGGATATTGTAATGACCCTTCAGGTCATTTTCCACAGTTCCACTTATTTTTTGCTATTAGAGATTCTCCATAGTTACCACAAGTCATTTAGGACTAGCTGGGACTGATAGTTTGGTTACCAGGTAGTTAATTTAGTTTTTAGAGTCAATTCTCCATTTAGAAGTATTTATCGGTTCCAAATAGCCACTGAGCGAAAACTTCAATAAAATGATCTCAGATGCAAATTTTAATTATGTCAGCAACTCTGAAATATCAATTTTTTGGTAGGAAGATTTTGGTTTGGGTCCCAACACCCCGAGCTCATTTCAACCTCTGTCGAAAAGTTAGAAATCGTGAATTTAGGTGTGGGGCCCAAAATTGGTCTAAATGAGCTTGGACGGAAAATATGACTTCACTAATGCGTTCAAAACATCGTCTTTAGTAGGGTTATATAGTTTACTTGCGAAAATCAAAGTCTGAATGAGTTTTGAAGGTAAAAAAAAAAGTTTTGACTCTCCTGGTACCGGAGCATGGCAATTGAAGCCCATATGATGGAGATCGCGGCACTTCCATATCTGGAGGGGCTATAAATAGGCCCCTTAGTCAAGAATTTGGCCATTTTCACTTCTCCATGAGACCTAGAAACCCTAGAATGATGTGTTAACTTCAAATTGAGACTTGGGTGTGAGTTGGAAGATTATGTAACATATATTCTTATGATTAAAAAATGGTTTGAGGTAATAATCCTTTACTTTCAAGCTTTAATTTCTTGATTATTTGAGCAAAACCCCAAATAGAATAAGGGCTTGATTTTAGCCAAAATAATCTAGGTTTTTTACTTGTTTCTTAAGGGTTATGATTACCTAACGGTGTATGAACTTTGGGTTAATCTTGAAAATGTATTTTCCGTATATGGGACCCACTTAGGGAGGGGGTTGGTGTCATTTATGGACCCAAAGCATAATGATGCAATATGGGTATCAATATTCTCATAATGATGTGTAGAATGTGTTCTTCATAGCTTGGCTTCTTAAAGAAGCATCTCAAAAGGGAAAAGCAAAGGTCTAGCGGATTATTGAGCATTCGTCAAATTTGAGGTAGGTTAGGCTTACTCCTTGTTAGATTGAGCTATGTTAATGTATAATTGTGATATCTTGTTAGATTGGGATGGGTTCTAAGTGTTTAATTGAGGCGATGCAAGACTTGGGTTAGTTGGACCATTTCAGGCTATGTGAATCTTAGAATTGAAAAGCTTGACTTATTTTCCTTTGACTTAAGTGGAATACACTTCATTACTATGTGTAGCATGAGAATGCCTTAGAATACTCAATATTAGGTGAAATTCTCTAGTTGTTCATACTTAGAGTAAAATTGGCCTTCATTGCTTATAGTAGAAGAGGGCTCTGTAGTTCTATTGGACTTAGTAAAAATACTTGAGTAGAATACCTACCTTAGGACCTATGGTGGCATGCTATAAACCTAAGATTTGATTTAGATACCTTAGCCTAGCCCGGGGTAGAAGTTGACTTAGAATGCATTTTGGAGATTAGATGTGGGCTTGTTGACCCACCTTAAGGCAAGACTTATGGATAATTTCCTTGAACCCTTAAGCTTAGTAATTGACCAGAGAGTGTCCTTTTGAGGAAATATTGATGACTCTTTGTACTTGTTGGTTATGCGGAATGACATTGATAATGATGCCTAAGTGACTAGTCCTTTGTATGCCTTATTGGCTAAATCTTATGCCAAGCTACTAATTGTGTTATTATGATTAACTATTGTTTGGGCAAATGAGTGTGCTATTAAATGAGCCCTTAACTATAATATGTCCTAATCAATAAACAATTTAATAGACCATGTTATGAATAAGATATATATCATGTCATGCTCTAGCCATTGTTCATACTAATGATAAATTATCTTTAGGTCAATAGTAGGCCAATGAATATGTTACTTATGGGCCATTGCTCATGATATCGCTTATGGTTATGCCCATGGCCTAAATAACTAGATTATGGATTATGTAATAATGAGTCCATTATATTTTTTACTAAGCCATTGATTAGGCTAGTGTTAAGGCCGTTAACTATGCTATTGTCCAAGTGATGATCATGCTTAATAATTACGCTAATAAATCATATTGGAAATCTTCCTTAGTATCGATGTTGGAAACGATGATGTTAATGGTGCTTGAAGGCACACTTGTTGACTATATGTAAAAATATTCTATCGATTATGTTTGAACTCAAGATACTTCCTTATATGATACTTATGCTAATGTTTTGCCACTTATTATAATTTCTGGGAAAACCCAATGATAGTTTATTTTATTCACGTTACATATACATTTATCTATTGATAAATTGACATTGATGATAAGCGTTGGATTATGGAGGTATGCTCTTCTTCACTTCTTTATATATATTAACTTTAGCCTTTGTAGGGCTTGTTATTTACTCTAGCCCTGGTGGGGCTTGTTCTTTATTAATGATATTAATTTACATGTTATGATGATATTATGGGGATACATAGATACCCAGTGTCACCGGAGGATGTTATAATGACATGATAATACCTATCAAGGTCGAAGGATATGATGATGCTATGATGATATTCGGTGTGGCCGGAGAATATTGTGATGTTATCTTGATACCCAACAAGGATGGAGGATACTCTGATGATATAATGATGCCCGAAAAGGCTAGAGAATGATTATTGATGTGCCTATATATACATCTACCGGTTTGAATCCAACTAGCCTTATGTATGGCAATTATATATTTATTTATTCTCTTATGTAATTGGGTATAATATTGATATTAGAGTTGTTGGTTATAGTCTTCTAATCAGTTAAGGTATAAAGTGGAATAATGATTGATTTAAGGATAAAAGATGTTTAGTGGTGGATATTACCTAAGCAGTTAATAATGACTAGTGAATTTGTGAACCTTAGTGATAAAGAGGACAAGTGGCATTGGCGGCTATTAATGGTGACGATTATTTTATTATGGTGGTTAGCGATTATGATTTAGCGATGGTGATGATTATTTTATATTCATGACTAGGTTTATGATGTTGATTAGTTGTTAAAATGAGGATCTATGGATTTATAATGCTAATTAATAAAAGATGTTAGTTGATAGGTGGATAGTGAAACAATGGTGATTGTTGGACTTTTGTTAGATGTTGGCTAGCGGAATTATGATGGCTAGAAAATAAATATTGGTTATCTGAAAAATATGGTCTAGTGGTGAATCTTGGCTATATACTCGATATTGTCTAGTTGGTGAATAATGGTTAGTCAATTACCCATGAATAGTGATTATGTGAGAAATTGTGGATAGATAATAATTAAAGGCTATATGATGATTATAAAGTAGTTGGTTTAGTAATAAACGTTGGTTAGCTAATAATGAGTGAATAGGGTGTATTGACGAGATAGACGTCTATATAATTGTATGGTTACAGTTATGAGTATATAGGTATATGTCATTTACTTGCGATTATTAATGATTATTGCAAATGTTGGCAAATGGTTGTTTGATGTAAATTGTTGAAAACTTTGGATAATGAGAAAGTTTGGATATATTGACGATTTGGTTCTTTTATGTTTTTCTTGGGTGTACTCTCCGGTGGTATGGTACGTCGTGATGAGTTCTTTACTTTATGCATTAGTTGGTGTATGGGCGTCAACTTTGTACATGTGTTTGCTTGTGATTGTACTTGTGTTGCCTTATGATTCTGAATTATTTATTTCGTATGCACGGCGATATTGGCATGAGTTGATGTTTTATTTTATGTTGTTATTCTGATATTTAATACTTGTTATGTATGGTGATAATGGCATGCGTTCATGCCTTATGTTATATTTTGATTCTAATATTTTATGCTTTTTATGTACAACGACATTGGCATATGTTGATGCCTTATGTTATACTGTTATTCGAATTGCTTACTTAATATATATAGGGATTGCTGGAGATGATCAGATCTGATTGTGTACCTTGACTTAGTTATAATTATCTTGCACTTTATTATTCTTATATCATGATTTAGCTCAGACAGCCGATGATTCCTATTGAGTACCCGTTGTTTTGATACTCATACTACACTTCTATTTCTTTTTGGTGAGATTCGAGTATTAGTTGTCATCGTTGATCATGGTTCGTGTGGAGATTGGTTTTCGAAGATAGGGTTGAGTCACTCAATTTTCTTCTGTCTCATGTATTCAGTCTTTAGTATTCGAGACAGATGTATTGACTACTTTAGACTTGGAATTGTATTGATACTATTAGTTGCTTCTATACTAACTCTACCAAGTTTTGGGATTGGTAGCTTGTTTGATTATTTATTTAATCTGGAACTCTTATGTTTATAATTGATGTTCTTGAAAATTTCACCTATGTTGGGCCTTCTTTGCGAGATTAACCCATAGCGTTAGGTCTGGGTTATAGTATTGGCTTACCTATTAATGGGAATTTATAGGTGCCATCATGACTCGTAAATTATATCATGACATGACATTTTGAGCCCTAATGATGTGAATGTAACCATCTATCAAACTTGCCCAAAATAATGGTACATAAAATTTCAATTCGATTTCCTTTGAGCTCCCTAAATAAATCAAAAATCTTTTAAGAAGTACTTACATTCCTCAAAACTCTAATAAAGAAGATGTAGCCGTATCGAAACAAGCTCCAAAACTATACTAACAGAAAGACTGTACCAAAAGCTTAAAATAAGGCTAACCAAGACCTTGCTCGCTATCTTAATTGCAAAAGGATTTGGAACCTTACTTGCCTCCTATTATATAGATTGGCTAGACCTCCTACGATATCTTATTACTAAAGTAAATAAAACAAAATAGAATCGTAGAATGCTTTTCCATTTTTCAAGTGCCATATTTGGTAGGCAATTAATGAAAACCTCCATAGAGTCTCTAACATCTTTCCAAATATTGGAACTCCCTATAACTATGCAATGGAATTCATGGCCCTAATTGGTAAAGAATGTAAATACCATATGCCAATTTTATTTTATTTTTTTGTAAAATGGAAATCGCCCTTAAGTGGCTATAATAATTATTATGTGATTAGTTGACATTAGTCAGATTTCATATCAAGCTTTGCTAATTCTTTAAGATGTGTTAAATAATTATGAGCTGTAAAATAATTAATAAAATTTTAAGTAAAAATTCTCATGGTCGATCAATTAGTTCTCTACTACATGTTTACTGCATAATGATGCTCAAAATAAAAGTTTATCCTTTAAAGTAATGCTTATAAAAGTTTTAAAGGGGGTTTGGTGATGTAAGTAATTTAAATAATTTTTTTTTATCACGATAAGTTGGCATATGTTTACAGCTTAAGTTATAAAAATCCTAGAATAGCTATGGTATTCATTCTGATTCCTTAACTTATTGTCATTAATACCATGTGTGGAATTTGTCATCTGTTTGTATTTTTATTTTACTCAAAATCTTATCTTCTGCGAAAGAGAAGCTAAATGTTTTTCGTGGTTTGAAATATGAAAAGGAAGGTGTATTCTATAAAATATTTAAGGGTCTAGACCAAATAATCTAATGTTACTTCAACGGAAGTTGAGCGAGATAGAGATTTATTACATAATTGTTTTATAAGCATCGTAAAAAATGAGTGAAAAGAATAATGTACGAAGAACAAATTAGTTTTCTTAGTTTGTTGAATATTGAAATTAGCGAATTATTGTAAGTGATAATTAACGATGAAGTCGGAAAGCATTGTTATTGATCATTCATTATAAGAAAATCAACATACTATTTTAAAGTCAATCTAATTGGGATGGGTAGATTTTAAACATGTTAGATGCTTATTTAGACGTGAAAATGGGAACGATCCATAAATGACCCAAAGACGTGAGAAATGCATCTCGTGGGAAGGATGGAAAGTACTGCTATCAGTAAGTCACACATTAATATAATAAGATAATGTAAAATAAATTAAAAGTGAGATATAGTAACTTTTGCGCTAACAAATATTTTATATCCAAAAGATTAACTTAAGCTAGAGATAAGCCATTGAAGTAACCGTGCCAGAATCACGGGACTCGAGGGATGCCTCACACCTTTTTCTCAGTCAATGAAATTCCTTATCCGAATTTCTAGTTTGCAGATCAAAAATAAAAAGTCATTTTTTTTACTAGAGATTCAATAAGGTGACTTGGAACACCCAAACTCAATTTTAAGTGGCAATTTTGTAAATAAATAATCCTTTTTCAAAACATCACTTTAATTGAAAAATTCTTTTTCTTCTAAAACCAACTTCTGACGAGGTTGGGATAAAATAGGGTATGACAGATGGCGACTCCACTGGGGAGAGCCAAAATTTGAGCTTTTATATTGGCTTATTTGGCTTTATTTAATTTTTAAATATTGTATTTGTTGCCTGAAAGTTTTATCTGTCTACTTGCTTACCGCTTTGATATTATTTTAATTGCAATATAAATTATTTTCTCTCACGAATCCCTTTGAGTATCTGAATATGCCTACTGTTGACACCTAATTTTTGCCCTTCCCATTCTAGCTTAGTTTTTGAGTTTCTCAAGTTTAAATAGTTTTAAAATATTTTTTTAAAATTATTTTAAAATAGATTCCAAGCCTACCCTTTTGAATTTGGGTGAAATTAATATATTGTGTGTTAATTGTATAAGATCATATAATTATCAGTTAAAGAAAATGCTTTAAAATTTATTCTGAGTGAAAAGTTTGATTACATTGCAAATACTCTACTTTTTCCTCGATTGATTGAAAATAAGAAATTGATGATATAATTATTGTCTCAATTTTTTAATAAAATAATTGTGATTTATTAAATATTTATTTTAAAATTATTAAATTTGAGAAGCTCGTTAAATTAATTAAAAGTTAATTCCATCTCAACTTTATCCAGTTAATTCAATTATGATCATTTTATTAATATAAAATAATTATAATTTTTAATTGGACTCATTCCCTTTGTTAACCCAACACCTAACCAGCTCAACGCCCCTGCCCTCCTAATTACTCTGCCCACCAGCCCAACACCAAACCCCACTGACCCAGCCCCAAACAACATTTGTTCCATCAGGTCCAAAATAAATATCGACCCTGTCTACACCCTTCACCTTTTATATCCGTACAAATAATAGCAGCTCAGCAAATTGATATCAACAAACTTCAGCCAACACTGAACAACTGCAAAAGCTTAAACCAACGACAGTATCAACGACGACGTAGTAGTCAACAATACAATAACGATCGACAATAACGACTCTAGCAACTACAAAAAGCAATAGCTTTGGCAAAACTGAACCACGGCAGCAATCAAAATGAATCTCAAGCTGAAAATTTAAATTTCAAAATTCAAAAAATTCAAATTCCACATCACAAACCTTATCCCTCAATGCATTTCTCAAAAACCCCTCTCCTACATCAAAAATTGTAGAAGAAATTAGGGATTTTGGGTTCTATATAAACCCTCCCCAATCCACAGTTTAAAGGGATTTTATTTCGAACCCCAAAAAGTGCTAAAAATTCTCTACTCGGTTAGGATTTGGATTTCTGTCCCCAACCTGGAGTTATGAAAAATTTGATTCTATGTTTTTTTTTTTTTTATCGTTCTTGAATCAAAGGAAGTGGTGAAATAATCGTCGTCAATTCGTAGTCCCAGCTTTGCTGTCTAAAAAAAGGTGAATACCTCTTTCTTTTCTTTGAAACTTTTTAGTTAATTGTTCTTGCCCTTTATCTTTTCTTCGTAGTTTTTTTATCATCATAATTGGTGGAATTATTTGCTGTAGACGGCTTTAAAAGCCGTAGGTTATTGCGATGAAATTGTGGATGGCATTTTGAGATGATATTCTCATTTGTTCTTGATCTCATAATTTTTGTTCAGGCCCTTAAAATTATTGTTTTGGCATTCTTTTAGCATTAGTCTGTGGCATTCTTTGTTTGGCTTGAAAATTGTTCGACTTGTTGTTTTTCTTTAATCATATACCTGCCCGTTTTTGTTTGGCTTGAAAATTGTTGGACTTGTTGTTTTTCTTTAATCATAGACCTGCCTGTTTTAGCTTAAAGTATAATGTTTTGAGTGTCATGTTGTTGTTGTAGTTGGATGTTCCTAATTCAATTGATTCTAGTTGATTCTGTCAATTATTTTTTATGTCGATTTTGTTTTGTTGTTGTGTTTAATTCCTGATTCTGTTGGTGGTTTTGTTGCTATAGTTGATCCTGTTCTTATATATTCCTAATTCTAGTTGTAACCTATAGTTGAATCTCACAGTTAGTGCAAGAGGGAATATGGTTTCGTTTTGAGATTTATGATTATTATTGTTGTTTATATTAAAAGTTTCAAACTTTGATTATTCGTGGGATGAAGTTGTTTCTTTGCTATCTTTAGCACACAAAAAATAAGTTTTTCATGTAAGTGATTTCTTCCTCATTAACTACTTAATGGTTCATGTTATTTATGTCACTACAACATTTTAGTCCTATTGCTACTCTTGTAAAGTGTGGCCTAAAATAACAAAAAGAGTGACCTTTGATCAAAGGCTACACTTTCGGACTTTAGGCAACACTTTTTGGGGGTGGCCTAAAGAGGCGTAACCTTTCATGAAAGGCCACACTTTTCAAGTGTTGCCATATCAGCTAAATTTAAAAAGCGTGGCCATAAAGGTATAAAGACCATGCTTTGCAGCTTGTCATTGGCAACACTTTTATTTGATAAAGCTACACTTATAAGTGTTGCCTTTGTTTTACTATTGGGCATGCTTCACTAGCGTAGCCTTTTGTAGCACCTCTATAACAACACTTAAAAAATGTTGCCTTTGTTTTAATATTGGGCATGCTTCACAAGCATAGCCTTTTGTAGCTCCTCTATAATAACCCTTAAAAAATGTGGTCTTTTCTTTATTACTAGCTACACTTCAGATCGTAGCCTTTTATACATCCTCTATAACAACACTTGTAAAGTGTAAGCATGTTTTAGCCACATTTTTGAAGTGTAGAAATATTGCCTAAAATTTTATAGTTCAAGCTATATTTTACAAAAATGGCATTAGGCGTATAAAATGTAAGTACGTAATTTCTAATTGAAAAATAAATATTTTGATCGAAATGTATACATCACTAAGCAAATTACATAAAACATACATATTTATATATAACCTCATGCACTAGTTAGCTAATAAATAATTGAAGTGCATAGATTTGATTTTAAAAAACATGTCTTTTACATACTGATTTGAAAACAACGTAAGAAAAATTTGTACCAAGTTCCGCACAAAACCAAATGTATCACTATTAACTAGATATTAGAAGTATCACTACTATGACATAGTTGCTTTCGCACCTTGATGCATTCTTTTCCTGTTTGTTCATTCTCAACTACTATTGCATCCATATATCTTCCCATTGCAACTGTTACAGCAAGGTTATACTTCTCCTGTGTTGACCTACAAAGATCTGTCATTTGACCATGAACACCAGGAAACAGACGCTTTAGAGTTTCAACTGCTTGAAACAATCTGGCATCTCTCTCATTTTCATGTCTCTCAGCCTTCAAATCACGCCGTTGGTCTTCTGCTTCATCGAGTCATTTTCACAGATTGTCATGTTTATCTATATCGATAGAAAGATATTTCAAGTTATTTACATAAACCACAAGTAAATGCAAATGCAGTTACTTGCACTTCCATATGGCCAGAGCCTATTAAATAAGGAAATAAGTCATGGTATCCAGCAGCATGTATCATAGCTCAATCTGACCAACCTGGAATGTTGAAGTTTATTTTCCATCTCGCGTTGTTATTCTTTCACCCGTTTCAGTTCTTCGTCATACTTCTTAACTGCATCAAGAATTTTCTTAAACCTTCCTTGCATCTGTTTCTCCTGAGACAGAAGCTCATTCTTCTGATTTTCAAGCTACTGAAGATTTTCTATTAGATTCTTCTGAGCATCAATATCTGCAAGCTGCTGCCTATCCAAGACCTCTTTCTCATCTTTTAGTTTCGCAGTTTTCATGCCACCTTCCTCTTTACTGTAAAACCAACACCACAAGGTTTCAACAAATAAAAACTAGCACTCGATTATTTAGATAGATCAAGAAAATTTATTTCAAAAAGAAAATATAAAATGCAGATCATGTGCCAATGCAAACATTCCATGCTTTCACCTTTCGCCTATGTCTAGGCAATTTGAGAGAGAAGATGACAATGTAAAAGCAGTTGTTGAGCCCATAACAGTCCATCTAACGTCATACTCTGCTTTGCTTGCTTTATTTAAATACCTGCAAGTGTCATCACACATTGAGATATACCGTATTAACATATATTACTGCAATTTAACTAAAATAAGAATGGGCATTTCAAGCTAGCACATCAGTTTAAATGAAATCACGAAATTTTATATTCAGATTATATACCTTGATAACTTAACAAATGTGTTTATCAATATTAGAGGGTGCAAACCAAAAAATAATAACAACTAGATGGTGCTTCTGAGGTTAGGAATATTATATTTTTGTTTTTAACAAGACTTTTTAGCGAAATTATTCTCAATTCAGTACATAATAATGCCTCTAAGAGGAAGCACTAGCAATGATAGGATGTGAAGTTACACACCTCTACTTCACACAAACTGCAGTAGAACATGCCATCTTCACTCAACTGATGCTGAGAAGATTCAGTATGTCTACCTGCGCAGTTGCTGATAAGAGCACAAGGTAGTAGAGCCAACAATCTAAAAGAGCGAGATCTTTGACGAGTAGCTGTAACTTCTTGTTCAGTTTCATTATGATCTGCAGCTGGTTCAGTTCCTTTATTGCTTTTTGCAGATGCATTTTCCCCAATTGATGTAGCATTAGCATCCTGGATAGACGAATTCGTCTCACATCCTAATTTAGATTCTTTAACTTGGACTTGCTTTTTCTTATCTAGCTTCTTTAGATACTTCTTGGATTTAAAAACTCCTGGATCCTCGGGATCAGCAGCAGCACACCAGATATAGAAGCCAAATGCACTAATTTTAGCTAAAAATGCGAACTCTGAGCTAATTTTAGCTAAAGACAAACTTTCTGCTTAGTAGTCTACTGCTATAGTCGACTTTTTTTTCTTTCTCAAAAAATATCTACTGCTAGTCCTTCAATTGTCAACTGTAGTCGCGAAAGGAAAAGCAAATGGAGCTCCAATCATGGCTCCAGCACCAGCACGAGGTCCTGAATACATGAACCAAATGGACTTACTCTCTGTCGCTGTCCCTTTCCGCGCGTTACTTAACTACCCCGAATAGACTAAAGTTAATGAGACTTTCCAAACATAACCGAACAACATAGAACAAGGGATCACACTTTTTGTTCCCAAAGACTCAGCCTTTACCTCATTCAAAAAGTCCCCACTTACCAATCTCACCTCAGACCAACTTAAGTACCTTTGCTTTTTCCATGCATTGCCACGTTACTACAGTTTAGCTGATTTCAAGAACCTTAGTGACATGAGCCCTGTTAGTATATGGCCTCATACTCCACTAGATTCCATATGGTATAGGAAGAGGGTGAACTCTTTAAAAGTGGACATATGCAGGCATGGTATGGTCAAGGTAATTATCTACTTGATCCAGGAGGACAATACTCAATAAGTAAGAGCTATAATGCTCTGTTAGGGGTGCAGAGTAGGCTCAGAGTAGCTGCTGATATGGAACAGAGTAGATCAACCCAAGCATAGATTGATATTTTATACTATGATTTGTAGTACTAGATGAACTACTGACTAAGGAAATACTAAGCAAATTCCCGATTCTAGTGGAGTAGGCTACTTGTTGACTATGAGATGATTCGGTCGTAGAGATACATAGCCATCTCTTTGATACTTGTGTGTTGATTAGGAGTGAGACAAAAAAATACACAACCGGCCGGTATTTATATTTCCACAAGCAGTTCCAAACATGTTATAGAATGGGGTAGAATTTTTGAGGAAAATTCTTAAAATTTCACAAAAATTGCACCTCAATATCAGAAAAGCTTCCAAATAAATGATCAATAAGGTGCATCAAGAGAGTAAGGCCATACCGACATATTCAATCTCTCAAAACTAAGAATTTTTCTTTCGATGCAGGAATAATGTTGACAACGTTTAGCATGACAAAAGGCATTACCTAACGTACCGTGCCTTACCATAATAATTTAAACAACTTTTCTTCTCTATTTTCCTCTTGATTTTATGTTTCCATTATTTTGTTATGATCTCTAACATTTTTTATTTTATTTTACAGGAAAATGATCAGACATAACGATTGAGACATGGAGATATTGTTTAAACAACTATCTTTAAATCATCATGAGTCAAACAACTTTATCTTTAAACTTTATCTGCTATTACACTCTTGAAATAGTTACAACAAATTTCTATGTTATCAATAGGTGTTGTTGGAGCTATGAAGGTGACGTTATGTAAGATCGCCTCTAAGAAATAATGCAAACGTATTCCCTCAAAGTTTAAGGATTCAATCCAGAAGTTCAGGATATGCACAAGTCCTTTTAAGGATTTCTGATTCAAAGGATGAAGTTCAACAAATCAACTTCTATATTTTTTTATTATATTTGGGTCAACTACCCTTTTAAAATGACATATCTTATTATATTTGGGTTTTCCATCCATTAAGAGGATGAATAAGACCATATCTTTATTTGAGATAGCGTGTTATTATTTTATGGATCATTACCTCTTTCTGAGTGAAATATTATTGTGTTATGGATTGTCACCTCCCTCAAAGTGAAACATCATTCTGAGTGAAATATTATTGTGTTATGGATTGTCACCTCCCTTAAAGTGAAACATCATTATGTTATGAATTGTCACTTCCTTCAGAGTGATATATAGTTATGTTATGATCGCCACCTCCCTCAGCATGACATATTATTATGTTATGGATCATCACCTCCTTCAGAGTGGCATGTTATTATGTTATGGATCATCACCTCCTTCAGAGTGACATGTTAGTATGTCATGGATCGTCACCTCCTTTAAAGTAACATATTATTATGTTGTGGATCATCACCTCCTTCAAAGTGACATATTATTATGTTATGGGTTTTCACCTTCTTCAGCGTGATGTGATTATGTTATAGATTTTCACTCCTTTGAAGTGACATGTTATTATATGGATCGTCACCTTTTTCAATGTAATATGTTATGAATTGTCAGCTCCTTTAGTGTGACATACTAAAATAAAGTTTGCACAATTGCCTTTATATTGCATTTGCTACTAATAAGTTTAGTATAGGTGATTAATAGACACATTGGGCCATCAACCTATTCAAAGTGACATGTTATAATAGAGATAGGTTGTCTGCCTTTCAATGAGATACATTGGGTCGTTACCCCATTCAATGTGGCACAAAACCATGTAAGATAGGTTGTCCCCCTTTCAATAAGACACATTGGGAAGTCATCTCATTTAAAGTGGCACAAAATATTTGAGATAGATCATCTACTTTTTACTGGTATATATTGAATTGTCACCCCATTCAAAGTGGCATGATATTTTAAATAGGTTGTGTAAATTGGTTCATCAACTATTTTAGCATAACATATTCAAACAGGTTTTACCAGATTATGTTTGTGTCATGTTATATTTACCATTAACCATTTTGCTTGAGATGCTGTCAAGAGTAATCGAAAGGATGAAAAGATCAAATGAAAATCACAGGCGTGGATGACTCTAAAAAGGATGCAGAACAAAGTCAAACATTTTCTTGGCAGCAAACTGAGACATAGTTCGAAGAGGAATATCAAACTCCTTGGATACGAGTTAAAGAACAACTTTCATCACTATCAAACCATACACCTATCAGAAGTCATACGACTATTTTATGATGTTTTTAGTTTTAGTTTTACCTCTGAGGCATTTCTAAATTTGCACTAGAGGTAACTTTCCTCTTCTTTGAAATTTGGGTGATAATACACCTTGAGCTTTAGAAATTATGTCCATGTAGCTCTCAGTTGCGGGTGTAAGGAGACCCTATGTTTGTAATTGAGATGATTACAAGCCTCTTTTTCATAATTCGATGTACTTCTCACTCATCCTAAGCCAAAGATCGTTTAAAATAAAAGGCTATCTTTTCTACCGATTGAGTTGAACTACTAGTAGTCTAATTCTTTTGGTCTTGGGATATATAGGCTGGGCTCTTTATTTGAAAACTCGACTGCATTCCAGCCTACTCCAATCCTATTATTCCCCAGTTTGTTGGTTTCATTAAAAATTTAAAAATTAGGATAGCTTGTGAATTCTTTAAAAATCGTGCTTAAAAAACTCAAACATTGTGAACTACAAATGGCCTGAATTCTAATGCAGCCTGAGATATGTAGGAAACTCTATATCGGAGTTTGGTTATTACTCCCCAAAACTCATGCAAAAACCAATCTTTTTAGAAAAACACATTTGTGGTCGGACAAAATTAGGTACGTCAACTCCATTTACCCAGGGTTACGTATATTCACCCTAACTAAAGGGAGAAGACAGTTGTTGACACCAAATTTTTATCCTTCCCGTTCCAAATTATTTTCTGAGTTTCTCTAGTTTAAATAATTTTAAGATATTTGTTTTAAATTATTTTGAAATAAATTTCAAGCCTACCCTTTTGAATTTAGGTGAAATAATATGTTTCATGATTTACTAAGAATTTGTTTAGTATTTCGTGTCTCGAGCCGGGGGTCTATCGGAAACAACCTTTCTACTTCTTTAGAGGTAGAGGTATGGACTGAGGATATCTTACCCTCCCCAGACCTCACTATGTGGGAATACATTGGGTTTGTTGTTGTATGTATGTTAATTGTACAAGATCATATAATTATCAGTTAAAGAAAATATTTTATAATTTATTCTGAGTGAAAAGTTTGATTAAATTACAAATACTATACTTTTTTCAAGATCGATTGAAAATAAAAAATTGATGACATAAATAGTTTTTTAATTCTGAAACATAATAATTGTGCTTAATTAAATATTTATTTTGAAATTATTGAATTTGAAAAGCTCGTTAAATTAAGTAGAAGTTAATTTCGTCTCAACTTTGTCCAATTGATTCAGTTGTGGCCATTTTATTAATATAAAATGACTATAATTTTTAATTGGACTCATTCCTTTTGTTGACCCAATACCTAACCAACCTAATGCCCCTACCCTCCTAATTACTCTACCCACCATCCCAACACCAAATCCCACTGACCCAAGACTAAACAACATTTGTTCTACCCCAGTCCCAAAATAAATATTGATTCGGTCCACACCCTCCACCCCTTATATCCGTAGAAATAACATCTCAGCAAAATGATATCAACAAACTTCATCCAACGCTGAACAATCGCAAAATTTTAAACCAATGACAGTACCAACGACGATGTACCAATCAACAATACAACAACGATCGACAAAAACGACACCAACAACTACAAAATACATCAACTTTGGCAAAATTCAATCCCAAGCCAAAATTCAAATTTCAAAATTCGTACAAATTAGTACGAATTCGTATGCTTCCATATCAAAAACCTCATCTCTCAACAAATTTCTCAAAAAACTCTCATAAACTCCTCTCCCACATAGAAAATTGCTAAAGAAATTGGGGATTTTGGGTTCTATATAAACCCTCCCCACTCCACTATTCAAAGGATTTTTTTGGAATCATAAAAAAGGCTAAAAATTCTCTACGCAGTTAGGATTTAAAATTTTGTCCCCAATCTAGAATTGTGAGAATTTTGATTCTAAGTTTTTTTATTGTTCTTAAATCAAAGATAGTGCTGAAATAGTCCTGGTCAATCATAGTCCCAGTTTTACTGCCCTAAAAAAGTTAAATACCTCTTTCTTTTCTTTAAAATTTTTAGTTAATTGTTCTTGTCCTACATCTTTTTCTTCATAGTTTTTTGATTCATCGTCTGAATTGGTGAGATTATTTTTTGTAGACGACTTTGAAAACCATAGTTTATTGCGATGAAATTGCAGATGATGTGTTGAGATGATATTCTCATTTGTTCTTGATCTCATGATTTTTGTTCAGGTCCTTAAGGTCACTTTTTGACTTTCTTTTAGCATTAATCTGTGGTCTTCTTTGTTTAGCTTGAGAATTGTTCAACTTGTTATTTTTCTTTAATCATATTCCTGTCGGTTTTTTCTTAACGTAGAATATTTTGAGTGTCATGTTGTTTCTATAGTTGGATGTTCCTGATTCAAATGATTCTTCCTGATTTAATTGAATATAGTTAATTTCGTCGATTAATTTTTCTATTGATTCTATTTGATTTTTGTGTTTAATTTCTGATTTTATCGGTGTTTTTGTTGTTGTAGTCGATCCTGTTCTTCTATATTTCTGAGTCTAGTTGTAGCTTATAGTTGAATCTTACAGTTAGTGCAAGAGTGAATGTGGTTTCATTTTGAGTTTTATAATTATTATTATTGTGTTATGTGAAAAGTTTCAAGCTTTGATTATTCATGAGGATGAAGTTCTTTATTTGCCGTCTTTTTTACACAAAAAATAAGTCTTTCAAACAAGTGATTTCTTCCTCATAAACTACTTAATCGGTTTATGTTATTTATATGATATTCCCTTTTATTCTCTGTCAAATTCATAAATGCTACTTTGAGGTTGGATATATCGATTTCATTCTCTCTTTGTTTAGAAGCAACCTTTATTATTCGTTATATCCTTATTCAATCACGTGGAAGTTGATATTGGTAAATTTTTATGTTTTTTAAATTATGATACATTTATTTGCATTGTTTTCTTATCTTTCCTTCTGAAAATCTGTGAACAATCAGGACTTATCACGCGTTAAAATGGATAATTGTTTGAATTTATGTCATCTATTTTGAGTTGAATTTGTCTCTAATTTCTCTCTGTTTTTTTTCTTTATGTATTAAAATTTGAACGATTCTATTACGGTGTTCGATGCCAATTTAGGGTGAATTTGTTTTAAGTGTTAGAGATTAAAGACTTTTAATATGATAATATTTGTAGACATTGATTTTAGTTTTATTACTTTAGTACCTAATCCTTATTATTTTCTTTGGTGCATGTGAAACAAATTTGAGTCCAATTGGACTCTGTATCCCTTGCATTTTTTGATGGGCCAACAGGCCCGATTTATTGAGTCCTAGCTCTGAAGACTAAGTCCAAGTGGACTGGTATACACTAGTACATAGAGATATTCAAAAGAAATGAAGGAAAATGAGCTAGTAT
This sequence comes from Capsicum baccatum var. pendulum, assembly GCA_030864225.1. Classification (NCBI taxonomy): domain Eukaryota; kingdom Viridiplantae; phylum Streptophyta; class Magnoliopsida; order Solanales; family Solanaceae; genus Capsicum; species Capsicum baccatum. Next base: position 200,428,984 of record CM061550.1, on the reverse strand, counting down.
ACAGGTGGAAGACAAAGGATATACATAGTCAAACAATCATATTTGCATATATACATCGATACGGTGGTATATAACTGACATACACACTAGAAAATTGGACCAAAATCTATGAGTTTCAGGCCCAAAACTTGGGTTGATTTGAAAATGGGCCAGAAAGGGGCCCAAATCTCATCCTTATTCCTTTATTTTCCTTGTATTGACTTCATTATTTTTTGTAATTTAATTTAATCTAGATAAATCTTCGAAGAGCAAGTTTATTTTAAGATTATTCATTTTATATTGGTTATTTAATATGTTAGTTTAATTCATTCTACTAGGTGGACACAAGCTCGCAGAATAACTTGGAGAATTTTTCATATCCCTTCATAGTTATTAAGTATCTTGAATCCATGTTTAAGAAATTGAGTTAACTATTTCGTTCAAAGTCTTAATTCGGATAGAATTGTTAAAGTTAGAATTATATTAGAACTTTGACATTTATTTTATTTCAATACTTTGGAATAAAATAAATGCACAAGTTCTAATAAATTTTATACATTTTTAAATAATATTTTTGAATAAATTCAAGACTTTATAAAATAATTAAAAGATTTTCTCAAGTTTCTTAAAGAATTTTCAAAAGTAGCCAAATAAATTTAATCTGTTGGGAATCACACTTTGTAAATTTTTGAAAGTGCCTGATACCTTCTTTCAAATTTACTTGAACCCTTATTTAGACTCTAGTTACTTTTTAACAAAATATTTTCTTTCAAAAATTACCTTTGTTTTAATGGTTTTCTTAATTTTCTAAAAATTTAGTAAAGACTCTATTTTTTCTAAGATATTTTTTTAGTAAAATAAAATGGACTTCTTTTTTCGTCATGAAGTTATGAAATATTTTTGACTTTCAAAAATGGATCATAACACCTACCACTATTTACTGTGTGCGGCTACGCTCCACAAAATCTTCTATTTGAGATGAATTAGATTTCGGCCACACTCCTGGTTTAAGAAATATCAGTCACACATGTTAGGCAAGGTGGATCACCAATGTAATCAAAATAGTTTTGTTACCGTTAAATTGGCCATCCCCGATTAGAGTTGTTTTCTTGGATAAGCCAGTCTAGACACTTATCTCCATCAATTTAGACTATGTAAAACTAAACCTCAGATGTGATTATCCATAATAGGATACTATTTTTTCTATATTAGGCACATTATGATTTAGTGGAGACTGGACAAAGGTTTTAGTATGTAAAAAAAACAACCCTTTTATAAGATTATTCTTTTTCTGTGCTACTAGTTGTATTAATTGTTAGGCTTTTGAATTTTGGCCGACTTTAGAGTGAATCCATTAACTTTAGAGAGGGTGAAAATTTGTAATGACCCTTCAAGTTATTTCTCATATTCTACTTATTTTTGTTGTTAAAGCTTTTCTATAGTTTCCCTAAGTCATTTATGACTTACTGGGATTGATAGTTCGATCACCGGGCAGTTCATTGAGTTTTTAGAATCAATTTCCTATTTTGAAGTTTTCGCTGGTTTCAGATGGCCGCCGGGCAAAAACTTAGTAAAACGAACTCTATGCAAATTCTAAATGTGCCAACAGCTCTAGAATGTCAATTTTAGGCTAGGTAGACCTTTGGTTTGGGTCCCGATGTACCTAATCTCATTTCAACCTATTAGTCGAAAAGTTACAAAAATGAAATATGAGTGTGGGACCCATATTTGGTCAAAATAACCTTAGAGAAAAATTTTGAGTACTCCATCGCATCCAAAACATCAAATTTAGTATAGTTACATAGTTTGTTTACATATATGAGATTTGAAATGAATCCCGAGTATCTAATCGAGCCCATTTAGGACTTGAAAAATCTGGTGCACCGTGATTGTAACGGCCTAAAAATTTAATAAAATCTGTGATTTTATATTATTTGACCATTTTACCCCTCCCCATAGTTGCATTTTGATATTTCTAAGATGTGGGGGTAATTGACACGGTTCTCGATGTATTTTAATACCATTTATGCGATATTGTAGTTTTTGATGGCTTTAAGAGCCTTATTTTGAACTTATGTGGGTATCTTTTGATCTGTGCGATGGATGGTTGGACGAATTACGCTAGCAACTTTAAAATATTAATTTTAGGCTAGGTAGACCTTTGGTTTGGGTTTCGGTGAATCCGAGCTCATTTTGACCTATTGGTCAAAAAGTTGAAAAATTAGAAATATAGGTAGGGGACCCACATTTGATCAAAACAACCTCATATCAAAAATTTAAATTTTTCAGCAGATTCAAAACATCGATTTTAGAGTGGTAACATGTTTTCTTTGATTTTACGACTTTTAAATCTCATTTGGATCCTTGGTTTGGAAAATTATAATTTTGTGTTTCGAGGGTCAACTATATGAAAATGATGTTTTTTCAAAAATTTGATATATCCATTGAGTTCGTAGCATTGAATTTAGTGTGGTTACATAGTTCATTTGCATATGTCGTATTCCAAATGAATCTCTAGCACCCCGAATCTGCTATAGTATAGATTTTTCTGCAATATATAGCAGATTTTTACTCCTTTTTGACCCATTTTGTCTATTCTTTCACCTTGTCTCTTGAGAGTTAAACCTAAAAATAGTGTGAGAGCTTAAAACTAAAGCTTGTGGGAGTTTGGAAAGCTAGATTAACATCTATTTCTTAATTCTCTTACGGATTTAAGATAAGAATTCACCCTTTTCTGAGTCATTTCTTGATTAATTTCTCAAAATCCCAAATTCTTAGGGCTTGATTTTAAATCTCTATTTTACTCCTTTTCAATTGAATAGTATTTTAATAGTATAATTACTAGTTTTTCATCAATTTTACTTTCAAAACAACTTCAATTCATGATTTTAACCCAGATTTCAAAGACTTTACTCGGTAAAGCATAAAAATGGTTTTTCTTTGATTTGAACCTCATTTTTTACTCTATTTGACTTGGGTTTTCAGTTGTAGCATCCTAAAAATATGAAGACAATGTTTTTGAATTAAATTTATGATTTTCCCCTTCTTTTTAGAAAACCTATTTCAAGGGTCCATTTTGACCCCGAACCAAAAGTAGTCAATACGAGTGTCATTGGTTTGTTTTGACTCGTAGATTTCATATTTGGTATTTTTAGTGAAGTTTGGGATCATTCACGGAAAATAAGGTCATGGATTCAAAGTGTAGAGAATTGATTTTAGCATTCGAGGTAGGTTATGGCTTGACTCTTTCAGACTGAGTTGGGTAGTACATATCAGTTGAGAGATACTATGAGACATTTATGGATATTATTTGTAGATTGTAGGCCTGTTGATGCTCTTGAGTTGTCATGGAATCAACTTGCTGACTTCTTTCTGGAGAGATTTGTTCCTTACAGTTTGAGGGATTAGATGCGGGACAATTTTGATCATTTGGAGTAGGGATCCATGACAATTACTGAGTATGAGGCACACTTCCATGCCCTATCCAAATATTCCTATGATAGCATTTCCCCCAAATTTGAGAAGATTCAGAAGTTTGTAAAGGGTTTGCATGTCTCTCTTCAGTTGTCTACAAATCAGATGGTTGTTCTTGGGGTTTTCTTTCAGAGTATTATGGATCATGCTAAGATGACAAAGGGTATTCTTAGAGAATCTTAGGGTGGCTCTAAGAAGATGGATCGTTTTGGTGAGTTCAGAGGTCAGTCTCCCTATGGTAGAGATTTAAGAGATTCTCATGGGTATTAGGGCAGGCTAGTGTAGGTGGATTCCAAGAGTGTGGTTGTGCATGAGGAGCATTTGCAGATTGTTCTTCAGAGATTGCGGGATGCAAAGTTGTATGCCATGTTCTCTAAGTGCGAGTTTTATTTAGAGTCTATTTTTCTTAGGCCATGTGGTGACTAAGAAAGGTATTATGATTGATCCACCCAAGATTACTACAGTTCATGATTGGGATAGACCTACTTCATGCATTGAGATTCAGAGTTTTGTTGGCTTAGCAGATTATTATTGGTGTTTTGTTGAGGGTTTCTCTTTTATTGTAGCTCCTTTAACTAAGTTGAGTCATAAGAAGATTTTCTTTTTGTGGTGTGATGCTTGTGAGGTGAGCTTCCAAAAGCTAAGGGATTTGTTGACTTCAACTTCTATATTGGCTTTGCCCCCAAAAGGGTTTGGGCTTTATCGTATTTTGTGATGCTCTGGGTGTTAGATTCGGTAATGTGTTGGGGCAGGGGGACAAGTGGATTGCTTATGCATCTCATCAGTTAAAGACTCATGAGAGAAATTACCCTACCCATGATTTGAAGTTGTGTGCAGTTGTATTTGCTTTGAAGTTGGGGAGGCACTACTTGTATGGAGTTCATTGTGAAATCTTCTCAGATCATCATAGCCTTCAGTACTTTTGCACCCATGAGATCTTAATATGAGGAAGCGTCGTTGTCTTGAATTGCTTAAGGATTATAACTTAACTATTCTCTATCTCCAGGAAATGCTAATGTGGTTGTGGATGCCTTGATCCAGAAGTTAACTAGTATGGGTATCTTGGCACATCTTTAGACTCAAGAGAGGCCTTTGGCCTTAGAGGTTTAGTCTAGCTAACCAGATGGTTCGACTTGATACTTCGACACCTAGGTGTGTTTTAGCATTTGTGGAGGCTAGATCTTCTTTAATGGAGTAGATTTGACATCATTAGTTTGATGAGGTTGGATTGAGGTTGATTCGAGATAAGGTGTTGAGTGGCAAGGTGAAGGAAGCCTCACTTGATTCAGATGGAGTTTAAATGATTGAGGGTCGAGTTTGTGTGCAGAGAGTGGGTGATTGGATTAGGTTGATCTTTGACGACGCCCATTTTTCTAGATATTCCATCCATCTAGGAGTGACTAAGATGTATCATAATTTGAGGTAAAATTACTGGTGGGGTAGTATGAGGAGAGATATAGTGGATTTTATGGCTCATTGCTTATGTTGTCAACAGGTGAAGGCCAAGCATATAAGGCCTAGTGGGTTGCTTCAGAGGTTACCTATTCCTGAGTGGAAGTGGGAACGAATCACCATGGACTTTATGACTGGTTTGCCTCATACATCTTATGTTTCTGACAGTGTTTGGGTCATCATGGATCAATTGACTAATTCAGCTCATTTTATTTTGGTTCAGGTCTCACTCAATGCTGAGAGGTTGTCCCGTATGTACATTCGTGAGATTGTGCATCTGCATGGTGTATCGGTGTCTATTATTTCAGATCAAGGTTCTATGTTCACATTTCACTTTTGGAAGAATTTTCAAGATGAGTTAGGTACTCATGTTAATCTCAGTACAACGTTTCACCAACAGACAGATGGTCAATTAGAGCGGACTATTCAAGTTTTAGAGGAATGCGTAAGATGGATTTTGGTGGCCAGTAGGAGCAGCATTTGGCTTTAGACGATATCTTTTGATCCGTGCGATGGATAGCTAAACAAATTGCACTAGTAGCTCCAGAATATCTATTTTAGCCTAGTTAAACCTTTGGTTTGGGTCTGGTGCACCCAAAATCATTTTGACAGTTTGGTCGGAAAGTTGAAAAATTAGAAATATGACTACGGAACCTATGACCTCGAATGAAAAATTTGATTTTGCCAACTGATCAAAAATATTGATTTAGGGTGGTAACATGTATGGTGTGATTTTATGGCTTTTAAATCTCATTTTGACCCTCGATTTAAAAAATTATAATTTTGGATTTTGGGGGTCAATTATGTGAAAATGATGTTTTTAAAAAATATGGCATACCATTGAGTTTGGAGCATTAAATTTTGTGTGGTTATATAGTCCTTTTAGGTATATCGGAGTCCAAATAAATCCCGAGCACCCCATCGAAGTCCGTTAGGACTTGGAGGGCAGATGTTTCTACAATAGATAATAGATTCTTACCCCCTTTTGTCCCATTTTGTCCATTCTTTCACCGTGCCTCTTGAGAGTTAAACTCTAAAATAGCGTGGAAGCTTAAAAGTGAAACTTGTGGGGGCTTGGGAAGCTAGATTAACATCTATTTCTTGATTCTCTTACTAATTTAAGGTAAGAATTCACCCTTTCCTTATTCATTTCTTGATTAATTTCTCAAAATCTCCAAAATCCTAGGACTTGATTTGAAATCCCAATTTCACTTCTTTTCACATGAATAATATTCTAATCTTATAATTACTAGTTTTTCATCAATTTAACCTTCAAAACAACTCCGATTCTTGATTTTAACCTGGATTTCAAAGATTTTACCCGATAAAGCATAAAAATAATTTTTCTTCGATTTGAATCTCATTTTTAACTCGATTTGACTTGGATTTTTAGCTATAGGTTCCTAAAAATATGGATAACATATTTTTGAAGTAAAGTTATGATTTTGGCCTTCTTTGTGAAAACCCATTTTGAGGATATATTTTGACCCCAAACCATAAATAGTCATTATGGGTGTCGTTGGTTTTATTTTGCCGCCTAGATTTCATATTTGTTGTTTTAGTGAAGTTCGGGATCGTTCATGGTAAGGAAGGTCATGGATTTAAAGTGTAGTGGACCGATTTCGACATTTGAGGTAAGTTATGACTTAACTCTTTTAGACTGTGTTAGCTAGTAAATAATGATACAAAATGCAACTTAAGGGTGGGAAATAATCATGAAAAATGGATGTCTATGTGTTTTGCCAATAGGAGGGGCTATATGTAATGTAATCATTAAAATTGAGATATTATGTGATATGTGTGACCGTGTGGGGTCCTATGTGATGTTGATAGCCTTGAATATATGTGAATAATTATACTGTATAGTTGAAATTCCTAATGTGGTACAATTGGTGTATTCTGATATATTCATACTTATTGTTATGTGAGACATGTGAAAATTCACTGATGAAAGAAAAATAATGAGTGAATATTGGCTCACGTGTTTGTGATAATGTATCATTGTGGTTGGTTGTGGAAATACTCATTGAGATTGGTTGTGAGAATTACATTCTCATATCATACTCATTCATGAAATATTGGTACCACCGTGGAAACATTAGAGAAAATACTTGCAACACCTTTTATAAAATCCTCCCTGAGGAAAGTGCCAAAGCGGAGATACTGTAACACCGTATAAAACCCTTTCTAAGGGATATTCTAGAAAGGATATATGATATATATGGATTATATACGGGTTTACAAACCCCCCATGGGTCCTACATCAGGAAGCTTTAGCTTCGTAGGTGTATATGGGGATTGTCCGATAATCCTAGAGGTTGTGTGATGGCCTCGTGCATCATCATCATCATCCTATACGTTGCACTTACTTTATTGTGTTATGTTGTGTTGTATTGCCGTACTGACCTATCATCTATGTATTTGTTGTACATTTCTTTAATTCTATTTGGCGATCTTGTATATACATATTCTCCCTTGTTTTACATATATGTTATACAATACATACTTGTGTCCTATCTTGGTGTGATGTTGCAATATATGTGAAATATTAGAACTAGTATTTCAAGCGATGTGGGCTATCGTTGTGGGAAATTTTTTAATGGGAGGTGACATGCCCTTAGTGTATATTTTGTATGCTTTATTTTCTACTTTTCTTGGTCGGCCTATGATACCTACTGAGTACAAGTGGACTGTACTCACTCTTACTTCACTATTTCAATGCAGCTTCAGGTTTGAGTGTGCCTCGGACTAGTTAATTTTTGGGCGCCTTCAGATTATGCAAGGTAGTGGTTAGACATTCATACGTCCGGATTTCACCTCTATCTTTATGTATTAGTTATATCTTTATTAGTATTCAGAGGAAAATGTTATGTCTTTGTGGTTATTTTTCTGATGTATTTGACTCTTGGATTGTATTAGTAGTTCTTACACTATTGACACTTCGTTTTGGGCATGATTAGTATTTTTGATAAGTTTTTTCCACATTTTTATGATTACTTGTATGGTTCAACTTCATTCTAGAAGCCTTGCCTTGGGTATTTCTTTCTTTTTCTTTTTCCTTTTTACATCAATTTGGGTGATAGGCATAGTAGTCAAGGTATACTGCGACAAATGCCATCATGACCCTTGTTTTTGCATCGTGACAACAATAGCGATACCCTGGATTGCGATCATAGCTCCCCTTGCTAAGGAGATACTTTGATGCTAAGGTATCATGATCGTGACTCATGTTGCAGCGGAAGATACCTTCATCACAAGTTCTCAGGCCGCGATAGCAACTGTCGAGGATCGGACTAGGTATAAAATGACCTCTTTTCCATGAATGTGTGCAATTCTTCATCATTCCCTTGAGATTTAAGAACCCTAAATAGTGTGAGATCATAAGATTAAAGTGTGTTGGTGATTGGGAAGCTAGAGTAACATTTATTTTTGCAATTATCTTTCAATTTGAGGTATGAATTCACCCCTTTCTTGGTGAAATTTCTTGATTATTTACTCAAAACCCCAAAGCCCTTAGGAATTGATTTTAGTCCTAATTTTTCTTGATTTTCATCAATTTTTAAGGATAATGATTCTTTGATATTGTATGAATGTTGGGATGGTTTAGGAAATGCGATTTCTGTAAGTGAGACCCACATGGGGCTTTTAAGGTGATTTTGGACCCGAAGCACAATGGTGCAATATGGGTATCGATATTCTCATATTGATTAGTAGAATGTATTTTTTATAGCTTGGCATCTTGAAGAGGCTTCTCAAATGCAAAAGTGGTGGTTTAGCTACTAGTTGAGCTTTCTTCAATGTTGAGGTAGGCTAGGTTTATCCCTTGTTAGATTGAGATATTTTATAGTATTCTTATGATATTACGTCAGATTTGGGATGAATTTGTAGGTGTTGTACTGATGAAGTGCAAGACTTGGGATTATTGGACTGTTTAGGCCATATTGAAATCGTAGAGTTGATCACTTACCTTGCTTCATTATGCTTTAGGTGAATTGGACTTCATTCCTCATGTTTAGTATAAGAATTTCTCATATTTCTCAAGGCTAAGTAAAAATGCTCTAGTTGCTCATGTTAGGGTAAGTTTGGCATTACTTGTTTACACCTATGAAGGTTGCCTTAGTTTCTATTAAATTAAGTTAATGTGTTTGAGAAGAATCTTTAGCTTAGGACTAAGTATGTCTTGCTATACATCTAAAAGTGGATTTACATATCTTAAACCTAGTTTGATTAGAATTTTCCTAAAATGGAACTTGAGGATTATAAGTGGACTCTTAACCCACTTTAGGCTATGACACATGTTAGTTTTAGTGAAATCATTTACGCTTATTAGACTCTTGAAAATGTGTATTAAGGTAATATGGAGAAATCTTAATACTTGATGGTCATGTTGGTTAATGTAAGGGTTGACAGCTATTGATTATGCTATTACTTATGCTATTGATGATGCTATTCATGATGTTGATTATATATATACATAGTCGATTCAAGTTTGGAGGATGATTATGACACTATTGATTATTTAATGGTTTGAGTATGACTATCTATTATATTTATCAGGTTAAGGCAAACTATTGATTATATTTACCAATTTCATTTCGTCTATTGATTATTTACCGGTTCAAGTCCAGCTATTGAGTATATTTATCGATTTAAGTCCGACCATTGATTGTAATTATCGGTCCAAATTCGGATAGGCATATTATGATAATGACTTTTTTTAATGATTAATGATAATCTAGCTAAGACCAAATTGGAGAAATAATTATAATGTGGCATGAGATAAATGGACTCTAGTGATAAAATGACTAGTTGATAAATTATGCTTAGTTGATAAATAATATGACTAGTGGGCATATGATGGCTAGCTAATAATTGAATTAGTGATAAGAAATGGATAATGGATTACAGATTAGTGTATAAATGATGATAAGGTTGCTCTATATTGGTAAATTATAGAATGATAGTTAAATAATGGGGTTGGCTACTTGTAAGAGATGAATGGTTGCCTTATGCTATCTTTAGTCTACTCTCTAGGTGTATGGGAGTCTGTGATGAGTTATTTACCTTTCGCACTAATTGGAATGTGGGAGCCAATTTTGTAGTTATTATTGTATGTGTCAATGATTTATGTTATGTTATTACTCTGGTTTACTTGCCTATTTCTATACAGCGGTATTAGAGGTGATTCAGGTTCATTTTTATATCTTGACTTAGTTATATTATCTTGCATTTTGTCATACTTATATCATGATTTAGGTTAGTCGACCAATGATACCTACGGAGTACCCATTGTTTTGGTACTCATACTACACTTCTATACCTTCTTGGTGCATATTTGAGTACCAGTTGTCATCGTTGATACGTGTTCGTGCGGTGTTGATATCTGGAGATAGGGTGAGATCTTAGAGTCTGAGTCACCCATTTTGTTTTTTCCTTTTATATTTAGTCTTTTGATTTGAGACAAATATATTGACTACTCTAGATACTTGAGTTGTATTTCTATTGTTAGACACTCTTGTACTGACTCTACCAGGTTGTGGGATGGTATCTTGTATTGAATGTTTTTATCTATTTTTAACACTAGGTTTATTTTTAAATTATGTTCTTGATATTTGCCTATGTTCTGCATTTTTCACCAAATTAATCCATCGCGTTAGCTCCGTATTATGGTTTGGCTTACCTATTGGTGGAATTTAGTAGGTTCCATCATGACTCGTAAATTGGGTCATGACAAAGTTTCTCTCTAATATCTATTATTTATCAAAACTCAATTGAGGTGTGATTTTTGTTTTTACAAATAAAAGGAAAAAAATGAGTTTGCCCCATTCTCAGGAACGACGCATACCTAATTCTCAAGTAGATGAGATACGTAGGCAACCTTCATTGGGTTTTGTGATCCTTATTCAAAAAAAAAATAATTTCTATCATTATTGATAAATTCAACCAAAAAAAAAATCTTTCTCATTATTAAAAAAAGTGCTTCCTTCAAACCTCAAGTTGCATGAACCACCCTCACCAAATTCTCATCTCAATGAGATACGTAGGCTACCTTCCTTGGGTTCGTTGATCCTCGTTCAACTAAAAAGAGATCTTTATTGAGTTTTTGTGGAAAAAATGTTGTTTGTCTTGTTCGATAAAATCGTTATTCAAAAATTTATAAAATATATATTATGTTATAAATGTATTACCATATATATATATATATATTTATATTTAATAGCTATTTATGGAAAAGATAGAAATTCCAACTTTTGGGACAAAGTTAGTTTTCTGCTATAAATAAAAGGGATTTTCCGTCATTGTAATAGAACCTCTAAAGAAATCTGTAAGAGAAATAAGAATTACCCTCACTTCTCTCTCCATTCTTATTTTTCTCTAGTTTATATTTCATAACACGTTATCAGCACGAGTCTCTACTAACTTAATTAGTTTTCTATGTCGTATGAGATTCCTAGAGTTGAACAAGTTAAAGATAAGTATTTGAGTTTGATAGTCTTTCACTGTATTAAAATTGAATTTATATATTGATATTTTTGTAAATCACTAATAGAATTTAAAGATGTCACCTATCCCCGTACTGTATCAACAAACAAAATTCTCTTTCCCTACTTATTTGGTAAACTTTGATGTTGCGTTCGTGGAGAAAGACACAAAGTTTCTCATATAAACTAATTAATATACTAATTCAAATTTATTATATAAACTTCTTAATATATCTCCAGTGTGTTATATCTTGCACCCTCTTTTTTGTCTAGATTTGCTAATTCGTTACATAGCTCTTTGTTGTAATCATCTGATTCCAGTAATAATTTACATGTTTCTAGCATCTTCAACCTATCAAGGTATTGGCTAGCTTAATTAACACATTGAGAAGAAATCTTATTTTGGCTTGCCCAAAGGTAAACTAAAAGAAAATATTGTGTTATTGATTGGGGGTAAGATGATAGTTTCAAGTTCTATAGCACTAAAAGGGTAAGTCATCAGGTTAATGTCCCAATGCACCATGATGACAAGATGTTGTATTCAAGTCCTATTGATTTATGACCTTAGACGCCTTTATATGGATAAGACGTTGAGTTTGAATCTTAATGCAATATATTGATTATATTATTATGGCTAAGTAAAATAATATGTTTTTGGTGAAAAGTCATGAGACATGTTCCATTGAATATGATATATTCTCTAAAGTGAATATTGTAGCAATGCATAATATGGATGAAATAAGACAAATGATTGAATGGATGAATATACGCGTGGAGGGAAAATATGAAAATAGTCATCAAAAGTGATAATATTTTCACACTCTTCTTATGATTATAAGATATGTTAGAGAACAATTTCTCTACAACCATATGTATACCTCAATTTTCTCCCAAAGTAGCAATATCTTAAAAGAGGTTATAAGCTCTCATAATTTGATACGCTTAAGACACGATTATATTCCATTCCTGGGCCATGAGAATTTTGACGTTACAAATACATATCCATACATTGGGGGTGAATGTAAATATATTAGTAAAGCTTATAAATTCAAACATATTTTTTATTATTAAAGATATCACAACTCACCTCTATAAGAGGTAGAATAATTGGAAGATTGAATATCTTCAAGTTACTATGGTGAAAACCACAAATGTGAAGAGTTACCCAAGAATAATGAGATCACATGCCATAATAAACTAAGAGTTCAATGTTTATTGATAAAACTTGTATGTAAAGTGTTTTTGATGCGAATTATGGTCATAGGAAGCACTTAAGCAAAGTAGAGTTGAGAAAACTTTTATCGATTGAGTTTTTGTATCCAATCCAACAAAGTCAACTTTAAATTAGTGTAAATTTTAAAATATATTGATTCAGGTGTCCTACTATATATCCAATGAAATATCTTAGCCTTCATTCCAACTCATCGGATTTCACCTTAGTTCGACATCGGAGTAAAATGTTATGCTTGTTTTACCCGGGAGTGTCTGTCTGAGAGAAAAGGTTATGAATAAGTTGACAAGACCTCAACCAGTTGATACGTTATTAAATAGGTTGTTATCCTTAACCCCACAAGACCCTATATCACTTAGAAAAGGTGAAGACTAAGTTGACAAGATGTCAACTAGTTGATGAGTTATAAACTTAGTCGTCAACCTTAACCAGAAAGTGTTTAAGTCCAACTAAAGGTTGACGATTAAGTTGACAAGCTATTAACTAGTTGATAAGATATCAACGTAGTTGTCAACTAAAAATTCATGCAATTTTTTATTCAGTTTCTTTAGGGGTATTTTGGTCTTTTCCTCACCTCAAAATCTACCCCCACGACATAAATCACCCTATAAATGATAGTGTCAAATCATTAGTCAGTTTTAAACATTTTTTCTCCTCTCCACTCTCAAGAGAAAATATATTAGGGTTTCTTCCCAAAGTTCAACTTCTAAGGATCCAAATTCATGTTCTCCTTCAATAAATTAAGAAATTCGGATATGTGGGATTTAACCAAGGATAACTGTTCATCCTTGTGCCCAAAAACTTTGATTTTAAAGTTAAATTTATGTGATTTTAATTAGGGTTCATAACCAATTTTTATGTTTTTGAGATTATGGTATTATCAATTGATTTAAAAGTTTAGTTTGCACAAGAATTTATCTTTACACATGCTTTTATTGGAATGATTGCTATTATGCGATGAACTTCATTATTTTGACATGAAATTTGATGAATTGATTAAAGTTTCAATTTGAGCATTGAGTTTGATATTTTGATATAAAGTTTCTATGAGAAAAAGAATAATTTCAAGTTCAAGCTTAATTTAATGAGTTTGCAAGAAGTTAAAGCTTATAAGCTCAAGTTACAAGTATTACATCATGATTAAACTTTAGATTAATCTTATGATCTAAGATAAGACATTAAATCCACAAGTTTCCTCATGAATATGATTTAAGTAAGAGAAGCATAGCTGGTTTTCAGTTTTTAAATTCATATGCTATTTTAAGGTGGATTTCATAAGTATGAGCATATACGTATATGTTTTGGGAGTAGTATTTAGTACCAAGAGGGGAATATAGGTTCAGCGTATCCTATTCTCAAGAAACTACATGCCATTGTAGGTTTAAGTTTAGAGGCCGTGCCAAAGAGTGTCCTATCCTCTACCCTATATGCGCTATGTTTAGTGATTACTTTAAGTTAAGGTTCTATTCTGATGGCAAGGGTAGAAATGATCTTCTCAACATGGGTAAGATGTTGGACTCCTTGATAGCTCACATAGTTTATGTCGATTATAAAAATCTTCCACAAAAGTAAAGATTTTAGAAACTCAGGGTAATGACTCACTAAGCTTATCAGATTACGATTTTTTTTTCATGTTTCATGATATTTCAGCTTATAGTTTTATTCATGATATAGGTGAATCCTTTTACATAACATGCATAATTTAGAAGTATGTTCAGCTTCAGTTTTACTTATTGCATTCACCCTCACATACTCAGTACATTCCAAAGTCTTGACCATATATATGTGTCAATGGCTACATTGCTTCATGATGTAGGTACCAGTTGTAGCCTACAATACCATAATTAGAGAGAATAGAGCTTCCATCCAACAGGTGACGAGTTCTCTTGATTTAAGGACTCAAGTAAACTCTAGTTCCAAAATTATAGTTTTTTAGTCGTATTGATTAGGGATGGCTAGGGGTCATGTCCCATCTACCTATAGTCAGTATAAGTAGTATCTTTATAGACAGTTAGTCAGATTTGATGTATTCTGTTGCATTCAATTTTGATTTACTTTTGTATATTCCAGTGTTGTAAATGTTTCAATCAGTTTTGTAATGAATAAGTTCTACTAAAGACATCACTTCCACGTATTATTTTTAGTTTTATGTGTTTTATTTAGTTGCTCACGAGTTATGCTAGTATCATGGTTTGTCTTAGGATTACTTGTAGTTCTAAGCACCATGTGATGCTCAGGGGTAGTCTTGGGGCATTACAAACTTCATATCAGAGCACAGATTTTAAGAGTCCTAGGGTGTCTATGAAACTATGTGTAGTAGAGTCTTGTAAAATTTTACGGAGATGTTTGTACTTTTCTTCGAGTTGATATTGGGCATTTAAGAAATATTTCACATCCTCATGGTCTAGATCATATCTTAAAGTTGTTCTCTCTTGAAACTTCTATCAATTAGTGTGTTACTCCATAATTTTCCATTTGTTACTCATTCTTGAGATAACATGAGTAGTAAATTCCAATTCCTTCTGAGATGATTGTAACGCCCCAATTTTCTAAACTGGAATGCTACATGATGCTTATGACCCCAAAGGACCACAAGCTAACCCATGAATGATATCTGTACGTGTACACTACATAATATACTTGTAAAATACGAAAAACATAAACAATAGGCCATAAGGTTCAACTGAATAAGGAAACTGTCAAAACATGACATCTATGTGGGTAACAAATACCCAAAATGACTGAATCTGAACTGAATCTGAATACTAAATCTGAAAACCTCTAAGTACTATCTGAATAAGAAGTTAAAGGAACATGTCTCCAACTAACTCCGTAAACTAAAATCTAACTGAAATAATAAATAAATAAATCAAGTAATATCGTCCTCGAATGAAGAGGACTCACTGCAAGTCTGTGTGCTGAATGCGACTGCTACTGCTGTTCTGGAACTCGTGTCTCTGAACCTATGGTGTAATATGAACAAAATCACCATGGCACAAATGTGTCAGTACAACTAGAGTACTGAGTATATGAGTGAGGTAGGTTGAACATAAATAGGGTTACATATATGAACAATGCTAACTGACTGACTGATATGAACGTGAGAGTGCAAACATGCATACATAGAAAGTAAGATCGTAGTAATATGAGAAACTGATAACATAAAGACTAAATCTGTATTCTGATAGCATGGAGTTCTGATACCTGATTTGACTAATAATTGATAATCGTGATTGACTGTATCTGACAGTCCTGATAATCTAAAATCTGAAGAACTAGCTGAGTTATTTTACTGAGACTGTGACTGAAACTGTGGGAGGTAGTTTTTTAACCAACATTCCCCATGTATGCTAAAGTATCTAAACTGAGGTCCAATCGCTGCCCTGATTGGAAGGGTGTCAGTATCGTTCCACGGGTAAGGACATACGGTGAGTGACCCTCAAATCTGGTAGTGTCCCCAAAAGAGAACGGCGGATGTCCGCCCCATCAACCCTCTAGCTGGCAGTGTTGATGTCTCAACCTATGCTAGCTACATAGTTCTGGAATGAAAGGATTACTTCACGGAGTCACACCTTAATCTGAAGTAGGTGAGTTCCTATCCTTGGGTTCGCTCGGTGCTAACTCCTACTCCTATCTGAAGAGACTGAACATGATTTAACTGACTATACATGAACTGGGTTTACTGAATTTTCGTTAACTGATGGAATACTACTGATAACTAACTGAGATCATGAATTTCTAAGGTTTCATGAGTCACATGGCTGACTGAATTCTATGGAACGTGGCTTGACCGATGATATCGTGACAACATAACATCGCTCTAGGTACACAACTATAGTTTTTGGGTATGAATACCCCCAGGATTCGATAGAAGGAAACTGACACACATGACATGACTTGATCATAAGATTGGAGTCCACAATTCACAATATCATAAGTAAGGGATAGTATACTTCATGAGTCTATTCAACATCTCAAACATGGTAGGGAAAGCATAGATACATTTTGTGTACATGTTTTATAATTCCATTATCACACATGCTTCATACCACAACAATAGCAACACATAAATAACATGGAATTCATATTGAATGTATAGCTAATATGGACTTGTCATTTAGATATCTTAGAATCATGTAAATATATGAACTTCTAGCATCCTAGGAATTTTAACAAACATCTTGCATGCACACCTTGGGAATAGGTTTTCTTAACAAATGTTAATCATCTTGAACTACCCAATTTCATGGGTTTTAACCACAAACATGCATGCTTCATGAAAATCATCTTAAAATAATATTTTAAAGTTTAAACAATAGTCATTGACATGAACAACATCAAATAGCAACAAGGAAACCAAAGTTTCTCATTTAAAAGCATGATTCTTAAAATCTATGAACGAAAGGGGTCCATAGCTGAACAGTATGCATACCTGGTAATGAGGTTCTTGAAGATTTATGGCGATGAGCTTGAATTCTTGGCTTGGAATCAAGTACCTAGGGTTTATTATTCTTGGGGATTAATCTTAGAGAGAAAACCCTAATTTGTTTGTAGTAAAAAAATAATGAAAAATGGATTAAATTGGGTGTAATTGGGTTTATATAGATGAGTGGTAAGTTACCAAAATACCCTTATTAAAAGACCTGAAAATAAGTTGAACGTGACATGCGACGGTCGGACTGACTGTCTGTCGGTCTGCTTGACGGTCCGTTGCTTAGACCGTCAGACGTGAAACAGAAATGGGCTTCACTGGATAAGGGTTGACGGTCTGAGTGACGGTCCATCAAATATCTGATGGTCCGCCAAATCATCTGTCTCACCTTATCTAGAATATGGCTCAACTGGCATGGCTTTGATGGTCCAAGTGGTGGTCCATCATTAAGTTGATGGTCCGTTAACTTAGCCATCAGTCCTTAACCAGAATGGGCCCCTTATGCCTTGGAAGTGATGGTCCAAGTGGTGGTCCATCACTAATTTGACGGTCCGCCAACTGGGCTGTCGCACCTAGGCGATTCTGACAGTTCTGAGTAAAAATCCATAACTCCTTCATCTGATGTCAGATTTGGACGAAATTGGTATCATTGGAAAGCTAACTCAATTTTCCACGTGATGGAAAGTGAAAATATCAAAAATACTGTATGTACAAAAATAGATTTGCATTTCAAAGAAACTCCTAGCATTGTTGAGATGATTTCTAGCTAGAAAAAGGCACGGGTATTACAATGATGCTCTTAGATTTAGTGTCAGTAACTTCAAAAATCACACAATAGGATTGAGAGGAGCCTGTTGGTGTGTTACAAGTTCTTTCAATTGAAAGCTTATGTCCATATCCATATGAGTTGTGCTATTAAGATAGAATATGCTATGTAATCAAATTCCTCATTAGACCTTTATTATAGATAGCACTCATAAAAGGAGAGAGCATGTATCTAGAGTATTGAATATAGTTCTTATTAAGGGATGGTATAACTTAAGGTGTTATAATTCATAAGTAGTAGAACATCCTTAGAATTAGAAGTATGGATTTAGAAGTATAGTAACACGAAAAGTTGGGGTTAGCATTAGATTGATGGTAAATTGATAGATCTATGTATGATATTAAGTAGAATTAAGGTGATATGTCCTTGTGTGTTATACCATGGGGTAATAATGTGGTATAGGTTTCATGGTAGAAGGTAGAGAAAGAGTTATTAGTTAAGGTGAATTGTGGTTTGCTTAAAGTAGAAAAAGAGTTCTTTATGGTATTGTATTGTGTTAGAAAAGTATAGGTAATTAACAAAAGCATTATGTTGTTAAGGATTTTTAATACAGGTTCTCCTTATGGTTGTGAAAGTTAAATTGGTTGATGGTTATAGAGCTAGGAGTATAATTTACATATATGTATGGACAAGTTGTAGTGATGTGTTAAAGAAGGATACGCTAATGGATTATAGTAAGATAGACCACAAGATTATGATCAAATATTACTATTATTAGATTCTAGTGGACTAGTATTTCCTGAGGTTTTCCCAAGCAAGAATGGTGTGTGAGATTGTGTTTAATCTTGCCTAGTACTAGAATCAAAGGTTGAATAGTGAACAATCATCAAGGTGGAAATTAATGATTTCTTGGGATAGTGATGTAAGTTATATGAAAAGGTGATCAAGTAGGATTGGAATGATGTATGCAAGAATTTAAGTTCATTCATTTGCAATTAAGTATGATAGTGTAGGTATAATGCAGAGGTATACCCAAAATTATATGGGGTTAGTTTCATGTGTACTTAGATAGTACCCCATAAGTTGCTAAGTGTGAAAAAGCTAGTGATAAAGTATATGGTATTCTTGATAGCTAATTTGGGAGTTATAGGTTGAGGTTGTTAGGTCTTTTAGTATAATTTTAATTCTCATAATTTTGGAAAAATATAAGTTAGAGGTGTGATATTGGTAAGCTATGAACAGATGGTAGATTATGTGTTTATATAGACAAGTATGTTGGTCGAGAAGAGCATAAGTAAATGATGATGATTATTGAAGCTAGAGAAAGTTAAGGATGACACATATTAAGGGAGTACCCAAGAATGAAGTTAGTATTGTCCATATATATTATATTCGAGTGAGTTGAGCATTTATGTGTAGGCTGTTAGAGTGAAGGAATTATGGCTTAGTCTCGAGGATATGGAATAAACCCATAAGCTTAGAATGTCAGCTTTAATCCAAAGGGGGGAGATGATAGGGTCAAGAACCAAATCAAGTTTTAAAAATTAGATTGTGATGGATTTCAATAAGAGTTGTGATGAGATTCTGATCTATTCTTACTCTATCATATTTCTTCCCTGGATTTCAGTCATTATGGCACCTTATCCATGTCTTGGTGGATAGAGTTGAGCCTGAGCGTAATGCTTATAAACTTCATGTATATTCAAGTTCATTCTAAGCTCCTAGTAAAGAAGTAACAACTTTGCTCTATGAGTCGAGTCATTTCTCATGAATCTATGAATCCTATCTTATGTTGAGTAATTTATGATAAGTTGAACTCATGTTTCAGAGTATGCTCAGTTTTCAGATTCATGGTACCCCGTTAATGATTTGTTAGATTCATATTATGTTATGTATATCCTCCATTTAGATCTCTTTAATAAATCCATGCCTTTGATGCTCTATTCCTCAAGCCTTAGTTAAGTGTCAAAGTTATTTATAGTATTCCTTCATAATTCAGGTCCTCATGTTCTACACATTTAGTGACTCTGTTATTATGTTAAGATAGTGGTGATAAAAGTGGATGAATAATGGTTTAGATTGGAGAAAGTAGGTATTTCTTATGAGGGAAAATTTGTTGTATGCCTGCTTTATATAAGACAATAAGTGTGAAGGAAGTTTGAGGCAAAGCCTGGGTAAATGTCATAGTTAGTTGAGAATTCTAGGTATGTCTTCTTGGGGTTAGTGAATGAAAGTTATCATTCATGGAGGGAAGAGAATATGGGAAAATTCTTAGGTAGGTTGGTTGCCTGAAGTTCATATATGGTCATAACGATAGGCTTGAATGTCATGTTGGTATATAAGTGGATGGATGTATTATGCTCTAGTGAATTCTTATAGGAGTTTAGAGTTAGTCGTTGAAGTGGTAAGGCGTGTTATTCTTAGGATAAAAGATCTGAAAGGACAAAAAATATTGAATCTAGTGGGTTAGACAACAATTATTGTGTTACGTGTAGTATCTTGTGACTTTAAGTTAGGCTTGAACATGGTGAGAGTTTTCAGTTCAACTCAGACTTTGTTTGGGGTATTATATGTACCCATGTGACAATTATAGGCACATCAAATAATTATAGTACTTAAGAGGGTAAGTATACCTGAGAAAAGTATTTGGGAAGTATGCTAAGCTTAAAAGTTAATAGTTGCATCGCTTAAGACATAGTAATCGAATTCTAGCTTTTGTTATATATGCTGATGGTCCATGAATTGTACCCATATTGCGATTCCTTATTGAAATTTCCTACTCAGATCGTTCCCAGAATTCTTTCCCTCGAATGTTATTAGAAGTTATGATAAAGAGAAATTGAGAAAATTCATATTCCATTCTTGGTAACTCTTGGAGATTCTATCACATTTGCTATCACTTAACAGTTCTATATGTATGATTGTATCATGAATATTTCAAGTGAGTTCTGAATTCTCAGCATGAATCAACTCCTTATGGTAATTAATTCAGATAAAAAATTAGTTTCATGATTAAAGTGTTATCATTTAAGCTCAGCTATATCATTCATTAGCAGAAATGTCATGTTTACATTATTCCATACGATTCCTACGTATATGTTCCTGTTCCATATGTAGAAGCCGAGTCAGTGCCCTATCATGTGTTGATTTCAGTTATGAGACATGGTAAAATTAAGAAAATTTAGTTTTAACATAGTAATTACATTCGTTTCATCAAAATATCAGTCTTCATTCGAGGACGAATAGTCCCAAAGGGGATATATTGTAATAACCCACAAGATCCTAGATAAGTTTCCAACTATATGTCCTATCTTAAAAATCCCCTAAGCAATTATGTTTAAGCAATAGATAAGTTTCATGATCATTCACCTTGTGTGTAAAGTGTTTTCGATGCAAATCATGGTCATAGGAAGCACTTAGAGAAAAGTTGAGTAGAGAACACTTGTATCGATTGAGTTTTAGTATCCGATCTAACAAGGGTCAACTTTTAACAAGTGTAACTCTTTGAATTTACCGATTCAACTGTCCTACTATATATCAAATGAAATAACTTCAAGTCTTATTTTTAACTCATGTGATTTTACCTTAATCTGATATTGGAGTAAACAGTTATACTTATTTTACTCGGGAGTTTCTGTCTAAGAGGAAAGGTGATGACTAAGTTGACAAGCAGTCAACTAGTTGATAAGTTATCAACTTAGTCGCCAGTCTTAACAAACAAATACCCTATATTACTTAGGAAAGGTAAAGACTAAGTTGACAAGCCGTCAACTAGTTGATAAGTTATCAACTTAGTCATAAACCTTAACCAGAAAGTTTTTAAGTCCAGCTAGAGGTTGACAACTAAGTTGATACATTATCAACCAATTGATAAGCTATCAACTTAGTTGTCAACTAAAAATTCCTAAAATTTTTATTCAGTTTCTTTAGGAGTATTTTGGTCTTTTACCACCTCAAAACCTACCCCCACGACTTAAATAACCCTATAAATGATAGTTTCAAATCATTAGTCAGTTTTCAATATTTATTCTCCTCTCCACTCTTAAGAGAAAAGAAATTAGGGTTTCTTTCCAAAGTTCAACTTCCAAGGATGCAAATTCATGTTCTCCTTTAAAAAAACAAGAAATTCATATATGTGGGGTTTGAGCAAGGATAACCTTCCATCCTTGTGCCCAAAAGCTTTGACTTTAAAGTTGACTTTATGTGATTCCAATTAGGGTTCATAACCAATTTTCATTTTTTTGAGATTATGGTGTTATCAAATGATTTAGAAGTTCAGTTTGCACAAGAATTTATCTTTACACATGCTTTTACTTGCATGATTGCTATTATGAGATGAATTTCATTATTTTGATATGAAGTTTGATAAATTGATAAAAAATTTCAATTTGAGCATTTAGTTTGATATTTTGATATAAAGTTTCTATGAGATAAAGAATGATTTCAAGTTCAAGCATAAGTTACTGTTTTCTATGAGATAAAGAATGATTTCAAGTTCAAGCATAAGTTACTGTGTTTTTAAGAAGCTTAAGCTTATAAAGTCAAGTTACAAGTATTACAACATCATTAAAGTTTACCTTGATCGTATGATCTAAGATAAGACATGAAATCCACAAGTTTCCTCATGAATATGATTGAAGTAAGAGAAACATAGTTGGGTTTTTTAGTTTATAAACCTATATTCTATTTTTTTAAGGTGGATTTTATAAGTGTAAGCATATAAGTATATGTTTTGGGATTTGTATTTAGCACCGAGAGGGAAATGTGGGTTCCGCGCAACCTATTTTCTAGAAACTATGTGCCACCTTAGGTTTAATTTTAGGGGCTTTGCCAGAAAGTGTCCCCTCCTCTAGTCAATATGGGATAAGTATAGTAATCACTTTAAGTTAAGGTTCTATTCTGATGGAAAGGGTAGAACAACTTTACAAAATATGGGTAAGACGTTGGACTCCATGATAGCTCACAAGGTTGGTTTACTTGGTTTCACTGGATGACATTATTTTATCCTTATCCTGAGTTTATGATAGCATTCATACGCTAACCCATCTTTGGGTGTCTGTATCCCAACGCGCTGTAGAAATCAACCATTCTACTCCTCCTACTTAATAATCGGATTTGGGATCAGCTGTTGGACTGTAGTGGTGAGCTTCCATATTCCAGAAAGCTCCATTTCATATCATGGATTTCTTTACATACTTTAGTTATTTTTTGGATATTAGTTTTGGATATGGTTGGGGGAATGTCCCAACCGGATATTATTTTCTTATGCTTAGAGGCTTTGTGGAACCACTATGGGTTGGAATGGGCGGTGTCGGCATTGGTGTCAGTCTTAGTATTGGCATTGGTATTGGGGCTGATACCATTGGACTGAATTTATGATTGTTCCATCTTTTTATCTTATGTTATGGACAAGAACTTGGTTTTATATTGATTTGGTTATGGTTATTAGTTGGCATTGGCTGGTTGGACTTTCTTGGGTTGGTCGCAGTTATAGACCTATCCCAGAGTCGGGAATCGTAATAAATGCTATCTTATTACATGTTCGGAATTCATCCAACTATGCGTATTTGGAGGTTGGGTTGGGTAACGGGGGTGGTCCCCAATCTTGGTACTTGGGATGCCTATTGCTACAAGGCCGTAGTTTGGGTCATGGCAACTAACCCTTACTCTGGTCCTAGTTAACTATCACCTTTTGAGTCTCAAGTTATTAGATGAAGGCTAAAAGCCATTCGTATATACCATTGTGTTGCAACGGATCTGCTATTAACTCCGTAAATTACTGTTGTCTTTATCTTTTCCTAGTTACCACCCAATTATTAGAGCAAGTAGTAATATCTAGATAGGATCCTAATGTGTGCACTCATTAAGAAATCAATCATATCGAAGATAAATCAATGCATGCTATAGGTATTAGTTTCCTACGAACAATCATACTTCCCCTACTTCATCAATTTGCTAGGGTTTCCACAACCCTAGCTATGGGTTTTAGCCGCTCATGATTGTGAAGAAATCAATAGCAATCACATTGAAAAGAAAATATGAAATCACAATGATAAGTTCAAATAAAAACCCACAACCATAAACTGAATGATCAATCAAAGTCAATACAATGAAATCCCAAGATCAAAAACGGATCTTGAAATCAAAATATGTTTCTGAGTGATAAAAGTGTCACCTCTCGTATATCTTATCTATCTGTTACTAAAATGTAAATAAAAGGTATTTATAGTACATAAGAAATCCCTAAAAACTAAGCCCAAATGAAATAGGAGAAAATTGGGTCGGTGGCCACCTACTCCCTGCACTTGCAGCCTGGAAGGGAGCAGGTACTACCTACGGCCCAGGCGACCCAAGGACAAGGCGGCAGTAGTAGTTTCAGGTAGCAGGAGCTAAAATCCAACAATGTTCATCTCTTGGGATTTTGACTTTCTGGCACTTGCTTTGTGTACATGTGGTCCGTAGGTCCTTTGTGCAGCTACATGTTGAATTGGTAGGTACCGAGAGTTAGTTTTTCACCTCTTCTTTGACTCTTGAACATTCATTTTCCATGATCAAGCTGGAAAACATCCCAATCATCCATAATCACTTCAAAAGTAACCAAAAGCACCATTTTCACCCTTTTCACAAACTTATCATTCAAAACAAGGTTTCCTGCAAAACATACCCAAAATAAATCAAATCTAACAAAAATCCCTAAGAAACGTGAATATTTCCCTTGTTTTAATTGTCAAAAGTGCTATATTTCTGTAGTCCATCAACATCCTCAACTCATAGTGTTTGCATGTCCTTAGGTGACAAAAACATAATAAAAAAAAATGATGCTTAATTAAGAGAATCTAAGATATTTAAGGCAATGTCAATCATCATATTTAGTTCAAACCACAACATCCCTTCCTATGACTCTTTTCAAAACAACTATGTATGAATATGAAGACCAATAATGTGACATAAAGGAATCAAGGTATGCAAACTATATTAGAAATAGACAACCACTCATATGTATAAATTACACTACCAGAAACAAACAGGTAGCTAGCATCACGTCTCACGTTCCCTCAAAACAAGAATGTCCCTCTTACTTATATGAAATCATGCATGTTACTGCAGGGATGGTACAGAGATACTCGCACTCAATAGAGAAGTTCCAGCCAATGCACATCAAATTCCAAAGGCTTACCCTTATATTCTTTACCTTAGCATTCAAATAGTCAAGTAAGGATCACTATAGGACTTTTCTCAGCTTGCAATATAGGATTAGGGGCTGGTATGATAGGCATGGACATTTAAAATAACTTAGCCTCCTTGGCACTACACTAACCGTAGGGTCTCACTTACTAGCCAATTTTTTTTATTCCACCCTTATTTCTCCCTTTTGTTCTGTTATTGCACATTCAGGTTGGGTATGGCTTTTATTCTTTCTTTTTCACTTTTTCACAATTCTTTTCTTTTTCTTTTTCAACCACACCCATCCCTACTAAATTTTTCTCTTATTTTACCCTTCTTCATACCCATTTTACACTACGCACCCCTATGATATCGACCCTTAACTTAGTCCTTTTCCAGTGTTAAGGTGCACAATGTCCAAGGAGGACCAGGGCCAAATCAGGTTCATTGTAATATAAATGGGAAGGTTAAAGGTTTAACAAGACAGGGATCAAAGGATATAGTTTGCACATAGAAGGTCATTTAGGCTAAAAGTTGACTAGAATAAAAAATGGCCTATGATCCTGTCCTAACCAACTATCCTTTAACCTAGGCAAGACTAACCATGAAAATTCTGAATTTAACATACAAAGGGAACTAGGTAGTATCTCACACTCATATAACACAGAGTCACCTTACCGACTACTACCTATTCAGTTCATGCAATTGTTAGAAAATGGTTATCATGTCCCTAATGCTAGTGCCATAACAAGATCCACAGAGTTTAAATATAAGTATATCAACATAGTTCTAATAATAAATTTTTTTGGAGGGTTATAAAAAATTAGTCAAAATTAGACTACTGTCCTAAATATTCAAAATATCCTAATTACAACAAAAAAACCATAATATAAAGAAAAACACAATACGACATATAATTATCCTAGACATGTCAATTCTACAATCATATCGTGGACTATAGTAAAAGAAGCATGACGACAAAGACCCATGGTGGCATAGCATGCCTACCCCTAACTAAAAATTGTGCACTGTCCACAATGCGCTAAAACATAACAAAACATAGGAAAGTGAGAAAATACCTAGGATGCACTAAGTACCCGAGTTAAGAGCCTCCTTATATGAGGATATAAAAGTTGGCGGTGGTGGTGGTGGTGGTGGCGGTGCACTACTATATGATGCACACACTTCTATAGAATCACTCCTCTACCTATCTATAAAGTCAGTTTCCAGTGAATCATGTATGGCTTTTTTAAGGGCATCCTCCTCTGTCATAATTGGATCTTACAAATTATGCAAGTGACCACTCTTGGTCCTAACTGTTGGGACCTCCTCCTCATCCTCCATGAAAAAGTTAAAATATATTAGCAGATACAGTGGTGATATATAGTCTATAGGTGGTATCATAAAGGGAGTAGTTATTACATGACTCTCTATAAGAGATCGTACCTCTGCTCGAAGGATATCAAAATTCTCTCTTATCCAGAACAAATTTGGCACACCTATCTTTATATATCTAGATGTAATCCATCTCTCTAGCTCAACAATCCATGTTTGAAACTCAAAACATAGCTCTAAAAGTGCGGATCTCTGATAAGCCTCCTATCTGGCTTCGACCGACTCAAATCTGGTTTTGACCCCTGATCTCATCAGCATAAAGAGGTAGTCATCTCGGTCTCGACAACCTTTAACTGAATGACTGTAACTCTCTAGCTCTACACTAGGCTTCACATAAACTCACTACATACAGTAATCATACTTTCACAAGAGTTGTAGTGGATGGGTAAGCAGGCTCTGTAGATATACCAACTAGCTCTGAGGTTAAAGTCGGTGCTGAAATAGAAGTAGCCTGTTTCCTCTCGCCTTGAGTACTTGAATTTAGAGAATCCCTGTGATCCCCTATATGTATGTATGTACCAACACCTACATTATCTACATGTTCCTCATCATAGTCTAAGGAAACTGACGGCCTCTCAGACTGGGCCTGTGGTACTATTGCCCGCTATCTAGATCTCCTAGAAGTGTCTGGACATGCCAGGCCCTTCATGGTCTTTGTCTTGCAGTCATGGTAAATGTCACCCTCTCATCAATACCTGGTAACTCAGGCATATCTACATCATTGCATAGCTTCTGAATCATACAAGGAAATGGCAAGTTAGTCAGCCTACTAAAAGCTTTATCATATAGCTCATGCTTAAGGATGGAAGAAAAATCAATATCATAACCAGCCATCAAGCAGGAAACTAATGAGCTCCTTCCCACGTTAATATGTTATATGAAGCAATAGAAAGTAGGCGATAACAAATCAGTAACCACTAAAATCTATCCTATAGTGTCAATAGGCCCTTCTTGATCAAAGTTGGCCCCTTAATCCATGGTGCCTCCTCACCCTATGGTGAAATATAGCCTGTTATCCACCTAGTCATTGCGCCCCTCTCAGATCTATTCTCAATATCCCATATAATATGATGATCTTATATAATCTTCAATTTATGGTCACACTCTACTATAGATGCAGGTGTAATATTATTTGGGCCAAACATCACTCTACAAATAATCTCCTCTCTAAATAAACTCTGATCTCTCTACCTAGTGTGTGATAAAGTTGTGGCTATCATGCGAATTTGATCATTCCTAGATGATGTGCATAAGGAAGACTACGGTGTCTCTATAAGATATGTAAAACTCTCACACTATAGTTGGGCTGTAAGAATTGAGTGGCCTAATCATCCACCCGAGCTGTAGTAACTACTGTAGCGACACTAAGTCAATTCATCGTTCCTTATAGATTCATCTCATAGGTAATCCTAGCTCCCAAACACGACTATCAATATCATATATCTCATATATTCCAGCCATACACCACCTCAGATATCCCTCCTCAGGAGGTATATTTAGGGCAGGTGAGGGTGTTTGCTCCGGCTGTACATCATGGAAAACCTGTGTTGTACCCTCATCATATTGGGGTACCACTAATGATTTCTCCTATTCAACCTTCTCAGAAGAATCCTAGGACCCTTAACCTGAGGGTCCTGTGTATCAGCATGTGGGGTAGGGTCAGACTCTGCCTTTCCTTCATCATCATCATCATTATTGGGTGAAGGAGTATGTAGTGGTGATATACACATGGACTTCATCCTTGGCTGGGCTGTGGCTGACTGAGTAGCCTGGCGAGTCTATTGTTATATGACTCTATGTGTCACTACAGCTGCAGCATCAACATGATGCTATCTCGAATAATTCTCTACTAAACCGCTAAGCTCATGAGACTGTACCTATCTCCTAAAAGTAGCAGTTGCTTTCTTCTTTACTGGTTTAAGTGCCATATATGCCTGAAAACCAAATATTAGTTTCCAATAAAAGTGAGGGATAGTGAAAGTTCAAGAAAAACTCAAAATTGAAAAAGTTTGATTTTATGCTCACGTTCCTCACCCCTATAACACATCTAAAACCCAACAAGTCTAATGTACACACACTAAAAAAGAACCATGACTTTCAAATCAACCAAACAATTTTAAATCATGACATTACTTTTGTTCATTCAAGTTCAACTTTTGATTAGGGCCTAAGGTTAGAATTTTAATTCAAAACAAGGCCCTACATTATGATTTTAGGCTATTTCAAGGCTCCCTCATACAACATGATAGTTTCAATATATTTAGCAATGCATTACACATATCAGCTTGATTCAACAATCGATAAAATATTAAATCACCATTACCAGCTAAGAAAAGTACTTCTTATATGAGAATTTGAAATATAATAATGAAGAACTCAAAAAAAACCATGATTGAACTTGTTTCTAATATGTGTGGACAAATTGGTATCTTAAACAAGTATAAACTTTTCCTTTTCTCAAGACTAGGGTTGGTTTATATTTAATGCGGAAGTTTTAATTGAAAGAGAAAATTAAAGTTTTAAAGATTATAATGAGTTAGAATGAAGGTTAGAATTCTTTTATATAGTTGGAGGGCTATAATAGGTCATATTTAAATATTGGTGGGCCCAAAATTCAACTGATACAGGAGCCATTAATCCTCATACCTTATCTCCTAATGTGAAGTTCAATATCTTCAGTGCTATGATTCGGCTCTTATACTTGAAGGGTGTGTTTGCAGGGTTGCCAACAGATGACGTAAATATGTACTTGGAAAATTTCATTGAAATATGTACTTCATACTCTATACCAGGGGTAGATCAGGAGGCACTGAGACTGAGAATTTTTCCTTTCTCACTTACTGGAGAAGCATCATTATGGCTTGGGGAACTGACGAGAGGAACTATTACCACGTGAATAGAGCTACACAAATAGTTCTTGAATAGGTTTATTCCTCCATCCAGGGTGTGATAACTCAAGGATGAGATTTATAATTTTAGGCCGCTGAATTTAGAATCTTTGTATGATGTATGGTTTTGATTCAAGAAAAGACTAAATATGGTTCCCAACCACCAGATATCAGGGATAAGCTTACCAGAGATATTCTATAAAGCCTTGAATACTAATTCATAAGCGATGGCAGACACTATTTCTGGAGGAGCCTTTATGAGATAACAATGGGAGACAACTTCAGGTATTATGGATCAAATCTCATTAACTAATTGGGGGTTGGATAATTTGGGAGGTTAAGAGGGTTATGATGTATGTGAAATTAGAGTTTCTAGTACATAGAGAGTAGCTGGGATGTTGTAGCCCACGAGATTTCATTATTACAGACAAAAATTAGTGAGTTTGTTTCTAGTACATAGAGAGTGGCTGGGGATGTTATAGCCCACGAGATTTCATTATTACAGATGGAAATTACTGAGTTTGTCAAGAAATTTACAACCATCAATCCTTTAAAAGTACATGAAGTGGGGGTATCTAAGAAGTCAAAGACTGTGAACTATCAGTTGTTAGGTTTCCAAGCCCAAGGTTCAGGAAATAAAGGTTGGAACTATCATGATGAGAGAGCAAAGAACATTCCACATGGCATACTAGAGGCAGAGTCTAGAATAGAAGAGTTGTTGGCCATGTTGATGAAAGGCCAAGAGAGACAAGAAACTTGCTTGAATGAAACTAAAGCTGAAATTTCTGGATTAGCCTTAAAGGTTGAGTCACATAAAACTACTATCAAGAAATTGGAGCAGCAGTATGGGCAAATCTCTATCACTTTGTTAGAGAGACAGTCAGTAGTAGTACATTATGATAATGTGCAGAGCCCTCTGACACTTGCTCACTGTATGACCATTGATACTTTGAATGAATCTTCACCTGACGAGCACTATTTTCCTATCAGGAATGAGCAAAAGAAAAAGGACAGTGATGATGAAAAACCACTTGAGGCAGGGTTTGAGAAGTTGAACGTACAAATGATGATTTCGACAGTGATGTTGATGATGACTGGATTGGCAAAGAGCTCCAAAACATAGTCAATGAATTTAGCTCAACTTTTCACACAACTTCAGTTAAAAAGAAAAGAGATTCAGGTGAAATCAACATCCCATGTTTTTTTGGACCGTATGAGATTAGTCAAGACCTATGTGATACTAGAGCAGGATTAAATATTATGCCATTGGTGATATACAAGGTTTTCAGGTTAGAAAAACTATAGCCTACCTCAATAAGGCTGTTAATGGCAAATTTATTGATAAAGAAGCCTAAAGGTATCGTGTGTATAGTAGAAGTCAAAGTAGCATCATTCACTTATCCGATAGATTTTATGATCCTAGATTGCAAAGTGGATACCCATTCTCCAAACATATTGGGTAGACCCTTCCTAGCTAATGGTAGGGCATTGATTGACATAGACTTAGAAAATATCACTTTCAAGTGGAACAATAAGCAAATTATTTTGAATAAATGCATGATAGTACATTAGCAAGATGATATGCGAGTTGTGGTTGTGATTAATGTGATGGATAATGGCATTATCACAGTTGATATGCCTATTAAGGAAAGATTAGCGGGTAGAAGCCTTAGCTGCAGTAATCATGAACTTTGAGGATGATGAAATAGTTGACTATGATGAGATAGTTCATGCTCTACATGGCATAGGATCTTACAGGTATCCCCCAAAGAAGCTCGATCTTTATTTAAAGAACAGAACCACACCTCCTATAAGACCATTGATTGAAGAGCCATCAGTCTTTGAATTAAATGTCCTCCCTCCTTATTTGTAGTATGCATTCTTGGGGACTAACAATACCTTACCAATGATTATTGCAGCAGATTTGGTAGACGTACTGGTGGAGGCTTTGATATCGATATTACAAAAATTTAAGAAGGTTATTGAATGGACCATTGCTGGAATCCTAGGGATCCCACCACGTATATGCACAAATAATATATAACTTAAGCTGGACAACATTCCCAGTATTGAGCATCAGAGAAGACTAAACTCTCCTATGCAAGAAGTGATGAAGAAGGAGATAATCAAATGGTTAGATATTGGGGTGGTTTTCCCTATTGCAGATAGTAGGTAGGTTAGCCAGGTTCAATGCATACCAAAGAAAGGGGGATCACAGTTATTCCAAATAAAAGAAATGTGTTAGTACTAGTGAGGCCAGTGAATGGATTAAGATTATGCATGTATTACAAAAAGCTGAATAAGTGGACTCAAATAGACCACCTTTTGATGCCATTCATGGATCAGATGCTGGACAGACTTGCCGGCAGGAGTTGGTATTGTTTTCTTGATAGGTACTCAAGATACAACCAGATCATGATTGCTCTCGAGGATAAAAAAAAACTACTTTTACTTGCCCCTATGGGACCAGATATTGGGGTGGCATTCTAGAGGCTTGTCATTCATCACCAGTTGGGGGTTATCATAGTGGTACATGGACAACCCATAAGATTCTACAATGTAGGTTCTATTAGCCTACAATTAACAAGGATGCCGATAATTTTGCATAAGCCTGTGACCAATGCTAGCATCAAGGCCATATTTCACGATGCCATGAACTCTCTATGACACCTATCTTGCAGTTGAAGCTATTTGATGTTTGGGGGATTGATTTAATGGATCCATTTATGAACTCCTATTGAATGAGGTACATTCTGGTAGTCATTGATTATTTATCAAAATGGGTAGAGGCAGTTGCACTTCCAAACAACAAAGGTAAAAGTGTCACTATTTTTCTAAAGAGAAACATCTTCTCCATATTTGGAACCCCACAGGAAATTATTAGCAATGGTAGTTATTACTTCTACAATCAGTTGTTTAAGTCCCTACTTGATAGATATGGTGTGAGGCCTAGGGTGGAAACACCCTACCATCCATTGACTAGCGGGCAAGTTAAAGTCTCCAATAGACAAATAAAGTCCATATTGGTGAATATTGAATGCCAATAGGACTGACTGGTCTAGGAAGCTAGATGATGCACCAGAAAACTTATAAAAACCCTTTTAGGTACGTCTCCATATCAGTTTGAACTAGTTTTGTTACTTACTGGTTGAGTTGGAGCATAAAGCACTTTGGGATTTAAAAAAGATAAATTTTGTATGGCATGATGCAACAAATTTGAGGTTGATAAAGGTTCATGAGTTGGATGAATTTTGAATTTGTGCTTATGAGAGCTCATCTATATACAAGGAGAGAATAAAGTTGTACCACAACAAGAAGATA
Source organism: Capsicum baccatum var. pendulum (assembly GCA_030864225.1). Lineage (NCBI taxonomy): Eukaryota > Viridiplantae > Streptophyta > Magnoliopsida > Solanales > Solanaceae > Capsicum > Capsicum baccatum. The sequence goes on along the minus strand of CM061550.1, from coordinate 200,396,400 downwards.
GTGATGAGAATATTCAAGCTTAGTGATTTGGTCTTGCTGTATGACTCAAGAATATAGTTGTTTCCTAGAAAGCTAAGGTCATGATGGATAGGACTATTCACTATGGCTATGGTGTTCCCATATGGTGCTATTAAGGTAAATTGTGATGGTGACGTGCCATTTAAAGTAAACAGGAAGCACGTGAAGCATTACATGAGAAACCTAGAAGAAGTTAGAATTTATGAAGAGAAAAACCTTGATGAAGTCTGAGTAGTCAAAGGATATAAGTCGTGTCACGATGGTAAATCAGGCGCTTATTGGGAGGAAACCCAAGGTGTGTTGTTTGTATTCATATTATATGATTGACATCGAATATTCGTACCCACGGTGTCGCAGGTATGTTCATAACTCTCTCATTTTGGTGTGATTCATTAGGGAAAATACATGATTTTCAGTTGCGGTGGGGTTGCTTGTGGATCTTGATATCCTACTGAGGTTTTTGTAATCGTGCCTTTTTTCCCTAGAGTTTTGTTCCTAGTGGAGCTGGCATGTTTAGGCATGTTGTGTTTTGTTTTATGATGTTTTGTGCAATTAGGAGATTTTAAGAATTTGGGGTAGTAGTTAGATTTTGACTAACTTTTGATAACCCTCCAACAAATTTTGTGATTTAGAACTGTGTTGATGTACATATAACCACTTGTTGACAATTACGTGAACTGGATAGGTAGTAGTTGGTAATATTAACTCTGTGCCATGTGTGTGTGAGATACTACCTTGTTCCCCTTGTATGTTGAATTCAGAACTTGCCTGGTTAGTCTTGCCTAGGTTGAAGGATAGTTAGGAAAGGATCATAGGTCATTTGTTATTTTAGTCCATTCTTAGCCTAAATGACCTTCCATGTGTGAATTGTATCCCTTGATCCTGATTTTGAGCCTGATAGCCTATTTTTATAATTTCACCTATTCACCTTCCTATTTGTATTACAATGAACCTATTTTGGCCCTGGTCCTCCTTGGACATTGTGCACCTTAACTTAGGAAAAAATCCTAAGTTGAGGGTGGCTATCATAGGGGTGCATAGTGTAAAAAAGGTATGAAAAAGGGTAAAATAAGAGAGAAAGTTAGTAAGGTTGGGTGTGGAAAAGAAATAAAAAGAAATAAATTTTTGAAAAAGTGATAAAGAAATAATAAAAGACCACACCCAACCAGAATGTGCTATAAAAGAATAAAAATGAGACATAAGGGTGGAATAAAAGACAATTGGCTAGTAAATGAGACCCTAAGGTTAGTATAGTTCCAAGGACTCTTTGTCACTTTAAATGTCTGTAGATATATATCATACCAACCCCCAATCCTACATTACATGCCGAGAAAAATCCTATAGTGATCCTAACTTGACTAGCTGAATGGTATGGTAAAGAAAATAAGGGCAAGCCTATGGTATTTGACATACATTTACTGGAATTTCTTTATTGAGTGTGAATGTCTCTTGACCGTCCCTACATTGACATGCATTACTTTATATCAGTGAGTGGGACATCTTTTTTGTGAGGGCACTTGAGTCATGTTACTAGATATTTCTCATTTCGGGTAGTATAATTTGTACATGTGAGTGGTTGTTTGTTGCTAATATAATTTCCATACCTTGATTCCTTTGTGTCAAATTGTTGTGCTTCATATTCATAAAAAATTGGTTTTGAAAAGTGAGATTGGATAGGATGTTGTGATTTGAACTAAATGAGATTACTGACTTCCTTGAATATCTTAGATTCTCTTAGTTAAGCGTCATTTTTATTTATTGTGTTTTTGTTACCTGAGTACATCCAAACATCCTAAGTTGAGGGTGCTGATGTGTCATAGAAATATAGCACTTTTGATGTTTAAAACGAGGAAAATATTCAAGTTTTTGAGGGATTTTTGTTAGATTTGATCTATTTTTGGTATATTTTGTAGGAAACCATGATTTGGATGATAAGTTCATGAAAATGGTGAAAAAGGTCTTTTTGATTACTTTTGGAGCAATTATTGATGATTGGGATGTTTTCCAGCTTGATCGTGATTAACATATGTTTGAGATTCAAAAAAGTGCTGAGAAACTAACTCCCGACACCTATCAAGTCAATATGTGGTAGGTAGCAAGAAGGCCCTATGGGATGCATGTACACAAAGAAGGTGCCATAAAGTCAAAATCCTGAGAGCTGAATATTGCAGGATTATTGCTCCTACTGCCTTCACCCACTACTTGGACCGCAGGTATTTCCTTCACCCTGCCAGACCACAGGTACAGGAAGCGGGTGGCCACCAACCCAATTTTTGCCTATTTTGTTCGGGCTTAGTTTTTAGGGTTTTCTCTTCTACCATATATACCTTTTATATACTTGTTAGTTAGATAAAGGTGAGATATAAAGAGTTGACACTTTTAACACATAAAAATATTTTGATTTCAAGGTCCATCATGGATCTTGGGATTCCATTGTATGGACTTTGCTTGATTATTCAGTTTACTGTTATGGGTTTTATTTTATCTTATCATTGTGATTTCATCTTTGCTTTCCAACATGAATGTTACTGATTTATTCACATTCATGAGTGGCTAAAACCTATAGCTATGGTTGTGGAAACCCTAGCAAATTGAAAAAGTAGGGAAAGTGCGATTATTGACAGGAAACCTATGCCCATGGCATACATTGCTTTATTTTCATTATAATAGTTGTCATAGCGGTTGCAAACGTTAGGATCCCACTTAGATATTACTACTTACTCTAACAAAAGGTCTATAACTAGGAAAAGATAAAGACAACAATAATTTAGGGAGTTAAAAGCTGATCCATTGCTGCATAATGATATATGCAAAAGATTATTATCCTTCATCTAATAACTTGAGACTCAAAAGGTGATAGTTAACTGGGACCATGGTAAGGGTTAGTAATGCGACACTCTGAGACTCAATATGTAAAGGGAGAAATCCTCCTACTCATCCAAAAGACTGTAAGAGGTACATAACTTATCGGTTCTGCATGCAAGGTACTGAGTTGGTTTAATAACACACAGAAACCTACGGAGTTGAGACGTCAGGGGGAACACAGTCCTAGTGTTCACCCATAACTAATTTGAAACAGAGTTAATATTGTTACTTTCTCGAGAGTACTACAAACAAATACCCTAATTTACTTTCCAATCCTTCCTATAAACTACAACTGCTGATAACTGCCAGCCACGTGTTCCTTGGAATTTGACCCCAACCTTAGTTGAGTTACTATATCTCGACAGTGACCGTACCATCATCTAAAAGGAGGTATTGCTCGGAAAATATCACAACTCCAAATCATACATAACATTGCCAAGCCTTTTTGAGACCAAGTATGGGCTGACATACTGAGGAATAAGCTTCTCTTTCTTATCAAATCACATTAACCCCTTCATGGGAGATACCTTCAAGAACACTCTATCCCTAACCTCAATCTCTAACTTTCTATTCCTCATATATGCAAAGGACTTTTGGAGACTTAGGGAGGATTTGAGCCTATCCCAAATCATCTGCACCTTCTCCATGGATTGGTGAACCAAATTTGGGCAAAACATATCTGCCTCACCGGCCTCGAACCACCCTTTAGGAGATCTACACCTCCTACCATACAAGACCTCAAACAAAGCAATCCCAATGCTAGAGTGGTAGATATTATTATGCGCAAACTCTATTAGAGACAAATGATCAACCCAACTACCACCATAGTCAATCACCCAAGCTCAGAGTATATCCTTCAAGTCTGAAAGTCCTTTTTGCTTGTCCATCAGACTACGAGTGGAAAATCGTACTAAGACTCATCTTTGTCCACAAATATTTCTGAAATGACCACCAAAAGTGTGATGAGAACTGAGCACCATGGTCAGACATAATAGAAAAGGCACCCCATGCAACTTCAAAATTTCCTCAATAAGTAATTTGTCATAATCCGCTGTCGAGAAATTAGTCCTCACTGGTAGGAAGTGAGCAAAATTTGTCAATCTATCCATGATGACCCAAATTTAATCAAACTGATTTTGAGACCAAGGGAGACAGGTAATGGAATCCATATTAATCACTCTCTACTTCCACACAGGTAACTCAATTTCTTGATACAATCTCCCAGGCCATTTCTTGATACAATCTCCCAGGCCTTAAGTTCTTAAATTTCACTTGATGACACACTAGGAACTTAGCCATAAAACTAGTCACATCCATCTTCATATTGTTCCACCAATAAATTTCCTTAAGGTCATGAGAAATCTTCATTAAAATAGGATGAATGGTGTAACGAGACTCAAGAGCCTCAGGTAAGATCCACTCTTACAATCCATCTACATTGAGAACACATAATATCTCTTCGCACAACAAGGTACCATCACCACTAACCACAGAGGCCATCACTTTTTGTCTACCTACACCACCCTTGAGTTACACGTAGATAGAATTTAACACTTGCTTCTCCTTTAGCTTAACACCATGAGATAACTTTGCCACCTCTTAAACAAACACACCACCATCTTTTGAGTTGAAGAGACAAATTTTAAGGTTAGTCAATAGTAAATATCTCTAATAAATTCTCAATTATCCTTATCCACATGAGCTAGACTCCCAATGGATAACCAACTAAGAGCATCAACAACCTTATTAACTTTACTTGGATGGTAGTGAAGGCTCATGTCAAAATCTTGAGTAGCTCAAGGCACCTTTTTTGCCTAAGATTAAGCTTTTTTTGGGTAAACAAATACTGTAGTCTCGTATGATCTAAAAAGATATCCACATACACTTCATATAAATAATGGCGCCAAATTTTCAATGTGAACACCACAACCAATAACTTCAAGTCATGCATCGGATAATGCTTATCATTTACCTTCAACTGTCTAGAGTCATAAGCTATCACCTTGGCACGCTGCATCAAAATGCAATGAAGCTCCACACAGGACGTATCGCAATTGACCTCAAAACCATCAGTGCCTTCAGTCAAAGTCAAGACCAGAGCCAAAGTCAACTTATCCTCCAATTTATCAAAATCACCCTCACAAGCATCAGACCACAAGAATTTACCTTCTTATGAGTTAACTTAGTCCACATGGAAGCTATAGCAAAAAAACTCTCCACGAATCTCCTATAGTAACCACTAAACCAAAAAAGCTCCAAATATCAGTTGGAGTCATGGGTCTAGGCCACTTCTTAACCACTGCAAATTTATGCGGATCCACCGTGATACCATCACTAGATATGACATGACTTAGAAAAGTGATAATGTTAAATCAAAATTCATATTTCAAAAATTTGGCATACAACTGCTAATCTTTCAGGGTCTACAACACAATGCAGAAGAGATTGGCATGATCCAGTTCGCTCTTAGAATACACTGAATATATCTATGTATACAATGATGAACAAATCCAGAAATTGATGAAAAACCCTATTCATCAAAGTCTATAAATATTGTTAGGGCATTAGTCAACCTAGAAGTCATAAGTAGGAATTCACAATACCCATATCGAGTACAAAAGGCAGTCTTAGGGATATCTACCTCCCTAATCTTTAATTGATAATACTCGGATCGAAGATCGATCTTGGAGAAGAACTTAGCACCTTGAAGCGGATAAAAAAATCATTCATCCTTGGAAAAGGGTATTTATTCTTTACCATTACCTTATTTAATTATCTGTAATCAATACACATTCGAAGGGACCTATCTTTTTTATGCACGAACAATATCGGTGTACCTCATAGAGATACATGAGGATAATGCAACCCTTCTCTAAAAGATCCTCTAATTGCTTCTTAGGATCTTTTAACTCAGCTTGAGCTATATTATACAGGGTAATAGAGATAGGACAAGTGTCCAAAACAAGATCAATCCCCAAATAAATCTCCCTATTGGGAGGGACACTAGGAAGGTCATTGGGAAAGACCTCAGTAAATTTATTCATCACTAGGACAGAATGTAAAGAAGGACCTTGCGAGTTATAATCTTTAACCTAGACCAGGTGATAGATATACCTCTTAAATATCAATCTCCAAGATCTAAGATATAATTTGAACCTCTCTGTGGGTGTGTAACGCCCCTAGATCCCATCTCGAGACGTCACACGGTGCTTATGACCCTGAAGGACCATAGCTAACCCTTTACTGATATCTGTACCTGTATACTGCATAATATAAAAAATAAATGCAAAAACTATCCATAAGGTTCAATACATTTATGAATACACATAATACAGAAAACTGAATACTAATACATCCATCTGAAAACTGTTTGAACACATAATACTAACTCTGTCAACTGAAAATAAACAAAGTATGAAACAATAATAGTAAACTGAAACTCATCCTCGAAAGAAGAGGACACCCTACTACTGCTGCTGAAAGGGACTGAACTATTGAGGATACGCTGAATCTTGTGCCTCGGAGCCTATGGTGTCACATAAAACACCATAGCGCAAATGTATCAGTACAAAAATGTACTAAGTATGTAGATGGAGTAGGCTAATGCAAAGGTACGTGCATGCACAATATCTAAACTGAATAATCATAAAAATGCCACATTAGAACACATACATGAATACACATAACATGAACACAATTATCGCAACTATAGATACTGAAACTCAGATACTACTTTACTGTAGACTGAACTTATTACTGACATTGAGATACTGAATCATTGACTCATCTGATACTGATAACTAAGGATGTGGATGTTCTTACATCAAGGACTGAACATTGAGCTTACTACTTTCGACTAACAGAATTAGAGATCAACTTTACTAATAAATTATTCCAGAAGCGATTATCAGTGATAAGAAGTATGATCATATCAGAGTCTGACAACAACAATACCCAATAGAATAAAGGATCTAAGATGGATATCAAGCCTATCTGATGGGAGATCTTTAGATATGATAATAGGAATACTCAATATGGTCTGAGATTGAGATCAAGCCTATCTGATGGGAGATCTCTAGATATGATAATAAGTATTTGTATATGAGAGTAAGCCTATTTGATGGGATGGTCCATGAATTAATGAAACTATCTGAGTTCTTTATAGAGATGGATGACCGTATCTGACAGTCCTAATTTCTGAAGAAAGATACTGAAACTGCAACTGTGGGAAGTAGTTACTTAACCAACATGCCCTAACCTACCACAGGTGGGGTCCAACCTGTGACCCCATCTGGAATGGTGTCAATACCATACCACGGGTAAAGACCTCTTTGTTCAAGCCTCTTTGATGGGATGGCACTCACAGGAAGTCGGCTTGAGGCAATATAATAGTCAAACCTCTCTGACGGTGATAACCTCTACTAATGGGAAAATCCTGCATCCTGCACTGGCTACACAGTTTTGGAGTTCAGGTATTGCTCCTAATGACTCGACCTCTCTAATGGGAGGGCCGCCATCCCTTCCCTCTCACGGTGCTCGCTTCTACTCCCAACTAAAAGACTCTAAACTGAAATCTTGACTTAACATAACTGAACTAAATCTGATACTGATCATGTATTTCAAAAGATTTGACTGAAGATGCAGACCTTAAATATATTACTCAAATCACTTCTGAGATTTGAATTGAATCACTTCAATACTATTAGATCTGAGCTGATTATAGGATTGAAGCTAGATTACTAGCGATACAGAGATTATAGAGATACCTGAGATTACTGAGCTTTCTTAAGTTCTGCACTTGTCTGAAGAGACAGAGTTCTATAGTTCACTGAGTTTTGAGAATCATGGCTCGACTGGAGTTATTGAGAAACTGACATGGGATCTAGACAATAGCTTTATTGTCGGGTATAAATGCCCCCAGGACTCGATAGCATAAAAGTAAAGCATAGTCATTCATTCATCATCACAATTATTCATGTATTATCACAATCATTCATGCATCATCACAAGCGTTCATTAAGATATCACCTCAAGCATTTAAGGATCACAAACCTCTATTCATTACCACAATTATCATAGAGTCCCTTCAAGCATTTAGAAATCATCAACATATACTAGCGTAGAGAAAACATGCTATTAGATTATACCCCATTCAAGAAGGTCTTACATCAAGTACTTCATACCTATATCAGTCTTGACACCTGTTTGGGTATCACATGGCTTGGGGAAACTTCAAACTATCATGTCACAACTTACTTACTAACCACTTGATATATATTAAAAACTTAGCATATATTAAAGAGCACATAATCGGGGAATTTACTACCATCATATCTCGACTTGTTCACTAGGGTCTTTCAACAACCACTAGATATGAATGATTTTTACACATACTAGGAGTTTCCATGCTATCTTGGCACATTTCACTCACTAAGGCATTTTATCAAACACTAGGCATGCATGGACTAGCTCACAATTTGGTGTTTCATATTCGACATACTATAATGGCTCTTATGTTTCACCTAAGCTCTTTATCAAACATATGGGGAACACTCTTCACTTATTCAACCATTTCTACACCCAAAAGTCATGAACACATCACATGGAAAAATAACTTCAAGAGGGTCTATCACAAATATCACATGAATTCCACGTACTAGGGTCAAAGTTCATAAATATTGTAGGCACACATAATTCAAAAATCAACAACACATTAAAGACTAATTTCAAATCATACAAATCATTAACAACTCATAAACATAAAAATCTTTTATTTTTAAAAAGGGTTCTTGAGCTTCTTGGATGAAAGGGACCCAAGAATCAACGTCTACATACCTTAACCTTTGAAATTGGATGAATCCTAATACTTGAGACTCTATCCGCACTTGTAATAAATAATCCTTGAAGCCCACACTATGAGGAACTCTATTCTTGAAGAAACCTTGAAGAATTTATGGATGATTTTTTTGAAGGATTAGGGTTCTTGATAAAACCCTAGATAGATATTCTTGAGAGAATTGGAAGAGAAAAATGATGAATTTAGGATTTGAATGAGGATTCTCATATATATAGAGACTCATAAAAGGTGGGAAATGACAAAAATATCCTTGCAAAAACATCTCTAAATTGCTGAAAAAAATAGTTGACGACATTCATGACAGGCCGTCAGACCAGTGATAGGCCATCACGAAATGTCGTCAAAGAAAGGTCAAATTTTTGATTTTCTGCGTAAGGCTGACAACGTCATAAAAAATGTCATTAGAAATGTGACGACGTCGTCAGAAATGTGACAAGCCATCAGAAACGTCGTTACCCTTTTCCATATTGACATGCTGGAGAAAAATAGACATAACTCTTTGCTCCGATATCGGTTTTTGACGAAATTGGTATTATTGGAAAGATAATTTAAAGATATTTGATTTGATATATAGTAGGTCCTCTAATTAGATATATACAAGGAGTAATGGTCGATTTAAGTTGAGCCAAATTTTGACGGTCACTAAAACTTGAACGATAGGAAAGTTTTCAACTCGATCACGAGTTAGGGGACATCTATGATCTTAATTCATGCTCAAATAGATTCCAACATGATTCAAAGTATTTCATAATTGGGAGGATGTTTCTGAAACATTTTGACTTGGATTTTTGCTTTACCAAATATGCTCTAAGGCTTAGAGTGAAAGAGGATTTTGCGGGGCATTACATTATCTCCCCCTTGAGAACATTTGTCCTTGAATGTCGCTTGATAGACTGAGAATACGGATCAACAGAAGTTACTCAAGAAATGGAAACATCTAAGATTAGGACTACACAACTGGAACAACTGACATATAGATTTCTCACACTGGGCATTCATATCTGATGCATGGAATACTCGACTGATGATACTCATAGCTGAATTTCTATAATACACATGCATATCTTATGCATGGACTCATAACTGGGATGATCTGATGAATGCACAACTGAACACACTCTGAAAAGATGAACTCTTTCTACTAAATGTGCATATCTAATGCATGAATGTCCAGCTAAGCATACTTTTGAAAGCATGACTTGATAATGCGACAATGACTGATTCTAACTTCATAAAGAAAATTTGAACATACATCAGGATAAATCTAATTGCAACATCATAACACTATGGGGTATCTCCCCCTTGGGACTCTATGTGCCTCTAAACACACTTCGCTAAAATACTAAAGCGGTGCGCAGGGCACCTACAGTTTGGGTCGTAATTGACCGATCAAGATTAGAAACTCATACATGACTCGTGCTAACATATAAAATTAAAATGGGAGAAAAGGATCTATCAATACATGTCATAAAGATGAAGGGCTCATAACATACCCGGGTCTACTTTAGGGATTCCTTCCCGATCAAGGCAAGCCTGAAACACATGAAGTCTATCCCTTTGAGTCAGCACTTTACATTCTCGCCTTCTATGGTTCTACTCACCACACACAAAACATAAATCACTACTGGCTTTACACACACCTTAGTACCGCGCCTGCCGTACTCTCCACAATACGGATGGGTACGAACACCACTAGTACTACTCTGGGCTTTGGAGCTTGGTGCTCCCTCAGATCTGACACCCCCAAACACATGTGTGAGTACACTAGCTGAAGATGGAGCTGGAACTAAAAATCTCTAACCATACTGAGAACTACTACCACCTTGAGATCATGACTATGAGAAACCACGATTACCTATCTTGGATCTCTTACTCACTCTCTTTCTTTATTTTATTTTACCTGCCTCAATTTGTTGTGCATGCATTGTTAGCCTAGAAAGATCCATATCTCTATTGAGCATGGCATCTCTACAGTCTTTCAATATATAACTCAATATCCCAGACAAACACTTACTCATACTCGCTCTAGCGCCAGCTACTAAGTCGGGAACATACTTAGCTAATTGGTTAAACTTAAGACAATACTCTTTCACGATCATGGAACCTTTCCTTATGTTCATTAACTCTTATACCTTAGCCTCTCTCGTCTCTAGCAGGAAAAACCTTTCTAGAAAGGTACTTTGAAACTCTAAACAAGTCATAGGAGCTGCATTCTCCCTTTTACTTTTCTCCCACATCACTACCTAATCATGAGCAATATCTTTCAACCTATAAGATGCTAACTCGACACTTTCCTCCTAAAAATCATACATAATCTGGTTGATCTTCTTCGCTTCCTCTAAAAACTGCTGCAGATCCTCACCTACTACTGACCTAAAGAATACAGGTGGGTTTATTTTCATGAAACTTCTAATCCTGGCTGCAACAGAATTCCCATCTTACTGTGGTAGGACTATAGCCTGACGATTTCCATAAACATTAGTCACAGCTTGGGCTAGTGCCTAGAAAGTAGCCCAAAACTCTGTATGTTACACACCTTCGTTCTCAGGATCTACTGGCTAAGGGGATGGTAATCGACCCTACAAGCAAAATCTCTGCAAGGAGGCAAACTCTATAAAAGGAAAGAATGAAGTGGAATAGACTGAGGATCAACTTGATCTCATGCTCACTCTTACGAAATGATCACTGAAAGAAGGAAATTGCTCCTAAGAACATCTTGTAGCCTCTTGTACATAAATGTGGTGCGCTATACACCCATGCACAAGACTCTACTAGATGTGGCTTTTCAAACTCCCTAGAATACTCTTAAGCCTTAGGCTCTGATACCAAGCTTGTAACACCTCAAGATCCAATCTCGAGATATCACACAGTGCTTAAAACCCCAAAGGACCATAACTAACCCTTTACTGATATCTGTACCAGTATACTGCATAATATCAATAATAAATGTAGAAACTAGCCATAAGGTTCAATAAATCTATGAATACTCATAATACAGAAAACTAAAAACTAATACGTCTGTCTGAAAAGCCTCTCTGATGGTGACAGCCTCTACTGATGGGATACTTTTGCATCCTGCATTGGCTATGCAGTTCTGGAATTCATGGATTGCTCCTACAGACTCGACCTTTCTGACGGGAGAGCCGTCATCCTTTTCCTCACTCGGTGCTCGCTTCTACTCCCAACTAGAAGACTCTGAACTGAAATATTGACTGAACACAACTGAACTAAATCTGATACTGATCATGTTTCTTAAAAGATCTGACTGATGATGCATATCTTGAATAGATTACTTGAATCGCTTTTAAGATTAGAATTGAATCACTTGAATACTATTAGATCTGAGCTGGTTGTAGGACTGAGGCTAGATTACTAGAGATACAGAGATTACAGAGATAACTGAGATTACTGAGCTTTCTTAATTTTTGCACTTGTCTAAAGATATAGAGTTTTATATTTCACTGAGTTCTGAGAATCATGGCTCGAATAGAGTTATTGAGAAACTGACACGGGATCTAGGCAACAGCTCTATTGTTGGGTATAAATACCCCCAAGACTCGATAGCGTAAAAGTAAAGCATAATCATTCATTCATCATCACAATCATTCATATATTATCACAATCATTCATGCATCATCACAAGCGTTCATTAAGATATCACCTCAAGCATTTAAGGATCGCAAACCTCTATTCATTACCATAATTATTACAGAGTCACTTCAGGTATTTAGAAATCATCAATATATACTAGCGTAGATAAAACATGCTATTAGATTATACCCCATTCAAGAAGGTCTTACATCAAGTACTTCATACCTATATCAGTCTTGACATCTATTTGGGTATCACATGGCTTGGGGAAACTTCAAACTATTATGTCACAACTTACTTACTAACCATTTGACATGTATTAAAAACTTAGCATATATTAAAGAGCACATAATCGGGGAATTTACTACCATCATATCTCGACTTGTTTACTAGGGTCTTTCAACAACCACTAGATATGAATGATTCTTACACCTACTAGGGGATTTCATGCTATCTTGGCACATTTCACTCACTAAGGCATTTTATCAAACACTAGGCATGCATGGACTAGCTCACAATTTGGTGTTTCATATTTGACATACTATAATGGCTCTTATGTTTCACCTAAGCTCTTTATCAAACCTATGGGGAACATTCTTCCCTTATTCAACCATTTCTACAGTCAAAAGTTATGAACACATCACATAAAAAATAACTTCAAGAGGGTCTATCACAAACATCACATGAATTTCACATACTAGGGTCAAAGCTCATAAATTTTGTAGGGACACATAAATAAAAATTAAAAAATACATTAAACACCAATTTCAACTCATACAAATCATTAACAACTCATCAACATAAAAATCTTTTAGTTTTAAAAAGGGTTCTTGAGCTTCTTGGATGAAAGGGACCCAAGAATCAACGTCTACATATCTTAACCTTTGAAATTGGATGAATCCTAATACTTAAGACTCTATTAGAACTTGTAATAAATAATCCTTGAAACTCGATGGAACTCCACAGATGCTTCTCGATCTCGACTTACATAGTCGGTGTTTCCTGAGTCTATAATCTACATAGGATAAGATCCAGTTAATAAAACAATGCTAAAAACATCTTTAGTACTTAAAGATACATTTAGAAATGCTACCTTTTTCTTCTCAGGACATTCACGAGCAAAATGCCCCAGAACTTGGCAATTGTAACACTTCATCTTTCTCTTGTCTTTCTTCTTGAAAAAACTTTTTTTCTTCTTTGAATTTGGCTTGTTCTTTTTATCACAGTGTCCTTCTTCAGTCTCTTCACACTTCTCATTATTTTTTACACTTCTTCATATGCTTGAATCCCATAGACATTTTACTACTTGATTCTTCCATAAAGGCATTAGAAGAAACACCAAGTCGCTCATCTTCAAGTTTAATATGACGGGTACATCAGAAAATATTTTGATGCTTTTATTATAGGTTAAGTTGACCTTTATGTGTTCTCAACTATTGGAAAGAGATCGGGTTACTACCTGAACCTGCTGCTCATCTAAAAGAACATGAACAACGCTTTTGGGATGAGCCATTATATTAGACATCGTCCTAAGGTATTGTTTGATGTTCTAATCATGACGCTTCTTGTAAGTCTCAAACTTGATAGTCAGTTGTCAAAGATAGATGATTAAAGTACCCCCATATTTTCCTCACAAGTATGCCCAGATGACAAGTGCAGAAGGAAAGTTCTCACACTCATGTATGAGGTCATCAACTACAGAACTTACAATGATTTCAGATGCAATGGAATCAGCCTTTTTCCAAGCCTTATAAGCTTCAAGGTCTCTTCTGTGTTGTGCAGTATTACCCTCTTCTGGTAGACATAAGACATGGTTAATACCTTTAAGAGAATTTTACTCTTCCAGCACATACCATATTTTACAACTCGAAATGTCATAATTGACACCATTTATTTTTTCTCCTTTTTTCAAGTTGGCAATTATGTTTTTCGATGCCATGTATATTATTTAGAGACAATCACACAAGTATTTTATCAATTATGCATGCAAGTTACATATTCAAGAAAATAATTTCACATAAAGGTATCATGTTTAGTGTATAATCAAAAGGACACTTAAGAATCCGATCATCTTCTATGAACTAAACATTTGACCAAAATTAAAAATTAATTTCTTAATGTGTATTAGAATGATAACTTTTAATTAAGTCTATGTAAACTCAAATAAATAAATTAAATTCATATAGAAGGAGAGGAGCAACTTAATATATTTATAATATAAAGTTAATAAAGAACTTCAAGTTACAAGTCAATCTAAAGATAAAAGTCATCCCAAAAATATTTGAGACGACTTATATGCACTTAAAAAGGATCGCTAGGACAAATCTCATGATAAACATTAATTAATCTTGTGCCCCAAGGATCATAGAGAGAATTTGCTAAAACATCTAATGCTTCCCATTCCGATATTTCTACATAATTTTTTAGTTCTACACATTTCAATTCAAACAAATGTATAAAACTAGCAATAATAAAGTTAGGGGTCATCTTAAAAGATTTAAATTCTTTCAGTTTCTTCTCCCTTTTCCTTCACATAGTCCTTTCATTCTGTACCAAATTTTGTGTCGCTCTGGGGATACCATTTCATTTGATTTCACGACCTCAAAAATATGTCCTTCGATGACGTGCTCTTCCACTTTGTTTCTTTCCTCGACATCCTGAATTCTCACTTGGAGTGATTCGAGTATGTCCACATTCAGCCATGTCTAAAATAGGAACCAACAAATAATAAGAATGGTTGTGCCATTCAATGTGATAACTTAGAAGACAAAATCTATTTATGATAAATTAAATTTAAAGGGCTTAATTTGTAAATTAATATCAAAATTAATTTTAACCATATTTATTATCATAAAGATGATTAAATAAAAAAAATTAATACATTAAAATATTGTATTTCACGAACAATTATTACCAAAAATATCTTCTACAATAAAGCACTATAAACATTATTGTTCTCAATAAAATTATATATACAAAGCTTTGCACATACAAAAATATGTCTACTCTAAATTACTATTTATTTTTTCCAAAAATAAAAGAAAGAACTCTTTGTTCTTTTTCCACTACACCTATTGTTTTTCCCACTAAAGTAGTATATCTTTTCCAAGACTCTCTTTTGGTTCAACTTATTTTCCATCTTCATCCGATAACTAAAACACTTAGTTCCTTTTCTATTACATAGTTCTTAACAACTTTGAAACAACAACAAACCAAAAAAAATGAGATAACCCAATGGTGTCACCGGATCCAGAATGTAGTTGAGATGCATCTGTATGAAAATTAGAAGATTAAAAGTTTGATTTTATTACATCTAAAATTTTGATTATATTCAGTTATGTCCATTGTTATCAGGTAAGCATGTACGTAATATTTCAAGGGATTTTGACAATTAAACTTGAATTTTTACATGTAAAATTAGGGCAATAAACCTGGCTCTGATGCCATTGATAGTAACTTACGAGGCAAAATAATGTGTACCTTGGTAAATTTCACAGCGAATGAAATTGATTTTGCTACCGAAAGGATCTTCCCCAAGTATACTTTGAATCCCTTGGAAACAAACCCTTGAATCATAAACTAAATGCCTTCTTTGGGTGTTTTATTAATGTTAAGAATTATTCACTGCTTTTCCTTTGTTTTCTCTATTTTTCGTCCCTGTGTTTTCTCTATTTGTCATCCTTGTGTTTTTATCTCTGAAGAAGAAGAATCAATTTGAAATTATAAGGGGAATTGGAACAGTTTTCTTTGTAACCGTTCCCCCTAAATTTCAAATATGCAATTTTATCTCTTCTCCCCCCTCTTTTCAGATAATCAAAAAATAAGAAATGGTTCGGATCAAACCGGGTTGGTCCACATAAGTTGCCCATGCCCCGTAATCTAAAAGATTCAAAATAAAATAAGTTTTACCCAGAGTTTTCATAGTATTCATAATGGTGATTTTATTAGTGGACATTCTAACATTCATAATGGTGATTTTTATTGTTAGTTCAACCTAACAACTTGAATACAATTAGAAATACATAGGTTTGAGAAAGTGTCTTGGCCAATAAGAGTAAAGTAACGGATTAAAGTTCCATGAAAATAGAGGCCATGAAATGAAAAGAGTTTATCACTCAGACCGTCATTCAAATATTAAAAGCTATTTATCAAGGTGATTTTTTTTAACAAGGTCATCACCCAATTTTATGTATATTATTTCTGAAGTCAGCCTATTAAAATTTAATCGGTAAAATATGATATAACATTTTATTTAGGGATAATTACATGACTTAGAAAACATAAGCTTTTAATTATCCTATTCAGCCTAAGTTTTAATTAATTATAATTCATACCTCTCTTGAAAATTATATACAAGCTATAGCCCCTCTCATTTATTTTCTCCGTTAATTTATTTGTATTTCCCTTTATTTTTGTGTTTTTTATACTTTTTTATTATAAATGTATTTACATTATAGCGAATTTTTATCAAGAATATAGATAAAATCTATCAAGATCTATTTGATATCTATTAGGATATGAAATATCTATCTTTTAGAGAGAAACTAGAAGTAATTTCTCCTATAATTAGAAGAATTTTCTTCATTGTAAAAGATCTCAATACGTTCATAATATGTTATCAGCACGATGCTATAACCAACTGACTAATTGGACATAATATAAAGTGTGCAGTATTTTTCATTAGTTGCTTGACATTCCTGCCATTAGGTTTTATGTTCTAAGTATTGTTCTTTATTTTTATTTTAATCGAGCAATAATACTACTGACTTTAATATTCAAAAAATTTCATAGAGTTTTGCCACCATGCTAATCACAGCTTATGATATAAGTGCTCATTTTTTAATTATGTTGGTTTACTCTTAATAATCATTAGAAAAAATAAAGTAAAGTTTGATTACCTTTAAAGGATTTATGCGGTCTTTTAGTTGTATGCTCAGAGACAACTATTCAAGATGAGAATGGTATAACCACAAAAAGTGGCTAAATCTCACATTGCTCCACCGCTTCCAAAGTAATATATTTATTTAAGGGTTATTTAGTTCCTTGGAAAGGCTACATCGTAAACAAAACAATCCTCTTTGTACATAGAGGAGAAGAGTTAATGTGGGTATGTTTTTATGGTGAGTTGCACTACTTCAAATATTTCAGTGAATATATATTATAAATAATATCTAGTTTTTATTTGGTAAAATATCACCAGTATGAACTTTTGGAGTTATGTTTTCATATCTGTTAACAAAAAATTATGCGTGTGTTTTGTTGTTTGATGTACTGATTTGATTTTTCTTTAGCTGCGTTTTTTGTCATGACACTATTAGTTTGACTTTTATGTTATTGATTAAGGGTAATACAGTGATTCAAATCTCATCATTGGATTAGATTTTCGATGCACTATGATTCTGCATTCAAGTTCCATCGATTATAGTCTAAGATGCCTTTATATGAAAAATACGTTGAGTTTGAATCTCAATGCACCATATTGATGATATTATGATGGTTAAGGAAAAATAATATATTTTTGGTGAAAGTCATGAGATATGTCTCATTGAATATGCTCCATTCTCTAAAGTGAATGTAGTAGCAATGCATAATATGTCTGAAAGAAGACACGTGTTTGAATTAATGCACATGAATGTGAAAAACTAACAACAATAATAGTGGCTCCTAAAGCAATAATTGCTTTGAAACGTGGTATATTTTTGAAGATATGCTAGAGAAAAATTCTCTACAATCTTATGTATGCCTCGCTTTGCTACTGAAGTAGCAATATATTAAAAGAGGTTATAAGCTATCATAATTTGATACGCTTAAGGCACAATTATATTTCATTCCTAGGGAATGAGAATTTTGATTATTATGAATACAGATATATACTCTAAGGGGAATATGACTGTATATAGATTCAAACATTTCTTGGTTATGAAGATATCACAATCCACCTCCAGAAGAGGTTGAATAATTAGAAGATTGAATATCTCTAAGTTAGTATGGTAAAACACATGAATGTGAAAATTTACCCAAGCATGATGAAATCACATGCCATAATAAACTAAGAGTTTATTACTTATTGATACAAAATTTATGTCACAGTAAACAAGACGTTTACTAAAATGAAAGGCACATGTCATGGTAAACTTGGAGTGTACTAGTATAAATAAGTTCATAAGTTGACATGAATGATTATGAAATTCCAAATATGTTCATATTAAGTATTAAAAAAATATTGATGAATTAAAAAATTATTTATGAACTTTTAATATTGTGTATTCTAATGATAAGTTGGTTGGACCAACTAATGTTGAGGTTAGATCCCCTAAATTATGAAAAGTATAAAAGGTGAATATGGGTCCGAGCCCGTTCACCTGTCATGTGATCTATTAAGATACATAGATATAAGATGATTGCTTGTACGTTTATTGTCAACCTGCAGTTTGACATTCATAAAGTTTCTGCTCTATAAAAATGAGTTAAGAACATAATTTTCAAATTGTGTAAATAAGACAATTCATCTTGATAATGCCGATTTGGCATTGAATGCCTTCGATAAATAGCTGAACCATTGAAAATGAGAATAAAATCTTCATGTATTGGTTTGAAATATGATATATTATATAAAAAAGTAATTGTATGCATCAAATCAATAAAATATGATAAATTTTCCTTCAAAGTTGGTTCTGAGTTAGGATCCACACATTATTCATCTAATAATTTTGATGTGCGGTATATGATTAATGAATATACCATGATGCACAAAGATGGATTTATCAAAGAAGATAGAGGATTCATATTAGTTTTCCTAATATAAGGTGGAGATTATAAACAACTATTAAATCGGTTCAGAATTATCATCAGATCCTCATTAAAAAGATAATACAAGTCAAATAATGAAAACATTCCATATTTAAGACGAAGTGCTCCTATTTTGTGTCCCTACGCGTGCGTGAAGTGTGGTAAAACAATCAATTTCAAATGAAATAATTCTTGGAAAGGAAAAGAAGTAAATAATCATAATAAGAAGAAAATATGCTCTTAAAGAGCCTACAACATAATACTTCATGAAACCCTATGAGAGATTCAAGTAGCGAGAAATAATGAAGTGATGAGATCTCAAAATGTTATGTCATAATGTGAACTAATACAAAATGATATATCATCTTTGATACAATATTGGTGCAATATTGTGAAAGATTACGAGGATCTGAATTCTATATTTATTTAAGCATACTGACGTAGAAATATTTATCAAGACGTAAGCATGCTAATGTAAAAATATTTATTAAGTTACGTGAATGGATATAGATTGGTAAGCATAAAACGTATTTGATTTCCAATCCAGATACTTGAATATATCATAAATGAAATGTTGAATATTGTCACTTGACAATATTTATATAAAAACTTTTTTAAAGATTCAAAATGTTTGAAGCATATAAAAGTTTCTGGGGAACTTATTTATAATCCTTATATTACATAAGTTTATAACTTGAAAATAATTGGAGAGTTTTCAAAAGCAATATATTATTTGCTAAAATGAGAAATATACCAAATTGGATTAGTCTTGAAGTACCATATCTTAATGAAATTGATGCGCTAATGTATCTTGTAAATACTACAAGGCCAGATATAGCTTTTTTAGTTTAGAAAGATATAGTTATGCTCATACTAGGGTATATTGGAATGGGATCAAATACATATTATGGTACCTAAAAGGATCTATCGATATAGGCCTATTTTATTATAAAGATTGCAGTCGCGATCTTGTTAGTTATGCTGATGCAGAGTATTTATCTGACCCAGATAGAGCTCTATCTCAAATAGACTATGTGTTCATATGTGAGGGTACTGTCATATTTTGGAGATCTACAAAGCAGTCTATCTTAGCCACCTTATAAAACTATGCTGAGATAATAGCTATTTATGAAGCATGCTAAGAATGCGTGTGGTTGAGGTCCAGGATACATCTCATTCAAGAAAAATATGATCTGAAATATTAAAAAATACCCACAATTTTATATAAAGATAATGCAATATGCATAACATAACTTAAGAGAGGATTCATAAAAGAAAATAGAATGAAACACATTTTGCTAAAAGTTTTGTATACATACGAGCTACAAAAGAAGGGTGATATTAACATGTAACAGATTCATTCAAATGATAATGTGGGTGATTTATTGACCAAGTCTCTTCCAACTGCAACTTTCAAGAAGATGATGAATAAGATCAGGATGCAAAGTTTCAAGAATTTGCTCGTTAGGGGGAGTTAATACGTGTTGTACTCTTTTTTCTTATGAGGTTATGTTCTACTGGATTTTCTTTGTAAGGTTTTTAATGAGGCGGATGAAATGTATATTATTATAGATATATACTCTTTTTCTTTCACTAGATTTTTTTATTGGGTTTTTTCTAGTATGATTTTAACGAGGTACAATATCTATTAATTAGACATTCAAGGGAAAGTGTTATAAATGTATTTATATTATAGTGAATATGTAATACCCCGATTATTCCTTAAGCTTAAATCTGTCTTTTAAATGGATATGTTTGACTTACAAAGTGATTGATGTTTAAACCATGTTGTATTTATCTAATTTTCACTTTTTGTCATGTAGAGCATTGAATAATCTTTCCATCGATACCAACTTCATTGAAATCCGACATTGGATGGGTGAGTCATGGCCGTTTTACTAAATGCTATCGAATCACCCAGGTTTGACGGTCGATCTGGTGGGCCGTCAAGTGTCCTGTCAAGCCAAGGCAGTAGCTCCCTTTTTGGGATGTCGTGTGATGGTCAAAGTGGTGGACCGTCATAAAGTTGACAGACCGTCAAGGTGTCCGTCAGAACGAGATAGAATGTCTCATTTCTGGCCCTCAAGTGATGGATGACTTGGTGGACCATCACTTTTTTGACGGACCGTGAGGTCAATCATCACGTCAAGGCAAAACATTCCGGTTTTAGTGTTCAAGTGATGGATAACTTGGTGGACCGTCTGTCCCTCTGATAGTCCGTCAGGTCGACCGTCACAGGCCCCGATCAGCAAATTTCAACTTTTTTTCAAAGGGGCATCTTGGTCATTTTCGCTCCTTGTGGCCTTATATATATATATATATATATATATATATGTAGAGAAGAGAAGACCATTTCTCTCCAAATTTCTTTCAAGAATTCTCTAGAAACCTAGGGTTTCTTCCAAACCCAAAAATCAAATCATCTCCAAGAAATTCAAGAAATCTCCCATAAATTTCTTCAAGTTGTTCAAGAACTAAGTTCCTCAAGTCAAAGGCAGCAGGGTCTTGTTCTAAAAGTGTGAGAAAGAAGTTTCAAGTAAGTTTCTATATCTTTAAAATCAAAATCTAAGGTATGTGGGGTTTGAACAAGAACACTTCTTTCGTTCTTGTGCCTAAAGATTTACTTTCAATTATTGATTTACATGTTTTTGCAAGTGGATTTACACCCAAATTTCTTTATATATGATTTATGATACGTGAGTTGAATAAACTTGATATTTATGGTTATTTCACCATCATGCTTCTTAAATTGAGTATTTATTCCATGAGTTGTATATTGTCATTATATATATTGATGATTTCTAAGTGATTTATGATAAGTGTCAAGATTTTTGTTTTTTCTATGAGAGATTTGACAATTGAATACATATCAATACTTGAGATTCAAAGTCAAGAATGAGTCCGATGATGTTTTGTTGAAGCTTTGGTATTTGAAATGATTTGATAAGCAAGGATACTTGATGTTGAGAAAGATTGTTTGATTTTGAGTTGAGTTAGGAATCCACAGTCGTATATGATTTACCGATGAGATATATACTTGTTTTGGTCATCATGATAGACCCATGAGTTGATATTGATTGAGGTGGATTACCTAACACGCTCTGAGCTGAGTCTGGGGGGAGTATTTAGCCCCGAGCGGAAAATTTGGTATTTCCCTAAAATTATGTACCACCATAGGATTAATGTTGATAATTGTGGGCCAAAGGCCGAGTATGAGATTTTGATGATGAGATTGAGGTTGCACTCCCTGGAAAGAGTACGACACCCTTACCAATGTGGGTTCTCTTCTTAGTAGGGCAAAACATTGGACTCTATGCGGCTCATATGGAGTAGTTATGTCGGTTACGAGAAACTCCCAAACCCATAATGATCTGAATACCTTGAGTTACCGAGTCATTCTAAGTTATGAGTCAAAGCTTTTGAGTTGAGTTGAATGATTTATGAGATTTATGAAGCATATGTTATTACTGATGATTTATGGAAATAATGTTTTAGATAATTCAAGCGAAGAGAGTTATTACTGTCATTATGCATGATTTTCTTATACACTTATGATATTACTTAAAATGTTGCATCCACCCCCACATACTCAGTACATTCTCAAGTACTGACTCTTATACTCTTTTGTATTCTATATTTCCTCATGATATAGGTTTAGCTACTCATTCTCAGCCGCGACAGTGATCTAAGAGTACCTTCATCTACATTTCTGCAGTTGGTAAGTCCTCATGGTTCGAGGACCTATGTTTATGATTTTCGTCTTGCTAATTGATGGTTTTTTATTTTTTCATTCAGTATAAGTCAGTTGGGGATCTGTCCCAATGGTTCTTCAGTCTTATGTAGTAGAGGATTTGCCAGTCTAGAGTACCAGTATGTATAGAACGTTAGTATTTTGATTGTACAGGACAATATTACTTTGTATCTCAGTATGTTCATGGTACGATTATTCTTTCTTATTACCACTCAATTATTGTCATGGTGAATAATAGGAGTAAAGACAAGCTCAAAGGGTTAGCTTAAGGCTCTTTTTGGCCTTAAGCTCCGTGTGACATCTCGGGATAGGTTCTTGGGGTGTTACAAGCTTGGTATCAGAGCCTAAGGTTTGAAGAGTCCTAGGGAGTCTGACAAGCCACGTTGCATAGAGTCTTAATCATCGGTGTGTAGCATTCCACATCTATGAGCAAAAGGCTACGAGATGTATTAGGAAAAGTTGTTTCTTTCTTTCAAGAGTCTATCGTGCCTATGACTATTTCTCTATGTTGTTAATTCGTGCTTTCTTATGACAGAAAATGCATCCTCGTAGAGCTCACAAAAATAATGAATGATTTTACCTCATTGATACTTCAGGTAAGATGGTGTCCCACGCAGAATTTTGGGAAGCTTTCCAAGCGCTAGCCCAGGCGGTCACCACCAATGCTCAAGCCAACACCCAAGCTACTATTCCACCTCCGCAAGGGAATAATTCTACGGTAGCCCAAGTTTGTGACTTTATGCGAATGAATCCACCATAGTTCTATGGGTCAAAATTAGGTGAGGACCCATAAATGTATTTAGATGAAGTGAGAAAGATAACTCAGATTATACATGTGACTGCAGAAGAGAGTGTTAAATTGGCTGCCTATCGAATGAAAGATATTGGTTATGATTGGGTGGAGATATGGAGGAAAGTTAGAGGGGAGAATGATGCTCCTGTGACTTGGAAATTATTCTAAGATGCCTTCTTAGACAGGGTCTTTCCCCCTAAGCGGAGGGAAGCGAAGATAGAAGAATTCATGAACTTGACACAGGGCTCCATGATAGTTAAGGAGTATTTCCATAAGTTTAAACAGTTGTCTAAATATACTTTTGGTATGATGGCAAATTCTAGAACTAGTATGAGTAAGTTCTTGGCTGGTGTATCTAGTTTTGTTATGAAAGAGTGTAGATCCGCTATGATTAATAGGGACATTGGAGGCAAGACCAGAGAAGGAGCTAAGACCGCTTAGGCCTTTTACTAATGCCCCCACACTAAAAGAGAGAAATCTATGTAACTTTGGATCTTAGCAGCAGTTTCCGAAAAGACTAGTAGCGCTTATTCCTTGCTTATTCAAGAAATTGAATTACCCGAGTTAACTGAGGAAGTTCTAGTAAAACGCTTGACCTTTTAAGACTAATGATCCATGCTCAGCAGATTGAAACGAACAAAGTAAAGAAGAGAGAGGGAATAAGAGAGTTAGATCTGAGCAACAGGGGTTTAGTTAGACTAGATTTTTTGAAGGGATCTGCCCTCAGTTTCAGAGTCGTTCTCTTGTGCCAGTGCCTTCACCATCCAGTACTCCTACATTCAGAATCAGGTAGGAATAGGGTATTAGGCCTTTCATGTCCAGGTCCTAGGATAGTGTAAGTAATAGACCTCTTCCTTCCCTATGTTTGAAGTGCGGTAGAGAGCATCCCGGGGAGTGCTTAATCAGTTAGAGAGGTTACTTTGGTTGCGGTAATTTCGACCACAAATTCAGGGATTACCCATATTCTAGATAGGGGAGTCGCAATATTTGTCCCCAGAATCAGACTATTAGTGCTCCAGCCTCTGCAGTTCATCCTACTCCTCTTCAGGAGCAGGAGGATTCACCAGATGTTATTACTGGTATGCTCCGAGTATTTTATTTTGATGTGTATGTGTTGATGGACCCTGGGTCAAGTCTTTCTTATGTGACTCCGTTGGTTGCTGTGAATTTTAAAATCAGTGCTGAAAAGATTTTTGACCCTTTTCTAGTCTCTACACCAGTGAGTGAATTTGTCGTTGCTAAGCAAATATATAAGAAGTATCCTATCACTGTTCTTAACAGAGTTATTCTTGCAGAGTTGATTGAGATATACATGGTTGATTTTGATATTATTCTTGGTATGGATTGGCTACACTCTTGTTATGCGTCTATAGACTGTCGTACCCGGTTAGTCAAGTTTCAGTTTCCCAATGAGCCAGTCTTTGAGTGGTCCAGAAATTTTGTATCTCCTAAAAGTCATTTCATATCCTATCTTAAATCTAGGAAGTTGATTTCCAAAGGTTTTATCTATCATTTGGTTTGAGTTAAAGATACTAAGTCTGAGACTCTAACTATTCAATCTCTTAGTGTTGTTAATGAGTTTTCTGATGTTTTCCCGAAATATCTCCTAGGGGTACCTCCCGATAGAGAGATAGAATTTAGATTGATCTTCTCCCTGATACACAACTAATTTCTATTCCTCCGGATCGTATGGCCCCCACAGAACTTAAGGAGTTGAAAGAGCAACTCAAAGATGTTCTTGATAAGGGTTTTATATGTCCCAGTGTGTCTCCCTGGGGTTCACCCATTTTATTCGTGTGAAATAAAGATGGTTTATTGCGTATGTGCATTGACTATTGTCAACTTAACAAGGTTACAGTCAAGAATAAGTACCCTCTTCCTAGAATTGATGACTTGTTTGAACAACTGCAAGGTGCTAGTTATTTCTCGAAAATAGATTTGAGATCCAGTTATCACCAACTTAAAGTCAGAGAGTGTGACATTTCATAGATAGATTTCTGCACTCGTTATGGTCATTTTGAATTCTTGCTCATGTTCTTCGGATTAACTAATGCCCCAGAAGCTTTTATGAACCTCATAAATTGGGTGTTCAGACCATACTTGGATTTTTTTGTTATTGTGTTCATAGATAATATTCTTGTGTAATCCCAAAGTGAGAACAACTATGCAAATAATCTCTGAATTATTTTACAAACCCTTAGAAATCAACAGTTGTTCGTTAATTTTACAAGTATGAATTTTGGCTTCGGTCAGTTATTTTTCTGGGTCATATTATTTCTTCTGAAGGTATTTGAGTTGATCCTCAAAAGGTAGAAGCTATAAAAAGTTAGCCTAGACCTATTTCCCCATCTGATATTAGGAGTTTCCTGGGTCTAGCTGGCTACTACCGTCGTTTCATCGAAGGTTTCTCTTCTATTTCTGCTCCTTTGACCCGGTTAACCCAAAAGAGGTTAAATTCCAGTGGTCAGATTCTTACGAGAAGAGTTTTCAGGAATTGAAGATTCAACTCACTTCAGCCCCTGTGATGACGCTGCCTAATGGTGTCGATAATTTTGGGGTATATTGTGATGCTTCTAGAGTTGGTTTGGGTTGTGTGTTGATGCAAAAGGGTAAGGTTATAGCTTATGCCTCCCGACAGTTGAAACCTCATGAGAAGAATTATCCGACCCATGACCTCGAGTTAGCTACAGTGGTTTTTGCTTTGAAAATTTGGAGACACTACCTATACGGCGTTTATGTTGATGTATTTACGGATCACAAGAGTTTGCAGTATGTGTTTACTTAGAAAGAATTGAATCTTCAGTAGAGGCGATGGTTAGAATTACTAAGGAATTACAATATGAGTGTGTTATATCAACCGGGCAAGGCTAATATAGTGGCAAATACTCTTAGCGGGTCGTCCATGGGTAGGATAGCACATGTCGAGAAAGATAAGAAGGAGTTAGCCCGCGAAGTGCATCATTTGGCTAGGTGAGGTGTTAGATTGCTTGACTCAGCTGAGGGTAATGCTTGGGTCCAAAATAGTTCTGAATCTTCCCTATTTTCTGAAGTGAAGGAGAAGTAGGATACAGATTCTCGTTTGGTCGAACTGAAAGAATCAGTTAAAAACCAAAAGGTGGAGGTTTTCTCCCAAGGGGGAGATGGTGTATTGATATTTCAAAATAGGTTGTGTGTACCTGATGTTGATGATCTGAGGCAGAGGATTATGGCTGAGGCGCATGGCACGCGGTATTCTACTCATCCCAGTACTACTAAGATGTACCGTAATTTGTGGGAGATTTATTGGTGGAATGGTATGAAGAAGGATATAGTAAAGTTTGTAGAGAAGTGTGTATCTTTCCAGCAGGTAAAAATAGAACACCAGAGACCCGATGGAATGATGCAAGAATTTAGTATCCCTACTTGGAAGTGGGAGAAAGTGAATATGGATTTTGTGACTGGTCTACCTCCTTCTCACCGTCATCATGATTCGATTTGGGTTGTTGTGGACAGGTTGACTAAGTCAGCATATTTCTTGCCAGTGCATATATCTTTAACCTCGGAGGACTATGCTAAGCTGTATATTTGAGAGTTAGTCAGGTTGCATAGAGTTCCATTGTATATCATCTACGATAGAGGTACTCAATTTAATTCTCATTTTTAGAGTGCCTTCCAGAAGGGTCTTGGCACCCAAGTTCATCTTATATCCTCTTTTCATCCACAGACAGACGGTCAGGCTAAGAGGACTATTCAGACTTTGGAGGACATGTTGAGGGCTTGTGTTCTTGATTTCAAGGGCAGTTAGGGTGAACATTTGTTGTTGATTGAATTTTCCTGCGACAATAATTTTCATTCTAGTATTGGAATGGCTCTGTTTGAAGCTTTATATGGGAGAAGATATAGATCGCCCATAGGTTGGTTTAAAGTGGGTGAAGCTGCGGTGATTGGACCTGATGCTGTCTTTGAGGCTATAGAGAAAGTTAAGTTAATTCAGGAGAGGTTAAAGACAGCCTAGAGCCGTCAAAAGTTATATGCAGATATAAGAAAAAGAGCTCTTGAATTTGAAGTTGGTGATTGGGTGTATTTGAAAATTTCACCCATACGTTAGCCCTTATAGAATTTTGAATCGTGTTGGGAAAGTAGCTTATGAGATTGAGTTGCCTACAGAGTTGTTAGTTGTCCATCCTGTATTTCACATCTCTATGATCAAGAAGCACATTGGATACTCTGTTGTTGTTGATCCATCAAAAAGTTGTGATGTTCAGGATAGTCATTCTTATGATGAAATTCCGGTCGAGATCCTAGACTATCAAGTTTGTAGATTAAGAAATAAGGAAGTTCCCTTGGTTAAAGTTTTGTGGCAAAATCAATCAGTCGAGAGTACTACGTAGGAAACAAAAGCAGATATGCAAGTCAAGTACCCTCATCTTTTCCCCTTGAGTTCCACTCAAGCCAAAGGTACTATTCTCTTGATTTAGTTTCCTCCTAATCTAATGCATTCAATTATATGGTTATTCGCTCTATGATTCGTGCATTTGGTAAAGTACTCAAGAGCATTAGATTAAAATGAGCCCTTCTATGTAAGTAGTTCCAGCTGTTCGCCCTCATTTTCTTTTGTTCTTGTCCTATCTTGCAACATTCGAGGATGAATGTTTCCAAGGGGGAGAATTGAAATACCCCAATCATTCCTTAAGCCTAAATCTGTCTTTTGAATGCATATATATGACTTCTAAAGTGATTGATGTTTAAACCATATTGTATTTCTCTAATTTCCACTTTTTGTCATGTAGAGCATTGAATAAGCTTTCCATCGACACCAATTTGATCGAAATCTGACATCGGATGGGTGAGTTATGGCCGTTTTACTGAATGTTATTAGATCACCTAGGTTTGACGGTCGACCTGGTGGACCGTCAGGTCCTTGGTGGACCGTCAAGTGTCCTGTCAAGCCAAGGCAGTAGCTCCCTTTTTGGGATGTCGTGTGATGATCAAAGTGGTGGACCGTCACAAAGTTGATGGACCGTCGAGGTATCCATCAGACCGAGACAGAATATCTTGTTTCTGGCCCTCAAGTGACGGACGACTTGGTGGACCATTACTTTTTTGACGGACCGTCAAGTCAACCATCACATCGAGGTAGAACATTCCAGTTTTGGTGTTCGAGTGACGAATGACTTGGTAGGCCGTTAGTCCCTTTGACGGACCGTCAGGTCGACTGTCATAGGCCCCGGTCAGCAAATTTCAAATTTTTTTCAAAGGGGCATCTTGGTTATTTCCGCTCCTTGTGGCCTTATATATATATATATATATATATATATATATATTTAGAGAAGAGAAGATCATTTCTCTCCATTTCTCTCCAAAGTTCTTTCAAAAATTCTCTAGAAACCTAGGGTTTCTTCCATGTTTGTTTTTTTATCTATGTTTTTGTTTATATTTATTTTTCTTTTTAGCCTTTCTTTTATTTCTTTTGTTCTGTTTCATTTTTTCCTTTTTGGCATTTTTTCTCCCTTTTTCTTTTTTTTGTATTCTCTTTTTGTTTTACATCATTTTTTGTTGTTGTTGTTCTCGTATTTTATGTTTTATATGTTTTTTAAATTTTCTATTTAATCGTATCATACTATATATTTCAAATAAATCTATTATTTGTGTTTGAATACTTTATCCATAAATACAATTTATCATTTATATTTGTATACAAATAATTATATGAAATAATTGTATTTACTTGAGTCTAAAATATATAATATGCAATGTGTCATTCAATGAAAATGTATCATTAGTATTTGTACGTCAAGTTTATCATTTAGATTTTTTTTGTATATAAACATGTATCATTTGTATGCATATGGTTCAAGTTGTATAAGAATGTATCATTTGATACAAATGTAAACATTGTATTTGTATTGTTTAACATTTGTATTATTTTAATTTATCATTTATATTTATATTTTTTATTTTATATTAATAAAATATAATTTGTATCAATGAATATAAATACAAGTGTTCGTAGAAAATATAATAATTTTTGTAATTACTTCATACAAATGATGTTGTCAACTACAAATTCAAATACAAACGAATGAAACAAGTGAAATTACAAATACAAATACAATATGTGGTCAATTTATAAATATAAAAATAAAATAGTTCTTTAAAAATACAAGTGCATTGATGAAAATAGAATACAAATACAAATACAAACAAAATAAAACCACAAAAATACAAATACAATATGCAATCAATCATAAAATATACAAATACAAATTAGTTCTTTAAAATATAAGTGAAATTGTATAAAATATAAATGATGGTCAAAACTATAAAATACAAATACAAGTGCAAATTATAAAATACAAATACAAATACGAACTATAAAATACAAATATAAATACAAGCATTAATTATAAAGTACAAATGTAATTGTATAATGAATACAAAAATATAAATGATGGTGTGGACTATAAAATCTGAATACAAGCAGAATTAAATTATACAAATGCAAATACGAGCTGTATAATATAAATTCAAATACAAGTGAGACCTATAAAATACAAATGTAATTGTATCAATTATTATAAAAATATAAATAATGGTGTGAATATAAATACAATAAGCAATTGTGGTATTTTCATTATCAACCATGTCTTATGCCGACAGAGCCATATTTTAAAAAATACAAAAAATATAAATTAGATTTAAAAAGAAAAGATCAATAAAAAATACAAAAAAGGAAACTAAAAAGAAAAAAAAGAGGAATACAATCTAAAAATAAAAAAGAGAGAGAAAAAAAGCAAAAAGAAACAAACAAACAAATAAATAAAAATACAAAAAAAGAAGAAAAAAAAGAAAATAAGAAAAAAATAAGCAAAAAAAGAAAAAAAGGGGGGGGGGGGGAAATATGAAAAAGAAAAAAATGAGAAAAATACAAAATGAAAAATAAGAAATTAAAAAATTAAAAAAATCAAAATAATTAAAAAATTCAAAAATTAATAAAAAATAAAAAATAAAAAAATGATGGTGAATACAAATACAATAAGCGATTGTAATGTATCCATCATCATCCATGACTTGTACTCGACTTAATCATATTTTTTAGAAATACAAAAAAAATTATACAATACAATAAAAAAATAAAGAAATGATAAAGAAAAAAAGTAAAAAAAGGTAATTAAAAAGAAAAAAAAAGAAAAAAAAGTAGAAAGAAAAGTAGAGGCTAGAGATTGAAGAGAGGAGAAAAACATAAACGAAAAAAAAAAGAAATAAAAGAGAAAGAAAGACTATAGATTATAATTTTGAAAGTTAGGCTAGAAAAACTCTAATTTTGCTGAAACCTAGGATAATTTTATAAATCCCCCTTTATTTATTCCATGTAAATTGAGTTGCATGAAATTGTGGCTACTCTGGCTAAACTACACAAATGACCATCCTTTTTAGTGACTTTGCTTTTTTTTTTTTTGGATTCCCGTAACAAAAATTCTAAGAAACCACTCTTGTTTCTTTTTTATTTATAAAACAAATACCCATTGTGTAAGACCCCGTAAAATTTTGATAATTTTATTTTTGATCCTCCCGCATGCGAAACGTCGATTTTTGACTTGAATTATGTTTTGGGATGTTAAAAGGGTGTTCTGAGAAAAGTTTTGGCATTTTTTAAAGGGATTTGGAGTCATTTGAGACCCCTAGACAATGAGGATCCACGATATTGGTGTGCCATATAGGTAACTTCCATGATAAGGGTGTGGCAAGGAGGCTACCCTCCATGATATTGATGTGTCACCAATTCGTCCAGTTTTTATTTTATTCACTTGGGGTGAGAGACTTTTGGTCTTTTTACCCCTTGGACGACCTTATAACATAAAATAACCTCTCGCTTTCAGTTTTAAAAAGATCAAAATACTATTCATTCTCTCTTAAACTCAAATATAAGAAAATTCAAGGTTTTTACAGTGAATTCATCATTTGGGCCCCAAACTTTTAAATTATTTTCAATTTCTTGTGTATTTTAGGAATGTATCTCATTCCCTAACTTTATTCTACATTGTGGCATTTATTTACTCATTATCCATATGGTTTGAAAGTGGGTTGAGGGGGTTTTGGTTGGTATCACTTCAATTACTTTTTTCATGTTTTGAAATTGATGACTTATGCTTTAATTTATGGTTTTTGGACTAAATGAGTGATGCATTATGGAAATTGAAATGGGGAATATGAGTTTCCCAAAATTGATAAAATTTTGACTTAGTAATGGCATTAACCCCAACCCACTTTATAAATTTGTTTTTTGAATAATTGCACTATTTAACTTATTTATAAACCCATTGCATTGCATTAATGGATAATTTGTTAAAATGAATTTGAAAGGCCCTTGGTATCCATGGTTTAGATTTTAAAATGGAACTTGGGAGTCGAATGGTTGCATGAATTGGTTTGGGATGATTATATTAGCTTTCAAGCATAATTGGTATGGCGATACCAAGTGGTAAGTGTCTTAATTTAAGACTCTCGAATTAATGGTTGGGTTTATGTGCAAATTATTTTAAATTGGGCTTAAAGAGAATTGTGTAGCTCACTATGAAGGTGTACTGGAAATCACATTTACCGAAATGAGAATCTATATGGCCGTGTAATTGGTCACATATTATTTATAATACCCCGGAAAAGTTTTTGTTGAAATTTTGTGCGTAAATGTGTTGGGTTCTATCTTCTAGAATGAATTATAAATTTTCCGTGTAGAATGTCTTAGATTATGAACCACCATTGCGTAAAGTATCAAATAAGCTTTCCAACGATATGTGGATCATCCAAAATGGACACCCGAGTGACAAGTTATGAACATTCCGATCGAATTGTGAATAGTAGTAAACAGTAAAACGTGCAGGAAAAAGTACTGAGGCCTGGTGTATTTTTGCTCCAACTTTAAATGATCATAACTCCTTGTACATAATGATCTGGGTGATCTACTATATATCAATAGAAATCTCTACGAGTCCTCTTTCCAATGAAATTGGTTTTGTCCAATTTGTCGATCGGAACAAAAAGTTATGGTCGATCTACTTTAGCCTGTCAAAAGAGAATTTTTGGGTTAACTTTAAATGATCATAACTTATTGTATGCAATGATCTGGGTGAGATACTAGATATTAACGGAAATATATGAGAGTCCTCTTTCTAATGAAATTAGTTTTATCCAATTTGGATATCACAGTAAAATGTTATGGTTGATCTACTTCAGACTATCAAAATAGTCCACCAAAGGACAGATTCGAGAATTATTTGATTCTTAGGGGCATTTTGGTCATTCCCCCTCATCCAAAATCCATCCAAACCCTATATTAAAGCCTATTAGAAGCATTACATGTTATATTTCATCAAATTTGCTCAAAAAAAAAATCCTAAGCTCCTACATCCAACTTCAAGAACCTCCAAAGTTCACCATTAATTCTGTAAATTTATTCAAGATTCCAAGTTCCTAGTTCAAGAACTCCAAGAACCATCATTCAATGGCAAGATTAACATCTCAAAAACGAGTATCAATCTAAAGTTCATCATTCAAGGTATGTGGAGTTTTTCAACAAGAACTCTCTTTC
Organism: Capsicum baccatum var. pendulum; assembly: GCA_030864225.1. Lineage (NCBI taxonomy): Eukaryota > Viridiplantae > Streptophyta > Magnoliopsida > Solanales > Solanaceae > Capsicum > Capsicum baccatum. The sequence continues at coordinate 200,363,168 of CM061550.1, read as the reverse complement.
GTTCTTGTGCCCAAAAGTAATTTTCTTTACAAAGACATGATTTTTATTTGATTTTTATGAATTTAAAGCATGAACCCCTATCTTATGATAATTATTATGAAATCGTGATGTTTATGATTTTGAAAGATCAATTTACATGTGTGGAGATATAAGACATGAATCTTGAACGATATTTATCATGATTTTGATTTTGGGTCGTGAATTCCCATTGAAAATTGTGTTTTTTTGAGAAAGTGTGTGTTATAAGCACATTGATATTGAATATTTGAGATATTTTGAATGATTTGACCTTTTGGTCTTAATGGAGTTGTTTTGAACCCGAGTGTGAAAGAAATGAACAACGTGGTTAATTTTGATAGATGGGAAGCATGATGGCTCCCGATATATATTTATATATTACTAAAATTGTTTTGTTGTGGATTGTCTGTAAAATGATCTGAGATAAGTCCGAGAGAAATCTTTAGCACCGAGTGGGAGATATAAAGCAACCTTACTTTCCTAGAACTACGTGCGCCCGTAGGAGTGAGCCTGAGGTTGATTTATATAGTGATCACTAGTTTGTGTTCATTTGATATCGATAGTCCTACTCCGATGGTAAGGATAGGATGACTCTCCCCAACGTTGGTTGTACGTTGGACTCCATGTAGCTCACATGGTTTATGTCGGTTATAGGATCTCCCAGTGTGTGTGTGTTTCCTTGTGTCTATGGTAAATGGTGAATTGATTTGAAAGTGGAATTGTGAAAGTTATTCTTTCAAAAGATTTAAATGATATTTACATTATTACAATTGATATTCTTGATGAACTGAAAGTGATTGACAAATTATATAATGACTCACATGTATTATTGTACTTATTTCATCCTCTCATGATTATGATAATTTTCTTCGGGCTATGTGAGTCTTTCATACATCTTGCATATTTCTTATAAATATATATGATGATGATGTTTATACAACTGCAAACACCCCCATATACTTGGTTTTTTTCCATGGTACTGACCCACATCTTCGGATGTGGGTTGCATTTTCTTGGAATGTATGTTCAGGTGCTCAGTTCTAGGTTCAACAGTGATTCTTCGGGCATGCTGTTCTACATTCTCTGTTGTGGTGAGTCCTCATGTTCCGAGGACGTGATGTCTGATGTTGGTTTCACAAAATTGTTTACATTTGATAACTGAGTATGAGTCAGTTGGGGCTTGTCTCAATGGCTTGCTGGTTTTATTGATTTTGTTAGAGGCTTGTCGGACTTGTATAGATGTTGGGAGTTGACTAATAAGTCGTATTTTGTTATCTTTTTGAAATTTTTGTATTCTTGCATGATGATTACTTTGTTGATGTTTGAGGATTATTTATGGAACCCCCGTTGATTTGTGTTAAACTAAATGAAAATGGCTCAAAGTGTTAGCTTGGGGCTACTCGTAGCCTGAAGCACCGTGTCATGCTCCGAGACCCATTTTATGGGGCATTACATTATTTTTTTGGGATAATAGAGCCTTGGCGTCTTTAGACCTTTCTTCGGATTCCTTGGTTTGTGTGGCAAGCATGCACTAGGGCCTTTCAGCAGGGGGAACTGAACCCTTATAGCTTGTTGGTGCCTTTACGGTGGAACGAGTTACATAGTTTAGGTTAATGGTTTAAACTCTCATGTTCATGACCCTTGTCCATATTTCGGCATTATATATATGCATATGAATATAAAGAATATAATTTTGATTTATTTTTGGCATTGGCATTGTTTTATAACTTTTCTTGAGTTACATGCCAGTGCTTATCCCACTGACCGTCCCAGGACACTGCATCATTTCATGATGTAGGGTCCGAGGATTTTTCTATTGCTCCTATGTAACATTAGTTGATTCAGTATTCTTGTGGATCTGTTGTGAAATATTTAGCCTCTGTTTATTTTGAAGGCACTATTATTTTGCTAGTTTCTTTATTCACTTAGTATTTATTTATGGATACTTTTGTCATAGTCGGGAGCATATCCCAACATAGTTTAATATTCTAGTTGTAGAGGATTTTGTGGAAAAGTATGGGTTAGTTGTTATTTTGAATCTTAGTTTTCATTCGAGTTATCTATTCATCTTATCATTATGTTTAGTTGGCTTCTGTTGTATTCATTTATTGTGTTCTGGTTGTTAGTCTAAGGGGGTGGTCTTTAACTCATGGAGGGCTTAAGATACCCATCACAACCTGAACCTGGTTTGGGTCATGACAAGTTTGGTATTAGAGCACGGTTTAGGGTCATTGTGTGTCCATAAAGTTATGTCGAGTAAATTCCCTTTTATGGGTGTATAGTGTGCTAAACTTATTAAGGGGAAGCTACTAGGAATTTTGGTATCTTTCCCTTTCTTATGTTTTATTTTCGGGTTATAGAATCTAGTGCTATGAAACTTCTCTATCTCCTGACTTGCTCACATTTTAGATCATGCCTCCCCGAAGATCTGATGATCGTAGAAACTCTACTGGATCCTCTGTCCAACTTGTGGAAGATGTGGAGGGAATTTACCATGTTTATGGAGTGCAAAACTGGTCTAGGGTCCCTTTTTCTGACTGTGCGGGCAAACATAGAAGTCCACCGGTCCCTACTAGTCCTCCTCGAACTTCGTGGGCTGGTGACACTTATGCTCTATCATTACAAGAAGATATCTCTAATACAGAGTTTCTTTAGTCTATTCATATTCTTACTTAGTTAGTGGTATCGTAGTTTTTTCAGTCTGATCGTGTTGGTTCTATTGCTCATTTATTTAAGGCCACTCGAGTTGTCCAGTTTATGAGGTTGAATCTCCCAACCTTTACAAGCTTTAAGATTGAGGAGGATCTCAGGGGTTTATTGATGAGATGGAGAAGATTTTTTGGGTTATGCATGCTATTGATTTAGAAAGTATGGAATTTGTTGCCTATCAGTTGAAAAAATATGGCTTATCAGTGGTATGAGGAGTGGAAGAGATAAGGGGTGATGATGCTGAGCCGATGTTGTGGGATGAGTTTTTGGGTGCCTTTATTGATCACTTCTTTCCTTAGGAGTTGAATAAAGGAAAGGACAAAGAGTTTGTAAACTTTAAGCAAGGGAATATGAGTGTGAAGGAGTATGATTTGAAATTTCAACAGTTGTCCCATTAGGCTTCGGAGTTAGTGGCGAACATGACATACAAAATAAAGAAGTTTGCTTCTGGGTTGTCTGGTGATTTAGTGTTGGAGTGTAAGGTTGCTATGTTGACTAATGATATGGACATCTCTAGACTTATGGTTTATATGAAATAGGTAGAGGATAAAAAGAATAAGCAAGTAAAGATGGAAGAGAGGCAGAATAAGAAGTTCAGATATTCAGAGCAGGGTACAGGTTAGCAAAATAGTGGGGGAGAAACTTATGGGGAGGGAAGAAACTTATGTTTTGTGGATATTCAGAGAAGTTTTCATTTTGTGGACAACTTCATCATGGTTATTATGGGGGATGGAAGAAACTTATGTTTTAATTATGGTCATCCCGATCTTCTCTAGAGGAATTATCCTATAGCCAAAGTTTCCACTAGAGTTAATAAGGTTCCAATCGCAACTGCTTCAGCTCGTACACCTAAGGGCGCCACTTTCGGTACCGACACTGGACAAATCATCTTTATGCACTTGCTACTCTCAGGCGTCTGAGGCATCTCCAGATGTTATTACTGGTTTGTTATAGCTCTTCTCTCGTGATGTTTATTATTTGCTTAATTCGGGTTCTACCCTATCTTATGTGACCCCTTATGTGGCTGTATACTTTGATTTTGGTCCTGAAAATATTTTCAACCCCTTTTCTCTATCTACTTTAGTGAGTGATTCTATTAATGCTGAAAATGTTTATAAGGGTTGTATGGTGTCCATCTTTCATAAGGAGAAATTGGTGGATTTGATAGAACTTGATATGGTGGATTTTGATGTTATCTTGGAGATGGATTGACTTCATTCATGCTATACTTATCTAGACCGTAGTACCCAAAATATTAGTTTTCATTTTCCTAATGTATCGGTAATTGAATGAGAGGGGAGTTCCTTAGAATCCAAAGGAAGGTTTGTTTCCTATTTTATAGCCTGAGCCCTTACACTCAAACGCCTTCTTCGGCATCCACCTTTCACTTGTAAAATCAATGCATTCAAATTTTCTCTGATTCAATCACATATCATGTTCTGTAGGGTATTGTCATACCCGACTTGCAAGTCATCAATATCACTTCTATATATGCATTATCATGTAAAAACCAAGGTGCTTCATCATTTACAAGTGGTGAACAATATTTATTTCAAATTCATGCTCTCTTTTGTTGGTCACAATATGACATGGGGTATCAAGACCTTATTATGAGAATTTGAAAGCAATTTATTATTCATATTTATCAACTTCCATGGAAAATCTCAAATCACATATGCATCGTTTCAACCAATGAAGTATATAGGCAAACAATTCCCATGACATAAAGTAAATGACTTAGAAATCATATTGAAAGCAATATATTAGCATTTGATTGAAAACCTCCATTTAAAAGAATGCATGTTCACAAAAATTACACCCATGAGATTTTTGGATAACCTCACATACCTCTATATGTGAATATGATAGGTGCTTCTTGAAGCCTATGTTGCGGAGATTCCAAATCTTCAATTTGCTTTGAAAACCTATGGTTGAATCTTGAACTATTTGGATTTTTATTTTGAAACCCTAGAGAGAGTTCTTGAACAATTTTGATGAACGAAGGTGTATTTTGGGGTCTTTGGGAACTGAATTTCGTGTTTATGGCTAAATAAGGGTGGAAAAGAACCATTTTGCCCCCAAAACGGATCTTCTTGTGCCGCCTACTTCTTTGAAAGGCCATAACTTCTTGCTCGGGTGTCAAATTTTAGCAAAATTAGTATCATTGGAAAGCTAAATTGAAGACCTATCCTTTGAAACATAGTAAGCTCTCTAATTCGACATATACAGAGAGTTATGATCGATGGAATCTGACACAAATTACAATGTCCACTAAAACTTAATAAATCGAAATAGTTTCAACTCGACCTTGAGTTGAAGGACCTCTATGGTTTAAATTCAAGCTTTAATAGATTCAAGTACTACACAATTAATTAACATGCCATATTGTCATAGGATTTATGGCTTTGGGATTATCAACGCATCGAAATCATGGTTTTTATTCTAGCCCAAAATGTGGGGTGTTACATTAATCCCCCTTGGGATCATTCATCTTCGAATGATGGGTAAGAACATATTGAGGCTTAGAGGTATGGAATAAAACGGACACGAAATGTCCTCTAATAAAGAATACACTGATCTGAAACATGACCATATGGCTTGAACTATTGATGTTCTGAATTCTTATACTGGACATGTATATCTGATGCATGAAATACACGATTGAAGCTACTCATAAGCTGAATTCTCATAATGAACATGCATACCTGATGCATGGATTTGTTACTGAGTTGTTCTCATGAACACAGGACTAAATACACTGATAACCTGAACTTCTTCTATTGACCATGCATTTCTAATACATTCATATTTGACTGAACTGACGTATGAATGTATGACTGAATACACAATGACAACTGGTGCGAAGCTTGTAATAAGAATCTATGCATGCAGCTGAATAGGGTATCTCCCCCTTGGGACCTTATGTCCCTCTATGAATGTTCAATTCACTAAGATACTCGGAAAACTTAGGCGATGCATAGGGCACCTACGAATTGAATCATAATTGAACATTTGGAATCTGAATTTAATGCATGATGCATGAACTAGGCTATACTCGTAACTACTGGTATACTCTATCTTGGAATAGTAGCATGCCTGAGATTTTGAGTAGCATGAATAAGTGCAAAGATGAGAAAATAAGTCATGTGAATCTGCTAAACTGACTTATTGGCCATACAGACTGAATTATACTACACCTTCATACCTAACTGGAGTATTCTCTTCAACACTCTCTCTAAGGAAGCTCTAGCAGTACTAGGGAGCCATGCATGATGGGTACGGATTACACAAGACATCCAACTGAGGAAATCACAACATTGACACTACTCTGCAGTTTGGAATATAGACATATAACTCCTAAATTAGGATAGAATTTTCAAACCTTTGGCAATATAACTTCTTACTTTCAGGCTTAGAGCACTTCCCAAATATCCCTTAACTATACTATTCCTTATAAATATCATATTCATTCAACTCAGCTTAAAATTCTCATATGAGCATTGACAAATCTTTTTACTAATGTCAGAAATAACTTAATCCCTTCACCGTGATCAAGCCTAACTTTAATACACAAAAACAAATACAACATGCCAGACCACGTTATTATTCTAAACCATATGATGCCACATTTTATATCTCCTTCAAAGATCACATCCTAAGTATAACATGCCTTACCACTTCAATGACTACTCTGAACTTTTAAAATGAAGTCGCTAATGCATATTGCAACCTTCCGCTACAATCCCAAAATGTCATTCAAGCCTAATTTATAACCATATGTTAACTTCAAGGCAACCACACATAAATACATACTTGACATAGTTTCTAAACTATTGTCAATATAACTCCCACGCGCTACCCTAAGACATACACACACAAAATTTTCCACTAACTATAACATGTATCAAAGACTTGGCCCTAAATCTTACTTCATTCATATGGCCTTATCTAAACAAGCATACTATAATCTTCCATCAACAAGAACATTTACATCATCACCACTATCATTGCATAGGAAGGGTCACTAAAAGGTTAAAACATAAGACCCTCAAGCATGAAAAGATCTTTTTATGGGACTGAACACACTGTAAAGAGTGAGTACATGCGTCATGAGTTGCATGACCTCTACTAGAGTTCATAACATAAGAAATGTGATTTCGACTACTTGAATGAACTAGAACTTATTATCTTGGAACTGGAAGTGTACGTGACTCTCTATCATATACTAGAATCATGAACTATTATCATGGAACTGAATCGTAAGGCATGAGTAAGCATCCGGATAACAAAAAAAATACTAAGGTAGGAATGGGTTGAGATTCACCCTCACTTTCTGATGTTCTAAATCATACTGCATCACTACTATAACCTGAGATCCTTACTTGGTTATTCGTTCTATCATCTCCCCCTTAGCTTCAAGTCATCATCTAGAGTTTGGGAGATGCCTTACAAGATTCTAACTGAACTACACTTACTACACTCTAGGGTCTGAAAGAAAAAAAATAACAATACATGCATATCATAGACTTAACCCGAATGACTACCTTCTGGGATAGATTCTATCTTTCCATACCCACCAATAGTCATAGTATAATGCTTGCACACTTATTTATATAGGTTCAACCTTCAAAACTCAAACTTAGATTCTAACACTTAGCATGGATATTTAGATCACCATATACCATCTAACTAGTCTTTCTCCACTTAATAATTCAATGGTACCACCATCCACACAAATTATGTAATAGTCTTAGAAAAATATGTTGCAACCTCATATCACCTTGGCATACATCTACACCATACCTACAACATTATACTTCATTGCAAATCAATTTAAACTTAAGCCATTTCATACACCGTTCAAGACTATTAGATCACTTTCTTATAACTGACATCATTGATCAAGAAATCATCACATCCACCTTTATGAACTTCAACTGTTCAAACTTAATGTCTAGTGCTATGCATGATTTACAACCCAACCTTACACAAAATTTTCACTTAGAAACTATAAATAAACATCATGAAACACTAGTGCACTATAACTTCATAACCACAATAATCGATCATGACCTAATGGTTTTCCTTATCATAATCCGTTAGCATGTACTATTTTAGCACCTCAAGCCTACTAATTTAATCCCACAAAACATGCATCATCAAACTCTTACCGCTATTTACTACCACACCATTTAAATTCAAGCCTATAGTTTAGTATCAATCATCTACCACCAATGAAGAATGCAACATAATATAAATATACGAATCCTTCAAATTGGGAAATTCTACCCAAATATCTCAAAAATCTACTACATACCTTCTCACAAGTAGCACTAGTTTACAACTACTAATGAAAAAAGGGTCAAGGAGGTTAAAGCCTCATAATAGACATGGTCAACCTTATCCTTATAATATAACCCCGTACAATTGTATCTACTTATATTGCTTTCTCACATCACAATTACTTACCCAAGCGTACATTTACACTACCTTCAAATTCCTTAAACAACCATAAGTCTATAATCATAACTTACTCGCTAATATAGCCATTTTTACATTCAAGCAACCAAAAAATCCTTCTCTACCTTCTAATAGCACACAAGGATGAATCACTTCATTACCAACTCTATCTCATGCAAACAGATTCATCCATACATATATTAAACCAACGAAAGAACAACAAGTTGGACAACAAGTTGCTAGTGAATCAAACAGGCCTCACACGGCTTCACTAGACTTTGGTTTTGTATTTTGAACAAGAAAACGGGATGAATGACAAGTCAACTATGCTAGTAAATCAAAAGAGCCCCACACGGCTTCACTAGACTTTTTAGTTTGATCAACACAATGATAAAATATTTTCAAGAGATAGAAACTTGTCACACAATATTCCATAATCTGAGAATACATATCTTACTTTGTATAGATAAAAATCTGAGTCAAATATTTTCCCTACAGATTATGATACAATCTACACACGCTACTAGCTACTAACAGGTCATAACACTGACACTTTAACTTATACTACTATTTGGGTGGAAATACAATTCCAACACTCTTACTACACATCTTTTCCCTTAAGCATGACATCTACAACATAAATTTATAAAAAGGGCCGAATATACTCAATATAGAAGGCTGAAAAGCACGATTTCATCAAGATCAAGGTTCATACTAGAACCCATACACTCTGAAGCAATAACGGACTCTTCTCAAGTCCTTGCACAATTTTAAGATCTTACATGATGTGATCTGAAGGGAAAATACCATTTAGACTCTAAACTTCTGCACTTGAATCACCCCAGTAATATGACGGGTCTGAGAACATCCGAGTAAGGAAAAAAATTGGGATGATTTTACTTTCATATGGACGTCACCATAACACGAATTAGAGTATGAAGGAAGAACATTCTGACTCTGTTGCATGAACTAGAACATGAAGAAAGAGAGACATTCCTAAACGTCTTATAGCCTTCTGCTTATAAGTGCGGCGCGCTACACACCCATAAATAAGACTCTACCGATGTGATTTTGTAGACACCCTGGGACCATGAACTGTGCTTTGATACCAAGTTTGTCATGACTCGAACCAGGGCTTGGCCGTGACAAGCATTTCAAACCATAAAACACCCTTATCTGTCCGATAATCATGCACCTAATTCATATGATCAAAGAAATTGCGGAAGAAACACAATACAGTAAAAACATGGTCATAAATATAAAAAGAAACAATAACAGGGAGATAAGTTTCCCCAAACATCAATGAACCTCTAAACAACTGTCTACGAAAATCTCTAACAAATGACTGAGTTAAGTAACTGTATATAAACTGGGACAAGGCCCCCAGTAGACCCCAAAACTGAATATAAGAAATAAAAAGACTGCAGGACATAAGACCTTCCAAAACATAGAAGGCTCACCACTTGTCTCTGCTACTTTGTCTGAATGATCTACTGATTCTCTTGACCCCTAGACTGGGCCTCTGAACTTGAGAGGTTGGAGAGGGGAGGGGGTCAGAACAAAAGTAATGGCACGTAGAGGTATCAAAACAAATAATAATATTTTTACAAAATATAGTTGAGAGCCATTATAAAGCAATTTCGTATCAAATTATTTGAAAACACATGTGTGTAATGCAAGAGTTTCTCAACAACAACGAAATGCAACTAAGCTAGGTGGAATATCCTGCATAATTTACACTAACTGTCTAACCTCAGTTGCCACCGAGATTAGAGTATAAGTGAGGGAGAGACACATAAGACCATGAAGCATGGTGTCTCGACCCACTAGTAGTGCCCACGATCACTTAGCCTGGGCCCCTACCTATAATCCTAATTTAGGAATGACATAAACTCAAGTACACAAGATCACTTAGCCTGGTATCAAATTTCTATGTCGGCAAACACGTTTTCCAGCGATGCTTACACTCAAACGCCTTCTTCGAGTATCCACCTTTCTCATGTAAAATTAATGCATTTAAATTTTTTCTGATTTAATCACATATTATGTTTGTACGGTATCATTATACCCGACTTGCAAGTCATCAATATCACTTCCACATATGCATTATCATATAAAAACTAAGGTGGTTCATCATTTATAAGCGGTGAACAATATTTATTTTAAATTCATGCTCTCTTTTGTTGGTCACAATATGATATGAGGTATCAAGACATTATCATGAGAATTTGAAATAAATTTATCATTCATATTTATCAACTTCCATGGAAAATCTTAAATGACATATGCATGGTTTCAACCATTGAAGTATATAGGCAACCAATTCCCATGACATAAAGTAAATAACTTAGAAATCATATTGAAAGCAAGATATTAGAATTTGATTAAAAACTCCCATTTAAAAGCATGCATGTTCATAAAAACTACACCCATGAGATTTTTGGATAACCCCACGTACCTCTATATGCGAATATGATAGGTGTTTCTTGAAGCCTACGTTGCCGAGTTTCCAAATCTTCAATTTATTTTGAAAACCCATGGTTGAATCTTGAAATATTCGAGTTTTTATTTTGAAATCCTAGAGAGAGTTCTTGAATAATTTGGATGAATGAAGGTGTATTTTGGGGTCTTTGGGAACTGAATTTCGTGTTTATGGCTAAATAAGGGTGGAAAAGGACCATTTTACCCCAAAAATGGAGTGTTAAAGTCACCTGAAACCTTTACATAGGCGGTTCCTATGCTATCGCCTATGTTTACATAGGTGGTGCCTATGCTATCGCCTATGTTTACATAGGCGGTGCCTATGCTATCGCCTATGCTATCGCCTATGTTTACATAGGCGCCGATTTTTGAAAAATTGGTATCGTTGGAAAGCTAACTCGAAGACCTATTATTTTACACATAGTAGGATCTATAATTCAACATATACAGAGAGTTATGGTCGATGGAAGCTGACATAAATTACAACATCTACTAAAACTTAATTGATCGAAATAGTTTCAACTTGTCCTTCGGTTGAAGGACCTCTATGGTCTAAATTCAAGCTTGAATGGATTCACATACTACGCAATTAATTAACATGCCATATTGGAATAGGATTTATGGCTTCGGGATTATCAACGCATCAAAATCATGGTTTTTATTATAGACCAAAATGCGGGGTGTTACATACCAAGTTGTGTCTTGATTTTATGACATATTCTATAAATATTGCCTTAGAGGCAAGACTTAGCTTAAGGACTTTAATAAGCAAGTTATATCTCATGGGCAACAGTTGACCCTACCACTGTGTTTTGAGTTATGAGATTTTCTATAACTCTTGTCTTAGAGGCAAGACTTAGCTCAAGGACTTTCAAACAACTTGTTACAGCACATGGGTAAGAGTTGACAGTATCACATCGTATCTTAATATATGAGATTCTCTATAAGTCTTACTTCTAAGGCAGAAAAAATATTGAGAATAATGGAATAAAAGAGAAAAGAAATAAAAGTTAAGAAAAAATAAAAAATAAAAAAGAGAAGAATAAAAAATAAAAAAAAGTGATAATAAATGAAGGTTGAGAAAAAACAAAATGAGAAGAAACAATGAAAATAAAATTTGACAGAAATTGAAAAATTAAGAAAATAATAAATAAAAAATAAATAAAAGTTGAGACAAATAGATTAAATAAGAAAATAAAAGAGAGAAATGAAAAATAAATAATGTTTTAGTAAAAAAATAAATGCTGAGAAAAATAAACTAAAAAATGAAAATAAAAAATAAAATTCAAGAAAAATAAAAAGAGAAAAAAAATAGAAGTTGAGAAACAAATAAGCATGAAAATTATAAAAATATTTGAGGTGTAAAGGGACAAAAAGATACTCGTTTTATACATAAAAAGAAAAGAACGCTAGCCTTCAAAGACTACTCTTGTGAAGGACAAAAAGCAAAGTCACTCACGGGGCCATCCCGTATATTTTCCTATATTTTGGTTGTCCTAATGTTGGTTTAGTAAACACGTTTTTGCACGAATTGCCTCTATTTTGGGGTGGTTTTTAGTTTTTTCCTCAAATATGACAGTCTTTAGATTTTGTCTTTGTTGCTCATTTAATGAAATATGTGGACAAGTACTCGTATCTATCCCAACATAATTCGCCCGGCATAAGTTTAAGAATCTTTTGTGTTACATGGCATAAGTTCAAAAGTTTGGTGGGAATTAAATTATGACACATAAGTCATATAATATTTTTCAGAATTTTGTATAGTGTTTAGAAACGATAGTTATGACTTTTGGTGCATATGTTCTTTATTCTTTTTTAAGAAAGAAAGTTTGGTAGGTAATTTGGGATGGTATAGTATAATGTCAGTTGTATTTTGGGCAAAATTCAGAAATAGCATACTTATCCCCTTAATTATGAGTTTCATAGCAATAGTTTCATAATTTCATAATTTCATAATATAGCAAGTTGTATTTTGTATTTTTGCAAACAGTTGCTACAAAAATACAAATACATATTCTACAAAATGTAATTTGATAAAAGTGTTGCTACTTTTTGTAATTTAATACTTAAGTATGTTACTTTATGTATTTTTTTCATTCAGAAATAGCATGCTTATCCCCTTAATTATGAGTTTTATAGAAACAGTTTCATAATTTCATAATATAGCTAATTGTATTTTGTATTTTTTCAAACAGTTGCTACAAAAACTAGTTGAAAAAGTATTTAAAAAGTAGATTATAATTAGTATTTTGTTCATAAAAAAGTTCGAATATTATATATATATATATATATATATTATGTCGGTTTGATTCAGGTTCAGTTTGACTTTTTTTTGGTTAACACCAAATCAAACCAAGAATGATCGTTTTTTTCTAACGTTAAACTAATCAAACCAAACTATAAGCCGATTTTTTTCTCGGTTTGGTTTGGTTCGTCGGTTCGGTTTTATTTGACGGTTTGGTCTATACACCCCTACTTTCAACTAGAGTAAAGTAAACAACAAATGCAAGAAAAATTACATAAATCTTATTAATATGTTCATCAAGGCTGTTGTTGAGCATCCATGTAACCAGCATCAACGAGAACCTTCTCCCTTTTCTCCAACTCAACATCCTCACCCACCATCATCTTCACCAGTTCTCTGAATCCAACTTTTGGCTTCCATCCCAAAATCTTCCCCTCCTTTCTCGAATATCTCTTCAAATTATCTACTTCTGCAGGCCTAAAATACCTCATATCGATCACCATATGATCCGACCGATTCAGTCCAACATAACAAAATGCCACATCCAAAAACTCCAACATAACAAAGTTTGACTTTGAAATTGATTATAAATTTTATGGCATATTCTTTATTTTTTATTCCTTTCCTTTCTTTAATCCACGTACTCTATGATTCTTGATTAAGATTTTATTTTTATTTGCTAACATGTAAATTTTAGTTATTTTTTGTTTTCCATGTCTCCAACTTGGTGGAGTGTGATTTGCATTTCACCCAATAAGAAACTGGCACTTAATAAATATTTTTTTAAATAATAAAATAAAGAAGTGGTTGTTAGTTTAAAGGGTATAAGTGAGCTAAAAAGGTGGATGAGAGGGTATTTTTATCCTAATAAGTGGATGAAGGGCATTTTTGAGCCATTTCTTATACTTGAAGGGTACTTTTTGCCCTTTATCGTTCATTAAATAGCTGCTGCAAATAATGATGATGAAGTTAGCAGTATGAACAGATTCAATGAAGTAATTATTAAACAACAGGTTCAAGTCGCCATTGCTAAAGCTGTAGAGCTCAGAGCTATTCATGCTTCTTTATTACAGGGTATTAATAATAATCCTGCTCATATCATCAAGTTTCCTCCTCCTTCCCCTGCTAACCTCTTCTTTGCCCAATAATATCCTATTTTCACACCTGTAAGTTCTCCTCTTTTTCCACTTCTTAATACTTATGTGTTGATCACTGAATCAACTGCATTTTTGTAATTATAGGTTCGGTACATGAATTAATTTATGAAATTTAGTGATTTTCTTTTACACCATAGAAAATATTTTGCTAGAAAATTTATTGTTTGGTATGAAAGGAAAATATTTCCTAGAAAAATACAAAATATTTTGTTATTAAATAAGTGGTTTTTAGGGTGTGTTAGGTAGGAAGGAAAATGCTTTTCCTAGAAAATATTTTCCTGAAAAACGAGTTGGTTTCTTACTTATTTTCTTATGTTTGATTGATGGGCGAAAAATATTTTTTGAAAAATGTTTTCTAGTTAAAATATATTTTAGTGTTTAGTTAAATTGTAAAAATAAATTTTAGAAAAATAATTTTGATCCCGAAAAAGTACTTTTTTTGGGGGGGGGGGGGTGTTCGATATGTATGAGGAAAAATATTTTCTAGAAAAATAATTTGTTGTTTACTCATATTCTTGTGTTCATTATGAAAATTGGGTAAGTATATATTTTTTTAAAAGTATTTGTATATATTTAACAAAAATAATGAGAACAAAGGATAAGAGGGGTGTGATAAGAAAAAAGTTTTGAATTTCATTTTAAAAAATAAAATTAAAAAATAAATTTTTTAGGGGGGAAGGGGTTTGGTGGGTGGAGGTTGGGGTTATCAAAATAGCTAGTAAGGGTAGTATAAGATTTTTTTTTTTTTTAAAAAAACAAATTAATTTTTTTTTGGAGGGTAGAGGCTAGTAAGGTGTCACGACCCTAACCGGGACCCTAGCCGTGATGAACATCCTCAACCATGAAGTCCCAAATACCTTTCTCTATCTGGTAATCATGCACAATATTCATACAATAATAGAAGATGCGAAAAATGTAAATCAATATGGAACCATGGTCATACTCTGAGTTCAAAATAATAATGAAGACTCCAATTCAACAACTTCTAGATAATATCTGACTTAGTCTGTGAAATCTCTACTACATACGAAACAGAGCGGTCTGAAAACTGGGACAAGGCCCCAAGTGGACCAAAACCAACATAAATAACAAAAATCTGAAAGACATAGGCGTTCCGGAATAAAGAAAGCTCACCAACTGCACACTTCACTTCAATCTGGAAACTCTACGGCTTAGCAGGACCTCTAGACTGAACCTCAGACCCTGAAAGATAGGGGGTCAATACAATTATACTGGCACGCAGAGCAAATCCAAAATAAAAATTTGTATTTAACATAAGTGAGAGAGATTTGAAAACAGTTCATAAACATAACATATGATGAGAAAATACAAGGGCATATTTAAAAGACTCTGAACAATCATACAAAAAATCTGCGACTAACTCTTTATTTTACTTCTGTACTAACCCTACAACTAAGAAATTCCACGGGCTATATGAAATCTGCCCTTAACTCTGTAGCCAAGCACCCAACCCAAGTTTGTTGCAAGAGTTGGAGTTTCTGTCTCTGTACGCCACAGGGCACTAGACCAGCGTATAATCCCTATTGGGGAAATAGTGAACCCGTATCGGTAAAACACTATTTTGGGATAAGAGTTACTTGAACTCAATCCTTATTTGGGCAACCACTGAACGCTCTTTAAATCTATTTTTTACTCTTTAAAACATGCATTCTCTGAAATCAAACTCTAAAAAATCTTACTCTATTAGGGCATACATTCATATGGTATCGTCATACTATTGACTTGCAAGTCACATCTCTGAGCCATTATTAGCATATTAAAATCTCTGTTTTCAAAACATAAGTTTGGGACCACCATATCAATAAATCAGTTCAAAGAAAACTTTCTTTAAATTCATGTAAACACATGCAAGAAACTTTCTCTTTGTCAACATTTCAATAACATAAGGTGGTCATGTCAATTTACTCAATAGCATGCAATTCTCTCTTTTAAGCAAGCATACATGTATAACAAGAAAATCCCTCTCATCTTCTCTAAATTATGTCGAATACTTGGATATTGAAAGACCACTTTCAAATCATAAAACATGTATTTCAAATCATTCTCAATAAGTTCATAAACTCTAATTTATCAAAAGAGAGGGATTTCAATAATAATGCTCTTAATCAAATCTTACATTTTATGCATATACCTATAAGTATAAATCAATTTAAGGGAAAAGACCACAAGGCCAAAATAATTCTACCATTAAAAGGTTCTAATGCATAACTTAAAACATAGGTTCTGAAACCCATTTATAAATTCATGCTTGATAACTTTAAATCATATTCAAGAGATTTAACAAGCCCATGTAGTTTTAGTATGAATTCCACGTACCTTAGATGCAATGAATTCGTGAAGAAGTTTTGAAAAGATTGGACCTTTAAGCTTGATTGCTCAAACCCTAGTTGTTTGCTCCTCTTGTGTTCTTAAAGGATGAACTAGGGATGTTAGGAGGGTTTTGACAATTCAAATAAGTCTAAATTCATTTAAGGATGATTAGGGACGGTTTTGGCATTTGAAAGGACTTAGTTTCCCTTAAAATGACTTTAAAATGATGAATTTACATCGTTGGGCCATAACGTATGCGCAACATTACCCATTGCCTAAGCTAGGTTGGGCGGCACATTTCCCATAACCTAAGTTACGATGGGCAACACCTAAATTATGGCATAATCTAGGTTGGGCGGTGCCTAGCTTATGGCATAACCATTCCAGTTGAGTTAGGCGATTTGTTAGGCGATGCACTCCACTTTGTAAAGTCATAACTTTTTGATTGGTTATCAAATTTAGGTGAAATTAGTATTGTTGGAAAGATACTTCGAAGACCTTTTATTTGATATATAGTAGGAACTCTAATTCTATATATACAAGAAGTTAAGGTCAGTGTAATTTAACTCAAGTTAAATCATCCACTAAGACTTAATCGATAGAAATATTTTTAACTCGTCCTTAAGTTAAAGGACCTTTATGATGTCAATTCATGCTCAACCAAATTCCCATACTACATAACCGATTAACACACTAAATTTTCATTGGATTTATGGATTTTGAAATATTGACGTATGGGAAAGATGGTTTACATTCTAGCCCAAAATGCGGGTCATTACATTATCCCCCCTTGGGATCATTTATCTCTGAATGATGACTCGAGACACAACAAGCACTATTTTAAAAACTAAATACAAGAAAGAAGTACATAGGATTTGTACCTTCTAACTCATCACCCATATTTCCAAAAGAGTTGCGTACTTTGTTCGCATATTACCTTTTGATTCCCAAGTAGCCTCCTCGACATTTTGATTCCTCCACACCACCTTAACAGAAGATATTTCATTACTCCTCAACTTTTAAAATTAGCGATCCAAGATTCTAATGGATTCTTCCTCGTATGACAAAGAATCTTTCACATTGATCTCCTCTAAAGGGCAACACTAGGGAATGATCTCCAATACACTTCTTCAATATGGACACATGAAATACCGGATGAACAGAAGACAAACTTGCGGGCAAATCTAAATCATAGGCGACTCTACCTACTCTTCTCATAATATGGTATGGTCCTATATAGTGAGGCTCAGCTTCTCTTTCTTACTGAATCTCATGACTCCCTTCATATGGGAGACTTTAAGAAATTCCCAATCACTAACCTCAAATTCCAGCTCCCTTCTTCAGACATCGACGTAGGATTTGTTGTCACTCTGGGCTGTCTTGAGTCGTTCTCTAATGAGTTTGACCTTATTCATTGCATGATGAACAAGATCAAGCCTAAGTAGTTGTGTCTCACCCACTTCATACAACCCAATTGGTGATCTACATCTTCTCCCATAAAGTGCCTCAAAAGATGCCATCTTAATGTTGGCATGATAGCTATTATTGTAGTCAAACTCTATTAGTGTCAAGTGATCTAACCAACTACCTTTGAAGTCAATAACACAGGCCCTCAATATATCCTCAAAGGTATGAATGGTGCATTCATCTTGCCCATCTGTCTGAGGGTGGAATGCAGTACTTAGGTTCACTTGGGTACCTAAACCCCTCTGAAAAGATTTACAAAACTTCAAAGAGAATTGCGTACCTTGATCGGGTATAATGGATACGGGTGCCCCATGCAAATAGACGATCTTCTCAATGTATAGCTTGGCATAATCATCTCCCGAATAATTTGTTCTCATAGGCAAAAAGTGAGCTAACTTGGTCAGCCGGTCCATAATTACCCGAATAGAATCATACTGATTTTGGGACCTCGGAAGTCCCATGATGAAATCCGTATTGATCATCTCCCACTTCTATAAGGAAAAGGCTATATTCTGGGAAGTACCACCGGGTCTCAAATGTTCCACTTTAACTTGTTGGCAATTTAGACACTTGGAAATAAACTCAGCCACATCACGTTTTATATTATTCCACAAATATATAGCCTTAAGATCATGGTACATTTTTGTAGAGCCTGGGTGAACAACATACCTCGAAGTGTGAGCTTCTTCAAGGATCCTCCCTCACAGATCATTGACATTCAAAACACACAACCGACATTGGTATCTCAAATTTCCATCACCACCAATTTCAAAAGACATCACCTTCTGTTGACCAACGTCTTTCTTAATTCATCAAAATGAGATCTTTGGCCTGCTTTTCCTTCACTTCAGCACATAGCAAAGATTTAGCTATCTCATGCACAACTAACCCTCCATCTTCGGAATCCATAAGTCGCACTCCTAGATTTGCAAGATGATGAATATCCTTTACCATCTCCCTCTTCCCTTCCTCAACATGATAAAGATTGCCCATAGATAATCTGTTGAGGGCATAAACTACCATATTCACTTTGCCCAAATGATAGTCCAGGATCATGTCAGAATCTTTTAATAGTTCCAACCAATGCCTCTGCCTGAGATTCAATTCCTTCTGCGAGAAAATATACTGTAAAATTTTATGATTAGTAAATATATCAACATGTACCCCATAAAGATAATGCTGCTAAATTTTAAGTACAAACACCACAACCACTAACTCCAAGTCTTGTGTAGGATAATTTCGCTCGTGCACCTTTAACTACCTAGATGCATAAGCTACCACCATACCATGCTGTATAAGTACACATTCAAGTCCTACCCGGGATGCATCACAGTACACAAAAAAACCCTCTGTACTGCTCGGAAGAGTTAAAATAGGTGCAGTTGTAAACTTGTCTTTCAACTTCTCAAAACTATTCTTACAGGAGTCAGACCACACAAACTTCACCTTTTTTTATGTCAACTTAGTAAGTGGAGCAGTTATGTAGGAAAAACTCTCTACAAATCTTCTGTAGTACCCTGCCAAACCTAAGAAGCTTTGAATATCGGTTGGAGTCGTGGGTCTAGGCCATTTTCTCACTGCCTCAACCTTTTGGTGATCAACTTTAATTCCTTCACTAGATAAAATATGCCCCAAGAAAGCAATAGCATTAAGATAAAATTCAGATTTGGAAAACTTTACATACAACTTATGATATTTGAGAGTCTGAAGGATAATTCGGAGGTAATTGGCATGGTCCTCTTCACTCTTAGAATAAATCAAAATTTCATCAATAAAAACTATGACAAACAGATCTAGAAACTGATGGAATAACCTATTCATTAGGTCCATGAAAGCTGCAGGGGCGTTAGTCAACCCGAAGGACATAACTAAGAATTCATAGTGACCCTATCGAGTTCGAAAAGTTGTTTTGGGAATATCTGACTCTCTAACCTTCAACTGATGGTATCACGAACAAAGGTGTATCTTTGAAAAACATTTAGCACCCTGAAGTTGGACAAAGAGAACATCAATCCTAGGAAGATGATATTTATTTTTAACAGTGACCTTATTCAGCTGACGGAACTATATACACATACAGAAGGAACCATCTTTCTTACGTACAAAGAACACAGGTGCACCCTAGGGGGAAGTACTAGGATGGATAAAATCTCTATCAAGAAGATCTATCAGCTGTTCTTTCAACTCTTTCATTTCCGTAGGATCCATTCTATATGGTACAAAAGAAATGGGATGAGTGTCCGGCAATAAATCAATACCAAAATCTATCTCCCTATCGGGTGGTATTCTTGGGAGATCATCGAGAAAATCTTTTGGAAACTCATTAACCACGGGGACTTACTAAAGAGAAGGACTTTTGGTATTTAAATCTTTAACCCAAATAAGATGATACAAGCAACCCTTGAAAAAAAGTTTACAGGGTCTGAGGTAAGATATGAATTTTCCTCTATAAGCTATAGAATGCCCCTCCCACTCTATTACTGGTTTATTTGGAAAAGAGAAGGTAACCTTTCGGGTCCTATAATTTAATATGGCATAACACGAACATAGCCAGTCCATTCCTAGTATAGCATCAAAATCAACCATATCAAGTTCTATGAGGTCTTCCATGGTATCATGGCTATAAATGGACAGAACACAATTTTTATAAACCCTATTAGCCACAACAGAATCACCTACAGGAGTGGAAACAGAGAAACGTTTTACAATAACATCGGGTTCAAACCCAAAACTGACTGCCACATGTGGGATCACATAAGATAAGGTAGATCCGGTATCAAGAAACACACACACATCATGAGAGAAAATTTGTAACATACTCCTGACCACATCTGCTGAGGCCTCTACCTCCTAGTTGGGCATTCCCTCTGGATATGACCTGGCTAGCCACACAAATAACATACCATGGTGCCAAACTGACATCTCCCTAGGTGGTGCCTTCCACACGTGTTACATCGGGGATATGATCTAGCAGGTTGTGCCATACTTCCTTACTACTGTGTACCCTGTACTCTTGGTCCCTGGCCAGGCTGAAAGTTCTGAAATCGCCGATCTGCTAAAGGTCTGGGAACTGAAGCACTAATTGTAGACTGAGCATTATTCCAATTCTTCTTCTTTGGCCACCTGTTACCGCAATTGATATCCTGGTGTTGACTATAGTTAAAATATTTTGGACTGGACCTCTTGTCCTGTCTGTCCTTCTCTATTGCTTCAACAACTTTCTTCTTCTGCTCTTCCACCTGTTGCATAGAAATAGACAATCTGGAGAAGTCTATATCCCTGTTCAACATCGTCCCTTTGTATTCCAGCACTAAATCATCCGAAAGGCCATATGCAAACTTCCTCATATGGGACCTCATGTTACCCTCCATCTCCAAAGCATAACGGAATAGTTAGTTAAATTTCAAAGTGTACTCCTTAATGCTCATCTTTCCCTATTTCAAGTTCATGAATTCTTTAGCCTTGGACTCTATCAACTCCAGAGGAAAGAATTGGTGCAGATTGGCTTTCACACATTTACCCCATACATAGGGCTCAACATTCTCACCCCTCAAATCTTCCCACTCATTGTACCACTAATTTTCTACCTCCTTCAGTTGATAAATCGCCAATTCAACCCCTTCTACCTCATGTACATGCATCACTTGAAAAATTTTCTCCATCTCATCTACAAACTCTTGTGGATCCTCCTCCACCTTTGTTATAGTAAACTTAGGTAGGTTCAACCTCATAACCTGACTCACCCATAAAGTCTCGGATGCACCAAACACAAACCTAACATCCTCTGACCTCCGGGTCCATGAAACCACCAACTATGCAAGTATGTTCATCGACTGTCTGAACTCAGCATTTGATATCTTCCTCTTGGTAGGTTGCGTATGGTTAGTTCCAGATTGAGGAGCTCTAGGTGCCTTGGGTGGGCTTGTCTGGACAAGGGGGACTCTCTAAGTAGCAGTAAATTTAGGAGTGTGAGCCCTATTATTTGTCCTCATCCCACGAGTGGGATGGACATTATCAGTATGGGAATTCTGATCATTGGAGCGATGAGGAGGTATAACTTCTTTTCTAAAATACAAGAGATTGTTGATTAGAGGACAATTCAGAATCTAAAGCACAAACTAAACCACAAAGAGGGGAAACATTCCTAAATATCTAGTAGCCTCTTCCTTATGGGTGTGGCACGCTACATACACATAAACATGACTCTACCTAACGCTATTTAGAAGACATCCTAGGACCATTAACCGTGCTTTCATACTAAGTTTGTCATGACCCTAGCCAGGACCTTAGCCATGACGAATATCCTGAACCATGAAGGCCCGAATAGTCTTATCTATCTGGTAATCATGCACAATATTTATAAAATAATAGAAGATCCAAAGTACGTAAATCAATACAGAACCATGTCCATACTCTGAGTTAAAAATAATAATGAAGACTATAATTCAATAATATCTAGATAATATCTGACTCAGTCTGCAAAATCTCTAATACATACGAAACAAAGCTGTCTAAAAACTGGGACAAGGCCCCCAGTGAACCAAAAACAACATAAATAATAAAAGTTTAAAAGACATAGGACTTCCAGAATAAAGAAGGCTCTCCAACTGCACACTTCACTTCAATCTGGAAACTCTACGGCTTAGTCGGGCCTTTAGATTGAGCCTCAAACCCTGAAAGGTAGGGGGTCATACAATTGTACTGGTACGCAGAGAAAATCCAAAATAATAATTTTTATTTAACATAAATGAGAGAGATTTGAAAATAGTTCATAAACATAACATATGATGAGAAAATACATGGGCATATTTAAAAGACGCTGAACAGTCATCTGAAAACTCTGTGACTAACTCTTATTTTACTTCTGTGCAAGGTGGTATACCCTACAACTCTAAAATTCCATGGGCTATATAGAATCTTCCATTAACTCGGCAGCAAAGCCCCCAATCCAAGTTTTCCGCAAGAGTTGGAGTCTCTGTCACTGTACGCACAGGGCACTAGGCCAGCGTATAATCCCTCTTAGGGAAATATTGAACCCGTATTGGCAAAACACGGTTTTGGGATAAGAGTTACTTGAAATCAAGATTTATTTGGGCAACCACCGAGCGCTCTTTAAGTCTATTTTTTACTCTTTAAAACATGCATTCTTTGAAATCAAACTCTAAAAAATCTTACTCTGTTAGGGCATACACTCATATGGTATCGTCATACCATTGACTTGCAAGTCACATCTCTGAGCCATTATTAGCATATTAAAATATCTGTTTTCAAAACATAAGTTTAAGACCACCATATCTATGAATCAGTTCAAAGAACACTTTTTTTAAATTCATGTAAACACATGCAAGAAACTTTCTCTTTGTCAATATTTCAATAACATAAGGTGGTCATGTCAATTTACTCAATAGCATGCAATTCTCTCTTTTAAACAAGCATACAGGTATAACAAGAAACTCTCTCTCACCTTCTCTAAATTATGTCGAATACTTGGATATTGAAAAGACCACTTACAAATCATAAAACATGTATTTCAAATCATTCTCAATAAGTTCATACACTCTAATACATCAAAAGAGAGGGATTTCAATAATAATGCTCTCAATCAAATCTTCAATTTCATGTGTATACCTATAAGTATAAATCAATTTAATGGAAAAGATCACAAGGCGAAAACAATTCTACTATTAAAAGGTTCTAATGCATAACTTAAAACATAGGTTCCAAAACCCCTTTATAAATTCATGCTTGATAACTTTAAATCATATTCAAGAGATTCAACAATTCCATGTAGTTTTAGGATGAACCCCACGTACCTTAGTTGCAATGAATTCGTGAAGAAGTTTCACAAAGATTGGACCTTTAAGCTTGATTGCACAAATCGTAGTTATTTTCTCCTTTTGTGTTGTTGAAGGATGAAATATGTATATTAGGAGGATTTTGACGTTTCTAATAAGCCTAAATTCATTTAAGGATGATTATTTATAGTTTTGAGATGTGAAAGGACTTAGTTGCCCTTAAAATGACTTAAAAATGATGAATTTACGTCGTTGGACCGTAAGGGTTGCATTGCCCATCGCCTAAGCTAGGCTGGGAGGTGCATTTCCCATAACCTAATTTAGGCTATGCGGTGCCTAACTTATGGCATAACCATTCCAATGGACTTAGACGATTTGTTACGCGATACACTCCATTTTTAAAAGTCATAACTTTTTGCTCAGTTGTCAGATTTAGGTGAAATTGGTATCGTTGGAAAGCTACTTCGAAGACCTTTCATTTGATATATAGTAGGCCCTATAATTTTATATATACAAGAAGTTATGATCAATAGAAATTTACTTAAGTTAAATCATTTACTAAAACTTAATCGATAGAAATATTTTCAACTCGTCCTTGAGTTAAAGGACCTCTATGATCTCAATTCATGCTCAATCAGATTCCCACACTATATAACTGATTAACACACTATATTTTCACAGGGTTTATGTATTTTAGAATATTTATGCGTAGGAAAGATGGTTTACATTCTAGCCTAAAATATGGGTCATTACATAAGGGGTGGGGTCGGGCTACGGTAGGGGAGGATAAAAAAAAAGTTTGATTTATTTTTAAAAACATTATACATTTTTTTCGGAGGGGTAGGGGTTTGGGTTTTGAGATAGGGAATGAGGTAACATAAAAATTTGAAATATTGTTTTTAATCGGGTGGTTGAGGGTGGGGTCTGGGTAGGGGAGTGAGGGTGGGTAGGGAATAAATTAAAAATTTTTAAAAATAAATTTTAATTTTTTTTTGGTAGAGGGGGGTTGGTAGTGGTGGCAGTCGAGTAGGGAGTAAGAAAATATTTGACTTCTTTTTCTAAAAAATTAAATATTTTTTTGAAGGGGAAAGAGGGTAGGGTTTTGGGTAGGGGATGTGGTAAGAAAAAAAATTGAATTTTCTTTTTTGATGAGGGTGGTAGCGGGTGGGGAGGGGGTAGAGTATTGGGGATCGGAGTAGAGGTGAGTAATTTTGAGAGTTGTATGAACTTTTTAACTTAAGAGTGACGTTAAAAGAGATCTTTGAAAAATATTTTCATTACTTTCTGGAGGGAAGCCATTTTCCTTAGATTTGAGGAAAATAAATTAATTTGAAACACATTTTCCAAAATCTTTAAGCCAACGAAATATGAAAAAATTGGTGTGTTTGGTAAGTAAGCATGTAGGTAGGATGTGATAGGGAGTTGTGTGGGGGGGAGGGTGAAGGTGGTAAGGGATGGAGATTGGGGATGCTGGGTGGGTGGAGGCATACAAGACCTGAGAATGTTAGTAGTGAAACTAGTTTTTCTATTTTTATTATAAAAATTGTTATAAAACAATATAGAATAAAGAAGAATAGTAGAGAGAGAAGAGAGAGCAATTGTTATTTATCTTGAGGGATAAGATCATAAAATTCTTGAGAATATATTGAACAAAATCCCTCTATTTATAGGGGAAAATACTCCTAGTTTCTGACTATAAGACAGATACTTCAAATCCTGATAGATATCAACTAGATCTTGATAAATCTTGTTAGATCTTGATACACATTCACTGTAATATAAATACATTTATAACACTCCCCCTAGAATGTCTAGATAGATGATGTGCCTCGTTAAAACCTTACTAGAAAAAACCCAGTGGCAAAAAAATCTAGTGAAGGAAAAATAGTACATATCTCTAACAATACGCATATAAGTTGCCTCATTAAAAACCTTATAAGAAAAATCCAGTGGGAAAAAACCTCGTAAGGGAAAAAGAGTCCAACACATATAAACTCTCCCTAATAAGAACATCCTTGAACCTTTGCATCTCGATCTTGTGCATTATCTTCTTGAAACTCTCAGTTGAAGGAGACTTAGTGAATAAATCAGCCACATTGTCACTTGAACGAACCTGTCACATTAATTTCACCATTTTCTTGGATCTCATATATAAAAAGTTTTGATGAAGTGTGCTTCGTTCTATCTCCTATTATGAATCCTCCTTTAAGATGTGCTATGCATGCTGGATTATATCCATACAAAATTATGGGTACATTATCATATTTCAAACCATATTATTCTTGAATGAGATGTATCATGGACCTCAACCATACACATTCTTGGCTTGCTTCATGAATAGCTATTATTTCAGCATGATTCACTAAAGTGGCTATATAGACTGCTTTGTATGTCTCCAAGATATGGCAGTATCCCCACATATGAACACATAGCCTATTTGAGATCAAAATTTATGCGGGTTAATTAAATACCCAGCATCAGCATAATCAATAAGATCGAGACTGCAATCTTTAGAATAATATAAGATCATATGTTTGATCCCATTTTGATGTCTCCTAGTTAGAGCAAAACTATACCTTGCTAACAATTAATCGAAAAGGCTATATCAGGCCTTGTAGTATTTGCAAGATATATTTTGTCAAGTGAAAATATTCAAAATTTCATACGTGACATCTTCAAGTGTGTGGAGTGCAAATCAAATAAGTTTTCACTTACCAATATGCACCCTTTTATGTCACTTGATAAATATTTCTACGCCAGCATGCTTAAATAAACGTAGAATTTGGATCCTCCTAATCTTTCACAATATTGCGCCAATATTTCATCAAAGATATCATCGATGATATATCATTTTGTATTAGTTCACAATGCGACATAACATTTTGAGATCTCATCACTTCATTATTTTCAAGTACCTGAACCTTATATAAGGTTTCATAAAGTGTTATGTCGTAAACTCTTTAAGAGCATATTGCCTTCTTATTATGATTATTTGCTCCTTATTTTATAAGGATTATTTCATTTGGAACTGATTGGTCTACCATGCTTCTTGAATGCATAGACTTTGTCCGTTAAGGACACAAAATAAGAGCACTAGCAGCTTAAATATTAGATGCATTCGGCATTTGACTAGAATTATCTTTTGAATGGGGATCTGGTGATAATTCCTAACATATTTCATAGCCGCTTATAATCTACCTGTTATGTTAGGAAAACTAACATACACCCTCCATCTTCTTTGAGGAATCTATCTTTGTGCATCATGGTATATTCATTAATCGTATACCGCACTTTAAAATTATTAGCTAAAATATTTGATTCATGACCTTGAACCAATTGATAGGGGAGAAATAATCATAATCTATTGGTCTAAATAAGTGCTATTGTATATAATATGTTATATTTTAAACCAACACATGATGCTTTTTCTCGTTAGTAATGATTTAGCTATTTATCGAAGACATTCAATGCCAAACCATCATCATCAAGATAAATTGACTTGATTACACAATCTGAAAGTTATGTTCTTAACTCAATTTTATTAAGCAAGCAATGTTATGAATGTCAAACTGAAGGTTGACGATAAACGCACATGCTATTATCTTATATTTATGCATCTTAATAGATCACATGACTGGTGAACGGGCCCACATTTACCTTTTATACTTTTCAGATTTTAAGGGATCCAATCCCAATATTAGTTGGCCCAACCAACTTATTATGAGAACAAGCAACTTTACAAGTAATGAAGAATTTTCTAATTCTTCAATATATGTTAAATACTCAGTATGCACATCTTTAGGATGTTGCAATCGTTCATATCAATTTATGAACTTTTATACTAGTAAACTTCAAGTGTACCATGACATGTACCTTTTTTCTTTAGTAAATTTTAGATTTACTATTACATGAATAAATTTCAGATTTACTACTTCAGAAGTAGATATCAAAATAGCTTTTCTCAATTATCCAACCTCTTTTGGAGGTGAGTTGTGATATCATCACACTCAAATGCACGTTTTCATTAATAAGCTTCTCATTCCCTAGGAATGGAATATAATCATGTCTTTAGCGTATCAAATTTTTATAGGTACTACAAAAGCAAATTGAGGCATACATATGATTTATTGCTACCACATTCAATTCAAGGAATGAAGAATATTTAATGGGACATGTTTCACCAAATATCCATTATTTTGTCTTAACCATCATAATATCATCAATATGGTGCATTGAGATTCAATCTCAACATCTTATCCATATAAATATGTCTTAGGTAAAAATAGAAGGGACTTGAAAACAACATATTATCATCCCTTTTGACAATATTGTTCTTTGATAACACTCAAATTACACTCTTGAATGGGTTTAAGTGATTGTTGTCACTATAAAACCCAACTAGGTTATGGTCGACTCCCAGGGAATATGGTATGAACTCAAGTCGTTTGCAATTTAATTCACTGATAGTCTAATGTTACCTAAAATGGAGGGTTTAAGTTTAACAAATAATTGTTTCTCACTTAAATTTTGGTGTTTGTAATAAAGAGTTTATTAAATAACCAGAATTATGTTCACAAGGGCTTTCGGTACATGACAAATGCTAAAGGTGATTCAAGATTCTCACAGTGGGTTGGATGACAAACTATCTTTATAAATTTCATGCTTAAATGTATCTCGACCTACTTAAGCATTTAATTCCCTAATCCTCTCGAACTTAGGAAATTTCTATTGACTACCCAGATTTTACCTCAGGTTAACCAACCTTGTTACACCACTTATTATTAAATGAAGTATTTTCGTGTCCTTGTTAATAATTAACTTCCTACTATATTAGATTTCTTTCTCAATCAAATCAAAGCAGGTGTGTCTACTGTTTGCAACCAAAATACGTTAATTAAAAATTCAAAATTATCAAGATATCCTACCACTTATTGAATGATGAATACTTAGTACCTCATCAAGACCTAACCCTAGATCCCATATTTCAGGTTAAAGGAGTTTAGCCACTCATGATGCAATGAATGAAACACATAATCAAATTTATTATTTGAAAGGTAAACTTACAGAGATGAATAATAACCAGTGAATCGTATATTAGATCACAAAGGAAAATCCTAAAAATACTGATAATAATATCTCGAAATAGTTGTGTTGTTTAAGTCTAGGAGTAAAGAGAGAGTATGTTTTCAAAACTCAAAGTGTTGAATAATGTCCAGAAAAATCCCCCTAGAAAACCCTAAAACAAAGATTTAAATAGTTTACCCTAATTATGGAAACAAAATCAAGGTTACACCTTTTCCTCGAAATAGACGATGACATCCTTGATAGCTTATCAGGAGTCTGATGACTTATCACCAATGTTGTCAGCTCCTCTTCACTTTTGGATCTTGCTGTCTAAGACCGACGACGATGGCTTATAAGGATTTTGACAGATTATCAAGAACATCATCATATTCCTGCTCTAATTCTCATGTCCTATCTATGTCTGACGGTATCCTTAATGCCTTATCACCATCCTAACAGCCTATCACAAAATGTCATCAACTCTTCCAGTTGAAACTAATTTACTATTTAAGGCCGAAGTTGTCTTTGATAGCTTATCACTGGGCTGACGACTTATCATGAGTGTCGTCAGCTACACTTATCTTCAGATTTCTTTAAATTTCAACCTTTTTGCTTCCATTATTGTTGGTTCTCTATCATATCAGCTTCAACTACAAAATCAAACATAAACAAATCAAAAACAACTAAAGTTGCTCAAGACCTTGCAATTATTTAGAGATAAAAGCCTCAAATGTGTTAGCATATGCTCACACATCAACACCCTCAACTTAAAACAATTGCTTGTCCTCAAGTAACCAAAACATAACTAAGAGAATACAATGTACAATTTGGCAGCTAACTACTCATATTAATTTAGAGTAATTTGACCGTCTCTAAGGTCAGTCAATTTAAAACTCACTTTTGATGTTTTGAAGAACAACCATGCAACTTACAAGAATCAAGATGCGGCAAAAATTCAGCAATAACAACCATGCCATACCAAGATCACACTATCTGAACAAGTCAGTGACTAGCAACATACCCAGTGTGCCTTTACAACAAAGAAATCCCTTTTTCACTCATATCAGAATTCACATACATAAACATAGGGACAATCACAAGACTAACTCTCAAAATGAAGTTCCAAACACTGCATGTCAAATGCCATAGGCTTTCCCTTATAGTCAGTACCTAAGTCTTCAGACAGATCAGTTAGGATCACTATAGGAATTTTCTTAAGCTTGTAACTTAGATCAGGGCTGGTATGATATTCATGGATATTTTAGAGTGACTATACCTCCTTGACACTACACTAATATCTTACGGTTTCACTTATCAACCTTCTTTTCTTCCTCTCTTTTAGTGATCACACATGCCCAAGATGGATGCGGTCTTTTCAATCTTCGTATTATCTTTTTATCATCTTTAACACAACTTTTTCTTTTCTTATTCCTTTTTCACCGCACCCAACTTTTTATTCCTTTCTCTTATTCTACCTCTCTTCATGCTTATTTTGTATCACACACCCCTATAATATCCACCCTCAACTAGGCTATTTGCCTAAGTCAAAGTTCACAGTGTCCAAGGAGTACCAGGGCCAAAATAGGTTTATTGTGAGGTAAATGGAAAGGTGAGAGATTTCACAAAAAGAAACAGGCATATAGGCTCAAATCAGGGCTTAAGGGATATATTCACATTGGGCAGGTCATTTAGGCTGAATGTGGGTTAAAATCAAACATGGCCTATAATCCTTTCCTAACTCCTATCTTGCAACTTAGACAGGACTAATAGGGAAAGTTCTAGATTTGGCATACAGCAGAAATTGAGGAAGACCTCACACACACATAGCACAAAAGTACAACACATATCACTACTTATCCGATTCATGAAATTTGTTCAGCAAAAATCATTAAGTTGCCAGACTAATGCCATAAAAAAATGCACCACAGTCAAAATGAATGCAATTCACACAGTTATAAATTAATATTAATGGAGAGGTGGTCAAAAGCCACAAAATAAGCTAACTGCCTCAAGTACCTGTATTACTCTTAATTATCTACGAAAAATTATTACAACAATATCCTACCCTGTACCCTCAACTTAAAATTGAAAATAAAGCTAAACTAAGGGTTAGAGTACACCTGGAATGACTCAAGATTGGGGGTCATGGGTTTCTGACCCTGCTGCTACATTATCTACTACCTTCTCTCCATCGAGAGATTTTGGCCTTGCAGTGGTGGAGGGTTTTCTAGATGAGGCACCTGCAGCCATGGATTTCAAAGCCTCCTCCCATCTCTCATTTTCCACTAGGGAATCCACTCTTGCTTTCTTCAACTCCTCTTTTTTGGCCTTTTTTTCGCCTTTTTTTGACTCTTCTTTCTTCTTCGCTGTCAGGGTCTTATCTTTCATGTTTTCCCTTCTTCTCCATCTTCTTCTTCTTTTTATTCTTCTTCTTCTTCTTCTTCTTCTTTTTCTTTGGTGAATCTTCAGTGAGGTGAAGCATTGGAATTTCTTCTTCTGATTCATGCATAGATGGATCTGTCGGAACCATAAATTAGTGCTGCTACAACACCCCAGGATCTGCCTTTACCTTGTTTAAAGCTGCTCTGAATTTATTTAGATCAGCCCCTGACATTTTTTTTCCCATGCATCAAATCGATTCACCAAATCTGCAGCCCATCCAGGAAAAGTGACAAAAGACTCAAGAGTAGCCTTGATTCACTTGTTTACTGCAGCGGCAAACTATTTGGCAAAGGCATATAGCTGTGCATCACACCATTTGGCTTATTTGGCCACTTTGCTGATATCAATGGATGAAATACAAATCCTACTGATTCTGTAGGAGCTAAATAAATGGGTTCATTCTCAGGCAAAGAACCCACCTGTGCTGAAAAGTTGGTTCCACAGTCTCAGAATCTTGTATTTCCACATTAGGTGCTGAACGGGCATCTGTAACTGGAGGGTCTGCTGTTACCTCTGCACCTCTATCAAGCCTCATTCCTGGCTAATTTTCATCATACGGTATGGGGTTGTGATTTTTTTAGGCAGGGACATCATCATCAACCCCTGCAATCTCTGGCACATTAGCAGCTCGGCACAACTCTGTGATAAGAAAAGGGAAAGAATAAGCAATGTCGATTCTCGATATTCTAATTTTCATCTCATCAGCAATGATTTCCCTAAAATTTAGGGAAAGCTATTGCACTATGCTTGCTACTAATATATCTCGGTCATAACCTAGAATGTTGTCTCCATCAGTGGGTATCAGCTAGATACACACTATCCCCCACCAAAACTTTGCCTCTTGAGTCAAAGAGGACTTATAGATTCTCTCGTTTGGGTTTGTCACCTATGCTGGTTCCCCTTTAGCTATGATGTTGGCCAACCATGGATGTTGATTTGCTCAATTTTTAATCCGAGCATAGACTAATCGTGAAGTGTCCTGAGGAGTAAATTTGGGGCCATGGAAGAACCTATTGATGGTTCTGATTGAGATATCCTCCCTTATGCCCCTTACCTAAAATCTCTCTAACAGGGGCTAGTCTACGACTCTTTCTCCTAACGTACACATGTTTTTCAACTGAGCCTGGTAGTTCGCGTAAAACTCTTGGACCAGTGTACGGCAAAATGAGCTTCCCCCTTTTGTAGTCCATCCCAAGCCATACTCTTGGAACTTCTATTCCACTTCAGGATACCTACATAGACCTTTGGTGATAATCATCTTTTCTTCCTGAATCGGCCTTTTAGTCCTTCTTGTATCAGTTCTACGGAGCCCATCAGTGAAGATGCCCTCTGCCTTGGGAATTTTCCATCTAGCATTTTATCGAACTTCAAGGTTCTTACATTTGATAAGTATTCCCCTAATTGGAGACTCCTCCTCATCTTTTTTTTTTAGTGGAAGGGAATTCAAATGTTGTTCCCTCAAACTCAAGCTCCTCAGACCCTTCATGTTCTTCCTCTTTAGATTTAGTATGTTTAGACTCATGCTGCTCATTCTGAGAGTGTTTAGATACCTCCTTCTCAAAAGCAGTTGTTGTTTCATTGTCCTCACTATTCTCCACCTCAACTAGTGGGGGTGGTGGAGGCTGGTTAGGGCTTTGCTTCTTCTTTCACTTCCTAAGAATAGGTTCTTCCTCTTCATAATTAGACTCCTCATTGATGAGCTTCCGATGTACACTTTTCTATTGTTCCTTCTTTGTAAGCATGGGGATCTTTCCTTTGGGTGCCATTATAGGGTTCCTGTAGCAATAGAAAAACCATTAGTCAATTCTCAAGAGCTTAAACACAAACACATTAATCATTTAAGCTTCACATTCTTTGAAAAAGGTCATTTATGCTTCAGGTTTCAGCTGTGATGACATTTGATGATAAGTCATCATAATTGTGATAACTTATCACATTTGTTGTCAGCCTTAGACAGAACCTGTAAAATTTTATGAACTTCTGACGACATTTATGATAAGCCATCACAAACGTGATAGCCTATGACAAATTTCGTCAGCTCTAAATAGAACTCACTTCATTCTTAGTGGCCTTTGATGACATTTTTAATAAGCCATCACAGTTGTGATAGCTTATCATGAATGTCATCAACTCTTATCAGAACCCCACTTTTGATTTTAAATTAATTTTTGGCCCCATTATTTCTTAAAATCCACTCGAGTTCTGATTTGTGAGATGAATTTTAAGCCTTAGGCTTGTATAGAAAACCCTAGTTCCGAATCTCAGACCCTTTTCTAATTGAACTTTGTTCAAGTTTATTGGGAACTTGGGTTGTCATCAATCTATACCTTACCAATTGAAAAGAAAATTCTAAATTAGAGCATACCTGATGGGAGCCTTCAATGTGATTACACGCACAAGAAAAAGTAGAAAGAAATTCTTGATTTTAATTGCAAGCCCACACACAAGGAAACTTGCTTTTTGTTTTACTTGGAATTTTTTTTTGAATAAGGAAATAAAATACTCTAAATATTAAAGGAAAATAACTTTAAAATAAAATAAAAACAAGTGGGAAGGTGGAAAGGTTCGACTGGGCCCAAATTGGATCTTTATAATTGACCCAAATTTGGTTGTTAAGTTACTTTCTAATGAAATCTTATGAAGGCTTGTCATAGGTATGATGATCTATCATGTATGTCGTCAGCCTTAACTGAACTTCAATTCAAAATTAGCCTCTCTGACGATAATTCTAATAGCTTATCACAGTTTTGATGGCTTATCATGAATGCCGTTAGGACCTTTCCTACTGATTTAATCAGTTTTCCACCTTCTGTGAACTAAATCCTAAATATAAAAATAAGCACTTTACTGGAATATAAAATTTTGGGTTGCCTCCCAATAACGCCTTATTTATTATCGCGGCACGACTTGGTTTTCTTGACTACTCAGACTTAGCCAAGATAACCTATTGATACCCCTTTATCATCTTCATAGAATACATCAACTATTGAGAAAAAAACCCATCTCTTTTTAATGAGTCATGTATAAGTGTATCTCAAAGCGTTCTTCTTTATTATTTTGCCTGAACTTCAGCTCATTTAGATCTATGTCTACGATCGCTCTCTTGGTTGCAAGGAATAGTCTACCCAAGATGATGGGCACTTCAAAGTCCACCTCACAATCTAGGACTACAAAATCAACAGGCAGAATAAAATTGGTTACTTTTACTAAAACATCATGTAATATGCCCACAGGCAGCTTCACAGACCTATTTTCCATCACCAACCACATATTTATTACGGTAGGATTCCCTAAGCCTAGTTTCTTGTACACAGCAAGTGGAATTAGGTTTATACTGGCTCCCAGATCGCATAATGCTTTGGTGAATTTCAGGGAACCAATAGTACATGAAATGGTAAACACTCCCGAGTCTACCTTTTTCTGCACTAAAGACCTTGTAAAGATAGCTCTACAATGGATAAGATTGTCGTTCGGATCATGGCTAACCTTTCATTTCTTGGTCACAAGGTATTTCTTGAACTTTACGTATCCTGGCAGTTGCTCAAGTGCCTCAACAAAGGCATATATATTTCCAATTGCTTGAGCATTGCTAGGAATTTGTTGAATTTTGCATTGTCAACCTTCTTCTTCAATTGTTATGGAAAGGAAGGCAGTGATATTGGGATGGTTTTCAACACCACTTCATCTTCCTCCTTTCTTTCCTTCTCTGAAGCATTAATAGAACTATCCAGCTTCTTAGACTCCATTGGATTACTTTTTTTGAATTCATCAATAGCTACCTCACTATCTACAGGTTTGCCCACAAAAGGGCCAGGTAATATCTTACCACTCATAGTGGTAATCGCCATACATGAGCCATCATTCT
This sequence comes from Capsicum baccatum var. pendulum, assembly GCA_030864225.1. Classification (NCBI taxonomy): domain Eukaryota; kingdom Viridiplantae; phylum Streptophyta; class Magnoliopsida; order Solanales; family Solanaceae; genus Capsicum; species Capsicum baccatum. The sequence goes on along the minus strand of CM061550.1, from coordinate 200,328,134 downwards.
ACAGATTTTGAATCGTATCTCTTGGTAATGTTCTACTCTTTCTCTGGTTAAATACAACAAAAAGTTGGCTTATCTACTGCTCCAACTATTTGATGGCAGTGGAGTGTGAGTGCACCAACTGTTGCTCTAACTATTTGATGGCAGTCCAATCAATTGTTAATTCCATCTGGTTGCCCAACTCAGCAGGGTGATACTTACAATGCTACTAGCAGTCAGTGTCTAAACAAATTATATACTCTTTAGTCCTAACAAGATCAGGAAAATTCTCCTGACGCAGTTACTAGTACGTTACAGTCTTTTATTAGCATATTTATACGTTAGTAGACCTTAGAGATTCTCTTTCTCTTGTAACTCCATATATAGCTGTCAACATCGGAGTCAGTCCCAAAACAATAGTAGAACCTATTTCAGTGTCTACCCCAATGGGTGTTTCCATTATAGCCAGGCAGGTATACAGGAACTGTATGGTTACAATATCTTAGAAAGTTACTTCAGTTGATCTTGTAGAGTTAGAGATGATGAATTTTGATGTCATTATCGGCATGGATTATCTCTACTCATGCTATGCCTTAGTTTATTGTACAAACAAAATAGTTCATTCTCAGTTCCGAAATGAACCATTCCTTGAGTGGAAGGGTAGTACTACATCTCTTAGGGGTTGGCTTATTTCGTACCTTAGAGTGAGAAAGATGATATCCAAGGGGTGTATTTACCATCTTGTTTGAGTCAGACTCAAATTCAGAGATTTTAACCCTTGAGTCAGTTTCAGTAGTCAGGGAATTTCCAGATGTGTTCCCTAAAGATCTACCTAAAGTTCCTTCCAAAAGGGAAATCGACTTTGGAATAGACCTTCTTCCAGACGCTCAACCTATATCTATTTTGCCATACAAAATGGCTCTAGATGAACTCTAAGACCTAAAAGAATAGTTGAGGGATCTCTTAGATAGGGGATTCATTAGAACCAGTGTCTCCCCGTGGGGCATATCAATTTTATTCGTACGTAAGAAAGATGGTTCTCTTAGAATGTGTATTAACTACCATCAGTTGAATAAAGTCACCATCAATAATAAGTATCCACTTCCTAGAATCAATTACTTATTTACCAACTTCAGGGTGCCAGTTACTTTTTTAAGATAGACCTCATATCAGGCTATCATCCGCTCAGAGTCAGGGAATATGACACTCTAAAAATAGCTTTTTAAACTCGGTATGGTCAGTTTGAATTTATAGTCATTTCCTTAGGTCTTACTCATGCCCCAATATCTTTCATGGACCTAATGAATTGCATGTTCAAGTACTGCTTGGACATGTTCATTAGAGTCTTCATCCATGACCCTCTTGTCTATTCCTGTATCGAGAATGATCACGTAAAATGCCTTAAAATCATACTTTAAACTCTTAGAACCCATCAGTTATTTGCCAAATTTAGTAAGTGTGAATTCTGGATAAGATCAGTAGTTTTCCTTAGCCATATTATTTCCAATGATGGCATTAGAGTTGATCTTCAAAAGACCAAGGGAGTGAGTAACTAGCCCAAACCCATTTCTCCTTCAGACATCAGGAGTTTTTAGGGTTTGGATTTCTATTACCATTGGTTTTTTAAAGGGTTTTCATCTATTGCATCCCCCATATCCAGATTGACTCAGAATAAAGTCAAGTTTCAGTGGTCTAATTCTAGCAAAAATAGTTTTTAGGAGTTGAAGTCTCGACTCACCTCAACCCCAGTTCTTACTTTGCCAAATGGTTCAGATAGATTTGTTGCGTACTATGATACATCCAGGGTAGGTTATGTTGTGTCCTCATGTAGAGAGGTAAGGTTATAGCCTATTTCTCTAGACAACTTAATCCTTATGAGAAGAATTATCAAGCTCATGATCTTGATCTAGCAGCTGTAGTGTTTGCCTTAAAGATTTGGAGGCATTACTTGTATGGGGTTCATGTTGATGTGTTCACAGATCACAAGAGTTTGCAATATGTGTTCTCTTAGAAAGATTTGAATTTGCTTCAGAGAAGGTGGTTAGAGTTATTAAAAGATTATGACATGAGTATTCTGTATCATCCGATCAAGGCCAACGTAGTGGCAGATGCTCTCAGTAAACTATTTATGGGTATTATAGCTTATGTTGAGAATGATAAGAAGAAGTTAGTTTAGGAAGTTCATCAGTTTTCCCGACTAGGTGTCCACTAAGTCGATTCAGCAGGAGGTAGTGCATGGGTGTTGAGTAGTTCAAAATTATCTCTATTTTTTGAAGTGCAGGAAAAGTAGGATAGAGATCCCAGTCTAGTTAAGTTGAAAGAATCAGTCAAAGATCAAAAGGTAGAGGTTTTCTCCCAAGGGGAATATGGTGTGCTGCTTTATCAAGGTAGGTTATGTGTCCTGGTATAGATGATTTAAGGCAACAAACTTTTGCAGAAGTGCATGGTGCGCGTTACTCGATTCATCTAGGGGCCATTAAGATGTACCGTAATTTATGGGAGATATATTAGGGAAATGGGATGAAGAGGGATATTGCAGAGTTTGTAGCTAAGTGCTCTACGTGTCAGGAAGTTAAGATCGATCACCAGAACCTAGTGGGTCCATGTAGTAATTTAGTATTCCCATTTGGATGTGGGAAGAAGTAAACATGGACTCTGTGACAGGTTTTCCTCATACTCATCATCAACATGATTCTATTTGGGTAATCGTAGATTGGATAACCAAATTAGCTTATTTTTTGCCAGTCCATACCTCTTATTCAGCCGAGAACTATGCCAAACTCTATCTGAAAGAGTTGGTTAGGTTGCATGGTGTTCCATTATCTATCATCCCTAATAGAGGTACCTAATTTACCTCTCATTTCTAGAAAGCATTACAAAAAGGTCTTGGCACCCAAGTCAACCTTAGTATAGTTTTCCACCCTCAGACAGATGATCAAGAAGAAAGGACCATTCAGACTTGCTAAGTTATGTTGAGAGAATGCATAGTTGATTTTCTAGGTGGTTGGGATAACCACTTTCCTTTGATTGAGTTCGCATATAATAAAAACTATCATTCTAGTATCCAGATGGTTCCGTTTGAGGATCTTTATAGTAGGAGATATAGATCTCCAATTGGTTGGTTTAAAGTAGGTGAGGCCGCAGTAGTAGGGACTGACTTGGTGTTTGATGTGTTAGAAAAGGTCCAATTAATCAGAGAGAGGCTTAGGGAGCCCAAAGATGATAGAAATAATATGCAGAAGTAAGGACAAAGGATCTCAAGTGTAAGGTCGGTGATTTTATGTACTTAAAAATCTCTCCCATGAAGGGAGTGAAGAGGTTCAACAAGAAAGGGAAACTCAGTCCCCAATATGTTGGTCCTTACAAAATTCTCATTCATTTAAAAAAGGTAGCGTACAAGATTTAGTTGCCTTCAGATCTAGCTTCACTACACCCATTTTCCATGTCTTATTATTGAAAAAGTGTATTAGTGATCCAGCTGTAGTTGTTCTCTTAGAAAGTGTAAATATTCAGAACAGTCTCTCCTATGAGGAAGTTCCAATTGAAATTCTTGATCATCAAGTCCGTAGACTATGAAACAAAGAAGTTCCTCTCTATCATGCTCAGTTTCAATTGCACATCATGTTCATGTTAGTTATGCATTTAGGAAATAGTTTAGTCATGCATTCCATGCATCAGATATGCATGTTCAGTGTGTAGTCTCAGTCCATCAATTTCCTCAGCTTAACCAGTTTCATTCGAGGACGAATGATCCCAAGGGGGAGATATTGTAATACCTCATATTTCCCTAGCATAATTTAAGTCTCAATATATGAGTATTCATGTACAAAAATTTGAGAAATACTCATTATTTCTTAGTTAAGAGCCCACCAAGTTGTGGAAAATTGAACAAGCTTTCACCTTAATCCGATAACCGAGTAAGAAGTAATGATTATTTTAAGTTTCAGTCATAAGACACCATGATTTGGGCCCATAGATCTTCGCGGAGAAGTGTAAAATCATAATTTTCAAATTCCAGTTAGACTCCATAATTCCACCGCGCCGCGGTGATATCCCATCTCACAGTTGTCCCTTTTTAGTGAGTCATCGTGATAATGGCGCATCACGGAGGTGGCCAAAATGGCATTCCAAAGGCTTACCACAATTTCACCACATCGCGCCAAACTTTTAGGCCCTAGTTGTGAATTTATAGTGGCCCGATGTGATAGGACCGCGTTGCACTGGAGCCAAAAACTAGGATTTCCATCTTTTAGTTCTGAGTTTTAAATTCCTTTAAAGGTATTTGGGTCTTTTCCCATGACCCTAATCAAACTAAAACATTATATTTAACCCATTAGTGACCTAAATAATCATAATTATTCAATTTCTCTTAAATTGAAGATCCTTTTCTTAAGAACAAAAAACCCTAACTCTCAAATTCAAGGACAAATCTGAAGAACTCTCTATCAATCCTCTCAAATTCACTAACTCAGGTATGTTAGATGTTTATCCATGGGTTCCTTTCACCAATGGAGTCCAAGTATCTGATTTAAATTGCAAAGTTATGAACTTTTCAAGTTATCTTGATTTTAAATTATGATTAAACCCCGAATTTCCATAAATCTTGTTCTATACCATATTTTAGCGAAATTGATGTTTGTTACTACACTCCGTATGTTTGAATATTACTGTCCACTGATTAAATTCATGATTTATGATAATGGTATTGAAGTTGTACTTTAATACAACCTTTAAACTAATTCTCATGCTCTATATACACCATGCATATCATGTTTTTGATAAAATGCTTACAAAAATGAATATTTAATAAAAGTCTTCATGCTATGTCCTCCAAGCTTTAGTATTATTTTACTCTTATTGATTTTAGTCCTAGGGGTATAAATACCCAAAAATCATAGATGTTTACTTAGTCTCATCTCAGTATCTTCAAAATAACTTCAAAATACATCATGGGATTACTAGATCAGTCAGTTAAACTCAAAAATACTTAGTAACTTAGTGTCATCCAGTTAGGAGTAGGATTTAGTACCAAGTGAGTGTAGGGATGGTGGCTTCCCCGTTAGATAGGCAGAGTTGCTAGTAGCATTCCCTATACTCCAAAAATACGTAGCCAACATAGTATATGAAAAGTCACCCGTCAGTTTAGGCTTGACTATCTCACAAGGGTCACCCATCGAATTAGGCTTGACACCTTTTGTCCTTCAGAACAATACATTATACTAGACTAGTTGATCTACATAGCCAACGTTAGTACCTGTGGCATGGTATTAACAGTCTTCTAACTGGGGTTATAGGTTGGACCCCAATTAGCTCAGATTGGGGCATATTGGTTAGATGATATCTCACACAGTCTCATACGAATTATCAGACCAGTAGTTCAGTCTCAATGTTGTTTCACTAAGGCATATAGATATCAGTTATTTTAGTATTTCAGTTTGCAGATTTTTATTTAGTTTATGTTATATTCTTGATCATGCATCCCCAGTATCTACAGATTTCACGTACCTTCAGTATTTATAGACTTTCATGCATACACAATATTTATAAATTTCACATATTTTTAGTATTTACAGATTTCATGCTCTCTACTCAGTACTCCATGTTTTACATGTATATTCAGACAGTTATTATTTCTATTCATGAAACCATTCATGTCAGCCTACCTCATTTAGCATACCAGTACAGTCAAAGTACTAATCACATACCTTTGTTTTGCACTATGATGTATTATATCATAGGTTCTAATGCTCAGTTCCTGGATTTCGCTTAGACTTCTTACAGTCTCAGTAGTAGCAGCGGTGAGTCCTCATATTTTATGGACAGATTATTTTACTTTATGTCTTTACTTCAATAGTTAGTAGAGTTAGTTGGGGCCTATCCCATCAACTCACAGTTAGTCAGTTTAGAGGATTTCAGACATTACAATTAGTTATTTAGTATTTAGACTTCAGTTGGCATGTCAGTTTACTATTCACATTTTTTTAATCCTATCAGATTCATATAGTCATTTCTTCAGATTCATAATTCAGTATTTGTTTTAGATATTAAAACTTTATGGCATATCAGTTATTCTTCTGCATTTATGATTATGTTATTTAGTGCTCACAGCAGGTACCAGCTCATGGGTTAGCTTGTGGTCCCTCGGGACTTTAAGCACCGTGTGATGCCCAAGGTGTACTCTTGGGGTGTTACATCTATCCAATCTGGTCTAAAGAAAGTTAAGACATAACCTACTTCAAAATCCAAAACATGAGCCTAAATCCTTCAATAAGAAGACTTCCAAGTGGATTTGAAATGCTCTTAATCTTGATAAAGTAGATTCTATGCGTAACTAAGAGTCTATTGATATTCACATTGGCATAATTTGGTACTAGGTCAAAAATAACTTTGACAACTAACCCTAAAAATAAAAGGGTACAACTAAAATTTTAATAGAGAATCATACTATGCATACTTTAAGGGTTATAAATCTAAATCCTATTATAAATTGAGTTCAAATATAGTTAGAAATTATCAAAATACTAGTTTTCACTTCAGTAGATAGAACCCAAAATTTCAAGTTTGAAATTCAAGTTTGAAAGAAGATTTTGTAATAAAATCAATGGATAATGATTAAAAATAAGTTTAGAATCTTACCCAAATCAAGTTTGATGAAAAACCCTCTTGAAATTACTAATTCCACATGCTTGAAATAATGAATAATGAATAAAACAAGGAAATCAACATTTATACTTAGCAATTGATGTGCCATGGTTTCATGGAACTTTTGATGCTTAAAACAAGGAAATCATGCAAGTACTTAGGTTTTTTTGTTAAATGTGATGTTATTTTGTGTTGATTATGCTAGAAAATAGAGTTTGGAGTAGACAAGGAGAAAAAAGTAATAAAGAGTAGTAGGAAGGCTACCTATGAGCCGAGATATAGGCATTAGGTAGTACCTATGGGCCTGTAAGTTGGACACGTAGGAAGAAGATTGGAGATTCAGCAACTTGATGACTGACTTTGATTCCTACTAACCTTACCTAAGAGGCATAGGTATAACCTATGACCCATAGTTTACCTTCATAAATTGGTGTTCTGAAACTTGAATATTCTTCTGCTTCCTACTAAGCCTACCTACCCCCCATAAGTACAGCCTACGACCCATAAATGGGGTCGTAGGTTAATGCCGACTCAAGTTTCCTACTTTGTTGAGGAGAGGTTTTATGGTGTATCTATTAATATCCATTGGATTTTTTGTTACCAGTTTACTAACTTATATATTTTATACACCATTGACATTATTTTGAGTTTTTAAATACATTCTTGATCTTAAAATTATTGTTCTTGGTTTATAGGGTTTGAAATTAATTTGAGATTTCAATTTTCATTCTTATTATTTGTGAGATCATTCGTATGCTTTCATCCATGAATACAATATGTGTTCTTACAATAATGAACAACTAAACCCCATAACTAGGGTTGTGAGAACCCTAATGGATTAACAAAGTAGAGGAAATGCAAAGTCATTCTAAATTGGTGTTCTTACATGTATTAGGAATTCCTTCTCTTTGATTGCTTTCTTAATGGTTTGAAATATTAGGAACTCACTTGTATTTGATACTTGCTTAAAAGAGAGGTAGAGATTAGGAAAATGAGATTTCTATAGTAATTTGAAGCTACCAACCTTCATCTAATTAACTTAAGAATGAGAGGATATAGTTAAATTGAGATACAAAATAAGGGTTAGTAATGCGACACTTTAAGACTGAGTGAAAATAACTGAAATTCACCTAAACCAAGATCGAGATATAGTTGGATGATACATAAGTTGTTATATTTTTCATGCTAGGCACCAATATAGTTTGATAAGCATGATAAGCCTGTGGAGTTTTAAAATCACGGGGAACACAATCCTAGTGATCATATTATATTAATGACAACCTTAATTGCCAAACATTGTTACTGTTACTCTTATATTTACATAACCCTGCATTTACTTTCTCTATTTTCCAATTACATTAGCAAGATTATGAAAAATTTCTGATCTATTCCTTGTGGCATCGGCTCCAACTTTGTTGGGTTCTATATTTGACAAGCGACCACATTATAATTTCTTAGAGGTATAATTTGGGCGACATTAAATTTTGGCATCGTTACTTGTGAATATGGTTATGGATTGATTGGTTGAGTTTGTTGATGTGGTTGGTTATTGGTTTTCTACTGTTTCTAGGGTATATGCCAGTGTATGCCCAATACTCAGAGATAAGGCAATCCCCTAATTCTATTTGATCCTGACCTTGAATGGACCTTATGATAGAATCATAAGATGGAGAGACAAGAAGAGTCTGAGCATGTAGTCCAGAATGAAGGGTTTCATGATGACCCAACTATATTTAATCAGCCACCTCTGCATGATATCTATAAAACTTTCGAGCAAACTACTAACCAATTGATTGCTGAAGAAAATATGAGGTTATCACTTGCCTAATGTGTTGAATAAAGGGATAGATATGAGGAAGCAGGCCAGCGAGCAACACTCGACATGGAAAAACTTAGAAGGTATGGAGTTTAACAATGTGCTTATTTGTACTTAAAAGTTTATGATAATCTAAAAGAAGATTTAGGGTATGTTGAAACAATTGAGATAAGAGATATCATTCTTACAGAGTTTTCAGAAGGAACACAATTTTTCTTTACAAGTGCAATGATCTAGTTGCTTAATCTAAAGGGTGTGTTTGTAGGTTTTCGTACTGATGATGCAAACATATACATTATGAACTTTGTTGGTATTTAAACTTCGTACAATCTACTGTGGGTGAGTCATGCAGCTTTATAACTCAGGTTGTTCCCTTATAGGTAAAGCAACGTTATGGTTAGGCGAGCTATCTCTTGGACCCATTACAACTTGGAATGATTTAAAGAACAATTCTTGTACTAATTTTTTCCACCTTGTAGAATGCTACAATTAAAGAGCGGGATTTATAATTTAAAACAGTTACATTTAGAGGCACTATATGAGACATGGTTGAGGTTCAAGAAAAAGTTGATGAATTTTCCTAATCACAAAATTTCAGGGAGGAATTTTCTAGAGATATTCTTTAGAGCCTTGAATGCAAACACCAAGGTTGTGGCTAATGCTATTACTGGTGGGGTTTTCATGAGTCTTCCTTACGAGTAGGTTGCTAAAATTTTAGACTGGATCACTAGAACCAACTGAGGATAGCATAATTAAGGGGTAGATAGGGGAGCTGATACTTATGCTATTGGTGCTTCTGGCAACCAAAAATCCCTAGATGAGATAGCGGATCAAGAGGTAGCATACCTAAGGATTGAGATTGGGTTGCTTACCAAGGAATTTGCATATATCAAAGTAGAAAAAGTGAAAGTGGTAGGAGCATAAGGTAAATCTTTTGGACATGATAAGTTTAACTCTAAGGAGAAAACAAAGTACTTGGATAGACAGATGGCGTGTTTCTAAGACAAAGTCCAAGACACTTGGAACTCAAGAAAAAAAAATTAAGTTAAGAAATACTATAGAGAAAGGTATAGGTAAAAGAGTGGAGAACATAATGGTAACTGGAAAAGAAAGGACAATTACGAGGAGAAGAGTTGCATTTATATTCCACTAGGGATCCATGATGTTGACTCTAGAATAAAAGCATTGATTTGTAAGCTTGTGAATGGTTCATAGAGCTAAGAGAGTTACTTGAAGGATATTAAAATAGATATATCAGGGTTTAGCCAGCAGGTAGAATCGCATGCTACCGCGATTAAGCAATTTGAGCAACAATTTGGACAGATGTTGGATATAATGAATAAATATCAATCAGGAATTATTCCTACTAATACCATTTAGAATTCAAAGAATGTCAATCATTGTTTAGATATTACTACTCAAAGCAAAAAGGCCACTATTAATCCACTTATTCCTATGGTTGATGATATGAGGAATGTTATTGTGGTTTATGATCTAGATGAAATTAAAATTGAAAATTTGGTGATGAATTATAAGGCATCTCCAAATCCAACAATTTTAGAGAAAGTAGTGAAAAACAAAGTAAAGATTAAGGAGGCCATACTACCACTGAAGCACATTCATCAACCTCCTCTACTTTTCCCCAATGATTGAAGAAGAAAGATAAAGAAGGGAAGTATAATAAGTTTATTTCTATATTGAAGGAGTTGACTGTGAACATTTCTATTCTTGAAGTTCTTAAACATATGCCTGGCCATGCAAAATTTATGAAGGATCTAGTGATAAAAGAAAAAAACTATCAGTTATTAAGTGTTGGTGATTTGTATCATTATAGTGCGATTACATCTTGATCTCTTCTGCAAAAGAAAATTTACCTAGGTTCCTTCATAATTCCTTGTAAAGTTGGGTCTTTGTCTGAATTGGGAGAAAACATTAACTTGATGCCACTGGCAGTGTTCATTTAATTGGTCTTGAGACCTCCCTAACCCATAACGATGTGGTTATTGGTGGTAGATAGTAAGGTGAAAAAGCCCATGGGCATATCGTTTGATGTTTTAGTCAGAGTGGACAACTTTATCTTTTTGGTCAATTTTGTTGTCTTGGATTATGAGGTTGATTTTCAGATGCCCATAATTTTGGAAAAACTAATTTTATCCATGGGTACATCATTGGTGTATAAGGAAAAATGTGATCTTAAGTTCAAGATGAAAAATGAGAAAGTCACATTTAATGTTCGAAGAACTATGAAGTAGCCAAATTACAAGAGGGTAGTTTTGATAATAAACAATGTTGAAGACCTTAGAGGCCAAACCTAAGGTTACCTTGATGAAGTTTGAGTAATCAAGGTCCCTACGTTATTCAGTGAAGTTAAATCTGGTGCTCTTCGGAGGAAACCCAAGGTGTTTTGTTATTTCTGTATTTGTGATAATTTGTGTTATTATGATTGCCATCAGATCTACGCACCTAAGGTGCCACAAGTATGTTCCTAAATCTCTTGCTTTATGGTAGCCTAATTCATTGGGGGACAATGCATTCTTAGAAGAAAAATGAGGAACCTAAGTACAGCTGACATGTTTTATTTTGTGTTTTTAAGTGATTGAAAAATATGATTACCCTCCTAAAAATTTTTGTGAACTGTGTGTTATATATATATATATTTATGACTATTGTTGAATCTTGTTATTTCATTAGGATAAGGTACAAAATAATCAATGCTTAGAATTATATGAATCGGATTGGTAGTAGTTGATAATGTAACCCTTTACCATGTTTGTGAGGCATTTACCTAGCTTACTTTGGGCATTTAATCTAGAACTTTGATTGGTTAGTCGTGCCTAGGTTGTAGGATAGTTGGTTGGGACATGATCATGGGTCGTGTTTAATAAGTCCACTTTTAGCCTAAAGGACAAACCAAACAAGAATAAGTATCCCTTGATCCCTAATTCGAGCCTAAATGTACCTATTTCCTTGTTTTCACCTGCTTACCTTCCCCTTTAATCACAATGAACTTGTTTTGGCCCTGGTCCCTACTTGGACACTGTGTTCCTTGCCTCAAGAAAATTTTCTAAGTTAAGGATGGCTTTATAGGGGTGCGTAATTAAAAATGGGTATGAATAAGGGTGTGGAATAATATAAAAAGAAAGTAGGGTTGGGTGTGGTAGAGAAATATGAAAAAATGAAAAAAAAAGTGAATAAAGGAAAAGAATAAAGGAAACCACACCGAATCTGAATAACCTATAAAGAAGTAAAAGAGAGAATAAAAGAAACATGGTTTAGTAGTGGTGTCAATAATGTAAGTGTAGTGTCAAGAAGGGTGAGTCACTATATTGTATATGTAACATACCTACCCTGAAGCCTATAATACAAGCCTAGAAAAGTCCTATAGTGATCCTAGTCCAACTATTTGGAAAACTAAGGTATAGAAAATAATGGCAAACATATGGTATTCTATGCAAATTGTTGGAATTTCCTTAAGAGCGTAAGTGTTTGATATAGTCCCTGCATTGACTTGCATTATAAAACTATGAGAGTTGGGGCTTCCTTATTATGAGGTTAAATGGGTTGTATTGTTAACTACTTATTTGTTCGAATAGTATAAATTGCATATATGCTTGATTGTTTGTTACTAACATGATGCCATCACTTTTATTTCTTCTTCTCATATTATTTTGTAGCATGGATCCACACAGTGGTTTTGAAAGTTGTAAAAATGAGGGGTAAGAAACTTGAGCTAAAATGAGTTGAGTGTCATAGGTGCCTTAGGCTTATTTTAGTTAAGCATCTTATTTTACTGTTATGTGTTAGTTGCCTAAGGACATGCAAACATTTTATGTTAAGGGTGTTGATGTGCCATGGTTTCATGGAACTTTTGATACTTAAGCTAAGAAAATTATGCAAGTCCTTAGGTATTTTTGTTAGATGTGATCACCATATAAGCGGTCATCTGGTCTCTTAAGCGACCATCACATAAGTGACGATGCTACCTCTTAAGCGGAAGTCACTTTCTACACAACATGAATTAAGTAGAAAAATCACAAAGTAAATGCTACCAGCGTTGCTAGTACAGTACCGCTTAAGTAGTTCTTCATCCGTAGAAGTAATCATTGCTTACGTGTCCTAAGTTACACTCATGCGAGTTTACCCGAATATCTTAGCCACAACACAAGTTAAATCAAAATGGTTTAGATTGGACCATCAGGATTTGATCTAGATCCCACGGAGATAAACGACTAATACTACTAGACTAAGTTCGACATTCTAGACTTAATAAAACCATCAGATTTATCAAAAGAGGTTGTGGTCAGCAAGTTTCACCCTGGGAACCCCTTTGTCCAAAATAACTTATTTCTCAATCAAATACTCAAAACTCATAATATATCTTCAGAAACAGTACCAACTATTCTACTAGCTAAAAATCAATATTTCAGATCAAATGAAACTATATAGAATGACCATCTAACACTCAGATCATAAAATATTGATAAAAGTTAACTATATCACTTTAAAGGCTTCCCAAAATTGTAAGCTCATATAAATCACTTCCAAACATTTTAGGAACTATGCCAACCATCCCCACAACTCATAAATGATATAAATGTTAAAACACAGAAAAAGCTAAAAATCACCATAAGGGTTGTTATAGAAAGTAGAGTTAAATTTAACCTTGAAATCATCAAAATACTATTTCTTCAATTGATGTATTATTCAATTTCTACCCTCCAAACATCCCATTTGTGATACCTCCCCGGTTATATTGTTGTTGTTTGTTGTTATATTACCATCAAGTTTTCTATGTATACTAAGAAATGACTTGTTTTTTTTTTCTCATTTTTATTTAGTAGAAAGTTGGATACTAACGTTAAGTGTGTCACTAGTTATCAGACAAATTTAATGTATACTATATTTATTATTTATAGTGATAGTTTTACAAGAATTATTAATCATAGCTATAATTTGAATTATCCAGCAAATATCCAACACAAACACATCCATATCCTCACGAATCATTGATTTTCGTTCCTAAAGCCCTCGTTCTCTACACAAACTTATACTCTATATTTATTTTTATAGTGATAGTTCATAAAAATTACTGTAGACATTTATCCTTGATGTGTGAGTAGATACAAACACATTTAATGCTTTTAATTAAGAATAATTGCAAAGTTTTAAGCAACTTTTGTCATTTTTGATTGTTTTATATTTAAATTTGCAGTGGAAGTTAAGAGGCAAGAGAACCAACAATGATGGAAGTAAAAGACTGGCTGACGACATTCCTGATAAGTCGTCAGCACTATGATAGGTTATAAGCTTCATTATCAGCCTTAGACAGAGGTTGGACTTTAATTGGAATTCGTGACGATATTTGTGATAGGCCTTCAGAAGTGTGATAAGACATCATAGTCGCCGTCAGCCTTAGATAGAACATAGGAGCTGAGGTGGAGAAGTGACGACATTGTCTGATATGTCATCATAGTTTTGATAATCCATCAGGATTCACCGTTATCCTTAAGTAGAAATTGTCAAAATTAAAGCAGAGCTGACGACATCCGTGATAAGTCGTCAACCTCCTGATAAGGTGTCACACATGCCGTCACCTAATCCGATAAGAACACTGAACTCTGTGATTTTGTTTCCATAATTAGGCTGAAGTATTTAAAGCATAGTTTAGGGTTTTCTAAGAAGGATTCCGGACCTATTTTGGGAACGCACGTAATTTGTTATTTTTCTCTCTAGTTTCTTGGCTTGAACAAAACAATTAACATTGAAGAGATTGTCATGAATATTTTGGGATTTCTAGTTTGATCTAATCTGAGAAACACTTGTTGCTATTCATCTTGATGTAAGTTCATCTTTCAAATTATGAATTCAAATTGTTGTATCGATTATTACATTATGAGTGGCTAAATACCTTTAACCCAAATTATGGGATCTACGGATTAGGTCTTGGTAAGTTGCTAAGTGTTCAAGATTCTAAAGTTAATAGGACTCCTTGATAATTTCGAGGTTTTAATTATTGTCTATTGGTTGCTAACGATAGATAGCACCTGCTTTGATTTGCTTGAGATATGAAAACAACTATAGTAGGAAGTGAATTATTGACAGGGACTTGAAAGCTAACAACCTTTCCTTTAATAATTGACACTGTAACAAGGTTAATTAGCCTGAGGTGAAGTGTGGTCAGTGAGTGTAAATTCCCTAAGTCCGAGAGGATTAGGTAATTAAAATCTTAAGTAGGTCGAGAGACATTTAGGCATAACTTTGATAAAGACAATCTATTGTTCCTACCTATCATGAGAATCTTGAATCATTATTAGCTGCTGTCAAGTACCAAAACCCATAGTGAACATAATTTTGGTTTTCCATAAACTCTTGATTACAAACACTGAAACTAAAGTGACCAACAATTATTTACTAAATTCTCATAACCCTCAATTTATCAAAAATTATTAACTATAAGTTGATTAACTCACATACAACTTAGATTCACACCATATTCCCTGTGGAATTCGACACCAACCTAATTTGTTTATATATTGACAACGATCGCTTACATTCTAACATGAGAGGTGTAGTTTGAGCATTATCAAAAATGGCATCGTTGCCAGGGAATACGGTTGTAAATTGCAGTTTGGGTGCGCTAATTGACTATTAGTCAAGTTTCCTAGTTTTATATTTACTTGTTGTTTTTGTTTTCTATAGGACTTTTGTGGTTTATGAAAAGAACCAGAAGTTCCGGAGGACCACTATTACCATTTTATCTAGATCCACAACTAATCGGCAGAATGGCAGACCTGTATGAGGCTGACAGGTTAGTAGCCTTAGATAAAGATCAGGTGAATATGAAGAATGTTGGTTTACAAGTACGACATCCAAATCCTGAGATGATGATTTGGGAGATGAGGAGTTGCTAAACCCTGTTAACCCAAGGTGTGCAGAATAAATAGCCACACCAGTACAGCGTAATTCCAAGAGAAACCGTCCGTACAGAGCAAGGTAGGATCACCAACCTGTCTAGTATGATTTCAATGGTGATGATGATACAATGGATAAAGCA
Source organism: Capsicum baccatum var. pendulum (assembly GCA_030864225.1). Classification (NCBI taxonomy): domain Eukaryota; kingdom Viridiplantae; phylum Streptophyta; class Magnoliopsida; order Solanales; family Solanaceae; genus Capsicum; species Capsicum baccatum. The sequence goes on along the minus strand of CM061550.1, from coordinate 200,312,646 downwards.
AGTGTTATGGGTGCAATTATTCCTCCACCATTGGCACCAGGGGTAAAGTTCAGTATTACGAGTACTATGATTGAACTCCTTAATCTAAAGGGATTGTTTGGTGGCCAGCCTGGCGATGATCAGAATATGCACTTGGTGAACTTTGTCACCATTTGTAAATATTTTGATAACCCATGAGTGGGTCAGAATGCAATCCGCTTGAGATTGTTCCCGTTGTCTCTGTCTGAGGAGGCAACAATATGGTTAAATGAGTTGACGCCCAATTCGATAACCAACTAGAGATAGTTGAAAGATACATTCCTAGAATGGCTATTTCCACCCTCTAGGAGGGTACAATTGAGGGAAGAGATCAGTAACTTCAGACAACTCCCGACTAAAGCTTTGTATAAAACTTGGGAGAGATTAAAAAAAAGCTGACAAAGTGTCCGAACCACAATATGATAGACATAAACTTGATGGAGACTTTGTATAGGGCTCTTAACTCTATGACAAAACCAATTGTAGATAATGCTACTGGTGGTTTGTTTATTGATCTTACATTTCTAGAAGCTTTAGAAATACTAGAGAGAATGATCAAACAGAGTTAGGCATGGCATACTAGAGACTCTTTGGTAGCAAGCCCCACTATTTCTGTGGGTATGACTGTGGAACAACGCAGAAGACACGAGGAGCATGAACAAGACATGGAGCACCTAAAAATGCAGATGAACTTGCTAACCAAGCATTTTCTATTAGGAAAGACTAAGAAGGTGAAAGTTATGGGATCTCAAGATAAAGTTGATGCTGATCCAGAAGAAGAGGAAAACTACGTTAATAATCAAGGGGATTTCTGAGACAATATCCAAGGGAATTAAGGTCGGAGTTATTATGATAAGCCTGGTTATAAAGATTGGGGCAAGGAAATTGGAGGAGAAATAATGATAGGAGTGGGCTATATGTCACTCTTTGAAATCATGAGGCTGCTACAACAAGTTCTAAAATGATGTCCATAGAGGACATGATGGATAAATTTTTAAAGAGAGAGGAGGCTACCAACTCAGGAGTGACTACCATGAAGGCCAATCTGTCATCTATTAGTCAGTTGGTAAAATTTCAGTCCGCTTCGATCAAGTAGCCGGAACAACAAATAAGCCAACTCTCTACAGTGCTGAATCAGAGGAAGAGTGGAGTATTACCTAGTGATACAGTCTAAAATCTACGAAATGATGGCTTATGTATGGCGATTGCCACTAGAAATGGTAAGATATTACCTGGCCCTTCAGTGGGAAAAAATATAGTTGATGAGGTAGTTGATGATGAATCGAAAGAAGGTGGTCCAGTGGAGTATGAGAAGCTGGATGGTTCTGATGATGCTCTAGAAAAAAGGAAAGAAAAGGAGAAGGAGGTCGTGGTGAAAACTCTCCCCAGACCACCACTCATTTTCCTCAATGAATGCAAAAAAAAGCTAATGATATAAAGTTTAGCAAGTTCATGATGATGTTGAAGCAATTAACAATAAATGTGCCTTTGGTAGAGGCAATTGAGCAAATGCCTGGATACGCTAAATTTATGAAAGACGTTGTCACGAAGAAACGGAAGGTTAGCCATGAGATGTAGGACAATCTCCATCATTGTGGTACTATCTCCATAAGGTCTTTAGTGCAGAAAAAGGCAGACCCGAGAGCATTTACCATACCATGCACTATTGGGTCCCTAAATTTTACAAAATCTCTATGCGATTTGGGAGCCAGTATAAACCTAGTGCCACTTGTTTTGTACAAGAAGATGGGTTTGAGGGATCCTACCCTAACAAACATGTGGTTGGTGATGGAGAATAGGTCTGTAAAGTGGCCAGTGGGCATATTACATGATGTATTAGTAAAGGTGGATGACTTTATACTTCCTGCTGATTTTGTAGTCCCAAACTGTGAGGTGGACTTCGAAGTTCCCATCATCCTAGGTAGGCCATTCTTTGCAAATGGGCGAGTTATAGTGGACATGGAGTTAAATGAGTTAAAGTTCATGCTCAATGACAAAGAAGCAACATTAAGAATACACTCATCCATGCCCCAGCAAAAGGAGATAAGTGTTAGCTCAATTGTGGATGTATTCTGTGAAAATGGTAAAGCGATATCAGTAGGTTGTCTTGACGAAGTCTAAGTATTCAAGATAACCAAGTCGTGCCACGATATTAAATCAGGGGCTATTGGGAGGAATCCCAACATTTTTATGTTCTTGAAAGTATTTATTTTTGTAGTTAGGTTCTAGTTCAAAGAAGGTGGAATCGATGTATCCTACTTAGTATTCCTGATGATATATTTGATGGGCTATCATAATGTGATAAGCCATCATATTTGTCGTCAGAGAAATCAAACTTGAGTCATTTTCTGTTAAGGCTGACGACATTCGTGATAGGCTATCACAAGTGTGATAAGCCGTCAGTCTTTGTTGTTAGAAAGCCTAAAAGAGTAGCTAAAATTTTGGGCCAATTTAAAATGATCTGACACGACCCATAACTTTGTCTTTCCACCTTCCCACATATTTTTTTTTCTTTAAGTTTTATTTCCTTCCATATTTAGTTTATTTTTTTCCCTTTCGAAAGTATTTCCAAGTAAAACAAAAGAAAACTTCCTTCCTTGTGAGTGTGGGTTGAAGTCAAAATCAAGAGTTCTTCTTTCATCTACTTCCTCTTACTCATGTAACCAAGTTGAAGGCACTTATCAGGTATGCTCAAAATCTAACTCTTCTCTTCAGTTGGTAAGTAATAAACTAATGTAAACCAAGGTTCCCTAAAAAATTGAGTCAAGTTTAGCTTACCAATGAGTGAAAATTGGAAACTAGGGTTTGCTGTGCAAGCTTAGGACTTAAAGCTCAGCTCAAAAATATGAATCAATGGGATTTCAAGAAGAAATTAGATTAAAAATCAAGTTAAAGTCGAGTTGGGGTTGTGTCCTGAACAGACAACATGGCGGATAAGTTATCACCACTCCACCAATTGAGGTAGAGGAGAGTGATACTGAGTCAACTATATCTAAATATACAACTTCTGAGCAGACGACCTCTAACCAACAAGAGTCTGAACATACTAAATTTGAAGAGCATGATCTAGATCATCCTAATTTTAAGAAACATGAATCTGAGGGACCATCTCTTGAGTCCTCTTCTACTAAGCAACAAGATGATGAAGAATCTTCGATTTGGGAAACTATGGTTAAATATAAGAACCCTACGGTTAAAGATAGTACTGGGTGGAAAATTCCCAAGGTACAGAGAATCTTCTATGATGAGCTTCACAGAACAAAATTAAGGCCCATTAAAAGGCCAATCTTTGAAGAAAAGAAGATCATACTACCGGGCTGAGTAGATATCCAAAAGTGAAGCAGAAATTTTGAGACTATGACTTGGGATGGACCATGAAAGGAGGAAGCTCATTTTTCCCTACACTAGTTAGGGATTTCTATGAGAACTATCAGGCTCGATTTGAAGACATGTTTAAAGAAAGGGAGAAATCAGTAGACCAACCCTTGTTGGGTAGAGTTCCAGTATGGGCTGTCATGGTGGATCTCTCAGAAACGACAATCAACAGATTTCTTCATGGCCCCCGATTCACTCCTCAGGTCACTTTACCTACTTTCTATGATCGGTTGAAGCATTATGAGAATCAACAGTCTTGGTTAGCGGCCCTCATAGCTGAAGGAAAACCTAAATGGCTAACGAACCCTAATGAGAGCATTTTTAAGGCTTCCCTGACTCAAGAGGCAAAGTTCTGGTGGGGTGTAGTGCGCACCCATTTGATGCCTACTGAGGGAGATAATATTCTTAGAGATGATAAAGCAATATTGGTCATAAATCTTATGGCTAAACTCAAGTTGAAATTTTGGGAGATCATTGTTGAGGAGATGAAAATTCGAGTATTAAGGCCAAATACGACATACCCTTTCCCTTGTCTAATTACAAAGTTATGTAAGGCAGCCCATGTACCTGAAGTTGTGGGGTTAGACAAAGAACTGCTTGCCAAGAAGACCCATAATCCCATCCGATATAATGAAAATCAGCTGATACTGACACTTGATAGAGGATCAGGGGTTGAAATAGACCCACCAGTCATAGGTACAATCTCAACACCTAATATAGTGGTGCACGATTCTGAGGTTGCAACACCGACCTACTCAACAATAGAAGATTCAATCTCTAGAAATGAAACAAAATCCTTCAACTGCTGTGTCTACCACAGAATTTTCCTTCAACCCTATGAATTTTAGGAGAGTAGCAAAACAAGCCAAGTGGTGCGAGGCTCATTTGTATCTTTTTGCCAAGAAATTTGCCCCTACAGTAGACAAGAGAATTAAGGTAGAACTAGGGACCTTCTAAGCCTTACCCGATCGAATTAATGAATTAGAAAATTATTTTAATATATGGGTATGAGAAATATTGGGCTCAGACCTTGTACAATTTAGAGAAGCCTTGGACAACGTGAAAGTGGATGTTGGGGAATTATAGCAACACCAACTTATGGTATCGGTAGATCTAATTATTAATGAGTCTGAGGGTAAAATCACATTGCTTGATCTCATGGGGGAACTAATAAAGAAGAAGAAGAAGAAGAAGGGTGAGAAGAAAGGTAAAAGTAAGATACAAAGGCCTGATAGTGATGAAGAAACAAAAGTAGAGAAGAGGGCAAAAAAGAAAGATGAAAAAGAGTAGACGATGAAGGCGATGATCAAGTCACTAGCTGACAATGAAAAATGAGAGGAGGCCCTACGAGCAAGAGTTGTGGGTGCCTCAACTAGTAAGACTCCAATAACTGCTAGACTAGATGTGTTTGAATGGGGGCTAGGGGTGGGGACTTCCAATGGAGAGAACGCAGCTTAGGATATAGCAGCAGGGTCAAGGACCCATGATCCCCATTCTTGATCTACTCAAGGTATACCCTAACACTTAATTTAGTTTTTCTTTGATTTTAAGTTGAGGGTGTAGGGTGAGTTGTTGTAACATTTTGTATTTGACAAGGAGAAATAAAAGTACCTGAGGCAGTTAACACGATTTTGTTATTTTGTGAACACCTCTCAAGTGGTCTAATTCTTTAACTGTGCAATTTGCATCTAAGTGTGATCACTGTGCATTTTTGTATGGTATTAGTTCTAATGACTTGATAACCATTGCTAAACAATTGGATGAACTGGATAAGTAGTAACTTGTGATATACTTATGTGCCATGTGCGTGTGAGATTCTACTTAGTTCCTTTTGTACGTTGAATTCAGAACTTGCCCGGTTAGTCTTACCTAGGTTGAAGGATATAGGTTAGGAAAGGATCATAGGCTATTTTGATATTAGCCCACTTTAGCCTAAATGAACTTCCCTGTATGCATAATATCCCTTGATCCCTATTTTAAGACTGAATAGCCTTTTTCTTTTTATAATACCTATCACTGTCCTATTTTTATATCATAATAAACCTGTTTTGGCCCTGGTCCTCTTTGGACATTATGCACCTTGACTTAGGCAAATGACCTAAGTTGAGGGTGGATAGCATAGGGGTGTGTGATGTAAAATGAGTAGGAAGAAAGGTAGAGTAAAATAAAAGAATAAAAAGTTAGGTGCGGTGAAAAGGAGAAAGAAAAGAAAAGTTGTGAAAAAGAAGAAGTGATTGTAGAAAAGAACTGCACCCATCCTGAATAACTATGATCAAGAAAAGAGAAGAATAGAAAAAGGTAAATGAGTGAGACCCCAAAATCTATTGTAGTGTCAAGGAGGCTTAGTCACTTTAAATATCATCGAGTATCATACCAGCCCCTAGCCTACATTACAAGCCAAAGAGAATACCTATAGTGATCCTAGCTGACCTGTCTGAAGATCTTGGTAATGAAAATAAGGGCAAGCCTATGGTATTTAGCATACATTGATTGAAACTTCATTCTGAGAGTGAGTGTCTTGTGATTGTCCCCATGGTTACATATGTGATGTCTAATATGAGTACAATGGGACTTCTTTGAGGTGAGGGCACACTGGTTACGTTTCTAGTTTCTAAATTATTTGGATAGTGTAAGCTTGATACATGCATGGTGATTGTTGCTGATTGGATGCAATATCTTGGTTCCTGTGTGTCACATTGTTTCTCTTCAATAAGATACACAGTTGTTTGTAAATTGATTAACCTTGGAGATGGTGAAGATGTTTTGAGATAATATGGATGGTTGACTGCTGAATGTACGTTGTATTCTCTTGGTTGTGTTTTAGTTTCCTGAGGACAAGCAATTATTTTAAGTTGAGGGTGTTGATGTGTGAGAAAATGCTAATACATTTGAGGCTTTTAACTAAGAATAATTGCAAAGTCTTAAGCAACTTTTGTCATTTTTGATTGTTTTATATTTGATTTTGCAGTGGAAGTCAAGAGGTAAGAGAACCAACAATGATGGAAGTAAAAGAGTAGATGACGACATTCCTAATAAGTCATCAGTACTCTGATAGGTTATCAGCTTCATCGTCAGCCTTAGACAGAGATTGGACTTCAGTTGGAATTCCTAACGACATTTGTGATAGGCCATCAAAAGTGTGATAAACCGTCAGAGTCACCGTCAGCCTTAGACAGAACATGGGAGATGAGGTAGAGAAGTGATGATATTGTTTGATATGTCATCACAGTTTTGATAAGCCATTAGGATTCACCGTCAGCCTTAAGCAGAAATTGTCTAAATTGAAGAGGAGCTGGCGACATCCATGGTAAGTCGTCAGCCTCCTGATAAGGCATCACACATATTGTCACCTAATCCAAGAAGAAAACTGAACTCTATGATTTTGTTTCCATAATTAGGCTGAAGTATTTAAAGCATAGTTTAGGGTTTTATAAGGAGGATTCCGAACCTATTTTTGGAATGCACGTATTTTGTTATTTTTCTCTCAAGTTTCTTGGCTTGTATAAAACAATTAACTTTGAAGAGATTATCATCAATATTTTGGGATTTCTACTTTGATCTAATTTGAGAAACACTCATTGCTTTTCATCTTGATATAAGTTCATCTTTCAAATTATGAATTCAACTTGTTGTATCGATTATTACATTATGAGTGTCTAAATCCCTTTAACCCAAATTATGGGATCTGTTGGCTAGGTATTGGTAAGTTGCTAAGTGTTTAAGATTCTAAAGGTAATAGGACTCCTTGATAATTCCGAGGTTTTAATTATTGTCTATTGGTTGCAAATGATCAATAGTACCTACTTTGATTTTCTTGAGATAAGAAATCAACTATAGTAGGAAGTGAATTTTTGACAGGGACTTGGAAGCTACCAACCTTCTGTTCAATAATTGACGTTGTAAAAAGGTTAATTAACCTGAGGTGAAATCTGGTCAATGAATGTAAATTCCCTAAGTCCAAGAGTATTAGGTAATTATATGCTTAAGTAGGTCGAGAGACATTTAGGCATAACTTCAATAAAGACAATCTATTGTTCCTACCTATCATGAGAATCTTGAATCATTATTAGCTGCTGTCAAGTACCAAAACTAATAGCGAACATAATTCTTGTTTTCCATAAACTCTTGATTACAATCACTGAAACTAAAGTGATTAACAACTATTTACTAAATTATCATAACCCCCAATTTACCAGAAACTACTAACTCTCAGTTGATTAACTCGCATACAACTCAAATTCACACCATATTCCCTATGGGATTCGACCCCAACCTAGTTGGGTTATATATTTAAAATGGTGGCTTACATTCTTACATGAGAGGTGTAGTTTGAGTGTTATCAATCCTCCCATAACCAACTTGTAGGATTTTACAGGATATGTTGTTATTGTTTGTCCTAATATTATTAAGTTTTATATGTATGATAAGAAATATCAACTTACATACTTTTTTCTCATTTTTTTTACTCATTTGAAATCTGGATCCTAATGTTGAACATGTTATTTGTTTAGATAGAGATATTGTTCATGTCCTTCCATAGCCTTGGATGATCTTTTATTTTTTATGAGATGCATTTTAGGATTTAGTTTGGCTCACGACCCTATTGCTATTAAAAACAGATAAGGGGACATAGGTTCCTCTTGTCTAATTCCTCTCTTCCCCTTAAAAGGAAAATACATTCCATAATCAATTTGATAAATATACATGCAAAAACCAATTCAACTAGCGTTCTACTAACAACATAACTCCACTCAGTTGAGTCGTAGGCTTCCCTGAGATCCACATTTATCACACATTTTAGAGATAATCCTTTATAGTGTACTATTTCAAGAGTTTATGATTGAATAAAACATTGTCAATGGTGGTACTACTATTTACAAATACAGTCTGAGAAGAGCTAATGATTTTCCCCATAAAACTTTTGATTCTAGATGTTAAGATCTTTGTGATGATCTTAAATATGGTAGTGCAACAAGCTATTAGTCTGTAGTTATGCACTCTAGTGAGGGAAGAGATCTTTGGGATTAAGGTAATGGCAGTATAAATGATGGCTTTGAAGATCTTACATGTTTCAACTAATTCCGATCCTGCCTGAACCACATCATACTTAACAACCTCTCTATTCTCCCTGAATAACTCCACAAGGATACCATCAACACCTGGGCTTTGTCCCTTGTCATAACTCTAATAGCTCTTATACATAAGTCAAGTGAAGGGGGTGGACATGGAATACTTAGTAGTGGCACTTGACAACCCCAAACCCTTGTTGTTTGCTAAGCATGGTACTAGTATTTTCCTTAGTGCCTATACTTCTCTTTTGTAGGTTCAGAAGGAAACTCAAAGAATGATCTAAAGAAAGTCCTGACAGGAATAAACTTGAAGGCCTTGATAAGTTCTTTGCTAAGAACTATGTTGATTAAAGTTTGACTTAAGGAAGTTTACTAAGTAAACTATTATGGATTGATGCATACTTGCTAGAAAGGGTTGAATCATCTAAACCCATGGATCGAAAAAAGGAGTTACCTATTAAGGAAACTTCTACAAAGAGGTAAGAGGACCATGAATGGTCCAACTTGATACGTGAAGGGGAAAGTTCATGTCACGACCCAAACCAGGGCCTGGCCGTGATGGGTATCATAAGTCCGCCAAAGATAGACTAAAGTTTGAACATATAACAAGATAGTAACATAAGTTCAAAGAGTATAAGTTATATTAATAATCACCAACCGATACCGATAACCAATACCAACTACAAACATAAAATCCAATTCTACAATACCTACAAAGCCTCTACCAAAATTGAATACCAATGAAGTATTGGACTGATAACGCCCAAACTACAGCTCTCGTAAGAGGGTAAGCGGTTTCTGTCAAATACAGAACCCAACTGGGTTGGGTGTCGAATCCCACAGGGAATACTCGATCACTAAGTATGCAACGATTATTAGACTTTTGATGAAACTTCTGCGAATAAAGGGGGATTTTGTGCGTGCAAATGATGTAAACAAAATAGTAGAGTAAAAACGGAAAATATAAGAGTAAAACAGAGTACTTGGTAGGTTTTAATCAATGAGAATTGAGAGTTAGGGTTATGTCCACCTTATGAGTTGTACGTCTATTGACTATGAGTTATGCAAAATTCAGACATGCATGCGCTTATAGATAATCGTATTCTATGGTAAATTCAGGCGTCTTTCGACCATCAAGGACTATTTCACTTTAACTCTTTCGAGCTTAAAGCGTATCTAATGGTACAAATTCTCCAAGAGGTTAATCCAGTTACGGCACTAACTTTTTAACAGGGGTTGGTGCCCTATTACCTTGACATTATCTCTTTTCCAGACATGTAACCTTTCTTTCGAACAAGTTAATGCTATACTGGCGTATTCTATATATTTGCAACCACAAGAATTTAAATTAAGATGAAGAGAGTAATGATATAAGCAGCATACGTGTCAAGAATTCACAAACTCATAGCAATAGATAGTATCTCATAAGGCATCCATAACCCTAACAGAGAAGTTTAGCTACTCATGAATGCAATGGAGATCACAATAAACATCATCATGATCTCACGTTTATCACAAGGGCCATGCTTTCTCTGTCAGAAAGTGTAACGTGAATTAGGATCAAATGTTGAATGAAAAAGACTTGAATTAATTAAGGAGTGAATAAGAATTTATTAGAATGGGAAGGAATAGAAGGGGGAATAAGAAGAGAATGCTGAAAAGTTTCAGCAAAATAGGGTTTATATAACATCCATATCCTAGTCCTATTGAAATAGGGTTTTTATCCTTGTCCTAGTCCTACTGGGTTACTGCATACTTGTCCTAATCCTACTGCGTTACTGCTGATCCCCAAGTCTTTGTAAATGCTGTTTTTGCCCGACACAAGTTATCCATGCATCACTTTCAGTCCATAGGTGTCCAAACGCTGCTTTCCTTCTTTCGTGAAGCTTCCTTTGGCGTCAAGTTATCCATAAAATGCTGAAATCTTCATCATTTATACCTGTAAACTTTCTAATCATGTTTGTTAGCTCACTTATAGGAAAAAAGACTAAAAGTGCAGGAATTATATATTTTGTCCTTAAAACTTAGCTAAAATATGGGTAAATTAAGGTGCTTTAGGCGTGTAAATACACCTATCATCAACACCCCACACTTAAAGCTTTGTTCGTCCTCGAACAAAATATAATGTCCATATAAACATCTACTTAGGATGTCCACAGTAACAACACAAAATATTCATCAAGATAGGCACAACAATTATTAACAAAGAGTAGTTTTCTGATCACTACTAGAAACAATTCAACCTCTAACATAGACTCGTGATGATGGTGAATTTGTATCCACAAGTTAATGTACAAAGAATCAAACACAACTACCCAAAACTCATCAACCATGTGTGTCTGACAATATATCACCCATAATCACTCATAAGTATTGTATATATTTTGAACATAGGTATAAGATTATCCTTGCTCTCACTCTCACAAAGAATTCATATGTTGCAACTGATGACCATAGGCTTGCCCTTAGTGTAATGCTCCACTAAATATCAGAATGCTAAGCTTAGGATCAAATAGGTCTTTTACAGGTTGTAATGTTGGCTAAGGGACGGGTAGGACTATTTTGGCCAGAAATAGTGACTATGTTCCTAAGCGCTTTAATACATCACATTATGCCATTAACACTTTCTTTCAAACAACCTTTCTACTTTCTTTTAATCTACCACCCCTTCTCACCTCTTTTGTTATTCAATTTTGAACAGAATTAACTTTTTATTTTCCTTTTGATTTTTCTCTCTTTTTTTATAACATGCCTCTATGATAACCATTCTTTTTCATAACGAATTCAAGTACCAATTCACTTTAAGGCACTACTCTCACCCAATTTCCTCTTATTTTGTCACATGACTTTATAATTTAAAGAACTTAGGAATTTGGAACAAATTATGGTCTTGAAAAGAATGGATTAGGCTTACATATGAGGCTGTCAAAGAAAATAGGCTAAAGGCTCAAAGGGGGTTATCTAGGATGATGTCCATGGGTAGGTAAAACGAAGGTAAACAATCACAGGTTGCCAAAGAAATGCCTAAATCATCTCCTAAACTTTCACTTTTTATTTCGCTTTACATTCACACCAGGCAAGTTCTAGCATTAGCCACAAACACAGAATATACTATCACCTCACACACACAAGGCACATGGTCAACTTTATTGGGAGTAGTATAGACTCTTGACCCAACAGATGAAGGAATTGAACCACATAATGAGTCACATTTAGAGCCTAAACGTCTCAATAATAATGATTTTATCACAGACTCTTGTCACAATACCATGTTGCCTATCAGAACAATTTTATGCAAAGTTTTTAACAAAAAAATTTTTTTGACTACTAAAAAAAAATAAAACAAATAAACAAATAAACATAAATACACATAAATAAGCAAATACAGATAAAGAAGTATAGAATACAAATACCAGCACCCCACACTTAGACGGGACACACTGCCCTCAGTGGAAAATAAATAAGAAGAACCTGGTTAGTCGGACTCCTCCTCTATGTCTGGGGTCATACCCCCTGCGTCGGAATCATCATCAGAGTTGTCATCCTCAGAAGTTCCTCATAAGTACCCCACTTGATTCCAAGAGTGCGTCGAGGTATTTACAGTACGGAGGATTCAACTTGCTCTTTTCTTCCTCTTTCCTTACCTTTCTGTGTGGTGGGCACTTTTTCTTTTCCTTGTCGTTCTTTTTGTGCCATTCTACCTGAGATCTCAATAAAGTCATGTTAGATTTATCTCAGAAGATTCAATCGACAAACAGACAATAGTGGCACCACCCCACACTTAATTTGTTGACACACACTAATTAAGTGAATGATGTCGATTACTCAGACTTCATCGACATACATTTAGGTGATATGTTCCAACAATATGTTCAGCACAGTCATACTTTCATGTCCTCTTAACGTTATGTAATCTTGACAATGCTTTCGTGTTTGGACTAATGCATCTTTTGAACAAAACTACTACATAGATATCGTATCAATTTATAGCATAGAAATAATCACAACATCGCATGTTTGTAGTCACCCATGATTTTCATTTCAATTAAGTCATTTCAACATATAAGCTTTCAAGTTACAAGATTATGCAATTATCTTGACCATGTCGATTTCGCAAAAAGTATGACAGTGTATCAAAATTAAATACAAGTTGGAAACAAGTCAAGAGCATCCGTACATATTCTTTCACTCACTTAGTTGTATCAACCACATTCAAATCACCAACGCTACTTCACGATTTAACAACTTATTATAGGCGTAGTATTGTAATACTTATGTAATATAAAAGAAGATCAAAGAAGTACTTACTTGGTTGATGACCTCAGAAGATGTTCTTGCAAAGTTAAAAGAGCAAAAGTAAAAGTTTTGAGAGTTTTGGGAGGCAAAGGAAGTGCCTATGCTATGGCATTGTAGATTCAGAGAGCAAAGAAAATGGCATAGGCGGCGCCTTTAGCTTTGCCTAGTTGAGCAGAAAGCCATAGCATAGGCCATGCCTAATGCTTTGCCTAGTTGAGCAGAAGGCTTTTGCATAGGCGGCGCCTATGCTATGGCATTGTTGAGCATAGACGGCACCTATGCTATGGAACTCTAGAATCCGAGAGCTTATGCCATAGCATAGGCCTTGCCTTGTTCATGGCTTAGATTTACATAGGCCTTGCCTTGTTCTTTGCCTATATTTTCATAGGCAATGCCTAACCCATAGCCTTTTGCTTCTTCATTCCTAACTTACCACCTTCAACATGCAATACTTCCTAATCAAAATTTGAAACCAATCTCCTCCTTTACACCTCTTGCACCTACATTTACTCAAAAACAACGAAAACGATTAGAACGATGGGTTGCCTCCCATCAAGCGCCTTATTTTTGGTCGTGGCTCGACAAAATCCTAAGAAAACAAAAACAACAAAAAACAATTAAAAACGATGGGTTGCCTCCCACCAAGCGCTTGATTCACGACATAGCTATATCGATTACTTAGACTTCATTGAGATAGATGGGGCATCATTTTCTGAATGGATTCAGACGACAATGAGACTTACTTGTAGGCATGCAATCTTCTTCTAGATGACCCTTGTGCATACATATCCCAGGAGGTATACCAATTATATCATCGATAGTCCAACCCATAGCTCTCTTGTATCTCTTCAGAGCAGAGATGAGAGCCTCTACGTGCTGTTCACTTAAATCATCCGCCACACTCACATGAAGTGTATCTCGACTTCCCAAGAACGCATACCTTAGATAATTGGGGATCTCTTTTGATTCTAGCACTGGGGGCTCTTCAATGGAAGTCTTTGCTATTGGTGATGGTTTATTCTTAAGATCAAGGTCCGGATGCTTAGGAGTATGAGAATAGGACCCTATTTCTGTTAGAGAACACATAGTTTCTTTATGTTCTTGAGCCTCCTCACGCTCAAAATTCAGTAGCTCATCAGATAGTGACTCATCAGTAAGCTGCTTTTCTATAAATAATTCTTTGTTATCCTTATAATTAACTACAACTATAGAGAACACATCCATATCTTCGGGCTGTTTCATTGCTTTGCATACATCAAAATGGACCACTTCGTCATTCAACCGAAATAAAAGCTCATTGGCTCTCATGTCAATAAGCACACTTCCAGTTGCAAGGAAAGGGCATCCCAAGATTATGGGAACTTCAAAATCCACCTTGCAATCCAAAATAACAAAGTCTGCAGGAAAGATGAATGTGGAAACCTTCACCAACACATCATTTAAGATACCAAAAGGTCATTTTATCGACCTATCTGCCATCACGAGCCGCATATTGGTTGGTGTAGGGTTGCCCAACCCCAACTTTTTGTAGACGGATAGTGGCATCAAATTGATGCTTGCTCCAAAACCACACAATGCCTTAGCAAAATTCATAGATCCAACCGTGCAAGGAATAGTGAAAGCACCAGGGTCTGCCTTTTTCTGTACTAAGGACCTTGTGGCAATTGCACTGCAATAATGAATATTATCTGTCGACGCATAGCTTACTGCCCACTTCTTTGTTAAAAGGTCCTTCATGAATTTAGCGTACCTAGGCATCTGTTCCAATGCCTCAACCAATGGAACATTAATGGTCAGCTGTTTTAACATTGACATAAATTTATTGAACTTTTTATCATCAGCTCTCTTCTTTAATCTTTGAGGAAAAGGTGGTGGTGGAAGGGGAATAGTTTTCTCCACGACTTTATTTTCCTCTTGCTTTGGATTGGTGATCTTTTCGGGTTGTGGACGTTGGGGGTGACGTCACCAACGTCCTCTGTAGCTTCATCGGCGCCTTCAGGTTCTTCATTGATCATTTGCGTGCCTTTGGATGAAGTTTCCAGCACCTTACCACTCCTTGTAGTAATGGCCATGCATGTTCCATCGTTCCTTGGGTTTTGCACTGTGTTGCTGCGTAGCGTTCAAACCTTTCTTTGGTTGAATGCTGCTGATAATTGGCTCAATTGTTGCTCTAGCTATTTTATTAAAGTGGAATGCGAGTCAACTAATTGCTTCATTGAGGACAAATCATTGATTACCTCTGTTACTCTCGTGTTGGTTGCCTCTACTCCTTTCAACAGCTTAGCCATCATATCTTCCATGGACAAATTTTAGAACCAGATGCAGTGGCGTTACGTCTTCCAGGAGGAATATACACGCCACTCCTGTCAGTCTTGTTCTTCCAACTACCTTGATCACGATCCTTGTTTCCAGAATTGCCATAATAGTTCCGACCTTGGTTTCCTTGGGCATTGTCTCAGAAACCCCCCTGATTGTTCAAGTAGTTGGCTTCTTCCTCAGAATTGGATTCGTATCTTCCTTTTGACGCAACCGTTTTGACTTTTTCAGTCTTCCCTGATAATAGATGCTTTGTAAGAAGATCCATCTGTGTTTTTATGTGAGCCATATCCTGGTCATGCTCCTCTTATCTTCGCCTCTGTTCTGCGGTCATGCCAATAGATATAGTAGAGCTTGCTACCTCCGAATCCCTGGTATGCCAAGCTCTACTCTGCTTTTTCATATGATCTAGCATACCACTTACTTCAGTAAAAGTAAGGTCCATGAATGATCCACCTTCCGCATTATCAACCACTGGCTTAGTTACCGAATTCAAAGCTCTGTATAATATCTCCATCTAGTGGACATTGGTCATATGATGATTTGGGCACCACATAAGCTTCTTCTTGAACCTCTCCCATGTTTCGTGGAGAGCTTTAGTTGGAAGCTGTCTAAATACTGATCTCATCTCTAAACTGTGCTTTCTTGGATGGCAGAAAGAATCTTTCTAGGAAAGCGTCTTTTAATAACCTCCAATTTGTAATAGAATCAGGAGTCAGCCCGTTCAACCACAGAGTTGCCTCCCCAGATAGAGACAATGGAAATAAACGCAGCCGAATAGCATTCTGTCCAATGCCTGGATTGTCGAATGACTTGCATGTACAGATAAAGTTGATCAGATGCATATTCGGATCATCGCCTGCTAGTCCACCAAATAATCCCTTGAGTTGCAAAAGCTGAATCATGGTGCTAGTGATATTGAACTTGGCTCCGCGTGCCAATGGCGGAGGAATAATAGCTCCTGTGGAACCAGATCCATCAAGATCATCATCATCATCATCAAACGGTATTTGCACGGCTCGGCATTCAGGCCAAAATCTTGCTTGACAATCTCTTCTGTTTGCCGGTGTCACAACTTCAGCATCACGCCTCCGGTTTAGTAACTCATCATCACCCAAGTCCTCATCATCAGGATCTGCTGCTCGCCCAGGGTTATCGATATTTTTTTGATGCACTTGAGCAGCGGCCAACGCAGCTAATCTAGCCTGCTCCAGTTGAGCAACCCTTCTCTCAATGTAACGTTGCGCCTCCATCCTGCCAATACGTTGTCGTTCAAGGTTTATGGGTAATAATGGTTGAACAGAACTTCGAGTATTGGGCATGCACTGAACAAAACCTACAGAAAACAAAAAAAACAACTAAAAGTAAAGTTCGAGAATCTTTGACCAAAGGGTCTAGTAATTATCACAAACTTAGTAGACAATCGTATTCCCCGGCAACGATGCCAAAATTTGATAACGCCCAAACTACAGCTCTCATAAGAGTGTATGCGTTTGCTGTCAAATATAGAACCAACCTGGGTTGGGTGTCGAATCCAACAGGGAATACTCGGTCACTAAGTATGCAACGATTATTAGACTTTTGATGAAAGTTCTGCGAATAAAGGGGGGATTTTGTGCGTGCAAATGATGTAAACAAAATAGTAGAGTAAAAACGGAAAATAGAAGAGTAAAACGGAGTACTTGGTAGGTTTTAATCAATGAGAATTGAGAGTTAGGGTTATGTCCACCTTAAGAGTTGTACGTATCTATTGACTATGAGTTATGCGGAATTCAGACATGCATGTGCTTATAGAGAATCGTATTCTATGGTAAATCCAGGAGTCTTTCGACCATCAAGGACTATTTCACTTTAAATCTTTCGAGCTTAAAGCGTATCTAATGTTACAAATTCTCCAAGAGGTTAATCCAGTTATGGCACTAACTTTTTAACAGGGGTTGGTGCCCTATTACCTTGACATTATCTCTTTTCCAGACATGTAACCTTTCTTTCGAACAAGTTAATGCTATACTGGTGTATTCTATATGTTTGCAACCAGAAGAATTTAAATTAACATGAAGAGAGTAATGATATAAGCAGCATACGTGTCAAGAATTCACAAACTCATAGCAATAGATAGTATCTCATAAGGCTTCCATAACCCTAATAGAGAAGTTTAGCTACTCATGATTGCAACGGAGATCACAATAAACATCATCATGATCTCACGTTGGTCAGAAGGGCCGTGCTTTCTCTGTCAGAAAGTGTAACGTGAACTAGGATCAAACGTTGAATGAAAAAGACTTGAATTAATTAAGGAGTGAATAAGAATTTATTAAAATAAGTAGGAATAGAAGGGGGAATAAGAAGAGAATGCTGAAAAGTTTCAGCAAAATAGTGTTTATATAATATCCATATCCTAGACCTATTGAAATAGGGTTTTTATCCTTGTCCTAGTCCTACTGGGTTACTGCATACTTGTCCTAATCCTACTAAGTTACTGCTGATCCCCAAGTCTTTGTAAATGCTGTTTTTTCCCGGGACAAGTTATCCATGCATCACTTTCAGTCCATTGGTGTCCAAACGCTGCTTTCCTTCTTTTGTGAAGCTTCCTTTGGCGTCAAATTATCCATAAAATGCTTAAATCATCATCATTTATACCTTAAAACTTTCTAATCATGTTTGTTAGCTCACTTACAGGAAAAGGACTAAAAGTGCAGGAATTATATATTTTGTCCTTAAAACTTAGCTAAAATATGGGTAAATTAAGGTGCTTTAGGCGTGTAAATACACCTATCATCATGGACATGCCCCGACCATAGACAAAACAAGTCTGAAACAAAGTCTAAGATGGATGCTCACCATTCCAAGTCAACTCATGAACTATCCACGAACACCCGATCACTGTACAGAAAGGTAAAAGAATTTCTGGCTCCTAAATCACGTGGTGATACAGCGTCTGGAGGTGATTAATAGTTGTAGATCTAGCTTGTAACTCAGGGATAAGGGATGAAATAATTCCATGAGTAATAACTCAAACCAGTCAAATACAATTCACCTCATCAAATGCAAATACATATACATATATATATCACAAGTTGGTGTAGGGAACACGGCTTAGCATGAACTTTTAAAATCTTAACCTAGATTGTGTAGCATAACCATCATAATCATGACACCCACAGGCTATATGGGCCCAACTCTCCCCCAGCTAGATGGGCCTTAGTGCATATAGCTGCACACATCAAAGGATAATCATGTGTCATATGCTTAATGGGGGACTAGAACCGCCCATCATAAATCAAAGGTGAATTAAGCACCCATTTTTATAACATGGGGGACTCGAACCTCCTAATCATATAGTAATAATAATGGGACTCAAACCTCTCGGTCATTTTGACCCTTGCACTAGCTAGCGTGGTTTTTGGTGTTGGTCTCTCAGGGCCAATAATTTCACATTCCATCTACATAACCTGCTTTTAAGCCCAATTAAAAAATTTAACACACATTCCTAATATATGGAAATGATTATGCATTTAGGCATCCCATTGGTATCGTCATACCAACCCCACTTGCAAGTGCATTATCATGCAACAATCCATTAATCATCACATAAGGAAAATTCATGACCCATTAGGTTCAATTAACATTCACACGGGGAATCCACATACCCCAAAGTTCAAAAAAATCATACCATCGTTCATTAGCCTTTTATGCCAATACATTAGTTCAAGTGAGCAAGTCAAAACATGTGACAAATCCATGTATCATTATCAATTTCACATATAGGTTGAGGGAACTCAATTCCCAAAACCATAAGTCAAAACCAAATTCAACACAATCGAGGAAAATATAACCTCTTTGATTATTAAACAATCCCATTCACCCCACAAGTTCAAAACCCTTAACAAAGCATGAATAATTCATAACAAACCTGGGGAAATCAATTTAAGAACCATTCATATCAAAGTCCTTAACTATATAAAAACCCTTATTTTAAATCCATATAATTAACCATTTAAATCCATGTCTCAGATAAAATGAGTTTAAGGGTAGAGTAAAGTGCCTAAAATACCCAAGATTATGGAGAAAATTCAACCCTTAAAGCTCTACTTGACCACTTCTTGAAAACCCTAAGCATCATTGATGCTTGAGAGGATTTGAGAGATAAGAGTGTATTTGATGTTTATTATGGATGAATATAGTGTCCCAAGTATATTTATAGGTCGTGGGCTATTATTGGAATAAGAAGGAAATATCAAAAATACCCTCATTAAATAGCTGAGAAAAAGGGCCACGAGTCATTATAGGTGACCTTATGACTCATAGGGTGTTACCCTACAACTCGTTTCCCCTCATTCGTAGTCTGGACAGTGTCCCTAACCATCAACACTGGTTTAGTTACAAAAAGGACCTTACAACTCGTAAGGATTCCATACACCACGTTATATCCTAGTCGTTCTCATGACATAATACTTTAGGCATCATACTGGTTTTCTTACGAAAAGGATAATACGAGTCTTTTAGAATCCTTATAACTTGTAACATGGTAGTCGTAGTCAAAATAGTGACATAGAAAAAATTCTCACTGGGCACTTTAAGACTGGGTCCTATGACCCGTAATGACTCACAAGGAGAGTCATAGTCAGGGCAATAAGCTCAAAACTCAGAATTTTCCAGGGACCAACACTTGGGGTTTTTCATTCTCCCCCCTTAGGATTATTTTCCTCGAAGGAGAGGTCAAGGCATATATTAGCATAATTTAATATAAAGACACACCCATACAAACCTTTAAAAAAGTCAGAAAACAAAGATGTTATGATCACACATACCTTAAGTACGATTTTCTGGAATAGTGAATCGGAATGGATACTTGGACTTTATTTCCTCCTTGGCTCGCAAGTAGCTTCTTCAAACTTTTGGTTCCACCAAAGAAACTTTTCCATAGCCACATCCTTCATCCTCAGCTGACAGACTTGCTAATCTAAGATCTCCATCAAAACTTCCTCATAAGATAAGGAATCTAAAATGCCCACACCTTTCAAAGGAACAACCAATGAAGGATCAGTCGCACACTTCCTCAACATCGAAACATGTAAGACCGGATGAATAGAGCCCAATCTAGTAGGAAACTCCAATTTATATTCAATATTACCAACCCTTCTCAAAACCAAATATGAACCAACATAACAGGGACTGAGCTTCCCCTTCTTCCCAAACTATATCACTTATTTTACAGGAGACACCTTTAAGAATACCCAATCAACAACCTTAAACTCTAACTCACTTTGTCTCATATCCGCGTAGGACTTTTGGTGACTTTGGGCGGTATTAAGCCTATCCTGAATCACCTCAACTTCTCCATGGCTTGGTAAACCAAATAAGGACCAAATAACTTAGCCTCATCAACTTCGAACCACCCAATAGGAGAACAACACCTCTTACTATACAAAGCTTCAAACGGAGCCATACCAATGCTAGAGTGATAACTATTGTTGTAGGCAAATTCTACGAGAGGCAAGTGGTTAAGAGAACTATCACCTAAGTCAATCACATAAGATCTGAGCATATCCTCTAATGTCTGAATGGTTCTCTCCACTTGCCCATCCACCTGTGGGTGGAAAATGGTACTAAGTCTCACCCTAGTCCCCAAATCTCTTTTAAATAAGCTCCAAACTATGATGAGAATTGAGTACCTTGATCAGAGTTAATAGAAATAGGCGAACCATGTAACTATACGATCTTTTAAATAAACAACTTTGCATAGTACTTCCTAGAGTAATTAGTTCTCACTAACAAAAAGTGAACAGACTTAGTCATCCTATAAAAGATGGCCCTAATAGAATCAAACTAATTTCGAGACTGCAGAAGACCGGTAACAAAATATATATTAATTATTTCCTATTTCCACACAGGCACCTCAATTTCTTGAAACAATCCATCGGGCCTTAAGTGCTCTACCTTCACTTACTGACGAACCATGCACTTAGCCACATCCTTCTTCATATTATTCCACCAATAAATCTCTTTCAAGTCATGGTACATCTTCGTCGAACTAGGATAAACCGTATACCATGACTCATGAGCTTCAGCCAAAATTCTTCCATACAGCCCATCCACATCGGGAACACACAACCTCCCCAGGTACCTTAAGATATAATCACCACCGATCTCAAAATCCATCACCTTCTACTTACCCATATCATCCTTGATTTGCATCAAGATAGGATCTAACACACACTTCTCCTTTACCTAAGCACCAAGAGATGACTTCACCACCTCTTGTACAAACATATCACCATCCTTCAAATCTAAGAGACATACTATAAGATTAGCCAAATAGTGAATAACCTTCAACAAATCCAGCTTTTCTTCATCCATATGAGATAATCTCCCCAAAGACAACCTGCTAAGAGCATCAACAACCATGTTAGCTTTACTTGGGTGATAGTGGAGACTCATGTCATAGTCCTTTAGCAACTTAAGCCATCTCCTTTTCCTAAGATTTATCTCCTTTTGTGTGAACACATATTATAGGCTCTTATGATTAGAATAAATATCATTATCGATCCCATAAAAATAATGTTGTCAGATCTTCAATGGGAACACCAAAACTAACAATTCCAAATCATGAGTTAGGTAATTCTTCTAATGAACCTTCAACTTTCTGGAAGCATATGCCACAACTCTACTATGTCGTATAAATACACAACCAAGTCCCACCTAGGATGGATCATAATAGATAATGAAGCCATCAGTACCTTCAAGCAAAGTCAAAATCAAAGAAGAAGTCAACCTGTCTTTCAGCTTCTCAAAACTCCCCTCAAAAGCATTCGATCATAGAAATTTTACCTTTTAATGGGTCAACTTAGTCAACGAAGCTGCAATAGATGAGAAGTCCTCTATAGACCTTTTATAATAACTGGCTAAACCCAAGAAGCTTTAATATTATGTTAGAGTCGTAGGTCTAGACCACTTCTTAACTACTGCCACCTTCTGTGGATCAACTATGATCCCTCCACTAGGTACAACATGACCCAAAAAAGTAACAACGTTTAACAAAAATTCACACATGGAAAACTTAGCATACAAACGTTGTTTCTTTTGGGTCTGCAACACAATACGGAGGTAATCAACATGATTGACCTCATTCTTTGAATAAACTAGAATATCATCAATAAACACACGATGAACAAATCTAAAAAACTTACAAAATAATTGATTCCTGAGACCCATAAATACCATCGAGGCATTGATCAACCCAAAAAATATGACCAAGAACTCTAAATGACCATAACAAGAATGGAAGGTAGTCTTAGGGATATCCTTCTCCCTAATCCTTAGTTAATGATAGCCTAAATAGAGATCAGTCTTAGAGAAATACTTAGCACCCTAATGCTGATCAAACAAGTCATTTATCCTAGAAAGAGGGTACATATTTTTCATCATCACCTTATTCAACTGGCGGTAATCAATGCACATCCAAAGGGAACCATCCTTATTACGCACGAAAATAATAGGAGCACCCTTCGGAGATACACTAGGGAAAATGAAACCCTTATCACTGAGATCTTTCAATTACTCCTTAAGATCCTTCAACTCAGTTGAAGCCATCCAATATTGAGGGATAGAGATAGTATGAGTGTCCGAAAAAATATCAATCACAAAATCAATTTCCCTATTGGGAGGAACACCAGGAAGATCATCAGGGAATACTTTAGGAAATTTACTAACCATGGGTATAAGCTATAAGGAAGGACCCTCTGAGTTAGAATCTTTAACTAGTACCAAATGATAAAGAAAACCCTTAGACGTCAATGTTTGAGCACTAAGATATAATATGAACCTCCCCTTAGGAACTACGGAACTCCTTTTCCACTTAATAACCAACTCATTCAAAAATTTGAAAATAACCTTACGGGCTCGATAGTCTAAAGAAGCATAACATGAATACAACCAATCCATTCCTAAGAGGACGTCAAAATCAACAATTTCTAATTTAATAAAATCCACCAAAGTTTCCCTACCACAAATAGATACCACAAAACCCCAATATACTCTTCTAGCAACCACAAAGTCACCCATTAGGGTAAAAATAGAAAAAGGGTCCAAAATACACTCGGGAGAGAAACCAAAATGTACAACCAGAATTGGGGTCACATAAGAAAGAGTAGACCCTAGGTCAAGAAAGAAATACACATCATGAGAGAAGAGTTTCAACATACTAGTGACAACATCAGGAGTTGCCTTGGACTCCTAATGGGTAGTAAGAGGATAAAGATGGTTCGGACAAGTGTCAAAGCTAAAAGTGGGGACCTTTGGTGTAAGAGCTAATGAAGTAGCAATAAGAACCATATTGACCGTAGAAGCAACCTTTGAAGGACAATCCCATGGCATATGACCAATACAACCATAACTAAAGCACCAATTCCTCCTCTTCTCACAATGACAGTAAAATATGCAAGAAGGATAAGAGGGTGATGACTGTGCCCCGCCGGCCTACGATTGGGAACTATGTTCCTTAGAACCATAACCGCTATAAAAAAATCGAACACCGAATGACTTTGGGTAATGAGCACTAGCCATCAAATAGGAGTTAGGACTCCCCCAATTCCTCTTCTGGGACAATTTCCCACTTTCTCTACCACTTTGCTACTGGCCTTCATACAACTCTGAATGTCTAAATCTCTTACTCTATCTTTCCCTTATCTTAGCTTACTTCTTCTTATCCTTTTCAGCTTGTTGTATATACACCACAAGTGTAGATATATCTATATCCTTATTCAACAAGGCAGCCTTTCTCTCTAGAATGAAATAACACGACAACCTAAAAGAAAATTTCCTTAGTCTAACCCTCATGCTAGACACTAACTCAAGAGAATATCGATACAACTGATGTAATTTCAAGGAATACTTGTTTATGGTCATCCCGCCTTACTTCAGATTTATGAATTCCTCAGCTTTTGCCTTCCTTAGTTCCTGAGGAAAGAACCAATCAAGAAAGGCACCCAAAAAGACAATCTACAAAGCTGACTCAATATCACCACCCTGACTAATCCCACTCCTAATACCATTGATACGCCACAACGTTCAACTAATAAGCAGCGAAATCCATGATACGCCCAAATTACAACTCTTTTACAAGAGCATAAGTGGTCATTGTCAAATATATAACCCAACTAGGTTGGGGTTGAATCCCACAGGGAATATGGTGTTAATTAAGTTGTATGAACCGGAGTTGACTTTTAATCATTTGTTTCCATATAAAAAGAGAGGGATTTTATTCAGTTCATAAATTAATGATTTCAGTTTAACAAAATAAAATATATGTAGTAGTATTCAAATTCAGAGAAATTGCAAGCTAGGGTTATGTCCACCTTATAGTTCTCAATGCTTTCTAACTATGGGTTTTACTAATTCATACATGCATCATGCTTACAGACAAACGTATTGTATTTAATAACATAATCCTAGTGTTTCTCAACTATCAAGGTCTCATTTACTTCAGTTCTCTCAAATGAAAAGTGTTTACAAAAATAATACAAAATCTCCAAGTAGTTAATCCTATTATGGCATTAACATATAAAATAGGGGTTGGAAATCTTATTTTCTTATCACTATCTTTTTCTAACCTCAACCTTTATATCGAACAAGTTGTGTTTTAAGGGACATCCTCTATGTTTGCAACCACGAGAATTCAAGATAAACAAAGAAAGTTTTGATGTAAACAAATCAATGGATAATGAAATTCTAAAACCAAAAGTAATAGACTGTATGCTACAAGGTTTCCATAACCCTAAGTAATAAACTTAGCTACTCATGAGTAAAACAGAAATGATAATAGAAATATTCATCGTACCAAAAAGTGAACCCAATTTTTGGTGGAGAAGAAATTGCGTTTCTCCCTTAATGTAAAGCCACCACTCTCAGTGCAAAAATAATATAGAATAATGAATAATACGTGAATTGTCAGCATTAAGTAGTTTTAATAACTTTTCCCTCATAATTTCCTTCTAAGTCCCTAGACTAACTCTAAATGACAAATTAGTCTTGGACATAGTTTTTAGGCACCACATTTGGTCCAGAATACTATTCTCTCTTGTGTCATATGCCATCTGAATTCCATAGACCCATTATGTCTCCATCCACCTCATTAATACTTGAAATCATTCTAATCACATCGGTTAGCTCAATTACATAGCAGTAGAGTAAAAACAAAAGAAACTAGTCACTACGTTCTCCAAACTTAGCTAAAATATGGGTATGTTTTAGTGCTTAGGTGTAGAAATGCACCCAAGATATACCCACACTATTTATATTAGAAGCATGCACCACTCGAAAGATCTTTTCCATTTTATCTATGAACCCTTAAAGATAATCCTCAACCTTAGTACTAGTGAAGGTTAGAGGGTGGAACCTTATGAACAAGCGAACTCTACTGGCCTTTGAAGAACTCACAACAATACCAACACAACCTGGCTGTTGCGACTGAGATGTCACTAATTGGACAAAAGAAGAATAGAGCAACAAAAATCAGCATTGTAATATCTCCCTGAGGTGACTGAGCATGAGTCTCACCTTCTAAAGTAGTATCAATAGAGACCCATGGGACACCAAGGGGGCAATCAGAAGTAGAAACCCTAGACCAAATCTTTACCCTAGAAGTAAGATGAGCTCCATCCATATTATCCCCAGATAGAATAAAAGAGTTTTCACAAATCTCAGATATTCTTGGAGGCATAATTTGAAAGATAAAAAAATGGAAATTAGAGAGATTTAAGACCTTTGACTCTATATCACAAAAATAAGACAACACAAAATATAAATACTCCTAAATGCCTCGTAGCCTTTCCCTCATAAGTGTGGCATGCTACACATCCATAAAAGAAACTATACTTGACACAACTTTATGGACACCCAATTGAGCATGAACCTAGGCTCTGATGCCAACTTTGTCATGACCCAAACCAGGGACTGGCTGTGACAAACATCTTAAGTCCACTGAGGACCAACGAACACCCATATTTCCTAGTTAATTGAACACAATGCACACTAATATTGACTAAAGTCTGAACATATAACAAGATAGAGTAAATAATTTTAAAGATTCTAAATTATATTAATAACCACCAGTTGATTCTAATAACAAATACTAACTAACAATACAACATCCAAGTCCACAGTACCCACAAAGCCTCTAACAAAATCAAATACCAATAAAGTGTTAGGATATAACCCCAACAATAGCCAAAACATTTCTGAAACAATGTCTAAGAAATAATAAACCAAAATATAAAATTAAGTCTTTCGAAGGAAGGAAGCTCACCACATCAGGTCAAATAAAAAACTATGGGTAAAAGAACTTTTAATGCCTGCATTGCGTGGGGATATAACATTTGAAGATGGTTAGTTCTTGGAATGATAAAATATAAATAAGGGATAAGGGACAAAATAATTCCATGATTAATAATTTAAAACCAATAAAATCCAATGAGCATCATCTAATGCAATCATATATATATATATATATATATATATATATATATATATATATATATATATATCCTATGTAGGGAATAAGGCTTAGCATAAACTTTTAAAATCTTAATATGGATTGTTTAGTATAACTATCATAATGAATGCACCCACGGACTATATGGGCCCAACTCTCGCCCAGTTAAAAGGGCCCTAGTGTATGCATCTGTAAAAACCAGAGGATAATTATATGTAATATGCCTAATAGGGAACTCAAACCTCCTGGAATAAATCAAAGGTGACTTAAGCACCCATTTATATAACATGGGGGCATCGAACCTCCCAATTATATAGTAATAATAAAGGGAGATCAAACCTCTCAGTCATTTAGACCCCTACATCGGCTAGTGCAGTTTTGATTGTTGGTTCCTTGGGGCATCCACTTTCATGGCTTGACTATACAACTTGATTTTAAGCATGATTAAAATATTTAACACATATTCGTAATGTGTTGAACCTATTATTCATTTAGACATTCCATTGGTATAGTCATACCAAGCCAACTTGCAAGTTTATTATCATGCCAACAATCCATTAACCATCACATAAGGGAAATTGATGACCTCTTAGGTAATATTAACATTCACATGGGGAATCCACATACCTCAAAGTTTAATAAAATCATACCATAGTTCATTAGCCTTTTATTCTAATACATTAGTTCAAGTGAGAAAGTCAAAATATATGGGACAAAGGTATGTATTATTATCCATTTCATATTTAGTTTGAGGGAACCCAATTTCCAAAATCATATGTCAAAGAAAAATTCATCACAATTAGGGACAACATAACCCCTTTGATTATTCACCAATCCCATGAACCCTACAAATTCAAAACCCTTAACGAAGCATGAATAATACATGATAAACCAGGAGAAATTAACTTACAAACCATTCATGTCAAAGTCCTTAACCATATTTAACCCTTATTTCAAATCCACACAATTATCCATGTAAATTCATGCCTTAGATAAAATGAGTGTAAGGGTAGAGTCACAAGCCTAAAAAACCCAAGATTATGGAGAATATTCAAACCTTAAGGCTCTACTTGACCCACTTTTTGAAAACCCTAAGTATTGATTCTTGAGAGGATTTGAGAGAGAAGAGGGTGTCTTTGATGTATATTATAGATAAAAATAGGGTCCCAAGTATGTTTATAGGTCGTGTTTTATTATTGGAATAAGAGTTAAATGTCTAAAATACCCTTGTTAAATAGCTGGAAAAATAAGCCACAGTCATTATAGGTGACCTTACGATTCGTAGGGTCACCCTCTGACTTCATTCCCAAACCACCAATATTGGTCTGGTTACAAAAAGGACCTTATGACTCATAATAATTCCATATGGATCACTATATCCTAGTCATACTTAGGACATAATACTCTGGGAATCACACTGGTTTCTATATGGAAAGTACTATACAAGTCATTTTGAGTCCTTGCAACTTGCAACATGGTAGTCGTAGTCAAAATAGTGACTTAGAAAAATATCATTGGGCACATTAAGACTGGGTCTTATGACCCATAATGACTCCCTATGACTCACAAAAAAAGTCATAGTCAGGGCAGTAAGCTCAGAACTTAGAATATTCCAAGGTCCAACACTCGAGGTTTTTCAATTCAAGTGATTAATGTATAGAGGACAAAATATCAATCTCAAAGCCTTGTTCCCAAGGTATGCACCTACCCCCTCTTATTTCAAATAATCCTTGGATTCATGATTACATTTTCCCTTTGGTTGGCAAATTCTTAAAGTTATATAACTTTATGTCCTACTATGAGAGTGTCTATGTCTCCCAAATCTCTTTATGCTTCATGGTAACTATGTATAACTTGTGTTGGATTTATAATCCAAATGCCCAATCTATTGATTTTGTTGGCTAATAAATTATTACTTTTTCTTTATGTGCTTTCCTTATTGAGGGTACTCATGGTGATGATCTTGAATCTAATAGTGAGTATGAGTATAAAGACATTGTTTACCAAATATAGAATATATGATAGAGAAGGAAATCCTATCCTTCAATGGCAAAGGATGATGTGCTACAAGAAAGGATGACATCATTTGTTAGAAACCAACACACAAAGGTATGGTAACAGACTATCTCTCCCTTCATGAATTATGTTTACCCCTAACAATTTTGATTTGAATTTAGTCAACAACATCCAAGAGGATTCAATTCTAAAACCAAAACCATTCGTTTATACGAGAACAAATCTTAGAAAAAAATAATAGAACTCAACAAATTTATGATATAAAGTTTCATACATAGAGTATGATGTAGACTGTATCAAGAGGGACATAGAGAAACACAAAGTTAAGGTGAAGGCACTACTTCTCTGTGTGAAATTATTTTAATGCTAGTAAATTTCCTTTAAGATTTTGTTGAGAGCGTCTGAGAGGATAAAATTCTCAAACCAAAACCATATGTTTATACAGAAGAAATCATCTCAGGAGAGGAAGGGAATCAAAAAATTTGTCAAAGAAAGTGTCATATATAGAGTATGATGCAGGCTATGGCAAGAGGGAAATAACACAAAATGGAGTTAAGGTGAAGACACTATCTCTTCGTGTGAAATTATTTTAATATTAGTAATCTGATTTCAATATATTATCAAGATTATTTGAGAGAATAAAATTTTCAAACCAAAACCACAGGTGTGGATGAGTCCAAAAAGAAAGTAACTAAACTTGAAGATGTTTCATAACAGCAAATTGGAACATAGTTTGAGGAGGAATATCAAAATTTTTGGATGCAAGTCAAGGGAATACCTCCAAAACTCTTAAAACACACACATATTAGAAGGTATGTGGGTATTTGTGACATTTTTAGTTTCATATCTAGAGTATTTCTAAACATTCACTAGAAATAACCCATCACTTTCTTTTAAATCTTGGTGAAAATAAACCTCGAGCTATGGGAGCTATGTCCAAGTAAAATATTATATATGGATGTGATGTATCCCTCATTCATTGTTAAGATCTTATAAGCCTTTTTTGATATCTCACCTTATTCGTCACTCAACTCAAACAAAGGTTATTTTACGATAAAAGACTATTTTTACCGATTGAGTTGACCTGTAAATAGTCTAATTCAATGAGTGTTAGGGATATGTAGGAGGGTATCTATGTTGAAAACTCAACTACATTCTAAACTACCCCAATCCCCCTATGCACAAGCTTTCTGGCATATACATAATTAGGAAGTTCATTCGTCTCAATTGGTTCACTGTTGGTCATTTTACTAACTTGAACTATTTAGAAGTGTAAGTGGAATTTCCCTATTTGTTTTAGTATATATCAGATCTTCAAGCCCAATTCCTAATCTTTAGTTTTGGCCCATTCATAATCCATCAATTAAATTGTACCTTCTTAATCATATACACACACCTACACATAAATACATGCACCTAGTTTCCCCATACCTCTCTTTCTCTCCCTATTATTCCTATATCTTTTGAACTTAGTATACCCCCTATTAACAACAACACAAAAACATTGAGACAACAATAATCAAATCATCACCAATCTGTCAGATTTCCTCAATTCTCATCCAGTTCATATACAAATATTATGATAGCAGGTTTTAGAATAATCCCTAAATGGGATTATTCCCAATTGTTTTAAATTTCCTAAGAATCACATAACTCATATAATAAAGGTACGTAACTCATCAATTTCTTATTGGTGATGAAGGAATTTTGATTTTCCATAAATCCTCCAAAATTATTTTACCTCAATTTATTTGAATCAATATAAATTCAAATTGTTAAGTCCCTAGTACAAAATTTCAAAATCCAAAATTTTAATTGAATACCAAAATTTCCCTTTGATTTTATTCCCCATTTCATATTCAAAATCTCCTATAAATAGTTATTTCTATAGAGAGAAGCTATAATAACCTAACTTTTGGTGTTATGTGTGAAATAGTTATTTCCATGTGATTTGATCATTTTAATCCTACCTATCATTGTTTCATGATATTTTTGAAGTGTCGGGATGATTAGCATGGGTTTTGATGTATTTTGATATCATTTAAGCGAGATTATGACTTTTGGTGTTCTAAAAGGCTTACAATTTAACTTTTATCAACATCTTTTGATATGTACATAGGAGAGAAAATCAGACTATGTCAATAGACCCAGACATCGATTTTAGGTTGGTAACATAATTGGTATTGTTTTATGGCTTTTATACATCATTTCAACTCTTCACTTAAAAAGTTGTGAAAATTAGTCTCGGGGGTTAATTCTGCAAAAGCAATTTTTTTCAAAAATAGGTTATCGCCATTGAGACTGTAGCATCAAATTTGATAGGTATCATAGTTCA
The DNA here is from genome assembly GCA_030864225.1 of Capsicum baccatum var. pendulum. Taxonomy (NCBI): domain Eukaryota; kingdom Viridiplantae; phylum Streptophyta; class Magnoliopsida; order Solanales; family Solanaceae; genus Capsicum; species Capsicum baccatum. The sequence goes on along the minus strand of CM061550.1, from coordinate 200,281,730 downwards.
TTTGCATTATTAGGGTTCTGAATAAATTCAAAGGGGTCCACGAAGACTTGAAATTTTCCAAGTCTCCATAGCTGGAGCACTACCCAATTGGTGTAAATACTAAGGCACCATTTTGGCTGATTTAGAAGAAGGCTCTACGTGCCACTAAGCTGCTTTAGTGGCTGGCTAAGCAGCCCTTGACCTCTTTAGCAGAGTGGTTGGTAAAGCGACCATTGTTCTCTCTAGTAGATTAGCACGCTAAATAGGTACCATTAAAGCTATAATTGACCGCTTTAGTGGCGAATGCTAAATTAGATAGTTGACCGCTTTAGCAAAACCTTGCATATGGGTATAAATAATTCTTTTCTCCGGTATTCTTCACTATTTTTGAGACATGGAGCTTGGGGATCGAGTTTTTGGGGCATTTTTCTTCTATTTCTAAGCTTGGATAAGCTCCAAATCTCGATTTCAATTACTTTTCTTTGATTTCATCACTTAAATATTATTTAAATTCATATTTAGTGACAAAACATGGGTATTTATGCCTAAAAGGTCAAAATTAGAATTTTCTTTGATTTAAACCTCAATTTAACCTCATTTTCGATTGGATTTTCTTTTATGAGTTCCTTTAATGTTGGGAAATATCTTTTTTGACAAAAATTCTAGTTTTACCACTCCTTTTCAAAAACACATTTTGGGGGTCCACTTTGACCTAAATTAGAAGTTGTCAATAAAGGTATCCTTGACTTTTTTTTGACACATAGATTCTATATTTTTACTATAGTAAATTTTGGTACATTTTTAAGGGGAAAGCTTCAGATTTAAGGCTATTGGGACTAGTTTTTGGTATTTGAGTTAGGTTATGGATTAAATTTCTTCATACTAGGTTGATTAGTTAATATTAAAATAAAACAATGCAAGAGGAATGGGGTTGTATCATGGAAAATATGATTAGGTGATTAATGTACCTGTGTGGGGGACTCTGTGGATAATATTTTGTAGTTTTGAGATATTATTTGCTATTTTTGACCGTGTCGAGTCTTTTATGATATTGTTAGCTTGGTATTGATATATGTATTTTTGGTTATTCTCTTTTTGGTTAGAAGAAGCCTAGATTTTTAGGAGTTACGTGGTATCAATGACATTTTCTTGCATGTTTCACTCAATGGTTTCTAGATTATATTGGATCATGGATAGTTGGTTGATTAGTGTAGATTTTTGGCACATATGATTTGTATGTTGGTTGGATATTGGACATTCTCATTTTGGTTAGTTGTGAGCATTACATTCTCAGATCATATGCATTCATGAAACATTGATACCATAATAGAAATATTGGAAATACTAGAAACACTGGCTTTTTTTTGACAAAAAATGGGTTATCTTTAGAAACCTTCTACCAATGTATGTGCCAAAGAGAAGATATAGATATTGATTGTATATGGGTTGGCGAACCCTTCATGGATCCTACCTTAGGAGTAAAACTTGGTAGGTGTATACGGAGGTTGTGCGACAACCTCGTACATGACATCATCACATCATCATAATAATCTTCATTCCATTCTATATATTATGCTTATTATATGATTATATTTGTTTCCTTGACTTGATATCTGTCCATTTGTTCTATCTTCTTGTACTTGTATTTTGTGTACACGTATATTTTTGCTTCCCTTTTCTACCTGTATTTTGCTATAAGTGTATTTAGTAGAATTGTTAGTGGAGATGGTGTGCGCCACCATTTGGGACATTTTTTGATTCCAGGTAATATGTCCATAGGTTGTGTTTATATTCTTTATTTTCTACTTTACTTAGTCGACCTATGATACCTAGTGATTACAAGTGGACCATACTCATATCTAAGATGCCTTTTTAGTGTAAGTCCAGGAACGAGTGCGCCACACAAATAACTAATTGAATTTTTTAGATTGCATTTGACCTATGCATTCAATGCACTACTACCTTCTATTACCCAGACTATGTCTTATTTGTATTTAGAGACAAAGTTGTTTCTTTCTGGGTTATCCTATGTATATTTTGACTTTGAGTTATATTAGTTGGTTCTTACACTGTGACACTAGGTTTTGAGATTTGATTTAGTATCCTTGATTTTATTTCTAATATTATCATATATGTGAGGTTCAACTTTATTATAGGAGACTTGCCTTAGGTTTAGGGAATTAATTTGTCATTTTATATCAGTTTGGATGATAGTATTACCAGTCAAGGCTTGCTGCAACAAGTTTTATCCTAGCCTTGGTTTTTAGGTTGAGAAAAATTAGTATCAAAGCAACCAGGTTTCATTAGTCTCAATAGTGTAAGAACGAGGTTTCTAATATAGTCTTGTGGATCAGTATGTAAACTTTTGTATCTATCTTTGAGAGGCTATATAATTTCTCTAAAAAACTTTTCTTATTTTATCTATATTATGAAGATATTTCATACCTTGTGCTATAAGCTAAATTTCACTCTTTTTAGTGTATGTAGTGAGGATTAGTTGTAGTGAGGCTAGAGATTTAGATCTATCATGTAACACCGTACATTTTTGGGCAAGACTTTGAAGCATCATTCTTATGAGTGTAAATTCTAATCCCATGAATTTCTTTTAAAAATATGTGTCATGGTCCTTATCCTAGTGTGTGAAGTGCTCTCGAAGTGAAAAATGTTCATAGGAATTACATAGAAAAAAGTTGAGGAAAAAGCCTTTGATTCATCCAAGTTTGGTATTCAATTCTACAAGAGTCTACTTTGAACATGTATAACTTTCGATATACATAAAATTTTATAGCTCAACACCCTCCAAATTGTAGATAATTGCATCATCTTTCCAAGGATACCAGTTTCACCTTAATTCGATACCCGAGTGTAAATTTATAGCCATTTTCATAAGAGGCAGTAAGGACGCGTGATAAGACCAAACCATCCAGGTCATTGCACTGGGATAGAGAGAGCGCCAAGGGCTCTACTCCCGTGGACTAAAGGGGGTGCCTCCTGGTCTATTCCCACGCTATTTTAAACTTCCTAAGGGTCAAGGGGTTTTTTGATCCTTTCACCTTAACTCCAAACATCCGTGGGACAATTTATAGCATCCGAAAGGGCATTATTTACCCATCTTCCTCAAAATATCTCATGTAAAAACCCTCCCCTTTCCACCATGAAAAAATTTCAAGATTTTCCTCTCAAGAGCACAAAGAATTCAAGATTTCAAGTTCAAAAAACCCTCAAGAAATAATCTATTAAGGTATGTGGGGTTATAAAAAAAGGATACGTCTTTCATCCTTGTGCCTAAACCTAGTTTTAAAAGCTGAATTTTCATGGATTTCAATTTAGGGTTCATACCCAATTATCATTACTTGAAGTTTATGAAGTTACAAGTGATTTAACTGTTGAATTGCATGTCTACTTTCATATGTTTATGCGTTAGACTTGATTTCACATATTGAGAATTGAATTTCATTATGTCAACTATAATTGTTAAAGTATTTCAAGATTATTATTGTTGAGCATAAAGTTTGTTGTGATTTGACATAATTTTCAAGCATGGGTTATAAGCCCTAAGTTTAAGCCTTGATATTTCAAGAAAGATGATGTTTAAGCATTCTTTGATAGGCATGTATTCATATTTTAAGCAAGATTTGATCTTTTGATCCTCAGCTAAGATATGGAATCCATAGATTTAGTATTGATTATAATTTAAAACAAACAGATGCATAACTGGTTTCCATTATAAACACTTTTGCTATGTTAACGTGGATTTCCTATAGAATAAGCATATTGAGTTACTGTATTCACTCAATATGCACCCTTTACAAGTTTATATGAATATTAAGTTATTGTATTCACTTATGCATTCACCTCCACATACTTAGTACATTCTAGAAGTACTAATCCACATATATGTCTATGTGCTACATTGTATCATAATCATTAGGTGATGAGTTTTTTTGATTTGAGGGATCGAGTCAATCATAGTTCGAGTAGCATCTTGTTTTCTTTAGTCAGTCATATTGATTCGGGATAGCTGGGGTCATATCTCGGCTACCTATTGTCAATACTAGTAAAGACTTCATACACAGTTAGTAGAGTTGATGTATTTGATTTCAGTTTAGTTTGTATAACCAGAGTTGTAATCATTTAATAGTTTTCTTTTGAAGATATTCAGCTAAAGACTTTTATTTGGCTCATTTCTTCAAGATTTATGTATCTTATTCAGTTGCTCATGAGTTATGCCAGTACAAGGGTTATCTTGGGATCATTTATGGTCCTAAGCACCATGTGACATCTGGGGGTAGTCTCGGGGCACTACAAACTTGGTATTAGAGCACAAAGTTTAGGTGTCCTAGGGTATTTGTAAAGCTGTGTCTAGTAGAGTCTTGCAAAATGGTACACAGATTTGTGTACTTTTCTTCGAGAGGCTACAGAGCATTTAAGAAATGTTTCCCTTCTTCATGCTCTAGGTCGTGCTGTAAAGTTATTCTCTCAGAAACTTCTATCAATTTGTGAGTTACCCCATAATCCTTAATCTATGACTTATTCTTGAGATAATATGACTAGCAAGTTCCAATTCCTCCCAAGATGATGCTTTCAGATTTACTACCAGTAACTTCAGAAGTCACACAAGGGGATTGAGAGGAGCTTTCTAGTGTTTATAAGTTTCTCAAGTTGAAAGTTATTTCCTCATCCTTATGAGTTATTTATTTAATACAGAGTGAAATATGTGCTTATGAGAGAAGATAGTATAAACCTAGATTGTTAAATAATGTTTGCATTTGAGGGATATTACAACCTAGAGTGTTACAATTTATAAGTAGTACAACCTTATTATAGTGGAAAGTGTGGGTTTAGAAGTGTAGTGACAAGAAAGGTGGGAATAGTGATTGATCAAAAGTATATAGATAAATTTATGCATGCTATAGAGTTTGTGTTAAGGTGATATGTCCTTGTGTGTTAGCTGATGGGTACTCAATGGGGCAATTCTTTCCTGGTGAAAGGTAGAGAAAAAGTTATTAGTTAAGGTAAATTATTGTTTTCTTGAAGCAGGAAAGAATTTATTGATGGTATTCATTTTTTTAAGAAAGTATAGGTTATTAATGAAAGTATTTGGTGGTTGAGGTTTGTAAAGCTAGGGGTATAATTTAAATATATGGATGGATAAATACTAGATATGTATGGAATAGAGATATGCTTATGGACTGTAATTAGGTAGACCATACGATTATGATCAAATATCATTATTATTAGTGGACTAGTGTTTCTTGATGCTTTATTTTATATATTCCAAGTGTGAATAGTATGCGAGGTTGGGTAGTAAATCATGTTTAGCAGTAGATATTAATTTTGAATAGTAGATGATGATCATTAACATCAAAATAATGATTACCCGGTTAGTGATTCTAGTTATATAGAAGTGATCTAGTAGCCATGAACAGTGTATGCAAGAGTTAAAGTTTAATTATTCTTAATTAAGTATGATGTTGAGGTATGTACAAGGTGATATGGGGTTGCATTATTTTCTAAGGTTGTTCAGTATTGTATGTGGTTAGTAGTACCCTCGAGTTGCTAAGTAGAAGGGGGCTAGTTATATAGTATACGATGTTCTTAATATCTAAGTGAAGGTGTTATTGATACATAATGTTGAACCTTTTGGGATGATTTTGTTTCTCATGGTTTAGGTAAGGATATAATTTTACAGATGTGATATTAGTACGCTATGATGGAAGTAGTATGGTTCATTAAAGCTTTGGGGATATCCATGTTAAGTGTTAGATTCCAAGATTGAATATTTGAAGATTGAGCTAATAGAAATAAGAGTTGAAGCTCTAGATTGTATGCACTCCAGGTATGGTGATACTCATGAAGACTCTAAGTAAGTGTTCAAGTATTCTCTGATGACTATTGGACCTATAGAAAAATAGAGCTGAATCTCAGAATAAAGTATTAGCTGTGGGGTTTAAACTTTTAGGTGTAGTCTTTTGGGTTAAGTTTATTATTTATATGTATTGTTATATCCCAAACTCTAAGGTACAATGATTACTCTAGTTTAGCGTTTAGTAAAGAGTTCCACAGACTTAGAATGATAGCTTAAATCTAAGGGGGAGATGTTTGAACAAAGAACGAAATCAAGTTTTGAGAATTAAATTATGATATATGTCAATAAGAGTTGTGATAAGATAGTGATCACTTCTAACTCAAGAGTGCTCCTTGGATTTCATTCATTATCACACCTAATTCATGTCTTGTATGATAGATCCATGCCAAAGGCCAATGCTTATACACTTCATACGTATTCAAGTTCTTTCTCAACTTTAAGTAAGTAAGTAACATCTTTACTCTGTGATTAGAGTCATTCCTCATATATATATAAACTCCAGTCTTATGCTGAATAGCTTATGATAAGTATGAACTAATGTTTCAGAGTATAATTAGTTCTCAGAACTAGTGAAATCCGCATTATATAATGTATGTCCTCAGTTTAGATCTCTTTAACGAATCCATTCCTTTGACATTTTATCCCTTAGGCCTCGTTTAAGAGTCAAAGTTATATATAGTATTCTTTTGTGCTTCAGGTCCTTATGCATTATCCCTTTAGTGACCTCTTCTTATGTTAAGATAGTGGTGATGATAATGGATAAGCAATGGTTTTAGTTGAGAGAGAGTTGATGACCCTCATTAAGAAAGATTATATATGCTTTTCTATCTAAGGCTAAAGAATGAAGGAATATTAAGGTAAATCTTTGGTATATGTCATAGTTAGTTGAGAATTTTGGGTATGTCATCTTAAGGATAGTGCAAAAATGTTATTGATAGAGGCTTAGAGAATATGAGAAATATGCCTTTATGGATATTTTCCATGAAGTTTAGATGTGGTTATAATGATAGGCTTGAATGTCATGTTGGGATGTAAGTGGAGGAATACAATATGTGCTAGTGAATCCTAAAAAAGAGTTTAGAGTTAGTCATCGAAGTGATAAGGCATATTATGCTTAGGGTGAGAGATCTGGAAGAGACATAGAATATTGAATCATGTGGTTTAGACTAGTATTATGGGGTAGCATGTTATGTCTTGTGATTTTGAGTTAGTCTTGATCATAGTAAGAGAATTTAGTTTAGTTTAGACTTTAGTAGATGGATTTATCAATTCCCATGTGAAGATTTTAAGTTAAATCAAATGAGTATGATATTTAAGTGTAATAGTATAGTTGAGGGAGTATTTGAGAAGTGTTGCTAATCTAGAAAGTAAGAAGTTGCATGGCCTAAGTCCTAGTAATTCTATCCTAGCTTATGATTTATATGTCTATGTTCCATACTATAGATTTGTATCAATGTTATGATTCCTTAGTTAGGTGTCTTGTTCAGATCATGCCTATGATCCATTGCTCTCTAATGTTAATATAATTTCTTAGAAAAAGTGTTAAATAAATACTCCAGTCGAGTATAAGCTATATGTAAGATTCAGTCAGTATAGCCTGCGATCCAGTTTGGCAATCAAGTAGATAATCTCCTATTGATTTCATACTTCCCATTTAGTCTTAGTACCTAAAGTTTCACTAGTAAGGCCATTCCATGAGGTAAGATGTTTGCATTCATGCAAATTACAAATTCAGCTTAATTCATGCATCAAGCATCAGCTTTGGATTTAGATATAAAGTCATGAGTGTCCCATGCATCATCTTAGTATTTCCTTAGTATTTCAGCTAAGTCAGTATCATTCGGGGGGTGAACTATCACAAGGGGGAGATGTTTTAATACCCCGAGTTTTCCTATCCTGAACCTCTCAAATTTTCTTCATAAAACCATATCCATCCTAAAGCAATGGTCACTCATAAGTTGACTCTCTCGTTTCAATGTCAGCCTTATAACCAATCTCATGTCATTATATGTATTCACGAAATTAGTTCAGTCAGGATATTCAGTTCATGTATTATGTTTTTGACTCAATTAGGCAATCATGTTCCAAGTCATTCATGTTTAGTATATGATTTCAGTTAACTTAGTACAGTACTCTCATTCTAACCAGTCTCATTAGAGGATGAATGATCCCAAGGGGGAGATAATATAACACCCTGCATTTTTAGGCTAGACTTTGAAGTATCATTCTTATGAGTGTAAACTCTAATCCCATGAATTTATTTTGAATATAGGTGTCATGATCATATCCTAGTGTGTGAAGTGCTCTCGAAGAGAAAAAATATTCATAGGAATCACTTAGAGAAAAGTCAAACTAAGGGCCTTTGATTTGTCCATGTTTGGTATTCGATTCTACAAGGGTCTACTTTGACCATGTATAAACTATATATGTATATATATATATATATATATATATATATAATTTTACGTCTCAAGACCCACCAAATTGTAGATAATTGAGTCTTCTTTCCAATGGTACCAATTTCGCCTTAATCCGATACCCGAGAGAAAAGTTACTGCTATTTTTGTGAGAGACAGTGAGGGTACAAGATAAGCCCGCGTCGCCTGGGTCATTACACCAGGATAGAAGGGGAGCCATGGGATGTACTCCCACGAAATAATAGGGGTCCCACCAGTTCCATTCCCATGTTGTTCTTAAATTCCTAGGGGTCAAGGGGCACTTTGGTCCTGTACACTCAACCACAAACGTTCAAGGGACTATTTATAGCATCTAAAAGGGCATTATTTTTTAATCTTCCTCAAAATATTTCATGTAAAAACTCTCCCCCTTCCACCATGAACAAAGTTCAAGCTTTTTCTCTCAAGAGCATATAGAATTCAAGATTTCAAGTTCAATAAACCCTCAAGAAATCATCTATAGAGGTATGTGAGATTATGAACAAGGATACTTTTTCATCCTTGTGCCCAAAACTAGTTTTAAAAGTTAAATTTACATAAATTTCAATTTAGGGTTCATACCCAATTATTATAACTTGAAGTTTATGAAGTTATGAGAGACTTAAGTGTTGAATTTTATATCTACATTCACATGTTTATACGTGAGACTTGATTTCACATATTGAGAATTGAATTTAATTATCTTGACTGGAATTGTTAAAGTATTTCACGATTATTATTGCTAAGCATTATGTTTGTTGTGATGTGACATGATTTTCAAGCATGGGTTATAAACCCTAAGTTTAAGCCTTGATATTTTAAGAAATATAATATTTAAGCATTCTTTGATAAGTATGTATTCATATTTTAAGAAAGATTTGATCTTTTGATCTTCAGTTAAGATATGGAATCCACATATTCGATTTTGATTATAGTTTAAATAAACAAATGCATAACTGGTTTCCACTATAAACCCTTTTGCTATTTTAAGGTGGATTTCCTATAGAATGAGCATATAAGTAAGGAAATAGTATTTAGCACCGAGTTGGGTATGTGTCTCAGTTTCCATGCCCCAGAACTATGATCCAACGTAAGTTCAGATTATTCCCCATTTATATGGATACTAATGCTGATGTGATCATTTAGCTTCGGTCCTACTCCTTAGAAAGTGTTTTATAGCTGTCCCCAATATGAGATTTTCCCCACAGGGTAACCAGAAAGTGGAATCAATGCTAGCTCACATGGTTATGATGGTTAGAAGAACCTCCCTAATAAAAAAGAATGACAGAAAAGCTTTTAGACAAAACTCCTTAAATCCTAAGATAGAATTATAGAATAGATTTTAGAACTAAGTTTTATGGCTCACAAAGTTATTATTATGCTTCATTACTCATGTTTATGTTTTGTAGGTTTGTTTTACTCAAGCCAGGGTGTACCATTTATACTCAACATCATTCTTTACAAGTTTATTTGAATATTGAGTTATTGTATTCACTAATGCATTCACCCCACATACTTAGTATATTCCAAAAGTACTGATACACATATTTGTCTATGTTCTTCATTTTTTCATAATAAAGGTACACGTTGTATTGTGCACATCATAATCAGACAGTTTACAGCTTCTAGTCAGTAGGTGATGAGTCACATTGATTCAAGGGCTCGAGCCAATCATAGTTTGAGTAGCATCTTGTTTTCTTTATTCAGTTGTATTGATATGGGATAGCGGGGGATCATGTCTCAACTATCTAATGTCAATACTAGTAGAGGATTCATAGAAAGTTACTAGAGTTGATGGATTTGATTTTAGTTTTGTTTGTATAACCAGAGTTTTAATTATTTTAATAATTTTCTTTTGAAGATGTTCTGCTAAAGACTTTTCTTCAAGATTTATGTATCTTATTTAGTTTGTCATGAGTTATGCCATTACAAAGGTTAGCTTGGGCTCACTTGTGGTCTGAATTATTGTGTGACATTTAGGGGGTAGTCTCAGGGCATTACATATCATCTGATGAAAGAGCCTAGTCTATAGGGAAAGTTGCGAGTCATGGTCTGGTTTAACAGGGAGGATAGGCATGATGGTCTTCCCCATAGAGAGATAGAACTACGGGACTCTTCCCTAAGCCTCAGGTGGATCATGTTGAAGTTATGGGCCTTCTCCGATTCTATGAAGTTCTTTGTCCCTAGTTTTTATAATACCCCAAATTTTCTTCCTACCTAATTTCGTCCCAAAAATTCCTAGTATTACCTTCTAATGTGAATGATGGTTACTCCATAATGAATTTTCAAGATTTTCAATTTTGTCATGTGGAAAATTCAATAAGATTTCCATCGATATAAAATTCGCCTAAGTCCGACACCCAGGTGAAGAGTTATAGCCTTTTTAGTGAGACAGTATATCACCTGAGCCTCCAGAGCATCGCAGAGATAGTTCAAATGGCAATTGTCAATTTTCAGTGTTGCTCCGTGATAGTGGTGCATCGCGCCAAACTTTCAGGTTACAGACAAGGTGGCAATGCGATAGCTCCACGTCGCGCCCCCGTGCAATTTCCCATTTGTCACTTTCAAATGACTTGGAGCGATAGTGGCGCATTGCGCCAAGGATTAAAATCGAGAAATTTTCTCATAAATTAAAGATGTGTCCTAGGGTTAAAAGGGTCAATTTTCACACCCTATATAAGGCTTATAACATGAGATTTGGCCATAGTTCAGCAACTTATACTCAATTACACTCAAAAACTCTTAAGAACAGGCCCTAGGGTTGTCATAGAAGGTTAAATTCCAAGGGAATTCATAGTCAAATTTCAAGAATCTCTCCGTCAATCTTCACGAAATAACAAACTAAGGTATGCATAGTGTTCATCCACGGATCCCTTTCATTCGTAGAGTCCAAGAATCATGTTTTAAATAACCTATTGTGATTTGCTTCTTGTGATTTGATCATGTTTATGTTGATAGTTATTATTTATTTTTCAAGATGGTGTCTTGATGACTTTCCATGAAGTATGTTAGTTTGTTGATTGAAAACCTATGAGTTTGTGTAGTTTTATATTCCTAAATTAATGATTTCACCTATGCTATAAAGTGTGCATGTAAGGTGTTTGATAAAGTTCCTAGAATGATAGAATCATGTTCCTTACGACTCAATAGTATCTAAATGACAAGTTCATGCTAACCCTTATGATGCAACACAAATTTCATGCTCTTGTTGTGTATTGACTGTTGTGTTATACAACGTTCATGATATTGAAATCATGCAAGTATGTATATGTTATATACATTTCCTTCCATGATCAAGACTATGATAACCATGTGATGCACGAAATTCCTTATTTATGGAATTATTAATTATGAACTCTATTCCTATGATCAAGAAGTATTATGGATTGTTGGTGTTGGTCATGTATTTAGAAATGTCACGCCTTGTCAGTTTCCTTCTATCGAGTCCTGGGTGTACTTGTACCCAAAAAATATAGTTGTGTGCCTAGAGCCATGTAATGTTTTCACGATAATCTCAGTCAAGCCACGTTTCATAGAAGTCAATCAGTCATGTGACTCAGGAAATCTCATGAAATCAGTACTCAGTAAGATCAGTAATCTCATAAACTCAGTCAATTATCAGATATCAATAGTATTCCATCAGTCGATGGAATTTAGTAAACTCAGTCCGTGTATAGTCAGTCAATCATGTTCATTCTCTTCAGATGGGAGTAGAAATTAGCAACGAGTGAACCCAAGGGTGGGAACACACAATGTCAGATGAGGGTGTGATTCTTAGTAGTCATCCTTGTGTTCCAGAACTATGTAGCCTACATAGGTTGAGACATCAACACTATCAAATGCGGGTTGATGAGGTGGATAAGCACTGTCAGATGAGGGCCCCACCATTCTCTTTTGGGGACACTGTCAAATGAGGGTACCCACAGTTATTATTACTAATGGTGCGGTATTGACACCCTTCCAATCATCGCATAGATTGGACCCTAGTTCAGCTGTTCTAGCGCATTTGAGGCATGTCGGTTAAATAACTATTTCCACAGTTTCAGTATTAGTCTCAGTAAAAGAACTCAGATAGTTCTTCATATTTTAGGACTGTCAGATAAAGTCAACTCAATCACAGTATAGAACTCAGATATTTCCATTAGATTTGGGACTATCAGACACAGACACTCATGTTATCAATTATTTCAGTTATCGATAATCCAGTATCAGTCATCCTAGATATCTTTAAATTCATGTCATCAACATATAGATTTAGTTATCATATTCTCATGATCTCAGTTACTATGTATTCATGTGCACACTCTCATGATCGTATTAGTCAGTCAGTTATTATCATTCATGCATATAAGCCCCATGTATTCAGCCTACCTTACACGGATACTCAGTATATTCTTTTGTACTGATGCATTTGTGCTATGGTGTTTTCTTTTTATGTTACACCATAGGTTCAGAGACACGACTCCCAGATCAGTAGCAGTAGTAAAATTCTAGGGTTCAGAGGTTTAGCAGTGAGTCATCATTCTTCAAGGACGTGATCTTATTTTATTATGTCATTTCAGTTTTTAGTTGACAGAGTTAGTTGGAGACATTCCCATCAACTCCTTACTTAGACAGTTAGAGGCTTTCAGACGACTACAGTATTTTTCATGTTTTTAAGACTTTAGTATTTCAATTTTGTTTTGGTATCGAGATACCAATCTATGTCAAACGTTATTGTTATTATTTAGTTATGTTTAGTATTGAACCTTACAACCTCTCAGTGCATGTTTACACATTTCCATGTCATATTATGCAGTGTATACGTACAGATATCAGTCATAGGTTATCTTGTGGTCCTTCGGGGTCAATAAAGTCCTAGGAAGTCTGAAAGCCACATCTAGTAGGTCTTGTACATGGATGTGTTGCGCACCACATTTATGTGCAAGAGGCTATGAGATATTTTAAGAAATAGTTTCCCTTTTTTCATTATTCATGTCATGCCTGTGAGCATAATCACAAGTCAATCTCTCAGTCTAATCCATTTCTCCTCTTGATTTCAGAACATGCCTCCAAATAGAAGAAACCAGTCAGCTTCTCAGCCCGAAGATCCCTTGGGTGAACATATTTCTCATGCGCAATTCAGAACTGCATTTACCACTCTTGCTCAGTTAGTAGCTGCCCATAATAAGTGTCCAATAATTATTTCAGCCAACTCAGTGGCCAACTAAGCCGCAGCTATGATTCGAGACTTCACCCGAATGAATTCTCCAATGTTCCTCGGGTCTAAGGTAGATAAAAACCCTCAAGAATTCATTGATCAGGTCCAAAAGGTGACAAATATTATAGGAATGACTACTATTGAGACTGCTGAGTTAGCGGTATACCAGTTACAAGATGTGGCTCATACTTGGTACAAGCAGTGAAAGTTCGAAAGGGTAGATAGTATAGGTCCTATAGAGTGGGAGGAGTTTATCACAGCTTTCTTAGTCAGATTATTTCCCTAGGATCAAAGGGAGGTGAAGCTTCTAGTGTTCATCAACCTCAGGCAGGTCAATATGACAGTGAAAGAGTATTCTCTCAGATTTACTCAATTAGCCAGATATGCCCCTATGTTGTTGCAAACAGCAGAGCTAAGATGAGAAACTTTACTTTAGGGGTAAATGATAGCATGGTTAACGAGTGTAGATCAGTCATGCTAAATAGTGGTATAAATTTAGCTAGACTCATGACTCATGCTCAGCAGATAGAGGAGCAGAAAATTAAGCCGAGGGAAAAGTAGAATAAGAAAGCTAGGATAGGTAGATTTAATTTTAGACAACCTAAATTAGAAGGAGGAAAAAATTCCAAGTTTCATCCTAAGTCATCAGTTCCAGCTCCTTCTATAGCCAGTGCTCCATTTTCTAAGTTCAGAGAGAGTAAGAAAGATAAGAGCGCTAGGCTCTAAGTCTCAGGGCAGTATTAGCAATACCCGAACTAATACCCTATGTCATACTTGTAGTAAGAACCACAAGGGTGCTTGCAGAGCTTCTAGCAATGTCTATTTTGATTGTGGAAAGCCAGTCGATAGTTTCAGAGACTGTCCCTAGTCGGGTTATTAGGGTCAGCAGAACCGTTCCACAACTAAGTTCGGTCGCTCGAACTAGCAGGGTGCCACTTCTAGTGCTACTCGTGGGCAACACCCAAATTGTATCAATGCTCTTCAGACCCGATAGGATCAAGAAAATTATAACACCCCGTATTCAAGTAAGTGTATTGGTCTTATTTATATGGAATTAATTTTTTATGTTATTTATACCGGAATTTGCCCGTCGATGGTTCCATGCGAAAGTTATTGAATAAGCTTTCCAACGATATAAAGATTTCCAAAAACGGATAGGTTTTGGATATAATCGAGCACGTTTGAAACTATAAAATGGTGGCAGGGATATTTGGGAATAGTAAATGTGCAGGAAAGTTTCCTGCACACAAACTACTAAGGCCAGCCAAATTTTTGGGTCAACTTCGAACGATCATAACTCCATTAATTTAATGAACTGGGAGAACTACAACCTATGAAAAGAAAGATCTTTGAGTGTTATTTCCAATGCAATTGGTTTCATCCAAATCCAACGTATGAGTAAGCATTTATACTCGGTTTACTTCAGCCTATCAAGATAGATTTTTAGGGTCAACTTCAAATGACTATAACTCCTTGTACAAGGCGAAATGGGTGGCCTACTTTATATGAAATGAAAGCCCTTTGAATTATCCTACAAACGATACAAATTTCACCCAAATCCGATATCGTAGCAAAGAGTTATGGTCGATCTACTTTAGCTTATCAAAACAGTCCACCAAAGGACAGATTTGACATTATTTAAATTTTAAAGGCATTTTGGTCATTTCCTATATATTATGGACGGCAATATGTGTATATACACATATATATGAGTTCAAAAACTCATTTTCATCATCAATCCTTGAGGAAGAACAAACCCTAGCAAAATTTGACCTTTAAATTACTTTTGATTCAACCGTAGAAATTCCAAAGTAATCTGATGATTGCGTTTGCCATCTCGAGAGCTTCAAATGACACCTATTATTTGTGCAAACAGGGTTGCATAATCAAGTGGTGAATTCTAAGGTATGAATATTGTTTGCCTTTATTCTTTTCCATATGTATATGTGTGATAGAGGATTATATGTATTGGTTGTTATTGAAAGGTGATGGAAATAGGGTTATGGACTATTTTACATGGTTTGGTTGTATTGAATTGTGGATGGTGGATATGATAAGTGAGTTATGGAAGGTGGATATGGTAATTGAGTTATGGAAGGTGGATATGGTGATATACTATTGAATTGATGATTATTTATATTTATGGCTCAATTTGGTTTAATGGATTGGTTGGAAGGATAAATGAATCCAAACTTGATATTGGAGGATGTTGTATGAATATGTATGGAATGTGAATGTAATTGGAGTACAAGAGGTTTAAAGTGACACCCTTTATAGTGTAATTAAGGCTTACTACTTAACCACTAGTTTGGTGAATTCAAACAATTGAATTATGACGTTTGGTTGCAAATACTAGATTGTTATATATGTTCATTGTAGATAAGTAATCCAAAAAGACGGGAAGTCCATTTGGGACTAGTATTGATGGTTGACAGTCAGGTATGTAAAGAATACTATATACCATATCTTTGGCATGAAAGTGAACAATTGTTCTATTAAGAAAGTTTCCAAAGTTATTCAGTAACATATGATCCATAATGGTTTTGTATGATGTCCTACATTACCAATGAACTTGTTTCGACCCTAGAAGATGTCAAGACATTCCAATACTTACTTATTTTCCAAATCTCACATGTTTATTGCACTAATGAATATCAGAAGGTATCCGGTTACTCAATCAAGATCCATGTGCTATTAATGACTCCAAAACGTCTCATTGATATACCAATAAGTTCCTACTTCATTGCTATGGAATTGATGGCTCCAAAACACTTCATTGATGTGCCAATGAGTTCTCACTTCATTTTTATTGCATTGATGGTATATTTATATGTCTTTTATTGATGTATAATTGTTTCAAAGTATCAAAATTGTGGTGGTGACCGAAATAACAATCTCAAAGATTAATTGAACTAAGTAATGAATTTTCTCTCTTATCGGGTGGTATCCCAGGGGCATAAGCCTATCATGGGTCGATCCCTATTTATGTGTTTATGGGTGGTATCCTAGGGGCACAAGCCTATCATGGGTCGATTCCAGTTGATATGTACTGGAGACAGCCTAATGGTCACAGTACAGTACAGTAATGATTACAAAGATGATAAGAATGAAGGTAAAGTGATTGAATAAATACAATGTATAGATTGTCACAAGTTCTAGTAATTGTGGTTCACTCCTATTATGATTTATTCACCTATTTTTGATTTCAATTAGGCTCCTATATCATATATGATTATCTACAGCTTTACATACTCAGTAAATATTTCATACTGATGTCCCCAATGGGGGACCTGCATTTCATGCTACAGGCACAGGTACCTCAGCTTATACACTGTACAAGTAGGAGCCAGGATATCCAGTAGATTTTGGTGAGCTCCAGTTTGCTTTGGGCTTTCCATGTCATATCTAGTCACTTTTGGTATTGTATAGAAGTTAGTTATATGGTCGTGTGTGTCTCGACCTTAGTTAAACTATGTGAATTATCTAGAGTCTTTGTATACCTAATGTACAATGACAGTGGTGTTTTGTTAATAGACGTGATGGATCCAACTGCCAACTATTGTATATACGTATATATATGTGCCCGAGCTTATACAGGTGATTATTTCCTTTTATATGGGACATGATGCTGTCCGAATTTTGGGTTGTCATAGAGGTATGCATGGGAAGTATAAGGTTATGATCTGGTTTTCCCGAGCCTCTTCAGTTACGGGTGCCAGTCCGCCCCAATAGGATTTGAGGCATGAGAATAGTGGTATCAGAGAAGTTTGTCCTAGTGAGTCTACAAAGCCGTGTCTACGTAGAATCATGTTTATCGGTGTGTTGTGCATTGCATATATAAACAGGAGGCTATGGACATTTAGGAATTATTTCTTTTCTTCATGTCTTAGATCGTGCGATAGAGCCTATATTGTATATGAAGTCATAGTTGACCACTGAATCCATTTGTTTCTCTTATTATAGTAATGATGCCGGTTACCCAAAGCAAGAATACTGGTAAGCAAGTTGATGTGGCTACCGGAGAGGGGAATAGTAAGTTATCCACTATACCAGCAAATCAAAGTGATGATCTAGCTGAGCATGCATCAGAAACTTCTTTCATTCCAAAAGAAATAAGGGGGAGGAGAACTATATACCCAGAGCCACCTATTAATGTTGTTGATCAAGATCTTAGAAATGAAGTGCAACTTTTGACTCGTATAGTTACTGGTCAAGCTCAAGGGCAAGTCATTCCTACCTCGGGTCCTATTGGTACAGATATGGCGACTAGCCTTCGAACACAAGATTTTCTTAAGATGGATCCTCCCACTTTTACTGGATTAGATCTTAGCGAGGACCCACAGGACTTTATTGATCAAATTCAAAGGTCCTTAGATATTATGCATGCAACGGGTAGCGAAACAGTGGAGTTAGTGGTGTATAGATTTAAAGGGGAGGCTATATATTGGTACGAGGACTGGACACGATCTAGGGGTATTGATGCACCCCCAGCTACTTGGAAAGAGTTCAAAGAGGCATTTCTTTATCATTATCTTCCATTCGAGATTCGTCAGGCCCCTGTAGATCAGTTTTTAAATCTTTGTTAGGGGAATATGAGCGTGAGGGAGTACAATATCCGATTTAATTCCTTGTCGAGATATACTCCTAATGTTGTAGCTACTATAGATGATAGAGTTCATCAATATATGGATAGGATGGATCCATATCTAGTTAGAGATTGTAATATTGCCGCGTTGAACAAAGATATAGACATATCGAGGATCCAAGCTTTTGAACAGTAAATAGAAGATTAGAGGAAGAGGAGAAGAACACAGGAATTAGAAAGAGGATATTCTAAGAGGGCCAGATCTATAGGGCAATTCATGACATCCCAAGGAGGGTTCAGACCACAGTTTTTTGCTAGACCACCTAGGCCATTATCTTCTTATTCTGCAGCTAGTGCCCTACCACAGTTCTAAGGGTCCAGAGAAAATCAATTTGGGCACAAAAGTGAGAGTCAGAGTTCGTGGACAGTGGGGTACCAAAGGTAAGGGAATATGAGCCAATCGAGACCTCATCGAGAGCCATGCAATAAATGTGGAAGGTACCATTTGGGAGCATGTCGACTGGGGACCAATGTTTGCTTTTAGTGTGATATGTCAGGGCGTATGATGAGAGAATGCCCACGAAGGAGCATAGGGGGTATGGCATGACCTACGAGGTTATTTGTTGCATCATCTTCATCGATGCCTTATTCACGAAAGGTTTCACAACAAATGGGTCATGTTAGAGGTAATAGAGGTGGCACGAGTTCTAGCGAGGCTCAAAATTGTACGTATGCTCTAGCGGATCGACAGAATTTAGAAGCTTCCCCAGATGTGGCTACAGGTACGTTGTCTATCTTTTTATTCGATGTATATGCCTTAATTGATCCTGGTTCTACATTATCTTATGTTACTCCATTGGTTGCTAGAAAGTTCAAAAGAATACCCGAACTGTTAGTTAAGCCATTTAAAGTGTCCATATCGGTTGGGGAATCTATTGTAGCTAGAAGGGTTTACCGAAACTGCATAGTAACTATTTGTGGTCGTGATACGATAGCTGAGCTTGTGGAGTTAGAAATGATAGATTTTGATGTTATAATGGGTATGGACTGGTTGGCGTCTTGTTATGCCATAATTGATTGTTGCATGAAAAAGTTATGTTTCCATTTTCCAAATGAACTAGTCCTTGAATGGAAAGGTGAAATTGGCGTTCCAAGAGGTAGATTTATTTCTTATTTTAAGGCAAGAAGAATAATTTCCAAGGGAACATATATCATTTAGTTAGAGTAAGGGATACAGAAGCAGAGACACCAACTCTTCACGCTGTTCTAGTGGTAAATGAATATTCTAATGTATTTCCTGAAGATCTTCTAGGTTTGCCTCCTGAACTAGAAGTAGAATTTAGTATTGATGTAATACCAGGCACCCAACCAATCTCCATTCCTCTATATAGAATGGCCCCAGCAGAATTACGAGAATTGAAAGAGAAATTGAAAGATTTGCTAGAGAAGGGATTTATAATGCCTAGTATATCCCCCTGGGGAGCACCAGTGTTATTTGTGCACAAAAAGGATGTCTCGCTGAGGATATGCATTGATTACCAACAATTTAATAAGGTGAATATTAAGAATAAATATCCTCTCCCAAGAATTGATGATTTATTTGATCAGTTACAGGGTGCCAAGTGCTTTTCTAAGATTGATTTGAGGTCAGGTTACCACCAAGTGAGGGTCAAAGAGAAGGATATACCCAAGACAGCTTTTCAAACACGGTATGGTCATTATGAGTTTCTAGTTATGTCATTTGGACTAACAAATTCACCCACAACTTTTTTGGATTTGATGAATAGGGTGTTTAAGCCATTCCTGGATGTATTTGTGATAGTTTATATAGATGATATTCTAGTTTATTCTAGATCAGAAGAGGACCATGCCAATAACTTATGATAGGCATTGCAGACTCTTTGTGATTGTAAGCTTTATACAAAGTTCTCTAAATGTGAGTTATTGTTAAAGTCGGTGGCATTTTTGGGTCATATTGTATCTAGTGAAGTGATAAAGGTTGATGCTCAAAAGATAGAAGCTATGAAGAACTGGTAAAGTCCTACAACGCCTACGGAGATTCATAGTTTTCTCGGGTTTGCCAATTATTATAGAAGGTTTGTTAAAGGCTTTTCTTCCATTTCAGCACCATTAACCAAGCTAACCCATAAAGCATCCAAATTCCAGTGGAATGATGCCTGTGAGAAGAGTTATCAAGATTTAAAGAACAAGTTGATTTCTACACCCGTGTTGGTACTTCCAGAAGGCACCGAAGGGTATACAGTGTATTGTAATGCTTCCATAATTGGCTTAAGATGGGTATTGATGCAATATGGTAAGGTAACAGCATATGCTTCTAGACAATTGCGGCCACATGAGAAAAATTATCCTACACATGATTTTGAGCTGACAACAATTATTTTTGCTTTAAAGATATGGCACCACTACTTATCTAGGGTTCATATTTATATATATACCGACCATAAGAGCTTGCAATATATTTTTAATCAGAAGGATCTAAATTAAGGCAGCAGAGACGGCTTGAACTATTAAAGGACTACGTTGTTGATATCTTGTACCATCCAGGGAAAGCAAATGTGGTAGCTGATGCATTAAGTCATAAGGATATGATATCACCTATAGAAAGGCATGGGATGATTAAAGATCTTCACCAGTTAGCTAGTTTGGGAGTTTGCCTTCTGGAAACTCCGGATAAAGAGCTTATCGTACATAATGCCATGGAATCTTCATTAGTAGCTGAAGTGAAAGAGAAGCAATATGCATATCCTATTTTATTACAGCTTAAGGAGAATGTTTAGAGTGGTGGGACAAGGCATTTGAGCTTATGCAAGAAGGAGTACTTCAGTGCCAAAACCGATTGTGTGTGCCGGATGTAGACGGGCTAAGAAAAAAGATTATGACAGAGGCACATTGTTCAAGGTTTTCCATTCATCCAGTATCAACCAAAATGTATCAAGATTTGAAAGATATGTATTGGTGGAATGACATGAAGAAGAGCATTGCAGAATTTGTAGCTGAATGTCCAAATAGTCAAAGAGTTAAAGTTGAGCACCAAAAAATTGGAGGTTATATGCAATGAATTAATCTTCCAAGCTAGAAGTGGGACATGATCAACATGGATTTCATTATTTGTTTGCCTCATACATCCTAGAAGTTTGACTCTATATGGGTGATTGTTGATACGCTTACCAAATCCACACATTTCCTACCAGTTAGGACCACTTACACAGCTGAAGAGTAAGCGAAGCTGTACATTAAAGAGATAGTCTGATTACATGGAGTGCCAATCTCTATTATATCAGATCAAGGAAGCTAATTTACTGCAAACTTTTGGAAGTCTTTTTAGAGGTGTTTGGGAACACAAGTGAAGTTGAGTACAACTTTTTAGCCTTATACAAATAGACAAGCAGAACGTACTATCCAAACACTTGAAGATATGCTACGAGCTTGTGTAATAGATTGTAAGGGCAACTGGGATGATCATTTACCTCTTATTGAGTTTGCCTACAATAGTAGCTATCATTCAAGTATCAAAATGGCACCATATGAAGCTTTATATAGAAGGAAGTGTAGACCACCAATAGGATGGTTCGAAGTGGGTGAAGCTCTTTTGTTCGGACCATATCTTGTTTATCAAGCCATAGAGAAGGTTAAAGTAATTCAGCAATGACTGAAAATAGCCCAAAGTCAATAAAAGTCATATGCAAATAGTAGAAAGAGAGGGATAGAGTTTTCTATAGGTGATTGGGTATGTTCGAAGGTATCACCAATGAAAGGGGTAATGAGATTTGGCAAGAAAGGGAAGTTGAGTCCACGTTATATAGGCCCGTGTAAGATCACTCGAAGGTTTGGACAGGTTGCATATGAATTAGAGCTACCCAAGAGCTCTCATCAGTACATCCGGTATTTCATGTGTCAATGCTTCAAAAGTGCATCGGAGATCCATCACATATCACTTCTACTGAGGATGTGAAAGTTGCGGAAGATCTTACCTATGAGGAAGTACCTATTGCTACTCTAAATTGCCAAGTTAAGAAGATGAGAAATAAAGAGATAGCATCTGTGAAAGTACATTGGAGAAATTGTCAAAGGGAAGAGATTACATGGGAAGCTGAGGAAGAAATGAAATATAAGTACCCTCATTTGTTTAAAGATGAAGAGAAAGTTCAAGAAACGGAGTTAGAACATTAACAAGTAAGTTTTTTTTATATATGCATAGTATTTATGTGATGATATAAATATTAATGATGAACTTGAACTTGTTTTGGTTTAATAACTACGCTAACATTCGAGGACTAATGTCCTAAAGGGGGGAAGGATGTAAAACCCCGTATTCAAGTACGTGCATTGGTCTTATTTATATGGAATTAATTTTTTATGTTATTTATACTGGAATTTGCCCGTCGATGGTTCCATGCGAAGGTTATTGAATAAGCTTTTCAACAATATAAATATTTCCAAAAACAGATAGGTTTTGGATATAATCGAGCACGTTCGAAACTATAAAACGGTGGAAGGGATATTTGGGTATAGTAAATGTTCAGGAAAATTTCCTGCACACAAACTACTGAGGCCAACCAAATTTTTGGGTCAACTTTGAACGATCATAAATCCCTTAATATAATGAACTGGGAGATCTGTGACCTTTGAAAGGAAATATCTTTGAGTCTTCCTTCCAATGCAATTTGTTTCATCCAAATTCAACGTCTGATTAAGGATTTATACTCGTTTTACTTAAGCCTATCAAAATAAATTTTTAGGGTCAACTTCAAATCACCATAACTCCTTGTACAAGACGAACTGGGTGGCCTACTTTATATGAAATAGAAGCCCTTTGAATTATCCTTCCAACGATACCAATTTTACCCAAATCTTATATAGGAAAAAAGAGTTATGGTCGATCTACTTTAGCTTATCAAAACAGTCCGCCAAAGGACAGATTTGACATTATTTTAATTTTAAAGGCATTTTTGTCATTTCTTATTATATTATGGACGGAAGTATGTGTATATATACATGTATATAAGTTCAAAAACTCATTTTCATCATCAATCATTGAGGAAGAACAAACCCTAGCCAAATTTGACATTTAAATTACTTTTGATTCAACCGTAGAAATTCTAAAGTAATTCGATAACTATGTTTGTTATCTCGAGAGCTTCAAACGGCACCAATTATTTGTGCAAATAGGGTGGAAGAATCCGTTGGGTCTTCTAATATCAATAGGTTGATTGTTTCGCTCCTGTATCTTCCCAAAGGAAAAAAGATCTCTGTTTGCATAATTAAGAGGTGAATTCTAAGGTATGAATATTGTTTGCCTTTGTTCCTTTCCATATGTATATGTGTGATAGAGGATTATATGTATTGGTTGTTATTGAAAGGTGATGGAAATAGGGTTATGGACTATTTTGCATGGTTTGGTTGTATTGAATTGTGGAAGGTGGATATGGTAATTGAGTTATGGAAGGTGGATATGGTAATTGAGTTATGGAAGGTGGATATGGTGATATACTATTGAATTGATGATTATTTATATCTATGGCTCAATTTGGTTTAGTGGATTGGTTGGAAGGATAAATAAATCCAAACTTGATATTGGAGGATGTTGTATGAATATTCATGGAATGTGAATGTAATTGGAGTATAAGAGGGTTAAAGTGACACCCTTTATGATGTAATTAAGGCTTACTACTTAACTACTAGTTTGGTGAAATCAAATAATTGAATTGTGATGTTTGGTTGCTAATACTAGATTGCTATATATGTTCATTGTAGATAAGTAATCTGAAAAGATGGAAAGTCCATTTGGGACTAGTATTGAAGGTTGACAGTCAGGTATGTAAAGCATACTCTATACCATATCTTTGGCATGAAAGTGAACAATTGTTCTATTAAGAAAGTTTCCAAAGTTATTCAGTAACATGTGATCCATAATGGTTTTGTATGATGTCCTACGCTACCAATGAACTTGTTTCCACCCTACAAGATGTTAAGACATTCCAATACTTACTTGTTTTCCAAATCTTACATATTTATTGCACTAATGAATGTCAAAAGGTATCCGGTTACTCAAACAAGATCCATGTGCTATTAATGACTCCAAAACATTTCATAATAAGTTCCTACTTCATTGTTATGGCATTGATAACTCCAAAATAATTCATTGATGTTCCAATGAGTTCTTACTTCATTGTTATTGCATTGATGGTATATTTATCTGTCTCTTATTGATGTATAATTGTTTCAAAGTATCAAAAATGCGGTGGCGACCAAAATAACAATCTCAAAGATTAATTGAACTAAGTGATGGAAGTTCTCTCTTATCCGGTGGTATCCCAGGGGCATATGCCTATTATGGGTCGATCCTTATATATGTGTTTATGGGTGGTATCCCAGGGGCACAAGCCTATCATGGGTCGATCCCAGTTGATATGTACTGGAGGCAGCCTAATGGTCATAGTACAGTACAATAATATTTACAAAGATGATAAGAATGAAGGTAAAGTGATTGAATAAATAAAATGTACAGGTTGTCACAAGTTCTAGTAAGTGTGGTCCACTCCTATTATGATTTATTCACTTGTTTCGGATTTATATTGAGCTCCTATATTATATGTGATTATCTATGCCTTTACATACTCAGTACATATTTCGTACTTACATCCCCTATGGGGGACCTGCATTTCATGCTGCAGGCACAGGTACCTCAACTCATACGCCGTATAAGTAGGAGTTAGGATATCTAGTTACTTTGGTGAGCTCCAGTTTGCTTCGAGGCTTTCCGTGTCATATCCAGTCACTTTTGATATTGTATAGAAGTTAGTTATATGGAGGGGTATGTCCCAACCTTAGTTAAACTCTGTGTATTATCTAGTGGCTTTGTAGACCTAATGTACAATCAAGTTGGTGTTTTGTTAATAGACGTGATGGCTCCAACGGCCAAGTATTGTATATACATATATATATGTGCTCAAGCTTATACAGGTGATAATTCTTTTTATATGCGACATGATGTTATTCAAATTTTGGGTTGTCATAGAGGTATATATGGGAAGTAGAAAGTTATGAGATGGTTCTTTCGGGCCTCCTCGATTACGGGTGCCAGCCACCCCAATAGGATTTAAGGCATGATAAAAATTCTCCTGATGTTGTTACTAGTACATTACATATCTTTCATGTTCATGTCTACACTTTTCTAGATCTAGGTGCATCCTTATCTTTTGTTACTCCTTATATAGCATGGAATTTTGTAGTCAGTCCCGAAATTCAAGTAGAGCCCTTTTAAGTCTCTACTCCAGTGTGTAAAAGCATCATAGCTTGGCGGGTATACAGGAACTGCCTGGTTATGATATTTTAGAAAGTCACATTAGCAGATTTAGTTGAGTTAGAGAACACTAATTTTGATGTTATTCTCAGCATGGATTGGCTTCATTCCTGCTATGCCATGGTCGACTACAAAAATAGAATAGTTCAATTTCACTTTCTGAATGAACCCATCCTAGAGTGGAAGGGTAATACTTTAGCGTTCAGAGGTCAGCTTATTTCAACCTTCGGGCAAAGAAAATGATATCTAAGGGGTGTGTTTATCATCTCATACATGTTAAGGACCCTAGTTATGAATATCCCAGTCTTAAATCAGTCCCAATGATTAATGAGTATTCAGCTATCTTTCCCAAATATATTCGAGGCATTCCTCCCAAAAGGAAAATAGACTTCAGCATAGACCTTCTTCTAGGTACTCAGCCTATCACTATTCCACCATACAGAATGGCACTAGCAGAACTACAAGAATTGAAAGAACAATGGAAGGATCTCATAGATAAGGGATTCATCAGACCCAATATTTCCCCAGGGGTGCACCAGTCTTATTCATATGCAAGAAAGATGGTTCCCTCAGAATATGCATAGATTACCATCAAATCAAGAAAGTCACAGTCAAGAACAAGTATCCTCTCCCTAGAATCGATGACTTATTTGACCAACTTCAGGGTGCCATTTATTTCTCTAAGATAGACCTTAGAATAGGCTACAATCATCTCAGAGTAACAGAATGTGACATTCTAAACACATCTTTCCATACTCGGTATGGTCAATTCAAATTTCTAGTCATGTCCTTTGGTCTTACCAATGCCCCAACAACTTTCATGGACTTGATGACCATGTGTTCCAGCAGTACTTGGACATGTTTGAGATATTCTTTATATATGATAGTCTAGTCTATAACCGCACAGAGCACAATCATACATACTATCTTAGAACAGTACTTCAGACTCTCAAAGATCATCAGCTATTCGCCAAATTCAGTAAGTGCGAATTTTGGCTAAAGTCAGTACCGTTCCTTGGTCATATCATTTTCGGTGATAGAATTAGAGTAGATCCATAAAAAACTGAAGCGATAAGAAACTGTCCTTGCCCTATCTCTCTATCTTATATCAGGAGTTTCTTAAGATTGTCTGGCTATTATAGATGGTTTGTTGATGGATTTTCTTCTATTACAACCCCTATGTCCTGATTGAATTAGAAGAAGGTCAAGTTTCCATGGTCAGATTCTTGCGAGAAGAGTTTTCAAGAGTTGAAGACTCGACTCGCTTCAGCTCTAATTCTAGCTATTCCAGATGGTTCAGATGGGTTCGTAGTGTATTGTGATGCATCTAGAGTAGTTTTAGGTTGTGTCCTCATACAACATAGTAATGTCATAGCCTATGACTCTAGATAGTTAATGCCCCATAAGAAGAATTATTCTACTCATGATCTTGAGTTATAAGCCGTAGTAGTTGCCTTGAAGATTTAGAGGAACTATCTCTACGAAGTTCATGTAGATGTCTTCACAGATCATTAGAGTCTTCCGCATGTCTTTTCTTAGAAAGATCTCAATTTTCGTCAGATAAGGTGGTTAGAGCTCTTAAAAGATTATGACATGAGCTTCCTTTATCATCTAGGCAAGGCCAATATAGTGGTCGATTCTCTTAGTAGACTGTCCATGGGCAGTGTTTCTCATGTTGAGGACAGTAAGACGGAGTTAGTTTAGAAAGTTCATCATCTTAACAAACTAGGCATTCGCTTAGTCGATTCTTCAGAGGGTGGTGTATGTGTTTAGACTAGTTTAGAATCATCTCTAGATTCTGAGGTAAAAGAAAATCAAGACAGAGATCCTAGCCTTGTCAAGCTAAAAGAATCAGTTCAAAATTAGAAAGTAGAGGTTTTCTCCCAAGAGGGAGATGGTGTTCTTCGTTGTCAGAGTCATTTATGTGTTCTAGGTATAGATGACTTGAGGCAGGGAATTATTGCAGAAGAGCATAGTGTGTGATACTGTATTTATCCAGGGGTCTCTAGGATGTACCGTGACTTGCGGTAGATCTATTGGTGGAGTGGGATGAAGAGAGATATTATAGAGTTTATAGCTAAGTCCTCTACATGTCAGCAAGTTAATATAAAGCATCAGAAGCCTAGTGGTTCCATGCCGGAGTTCACCTTTCTTACTTGGAAGTGGAAAAAATTGAACATGAACTTCATGACAGGTTTTCCTCGAACTCATCATCAACATGATTCTGTTTGGGTCATAGTAGACCGAATGACCAAATCATCTCATTTCCTTACAATTTATACCTCTTATTCAACCGAAGATTATGCCAAACTCTATATCAGTGAGTTGGTTAGATTACACGGTGATCCATTATCTATCATCTCAAATAGAGGTACCCAGTTTACCTCTCCTAGAAAGCATTCCAAAAGGGCCTTGGTACCCAAGTTCATCTCAGTATAACCTTTCATCCTCAGATAGATAGTCAAGCAGAAAAGACCATTCAGACTTTAGAAGATATGCTAAGGGCATGTGAAATTAATTTCAAGGGTAGTTCGGATGACCACTTGCCTTTGATTGAGTTCTCATACAATAATATTGTAATACCCTTGCTTTTTCTTAGCTTAAAAATCATCTCAAGGATGTCAGAACTTTCTTTGAAATAAGAATTCATTATTATACAAATAGTATTTCCATAATTTTCGATGATAGAATTAGAGTAGATCCATAAAAAACTGAAGCGATAAGAAACTGGCCTTGCCCTATCTCTCTATCTTATATCAGGAGTTTCTTAAGCTTTTCTGGCTATTATAGATGGTTTGTTGATGGAGTTTGTTCTATTACAACCCCTATGTCCTGATTGACTTAGAAGAAGGTCAAGTTTCCATGGTCAGATTCTTGCGAGAAGAGTTTTCAAGAGTTGAAGACTCGACTCGCCTCAGCTCTAATTCTAGCTATTCCAGATGGTTCAGATGGGTTCGTAGTGTATTGTGATGCATCTAGAGTAGTTTTAGGTTGTGTCCTCATACAACATAGTAATGTCATAGCCTATGACTCTAGATAGTTAATGCCCCATAAGAAGAATTATTCTACTCATGATCTTGAGTTATAAGCCGTAGTAGTTGCCTTGAAGATTTAGAGGAACTATCTCTACGAAGTTCATGTAGATGTCTTCACAGATCATTAGAGTCTTCCGCATGTCTTTTCTTAGAAAGATCTCAATCTTCGTCAGATAAGGTGGTTAGAGCTCTTAAAAGATTATGACATGAGCTTCCTTTATCATCTAGGCAAGGCCAATATAGTGGTCGATTCTCTTAGTAGACTGTCCATGGACAGTGTTTCTCATGTTGAGGACAGTAAGACGGAGTTAGTTTAGAAATTTCATCATCCTGACAAACTAGGCATTTGCTTAGTCGATTCTTCAGAGGGTGGTGTATGTGTTTAGACTAGTTCAGAATCATCTCTAGTTTCCGAGGTAAAAGAAAATCAAGACAGAGATCCTAGCCTTGTCAAGCTAAAAGAATCAGTTCAAAATTAGAAAGTAGAGGCTTTCTCCCAAGAGGTAGATGGTGTTCTTCGTTGTCAGAGTCATTTATGTGTTCTAGGTATAGATGACTTGAGGCAGGGAATTATTGCATAAGAGCATAGTGTGTGATATTGTATTCATCCAGGGGTCTCTAGGATGTACCGTGACTTGCGGTAGATCTATTGGTGGAGTGGGATGAAGAGAGATATTATAGAGTTTATAGCTAAGTCCTCTACATGTCAGCAAGTTAATATAGAGCATCAAAAGCCTAGTGGTTCCATGCAGGAGTTCACCTTTCTTACTTGGAAGTGGAAAAAATTGAACATGAACTTCAAGACAGGTTTTCCTCGAACTCATCATCAACATGATTCTGTTTGGGTCATAGTAGACCGAATGACCAACTCATCTCATTTCCTTCCAATTTATACCTCTTATTCAACCGAAGATTATGCCAAACTCTATATCAGTGAGTTGGTTAGATTACACGGTGATCCATTATCTATTATCTCAAATAGAGGTACCCAGTTTACCTCTCCTAGAAAGCATTCCAAAAGGGCCTTGGTACCCAAGTTCATCTCAGTATAACCTTTCATCCTCAGATAGATAGTCAAGCAGAAAAGACCATTCAGACTTTAGAAGATATGCTAAGGGCATGTGAAATTAATTTCAAGGGTAGTTCGGATGACCACTTGCCTTTGATTGAGTTTTCATACAATAATATTGTAACACCCTTGCTTTTTCTTAGCTTAAAAATCATCTCAAGGATGTCAGAACTTTCTTTGAAATAAGAATTCATTATTATACAAATAGTATTTCCATAATTTTTGGTGATAGAATTAGAGTAGATCCATAAAAAACTGAAGTGATAAGAAACTGGCCTTGCCCTATCTCTCTATCTTATATCAGGAGTTTCTTAAGCTTGTCTGGCTATTATAGATGGTTTGTTGATGGATTTTCTTCCATTACAACCCCTATGTCCTGATTGACTTAGAAGAAGGTCAAGTTTCCATGGTCAGATTCTTGCGAGAAGAGTTTTCAAGAGTTGAAGACTCGACTCGCCTCAGCTCTAATTCTAGCTATTCCAGATGGTTCATATGGGTTCGTAGTGTATTGTGATGCATCTAGAGTAATTTTAGGTTGTGTCCTCATACAACATAGTAATGTCATAGCCTATGACTCTAGATAGTTAATGCCCCATAAGAAGAATTATTCTACTCATGATCTTGAGTTATAAGCCGTAGTAGTTGCCTTGAAGATTTAGAGGAACTATCTCTACGAAGTTCATGTAGATGTCTTCACAGATCATTAGAGTCTTCCGCATGTCTTTTCTTAGAAAGATCTCAATCTTCGTCAGATAAGGTGGTTAGAGCTCTTAAAAGATTATGACATGAGCTTCCTTTATCATCTAGGCAAGGCCAATATAGTGGTCGATTCTCTTTGTAGACTGTCCATGGACAGTGTTTCTCATGTTGAGGACAGTAAGACGGAGTTAGTTTAGAAATTTCATCATCTTGACAAACTAGGCATTCGCTTAGTCGATTCTTCAGAGGGTGGTGTATGTGTTTAGACTAGTTCAGAATCATCTCTAGTTTCCGAGGTAAAAGAAAATCAAGACAGAGATCCTAGCCTTGTCAAGCTAAAAGAATCAGTTCAAAATTAGAAAGTAGAGGCTTTCTCCCAAGAGGGAGATGGTGTTCTTAGTTGTCAGAGTCATTTATGTGTTCTAGGTATAGATGACTTGAGGCAGGGAATTATTGCAGAAGAGCATAGTGTGTGATATTGTATTCATCCAGGGGTCTCTAGGATGTACCGTGACTTGCGGTAGATCTATTGGTGGAGTGGGATGAAGAGAGATATTATAGAGTTTATAGCTAAGTCCTCTACATGTCAGCAAGTTAATATAGAGCATCAGAAGCCTAGTGGTTCCATGCAGGAGTTCACCTTTCTTACTTGGAAGTGGAAAAAATTGAACATGAACTTCATGACAGGTTTTCCTCGAACTCATCATCAACATGATTCTGTTTGGGTCATAGTAGACCGAATGACCAACTCATCTCATTTCCTTCCAATTTATACCTCTTATTCAACCGAAGATTATGCCAAACTCTATATCAGTGAGTTGGTTAGATTACACGGTGATCCATTATCTATCATCTCAAATAGAGGTACCCAGTTTACCTCTCCTAGAAAGCATTCCAAAAGGGCCTTGGTACCCAAGTTCATCTCAGTATAACCTTTCATCCTCAGATAGATAGTCAAGCAGAAAAGACCATTCAGACTTTAGAAGATATGCTAAGGGCATGTGAAATTAATTTCAAGGGTAGTTCGGATGACCACTTGCTTTTGATTGAGTTTTCATACAATAATATTGTAATACCCTTGCTTTTTCTTAGCTTAAAAATCATCTCAAGGATGTCAGAACTTTCTTTGAAATAAGAATTCATTATTATACAAATAGTATTTCCATAATTTTCGGTGATAGAATTAGAGTAGATCCATAAAAAACTGAAGCGATAAGAAACTGGCCTTGCCCTATCTCTCTATCTTATATCACGAGTTTCTTAAGCTTGTCTGGCTATTATAGATGGTTTGTTGATGGATTTTCTTCTATTACAACCCCTATGTCCTGATTGACTTAGAAGAAGGTCAAGTTTCCATGGTCAGATTCTTGCGAGAAGAGTTTTCAAGAGTTGAAGACTCGACTCGCCTCAGCTCTAATTCTAGCTATTCCAGATGGTTCATATGGGTTCGTAGTGTATTGTGATGCATCTAGAGTAGTTTTAGGTTGTGTCCTCATACAACATAGTAATGTCATAGCCTATGACTCTAGATAGTTAATGCCCCATAAGAAGAATTATTCTACTCATGATCTTGAGTTATAAGCCGTAGTAGTTGCCTTGAAGATTTAGAGGAACAATCTCTACGAAGTTCATGTAGATGTCTTCACAGATCATTAGAGTCTTCCGCATGTCTTTTCTTAGAAAGATCTCAATCTTCGTCAGATAAGGTGGTTAGAGCTCTTAAAAGATTATGACATGAGCTTCCTTTATCATCTAGGCAAGGCCAATATAGTGGTCGATTCTCTTAGTAGACTGTCCATGGGCAGTGTTTCTCATGTTGAGGACAGTAAGACGGAGTTAGTTTAGAAAGTTCATCATCTTGACAAACTAGGCATTCGCTTAGTCGATTCTTCATAGGGTTGTGTATGTGTTTAGACTAGTTCAGAATAATCTCTACTTTCCGAGGTAAAAGAAAATCAAGACAGAGATCCTAGCCTTGTCAAGCTAAAAGAATCAGTTCAAAATTAGAAAGTAGAGGTTTTCACCCAAGAGGGAGATGGTGTTCATCGTTGTCAGAGTCATTTATGTGTTCTAGGTATAGATGACTTGAGGCAGGGAATTATTGCAGAAGAGCATAGTGTGTGATACTGTATTCATCCAGGGGTCTCTAGGATGTACCGTGACTTGCGGTAGATCTATTGGTGGAGTGGGATGAAGAGAGATATTATAGAGTTTATAGCTAAGTCCTCTACATGTCAGCAAGTTAATATAGAGCATCAGAAGCCTAGTGGTTCCATGCAGGAGTTCACCTTTCTTACTTGGAAGTGGAAAAAATTGAACATGAACTTCATGACAGGTTTTCCTCGAACTCATCATCAACATGATTCTGTTTGGGTCATAGTAGACCGAATGACCAACTCATCTCATTTCCTTCCAATTTATACCTCTTATTCAACCGAAGATTATGCCAAACTCTATATCAGTGAGTTGGTTAGATTACACGGTGATCCATTATCTATCATCTCAAATAGAGGTACCCAGTTTACCTCTCCTAGAAAGCATTCCAAAAGGGCCTTGGTACCCAAGTTCATCTCAGTATAACCTTTCATCCTCAGATAGATAGTCAAGCAGAAAAGACCATTCAGACTTTAGAAGATATGCTAAGGGCATGCGAAATTAATTTCAAGGGTAGTTCGGATGACTACTTGCCTTTGATTGAGTTTTCATACAATAATATTGTAATACCCTTGCTTTTTCTTAGCTTAAAAATCATCTCAAGGATGTCAGAACTTTCTTTGAAATAAGAATTCATTATTATACAAATAGTATTCCCATAATTTTCGGTGATAGAATTAGAGT
The DNA here is from genome assembly GCA_030864225.1 of Capsicum baccatum var. pendulum. Lineage (NCBI taxonomy): Eukaryota > Viridiplantae > Streptophyta > Magnoliopsida > Solanales > Solanaceae > Capsicum > Capsicum baccatum. The sequence continues at coordinate 200,248,697 of CM061550.1, read as the reverse complement.
AGATCCATAAAAAACTGAAGCGATAAGAAACTGGCCTTGCCCTATCTCTCTATCTTATATCAGGAGTTTCTTAAGCTTGTCTGGCTATTATAGATGGTTTGTTGATGGATTTTCTTCTATTACAACCCCTATGTCCTGATTGACTTAGAAGAAGGTTAAGTTTCCATGGTCAGATTCTTGCGAGAAGAGTTTTCAAGAGTTGAAGACTCGACTCGCCTCAGCTCTAATTCTAGCTATTCCAGATGGTTCATATGGGTTCGTAGTGTATTGTGATGCATCTAGAGTAGTTTTAAGTTGTGTCCTCATACAACATAGTAATGTCATAGCCTATGACTCTAGATAGTTATTGCCCCATAAGAAGAATTATTCTACTCATGATCTTGAGTTATAAGCCGTAGTAGTTGCCTTGAAGATTTAGAGGAACTATCTCTACGAAGTTCATGTAGATGTCTTCACAGATCATTAGAGTCTTCCGCATGTCTTTTCTTAGAAAGATCTCAATCTTCGTCAGATAAGGTGGTTAGAGCTCTTAAAAGATTATGACATGAGCTTCCTTTATCATCTAGGCAAGGCCAATATAGTGGTCGATTCTCTTAGTAGACTGTCCATGGACAGTGTTTCTCATGTTGAGGACAGTAAGACGGAGTTAGTTTAGAAAGTTCATCATCTTGACAAACTAGGCATTCGCTTAGTCGATTCTTCAGAGGGTGGTGTATGTGTTTAGACTAGTTCAGAATCATCTTTACTTTCCGAGGGAAAAGAAAATCAAGACAGAGATCCTAGCCTTGTCAATCTAAAAGAATCAGTTCAAAATTAGAAAGTAGAGGTTTTCTCCAAAGAGGGAGATGGTGTTCTTCGTTGTCAGAGTCATTTATGTGTTCTAGGTATAGATGACTTGAGGCAGGGAATTATTGCAGAAGAGCATAGTGTGTGATACTGTATTCATCCAGGGGTCTCAAGGATGTACCGTGACTTGCGGTAGATCTATTGGTGGAGTGGGATGAAGAGAGATATTATAGAGTTTATAGCTAAGTCGTCTACATGTCAGCAAGTTAATATAGAGCATCAGAAGCCTAGTGGTTCCATGCAGGAGTTCACCTTTCTTACTTGGAAGTGGAAAAAATTGAACATGAACTTCATGACAGGTTTTCCTCGAACTCATCATCAACATGATTCTGTTTGGGTCATAGTAGACCGAATGACCAACTCATCTCATTTCCTTCCAATTTATACCTCTTATTCAACCAAAGATTATGCCAAACTCAATATCAGTGAGTTGGTTAGATTTCACGGTGATCCATTATCTATCATCTCAAATAGAGGTACCCAGTTTACCTCTCCTAGAAAGCATTCCAAAAGGGCCTTGGTACCCAAGTTCATCTCAGTATAACCTTTCATCCTCAGATAGATAGTCAAGCAGAAAAGACCATTCAGACTTTAGAAGATATGCTAAGGGCATGTGAAATTAATTTCAAGGGTAGTTCGGATGACCACTTGCCTTTGATTGAGTTTTCATACAATAATATTGTAATACCCTTTCTTTTTCTTAGCTTAAAAATCATCTCAAGGATGTCAGAACTTTCTTTGAAATAAGAATTCATTATTATACAAATAGTATTTCCATAATTTTCGGTGATAGAATTAGAGTAGATCCATAAAAAACTGAAGCGATAAGAAACTGGCCTTGCCCTATCTCTCTATCTTATATCAGGAGTTTCTTAAGCTTGTCTGGCTATTATAGATGGTTTGTTGATGGATTTTCTTCTATTACAAACCCTATGTCCTGATTGACTTAGAAGAAGGTCAAGTTTCCTTTGCCAGATTCTTGCGAGAAGAGTTTTCAAGAGTTGAAGACTCGACTCGCCTCAGCTCTAATTCTAGCTATTCCAGATGGTTCATATGGGTTCGTAGTGTATTGTGATGCATCTAGAGTAGTTTTAGGTTGTGTCCTCATACAACATAGTAATGTCATAGCCTATGACTCTAGATAGTTAATGCCCCATAAGAAGAATTATTCTACTCATGATCTTGAGTTATAAGCCGTAGTAGTTGCCTTGAAGATTTAGAGGAACTATCTCTACGAAGTTCATGTAGATGTCTTCACAGATCATTAGAGTCTTCCGCATGTCTTTTCTTAGAAAGATCTCAATCTTCGTCAGATAAGGTGGTTAGAGCTCTTAAAAGATTATGACATGAGCTTCCTTTATCATCTAGGCAAGGCCAATATAGTGGTCGATTCTCTTAGTAGACTGTCCATGGGCAGTGTTTCTCATGTTGAGGACAGTAAGACGGAGTTAGTTTAGAAAGTTCATCATCTTGACAAACTAGGCATTCGCTTAGTCGATTCTTCAGAGGGTGGTGTATGTGTTTAGACTAGTTCAGAATCATCTCTACTTTCCGAGGTAAAAGAAATTCAAGACAGAGATCCTAGCCTTGTCAAGCTAAAAGAATCAGTTCAAAATTAGAAAGTAGAGGTTTTCTCCTAAGAGGGAGATGGTGTTCTTTGTTGTCAGAGTCATTTATGTGTTCTAGGTATAGATGACTTGAGGCAGGGAATTATTGCAGAAGAGCATAGTGTGTGATACTGTATTCATCCAGGGGTCTCAAGGATGTACCGTGACTTGCGGTAGATCTATTGGTGGAGTGGGATGAAGAGAGATATTATAGAGTTTATAGCTAAGTCCTCTACATGTCAGCAAGTTAATATAGAGCATCAGAAGCCTAGTGGTTCCATGCAGGAGTTCACCTTTCTTACTTGGAAGTGGAAAAAATTGAACATGAACTTCATGACAGGTTTTCCTCGAACTCATCATCAACATGATTCTGTTTGGGTCATAGTAGACCGAATGACCAACTCATCTCATTTCCTTCCAATTTATACCTCTTATTCAACCGAAGATTATGCCAAACTCTATATCAGTGAGTTGGTTAGATTACACGGTGATCCATTATCTATCATCTCAAATAGAGGTACCCAGTTTACCTCTCCTAGAAAGCATTCCAAAAGGGCCTTGGTACCCAAGTTCATCTCAGTATAACCTTTTATCCTCAGATAGATAGTCAAGCAGAAAAGACCATTCAGACTTTAGAAGATATGCTAAGGGCATGTGAAATTAATTTCAAGGGTAGTTCGGATGACCACTTGCCTTTGATTGAGTTTTCATACAATAATATTGTAATACCCTTGCTTTTTCTTAGCTTAAAAATCATCTCAAGGATGTCAGAACTTTCTTTGAAATAAGAATTCATTATTATACAAATAGTATTTCCATAATTTTCGGTGATAGAATTAGAGTAGATCCATAAAAAACTGAAGCGATAAGAAACTGGCCTTGCCCTATCTCTCTATCTTATATCAGGAGTTTCTTAAGCTTGTCTGGCTATTATAGATGGTTTGTTGATGGATTTTCTTCTATTACAACCCCTATGTCCTGATTGACTTAGAAGAAGGTCAAGTTTCCTTTGCCAGATTCTTGCGAGAAGAGTTTTCAAGAGTTGAAGACTCGACTCGCCTCAGCTCTAATTCTAGCTATTCCAGATGGTTCATATGGGTTCGTAGTGTATTGTGATGCATCTAGAGTAGTTTTAGGTTGTGTCCTCATACAACATAGTAATGTCATAGCCTATGACTCTAGATAGTTAATGCCCCATAAGAAGAATTATTCTACTCATGATCTTGAGTTATAAGCCGTAGTAGTTGCCTTGAAGATTTTGAGGAACTATCTCTACGAAGTTCATGTAGATGTCTTCACAGATCATTAGAGTCTTCCGCTTGTCTTTTCTTAGAAAGATCTCAATCTTCGTCAGATAAGGTGGTTAGAGCTCTTAAAAGATTATGACATGAGCTTCCTTTATCATCTAGGCAAGGCCAATATAGTGGTCGATTCTCTTAGTAGACTGTCCATGGGCAGTGTTTCTCATGTTGAGGACAGTAAGACGGAGTTAGTTTAGAAAGTTCATCATCTTGACAAACTAGGCATTCGCTTAGTCGATTCTTCAGAGGGTGGTGTATGTGTTTAGACTAGTTCAGAATCATCTCTACTTTCCGAGGTAAAAGAAAATCAATACAGAGATCCTAGCCTTGTCAAGCTAAAAGAATCAGTTCAAAATTAGAAAGTAGAGGTTTTCTCCCAAGAGGGAGATGGTGTTCTTCGTTGTCAGAGTCATTTATGTGTTCTAGGTACAGATGACTTGAGGCAGGGAATTATTGCAGAAGAGCATAGTGTGTGATACTGTATTCATCCAGGGGTCTCAAGGATGTACCGTGACTTGCGGTAGATCTATTGGTGGAGTGGGATGAAGAGAGATATTATCGAGTTTATAGCTAAGTCCTCTACATGTCAGCAAGTTAATATAGAGCATCAGAAGCCTAGTGGTTCCATGCAGGAGTTCACCTTTCTTACTTGGAAGTGGAAAAAATTGAACATGAACTTCATGACAGTTTTTCCTCGAACTCATCATCAACATGATTCTGTTTGGGTCATAGTAGACCGAATGACCAACTCATCTCATTTCCTTACAATTTATACCTCTTATTCAACCGAAGATTATGCCAAACTCTATATCAGTGAGTTGGTTAGATTACACGGTGATCCATTATCTATCATCTCAAATAGAGGTACCCAGTTTACCTCTCCTAGAAAGCATTCCAAAAGGGCCTTGGTACCCAAGTTCATCTCAGTATAACCTTTCATCCTCAGATAGATAGTCAAGCAGAAAAGACCATTCAGACTTTAGAAGATATGCTAAGGGCATGTGAAATTAATTTCAAGGGTAGTTCGGATGACCACTTGCCTTTGATTGAGTTTTCATACAATAATATTGTAATACCCTTGCTTTTTCTTAGCTTAAAAATCATCTCAAGGATGTCAGAACTTTCTTTGAAATAAGAATTCATTATTATACAAATAGTATTTCCATAATTTTCGGTGATAGAATTAGAGTAGATCCATAAAAAACTGAAGCGATAAGAAACTGGCCTTGCCCTATCTCTCTATCTTATATCAGGAGTTTCTTAAGCTTGTCTGGCTATTATAGATGGTTTGTTGATGGATTTTCTTCTATTACAACCCCTATGTCCTGATTGACTTAGAAGAAGGTCAAGTTTCCTTTGCCAGATTCTTGCGAGAAGAGTTTTCAAGAGTTGAAGACTCGACTCGCCTCAGATTTAATTCTAGCTATTCCAGATGGTTCATATGGGTTCGTAGTGTATTGTGATGCATCTAGAGTAGTTTTAGGTTGTGTCCTCATACAACATAGTAATGTCATAGCCTATGACTCTAGATAGTTAATGCCCCATAAGAAGAATTATTCTACTCATGATCTTGAGTTATAAGCCGTAGTAGTTGCCTTGAAGATTTAGAGGAACTATCTCTACGAAGTTCATGTAGATGTCTTCATAGATCATTAGAGTCTTCCGCATGTCTTTTCTTAGAAAGATCTCAATCTTCGTCAGATAAGGTGGTTAGATCTCTTAAAAGATTATGACATGAGCATCCTTTATCATCTAGGCAAGGCCAATATAGTGGTCGATTCTCTTAGTAGACTGTCCATGAGCAGTGTTTCTCATGTTGAGGACAGTAAGACGGAGTTAGTTTAGAAAGTTCATCATCTTGACAAACTAGGCATTCGCTTAGTCGATTCTTCAGAGGGTGGTGCATGTGTTTAGACTAGTTCAGAATCATCTCTACTTTCCGAGGTAAAAGAAAATCAAGACAGAGATCCTAGCCTTGTCAAGCTAAAAGAATCAGTTCAAAATTAGAAAGTAGAGGTTTTCTCCCAAGAGGGAGATGGTGTTCTTCGTTGTCAGAGTCATTTATGTGTTCTAGGTATAGATGACTTGAGGCAGGGAATTATTGCAGAAGAGCATAGTGTGTGATACTGTATTCATCCAGGGGTCTCAAGGATGTACCGTGACTTGCGGTAGATCTATTGGTGGAGTGGGATGAAGAGAGATATTATAGAGTTTATAGCTAAGTCCTCTACATGTCAGCAAGTTAATATAGAGCATCAGAAGCCTAGTGGTTCTATGCAGGAGTTCACCTTTTATACTTGGAAGTGGAAAAAATTGAACATGAACTTCATGACAGGTTTTCCTCGAACTCATCATCAACATGATTCTGTTTGGGTCATAGTAGACCGAATGACCAACTCATCTCATTTCCTTCCAATTTATACCTCTTATTCAACCGAAGATTATGCCAAACTCTATATCAGTGAGTTAGTTAGATTACACGGTGATCCATTATCTATCATCTCAAATAGAGGTACCCAGTTTACCTCTCCTAGAAAGCATTCCAAAAGGGCCGTGGTACCCAAGTTCATCTCAGTATAACCTTTCATCCTCAGATAGATAGTCAAGTAGAAAAGACCATTCAGACTTTAGAAGACATGCTAAGGGCATGTGAAATTAATTTCAAGGGTAGTTCGGATGACCACTTGCCTTTGATTGAGTTTTCATACAATAATATTGTAATACCCTTGCTTTTTCTTAGCTTAAAAATCATCTCAAGGATGTCAGAACTTTCTTTGAAATAAGAATTCATTATTATACAAATAGTATTTCCATAATTTTCGGTGATAGAATTAGAGTAGATCCATAAAAAACTGAAGCGATAAGAAACTGGCCTTGCCCTATCTCTCTATCTTATATCAGGAGTTTCTTAAGCTTGTCTGGCTATTATAGATGGTTTGTTGATGGATTTTCTTCTATTACAACCCCTGTGTCCTGATTGACTTAGAAGAAGGTCAAGTTTCCATGGTCAGATTCTTGCGAGAAGAGTTTTCAAGAGTCGAAGACTCGACTCGCCTCAGCTTTAATTCTAGCTATTCCAGATGGTTCATATGGGTTCGTAGTGTATTGTGATGCATCTAGAGTAGTTTTAGGTTGTGTCCTCATAAAACATAGTAATGTCATAGCCTATGACTCTAGATAGTTAATGCCCCATAAGAAGAATTATTCTACTCATGATCTTGAGTTATAAGCCGTAGTAGTTGCCTTGAAGATTTAGAGGAACTATCTCTACGAAGTTCATGTAGATGTCTTCACAGATGACTTGAGGCAGGGAATTATTGCAGAAGAGCATAGCGTGTGATACTGTATTCATCCAGGGGTCTCTAGGATGTACCGTGACTTGCGGTAGATCTATTGGTGGAATGGGATGAAGAGAGATATTCTAGAGTTTATAGCTAAGTCCTCTACATGTCAGCAAGTTAATATAGAGCATCAGAAGCCTAGTGGTTCTATGCAGGAGTTCACCTTTCTTACTTGGAAGTGGAAAAAATTGAACATGAACTTCATGACAGGTTTTCCTCGAACTCATCATCAACATGATTCTGTTTGGGTCATAGTAGACCGAATGACCAACTCATCTCATTTCCTTCCAATTTATACCTCTTATTCAACCGAAGATTATGCCAAACTCTATATCAGTGAGTTGGTTAGATTACACGGTGATCCATTATCTATCATCTCAAATAGAGGTACCCAGTTTACCTCTCCTAGAAAGCATTCCAAAAGGGCCTTGGTACCCAAGTTCATCTCAGTATAACCTTTCATCCTCAGATAGATAGTCAAGCAGAAAAGACCATTCAGACTTTAGAAGATATGCTAAGGGCATGTGAAATTAATTTCAAGGGTAGTTCGGATGACCACTTGCCTTTGATTGAGTTTTCATACAATAATATTGTAATACCCTTGCTTTTTCTTAGCTTAAAAATCATCTCAAGGATGTCAGAACTTTCTTTGAAATAAGAATTCATTATTATACAAATAGTATTTCCATAATTTTCGGTGATAGAATTAGAGTAGATCCATAAAAAACTGAAGCGATAAGAAACTGGCCTTGCCCTATCTCTCTATCTTATATCAGGAGTTTCTTAAGCTTGTCTGGCTATTATAGATGGTTTGTTGATGGATTTTCTTCTATTACAACCCCTATGTCCTGATTGACTTAGAAGAAGGTCAAGTTTCCATGGTCAGATTCTTGCGAGAAGAGTTTTCAAGAGTCGAAGACTCGACTCGCCTCAGCTTTAATTCTAGCTATTCCAGATGGTTCATATGGGTTCGTAGTGTATTGTGATGCATCTAGAGTAGTTTTAGGTTGTGTCCTCATACAACATAGTAATGTCATAGCCTATGACTCTAGATAGTTAATGCCCCATAAGAAGAATTATTCTACTCATGATCTTGAGTTATAAGCCGTAGTAGTTGCCTTGAAGATTTAGAGGAACTATCTCTACGAAGTTCATGTAGATGTCTTCACAGATGACTTGAGGCAGGGAATTATTGCAGAAGAGCATAGTGTGTGATACTGTATTCATCCAGGGGTCTCTAGGATGTACCGTGACTTGCGGTAGATCTATTGGTGGAATGGGATGAAGAGAGATATTATAGAGTTTATAGCTAAGTCCTCTACATGTCAGCAAGTTAATATAGAGCATCAGAAGCCTAGTGGTTCTATGCAGGAGTTCACCTTTCTTACTTAGAAGTGGAAAAAATTGAACATGAACTTCATGACAGGTTTTCCTCAAACTCATCATCAACATGATTCTGTTTGGGTCATAGTAGACCGAATGACCAACTCATCTCATTTCCTTCCAATTTATACCTCTTATTCAACCGAAGATTATGCCAAATTCTATATCAGTGAGTTGGTTAGATTACACGGTGATCCATTATCTATCATCTCAAATAGAGGTACCCAGTTTACCTCTCCTAGAAAGCATTCCAAAAGGGCCTTGGTACCCAAGTTCATCTCAGTATAACCTTTCATCCTCAGATAGATAGTCAAGCAGAAAAGACCATTCAGACTTTAGAAGATATGCTAAGGGCATGTGAAATTAATTTCAAGGGTAGTTCGGATGACCACTTGCCTTTGATTGAGTTTTCATACAATAATATTGTAATACCCTTGCTTTTTCTTAGCTTAAAAATCATCTCAAGGATGTCAGAACTTTCTTTGAAATAAGAATTCATTATTATACAAATAGTATTTCCATAATTTTCGGTGATAGAATTAGAGTAGATCCATAAAAAACTGAAGCGATAAGAAACTGGCCTTGCCCTATCTCTCTATCTTATATCAGGAGTTTCTTAAGCTTTTCTGGCTATTATAGATGGTTTGTTGATGGATTTTCTTCTATTACAACCCCTATGTCCTGATTGACTTAGAAGAAGGTCAAGTTTCCATGGTCAGATTCTTGCGAGAAGAGTTTTCAAGAGTCGAAGACTCGACTCGCCTCAGCTTTAATTCTAGCTATTCCAGATGGTTCATATGGGTTCGTAGTGTATTGTGATGCATCTAGAGTAGTTTTAGGTTGTGTCCTCATACAACATAGTAATGTCATAGCCTATGACTCTAGATAGTTAATGCCCCATAAGAAGAATTATTCTACTCATGATCTTGAGTTATAAGCCGTAGTAGTTGCCTTGAAGATTTAGAGGAACTATCTCTACGAAGTTCATGTAGATGTCTTCACAGATGACTTGAGGCAGGGAATTATTGCAGAAGAGCATAGTGTGTGATACTGTATTCATCCAGGGGTCTCTAGGATGTACCGTGACTTGCGGTAGATCTATTGGTGGAATGGGATGAAGAGAGATATTATAGAGTTTATAGCTAAGTCCTCTACATGTCAGCAAGTTAATATAGAGCATTAGAAGCCTAGTGGTTCTATGCAGGAGTTCACCTTTCTTACTTGGAAGTGGAAAAAATTGAACATGAACTTCATGACAGGTTTTCCTCGAACTCATCATCAACATGATTCTGTTTGGGTCATAGTAGACCGAATGACCAACTCATCTCATTTCCTTCCAATTTATACCTCTTATTCAACCGAAGATTATGCCAAACTCTATATCAGTGAGTTGGTTAGATTACACGGTGATCCATTATCTATCATCTCAAATAGAGGTACCCAGTTTACCTCTCCTAGAAAGCATTCCAAAAGGGCCTTGGTACCCAAGTTCATCTCAGTATAACCTTTCATCCTCAGATAGATAGTCAAGCAGAAAAGACCATTCAGACTTTAGAAGATATGCTAAGGGCATGTGAAATTAATTTCAAGGGTAGTTCGGATGACCACTTGCCTTTGATTGAGTTTTCATACAATAATATTGTAATACCCTTGCTTTTTCTTAGCTTAAAAATCATCTCAAGGATGTCAGAACTTTCTTTGAAATAAGAATTCATTATTATACAAATAGTATTTCCATAATTTTCGGTGATAGAATTAGAGTAGATCCATAAAAAACTGAAGCGATAAGAAACTGGCCTTGCCCTATCTCTCTATCTTATATCAGGAGTTTCTTAAGCTTTTCTGGCTATTATAGATGGTTTGTTGATGGATTTTCTTCTATTACAACCCCTATGTCCTGATTGACTTAGAAGAAGGTCAAGTTTCCATGGTCAGATTCTTGCGAGAAGAGTTTTCAAGAGTCGAAGACTCGACTCGCCTCAGCTTTAATTCTAGCTATTCCAGATGGTTCATATGGGTTCGTAGTGTATTGTGATGCATCTAGAGTAGTTTTAGGTTGTGTCCTCATACAACATAGTAATGTCATAGCCTATGACTCTAGATAGTTAATGCCCCATAAGAAGAATTATTCTACTCATGATCTTGAGTTATAAGCCGTAGTAGTTGCCTTGAAGATTTAGAGGAACTATCTCTACGAAGTTCATGTAGATGTCTTCACAGATGACTTGAGGCAGGGAATTATTGCAGAAGAGCATAGTGTGTGATACTGTATTCATCCAGGGGTCTCTAGGATGTACCGTGACTTGCGGTAGATCTATTGGTGGAATGGGATGAAGAGAGATATTATAGAGTTTATAGCTAAGTCCTCTACATGTCAGCAAGTTAATATAGAGCATTAGAAGCCTAGTGGTTCTATGCAGGAGTTCACCTTTCTTACTTGGAAGTGGAAAAAATTGAACATGAACTTCATGACAGGTTTTCCTCGAACTCATCATCAACATGATTCTGTTTGGGTCATAGTAGACCGAATGACCAACTCATCTCATTTCCTTCCAATTTATACCTCTTATTCAACCGAAGATTATGCCAAACTCTATATCAGTGAGTTGGTTAGATTACACGGTGATCCATTATCTATCATCTCAAATAGAGGTACCCAGTTTACCTCTCCTAGAAAGCATTCCAAAAGGGCCTTGGTACCCAAGTTCATCTCAGTATAACCTTTCATCCTCAGATAGATAGTCAAGCAGAAAAGACCATTCAGACTTTAGAAGATATGCTAAGGGCATGTGAAATTAATTTCAAGGGTAGTTCGGATGACCACTTGCCTTTGATTGAGTTTTCATACAGTAATATTGTAATACCCTTGCTTTTTCTTAGCTTAAAAATCATCTCAAGGATGTCAGAACTTTCTTTGAAATAAGAATTCATTATTATACAAATAGTATTTCCATAATTTTCACTTCCTATCACGTGGGAAATTGAATAATCTTTCCATCGATATATAATTAGTCCAAATACGTCACCCGGGTGAAGAGTTAGAGCCTTTTTAGTGAGACAGTGTTTGACCCGATCCTTCAGCATGTCCCAGAGATAGCTCAAATGGAAATTGTCAAATTCTAGTGTTGCTCTACGATACTAGCACATTTGGCCAAACTTACGGGACAACTTTGCGTCACACTATCATGCAATTTTCCAATTGTAAATTTCCAATGACACGGTGCGATAACACCATGTCGCGCCAAGGGCCCATCTCGGGAAATTTTACTAAAAATTTAATGAAGTGTCCAGGGTTAAAAGGTTCAAATTTCTACCCCTATATAATCTCTTTAACACGTGATTAAGCTATTTTTCACCCAAAATATATTAGTTTCTCTTGAGTTTATCTCAAGAACAAACTAGGGTTTTAATTGGGGATTTAAATTTAGGAAGGTTTCACCATCAATCTTTATGAAATCATGATCTAAGGTAGCATAGTGTTCATTCATGGACTCCTTTCATCCATGAAGTCCAAGAATTCTTTTTAACTACAAGTTATGGATTTTCTTCATGTTTTGATGCTTTGTATGTTCTCTTTCATGTTGATAAATGAGGAATTGATTTCTATTCCATGATTTGATGATAAATTCCATGTGGGTTGATTAGTATATATAATTATTTATGAAATCTCATGACTAAAACCTTGTATGATGAATTGGAATTGAAGAATGATTTTTAATTGTTGTATAATGTGTTTTACATGTACTATGCCTACAATATGTTTGATTGCCTAGATGAAGGAAAATTGTCTAACTAGCATGATATCATGAAATCCCCATGTATGTACAAGTTTATGCCTATTACATGTTTGATGAAGGGCTCCTATGAATGTAGTATGTATTATGATGTTAGTCAAGTCTTCAAGTACATCATGATATATCAATTTCTTTCTATCGAGTCCTGGGGGTACTTGTACCCGAAATATTAGTTGTATGCCTAGATCCATGTCATGTTTTCACAATACTCTCAGTCAAGATGTGAAATCTTAGACTTTAGATAGTCATAAGAGATAGGAAAAATCTTTATGATATCATAACTCAATCAGTTGTCAGATATCAGTAGTATTTCGTCAGCCATGAAAATTCAGTAACTTAGTCCATGCTTAGTTTAGTTCAGTAAATCATGTTCAATTTCCATTCAGATGGGAGTAGGAATTAGCACCGAGTAAACCTAAGGATGAGGACTCACCTGTTATACGAGGGTGTGATTCCTTGAAGCAATCCTTGTGTTCCAGAACTATGTAGCCATCATAGGTTGAGACATCGTAGCCTATTATATGAGGATAGATGAGGTGGCTTAACCTGTTATGTGAGGATTCCCACCATTCTTAATAGAGTTACCTATTATATGAAGGTTACACATATATTGTCCTTACCAGTGGCGCAGTATTGACACCCTTCCAATCAGGGAATAGATTGGACCCCAGCTCAGCTATTATAGCACCTTCGAGGTATATCGGTTAGATACTAATTCCCATAGTTTCATTTTATAGAATCAGGACTTTCAGATACAGTCAATCAGTCTCAGTAACAGAACTTATATAGTTCTTCAGATTTTAGGACTGTTAGACAAAGTCAACTCAGATACAGTATGAAACTCAGATAGTTTTATCAGATTCAAAACTGTCAACTACAGTCACTCATATTATCAGTTATACTCTGATATAGTCACCCATGTTATCTGCATTATTCAGATATAGTCCTTTCTATTATCAGTCATGTCAGTTACTAGAATATCACGTTATCAGTATACAGACTCAAAAATTATGAAATCACGTTGTCAGTTACAGTTACGTTAGCATTATTCATGCATGCAAACCCTTGCATATATCCTACCTCACATGTATAATCGGTACATATGTACTGATGCATTTGTGCTATGATGCTTTCTTTTATGTTACACCATAGGTTTAGAGATACGAGTTCTAAATCAACAGTAGATTCTAGATTTAGCAGTCAAAGTAGAAGTGAGTCCTCATCCTTCGAGGATATAATGATTTTCTAGTATCACATTAATTAGCTTATTAGTTGGAGTTAGTTGGGGACATGTCCCATCAAATCCTTATCCAGATTCGTCAGATAGTAGAGGCTTCCAGACGAGGTGCAGACTAGATATAAACTATCATGTTTTAGACTTCAGTTTTGTTTTGGGTATTCTATTACCCCACACAAATGTTACGTTATTCAATTATGTTCATGATCAAACCTTATGGCCTTTCAGTGTATGTTTCTACATTATTATGTTATCTTATGCAGTATATAGGTAGAGATATCAGTCATGGGTTAGCTTATGGTGCTTCGAGGTCATAAGCACTGTGTAGCATTCCAGTTCATCTAATCAGGTTGTTAGAAACTTGGTATCAGAGCCTAAGGTTCAATAGAGTCCTCGGAAATCTGAAAGCCACATCTAGTAGAGTCTTGTACATGGGTGTGTTGTGCGCCACATTTATGTGCAAAAGGCTATGAGATGTTTTAAGAACAGTTTCCCTTCTTTCAGTATTTATGTCATGCCTGTGAGAATAATTATAAGTCAGTATCTTAGTCTAATGTGTTTCTTTATTTCTTCTACAGAACATACCTCCTAAAAGGAGAAACAAAAATCAATCAGCCCTTCAGCCCAAAGAACCTTAAGGTGAGTTTCTCATGCAGAGTTCAGGATCGCATTTACCACTCTTGCTCAATCAGTCGCTACTCATAATGAACGACCAACAGTTGTTCTGGCAAACGCCATGGATAACTCAGCTACCGTGAGAATTCGGGACTTCACCTGAATGAATCCTCCAACCTTCCTCAGGTCTAAGATAGATGAAGACTCTCAAGAATTCTTAGATCAAGTTCAAAAAGTGACAGACACCATGGCGGTGACTACTGTTGAGAGTGCTGAGCTAGCTGGATACCAGTTGCAGGATATGGCTTATGCATAGTTCAAATAGTAGAAGTCAAAGGGATCAGATGATGCAGGTCCTATTGAGTGAGAGGAGTTTTTCACTGCATTCTTAGATAGATTATTTCACCAAGATCTTAGAGAAGCCAAGGTGCTAAAGTTCATCATCCTCAGGAAGGGCAATATGATAGTGAAAGAGTATTCTTTTAAATTTACTCAATTATCCAGGTGTGCCCCTCATGTGGTTGCAGACAGTAGATCCAAGATGAGTAAGTTCTCTTTAAGGGTAAACGACAGCGTGGTTAATGAGTGCAGATCCATCATGCTGAATAGTGACATGACCTTAGCTAGACTTATGACCCATGATAAATAAATAGAAGAGCAAAAAATTAAGTAGAGGGAGAAACAGAATGAAAGAGCGAAGCGAGGTTGTTTTAACTTCGCTCAACCTTAATCAGAAGGTGGAAACCGTTCTCAATTTTATCCTAAGTCACCAGTTCTAACCCCCTCTATAGCCAGTGCTCCAGTTCCTAAGTTTAGAGAGGGTAACAGAGATAGAGTGTCAGGATCTAAGACCCAGAGCAGTGTTAGTAGTGCCCGCACCTATCCTCTTGACCAGACTTGCGGTAAGCACCATCAGGGTATGTGTAGAGCAAGTAGTGGCATTTGTTTTGGTAATCGCAAGCCAGGCCATAGAGTTAGAGAATATCCATATCCAGGTCCTCAGGGACAACAGAATTTCTCCTTAGCTCAATCCGATCGCCCAAATCAGCAGGGTGCCACTTCCAGTGCTACTGGCGGGCAATGCCCAAATCATCTCTATACTCTTCAGACTTGACAAGATCATGAAAATTCTCCTGATGCAGTTACTGGTACATTACAAATCTTTCATGTACATGTTTACACTTTGCTAGATCCAGGAGCTTCCTTATCTTTTGTTACTTCTTATATAGCAGTTGATTTTGGAATCAGTCCCAAAAATTCTAGTAGAGCCCTTTTCAGTCTTTACCCAAGTGGGTAAAACCATAATAGCCCGATGGGTATACAGGAACTACCCGATTATGATATTTTAGAAGGTCACGTCAGCAGATTTAGTCGAGTTAGAGATGACTGATTTTGATGTCATTCTCAGCATAGATTGGCTTCATTCCTTCTATGCCATAGTCGACTGCAGGAATAGAATAGTTCAATTTCACTTCCCAAATGAACCCATCCTAGAGTGGAAGGGTAGTGTATCCTCTTTTAGGGGTCAACTTTTTTCGTACCTTTGGGCAAGGAAATTAATATCTAAGGGATGTGTTTATCATCTAGTTTATGTTAGAGATTCCAGTTCTGAGGCTCCCAGTCTTAAATTAGTCCCAGTGGTGAATGAATATTCAGATGTCTTTCCCAAATATCTTTCAGGAATTCCTCCTGAAAGGGAAATAGTCTTTGTTATTAATCTTCTTTCAGACACTCAGCCTATCTCTATTCCTCCATGCAGAATGGCACCAGCAAAACTTAAGGAATTTAAAGAATAGTTAAAGGATCTCTTAGATAAGGTATTCATCAAACCCAATGTTTCCTCGTGGGGTGCACCAGTCTTATTCGTGCACAAAAAAGATGGTTCTCTTAGAATATGCATTGATTACCGTCAACTCAATAAGGTTACGGCCAAGAACAAGTATCATCTTCCCAGAATTGATGACTTGTTTGACCATCTTTAGGGTGCCGGTTATTTCTCTAAGATAGACCTTAGATCTGGCTATTATCAGCTCAGGATTAGAGAATGTGACATCCCAAAAATAGCTTTCCGTACTCGGTATTGTCACTTTGAATTTTTAGTAATGTCCTTTCGTCTTACCAATGCCCCAACAGCTTTCATGGACTTGATGAACCACGCGTTCAAGTAGTACTTAAACATGTTCGCCATAGTCTTCACAGATGATATTCTGGTCTATTCCCGTACTGAGCGAGATCATGCAAACCATCTCAGAATAGTACTCTAGACTTTAAAAAATCATCAGTTATTTGCTAAATTCAGTTAGTGCGAATTTTGGCTAAGATTAGTAGCATTTCTTGGCCATATTATTTCCGATGATGGCATTAAAGTTGATCCATAAAAGACCGAAACAGTAAAAAAATGGCTTCGCCTTGTTTCACTATCAGATATCATAAGTATCTTGGGTTTGGCTGGCTATTATAGGTGGTTTGTTAAAGGATTTTCTTCTCTTGTATCTCTTATGTCCAGATTGACTCAGAAGAAGGTCAAGTTTTAATGGTCAAATTTATGTAAGAAGAGTTTTTAGGAATTGAAGACTTGACTCACCTCAGCTCCAGTTCTAGTGCTTCCAGATGGTTTAGATGGTTTGGTAGTTTATTGTGATGCATCTAGAGTGAGTTTAGGTTGTTTTATCATGCATTATGGTAAGTTCATATCCTACACCTCCAGAAAGCTTAAACCCCATGAGAAGAATTATCCTACTCATGATATTGAGTTAGAAACCGTAGTATTTACCTTAAAGATTTGGAGGAATTATATAAATGGAGTTTATGTAGACATCTTCATAGATCATAAGAGCCTTCAGTATGTCTTTTCTCAAAAAGATCTTAATCTTCATCACAAAAGGTTGTTAGAGCTCTTAAAATATTATGACATGAGTGTTCTCTATCATCCTGGTAAGGCCAACGTAGTGGCCGATGCTCTCACTAGACTGTCCATGGGTATTATTGCTCATGTTGATGATAGTAAAAAGAAGTTAGTCCAGGAAGTCCACCAGCTTGCCAAACTAGGCATTTTCTTAGTCTACTTTTCAGAGGGCGGTGTATCTATTTAGAATAGATCAGAATCATCTCTAGTTTCCAAGGTGAAAGAAAAGAAAGATAAGGATCTTAGCCTTGTCAAGCTAAAAGAGTCAGTTCATAAAAAAAAATAGAGGTTTTCTCCCAAAGGGGGAGATGGTGTTTTTCATTGTCAGAGTTTTCTTTTTGTTTCAAACGTAGATGACATAAGGCAGCAAATTCTTGAAGAAGCGCATTTTGCATGCTACTCTATTTATCCAGGAGCCACAAAGATGTACCGCGACTTGCAGAAAATCTATTGGAGTGGTTAAAAAAGAGATGTTGCAGAGTTTGTGGCTAAGTGCTCTACATGTCAGCAAGTTAAGATAGAGCATCAGAAGCCTAATGGTCCTATGCAGGAGTTTAGTATTCCTACTTGGAAGTGGGAGGTTGTGAACATAGATTTCGTGATGGATTTACCTCAAACTCATCGTCAGCATAACTCAGTTGGGTCATTGTAGATAGAATGACCAAATCAACTCTTTTCCTTCCAGTTCATACCTCTTATTCAGCCAAGGATTACACCAAGCTCTACATTAAAGAGATGGCTAGATTGCATGGTGTTCCGTTGACTATTATCTCACACAGGGATATACAACTCACCTCTAATTTTGGGAAAGCATTCTAAAAGGGTCTTGGTACCCAAGTTCATCTCAGTACAACCTTTCATCCACAGAAAGATGGTCAAGAAGAAAGGACCATTCAGACTTAGGAAGATATATTAAGGGCGTGTGTAATTTATTTCAAGGGTAGTTGGGATGACCACTTGCCTTTGATTGAATTTGCATAAAATAATAGCTATCATTCCAGTATTTAGATGGATCCATTAGAAGATCTCTATGGTAGGAGATATAGATCTCCAATCGGTTGGTTCAAAGTTAGTGAGGCCTTTGTCATAGGTCTTGACTTAGTATCCACGCCTTAGAGAAAGTTCAGTTAATTAGAGAAAGACACCGGGCTGCTCAAAGCTGACAAAAGTCTTATGCAGATGTTCATATAAAGGATCTTGAGTTTGAGATTGGTGACTATGTCTACCTCAAGATCTCTCATATGAAGGGAATGAAGAGATTCGCCAAGAAGGGAAAGCTCAGTCCTCAATATGTCGGTCCCGTTAAAATTCTCAGTCATTTTGGCAAGGTAGATTATGAGCTAGAATTACCTTCAGATCATTCCTCAGTTCATCCAGTCTTTCATGTCTATTTGCTCAAGAATTGTATAGGTGACCCATCATTCATAGTCCCTATTCAGAGAATCGATTTTCAGAACAGCCTCTCTTATGAAGAGATTCCAGTAAAATTCCTAGACTATCATACTTGTAGATTGAGGAACAAAAAAGTCCCTCTAGTTAAAGTTCTTTGGAAAAATCAATCCGTCAAGGGAGCTACTTGGGAAGCAGAAGTAGATATGCGTACCAAGTATCCTCACCTCTTCCCCGCCAACTCAGATCAAGCTCAAGGTAATAGTTCTCTTTAAGCTTACTCAATTTCATGATTACTGTGCATCACTAACTTAGTATTCAGTCCCATGCTCATCTTCCCAATATAAGCTTGGTATCAAGTACCACCGCATATTCAGTCATGTATTCATGTATCAGATCAGTTATATAGTTATGCATCTGACATGCATTCTCATTATGAGAAAATTTAGTTCTTCAGAACTTTCAGTTATGCACTAATGAATCAGTTACGCATGCATCAGATATGCATGTTCAGTAAGTTATGTTCAGCTTATCAGTCACGTTCCTCATGAGATAATGTTCCATTTATTCATGTTTAGCTCATTGTTTCCCCTCTTAGTTTGTCTCATTCGAGGACGAATGTTCTCAAGGGGGAGATATTGTAATACCCGTGCTTTTTCTTAGCTTGAAAATCATCTCAAGAATATTAGAACTTACTTTGAAATAAGAATTCATTAGTGTTATTGCCATAATTTTCACTTCCTATCACGTAGTAAATTGAATAAGCTTTCCATCGATATATAATTTGCCAAAATCCAACATCCGGGCAAAGAGTTAGAGCCGTTTTCGTGAGACAGTGTTTGACCTGAGCCTTCAGTGCATTGCGGAGATAGCTCAAATGGCCATTGCCAAATTCCAATGTTTCTCCGTGATACTGGCGCATCTCACCAAACTACCAGGTAGTAGAAAAGGTGGAAACACAATAGCTTTGCATTACACTACCATGTAATTTCCCAATTATCAATTTCCAGTGACACGATGTGATAACACCACATCGCGCCAAGCGCCCAACTCAGAAAATTTTACTGAAATACCTTTTTCAACCACTTTTCACCCAAAATATATAAGTTTCTCTCAAGTTTATCTCAAGAACAAACTAGGGTTTATATTGGGGATTCAAATTTAGGAAGGTTTCACCATCAATCTTCACAAAATCATGATCTAAGGTATGCATAGTGTTCATTCATGGACTCTTTTTATCCATGAAGTCCAAGAATCCTTTTTAATTACAAGTTATGAATTTTTTTCATGTTTTCATGCTTTGTATGTTCTCTTTCATGTTGATAAATGAGGAATTGATTTCTATTCCATGATTTGATGATAAATTCCATGTGGGTTGATTAGTATAGATAAAGATTTATGAAATCTCATGACTAAAACCTTGTGTGATGGAATTGGAATTGAAGCATGATGTTTAATCGTTGTATAATGTATTTTACATGTACTACGCCTACAATATATTTGATTAAATGCCTAGATGAGGGAAAATTGTCTAACTAGCATGATATCATGAAATCCCCATGTATGTACAAGTTTATGCATATTACATGTTTCATGAAGGGCTCCTATGAATGTAGTATGTATTATTATGTTAGTGAAGTCTTCAAGTACATCTTGCTATGTCAGTTTCCTTTTATCAAGTCTTGGGGGTACTTGTATCTGAAATATTAGCTGTGTACCTAGATCTATGTCATGTTTTCATGATACTCTCAGTCAATCTATGAACTCTTAGACTTTAGATAGTCTTATGACTCAGGAAAAATCTTCATGATCTCATGACTCATTCAGTTGTCAGATATCAGTAGTATTTCATTAGCCACGAAAATTCAGTAACTTTGTCCATGCTTAATTCAGTTCACTAAATCATGTTCAGTGGCCATTCAGATGGGAGCAGGAATTAGCACTGAGTAAACCCAAGGATGGGGACTCACTTGTTATACGAGGGTGTGATTCCTAGAAGTAATCCTTGTATTCCAGAACTATGTAGCTAGCATAGTTTGAGACATCGTAGCCTGTTATATGTGGGTAGATGAGTCCGCTTAACCTGTTATATGAGGTTTCCCCCATTCTCACTAGAGTTACCTATTATATAAGGGTTACTCACATATTTTCCTTACCAGTGACATGGTATTAACACCCTTCTAATCAGGGTATATATTGGACCCCAGCTCAGCTATTATAGCACCTATGGGGCATGTCGGTTAGATACTACTTCCCACAGTTTAATGTTACAGAATCAGGACTGTCAGATACATTTAATTAGTCTCAGTAATAGAACTCAAATAGTTCTTAAGATTTTAGGACCGTCAGAAACAGGTAACTTAGATACAGTATGAAAGTCAGATAGTTCCGTCAGATTCAATATTGTTAGCTATAGTCATCCATGTTATCAGTTATACTCAAATACAGTCACCCTTTTTTATCAGTATTATTTAAATATAGTCCTTTATATTATCATTCATATCAGTTACTATCATGTTATATTACTAGTATACAGACTCAGAAATTATGAAATCACGTTGTTAGTTGCGGTTATGTATTTATGCATATATTATCTCGTTCATGTTAGACAGTCAGTTAGTATTATTCATGCATACAAACCCTTGAATATAGCCTACCTCACATGTATACTCACCACATATGTACTGACACATTCGCGCTATGGTGCTTTCTTTTTATGTTACACCATAGGTATAGAGACACGAGTTTCAGATCAGCAGTAGATTCCAGATTTAGCAGTCAAAGTAGAAGTGAGTCGTCATCCTTTAAGGAAATAATGATTTTTTACTATCTCATTAATTAGCTTATTAGTTAGAGTTAGTTGGTGACATGTACCATCAACTCCTTATTAAGATTCTTCAGATAGTAGAGACTTCCAGACTAGATTTAGACTACTATGTTTTAGACTTCAATTTTGTTTTGGATATTCTATTACACCACACAAATGTTACGTTATTCAGTTATGTTCATAATCAAACCTTATGTCTTTTTAGTGTATGTTTCCGTATTATTATGTTATCTTATGTAGTATACAGGTAGAAATATCAGTCATGGGTTAGCTTATAGCCCTTTGGGGTCCTGAGCACCGTGTAGTGTTCCGGTTCAGCAAATTGGGTCGTTACAAATTTGGTTCAAAGTTAGTGAGGCATCAGTCATTGGGCCTGACTTAGTGTTTGATGCTTTAGAGAAAGTCTAGTTTGTCATAGAAAGACTCTGGGCTGCTCAGAGCCAACAAAAGTCATATGCAGATATGCGTAGAAAGGATCTCAAGTTTGAGATTGGTGATTATATCTATCTAAAGATCTCTCCAATGAAGGGAGTGAAGAGGTTCGGCAAGAAGGGAAAGCTCAGTCCCCGATATGTCGGCCCCTTCAAGATTCTCAGTCAATTTAGCAAGGTAGCTTATGAGCTCGATTTTCTTTTAGATCTAGCCTCAGTTCATCCAGTCTTTCATGTCTCTTTGCTCAAGAAGTGTGTAGGTGACCCATTAGTTGTAGTCCCTATTCAGAGCATTGTTGTTCAGAACAACCTCTCTAATGAAGAGATTCTAATCTAAATCCTAGATTATCAGACTCGTAGACTGAGGAACAAATAAGTCCCTCTAGTCAAAGTTCTTTGGCTAAATTGGTCCGTCAAGGGAGCTACTTGGGAAGAAGTAGTAGGCATGCATACCAAGTATCCTCACCTCTTCTCCTCCAACTCAGATAAAGCTCAAGGTAATAGTTCTTCTTAAGCTTACTTAGTTTTGTGATCAGTGTTTATCACACATTTGGTATTTAGTTTTATGTTCATATTCCCAGTATAAACTTGGTATCAAGTGCCATTGCATATTCAGTTATGCATTCACGTACCAGATTAGTTGTATAATTATGCATTAGACATTCATTCTTATTGTGATAAAATTTAGTTTCTCATAGCACTTAATTATGCATTCATGAATCAGTTACACATGCATCAGATATGCATGTTCAGTATGTTATCTTCAGCTTGTCAGTCATGAGATCATGTTCCAGTTATCCATGTTCAGCTTATTATACCCCCTCTCAGCTAGTCTTATTTGAGTATGAATGTTCCCAAGAGAGAGATATTGTAATACCCCAAATTTTCTTCCAAGCTAATTTCGTCCCAAGAATGCCTAGTATTCGCTTCAAAAGTGAATAATTATTATTCCATGAGGAATTTTGAATATTTTCACTTCTTGTCATGTTAAAAATTCAATAAGCTTTCCATCGGTATAAATTTCACCTAAATCCAACATTCAACCGAAGAGTTAGAGCCTTTTTAGTGAGATAGTGTATCATCTGAGCCCCCAACGCATCGCGGATATAGCTCAAATGGAAATTGTTAATTTCCAGCATTGCTCCGTGATAGTGGTGAATCGCGCCAAACTTCCACATTGTAGAAAAGGTGGAAACACCATAGATTTGCGTTGCTCCCCCATGCAATTTCCCATTTCTCATTTTCCAGTGACTTTGCGTGATAGTGGCACGTCGCGCAAAGGATGAGAATCAGGAAATTTTCTCAAAAATTAAAGACGTGTCCTAGGGTTAAAAGTGTCAATTTCCTCACCCTATATAAGCCTTATAACATGATATTTAGCCATAGTTCATTAATTATACTCAATTACCTTCAAAAACTCTCAAGAATAAGCCCTAGGGTTTTCATAGAAGGTTCAATTCCATGGGAATCATCATCAAATTTCAAGAATCTCTTCGTCAATCTTCATGAAATCACGAACTAAGGTATGTGTAGTGTTCATCCATGGATCCTTTTCATTCGTGGAGTCTAAGACTCATGTTTTAAATAACCTATTATGATTTGATCATGTTCATGTTGATAATTGTTATTTATGTTTCAAGATGGTGTCTTGATGACTTTCCATGAAGTATGTGAGTTTTTTGATTGTAAACCTATGAGTTTGGGTAGTTTTAGATTCTTAAATTGATGATTTCACCTATGCTATAAATTGTTCATGTAAGATATTTGATAAAATGCCTAGAATGATAGAATAATATTCCTTATGACTCAATAGTATCTAAATGACAAGTCCATGCTAACCCTTATGATGCAACACAATTTCCATGCTCTTGTTGTGTATTGACTGTTGTGTTATGCAATGTTCATGATATTGAAATAATGCAAGTATGTACATGTTATATGCATTCCCTTCCATGATCAAGACTATGATAACCATGTGAAGTATGAAACCCCTTATTTATGGCATTATGAATTATGAACATTATTCCTATGATCAAGAAGTATTATGGATTGTTGGTGTTGGTCATGTATTTAGGAATATCATGCCTTATCAGTTTCCTTATATCGAATCCTGGGGGTACTTGTACTCAAAAAATATAGTCGTGTGCCTAAAGCCATATCATGTTTTCATGATACTCTCAATCAAGCCACATTCCATAGAAGTCAGTCAGTCATGTGACTCAAGAAATCTCAGAAATCTCATGAACTCAGTACTCAGTAAGATCAGTAATCTCATGAACTCAGTCAGTTATTAGATATCAATAGTATTTTATCAGTCAACAGAATTTAGTAAACTCATTCCATGTACAGTTAGTCAATCATGTTCAGTCTCTTCAGATGGGAGTAGAAATTGGGACCGAGTGAACCCAAGGGTAGGAACACACTATCATATGAGGGTGTAATTCTTAGTAGTCATCCTTATGTTCAAGAACGATGTAGCCAACACTAGTTGATACATAAACACTATAAGTGAGGGTTGATGAGGTGGATAAACACTATTAAATGAGGTCCCCATCATTCTTTTTTGGGTACACCATCAGATGAGGGTACCCATACTTATCCTTACCAGTGGTTTGGTATTGACACCATTCTAATCAGGGCACAGATTGGATCCCAGCTCAGCTATTCTAGCACATTTGGGGCATGTCAATTAAATAACTATTCCCACAGTTTCTGTATCACTCTTAGTTAAAGAACTTGGATAGTTCTTCAGATTTCAAGACTGTTAGATACATTCAACTCAGTCACATTATGGAACTCAGGTAGTTCCATCAGATTTAGGATTGTCAAACATAGTCACTCATGTTATCAGTTATTCAGTTATTGAAACTCCAGTATCAGTTATGCTAGATTTCAGTAAATTCATGTCATCAATATATAGATTCATTTATCATATTCTCACGATCTCCATTACTATGTATTCATGTGTGCACTCTCACGTTCATATTAGTTAGTTATTATCATTCATGCATGTAAGCCCCATGTATTTAGCCTACCTTAGACGTATACTCAGTATATTTTTTTGTACTAATGCATTTGCACTATGGTGTTTTATTTTTATGTTACACCATAGGTTCAGAGACATGACTCCCAGATCAGCAACAATAGTAGTATTCGAGGGTTTAGAGTTTTAGTAGTGAGTCCTCATTCTCTAAGGATGTGATCTTATTTTTCATATCAGTTCATTTTTTAGTTAATGGAGTTAGTTGGGGACATGTCCCATCAACTCCTTAGTCAGACAGTTAGAGGCTTTCAGACGACTACAATATTTTTTATGTTTTTTAAATTTTAGTATTTTAGTTTTGTTTTCTTATCAAGATACCACTCTATGTCAGACGTTATTTTTATTATTCAATTATGTTTAGTATTGGACCTTACGGACTTTCAGTGCATGTTTCTACATTTTTATGTCATATCATGTAGTGTAGAGGTACAAATATCAATCATAAATTAGCTTATAATCCTTTGGGGTCATGAGCACTATGTAGCATTCCAGTTCAGATAATCAGGTTGTTAAAGTCTTAGAGAGGCTGTTGATTCAGTTGTTGACCTATTTGGAGAGTGCTTCTGTGAGTGCACTTAGTGTTCCCCTTGCTCGAAGTATTGTACCTTTGTCTGTGGTAGAGTCTACTTATGGTATTCCTCTATTTCTGAGTATGGATCCTTCTTTTATACGAACATCTTCTTATGGTACTCCATAGACTCTAAGCACGGTTCCTATTCCAGTGCTAATTTATGAGTATGGTATTTTGAGATATTAAGTTTAGCCATCTTCTATGATGCCTTCTCTAATGGGTTCTAAGCCAGCCAAATTTATTATGCCTCTTATTGCTACGAGTATGGATATATCTTCTTTGGATAATAAAAGGTTTGGGATATTCACTCATTTGGGTCATCATAGGTTCAGTAGTGTTGTTGGTGAGGACGTCTATGAGGCTTTGATGGATTATCATGAGAATTTGAATAACCTTGGTTCTCTTGAGATGCAGAAGGTTGCTAATGCTACTTACCATTTAAGAAATATAGCCAGAGATTAGTGGAGGTCACTTATTGGTTGTGGACCTCTTGGTTCGCCAAAGATGACTTGATATCAGTTTACGAAGGTCTTTTTTACAGGTTTGTGCCCTTCAGTCTGAGGAATATGATAAGAGATGCACTTTATTACTTGGTGTAGGTGTTCATTACTATTGTGGAGTATGAGGAATGTTTCCATGATTTGTCTAGATATTCTTATATAGTACTCCCATCGAGTCTGAGAATATTTAAAAGTTTGTGATGGGGTTGGACGTCTCTCTTTTTCTTGATATGATGTAGATGGTAGCGTATAGAGCGTCGTATTAGAGTATTATAGATCATGATAAGATAACTGAGTATATTCTTTGAGCGTCTCATAGAGGCCCTAAGAAGGAGTGCCATTAGAGCGAATTCATAGGTCATACTTATCGTGGTAGAGATTTTAAAGGTTTTCATAGGTATTATGGTAGACCTATACAGGTAGCCTTACAAACTTTAGGTAGTGGATTTTTTGGTTTTGTTGCTTTTGATGGTCTTTCTAATTCAACCATACCTCGTTTCATTGAGTTGGGCTAAAGGATTTGCTATATATGTGATGAGATTGGCCATTTGGCTAGGGATTGTCCCCTCTTCATGTTCAAATCTACTCCAATATCAATTATGAGGGCTATAGATACTTTTAGGGGTGCGAGAGAAAGATGTAGTGATACCCATGGTGGTGGTCTAGGGACTATTCAGTTAAGTGGGGGACACGGTTAGTGTTATGCTATATCTGCTAGGATGGAGGCAGAGGCTTTCATTGCTATTATCACAGGTATCATAGCTATTTTTTTAGATCTACGTTTCCGTTATTTTTTCTAGTATCAACTTTATCCTATGTGTCTGTATATTATTCTTATGGTTATGATTCTTTTTGTGAGCTTCTTGATGTGCCTATCTGTGTTTCTTACCCCCCCCCCCCTCCCCGAGACTCTTTAGTGGTAGATCGGGTGTATCGATCTTGTTTTGTGACTTTTTCTATGTGTGAAACTTGGGTGGATTTAATCGTATTAGATATGGTTGATTTTGATGTCATCTTGGGTATGGATTGGTTAGATCCTTATTATCCAGTCCTATATTATAATGCTAAGACCATGGCCTTAGCATCACTAGATATGCCAAGGATAGCTTGGAAGGGTATGCTTTATTCGGGTCCCAAGAGAGTTATATATTTTCTACAGGATAGTTGCTTGGTTAAGAAAGATTGTTTGTCCTATTTGGATCATATTTGTAGTACTAGTTCTTCGCTTTTTTTTTCAATTCCATTCGTGTTGTCCATGAATTTGTAGATATTTTCCCTACAGATTTACCTGGTATGCCTCTGGATTATGATATTGATGTTAAATTG
Source organism: Capsicum baccatum var. pendulum (assembly GCA_030864225.1). Taxonomy (NCBI): domain Eukaryota; kingdom Viridiplantae; phylum Streptophyta; class Magnoliopsida; order Solanales; family Solanaceae; genus Capsicum; species Capsicum baccatum. The sequence continues at coordinate 200,221,581 of CM061550.1, read as the reverse complement.
GGAACCAAGCTTATTGCTATTCCTCCTTATATGATGGACTAATAGAGTTGAAGGAATTGAAGGATCAGTTGCATGAGTTGTTGGATAAGGGATTTATCAAACCAGGTGTATCACATTAGGGTGCTTCTATCTTGTTTTGCTAAGAAAAAAATGGATCAATGCATATGTATATTGATTATCGATAGTTGAACATGGTGACAGTTAACAATAAGTATCCTCTTCCTTATATTATTGATTTGTTTAATGAACTTTAGGGTGCTTCAGTGTTTTTGAATATTGATTTGAGGTTCGGATATCACTAGTTAAGGATTAGAGCTTTGGATATTTTGAAGATATATTTTTGTACTCGATACAGTCATATTGATTTCTTGGTCATGTCTTTTGGGTTGACAAATACCCCAGCCACATTCATGGATTTGATGAATAGGGTATTTTGACTATATCTCTACTCCGTTGTTATTGTATTTATAGATGATATCTTAGTTTATTTCAAGAAAGAGGACGAACACGAGGAACATTTGAGAATAGTGCTTTAAAGCTTAAGAGATGAGAAGTTGTATGGTAAGTTCTTCAAGTGTGAATATTGGTTTAAGTCTGGCTCTTTCTTTGGTTATGTGGTGACCAAGGATGGTATTATGGCCTCTTCGGCCAAGATCGTAGTGGTTTGTGATTGGGCTATCCTACCTCTCATACTAATATTCAAAGTTTTGTTTGTTTGGTTAGATATTATTAATATTTTGTTGAGGGTTTTTCATCTATTGCATCCCCATTAACCAAGTTAACTCAATAGATGATTTCCTTCCAGTGGTCAGATGCTTGTGAGGTGATCTTTCAAAAACTCAAGGATAAGTTGAATTTAGCTCTTGCCCTAGGGGGCCTATATTTTACCATCTTTTGTGATGCTTCAGGTGTTGGTTTAGGTTTTGTGTTAATGTAGAAGGGTAGGGTGATTCGTATGCTTCTTATTAGTTGAAGCCTTAAGAGAGAAATTACCCTTCCCATAATTTGGAGTTCTGCACAATTGTTTTTGCTTTGAAGTTATGGAGGCACTACCTGTATAGAGTCGATAATGAGATTTTCTGGATCATTATAGCCTTCAGAATTTCTTCATCCAACAACATCTTAACATAAGGTAGCGTTGTTGGTTTAAGTTGCTTAAGTATTATGATTTTACTATTCTATAACATCCGGGCAAGGCTAATGTGGTTGCAAATTTCATAAGCCAGAAGTCAATTTGCATGGGTAGGCTAGCATATCTTTTGACCCAGGAGAGGTATTTGGCTTTTGAGGTTCAATCTTTGGCTAACCAAATGGTTAAGCTTCATGTTTTAACACTTGGGTGTGTTTTGGTATTCGAGGAGGCTAGCTATTTCTTGATAGAGAAGATTCGGTCTCATCAATTTGATAATTTTGGGTTGAGAGTATTTTGAGATACGGTGATGAGTGGTGAGACTAAGGAAGCCTCGCTTGATCCAGATGAGTTTTTGTGGATTAGAGGTCGAGTTTGTGTTTCGAGATTCGGTGATTGGATTAAATTGATTTTTAAGGAGGCTTATTGTTCGAGGTATTTCGTTCAATGATGTGTGAGCTAACGCTAACACATTTGAGGCTTTTAACTAAGAATAATTGCAAATTCTTAAGCAACTTTTATCGTTTTTTTTTGTTTTATGTTTGATTTTGCAGTAGAAGCTATGATGCAAGATAAACAATAAGGATGGAAGAAAAGGAGTTGAAAAATGAACTAATTTGAAGAGAAGTCTGGCTGAAGACATTTATGATAAGTCATCATCCCTATGATAAGTTATCAGGTTCAACGTCAGCCGCGGATAGAGAGTGAATCTAAGTTGATAGTTGTGATGACATTTTGTAATAAGCCGTCAAGGAGCTGATAGGTCATGAAAATTGGTGTCAGCCTAAGGTAGAACATGAGAGCTGAGGTAGAGACATGAAAAAATTCATGATAAGTCGTCAAGGAGCTGATAGGATGTCAAAACCGTCATTAGCCTAAGGCAACGAATACCAAATTCAAAAAGGATCTGACGACATTTTTGATAAGTCGTCAACCTTCTGATAAGGCGTCACGAATAGCGTCCCCTGTCCAAGAAATTGTTCTACTCTATGATTTTGTTTCCACAATTAGGCTGAAATATTTAAAGAATTGTTTAGGTTTTTTTGGAGAGTTTCGAACATCTTTTAGAGACACGTATTTTGATATTTTCTCTCTCTAGTTTCTTGACTTTAACAAGCAATTACTTTAAAGATTATCATCATTATTTTGGGATTACTACTGTGACCAAATCTGAGAATCAGTAGTTTCTATTCATCTTGTGCTAAGTTTATCTTTCAAATCATGAATATAACTAGTTATTTCGATTATTAGATCATGAGGGGCTAAATTTCTTTAACATGAATTATGGGATCCAGGTTTAAGTCTTGATATGGTGTTGAGTGTTCAAGATTCAAAAGGTGGCAGGACTTCTTGATAATTCTGAGGTTTTAATTATCGTCTATTGGTTGCAAATGATAGATAGCACCTACTTTGATTTTCTTGAGAAAGAAATCAAATATAGTGGGAAGTGAATTATTAACAGGGACTTGGAAGCACTAAAACTTCCATTTAATAAGTGACATTGTAACAAGGTTGATTAATCTGAGGTAAAAGTTGGTCATGAATATAAATTCCCTAAGTTTGAGAGGATAAGGTAATTAAATGCTTAAGTAGGTCGAGAGACATTTAGGCATGACTTCGATAAAGATGACTTGTTGTCCTACCTACTATAAAAATCCTGAACAACCGTTAGCATTTTTCATGTACCAAAACCCCTAGTTAACATAATTTTGTTTTTTCCATAAACTCTTGATTCCGAACATTGTAACTAAAGTGACTAACAATTACTTTCTAAACTAAAAACCCCCATTTCAGGAAACATCCAGCTATCAGTTGATTAAATTGCGAATGACTTAAGTTCACACCATATTCTGTATGGGATTCAACCCCAACCTAGTTGGGTTTTATATTGACAACGATCATTTACATTCTCATTAGAGAGGTGTAGTTTGAGCATTATCAAAAATGGCGCCGTTGCCGGGAAATACAGTTGTAATTTGAAGTTGGGTGCGCTAATTGACAGTTAGTCAAATTTCCTAGTTTTACTTTTATTTGTTACTTTTGTTTATTGTAGGTTCTTCATAGTGTAGGACAAGCACCAGAAGTTTCAGAGAACCATTATGACCACTTAGTCCGGAACCAAAACTAATTGGAAGAATGGAAAAATAGCAAGAGGCTGGCAGATTAGCAGCCTTAGCTAGAGCTCAGATGATTATGAAAAATGTTGGTCAATAAGCACGACATCAAAATCCTGAGGATGAAGATTTGGGAGACAAGGAGTTGCTAAATCCTAGTAACCCAAGGCATGCAGAGCAAGTAGCTGCACCAGTATGGTGCAATATTAACAGGAACCGTCCGTTCCAAGAAAGGCAAGAGTACCATCCGGTCTAGTATGACCTCAATGATGGTGATGATGGAATGGACGGAGAAGGTACAATAGTTACAATTATTTCTCCACCGTTTCACTTGGAGCTAAATTCAACATTACGAGTACTATGATTCAACTTCTCGATCTAAAGGGGTTGTTTGGTGGCCATCCTGGGGATGACCCAAACTTGCATCTGGTAAATTTTGTCATCATCTGTAAATATTTTAATAACCCAGGAGTGGGCCAAAATACTATCCGGTTAAGATTGTTTCCATTGTATCTATCTGGGGGGAGGGGCAACTTTGTGGCTAAATGAGCTGACACCCGATTCTATAACCAATTGGAGGCAGTTGAAAGAAGCTTTCATAGAAAGGTTCTTTCCTCCTTCCAGGAGGATAAAGTTGAGGGATAAGATTAGCAACATTATGAAGCTCCCAACTGAAGCCTTGTATGAAACCTGGGAAAGATCCAAGAAGAAGCTAACATAGTGTCTGAACCACAATATGATGGACATACACTTAATGGAGACTTTGTATAGGGAGCTTAACTCTACGACAAAGACAATTGTAGATAGTACTATTGGTCGTTTGTTTGCTGATCTTACATTCCCACAGGCTGTAGAGATGCTAGAAAGAATGACCAAATAGATTCGGTCATGGCATACAAGAGACTCTATGGTATCTAGCCCCACTATGTCTGGGGGTATTACTGCAGAACAACGCAAAAGAGATAAGAATAATGACCCAGATATGGATCACCTTAAAACGCACATGGACTTTCTAACCAAGCACTTGCTATCAGGTAAGACTGAGAAGGTGAAAGCTGTGGGATCTCAGGACACAGTTGATGCTGATGCAGAAGAAGAGGCAAACTATGTTAATAATCAGGGGGTTTCCGAGGCAATGGCCAAGGGAATCAAGGTCAGAATTATTATGATAAGTCTAGTTATAAAGATAGGGAGAAGGGAAATTTGAGGAACAACAATGATAGGAGCGGGATCTATGTCCCTCCTTGAAATCATGAGGTTGCTACAACATGTTCTAAAAATATGTCCATGGAGGACATGATGGCTAAGTTGTTGAAGGGAGTGGAAGATACCAACTCTGGTGTGACCACCATTAAGACTGATCAATTAGCTATTAGTTAGTTAGGAAACTCGCACTCCACTGCAATAAACAGTTGGGGCAGGAGATGAGCCAAGTCTCCGCAGCATTTAACTAGAGGAAGAGCAGAACATTTCCAAATGATACGGTCCAAAATCCGTGGAATGATGGATCATGTATAGCGATTAACACTAGAAGTTGTAAGATATTACCTGGACCTTCTGTGGGAAAACATGTAGTTGATAAAGTATTTGATGATAAACTAGAAGAAGGAGGTCTAGTGGAGTCCGAGCAGCTGGATAATTCTGAAGATGCTCCTAAAAAAAGAAAGAAAAGGAAAAGGAGGTAGTGTTGAAAACTATCCCAAAAACACCACCTCCCTTTCCTCAGCGGTTGAAGAAAAAACCGATGATGCAAAATTCAGCCAATTCATGGCAATTCTCAAGCAATTGACAATAAATGTGCCTTTGGTTGAGGAAATTGAGCAAATAACAGGATACACAAATTTTATGAAAGACCTTGTCACGAAGAAACGGAAGGTTACCCATGAGACGAAGGAAAGTATTCTTCATTACGGTACTATCTCTACAAGGGTTTTAGTGCAGAAAAAGGCAGACCTGGGAGAATTTACCATCCCGTGCATTATTGGGTCCCTGAATTTCACAAAAATGCTATGAGATTTGGGAGCTAGTATAAACCTAATTCCACTTGCAATGTACAAGAAATTGTGTTTGGGGGATCCTACCCCAACGAACATGCGATTGGTGATGGCAGATAGGTCTGTAAAGCGACCAATGGGCATATTACATGATATATTGATAAAGGTGGCCAAATTTATTCTGCTGGCTGATTTTGTAGTCCTGGACTGTAAGGTGGATTTTGAAGTGGCCATCAACTTGGGTAGACCATTCCTTGTAACCGGGAGAGTAATCATAGATATGGAGCTGAATGAGCTGAAGTTTGGGCTAAATGATATAGAAGCACAATTCAAAATACACTCATCTATGACACAACAAAAGAAGATGAGTGTTTTCTCAATCGTGGAAGTAATCTATGAATATGGTGAAGAGGTATTGGCAGGTTGTCTTAGCGAACTCTGAGTAGTCAAGATAACCAAGTGGTGCCACGACATTAAATCAGGCATTATTGGGAGGCAACCCAAAATTTTTATGTTCCAGCAAATTATTTGTTTTTGTAGTTAGGTTTTAGTGTAAATAACGTGGAATCGATGTATTCAACCAAGTGCTCCTGATGAAATTTTTTGACGGGCTGTCACAATTGTGATAAGCCGTCAAATATGTCGTTAGAGACATCACCTCTGAGGTAGGGTCTATTAAGGCTGAAAACATTTTGGATAAGATATCATATTTGTGACGTCTTATTACAAATGTCGTCACAAAAAAACCCTAAAATTAGGTAAAAGTCTGGGCCCAGGTAAAAATATCCGACCAAACCCAAGACATTGTCTTTCCACCTTTCCTCTTATTTCCAATATTTTACTTAAAGTTTTATTTTCTTTGCATACTTGATTTATTTTCTTCCCTTTTTTTTCAAACTGTTTCCAACTAAAACAAAAGAAAGCTTCCTTGTGTGTGTGGGTTTGCAATCAAAATCAAGAATATTTCTTTACTTCCTCTTGATCTTGTAATCAATGTAAAGGTACCCACCAGGTATGCTCGAAACCTAGACCTTCTTTTCAATTAGTAAGTTATAAACTAAGGTTAACCCAAGTTCCCAAGAATCTTGAATCATGTTATCTTGCAAATGGCTGAAAATTGGGAACTAGGGTTTGTTGTAGAAGCTTGGGACTTACAAGCTCAACTCAAAAACGAGAAATAATGGGGTTTTAGCGAGAAAGCAGATTAAAAAGCAAGTTAAAGTTGTGTTAGAGTTGTATCTTGAGATAACGACATTTATGATAAGTTATCACAACTGTGACTGCTTATCAAAAATGTTGTCAAAGGTTGCCAAAAATGTTGTGGGCTTTATTTAGAGCTAACAACATTCAAGATAAGTTATCACAACTGTGACGGCTTATCAGAAATATCATCAGAAGTTGATAAAATTTCATGGGTTCTATTGAAAGCTGACGACATTTGTGATAAGCTATCACATTTGTGATGGCTTATCAGAAATGTCATCACACTTGGGATCTGAAGCATGAATAAACCCTTTCAAGGGGTGTGGAACTTAAAATGATTGGTGTGTTTGTATTTATACTCTTGAGGTTCGACTAATGGTTTTTCTCCTTCTACAGGTTTGAAATGGAACCTAAAGGAAAGAACTCAAAATCTATAAAGAAAGTGACCAAGGGAAGTATACCTCAGAGACTCTTCAACGAAGAGTCTGATTATGAAGAGGAAGAGCCTATGCTCAGGTAGCATAAGAAGAAGAAAAGACCCAAAAAGCCTTTACCACCTCCATTAGTTGATGTGGAGAAGAGTGAAAAGAGTAACATTGAGCCAACAATATCTAAATATACAACTTCTAAGCAGATGGCCTCTATGCAATAAGATTCTGAACATGCTGAATCTGAAGAACATAATTCAAATCATCCTGATTCTGGGGAGCATGAGTTTGGGCAATCTGAATCCACGGGACCATCAACTGAGTCCCCTTCCGCCAAGGCACAAGATGAGAAAGAATCTACAATTAGGGGAACTATGGTTAAATGCAAGAATCCTGAAGTCTGAGACGACACTAGGTAGAAGATTCCCAAAGCTCAAAAAATTTTCTTTGATGGGCTAACAGAAGGGTTGTTAAGAGGAGAATCTTTGAAGACAACAGAATCATCATTAAAGGGTTGAGAAGATACCCTGAAGTGAAGCAAAAGTTTTGTGATTACAATTTGGGATAGACAACTAAAGGAGGAAATTAATTTTTCCCTACACTAGTTAGGGAGTTCTATGCAAACTACCAAGCTCGCTTGGAAAACATGTGTAGAGAACGGAAAGCAGCTGACCAACCTTTGTTGGATAAAGTCTCGATACAAGGTGTAATGATGGATATTTCTGAAGTAACAATCAACAGGTTCCTTCATGGCCCAAACTTTACTCCTCAGGACACTTCACTTACTTTCTATGATTTGTTGAAGCATCGGGAAAATCAAAGGTCTTAGTTAGCCACGCTCATAGTTGATGGAGAACCAGAATGGCTGACCAACCTAAGTAAAAGAATTTTCAAGGCCTTCCTAAATTTAGAGCCAAGATTTTGGTGGGGTATTATGCATACCTAGTTAATGCCCACAGATGGCGATAATATCCTTGGGGATGACAGAGCAATACTAGTAACAAGTTTTTTGGCTAACCATTAATTAAACTTTCAAGAGATCATTGCCGAAGAGATAAAAATTTAGGTCTCAACGTCCGATACAACATATCCCTTCGCTTGTTTGATTACAAGGTTATGTAGGGCAGCCAATATGCCTAAGATTGTAGGGTTAGAAGAAGAACTCTTTTCCAAGAAGACCCACAATCCTATCCAAAATAAGGAAAATTAGCCGAGGCTAATGCTTGATAGGGGTGTAGAGATTCTAGAAGATCCACTAGTTATAGGTACCAGTTCAGTGCCTAATGTAGAAGTACAGGATTTCGAGGCTGCACCACCAACATCTTCAGCATGAGGAGGTCCAGTGTCTGGAACTGAGACAAACTCTTCAGCTGCGGTGCCTACAACAATATTTACCTTCAACTCTATGAATTTCAGAAGAGCAGAAAAGCAGTCCAGGTGGTGTAAGGCTTAGCTTAAACTCTTTGCCAAGCAATTAGTGGCTGCAATGGACAAGAGGATTAAGGCTGTACTCGATCCCTACAAGGCTCTGACTGATCAAATTAAAAAATTGGAGAACCACTTCAATGCATAGTCAAAAGAGAGGTCAACTCCAGAGATGACATTATTTAGATAATACCTAGACAAAGTAAAGGCGGAGGTTGGAAAGCTACAACAACACTACTTTATGGTGTCAGTAGATCTAGAACCTAAGGAGTCTGAGGGAGAAATCTCGATGCTTGTTCTCACAGGAGTCTGAGGGAGAAATCTCGATGCTTGTTCTCACAGAGGATCCAGTAAATAAAAAGAAGAAGAAATATAAGAAAAAAGGAAAATGTAAGAGAGAAAGTCCCAACAGTGATAAAGAAAGAAAAGCAAAGAAGAGGGCAAAAAAGAAGTCTGTAAAGGAGGAGATAAAGAAGGAGAGAATTGAGTCCTTAGTGGACAATGAGAAATGGAAGGCAGTCATCAAAGTAAGAGCCTCAAGGTCCTCTACTAGTAGGTCTTCAGAGTCTGATAGACCAGCTGTACCAGAACAGACTCCTAATGGAGATAGGGAAACTAAGGATGCATCAGTAGGTTCAGTAACCCATGACCCGTGAGATTGATCTATTCTAGGTATACTCTAATCCTAATATTATATTTTCTTTGATTTTAAGTTGAGGGTGTAGGGTAAATTATTGCTGCAAAATTTTGTAGCCGAAAAGGAGAAATACTTGTTCTTGAGGTAGTTAAATTATTTTGTGATTTTTGTACACCTCTTCAAGTGGTCTACTTCATTAACTGTGTGATTACCATTTAAGTGAGACCACTGTGCATGTCTATATGGCATTAGTTATAGTAAAACAATAATCATTGCTAAACAGCTGCACAAACTGAATAAGTAGTAGATTGCAATATACTTGTGTTCCAAGTGTGTGTGAGATATTACTTAGTTCCCTCTGTATGTTAAACCAAGAACTTTCCCGGTTAGTCTTACCTAGGTTGAAGGATGGAGGTTAGGAAAGGATCATAGGCCGTTTTGATATGTGCTCACTTTAGCCTAAATGACCTTCTCTATGTGCATAATATCCCTTGATCCCTATTTTGAGCGTGATTAGCCTATTTGTTTTTATGAAACTTTTTACCTTCCTATTTAGATCACATGAACTTGTTTTGTCCCTGGTCCTTCTTGGATATTGTGCACCTTGACTTAGGCAAATGTCCTAAGTTGAGGGTGGTTGACATAGGGGTACGTGATATAGAATAAGTATGAATAAATATAGCATAAAAAAAAATAAAAAAAGCTGGTTGCAGATGAAAAGAGCATGAAAAAGAAAAAATTGTGAAAAAGAATAAGTGATTGTGGAAAAGACCACACCCAGCCTAAATAAGTATGATCAATAAAAGAAAAGAGTCGAAAAGGCTAATGAGTGAAATCCCAAAAAAGCTAGTGTAGTATCAAGGAGGCTTAGTCATTTTAAATTCCATCGAGTATCATACCAACCCCTAACCTACATCAAAAGCCTAAGAGAAAACCTATAGTAATCTTAGCTGACCTATTTAAAGATCTGGGTAATGAAAATTAGGGCAAGCCTATGGTATTTGGCATACATTGGTTGAAACTTCGTTCTGAGAGTTAGTGTTTTGATTGTACCCATGGTTACATATAGGATTAATGATAAAAGAAGAGGGGGATTTCTTTTCTATGAGGGCACACCAGATATGTTACTAGTTGCTAACTTGTTTGGAAACTGTAATACTGGTATATGCATGGTTAATGTAACTGAATTAATGATGTATATTGATTATTGTGTGTTATATCTTCATTGTTCTTGAATTGACTAACCTTGGAGAGGGTGAAAGTGTTTTGAGATGATATGGATGACAGACTACCAAATGTACTTTGTATTTTCTTAGTTGTGTTGAGTTGCTTAAGGACAAGCAATTGTTTTAAGTTGAGGGTGTTGATGTGTGAGCTAATGCTAAGATATTTGAGGCTTTTAACTAAGAATAATTTGAAAGTTTTAAGTAATTTTTGTCATTTTTGATGTTTTATGTTTGATTTTGTAGTAGAAGCTATGATGGAAGAGAACCAAAAAGGAAGGAAGCAAAGAAGTTGAAATTTGAAGTAATTCGAAGAGAAGTACGACTGATGACATTTTTTATAAGTCATCAACCCTGTGATAAGTTATCAACTTCATCATCAGCCTCAGATAGAGAATGCACCAGAGTTGATAGTTGTGATGAAATTTTGTGATAAGCCATCAAGGAGATGATAGGTTGTCCAAATTGGCGTCAGCCAAAGGCAGAACATGAGAGCTGAAGTAGAGACATGACGACATTCGTGATAAGTCATCAAGGAGATGATAGGTCATCAAAAACGTTGTTATCCTAAGGCAGTGAATACCAAAAACAAAGAGGATCTGACGACATTTGTGATAAGTCATCAGCCTCCTGATAAGGCATCATGAATGGCGTCACCTATTTGAGAAATTGCTGCACTCTATGTTTTGTTTCCATAATTAGGGTGAACTATTTAAAACATTTTTTAAGGTTTTCTTGATAGTTCCGAACATCTTTTGGATACACGTTTTTTGATATTTTCACTTTCTAGTTTCTTGACATGAAAAAGCAATTACTTTGAAGAGATTATTATCATTATTTTGGGATTACTATTATAATCTAATCTAAGATTCTGTAGTTTCTATTAATCTTGTGGTAAGTTTATCTTTCAAATCATGAATATAACTAGTTGTTTCAATTATTACATCATGAGTGGCTAAATTCCTTTAACCTGAATTATGGGATCTAGGGTTAAGTCTTGATAAGGTGTTGAGTGTTCAAGATTCCAAAGGTAGTAGGACTCCTTGATAATTCTGAGGTTTTAATTATCGTCTATTGGTTGCAAATGATAGATAACAGGTTCTTTTATTTGCTTGAGAAAGAACTCAAATATATGTGGGAAGTCAATTATTAAAAAGGACTTGGAAGCACTAAAAACTTCCATTTAAAAATTTACACTGTAACAAGGTTGATTAACTTGAGGTAAAATCTAGTCATGAATATAAATTCCCTATGTCCGAGAGGATTAGGTAATTAAATGCTTAAGTAGGACGAGAGACATTTAGGCATAACTTTGATAAAGATAACTTATTGTCCTACCTACTGTGACAATCTTGAACCACCATTAGCATCTGTCAAGTACCAAAACCGTTAGTGAACATAATTCTAGTTTTTCGATAAACTCTTGATTGCGAACAATGTAACTAATGTGACCAACAATTACTTGCTAAACTAAAAACCCCCATTTCAGAAAACATCCAACTATTAGTTGATTAAATTGCAAACAACTTAAGTTCACACCATATTCCCAATGGGATTCGACCCTAACCTAGTTGAGTTTTGTATTGACAATAATCACTTACATTCTTATTAGAGAGGTGTCGTTTGAGTGTTATCCTTCATCCGAGAGTGATTAAGAGGTATCAATACTTGAGGTAGCATTATTGGGGGATGGTATGTGAAAGGATATGGCAGATTTTGTAGCTCATTACCTATGTTTACAGTACATAAAGGTCGAACATTTGAAATTGGTGGTTTTCTTCGAAGGTTACCTCTTCCTGAATGGTAATGGAACTGGATCACTATAGACTTTATGACTGCGTTGCATCATACTTCTTGTGGTTCTAATAGTGTTTAAGTCATCATGGATTGAGTGACCAAATATACTCAATTCATTTTAGTTTAGGTTTCCTTCAGTGTTGAGAGGTTGGCCTGTATAAGTATTCATGAGATTGTTCATCTTCGTGGTGTACCAATATCTCATCTCAGATTGAGGTTCAGCGTTCACATCTCAATTTTGGAAGACTTTTCAAGTGGATTTAGGTACCCAGGTCGATATAATTAAAACTTTCAACCATACACCAATGGTCAGTCAGAGTGGACTATCTAGGTTTTGAAGGATATGCTCTATGCTTGTGTCATGGATTTTGGAGGATAGTGGGTGCAGCATCTAGCTCTGGAAAGGTTTGCATATAATAATAGCTACCATTGAAATATTGAGAGGACCCTTTTCAAGGATTTGTATGGAACACATTATTTCTCTCCAGTTGGTAGGTTTGATATTTTTTAGATTAGATCCTAAGGTATGTATTTGCATCGTAAGACTTTGGATAGAATTCAGGTCATTAAGGATATACTTTGAGTTACTCAGAGTAGGCAACAGTGCTATAAGGATCCTCAACTATGTGCCGTGAGATTCAGTGTTGGTGATCATGTATTTCTTTATATTTCACTCATGAAGGGTGTGATAAATTTTGGGAAGAGGGGAAAGCTTATCCTAAGGTATATTAGACCTTTTGAGATCCTTCTAACTATTTGGGATATGGCCTATGTGTTATCCTTGCTTCTAGATCTATCATCTTTTCCTCTAGTTTTTTATGTTTCTATTCTTTGACATTACATTCCTGATGAGTTTTATGTTATTCGTTGGGATTAACTTAATTAGATGAGTGGTTTTCTTTTATTGAGGAGCTTGTCTCCATTCTAGCCAAGGAGTTTAGATGGTTGCATTCTAGAGTTATTTCAGTCGTTAAGGTCTAGTGAAGACATCGAATGGTAGATGAGTCTACTTGGGATGTCGAGTCAGATATGTGTAGTAGATATCCCCAGCTTTTCACTGATTCAGGTAGTTCCACTACCCTTAGTTTGAGGAAGAACTAGATTCTTAGTGGTGCATAATGTAATGACCTGACTTTTGGTATTGTGTGTGAAATAGTTATTTCTATGTGATTTGACCATTTTACCCGTCCTTGTGGTTGTTTTATGGTATTTCTAGGGTGTGGGAAGGTTAGAATGGTTCCCGATGTATTTTGTGGTCATTTGTGTGAGATTGTGGTTTTTGGTGGTCTTAAAAAGGTTACTACTCTAGTCAACATCTTTTGATCTGTGCATCGAATGAAAAAAATGAACTAAGCTAACATATATGAAATATTGATTTTAGGTTGGTAGCATTCCTGGTGTGATTTTATGACTTTTATATCTCATTTTGGACCTTCATTTGGAAAGTTATGAAAAAGTTCTCGAGGGTCAATTCTATGAAAACAATGTTTCTTCAATAATATGTTATCTCGATTAAGTTTGGAGCGTCTAATTTGATAGGGGAGCATAGTTTATTTGTATACTACGGGTTCTAGATAAATCCCTAGGGGTCCGTGGAGACTTGGAATTTTCTAAGTCTCCATAGCTAGTGCACCACCAAGCTGGTGTAGCCGCTAAGGCGCCGCTTAGTCCACTTTAGCGACAGGAGCTAAAGCGCAACTTGTCTATTGTAGCTGCTAGTTACAAGCTTGGAAAGGACTCTTTAGCGGCCCTTTCCTACTTTAGCAGCAGGCTAAAGTGACCCTTGTCCACTTTAGCATACTGGTACACTAAGTGGGTACTGCTGAAGTGGTACTTGGCTGCTTTAAAAAAGATCACTAAAGCGGTCACTTGATCGCTTCAGTGGTGACTGCTAAAGCTCTAAAATATTAATTTCTAAAAACCTTACCCAATAATATAGAAAGTTATATAACAAATCTCAAGTAAAATGGTTTGAAATCGGGATTTAAATTGAAGAAACAATATTTTACGCTTTTCGGGCCAAAATTCCCAAGTTCCACTTTTGAAATTACAAATATTAGGGTTTTAGATGACAAATATTGAAGTAAAAATTATTGAACTAGTGATTTGGAGCTTACCCAAGATTGAGAATGGAAGAACTCATTGAATAACCCTTTAGCTCGAAGCTTAAAACCTTTGAAATGGGAGAAAATGGGAAAAAATTATTTTATACTGTACCAACATTGACTGCTAAAGTGATAAGTATAGTTTTAATGGTACTCGTGTGCAGCCCAGTATGCTATAGCAGAAAAGATGATGCTTTAGCGGCCTCTCCTAAAATGGATATGGATCCACATTAGAAGCACCCTGCTAGGAGATGGGTCACTAAAATAACTAGCTGGCTTCTTTCACAGCCACTGATAAAGAAACCCAAGGAGTACTTTAGCGGTTTCACCAGATGGGTCTTGAAAAATTTCCAAGTATCCACCGACCCCTCGGGATTTATCAAGAATATCGGGAATGCATATGAACTATGTTACTGTCACAACTCAAATTAGGGCCTGATCATGACGAGTATCTCATGTCCACCGAGGACTGGATATCACCCCCTTTTCCTTGCCAAATAGACTATCATACTCCTAGTAGAGACTAAAATCCGAATGTATAACAACATATAAAGGTAATAAACTCAAAAACATCGAGAATGTCAACCACAATACCCAATCCACTATAATATTCAAAAAGCCTCTACTAATCCCAAAATTATCTAAGTCAGGATATGCCCCCGAACCTGACAATGACAATGACAATGATAATGATAATGTTAATGTTAACTCTTTAATTATAGCTTATTAAAAAAAACCGGTTGGATGATCAAGTATTTAGGATAATGGAAGCCCACCACTTCAATGCAAACGACTAACAAACTGAGTCAATTCACGTAACACTGCGCAGGAAAAATAGAAGTGTTTTTGGTGCCTGCATCGCATGGGGATACAACATATGGAGATGGTTAATGGGTTGAACACTAGCATGTAACTCAAGGATATGGATAAAGTAATGACAATTCAAAATCCAGTTCAACTAAATGCACATGTTCACATACATGTATTCACACATACACTCATATATGCACACACACAAACACACACATATATATATATGCTTATATAACATTCTAGGATAGGGAATAAGGATTAACGTACATTTTAAAAATCTTAACCTGGGTTGTGTAGTATAACAATCATAAAAGGCACCCAAGGGCTATATGGGTCTAGTATTCCCCTAGCTGACTCGAACCTCCCGAAATTTATCAATGGTGACTTAATCACCTAGTTATTAACATGGGAGAATCAAACCTCCTATTCATATAATAAGGGGGGCTCCAACCAACCGGTCATTTAGACCCCCGCATCAGCAACTACGGTTTCTAGTATTGGTCCCTCAAACCTCCACTTTCACGGCCTGGCTACACATCCCTTTTTAAACCAAAATTAAAACACTTTTCATAGATTTCCATTCATTAAAAAATAACACACTTAATGGCATACATTGTTGGTATGTCATACCAACTACACTTGCAATGTAACATTATCATGACATTACAATTCCATTTACTTAGGGAAGAGAACTCTTTTTGTTCATTAATTTGAACCATCAATTTCAATAACCTCTTCATATTATGTAATTGTTCCAAATGTATTTCAATGAAATTATAATCATACTCAAAACCACTTTTACAAAATTTAGGTTTAGGTTATTACCAATTCAATTGTCAGTATTCACAAAAATTGGGGAAATCAAAACCCCCTAGTTTCGAAGGGAAGCCTTGGAGTAACTAGTAAAGTTGTTGTCATGTAACCAGGAGTTCATGGGTTCAAGCCTTGGAAACAGACTCTGGCAGAAATGTAAGGTAAGGATGCGTACGATACACCCTTGTAGTGGGGCCCTTCCCCATACACCGTGCATAGCGGTAGCTTTTGTATATCTGGCTACCCTTTGCCCACAATCCCCTAGTTTATTCACTATGCCCATGTACGCCACAAGTTTAAAGTCATATATATAGCATGAGCAATGCATAATAAATCATAAGAAAATAATTGAAGAAACAATCCTTCCAAAACCTCAACCCATATTGTGACCCATGCTCAAATCTATATAAGCAATCATATAATTTCATGCTTTAAGTAAAACAAATATAGGGGTAGAGTCATATGCCTGAAATATCAAGAGTTATGGGGAGAAATCATCCTCGAGAGCCCTAATTGATCAACTCTTTAAAAACCCTATGTATCTTGACCTTGAACAATTGAGAGTGTTTTAGTGGTTATTTTGATTTCTTTTGGAGTGATAATGACACCCTAAAGAGGTTTTAAGTCAGGGGTCATGATTGGAGAAAAGGGGAAATTTCCAAAGTGCCCTTAATTAAAAGCTGAAAAATTGTAGCCAGTGACTACGAGTCACTGTATAACTCGTAAGGACACGTTATAACTCACCACTACAAGTCACATTAAAGACAGTAGATGAAGAACTCTTATTTGGTGAACCTGTGATTCATGCCATATGACTCGTCAAGTATCCCTACAAATCATAGGGTCCAAGTCATAGTCAAGATAGAAACACTCAGAGCACACACTAGTTTAGCTATGGAAAGAACCATATGACTTGTTTTGAGTATTTATGACTCATAAACTCCAGTTGTAGTCAAGGAAGTACCACCAAACTAAAACACTAGTCTGTCTATGATTGGGTCCTTAGCACCCACAATGACACGTTAAGACTCGTAGAGAGAGTTATAGTCAGGGTAGTGAGTTTAAGAACTCAAAAATTTTTAAGGTCCAAAATCCTAGGTGTTTTAGCTACCTTATCAAATTCGATGCTCTAGACTCAATGACAACATCAAATTTTGGAAAAGTGGTTGCTTTGAAAAAATTGACCCTCGAGACCCAATTTTACATTTATCGAATAGAGGGTCGAAATGGGATATATAAGCCATAAAGTCATACCATCCACTCTACCAACCTAAAATCAATGTTTTGGATATGCTGGCATAGTCTATTTTTCTATCTAACACACTAAACAACAAATGTTGACCTAATTAAACTACAATGCCTTTTTAACCTCCATTAACCATAAACTCACACAAAATGCATAATAATAATTAGGAACTATTCCAACCATCCCCATACCACCAAGACATAACGTAGTAAACAGGGGAAGGGATAAATGGTTAAATCTTATAAAAATTACTAGTTCAAAAATATCATGTCATTACAGTAACCACTGGAGCAAGAGGAACCCCAACTCTGGGAATCGTACCTACAATCTGAGCCGCTACCTTAGTACTAAACTAATCCTTATACTGTGCACCATCAGACTGTGCAGCACTAACAAATCACAAGAGTTGAACCAATGCATCCCTGAGCAGTGAAAATAAAATAAACCCTAGTGAAGCCTAGGTTGGTCCGTAACCTACCACTGACTAGGGTAGAGAAATATCTAGTGCATGAGTAGGAATAGGGTTTGGAAAAGACCCCCTATCCTATTCTCTAACTGGGGCTGTATATTTTTGATGTCCTCAACCTTTAGGTCATCTATGAACTATGATAGGATCACTAGTTACAAATTTGAGTTCTATGTCCTGTGTAGCGGTATCACACTCCTAGCCATCTGCAAAAAAGTGAAACTAAAAAAGTCCTTTAAAACCAACTCAGATTCTTAGAACAAAATAAGTAAAGGAAGTAAAGATCTCTGAAGAATGTACTATAGCCTCCCGATGATAAGTAGCTAACTTAATTGTTCTAATTCGTAGGACTCAACTAGACACTAGATCTTTTACTAACAATGCCAGTGAATATAGCATGCTGATACCGATTTCTCATGATAGAATTTATGAGTCATGATGGTACCTTCTTTATCTCACCGATAGGTAAGTGATGATGTCTGAACAACACCTCCTCTTAGATGATGATACAATCTTTGTCAAAATATAGTAACCCAATCGAGGTTGGGGTTGAATCCCAAGGGAACTCGTGGAATCATATATATAAATAGTTACAGTCAAAGGACAGAACAAAAAAAGTGAATGAGGGGTTTTGATATAGCAATCTCGAACAAGTAATTATATTAACTTTGGTTGTAATCAGTCATAGGTGAACACTAGAATTGTGTTCCCCTGACTTCTCAACTCCATAGGCTTATCTTGTTTTGCTAAACCAACCCAATACTTTGCATACAGAATCGATAAGTTATGTACCTTCTGCATTCTTTTTGACGGGACAAAGGATTTCACCCTTTACTTTTTAAGTCTCAGGATGTCGCCTTTTTAACCCTTATCTTGATTCAAGTTAACTATTACCTTTTAAGTCTCTAGTTATTAGATAAATCTACTATCTTACTTAGATAGAACCTAGAAGTGTGGTTCGACAGTTAAATTCTCAATTACTATTGTCTGTATCTTTTCTTGGTCACTCCTCCCCCTTCGGAGTAAGCAATATTATATAAGTGGGATTATGACGTGTTCACATATTAATAAAGATATTATAACAAAGATAAAGCAATACATGCATGGGTATCAGTTCAGAACAACAAAAGAACTTCCCCTACTTCGTCAATCTGTCAGGGTTTCCATAGCCCTAGCAATGGGTTTTAGCCACTCATGCTTGTGAAAAAATCAATATCACTCATAATCGAAATCATCAACAAGACTATAATGATAAGAAGTAATAAAACCCACAATTGTAGCTGAATTAATCAATTGAAGTCAATGCAAGAGAGTTCCAAGATCAAAATCTAATCTTCGAATCAAAATATGTTTATGAGTATCAAAAGTATGTAATTCCTACTAAAAAATACATAAAGGGCATTTATAGTACATGATAAAACCCTAAAACCAAAGCCTGAACAAAATAGGAGAAAATAGGGTTAATGGACACATGTGGTCTGTACCTGCGCTCTATCCTTGGGCACAAGTAGTTCCTACAGTCCTGACCTTGGGCACAGGTACAGGATGCGGGTACCAGATGACAAAAATCCTGCAAGTCAACTCTGGGGATTTTAGACTTCTAGCACTTTCTTTTCTTACTTGCAATCGTAGGAACTACTTATGGTTTGTAGGATGACTAAATGAGAGCTGAGAGTCATCTTTTCAGCTCTTCTTTGATTCTCGAACATGCTTTGATCATAATCAAGCCAAAAAGTTTCTTGAAAAACCATAATTTCTCAATAAATTACTAAAAACACCATTTTTCACCTTTTTAATGAACATATCATCCAAAACATGATTTCCTGCAGAACATACCCTAAGTGCATCATATCTAACAAAATAACCTTGGAAACTTGCATATTTTCCTTATTTCATGCGTCGAAAGTTCTGTATTTCTATAACACATCAATACCTTTAACTTATAGTCTTTGCACGTCCTCACGCAATAAAACAAAACAAAAACAAAAATGATGCTTAACTAGGA
This sequence comes from Capsicum baccatum var. pendulum, assembly GCA_030864225.1. Taxonomy (NCBI): domain Eukaryota; kingdom Viridiplantae; phylum Streptophyta; class Magnoliopsida; order Solanales; family Solanaceae; genus Capsicum; species Capsicum baccatum. The sequence continues at coordinate 200,202,183 of CM061550.1, read as the reverse complement.
GAATCTAAGTTATTGAAGGCAGTCAATCAACACTTAAACTCAAATTACTACATCACCTCCTTTCTCACTATATGAAACACAACAATATGACACAATGGGATTAAGGTATGACAATTACATTTGCAACAGATAACAACTCATATGTACAAGTTACACTACCTGAAACAAGCAAATGTCTATCAATATGACTCAAGTTCCCTCACAATAAGGATGTCCCACTCACTTATATAAAATAATTCATGTCAATGTGGGGACAACCAAGAGACAATCACACTCAGAAGAGAAGTTCTAATCGATGCATGTCAACCACACCTAACCCTACTATTTTTTCTCTTATTTTACCCTTCTTCATACCCATTTTATAGTACACACCCCTATGATAGCCACTCTTAACCTAGGCATTTTGCTTGAGTTGAGGTGCATAATGTCCAAGGAGGACCAGGGCCAAAATAGGTTCATTGTAGTAAAAATAGGAAGGTGAATGGTAAAAAAAGAAAAATAAGCTACAAGACTCAAAACAACGATCAAGGGATTTAATTCACACATGAAAGTTCATTTAGGCTAAAAGTGGACTAAAATAAAAAATAACCTATGATCGTTTCCTAATCGACTATCCTTCAACCTAGGAAAGACTAACCAGACAAGTTCTGAATTCAACACACAGAGGGAACTAGGTAGTTACTCACACACTCATAGTACAAAGTCAATATTACCAACTACTACGTATCCGGTTCATGTAATTGATAGAAAGTTATTGTCATGTCCCTAATCCTAATGCCATAGCACGATTCATACTATTCACATATATATACATTCACATAGTTTTAAAACACAAATTTTTGGAGGGGTATAAAAATAGTCAAAACATGACAACTGCCCTAAATATTTAAAAATCTACTAATTACACAAAAATGAAACACAGTACAACACAAAATTATCCTAGATATGCTAATTCTACAACCATACCGCGATTGATAAGGAAAAAACACAGATTAAAAAACCATAGAGGCATGGTATACCAACCCCAACTAAAAATTTCAAACTACCCTCAATGCTCTATAACAAAATAGATGAAAGTGAGAACATACTTGGGATGCACTAGGTGCTCAAATCATGAGCATCCCCAGATGGAGGCATATCAGCTAGCAGAGGTGGTAGTGATGGCATTGCACTACTGGATAATGCACTCACTACTATAGATGCATGCCTCTGCCTTTCAAAGAATACAGAGACCATCAAATCATGCATGGCCTTTTTAATGGCCTGATTATATAGTAAATTAGGGTCCTACAAGTCCTCTATGAGATGTTTCTTGGCCCTAATTGTTGGGACCTTCTCCTTACCCTTCACAATGAAAATAATCTATCTTGCTGTATGCGAAGGTGATATCTAGACCACCTAGGGTATAACTGAGGGAGTGACTACAACACGACTCTCTGTGAGAAAGAGTTCCTCTGCTCATAATATATCAAAATCCTTTCTTATTTGGGCTAGATCCGACGCATTTGTCTCTGTGAATTAAGCTATAATTTGTCTCATAAACTCATAAAATTATGTATAGATGTTAGCATATAGCTCAGATAATGTAATACTAAGTACGGACTCCCATAGGGCCTATGCCTACTCAAATCTAGTCCTAACCCCTAATCTCACCTATTCTTAGAGTGTAGTCATCTCGATCTCAACAACCCTCATCGTAGCATCTTTGGTCCTCCTGACATCCACTAAGCTCTGTAAAAACATACTAGATAAAGTAATTATACCTGAAGAAGGAGCTGTATTAGATGGGAGAGTAGGCTTTAAAGATACACCCACCGAATTTGAGGTCGAAGACCAGCTAAAGAAAAAGTAACTGGTGTTCCCTTACCTTGCATACTAGATTTTGTAGCCATTGTCTACTCACATATATCCATATCAATACTAACACCCACATTACCTCAATGTGACTCATCAGGCTATATGAAAACGAATAGGCCATCAGTCTAGGACAGTGGTACTACTGCCTGCCCTCTCAATTTCCCAGAAGAGCATCGACGTGCTATACCATTCTTAGTCCTAGTTTGCACAGTCTTTGTTGTAAGTACCCTCTTATCTACACCTATTATATCAGGCACACCGGCCTCATCGCACAACCTCTAAATTATACAAGGGAATGGCAGATTAGTCAACTCCCCAAAGGCTCTGTCATGTAACTCGTATAACTCATACTTGAGAATGGAAATAAAATTAAAAACATATCCAACCATCATACAAGCAACCAATGCAACTCCTTTATACGTCAATGTATTATGTAATTAAGTGGGTATCAGTGAACATTTAATCAACAACTATAAAAATATGGCCTCAAATGTCAATAGACCCTTCTTGATCGCAGCATGCCTTTCAATCCATAGGGTCATATCACCCAAAGGTGAAATATAACTAGCTATCCACCTATCTATCTCAACCTTCTCTCATTGATGCTCAGCCTCCTGTATGATATATCAATCACGTATGACCCTTAGTCTATGGTTTTACTTACTTTTAGATATAGGAGTAATGTAATCTGGGATGAAGGTAACTTTGTAGATAGTCTCTATTAAAATATAAACTCTAACTTCTCTAACCAGCGTATGCTCAAGCTATGGATACCTCGGAAATCTCACCAGTCCTAGATGTCTATGCATAGAAAGGAGTATAGTAGCTCTATAGGATGTATAAAATTCCTATACAATAGTCGTGATGTAAGAATCGAGTGGCTTAGTCATCCACTCTAGCTAATATCTATCAAATGTCACCTAGAACTATGGTAGTTGATCCAACCCCATTAGGTCAATTTAGATCTCCTTATAAATGCACCTCATAGGCCTTCCTGCCTTCCAAATACATCTGTCAATAGTAAATAACTCCATCAACCCTTACACATAATACCTTAGATGTCCCTCCTCGGGAGGTGCATCTGAGGCCTGTGCTGGAGTGAGACTCTACCTCTATTATACTGACTCATCATGGTAAGCCTTCTTTATACACTTCTAAAATTGGGGTACATATATCTGCTATACATAAGTAGCAGTACCCTCTTTAGAATAGGGCAACACTAATGGCTCCTCCTACTCTACCTTCTAGGATGAATCCTCGAACCCCTCCTCAAATTAGGGTTTTGGGTAGTAATCTATGAAGTTGACTTAGAATCTATCTTTTTCTCATCATTATTATCATCAGGTGAAGGAGTGTGTGGTAGTGAAATCCTACCTGAATTCATCCTCAAACGGGATGTAACTAACTGAGAAGCTTGGAAAGTCTATCCTCTCGTGACTCTATATCTCACCCCTACTATAGTGTCTCTACATCATTGCCTGGATACTCCTCCACTAAACCACTAGGCTTGGAAGACTTTCCCTATCTCCTTTAAGTACCGAACTTCATCTTCTTCAAAGCCTTAGGTACCATATGTAACTGAAAAATTAGTTGTTAGTTTTCAATAAAAGCGAGGGATAGTAAAAGTAAAAAAAAAATTCAAAATTCAAAAAGCATAAATTTTTCCTCAATTTCACACCCCTTTAACCTATTTGAAATCCAATAATTCCAATGTACATATACCTATCATAAATCACATCTTTCAAAGCAAACAAACATTCTAAACTTGTGGTATTACTTTTTTCATTCACGTTCAACTTTTGATTGGGGCCTAACTTTAGATTTTACTTCAAAACAGGGCCCCACATTAAGATTTTAGGCTACTTCAAGGGTCCTACTTACAATTATGAGATATTCTATATATTTGGCAATGGAATACACACATTAACTAATTCAAACAATAGATAGATCAATACATAACCATTAGGAGCCAAGAAGGTTACCTCTTTTATGAAGAACCAAAAGTTAATAATGAATAAGTCAAGAAAAACCAAAGCTGAAACTTGTTTTTAGCATGTTAGGATAAGTTGATATCTAAAATAAGTGTCAATTTATCCTTTAATTTAGTGTGTGGTTAGTTTGTGTTTTAAGATAAAAGTTTCAATTCTATGTGAAAAGTAAATAATTAAGGATTAGAATGAGTCCAAATGAGGTTAAGGTTGTTTAAATATAGGTGAGGGGCTGTTTTAGGTCATATATAAGTGTTGGTGGAACAAAAATTTGAATTAAAAATTAGGTCCACAGAGGACCAACCCGCGACTTCCACTTATGGCCACTATTGTGGTCAGTCCTTAGGCGCAGGTGCCACCTGCAACCAGCACGTGTCGGGCACATGTGCCGAGCCACAAATTTTGGCCTATTTTCCTGCAATCTAGACTTGTTTTTTTGATATTTTTCCAAATACTTATGGTCCCGTAACCAAAGTTTGAGGTCCCAATAGTAAAATTAGATGCCAAAGTCCACAACCTTACATATATTTTTCTCAAAAGTTTTACTTTTTAGCTTATTTCTCAACTTACCGTGTGGAACTTGTGACCATGATGGGTTGATCACACAACCTCTTACTGGAAGTCAATGAATGTAGCAATTCTTATCATATTTTAGGTAAGTACAAGAGCTAAACACCTATAAAAAGATAATTAAGAAAAATGTGAACACTAAAAATAGTGGGTTGCCTCTGACTCAGTGCTTGATTTAACGTAGTGGAATGATGTGGATATGTTGGTTACTCAGACTTCCCAAGAAGCCCACAGGTGGCCTCCCATGCAGTTCTTGATTTAATGTCAAGGCATGATGCGAATATCTTGACTACTTAAAATATATTAAGATACCTATAGGAGTATTCTCCAGGGTTATTAATACAACCAATCACTGACACTATCCTTATGTCGGTTGGCTACTTCATTAACTTTTGGATGTTGAATATAGCCTCCTTATAATTGACTCTAAATTTTAGCTCACCTTTTTCCATGTCAATGATATCTTTGTCTATGGCCATAGACGGTATTCTCAATATAATGGACATCTCGGTGTCAACCTCATAGTCTAAGATAATGAAGTAAGTCAATAACATGAAGTTACACACCCTCACGATCACATCAAAAGAGATTCTCATAGGCTTCTTCACTGTGTGATCAGCCATTAAAAGCTGCATCAAAGTCAGTTTTGGAGGGTGCAAGACCAATTGTTTGAATATCTCCAGTCACATCAAATTAATGATGGCTTCTAAATCATGCAAGGCTATGAAAATTTGGGATGCCCAATTGTATATGTTATAGTGAATAATATAGGATCACCTTTTTTTCTGTATTAAAGACCTAGTCGTAATGTACTGCAGTGGTGCATACCGTCAAATTCCCTAAATGTCGCTCCTTTATATCTTGTCACAAGTTGTTTCATGAACCTGGCGTATCCAGGTATCTGCTCGAATGCCTCAACAAGAGTTATGTTCAATATCAATTCTTTTAGTATCTTAATGAATTGCTTGAACTTACTTTCCTCTTTCTTTTGCTTCAATCTCTGAGGAAAAGGTAGGGGTGGTCTCAAAATTTATCTGATTTCTAGATCAATGGCCAAACCCTTACCTTTGTCTTGAATAGCTTTACCATTATCACCTGTTACCTTCTCAGACTCAACAACTGGTTCTCATTATCAGAAGCTTCTACAGTATCACATGGGGGATCCGTACTAGTTGTACCACTCCTCATGGTAATAGCAAGTACATGACCATTATTTTTTAGATTTTTTATAGTGTTTCTCGAAAGGGTACCCGACTGCCTCTGGTTTAGAGTTACTGACATCTGCCCAAACTAGTTCTCCAACTACTAGATAGGAGTGGCATGTGACTCAACCTTCTGGGTTAATCCTGAAATGTCATCATTAATCTATTTAAGGCTGATCTCTTCATTTTCCTAGACCTTCACCAACATAGCCAATATCTCTTCTATTTTGGATTCTGTATTTCATCTGCTAGGTGCAATGTACCTATATCCCTTCTCACTAAACTCATCCTTCATTCTTCAGTCACCATCTCACTCTCTACAATGGTCTATGTATCTTTCATAATAGTTCTGATCTTGGTTCCCTTGCCCTTGGGCCCGAAAACCCACCAATTAATGATCTAGATAATTTTCTTCCTCCTCCAATTCTGACTCATAAGGTTTGGAAGTTAACCCCTGTGCTGCTATTGCATTTACCATCTTAGAAATCACTGCTACAAGTTGCTTGCTAGTACCCAAAGATCATTTCTTACAACACAATCTCCTGTGCAACTATGCCATTAGCTATTTTTTGGTTGTAGGAAGAATCAATAACGTATGTTTTAGTTCCCTTCTCAGCCTCCTAATTTTACCACCCTTGGTTAGTTAGCTAGATCTAATCTAACATCTCAGAAGCTACCTCCTAGTGTAGTCTCATAAAAGCTCCTCCAGATATGGTATCTGCCATAACTCTGGAGCTAAAGGTCAAGGTTTGGTTCAATGTCTCTAATAAGCTCATCCCTTACAATCTATAGTTGGGAACCATACTCAACTTCTTGTTGAAACTAAACCATGCCTCATTGTAACACCCCACATTTTGGACTAGAGTAAAAATCAATCATTCATATGCATAGATGTTCCAAAAGCCTCGAATCCTATATAAATTTAGTGTGTTAATCAATTATTTAGTATAAGAATCTATTTGAGCATGAATTAATAACATAGATGTTCCCTAACTCAAAGACAAGTTGAAAGCTTTCCTATCGTTCAAGTTTTAGTGAGAGTCAAGATTTATGCACATTGTACTCTAGCATGTAATCCTGGAAAAACTGACTGACGACATTGCTGATAACTTTTCACAAGTGTAACAACTTATCACGAATGTGGTCAGCCTTAGGCAGAATCTAGCCCCCAGTGATGACATTTCTGATAACTTATCACAAGTGTGATGACTTATCATAAATATAATCAGCCTTAGGCAGAATCCAGCTCCCAAATGACGATATTTGTGATGACTTATCACAAATTTGACGACATTTCAGCCTTGGTTGTCAGTAATTGGGAAGTGGTTTTGTAAGGTATTTTGGTCTTTTCCTTCACCTCCCACGACTTATAAACCTCAAGTGACATAACTTTCTCCTATTTTTCTTCAGTTAAACATCTCAAAAAAAACCCTCTCTTACACTTTCTACCACAAGATTAGGCCTTTCATTAAAATCATCTCCCAAAAGCAAGATTCAAGCCATTTTTCTAAGATAATCAAGAATTAAGTTTCCTAATCCAAGAACTCTCCAACAACTCATCAAAGTTTTCTTTCTAAGGTATGCATAGTGTTCATCCATGGATCCCTTTCATCCATTAAGCTCAAGAATCATATTTTAAATTATAAATTATGATTTCCTTGTTGTGTTATGACTATATTCATGTTGATGATTGCTGTTTGGATTCAAGGTTGTATCTTGATGTGTTTTTCAAGAAACATGTGAGTAGGTTAGCTGAAACCCATGAATTTTGGATGGATCAAGATTGTCAAATTGATGAGTAAACCTATTCCCAAAGTAGTGCATGTAAGGTGTTTAATAAAATGCCAAGAATGATAGAATCCATATTTTTATGACTTAATAGTGCTTAAATGACATGTCCATGTTATATTCCTTATGTTTCCACATGAATTTTATGTTATTGATATGTGTTGTTATTGTGATATGGAATGTCCATGATATTGAGGTATGCAAGTATACGCATGTTATATGTATTCCCTTTCATGTATAAGGTGTTGAGAACCATGTGTAGTATGAAATACCCTACTTATGTATTATGAATTATGGATGTTATTCCTATGATAAAGAAGTATCATGTGTGTCGTTTTCCTTCTATCGAGTCCTGGGGGTACTTGTACCCAAAAAATAGAACTGTGTGCCTAGAGCCAAGTCAGTCTTAAGATAATATCAGTCATACTATTATAAGTAGAACTTAGTCATTTACAGAATTTAGAACTCTTAGACAGTTATAGAACTTAAGAAATCTCAGTAATATAAGTATCATTATCATTCCAGCTTCAGTTCAATACTCAACTCAGATCTCATTAGCATTCAAGAAATCAATTCAGAACTTAGTATCATTCAGTGAAATAATAGATTCAGTAGTATTCCATCAAATAATGTAACCAAGTGAACTCAGTCAGCTTAGTCAAGTAAGAAACTCAGTAACAACTTTAGTTCAGTTTAAGTATGTGTTCTAAGAATCAGTTGAGAGTCTTTCAGTTGGGATTAGGAGCCAGCACCGAGCGAGTGCAGGGATAGCGGCTCCCCGTCAGAGAGGCAGAGTCGTTAGAAGAAATCCCTAAACTCCAAAACTATGTAACTAGCGCAGGATGTAAGAGTCACCCATCAGAAAAGGACTTGTCACCCGTTAGAGAGGCTTGACTATTATACTGCCTTAGGCTTGACTTCCTATGAGGGTCACCCGTCAGATAGGCTTGACCAGAGAGGTCTTTACCCATGGCACGGTATTGACACCCTTCAAGCTGGGGTATAGGTTGGACCTCACTATTTCAGAATTGGGGTATGTCGATTATGTGAGAACTCCCACAGTTATAGTTTCAGTATCAATTTTCAGAGTAGAACTTAGAAATTAGGACTGTCAACTAAAATTATCAATCTCAGTAAGAAACTCAGATAGTTCCACAGATTCATAGGCCACCCTCTAAATAGTCTTGGTCTTACATAAAGTTATTCAGTATCAGTACTTACAGAGGTCACCCACTAGATATGCTTGATCTTAGTCTCATATTAAGTTGAGTATTCTCAATATCAGTTCCATAGATCACCCGTTAGTTAGGACTGATCTCAAGCTTAGTCACTCTTAATCATTATTAAAAGATTTAGACTGTCAGATACAGTTGCTTAGTTTTAGTTACATTGGTTAGTCCGATCATCATAGTTATATCAGTTAGATCAGTCATCATAGCTTATGTTATTAGTGTTCAGTTTCAAGACTGTTAGACATAGTCAATCAGACCAGTTCTTCATAATTTGAAATGTCAAAAATAGTCATTCATCTATTCAATATCTTAGTATCAGTAAACTCATGTTTTAAGCATTCAGACTCAGTAGTTAGTATTGCCATGAGTTCAGTTATAGTTACTTATGCATGTATGTATTCTCATGTTCATATCAGTCAGCAATGTTCATGCATATAAACCTTTTGCATTTAGCCTACCTCACTCGTATACTCAGTACATTCAGACATACTGACGTATTCACGCTATGGTAGTTTATTTTATGCCATAGGTTCAGAGGCATGAGTTCCAGAGCAATAATATCATTACAGATTTTAGTAGTCAGAGTTAGCAGTGTGTCCTTATTCTCCAAGAACATGATTACTACTTTATTAATTCAGTATTTCAGTTTGTCTTTTAGTAATTGGGATTTAGTTAGAGACATGTTCCTTCCACTCCCTACTTCAGAGAGTGATAGGCTTTCAGACTAGATTACAGACTAAATTCAGACTTCAGTAATTCATTTTTGTTTTGGTATTGTGATACCACTTTATCAAGAGATTGTTATTATTCAAATTATGTTCAATATTAAACCTTATGGCCCTTCAGTTTATGTTTCCGCATATATATATATTTATATATTATGTAGTTTACAGGTATAGATATTAGTCCTGGTTTATCTTGCAGTCCTTCTGATTCATGATCACCGTGTAGCATTTCGATTCAGATAATTGGGGTGTTACACACGTACATAAATTCTGACTATAGTTGCCTAAAGTTATAGATCTCTTCCTCAAGCTACAACATCTTAGATGGAGGAAAGAACTTGTTCAAAAATTGCCTGCGCAAATCGTTCCATGTAGTGATAGAGCTTCTTGGCAATTCCTCTAACTATAAACAAGCTTCTCCAGTAAGTGACAATGGGAAAAACCTCAGTCTAAGTACTTCCTAATTAACCCTTAGATTTGTATCAGAACTATATATCCTGAAAAATTGGCAAGGTGTAAGTTTACATTATTTGTAGGCATACCTGCAAACACACCCTTTAGATTTAAAAGCTGGATCATTACGCTCGTGATGTCTAGCTTGATGCCTGGGGGTAAAATAGGAGAAAATATGGCTTTATTTTCTACCATCTCAATATATCTCAAGTCTTCTTCATTATCTATATATGGCTACACATAAAGATATGCTGGGATTACTTGAGTACGGGCACCTCTAGATTATTTTTGCTTTCCATCGAATGTTGCTTGATAGTCTGTTGTTTGTCTCTACTCAGCTAGCTCTGCATCCTTAGCTACCCACTAAGCTTCTTCTATTTCCCTCATTTCATATTTATCTTGAGCTAATAGCTCACTAGTTTATCGATTAACAATATCCTATACTCCTTTAGAAAGAGGAGGAGGTACAATGCCATAAACTCCTTTAGGAGGTTTATCTATTTTCTGCTCAGATATCCTACTATGTGTTTTTAGGATCCTCACTGAATTCGAATTCAGTGGGAGTAAGGGTTTACCTATACTCCATGTTCTAGGCATACATCGGAGTATGACCATTTAAGAACAAAACAAAAAGAAAAACCCAAAAACTATAACAACTTTAAATCACAAATTAACACTGTGTTCCCTAGCAATGATGCCAAAATTTTGATAACATACAAAAAATAAATCCCTTCAGATGATGATACAGTCATTGTCAAAATATAGTAACCCAACATAGGTTGGTTTCGAATCCCATGAGAACACAGGGAATCGTTGATCTCAGCATTTGTAGTCAACGAGCAGAATAAGAGAAGTAAGTAAAGGGTTTTGATATAGTAATCTCAAGTAAGTAATTATATTAACTTCGGTAGTAATCGGTCATAGGTGAAAACTAGGATTGTGTTCTCCTGGATTCTCAACTCCATAGGCTTATTGTGCTTTGCTAAACCAACCCAATACTTTACATACATAATAAATAAGTTATGTACCTTCTGCAGTCTTTTGGATGAGCAAAAGTATTTCACCCCTTACCTTTTAAGCCTTAGGATGTTGCCTTACTAACCTTATCTTGATAGCAGTGAACTATTACCTTTTGAGTCTCTAGTTATTAGATGAAATCTACATATCTTACTTAGATAGAACCTAGAATTGTGGATCGACAGTTAAACTCTAAATTTTTGTTGTCTTTATCATTTCCAAGTCACTACTTGTTTTTTCGAGTAAGCAGCAATATCTAGTCATGATACTAACGTGTTAACCCATTAAGAAAGATATTATAATGAAGATAAAGCAATGCATTCATGGACATCAGTTCAAAACAACAAAAGCACTTCTTTTACTTTGTTAATCTACCAGGGTTTCCACAACCCTAGCTATAGTAAAAACACATAAGGGTAATTATAGTACATGAGAAAAACCTATAACAAAAGCCCAAATAAAATAGGTGAAAACAATGTCGATGGCCACATGTGATCTGTACCTGCGCTCTGTCCCTTGGCATAGGTAGCACCTGTGCTCCTGACCTTGGGCACATATATAAGGCACGGGTAACGGATGACAAAAATCCTGCAAGTAACCTTTTGGGATTTCAGACTTTTAGCACTTGCTTTGCCAACTTGCGGCCCATAGGTCCTACATGCAGTCCGTAGTTTGACTTAGTAAGTGTCGGGAGTCATCTTTTCATCTCATCTTCAATTGTTGAATATGATTTGATCACGATCAAGCCAGAAAGTGTCTTGTACATCTATAATTTCTCGAAAATATCCAAAAATACCAATTTTCATGAACTTATCATCCAAAACATGATTTTTGGTAAAATATACCTAAAATGCATGTTATCTAACAAAATAACCTCAGAAACTTACATATTTTCCTCATTTTAAGCGTCAAAAGTGCTATATTTCTATAGCACATCAGTAAGACTAACCATATCCCAGAGATAAAAGAAATGGGAAAATTTGGTAGATAATGGCATAAATGCCGAAATTTTGCAAGTAAAAACTTACAACAATAAATCGAGTAATAATAATAATTCGAAAGATAGATAAGATAATAATAACATCCCATAACCTAGTAGTAGCTGCACAAAAGACACTAATAAGGAATATGAGTACTATAATAGTTAAATTACATCAGTCTTGAATAATAAAATACTGAGCAAAAGTAGATGAATGAGAAAAGGTCAACTCCGACTAGAAAGCTCACCCCGTCTCCGAACTGTAATCAGCACGATCGCAGTATCAACAACAATATCTAGTACTCAGATCTGCACCAAGAAGGTACAAAAGCTTAGTATGTTTACTAAATCCACAAGTTCTCAGTAGGCATCATCATCCAATTGAGCTAAATAATAACATAAGCACAATAATGATACAACATAAATACGCTAAGTCGAGATAAGAGGGCAAACCTGGAATAATACTACAAACACTATAAATAAATAATTGAAATGATAATATTACATAAGAAATCATAGTTATTACTGCAAAACTACCCCCATAAGTTAGCAAGTGTGGTAAAGTAAGTAACCCAAAATGGGCCCCCATAAGCCCCAATGGTGAAATCAAAGCGAAGAAGTAATCAAAATTATACTAGATAACCATATTTTAAGACCATAATCATGAATCCTTAAGTTCCATAATCATATCATGATAATTTCTTAATGTTGTACTCTAACCGAACCTCCTACCATCATTATTTGCCTAACATAAATCAAAACTTAAAATCATAAATTGTTGAACTTGAACTAAAAATCAAAACTAGAAACAACTCTCAAGTACTAATCTAGCATAAGAATCAGGTATTCCACCTCTCAAGGCTCTTAAATTTATAATTTAAAGGGTATAACATTCCTAAAAAGTCTACAAGGAGCTAATGATAGTCTTGGGCTAAGCTGGGCATGAGGAGTCCACTTTTAATCCCCGAAATACATTCTAAGGAAATTTCTACATCAAACTAGGCTAAGGTATCTAATTTACTACTAGATATTTAGTAAGTCACATTTTAGTCCTAAGGTAGAAATTCTACATCAAGCATGAGTAACTAAGTCAATTACGCCTAATTTATGGTTCTTTAATAGGATAAATAATCCAAAATACACTAAATATGCCTCCAAGACATAATTTCAAACCCATAATAGTGCATTATCATAAATATTCTACAATTAATCTCAATCTAAGATAAAGGGAAACCTAGCTTACCTGGACGCTGAAGAAAGCCCGGTGAAATTCGCTAAATCACCAATTTAACCTTTCATGAAGCTTTTGCTTGATGCCACGCTATCAAAATGATAATCTACTCATCAAAATTTGGAAACGTCACCCATATTGATTTTTTATACTTTGATTCCAAAATTACGTAAAAATTCCATATGGGGCCCACTTGTGGTATCACACTTTTGAAATCGTCAATGTGTCTATTTATGCTCAAGGAACATTTATCCTCATGAATGGATAAATTTTAAGCTCAACTGGTGCTAAAACCAACCTACTAATAATCTAGAGATTTTAGGAAATGAGAGAATTTAACCATAAATTTAATGAAAACTTACTAAGAATTCAAAGAAGAAATGAGAAATCCAAGCTCACAAACACCCCAAAATCACTTATTAATGTTTCTCCGAAGTTTCCACACTATCTAGACTTTTGCACTTGAATTTGTGTTTAAAATGGGAGAAAATCAGGTAAAAGGGCATTTAAGGCAACCAAGATCCCGCTTAAGTGAACACTAGTCCACTTAAGCAGTCACAACTTTCATGGACAAATGTCATTTTTAAGGTACCTGGGGCTTGCACCCCCATCGTTTAACTGGACCATTTGCCACTGAAGTAACCTTCACTTAAGAGGTATGGGCTTAAGTGGCCCTTAGCTGGGCAAGCTTGGTCGCTTAAACGAGTGGTTGGCAGCTTCAGTGGTCTTTTCTTAAGTGACCCAATGGGCGCTTAAGAGAATGCACCAGCTGAAGACTTAGATTTTTTTCAAGTCTCCATCAACCCCTTATAATTCATTCAGAATCTCGTGAATGCAGATATACTATGCTACCCTAAAAAATTTAATGTTTTGAACTTAATAGCATGGTCATAATTTCAATCCGAGGTCATTCTAACAAAAAGTCAATTCCAGACCCAAGTGACATTTTTATCACTTCCGACTAATAGTCCAAAAAGAGTTTGTAAGCTTTGGGACCTGAACCAAAGGTTTCCTTAGCCAAAAATTAATGTTTAGGAGTTTATGGAACTGTTAGAATTGGCATAAGAGGTCATTTGACTAAAGTTTTCACCTGGTGGCCAATAACCGAACTGTTAGCTCCAGCAAGTTATAAATAACTTGGGGTAGCTTTTGGAAAGCTCTAAACAACAAAAATGTACAGAAATGCAAAAATAACCTGGAGTGTCATTACATCGAGGAATGCCCAACACTTGTCTATTGGTCAATAGAGTTTAGTACCCAAGTTTCTAGTTTGCAAACTACAAACCAAAATAGTCAAACATTTCTTTTGATTAAGGATCTTAATAAGTTTACTTAGAACACCAAAAATCAATTCCAAATTGAGATTATTTATATAAATAATCTTTTTACAAAACACCACTTTTAATTGGAAAAACACTTAAAACCAACCCTTAGTGGGTGAAACAAGGGGTGTAATAGATGGCAACTCCACAGGTATTAAACATAATTCGAGCTTTGTTATATTTACTTTTACTTGACTATTATTATTTTCTTGTATATTGTGTTTATGTTATCCTTATGTTCTCCTTGCTGATCATTCATCACTTTAATATTGTTGAACTGTATTATAAACTGTTTTATCTGACACACCCCTCTAAATCTACTATACTACTATTACCAGAATTGCGCATGCACACCCCATTCCACTAAGAGAAAATCCTCATGGACCCCAGTCCCTAGTGAAAGATGTATAATCTTACATCTATTTAGGATAGGGAGAACCCATGCACTATGGTGTAAAAGCACAGTTAGCAGTTAGTTGCTGACTTTTGGAGTATTACCTTCCTCCCTCATATGTACTAGACTAGTCTCTATGTTTATTCAGATATGATTGTATTTTTATATTAAATTCGTATCTCATTTGTATCCTTCTTATGTTAAAAGCTTTTGCACTGATACCACCTGGTTTTTGTACTATGCTATATAATTGATCTTTTATCATATTTATTTTGCATTCTATTTTTCATTCTTGTGGTAGTCCATTACTAGCAGTTCCGAACTACGGGGTTGGAATGACTATTGGAGGGTTATAGACGGTACCATTATGAACTGAGTAATTAGGTTGCGACAAATCATAGTTCTGATCTTCATGGTTGAAGTCACGACTCGTGGGTTTGATCCATGATCCAAACCTTGAATCATAGGTGCTGCTGACTTACTTTTCCTACATTGCTTAGGTTATAATTTGTTTTGTATCTATAAATATTCTTTTGATTTTTTATTACTATGTTACACGCTTACACTATTTTTGAGTTCTGAGATACATTATTGATCTTGGAGTCATTGATATTGGTTTTTAGGATTTTTAATCAGTTTGAGATTTTAATTTTTATCTTATTCTTGTAAGTACAAAATTATGCTTTTATCTAAGGAATCTTCCTGTGTTCTTACGATCATGAGTAACTAAACCCTAGAACTAGGGTTGTGTGAACATTGATGAATTAATTAAGTAAGTTAAGTGTGAAGTCATTTTAGGTCACGACCTAATTTGTTAGGTAATGATGACCCCTGCTATAACCCACCAATAGGTAAGCCAACCCGTAGTCCGAAACTTCTAGTAATGAACTACCAAGATAGAAGAAGGAAGAACGCGGCATAAATATAGAAAAAGACTGAAGTACATAAAATGATCCAAAAACCCAGTGGAATCAATAGAAGAGCTTCTAAAGTAACAACACTACAAAATGAACTACTAAATAAATATACTGATACAACCTATCTCTGAATACAACGTAGAGGCTAGTCTAGTACTTAATATGGCGAATAGTAATACTCCGAATGCCAGGAGCTCACCCTATGTCTCCGAACAATAGCTGCTACAGACAATGCCTACAACAACGGTGAGAACACGTACTATAATCTATAGGACGCAGAAGTGTAGTATGAGTATAAAACATGTGGTACTCAGTAGGCAACTGGCAACTGAGCTCCAAAGATAATGCAAATATAATAGCATGCAAGAAGAAATGTAAACTACAACTAAATATCCAGCAAACTACATAATAAAGCTACTAAGACAATAAGGATAAACTATCATATTCATATCTATGAAACTAACATAAATAAACTAATCAGACAATAAGGATGAACAATCATATTCTAGCGATACTGAGAAACCAAAACACCATACTAAATATATATATATATGTATATATGTCTATATATACACATACATATATATATATATATATATATGTACAAACACATATATATGTATATATACACACACACATACACATAGATATACATACACACACATATATGTACGTATATACATATATATTCACACACATATAAGTATACATATATACACACATACATATATATATGTATATACATACACACACATGTACATATATATACACATATGTACACATACACATATATGTATATATATGTAAACACATATATATATATACACCCACACATATGTATATACCTATGTGTGTGTATATATATGTATATGTATATATACACATATATATATGTGTGTGTGTGTGTATACATATATATACATATATGTGTGGGTATATATATGGATATATGTGTATATATATACATATATATATGTATATACACACACACACACACACACATACACACACATATATATATATATAAACAAGGCTAACTGGAAGGTACAAACTAAGTAACCAGACTAGTATCTCAAGGCCTCCTAATCTAAGTAGGAACTATTACTAATATAATCAGGGATAATTATCGCAAGATAAAGGTATCAGAATCATACCTCGAATATCAATACCATTCCATTAATCAACCTATCACAAACTAAGCAGAATAATAACAATAATAATGTAAAATAATAGTCTAGTCCAGAAAAATATTACCTTAATGGGCCTTTCGTAAATCACCAGTATCAAAATCTTGGAGGTTCAATCAACACTCAACAAATAATAGTCAGAGCCTATACGTATGTAACACATCACAAGGCTGATAGATACAACCACCACACAATATACTTAAAGCAATATCCATGCCTATACCTATGTAACCCTCTCCATAAGGATGATAGATCTAGGGCATACTGGTGATAGGCAATGCACATAAAAGAATGAATGCCAAGAAAGTCCATAATACTAACATACTAACATGAACATATAAGTCTACAAAAGTTAATACAAGTCTTGGCCTAAGGTAGTCCATAGGGGGCCACTTTTAATCCAAAAAATCCACTCTTTTAGATAAGCTTCTACCCCAAACTAGGATAAGGTATCCACATCTACTTCTAGATGCTAAATAAGCCACGATTAGCCTTAAGATAGCAATTCCACCAAAATTTTGGTTCCAAGATAATGCAAATGGTCCAAATAAGACTAACCATACTAATCATGCTTCCAATACCTAAATCTCATCCCATATCTAGCATGATATCATTAATTATATTATGAATTAGCTAAATCTATAGAGAAGGTAATCATATCATTATGAAGTCTAATAAGTATTTTACCTTAAGGGTCAATTACCCTTCTAGCCCCCAAACTCATAATTTACGCTAAGTCAGGTTGTTTTATCCACAATCATATCCTAACATCCCTATTTAACAAGAAACATATATAAAACACCCTCTCAATAAGAAGAGTAGATGGAAGTCTACATCAATGGTGAACCGCAATCGTTAAATTATCCATAAATTGTCTGTCCTTACTCCATGATCCCAAATTACCATCATGCTATCAAAACAGTAAGCTACACATCTTTATGAGTAAAACAAAACCAACAGTGCTATAATAAGTGTCAGGTCAAATTTTTGGTAAAGAACGGGCCTGTGAGAACCATAAATGGATTCCAAAATTGAACTCATCACGAGGTCTATCGATGGACAAGGAATGTGCGCAAAAGTTGAACACAGATGGAGCACAAATCGGGTCTCAAATCAACCCTCAAAATTTTAGAATTGAAGACCTAATTTCTAAGAATTTTACTAAGAATTAGGATGTAAATTGAAGGGAAAATTAATGCGAAATGACCAAGAAGAATTAGGTTACCTTAACTTATATGGATTATTTCCCACTTTTCTCTCTTTGAGCTCTTAATTTGGTTTTAAAATAGTGGAAGAAATGTTAGAAAATTGAGCAAAGAAAAAGGCATAAAAAGTTCTACATATGCCGCTAAATTGGACATTTGGGAACTACAATACCTACCACTCAAGCAGCAACACGCCCGCTAAAGTGGTCTGGCGACAGCAGTGGGTGCCGCTAGTGAGGCCTTAATGGTGCTAAAGAGGACACAACTTTAGCGACCATTAGGAGTTAAAGCGAACCACTGCCAATGGGACAGGGCCATTAAATTCCCCTATGGGTGCTAAAGCACTTAGAGCTAAAGCGGCCCAAAAAATGCCTAAACAGAATTATTAGGTGCTACGCACCAATTTGTTGCAAAGTCCAAAGCAGACTTCAATCGAGTTCTTGAGATTAGCTTAGAACACCGTGTGTGTAAAAACTATTCTACAATATCGAATTCGACATTCCAGACTCAATTTAACTGTCGAAACTTTCACCTAAGATTGTATTGAATAAATATGGGGCCTGCCCCTATAGTTAAATTTTTCACATACACCCAATAGCGAAAAACAAGTCCTGAAGCCTTAAGACTTGAACCAAGGGTCCCCCTGGCATAATATCAATTATTTGAAGCTGATGGCGCTGTCAGAATTCTCATCTAAGGTTATCTACTAGAATTTTGGATTGATACCAAATCGTAAATAGTGAAAGCTCTTAAATAAGGAGATTAGCCTAATATCCAAACGAACTGTCAGCTAATCGAACCGATAATTTTGACAAATCTTAAATGACCTATAGCTGCTATAAGAAGGCATGAACTAATGGAAATGCATGTAAATCTAGGAAATGACGGGAAGGGCCATTAGAATATCCACTACTAAAAGGACTTTTGTCAACCAACGTCAATGAATAGTTGATAATGAAAAGCTAAAAGGGACAAGGTACTAGGCTCGTATACTTTAAACACGACTTCCTAGATAACCTCTAAAAATAAATACTGCTCCTAAAGGATTTCCACAGATATCCCTTTGCCTACCAACTTCAGCACTTCACTATGAAACAACTAAAACTCAATCTTAACCATCAATTGGCCTCTAACTAAACAAAGAAAGGCGGATGCATGCAAATCCTAACCATGACACAGTAATAGCAAATCAATACCAGTACAATCAAACAAAAACTCATCCAAACTAAAGGCAAGCCAAGGCATGAGTCATGCAACCAACTCAAACTTTAAATATAACTTTCTTGCCTGTCTAAAGCTGCTATCCACTCCAAACCAAGTAAAAAGTCACCCGAGACCTGTCTGTAAAACTCTATCACACTAACCTTGAAGAACTGAAGTATATCCATTGAAAATCCATCATGGCAAGCATGAGACTAAGCCCATCAGACATTATTGGGGAACACAAATAGATACAACCAAGGTCTATAATCTATACCAACGCTAAAACTGGTCTGAGTGATCATCAAAACTAAAAGCCATGAGTCCAAAGAACAACCACTAACCACATGACAATCCGCTCTAGGATCTCCCATCAATTGAGAATGAAGACATGTTGAATCTAACTTATGCATATTACTCTTGCTAAGTAAATCATCCAAATTTTTTTGACAAAAACTAAAAATTTAGGTCAAAGCTAAAGGAACCAGTACTGTGCCGATGGACTACCATATGAACACCCATTAACTTCAATCCATCTAAACTGAAGAAGACCAAAAAGATTGCTAAGGGGTAGGCTTAGCCAGCCTATAAATAAAATCTCAACTAAGATAAACCTAAAAATATAGGCTATACCCAAGCTCTATAACTTCCTGCTGAAATCTCAATACCAAGGTTGAATTGCTCAATATACACTACCCACACCAAACATAAATATGGGTAAGCATCTATGCTCCAAATCTATCATAACCTCCAAATCCCCATTCCAAGGTGTCAAATTTGAAACTTAGCAAACAAGCTTTAACTAAGCCCAATTACCTAAATCGACCTTACTATCCAAATCAGGCATATACTCACTAAATCATGCCAAGCCAAAAATTGAAACATAATTGAAGAATAAAATCACGACAATGGATAATTCACCCACTAAAAACATAAACAACCAATTCCATATAAACTAGAGGTCAAAGAATATAGCAGTTGAAAACACAAGAAACCAACTCTATATAACTAGAAGGCAGGGACCACCAAAGCATACTTAAGTCTGCACCAAGGTTGAAATAGTACTAGAGGTAACCAAAATACTAGAAACTTGAAGAAATGCTACTTTTGCCAAAAACTAATCAATCCAACACTTCATCCTAGCAGTGAATACCTATAGGTAAATATCACCAAGTAGAAGCACTCCACTAAGTCTTATTAGGTCAAACAAATTTCAAAATAAGGATTTCCTAAATCCACTCGAGTAGGACGACCTTAACCAAATAAACCCATGAATCATATCATTAAAGAATAGAGTACCAATTGTTTCCTCAATGCCAAGGTCAAGACCACCATCAAAAAATGAACCAAGCAACTCAAAATAATAAATCCCCAATTTGCATACATAAAAAATAGTCACAAGAAAGATCACCTATCTCTAACTCTCCAAACTTCACTAAGGCAAGATCTATATCACGGTAAGAAAACCGTATTCAACTTTACACCAATGCCAAGAAAAATCTATCACTAGGAGATGAACCCAACAAACTCGAAAGATGAATCCTAGACTTTAAAAAATCAACATAAAAAGTTACTACCAAATGATGAACTACTGAAATTGGAAGAACGAACCCCAAATTTTTCAACCTCATAAATATTCTAAATGGAGAGAGATAGCCAGTTTTAAAGCCTACTCCCAGGGGGCAAGTGCAGAAATCTCAAACCTAGAAATGGACAATATAGACAATGACTATCTCTAGATCCTTTACAAAATGGTCTAGCCTCACCAATAGAAGAAGAAAATGACCAACCTTACCTCTCTACAAAAGAGAAATCATCCTATAAAGATAGCCATCTAAGCCAATGAATAAGAACCTCGAGGAAGGGAATTCTATCTAGATAAGACATCTACCATGCGAGGATCGATAAACATCAAATAATGAAAATATTAATATAAACACCAATATAAGGAATAGGTGGTACCAAAAATAAAAATCAATAGCAAGTACTACTATAGGTCCATAAGACGGCCAATATGCGAAGGTAAAGGGAATCAAACCCAAATTCTACACCCATAAGGAAAATATCAACACTGATCCACTCCATTAAAACATCCCAAACTTTATCCCCTGCAAAATGTTCTAATTCTTGAACATTTTATGCATTATATGACTATATTATAACACACATATGGAGTGGATATGGTTTGAAGTCCTTGGTCGTATGTTGGTCAGTGTCACATTGGCCAAGTTTTATTATTGGTACAAGAAGTCAACATACTAGTCATATGTTAGGGTATAAGTAGTAAGGTCCAAACTGTATGTTGTTTAGTGTCTATCCTTGACATTCTACCTAGGGTACGATTTGAGTGTGTACTAGTTTTATGGTAGGGTACGATTCATGCTAAGGAGTTGTATGTTAGATAAATTATGGTTTCCAACATTCCTATTAACATACAAGTGGAGGGTACTACTCATATTATGTGGGTACGAGTGGAAGGGGTAAATCCTACCCTCCTACACATTTTTTTTAGCTTTTAAGTTGAGGATATTTTAGACATTTCCCAACCCAAAAGCCTTAAGATCCCATATCTTAAAACATAATTTAGCCTATCATAACACACTTTGTAGGATCAAAATACTCTTAAAATCCTCTCTAAACTATCTCTTGAAGATTGAGCTAGGGTTTCTTCATAAATAAGGCATGTGAATCTTTCTTTATTGATAGTTCTCAAATATCATGTGTTTTAAACAATAATTATGATTTATTGATAGTGGTTTTGAAAAGAAAGATTGAGGGTTTTGTTGCATATAGTTGAGTATTGTTTACTTTTTTTTTAAATTGTGTTTATATATGTTTTTGGTGATTGTTTGCACATTTTGGTTCTTAGTAATTGTGGTTTAACAAATGGGTGATGTGTAACCTTAAACATGATGGTTTTTACCTTTGTTTTGGTTTTGATAATGGAATGTCCTCAAACATGTTTGTGAAAATGTCTAAGAGAATAAACTAGTCACATGTTAAATGATATTTTGAACTAAGGCATTGGCCTAAAGATTGTGAATCATTGGTAATTAGTTTCATGAAGGACTTGTTGGCTATACATTGATTTGAATTGGAATCTTGGTGGTTTAATTGACTAAATATGTTCGAGTCCTAAATAAACAACTGATAAAAATAGTCAAGGCATGTTGTGCACTTGCAAGTGGGGTTGGTATGATGATGCTAGTGGGATGCCTTCACAAATTCATCCTGTGAGATATTATGAATAAAGGGGCAAATAATACTCCTTGGGACCTAAATTTTGTGTTATGGAAGAGTTTGGGTGAGGGAATTGACCTAAATTCCCATAAATAACAAAGAACAAAAGATGGATGGATAAAGGTCAGCCCTTAAATAACAAAGAACAAAAGCTGGATGGATAAAGAAGGGAGCACCACGAGCTCTAGACCAGTGGGCTAATCCCTGCACTGTGTGCTACAAAATGATGGGCTAAGTCCCGCACCACAGGCTCTAGAGCAGCTGGCTAAGCCCTGTGTGATGGGCCTATCCTGGGGCCCTCACTATTATGTTTCTCCAAACATGGCCCTACGCTCGTCTGAATATTCTAAAACTCACCTGAGACACACCTTGAACAACCCCGATCATGAATCAACTTTAAAATCGATGTTTGGATGTTGGAAAGGTCAAAAAATAAAATAATCGAAGTTTATGGGCCTTGGAAATGACTAAGTCCCAACACTTAGTGAAATTTTTAAGTCTTGGACCCCTTTAACATGCAATTGTGAGTTGAATTAAGCTAGGATCTTATGGAGTATTACAATATCTCCCCCTTGGGAACATTTATCCTCAAATAAGACTGATTTGCTGAGAACACTAGGGAAACTGAGATCATAAACTGAACATGCATGACTAAAAACACGATTGCATAGTTGAGTTTGAAACATGATTCATGAACTAAACCTAATGTATACAATAATATGAGATTGATTACATAGATGAAACTGAGAATAGAGTCAATCTGAGAAAAATCATTACCTTAAGCTAAATCTGAGTTTTAGGAGAAAGAATGAGGTACTTGGTTTGCATGTCTGCTTTTGCTTCCCAAGTGGCTCCCTCAACAGACTGAATCTGCCAAAGAAATTTGACCAAGGGAACTTTTTCATTCCTTAGTCTACGAATTTGAAAATCAAAGATCTTAACTAGGACTTCTTCATAAGAAAGGATATACTGAACATCCATGCTTTCTAAAGGAACCATAATAGTTGAATCACTAATACACTTCTTCAATAAGGAAACGTAAAATAGTGGATGCATTGATGCTAAATCTGCAGGCAACTCAAGCTCATAAGATCCTCTCTAAAATTGTTTAAGATCTTATATGGGACAACATAATAGGGACTGAGCTTTCCCTTCTTGCCAAATCTCTTCACTCCCTTCATAGGTAAGATTTTCAAAAAAACCAAATCACCAACCTCAAACTTAAGATCTCTTCTCCTCATATCTGCATAGGATTTCTAATGGTTTTGTGCTATCATCAACCTTTCTTAAATCAACTAAACTTTATCCTTCATACCAGACACTGCATCTGGACCTATCAAAGCAGCTTTACCTGCCTCAAACCAACTAATAGGAGATCTATATCTCTTTTTATAAAAAGCCTTAAACGGAGCCATTTGAACACTAGAGTGATAATTGTCGTTATAGGCAAAATCAATCAAAGGTAAGTGATCATCCCAACTACCTCTAAAGTTGATAATACATACTCTCAATATGTCCTCAAAGGTCTGAATGGTCCTCTCTGCCTGACCATTTGTTTGAGGATGAAAAGTTGTACTGAGATGAACTTGGGTACCAAGACCCTTCTGAAAATCCTTCCAAAATAAGAGGTAAACTGAGCACCTCTATCTGATATGATAGATAATGGATTCCAATTCAAATGAGCCAACTTTGTAAGATAGAGCCTAGCATAATTCTCAGTTGAGTAAGAAGTATGAATTGGTAGGAAATGAGCTGATTTGGTCATTCTGTCTATAATGACTCATATCGAATCTTACTGACGAAGGGTGAAAGGCAACCTTGTCATAAAATTTATCTTCACCACCTTTCACTTCGAAGTATGGATACTGAACTCCAATAATGTTCTACTAGGACTTTGGTGTTCAACCTTAACCTGCTGACAATTAGGAAACTTAGCAAAAAACCCTGCAATATCCCTCTTCATACCACTCCACCAATAGAATTACCGCAAGCCACTTTATATCTTAGTGGATCCTAGATGATAGAGTATCGCACACCATACATTTTGTAAGTATTCGCTGACTCAAGTTATCAACATATAGAACAGATAATCTACCCTAATAACAAAGTACACTATCTCCCCCTTAGGAGAAAACCTCCACCATTTGGTCTCTAACCACCACCTTCAACATAACCAAACTAGGATCTCTGTGGCACCAAGGCACCATGGAATCAAGGTACCAACACACCATGGAACAATGCACCGTGGCACCATGGCACCAAGGCATCGTGGCACCATGGCACCAAGGAACCAAGGCATCGTGGCACCGTGGCATCGTGGCACCATGGCATCAAGGCACCATGGTACCATGGCACCAACGCACCATGGCACCAACGCACCATACCAAAATCAAAAGAGCGTAAACCTACATTCGATCATTCTAATATTTTCCTGGCGTTCATCTATCTTCCTCACTGATGCATACTCATTTTGTTACATATCCGCTCTAATTTTTTATTTTAAATATATTTCAATGTTACCTCATATGTTGTGGAAATTTTCGTAATGTCTCATTACCTATTTTTCAAATTTTTATTTAATATCCTTAAATTTAAATATTTTATATCTTTACGTTATTCGTACAAATATGCACTCAAGTATTGGTTTAAGGTTACTTCATTCTAATATGCATATTTTGGGGTTGTTACATATCTATTGCATTCTGGGCGATTTTTCTAATGTCCCCACGTTATTTTTATTTTTTTTTCAAATTTTCATTAAATATCCTTAAATTTAAATATTTTATATCATTATGTTATACGTACAAATATGCACTCAATTGTTGGTTTAAGGTTAGTTCATGCGCTGGGATTATTTTTCTAATGTTTTTATATTTTTATAAATATTTTTTCTATTTTCGATTTATTTTTACTTAGCTTTTGAATTTTCATAAATGATATTTGAAAAAAAATATTTTCTTAACAAAAATTATCATTTACAAATTATGCGACCTTTTTGTAAGTGTATAGGATCCGTCTCACATCAAAACGTGCAGTTCGCTTCCGTATATGTCTGAGATGATTCTCTGGTGAAATCATGTCTACTCCTGTCACTTGGATTTTTTTAAAGCATATATAAGGGGGTAGAGGTGTTGAAGGCACTTCAAGGAGACTGTCGCTAGTTGGCATAGGCGCTCAGTGGACATGTTGGCATGTAGAATGGGCACAAGGCAGCATGCATGTCTAGTCTGTGCGAGCCATCCATCCTCGTGAAGCAACATCGATCGCACTTCATTGTGCACTCGTGTCAGTTATCGGTGGCGTCGTCCATGATGAGGCTGCTTGATTTTGGATGAGATGATACTTTTGTGCATGCAGCGAGTCTTGGATACTGGTCTCGGGGCAGAATCCGTGCATAAGCCTCAACGTGCTTTCATCTCCTCTTCTCCCCCCAAGGGCGGGCTATCATGTCAAGCGGGACTTGCTTTAGCCTTGCAATATCTGCATGGGTAGCAGCATACGGCATCTATTACTGGGTGTTGGGGCCGGTGCTAGGCGTGGATCGATGGAGCATTTGGATGCACGACACGTGAGTTATGTTTGGCATTTGTGGTTAGGTTGGATCCCTACTTGAGGAGCGACGTCCTGACCTATCTTCCATCACATTAGTGGGGCAAGCATAATATAGGCTTTCTCTAAGTTGGTTTCCTGTGTTGCATACCTAATGACCAGGCATTATCAAGTTTTATCGATCACTTTTTGGCCTTTGCATTTCATATGTGGGGTGAATCGAAAAGCCGCCCTCGTGTCCCATACCTTTCTCACTTCATCGTATGATGTCATGGTCCATGAGCAATGGTCGAAATTCTCAAATGCAGTAGACGCAGTTTTGGAGAGGGAATAGGGTGATAGAACATGGGAATAAACAAAGTATGGTTTGTATTCTATTATGAAATAAGAAATTCAAATTAATGTCTAGGACAAGGATGTACTTAGATACCTTACTTGATTCCCACGTAGGACTATACTTTAAAGAACTTGATTGAACAATTACTTCCTCGCTCAATGATGTAGTTGTAATGTTCATATTAGTAAAAAGATTAGAGGTCGGGATACCATGATCATGCAATTAAGCATATGAATCAACAACAAAGATAAACAATTTAGTGAATGAAGTTCAATTACGTAGTATGATTTTTTGTAAGACTTAACCCTAGATATTTACCCATTGATGTCTGAAGTTATTGTTTTTTCTCTTTAGTTTAGTTTCTTTTTAGTTTTCAATTCTAAAACTTTATTGTTTACTTTTTCTCAATTATTAAACTAGAATTGGTTAGTTGTCAGAACAAGTCCCTCTAGGATCGATACTTGGCTTCTTGAATGCCACTTTACTACTTGGTAGACCACGTACACTTGCGTGTGTGCTTCAGCACTGTCAAGTTTTTGGTGCCGTTGTTAGAGAATTGTAGATTGGCAACTATCTTCTTTTTTGTTTATCTATATTGAGTTGTAAATATTTTTATTTTTTAGTTTTTTTAGTTTATTGTATTTCACTTTTTATCACACTTCTTGACATGGCAGCCTAAGATAGATGGTTTGTGAGTGATTATGATTCTACATGATGTATGGTTTATGGAAATAGTGGTCATTCTAAAAATATGTGTGCTGTCAACCCTGATTTAGTAATGTTTGTGGGCTATGATCAAAGGCAATACTATGTGAATGCCTACAATCAGCAACATCAGTTTCAACAGTCGCAGGTTTAGAATTACCAAACCCTAGTTTAAAAGAGTAATTTGGAAGAGATGCTGAAACAAATTTTAGCTGATAAAGCATAGTTGTCCGTAGATATAAAGAGTTATGGGGCTAGTTTAGAGTTTCAATAAATTGTCATAAGGAACTTAATAGTATATATAGGGCAAGTGCAACAGGTACATAATACCAGAACTTAAGGTGATTTGTTAAGTGACAGTTGATAAGTACTAGCAATCGCTTTGTGGAATAGTACAGAGCTCAATGATGAACATCCAAAGACAATTAAGGAGATAGATGCTGAGTTGACTTCCCAACCTATTAAAGACAAATTTGCTAATAATTTAAGAATGTCTGAGTACTTGGAAACAAAAATTTTTGAACATGTTAAGGAGATACTACCATCACTATATGAGTAACAGCTACTTGACTGTAATCTTTCTTTAGAGACTAAAATTGAAAAGGTGAATAAAAGTGAAAGTGTTGTGGGTTGTATAAATTTTAAAGTGGGATTGGTTGGACCTCACTCAAAGCACTTTTCTACATTATTTTTAGATGATATCTTGTCTGTAGAATCATTTGAACTAGTGGAAGAGTGTGAAGATTAGGAACAAGAATCCTATATTCTTGATTTTACATCGGATAAGCAACATTAAAACACACCTCACTTTAAGGCTGAGTGATTTACCATGCACATTCTATTAATCGGTTCCTTAATCTTTGTACCACCTCCGTATAAGCAAGGTAAAAATATGGATGCTAAGTTGGGAGTAAAATTTATATCCTCAAGGTGGAGAAAAAAGTTGATTGGGTCGTGCCACGACACTAAATTAGGCGCTTCTTAAGAGGCAACCCAAGTTAAGTAGGTATGTTTTATTTTTAGTTTTTATTTTTTACTTCACGTAGTTTTTGTTTTTGGTTGAGTCACAGGTTGATAAAAAGACTGAGTACTGGAGACTTGAGCTAAGCAATATGGCAAAGACGGAGTGTGGGGTCCCATAAACCCCCTTTATGTGTAAAAATGCTACTAGCTAGGCCTAGAGTCCTCACAGAGTATTTCTATCTCTTACTTTAAAGTTCACTTTGGGTAAAAGTAGATATTTAAGTATGGGGTAGGGAAATTTCAAATTTTTGGCTCAATTTGATAAATTTTAGGTTAGGAATAAGTGAGATATTCTTGTTGGTGCTGTTGTTTATTGCATGGTGCAAGTGTTTTGTTTGGTAAAAGCATTTTGAATGATTGAATTGCTATTTTTTAGACTCCTAGGCTCAAGTTTTTGACTCTAGGCTCAAGTTTTTTACTCTTGTTCTTGTTGGCTTAAAATTTGAATTCATGCTATTGTGTGATTAGGAGTCTATGATGATCCTATGTGTCAAACATGTGCCATGTGTGATGTGAGGTATTTTGTATATTCCTTGTTTCATATGATGTCTTGAACTTGTCCGATGTGTGTGTAAAACGAAATAAAGAATGCGAGCTTAGGAAATCATATATGCATTTCTTCGATAGTCTTGTTTTATACCTTCTATTTGTCCTACCCTTTGTGCATTATCCTAGTTAACCCCCATTGAGACTTTAGCTTATTTTCTTTAGTAGCCTCTTATGTAGCCTAATCCTTTTTTTTATAGACCATAATTTGATCCAAAAACCTCTAAGTGCTTTAATGAAAAATTTATTTAGTAAGGAGTTTGAGAAATTGAAGAAGAAAAAGATGAAATTGATTCCCCAAGGTAATAGTTTTTGGTGTTTATATTTGATGTGTGGTTGTTGGAAGTGATATAAATGGTGTTAGAAACATCTCCATAGTTGTGGGAAAAGATAAGAATTTAATCTTGAAGGAATAAATAATACACCCACCATGTGTTTGTGAAAATGTTTAAAAGAGATATGGTAAAAATAAAGGTGATGAGTGGATGTAAAAAGTGTAATTTAGTCGTTGGAGATTGGTTTTAAATGAATAATGTAGTGCATTAAAGCGCTTAGAGAGGTTAGTCACTATTCCCAAATAGTTCCTACCCATCTCTTAGCCTACATTACAACCTATAAAAGACCTTATTGATCCTAAATTTAACATGCTAATATTAGTGGAGTATCACTCTAAGGGAAAGCCTATGGTTCATTATGTGTAATTTGTGAATTCTTTGTGAGAGTGAGCGTAACTTGATTTGTATACCCATTATGATAATTGCATTATTGTGATTTTTTATGGGTAACTCTCTTGTTGTATGGGTACATGTTTGATGAATGTGGGTGATTTGTATGATGTATTATATTGAACAATATGCATGATTTTTCCATGTGTTGAGTAAATTCTTGAGGCTAGGATGTTTTTGAGTAGGATTCTTGAGCTTTCAATTGTGTATAACATGCTTAGCGTTGTAAAATTGCATTCTATGTAGTCATTGTAGTACTAGCTTAAGTTTCTTGAATGTAGTAAAAGTGTGGAGTCTCTTCATCTCATGATGCTTATATTCAAGTATAGTTCGTGGACGAACAAGGCTTTAAGTGTGGGGTGGTGATGTTGGGTGTATTTATGCATTCTTGCCTTGCTATTTCATCCCTTTTTAGCCTTATTTTGAGGATTATTCATGTGATTAATGTGTTGATAATGAGATAGATATGATCTAACTGTCCATGTATGTTTTTACAATGTCTAATGGTGTTTCCACACAAGTTTTAATTCAAATTGATCATTTAGAAGTCACCTAAGAAATCTAGTGTGACTAGCTTGAGCTAGGTGTTTGTCTAGCCTATCATGTTGGATTGTAATGTGTTTAATGAGTTCCTAAGGTTTTTATTTTACTTTTATATGTGAAACAATTTTTTTATAATGTTCAAGGGTCAATTGATCAATCCAAGGATCAAAACAATAAGTTAGAGATCAAAGTGAATGAAGCCTATAATTAGCTAGAGTTACTAGTTCACCGTTGAGGATGTTGTGTTGTTTTGAGCTCCAAATTGTTGTCTTTAATGATATAGGATGCTTGGTAAATGAAATATGATTATATATAAAGGATCTAAAAGTTTCAAATAAAGTGGAAACAACTCAAAAAGGCTTGGAATTGACCACGGAAGCACAAAATATAGGTTGACGCAAATTTGAACACCTGGAATCTATTGGGAGAGTGAGGGCGCGTGAAAAGGTATATGGGTGCGTTCAACACACCAAAAGATTCAGATGGCACCCAAAAAAGTGTACCAATGTGAAATTGACATGACACTCCTTCAATGCGATAATCAACGTGGCGTGTCGCTGTTTCCACATATGACAAAAAAACTAAATCCTTATTCAACAAGGCATGGTCTATTTCTTATACTATAGAAAGGACCTTATACACGTTTTTATTTATTTTTGGATATGTTTGGGTATTGAGGGACTGCTATAACTTCATATTTCTAGTTTTTTATTATTTTAATTTAGTTCATTCATGTCTTAAGTTGTTAATTACAATCTTGTGATTACAATTATGACTGTGTTACTAAAACGCCCTTCTTTCGTGGTTAAGGACAACATCATTACTACTTTCATCTTGAATTAGGTTTGTTAAGTTTCTTGTCATTGTTGGTTGTTTTTTTATTCCTGTTTTAACGATTTTAAGAATTAGCTACCCTTAGAATACATCAATTGTCAACCTTGTGAACTCGGGAGAGGGAATAGGTCAATAGCACATGGGAATAAAGAAAGTATGGTTTGTATTCTTTTATGAACTAAGGAATTCAAATTAGTGTCTAGTATGGAGATGTACTTAGATACCTTGATTCACACGTAGGATGATAGTTTAAAAAACTTAATTGAACTATTACTTCCCTACTCAACGATGCAGTTGTAATGTTCATATTAGGTAAAAGATTTGAGATTGAGAGACCATGATCATGCAATTAAACCTACGAATCAATAAACAAGATAAGCAATTTAAGAAATGAAGTTTAATAATGTAGTATAATTGTTCGTAATCCTTAACCCTAGATATCTACCCATTGATGTCAGGAGTCATTACATTTCCGCTTTAGTTTAGTTTATTTTTAGTTTTCAATTCTAAAACTTTATTGTTTACTTTTTCTCAATTGTTAAACTAAAACTGGGTAGTTTACTTCTTGAAGGCTACTATACTACTTGGTATACCATGTACACTTGCATGTGTGCTTGGACGCTGTAAAAGAGATTCCTATAAAGAAGTCTGATTCTCTCAGGAGGATAAATTGGACAGTTGAGAATTTACTCTTACTTGCTCATGATCCTATAGAAACTTCATCTTATGTAGTGGAGAAAATAACAAGGGAAGAAGATAACTTGGAAAATAATGGGGAATTCATATTACCTCCAGATAAAGAAGCTGAAAAGGATGAGGATGAACAACCTCTGATTTGGAAAATAAGAAGATTGAAAGACAATAAAGGAACGGATAAATTGATAGACTCTTCGATATAAGTTGCAAGATCTTACTCTTCTCGAGTGTCTGAAATAAAATTAAAAAAAGATGTAATGAAGAAGAGTAAGTCTTCTACAACTAAAAGAAGATAACTGAGAAAATCTACTATAGAGAAAGAAGAAAATTGTAAAGTTATGGAGGTGACACAAGATGAGAAATTAATTCTAATATTGTTATTTCATCTAAAGAAAAAAATACTAGAAATCCATGGTGATGAAAGGACCAGGTCCTCTGATCCAAAGTTTGGGAGTCATGGTGTATGCAGAAAAAAGCACATAGCTGTGAAAAAAAAGAAAGTCTTTGAGGGACCTAGTCCCAAGAAGAGAAAAACCGATGAAAAGAAAGAGCCAAGTGATAAGCCCAGAATAGTAAAAAGAGTAGAATAAAATAAAAATAAGTCCAAAGAAATAAAGATTGCCCTAAAGAAAGAAAAGGTACTTTCTGGAAGATTTTTTGATTTGAAGATATAAGAGAAGACCACAACGATAGAACTAGTAGAATATGTGAGGTATCAGGGTTGGTTGCATCATTTAGAAGAACCAACTCCCATTATCTTTAAAGGTGAAGTAAGAGAATTCTACTACTCAATGAAATTCATAAATGATGGTTTGAGTTTGATTGCACAAGTGCAGGGAAAGCTTCTTAATATAGATGAAGAAATACTAGAAAATATTATGGATGTGTCTGGAATTGGGGTGAAAATTGTTGAGAACCAACAACCCTCAACTGAATTCATAGTTAATGTTTCCAAGGTAAGAGGGACTTCTCTAGAGAGGGTGAGAAAGAATATTCTCATAAGTGAGTTTTAGTTGGTATTTTAGTTAATAAATAAGGTCATTTTTCCTATGTTAGAGTAAAAAACTATAACTTCTATAGTTGATCTTTTTTTGATTGAATTTTTAAGTTTGAGCAGATAAACCTGCCTTCTCTAAGGATAGAGCTTATGCACAAGGTAACTCATAAAATGAAAGGTAAAAATGGGATGCCCTATTGATATTTATTGAACAAAGTATTTCAATATTTTGGAGAAGTTGGAACTAAAGGGACCCAAGAAACTATCAAACAAAGGTTTAGTTCGACAACATTGATATAGAATGAATGTATAGAAGGGAAAGATGGAACTGCATCCCAAGTATAAGAAATGTTGGTTGCATAAGAAATCTTGACAAAGGAAATAGAGGAGTTAAGGATCAAGTTGGATGCCAAAGATGTTGAAATAGTGCACCTGAAGTTGCAGAATTAGATTTTATCTTCTAAAGGTCCAGGTGCCTTTGAAGAACTTGAAAAACAAAATGCCAACCTCAATGTCTAGTTTGCAGAACTTTCTAGTGAGGTTCAAGACCTAAATGCAGAAGTAAAAAAAATTACTAAATCGTTATTAAATGCTCATCCTGCTGAGGATGCTAGAATGGACATGTTGCTAAAATCACTCTCCCCTAAGTCCCCTTCTACATGAGTCCTAGTGTGTCAGTTTCTGTGTCAGTTTCTATTGTGGACTTTGAAAATTGTGCTTTTATAATTTTTTTGGTATATTGTAATGGTACTTATCCTAATTAAGCATGAGTGAGTTTGTATTTGCAGGCCTCATTTATTTCCTTTATTTTAAGTTGTTCTTCATGCTAGTGTTGCCTCAGTGGGCATGAGTTAACAAACTTGTACTTATCTTTACTCTTGGTTTACTATTAATTCTTTTCAATGATGCCAAAAGGGTCAATACTGACTTCATATGTAAGGACCAGGTAGGTAGGTGTATGTGTGCTCATGTGGTGCATGCTGATAAAGGAAAGTATTGTAAGGCACAGTGACAAAGGAAAGCAAGCATGTACTCAGAATTTTTGCTGCAAATGAAAGCAAGGGACCAGGTTCCTGTGTTGCATCATGGTGAAAGCATGATGATAGGGGGAACATTCATATTCAGAGTAGTAATCACACTAATTAAATATGAAGGATGTGCTAAAAGTTGTATGGTTGGTTTGTCATCATCAAAAAAGGGGAAATTGATCTATGTAGTTTTGATGATGAGCAGGTAAATAGAAGAGACAAGGTCACTGGAAGTTCATCGTACAGTACAGCTGGCATGCGTGTCTGCATAGTTTTGTCCCCTTGTATAACAAACTTGCAGGTGTTATTTGTATGAAATAAGACACCTGGTCCAATGATATTTCATCCCTAATCATCACTCATCTATAAAAGGAAAAAAATACATCTTCATCAAATGATTTTTTTAAAATACAAAGAGTCACGAGAGGCAACAAAAACCCTATTTCAACACTGCTTAAGTCTTAGCACTTTATGTGTGCTTAAATGGAAATTGTTCATGAGTGAGTTGTGATTTGTAAATAAATTACTCGTGTTATAAGAGTAATGAAATTTTCTCTTTAAGTAAATAGTTCTTTGGAAGAGTTTCCTAAGTTTGTTACTGATTAGAGTTAATCATTGTAGAGGGTCCTTAGCAGAGTTGTCAAGATCAACTTATAGTAAAGTTATTACAAGCTAAAGGAACCTAGAGTTAGGTTCATTGAAGGTTGTAATAAAGATTTTGATTATTTAGGATTCTTCAGATCTTGTGAGGGACAGCCATGGTTTTTCCCTTCCTTGAGCAAGGGGGTTTCCATGTTAAAATCTTGTAGTCTTACTCTTCCTGCACTGTCTATTATTTCCTAGTTACTTTACTGTTTTTTTCCTGTGAGTGACTTTGAGGGACAAGCTGCCTCACTATGTGGTGCAACCTTCAGGGTTTCAACAATTGTTTATTCGAATTACTTGTGGTTTTCTTCTTGCTTTTTATTTATTCACTTCTCTTTTGTTCTCATTTATTAATTTTTTTCATTTTTTTTCTTTTCACACTTTTCTACCGCACTCAACACTACTTTCTTCTCCTTATTTATTCAACACTTTTCTTCATACCCATTTTAAACTACGTACACCCTCAACTTAGGTAATTTACCTGAGTTAAGGTGCATAGTGTCCAAGGAGGGATCAGGGCCAAAATAGGTTCATCATAATCAAATGGCAAGGTGACAATTTGAAAACAAAAATTAGGTCAATTGAGGCTCAAATTAGGGATCAAGGGATGCTTATTCTTATTTGGACAGTCTTTTAGGCTAATAATGGACTAATTCAAAAAAGGCCTATGATCATGACCCAATAAACTATCCTACAACCAAGGCAAGACTACCCGAAACAGCTAAAGATTAAATGCACAAAGCGAACTAAGTAAATGCCTCACACATGCATGGTACAGGGTTATATCACCAACTACTATATACCTGTTTCATGTAATGCTAAGCTTTGATCTTATTTTCCATAATACTACTGACATAACAAGATTCAAACAATGGTCACCATGTATTTACATAACACAGTTCCAAAAAAAATTAAAGGGGTATCATTTTTTTCAAACTCTTAAAACACAAATCAAAACATGTCAATTGGATTTAGGTTATTTATTTTTTATAATTAAGCATAAATAACACATAATAACATACAAACACAAAACAAAGCCTCAATATGGTTATGCTAACTAAGTTACTACAACTGATGGGAAAAGTAACATGGAAACAAAAACCCTCAGTTGTAGTACAGCCCCACTTCTTATTGAAAACTAATGCACTGTCCCCAATGCATACTAGAAAATAAATAACTAAAGAGTGTAGGGACATACTTGGGATGCTCTAGGCATCAGAAGATGGCTTACCCTTATCTGATCATCCTATAGTTTATCACCACGAAGAGGTGGTGGTGTATGACTAGAGAAGGTGGACAATTCCATTTTAGCATACCTCTGCTCATCAATAGTATGTTTAACCCTAGACTCACAAGTGGCCATCTTTAAGGCCCATTGAAACTCCATATCAGGGTTACCTAACTCCTACTCCTTATATCCTCGCTTAGCCCCAATATATGGGGCTTCATCATCCTTAGAAAATAAATCAAAGATTAGTGGTGGAGGTGTAGGTAGTAGCTGCGTGAAACAAAGAATCGTAAGAGGGATGACTAGAATATGGCTTTCAGTTAAGGATTGTACCTCAAATCTAAATATAGACACCTCCTTATGAAGGCCCAACAAATCAGGTACCTGGATATCACGAAGTCACACTTTTATTTGGGTTTCTAAACTAACAATCCACCCATCCATCTCTTTTATTAACCGCTCTATAGAGGTTATCATCCTACCCTCAACCCTAGCCTTGAAAGCCTTCGATGTGGTCAAGACCCATGGCCTAATTTAACCAAATAATGTGGCCAATTGGTTCTCTATCTATGCTTGGTGATCATCTAACTCCTACTACTGATCCACCAGCTACTGTAAAAACTCCTGAGGCATACTAAAAAAACCTACAACTAGCGGGCAAGGGGTCAAAGTAGAAGCCAAGGCTAGTGCTAAAGTGCTCATATCCCCCTCACTAACTGTAGTAGTAGGATCTACCCACTGACTTCTTGTAGTAAAATCCCTAATGGGTGTTGGCCTCTCAACCTACTCAACTAATATAGAAGTCCCTTAAAATAGGTTGTAACCGAAGAAGTGTACTGATGTGTTCACTATAGTACAATTGGATTGGTTGTATCCTTAATTAAACTAATATCTTCCATATGGGTGGCCTCAACCTATGATAAATCTCGATAATAGTCAACACTTTGATCACATCACATAGTCTCTGCACTACAAAAGGAAAGGGAAAGGTGGTGAACGCTCGAAATACCCTTTCATGGATCTCAGGACTGATCCACTTAAGAAAATTGATATCATAGCCAGCTATAAGGCGAACAATCAGAACAACTCTATCCAAAGTGAGCATGTTTTTTGTATATATCACACTCAAATTGTGCCTCACTATCATCCACCAAGACTTTGTTGTAAAATGCAGTGATGCATTCTTAATCTCCCCCTTCCCCTTGACCCAAATGGCATCAGTACCCAACTCTATAATCTGCTCAGCTACCCATATAGCTAAATATAATCTCTATGCCCTCTGCATAGCATCTCACATCATTCTTGACCTCACTATCCACAAATCATAATAAAACTCAATGGTGGTAGTTGGCACCAGAAACTCTAGCCCAAACAAGAGCCTCCTGATCATCTCCTTCAAAATATCGACCCTAACACCTTCTGACTGGTTTGTGAGTCAGTGGGGGCTGGTCCACTTATCTCCCCTTAGGTTGGGTAGCTAAATAAATGGATGATGCATATGAATCATAGAAATCATAGACAATCTCTAGGTAGTAAGAACCTAAAGATTGGGTCATCCACCTAAGTCGAAATCTATCAAAAACAGCTTGTAGGTCTGGAGCTCTTGCCAAAGCAACTATCTCAATCTATATAACCTTAATATTACCACATTGTGGTCTACCCTACTCGATAATGGAACTATCTTATTCATAAATACTATGCATCCCCTCTACACATCATCTCAAGATAACCTATGAAAGTGGGACTATGGAGACGGACGTGCACTCTAACTCCTGAGCAATAGGTACGAAAGTTGAAGTAGCATAAGTACCTTGAGATAAAAATTAAACCTCCAGAGGAACCTGATCTACATCATCACCCACATCATACTAAGGTGCCTTTGAACTTGATACAATCGATACAGACTTCGACCCCTTCTCAGGCTGGGGATTAATTAATCCTCTTCCTTATCGAAACCAAAACCTAACTCATCTTCTCCATCATTAGATTAGGAGAGTATGGTGGTGAATTCGTGGCTGACTTAATTTAAGGCCAAGTTAAAATAAAATAAACTAGTGAAGTCTTTGTCCCTGACTGTGATTCCTGTAGCAGTGTGGGATAAGAGACTAACTAAATTGTAGCTGGTGCCTACAGAGAGCCAGACTTAATAGATGACATGGTTACAACCTGCCTCTATGTCTGGCCTCAAGTCTGGCATAGAACTAAGGTTCTACTATTTGTACTCACCGAATACTCCTCTAGGGATCCACTCTACTCACGAGACTTATCTTTTAACCTGGACTTTGCTTCCTTCTTTGATATAGACTTGGGTTTCATAGTACATGTAAAAGGAGTTGTCATTACTAAAATAAAATAATGTAATAAGAACAAAAATAAAATTGACCTTCTGACCCAAAAGTTACCTACTACCCCTACCAACGAGTCGTATGTAGTACCTACGGGACTACTGGTAGTCTTCATAGGTTGCAGACAAAGACCTGAACCTTCAAGGCTTCAAGTATGACCTCTACGGGCTCATAGGTACCACTTACGTACTCACAAGTAGTTTTCATGGGTTCAGGCTGAGGTTATGTCATATTTTTCCTAAAATTCCTATCCAACACTGAAAAATTTCCAATTTTCAAACATAACTCAATCACTATAACATACATCACATCAGCTACTATAGGTATTTCCTCGTTATTCGAGTTAATCAACTTCTACTTCCATTTTTTATTGTGATCACGGTCCTTGCAAATCAAAAATCCGGCAACAATTTGATTTTCACCATTTTTAGGCTCCAAATATTTCAAGAACTAAGAGAATTTATCAATTGCAAGTTTTTTCCAAGTACAATTTCAAGTTAAATATTCAAGAACAAGTTTTCAACTAAATGGAGCCAAAAATTCCTACCTTCAATGAAGTTTGTATAAGAAGAAGATGATGAAAACTTGATTTAGCCCTAAGCTCTTTGCATAATTTATGCAACTATAGTGATATGGAGTGGGGTTTTCTTTTTATACTGAGGATTCAAAGTGGAGAAGTTTTAATTGAATTGGGATTTTTGAATTTGAAGAGTTGGGGTGGTAAAGGTTGGGATTTTAGGGTGTTTATACCCTGGGTTGATGATTTGAGTCGGGTAAGAAAGACTCGTCCCATATTTTTGAAGAAAAAATTTCCTACTTATGGCCATTACTTACAGTTCGTAGGTAGTCCCTACAGGCCCGTACGTAAGGACCACTGATATAGCTTAGATTCTTACGACCCCTACTTATAGGTCATAAGTAGTACCTATGGGCCCGTAGGTTGAAGTTTAATGACCCAAAATTTGCTTATGATTCCCACAACTCAACTTAGATGTCATGGGTTGGACCTACGACCACATAGGTAGGGTCATAGGTCAACTTACCTGGACTTGTCTAAATTTTACAATATTCACCATTCTCCACCTGTTTCTCCATGCTTTTAACCAATAAAATAGAAACAAAGCAAACACTAAAACCTTGGGTTTCCTCCCAAGATGCTTGATTTAATGTCGCAGCATGACATGACTATGTTGGTCATTCACACTTCGCCAACAAGCCCGTAGGTTGCCTCCCATGTAGTGCCTCACTTAACATCCTGACACGACTTATCTTCCTTGGCTACTCAAAATTTTCCAAGGATAACATTCTCACACACTATCAACTTTTCCATTTTTCCCATGTAATGTTTTACATGATGCCCGTTCACCTTGAATGACGCATTGCCATCTCTTTTTAGCTCAATTTCACCATGTGGAAATACACTAAACACGGTGAATGGTCCATACCATCTAGACTTAAACTTGCCAAGAAACAAGCAAAGTCTCAAATTATACAAAAGACCATATGACTGGGTTGGAATTCCTTTTTCTCAATCTTCTTATCATGGTACAACTTTATCTTCTCCTTATAAAAGGTTGAACTTTCATAAGAATGAAAGTGGAATTCATCTAACTCATTCATTTTTATCTAAGTGAGTGGCATCACAACACTCGAAATTCAGCTTCTTCAACGCCCATAGTTCCTTATGCTCAAGTTTGATCGAAAAGTGGCATGCCTTATTATACAAAAGCTGATAAGGGGAGTCCCTTATAGGAGTTTTTAAAGTTGTACAGTAAGCCCAAAGTGAATCATCTAATTTTCTCGACCAATTAGTCTGGTTTGCATTAAAATGGACTTGATCTCACGATTATAGACCTCAAACTTCCTACTTGTCTATAGATGGTAATGTGTCCTACCTTATGTTTCACACTATATTTCTCAAGTAGGGCCTTGAATAGACTATATATAAATGGGGCGCACCATCACTAATGATAGCACGTGGAGTACTAAACCAAGAGAAAATGTAATTTTTTAAAAATGGTATGACACTTCGACCCTCATTATTGGGAAGCGCAACTAGTTTCACCCACTTAGACACATAGTCAACTACAACCAAAATATACTTCATGCCATGCGAACTCACAAATAGACCCATGAACTCAATACCCCCACACATTAAAAAACTCAATCTCAAAAATAGGTTTCATGGGGAGCTCATGCTTCCACAAGATATTTCCTTGCCATTGGCATTGGTCACAGGCCCGATCATAGTCATATGCATCTTTATAAATAACTAGTCAATAGTAACCACACTATAAAATCTTGTGGATCATACGAGTACCTCTATGGTGACCCCCAACTGGAGACGAATGACAAGCCTAAAAAATGCTTATCATCTCAACTTCAAGAATACACCTCCAAATCACACCGTCCACACACATTAAAAATAAGTAAGTCTCACCCCAAAAGAACTTTCGTACCTCATGCATAAAAAATTTACACTACTAAAATGACATGTCTTCTAGGATGAGGTCAGATGCCAAATAATTGGCAAAATAAAAAAACTAGGGGATTAAGAATTGTGATGCTGCCAAGACATGCTCATATAGAAAATAATCATTAATATTAAGTACATCACCTAATTTAAGAATAACCTCCTATTCTACATGGGATAAATGGTCAGCAACCTGATTCTCTATAACCTTTCGATCCTTAACCTCAAAATTCAAACTCTTCCAACAATAATGCCCATCATATTAATCTACTCTTTGCATCTTTCTTTGCCAAATAGTACCAAGGATCTACATGATCATTATGAATGATGACTTTGGCCCCAATCAAATAAGACCAAAACTTCTCAAAAGAAAACACTACTGCAACAACTCATGTTCAGTAACCATATAAATTATGTGGGGTTGAATGCTTTGCTGGCATAGTAAATGGGGTAAAGTATCTTCTTACGTCTTTTTCCCAAGACACCTCCTAAGGCCACGCCACTAGCATAACATATCACCTCAAATAGAAGGGTCCAATCTGGAGACACAATGATTGAAGCAGAAATCAACCTCTCTTTTAGGCACTCAAAGGCCTTGAGACGAGCATCATCAAACTTAAATTTCACATCCTTCTCTAATAACTTGCACAATGGATTTGTTATCTTAGATAAAACCTTGATGAATCGCCCATAAAACCCTGCATGACTCAAGAAACTATACCTTTCAGAAAAATTGATTGAGGTCATTTTTCAATAAACTCAATTTTGGCCCTGTCAACCTCTATCCCCTTCTTTGAAATCTTGTACTTGAGAACTATTAACTCTTTAACAATGAACTGACACTTCTCTCAATTTAGAACTAAGTTGCACTCCTTACATCTTTGAAAGGCTTTAGGAAAATGGGCTAAACAATCATCAAACAAGCTATCGTAAATCAAGAAATCACCCCTGAAGACCTCTATATTATCCTTCACCATATTAGAAAATATAGACATCATACAATTCTAAAAGGAGGCGGGAGCATTGAAAAGTTTGAAAGGCATCCTCTTGAATGCAAACATGTCATATGGACATGGAAAAGTAGTTTTACCATGGTCCTTGGGGCAATAGAAATTTGATTATACCCCAAATAACCATTAAGAAAATAATACCATCCTTAACCTACAAGATGGTCTAACATCTAGTCCATGAATGGCATAGGAAAATCCTTCTACGTCCAAGTATTTAGCTTTTTATAATCCATATAAAATATCCATCCCAAATTTGTCTCATTGGAACTAACTCGTTCTTCATATTAGGGACCAAACTGATCCCATCAATCTTTGGCATACATTGAGACGGGATCATCCACTTGCTGTCGGTAATAGGGTAAACCACACCTATATATAGAGACTGAATGATCTCTTTCTTTACCACCTATTGCATAGGTGGATTCAAACAATATTGATGCACAATACTAGCATGTACTCTAGTTCAAACTGAATCTTATGAGTGCAAATCTTAGGTTTAATTTTGATAATATCTGCAATAGTCCACAATGTCCCATTTAAACCTCTGCAAAACTAAAATCAAGGCCTCAACTGGTGTATCTACAAAATCTACAACAGCGATAATTTACAATGTATTATTGGCCCCTGTGAATACATAATGCAAATAAGAGGGAAGGTCTTTTAATTCCAAGAGTGGTATCTCCTCAATAGATGGTCCAGTTTGTGGGCTCACACTATTCTTCAAATTAGGATCTAACTTTCTTGGCACATAAGAATAAGAACCTCTACCAATAAGAGCATTCCACATCTCATCATACTCATCAGTGTCATTACTATAAAAGTTCATGATTACTATCTCTAATTACACTACACCAAGTCTCTCCTTAATGGGTACAATTAATCCATCTTCATCTATAATATTTATCAAAAAACACCACCCGC
The DNA here is from genome assembly GCA_030864225.1 of Capsicum baccatum var. pendulum. NCBI lineage: Eukaryota > Viridiplantae > Streptophyta > Magnoliopsida > Solanales > Solanaceae > Capsicum > Capsicum baccatum. The sequence continues at coordinate 200,160,071 of CM061550.1, read as the reverse complement.
ATATCTTTTGGTTGTAGAATTAACTAACACCTATTGAAAGTAACTTATTCATCATTGAACTTGAATTTTATGTGTCCCATCTCCATGTCAACCAATGCCCTACCCATGGCTAGGAAAGGCCTTCCCAGGATGATAAGGACATCAAAATCTACCTTACACATGATAATCACAAAGCCAGCTGGGAATATAAAAAAACCACCTTCACCAACACATCACAAAATATACGAACCAAATTCTTCATAATACGATCACTATAAATAGTCTTATAGAGGTCGGCTTATGTGACCCCAACCCCAATTGCTTTTAAAAAACTAGTGGTATCAGATTAATACTAGATCCTACGTAACATAAATGCTCGTGTAAAATGTAAGGACCCAATAGTGCAAGGAATAGTGAATGGTCTAGATCCTCTTTTTTATTAACCAAAGATCGGGAAGCAATAGCACTTTAGTGGTCACATTACCAGCAGGCTCAAAACTTATTGTCTGCTTCTTAGTCATTAAATCCATCATGAACTTTGCATAATTAGGCATTAGCTCTAAAGCTTCCACAAGAGGGATATTCATAGATAATTCCTTCAATATCGACATAAATTTTTTGTATTTCCCCTCTTATATTTTCTTGCTCAACCATTAACGAAAAGGTGGGGGAGATTATGAAATAAGCTTCAAGAGTGATTCGACCACCTTACTATTTTCCTTATCATTGTTAGCTTGTTTCTCTGCACTCGTTGATTTTAACAATGTCTCACCTAGTCGCCAACTTCACAGTTTTTACAATGGCTGAATCATCAACATCAATAATATCATCCCTTACCTCATCAACTATGGGCATAGGTGGATTAATAATAGAGTTACCATTATGAGTGGTGATGGCTACGCAGTGACTTTCCTTCTTCAGAGTTTGAATGGTATTGCTCAGAAGAGTGCTCGATTGATGCTGATTCTATGTAGCCAACATCTAACCAAGATACTTCTCAAGCTTCTTAATTACCATACCATTCGATTCAACTTTCTAGACTAATCTCGATATATATGCCTTAATCTCCTTAAGGATGTTTTTTTGACTTCAAACCCTTCACCAGCTTATTTAGCAATATTTCCTTTCTAGAGTCAACATCATGATTCCCCAGTGGAATGTATAGACCACTCTTCTCCTAATAATCATCATTTATCCTCCAGTCACCATCTCTCTCTCTTATCAAATACCTATACCTATCCCCATAATAGTTTCAACCTTGATTCCCTTTCCTCGAGTTCCAAGTGTCCTAATTGTACCTTTTTCCCTTAGCTAGAAAATCTACCATCTCTATATATATAGGTACTTTGCTTCCTTCTTACAGTCAGACTCATCATGTGCAGCAGATTTACCTCATGCTCTCCCTACATTTACCTTTTCTTCTCCTATAGTTACAAACTATTTGGTAAATAACCCAATCTCCATCCTCAGTTGTGCTACTTATTGAGACACTATCTCATTTAGGGCTCTCTACTCATTGGAAACACCAATAATATAAGTACTGGATACCATATATTCCTACCAAGTATGCAATCCTTGGTTAGTTTTAGTGCTACGATCCAAGATTTCTATAGCCTGCTCCTAACAAAGACTCATGAAATAACCATAAATAATAGTGTCAGCCATAGCCTTGGAGCTTCCATTCAAGGCTCTATAGAATATCTTGAGCAAGTTACTCCCTAAAATTATGTGATTGGGTGCATTCATCAACTTCTTCTTTAACCACAACTAAGTGTTGTATAGTGCCTCTAAATACAATTATCTAAAATTAAAAATTTCATCTTTCAACTGCAGTACTCTAGAAGATGAGAAAAATCTATCCAAGAATTTTGACTGCAACTAATTCTAAGTAGTAATGGACCTGCGAGGTAGTTCCCCTTATCATAACTTCGTTTCGTCTATTACAGAGAATGGGAACAAGCTAAGTCGTAAGGATTCCTGACTTACCCTTGTAGATTATATAAAGAGCAAATTCAAACAAAGTTCAAAATGTGCATTTTTCATAATCAATAGGCAAACTAGAAAACACACCCTTCAAATTAAGCAACTAAATCATTGCACACATAATGTAAAATTTCGTTCCTTAAGGTAACTCTAGAGGAACAATAGCTCTTATCGATCGGTTCAAAATAACCTAAATCTTATTTTGGATCATCATAAACTAGCAAGTAATGATAAGTGGGTGGTTTTACTCTATCTATTCTAAATCTATCCCTGTCAAGTGTTGCTTGATGATCTGCTTTCTACTGTCGAGCCCTTTTCTCAGCATGCCAGACGAGTGCTAACCTCATATTCTCCTTGTTTATCAACTGGTTAGTAGTTTCCTCGGTAGTATCATGAACATCAGTTGGAGATGGCTAATTTAATGCATTTGGATCAGCCTGAATCCCTTCGTGCCGAACTCTATGCTCATACTCTTTCATCTTACATCCAGTTTTAAGGTCCATTCAAGCTCGAGATCAAAAGGAATCAAGGGATTACCTTGACCTCCATTGTTGGGCATACACCAAAAATAACCCCAAAAATAGTAGAAAACAAAACATCAACAACCTCAAAAACCTCAATCAATTAATTTGTAACTGTATTTCCCGGCAATGGTGCCAAAATTTGATGTCCCCTAAATTACACCTCCTAAAAAGTATAACTCAATTGCTTGTCAAATATAAAATCCAAACAACATTGGGGTCGATCTCACATGGAATATGAAATAAATCTATCATGGGATTGTTGATGTAGCTGGAAAGTACGGAAAGTAAATGGGGTGTTTTGTAAGAATAATAGCAAAAGTAACAATGTTGGTGTCACAACCCAAGACTACCCCTTATTGCAACACAGTTCTTAAAATCATAAGTGATCCCAAGTTAATGCATGTACTGGCATAATGCTTGAGCAACTGATTTAAATCATATAGATAAAAGCTAAGCTGACTAAGAGGAAGAATATTCATGAGGTAAGTTGTTTCAATACATTTCTGTTCAAAGTTGACAACACTATAATCTGAAAGAATGGGGAACTTAAACTACATACAATGACTCTAACTGAATATCTATGAAGTCTCTACCAATACTAACTATGGGTACTTAGGACATGACACCCAACTATCCCTAATCAATACATAAGAATAGTAAGTAAAATACAAGAACTGTAACTGACTTGAGTCCTCGAAATATGAGAACCCATCCACTGCTAGATGAATGTTATGATTTGCTTGGCTATGATCCTATAGTATGCATCTGAATCTACATTGCTTGAAAAATGTAGGCAAAAGACATATGGTACTAGTACTTCAGAATATACTAAGTATGTGAGGTATTCATTAGTCATTAAAATATGTAAAACATACTTTAAAACTAAGGACATCAGACATTTGCTGAAATATGCATATAGAATATATCTGTATGTAAAAGATACAAGGCACAGTGAAATTTCTAGATCATGAGCTAAAACATTTCTGTAAACTAGGAAGTTGTAGAAACATGAATATTATATTTAATATCAAGATAATGCTAAATATGATGTAAAACAATATTGAGGGTCATTTATGAATACAGAGTCTAAAACTATGAGATGTGAACTAATACAATGACCAAAAATAAACATATACTGAATTAAAATTGAATAACTTATTACAAGGTCATGCATAACCTAAAAACTAAACATAATCTAAAGTGGAAACATAAACTAGGGACTATGGGAGCTAAATACAACCGACATACCACAATCTGAACAAAATTGGGGTCTAACTTATAACCCCAGTTGGAAGGGTGCTAGTACCACTAGCTGGCTTGGATCTACTAAACTGATGACTCAAAGGACGAGGGTGTTAAACCTAAATGACGGGTAACCCCTTAAAACCTATGTTGTCACCATAGTTATGGACTTAAGGAGAGCTACTAACTGACTCAAGCCTAACTGACGGGTGGGCCGCCATCCCTGTATTCACTCAGTGCTAAGTACTACTCCCAACTGAATGACACTAAAGTATAAACTGATACATGAAATAATAACTGATATGACCAAGTCATGGTATTCTGTACAGAACAATGCCTGTATAAATCTAAAGTACTCAATAATATGTAGTTGATACATATAACTAAATTCCTAGGTATCGGGTGTTCATAACCCACCATCTCTACACATAATGACATTAATTGATATTAAGAGACAATTCACAATTTAAACCCATGAACTCAACAATATGTCATAGTAAGGGAATTCACGATTTTGAACATGGGAAGATACTATTTTTATGGGAAAACATGTATTAGGGGTTTAATTAGAAAATAAACTGAAGAAATTAGGGAAAACTCATATAGCTTTATCATATGCTTGAAATCTTGACTAATATCATGTAAAACATGCTTCGATTTATGGCACGACAAAATTTCTCAGGTCATGATGGCACCTACTATAACCCACAAGTAGGCAAACCAAACCCATAGTTTAGAATGACTAGTAACGGACTACTCAATATACATTAAGAAAGAATGCGAAATAGATGAAATAGAAGATCAAATTCATAATGAAGTTCCAAAACCTAGTGATATCAGTACAAGAATGAATTATCAAAATAATTACACTATACCAACTTATCTTTCAATACAACATGAAGACTAGTCTAATGTAAGAGGTAGGGATGTAATACGTTGAACGTTAGAAGCTCACCTTAGTCTCTGAAACATAACTGCTCCGCATGACACACATATTAATGGCGATAAACCGTACTATGATCTGAATGCTGTAGAAGTATATTATGAGTGCCAAACAAATGGTACTTAGTAGGTAACTACCAACTAAGCTCCAAAGATAAAGCAGACATACATAGCATATAATAAAATAGTAACTACACCTCAGGGTCCAGAAATCATATAACAAAGCTAATAGGATGATAAGGATATTTTATCCTATTCATGTTCAAGAGACTAACATACTAAGTCTAAGAGAATATCAAGGATAAACTATCCTGTTCCATCCATATTCAACACTATACCGTATCTCACTGGCCAAAATATGAATAAAGGATGAAAGAAGGATATATAACAATATACAAGGCCAGGAAATGAATATACAATCTGAACAAATGAAGAAAGGGATATACGGTAATTCCATAGTTGTATATAAATAGATATACATATATATAGATATAAGGTTAACTCAAAGCACAACTTAGATCATCATATCTTCACTCTAAGACCTCATTAAAATCTTATAAGGATTTGTACTAATAAGCTCAAGGTTTCAATCCATTTGTCACATCATGAATTAATCATGAATAATAATAAAATTGTGCGATAGAAGAGGCTAGAAGCATACCTGAAATCTCGATACCGTATTAATGACTAATCTATCATTAGCTAGATATAAAAATGATAATAACAATAACAATAACAGTGCAAGTAACCATATATTTTGAACAATCGAATACCTAGTCGAGCCTATATGTGCCCCTACCACCCCAGGCTTAGAAGGCATAATTAGCATACAACAACATAAGGTATAGTTATTACCCATATCAATGCAACCCTCCCATACGAGCTGATATACATAGGCATATACAAGTGATAGGCGATGCACATGCAAGTAGGAATGCAACAGAATCCATAATATCATAATACCAACATCATAACCATCACTGTCGTAACCATCATCATCATCATCAATATCATATTCATCCTTCGGCTTTGCCGAGTATATATATATATATATATATATATATATATATGCCATACATAGGGCTATTCGAACTCAAAACAGTAGCTATACATATAGCCCCATCAATATAACCATCCTCCAGCCTTTTCGAGTATCAATATCATTATCATAACATACTCTGGCCTTGTCAATTATCACCACGTCATCATAATAGCCTCCAACATCGCCGAGTATCATAGCATCATCATAATATCCTCCGGCCTTACCAGGTATCATTACATTATCATAATATCCTAATCAATGTCAATAATAGAGAGCGAACCCCATGAGGGCTAAAGTAAATTTCAAGCCACACACGGGCTAAAGTAAACTACAAGCCCCACCAGGGCTAAAGTAAATAAACATAAAAAGGGAAGCAAGGTAAGGTATACTTTTATAATCCATCGCTCATCATCAATATCATATCACATTATCAATAAACATATATATATAACATGACTATTATAACTTTCAATGGGTTTTACCAAAAATTTATATTGTCAATCCAGCCTCTTTAATTATCCTATATAAGAGAGATATGTATTTGGATATGATATATGCATGAGCTCAACTTGTGGCTAAAAGAGTGTAAATTCATAAGTTTATTGCCTGGAGTGAACTTTGGGACTAAATTATTATAAAAGTGTAGAAAGGGAGGAATATCTCATGACTGAATTAATTAGTAAAAGCAAATCATATACTAGAACTTATCTCAGTCAAGACTTTAAAAAATCATTATTAATCTATTTTACATATAAGTTATTCATTAAAATAGGCATTTCTCATTGGGAAGAATACCATCTTAAGGTAGAAGGTGGGCCTTAACCCTTATCTAGTGACAATAATAATAAAATCATAATCCAATCAGAATCATATCAAACATCTATGCAACGATCATGGATGTTCCAAATCTATGCATGCCTCACCAATATCCATACAATGGAATCATAAGCATTAATATATTAATAAACTACAATCATATCCTTTACAAGGATCGACACTTCTCGGATGGTCAACTCATATCATAATACGGCTTTGGGCCTAATAATGTGTCCATAACAATTATAACATCATCATCATGTCCTTTGGACCACATACATATTCGAAACCCATGTCAAAATCATATTTATAAATCATCTCATCTTAAATAAGCCATAGTATATTCACTAGGCATAACATCTAGATAGGCTATGGAGCATATCTATAATCATCACACATGAAAAAGTCATCTCACTTCTGGGAGGCACAATGCATCAACAAAGTAAGACTCAGAACTATGAGGAATATCATATCTATACTCTAATTATCATAATCCAAGGAAAATCATCAAAATTTACCAAGCCATGAAGTAAACCTATTCTAAAGGCTCAATAGTCTGAACTAAGCGTAATATCCACAACTAAGTCCACAAGGACCAACATAAGTCTTGGCTGAGTTGGGTTGAAAGAACCCACTTTTAAACTTCAATGTCCAAATTTAGGCAATTTATACCCCAAACTAGGCTAAGGTATCTAGTTCAATTTCTAGATGTCAAGAAAGTAATAACCAATCCTAAGTTAGGAATTTTGTCTGCATATAAGGGCATTTAAGTCAAACCTACTCAAATTATGGTTTCAAAGGTTAATCATGCTAACTATGATTCCAATAAACCATATTCCAAACCTAGCATCATATTTTATCCACGCTACAAATTAGTCCAATCTAGGGAGAAAGCAATAGGGGTCTAAAAGTGTAATAAGCGTTTCACCTTATGGGTCCAAGACCCTCATCTAATCCCAAACCTTCAATAATCAAGACTAAGTTATTCTATCCATAACCGCTTATAACATTCACATTCACACATAATATATATCACACATCACCTTACGAAGAAGAGTAGATAGAAGCCTACCTCAAAGCCGAACTGCAAAACCTTACATCATTCACCAACGTCCATCTTCACTTCACATTCCTAAAATGCCATCATACTATAAAAATCATAATCTACTCATCAATATGAGAATAACAATACCCATATTGAACCATTGTGCTTCGGGTCCAAAAATAACACCAAAAACTCCAAGTGAGTCTCGTTTATGGAAAACAGATTTAGTAGGTCAACTCGATAATAATACATGAACCATTAATCATAACCCTCAAGAAATGGGTGAAAACTAAGCTAATTTGGGGCTAAAATCAAGCCCAAAAGCTATTTGGAGTTTTGGGTTAAGAAACAAGAAATTCATTAATAAAGTGATGAAATCTTACCTTAATTTGGATGATAATCACGATAAAAGTTGTTAATCAAACTCCCAAGTCACCCTCAAGACTCAATTATGAGTCATCATACCCATTTAGGGTTTTTAGCTCTCAGGTTGAAGAGAAAATGACCAAAATAATGACATTGGGGCCTATTTATAGCCCCTTCTGGTGAAGAGATGTGGCTATCGTCATTTCTTGGTTTGTAATCGTCGTAGGTCTTACCTCGATTGCCATAGGCCTCACGCGATCTACATAATGCAATCATAGTCCCCCTTTTTGCGATCGCAATGCACCAGCTCCAACAAACTTGGAACTTGTACAAGTTTCCAACAACGCCTCGAGACATATTTGGAATCCATTCTTTGTAAATGAACTATGTAAACTCACGAAATTCAACATTCCAGACATATTGGCAAAGTCATATTTTCCATCCAAGGTAGTTAATACCAAATATGGGCCCCACAGTCATATCTTCTGATTTTCCAACTTTTTGACCAATAGGTCAAAATGAGCTTGGATGCACTAGGACCCGAACCAAAGGTCTACCTACACTAAAATTGATATTCCGAAGCTATTGGTACCATCAAAATTTACATCCGATATAGTTTTAATTAAGTTTTCATCGGATAGCCATTTGAAACCAGCAAGGACTTTTAGATCGGGAATTGATTCTAAAAACCAAACAAGCTGCCCGATAACTAAACTGTCAGTCCCGACAAGTAATAAATAACTTGGGGCAGCTATGGAGAAGCTCAAACAATGAAAATAAATAGGATTATGAAAAATAACTGGATTGGTCATTTCAATATCCACTACTAAAAGGAGTTTTGATCCTAAAATTCAAAGGATAGAAAGAATTTCAAAAGCTCGAAGGGATGAGGTATTGGGCCTTCATGATCCGAGCATGAATTCCTAGCTAACCTCTACAAAGAGAGAACACTTTCAAGGGCTTTTGCCATAGGTATCCCTTTTCCAACCAACACCCTCACTTTACTTCCAAACAACCATAACTTATCTTCAACTGCTAACTAGCCTCCAACTGAACCAAGAAGGTTGATGCATAAAAATTTGAACCATAACACCCTGATGCCACCTATAGACTCGCACAAATCATCAGAGGCTCATCCGAGCCAAAAACAAACAAAGACATAAGTCATACCACCGACTCCAATTAAAAATACTACTTTCCTTAACCATACCACACCTGCTATCCACTCCAATCTAGGACTAAAACTACTAGGTTTGATCTGTACAATCTCATCATAGAGAGCTCAAATAACTGAAATTGAAATGCTGAAAGTCCATATAGAAAACATGAGAATAGTCCTATCAGGTTCTATCTAGGCTCATATATGGAGATAATCAAGGAATGCAATCTATATCAATGCTCCATCTATTCTAGGTGATAATAAAAAAAAATCCAGAATATCAAGGTGTAACTGGACATCACTGAACAATCCACTCTAGGATGTCCCATCAACTTAGAATAAAATTATACTAAATCCAACTCAAGTATACTACTCCCACTGAGTATACCATCCAAAATTCTCAAAGTAAACTGAAAATTCAAGGTCAAAATTAAAGAACCAATACCGGGCCTATAGGACATCATTGAACACTTAACAACTATAATCCAACCAAAGTCGAGAAGGCTGAATAGGTAACCACAGAGTAGGCTCATCCAATCTATACAAGAGGTCAAAATTGAGAAAAAACTAAAATGAAGGTTGCACTCAAGCTCTATAATTACAAGTAGAGCTTGAGTGCTCTCAACACCAAGATTGAATATCCCAATCTCAACTACCTAAACCAAACCTAAAGACGGGTAGGAATTAATACTCCAAATTTATCATAACTTCCAGCTAACTATTCCATGGCATCAAATAAAAAATTAAACCAATAAATCCAAACCAAGGTCAAATACTTGCATTGATCATACTATCTGAATCGGGAATATCTGTACCATATCATGACGAGCCAAAATCAAAACATAGTTGAAGAACAAAATTGCAATAGAAGATAAATCACTAGCTGAAAATATAAGAAATCAACTTCATATCCGTTGGAGGGAACGAATTACCAAATATACTCAAGAAATCCCCAAGGTTGTAAACCACACTAGCAATAAAAAAACTCTAGCTACTCAAAGAAATATGACTTAAGTTGGAAACTAACTAATCCAACACTCCATCTTAGCAAAGAAAATCCATAGGCTCATATAATCATGGAGAAACACTCCACCAAGCCTCATTAGGGTAAACAAACTCTAAGATAGGGATTTTATGAATCCACAGAAGTGGGACGATCAACACTTGATCCATCTATAAATCACATCATCAAAGAAGAAAAATACCAATCTCAAAACCAAGGTCAATGTCAATACCACCACCAGAAAGTCAAACAACTCAAAGAATTTCCAATTTTCCAACATAAGGAGAGATCACGGGAATGGCCACCTACATCTAAATTTCCAACATCACTTAAGATAAAACCATATCACAACAATAAATGAATATCAAATCTGCTCACTAATAACATGGGTAAACTATCACAATGGAACAAACCTAACAACTTAAGAGATGAATCCATGACATATCTATCTCAATATTAAAATCACTATTGAGCGATGAAATAGCCATAAATGAGGAATGGACCAAAAATTGGTCAAGCTCAAAAATAGACTACAAAAAAAAATAGCCAATACAAAAGCCTTTGCAACCCAAGAGGAAAGTCTAAGAATCTTAATCTCAATAACTGACAATATGACTAAATTGCCAACTCAAGAGTCATATAGAACCACAGAAGGTCAACTGACCTTTGATACTACAATACATTCCCGAATAAATTTAACACAACTAACCAAGAGAGAAAACAATCAATATCATCGCGCTATGGGAAAAAAATCATCAATCAGGCTATATCAACTAAATCCACCAAATAAGATCACAAAGGATGAAATTCTAACTAGGTAACACTAGTTTAAATAGCTACCCAGCGGGGATCAATTACATCGATTAATGATATCAATAACCTTAAGTAGTAATAGCAATAATAACAATAATATCAATATCAATATAATGAATACACGGTACCACAATAAATATTAACATCATGTACCACTTAAGGGCCACAATAAAATTGATTTACCAAGATAAATGGGACTCAAACCCAAAAGCTACACAACTAGGGAAAAATATCAATACAGATCTACTTGATCCACTACTAAAATAAATAAATTGTGCAGTAGTAATATAATTATGAATTTAACAATAAGGCATAAAATAATCAATATGAACAGATCGAGGCATATAATCATCAATGGGTATGAAAACTCCAATACAAATAATAAAGATAAGTGCAGGAAATAAAAGCACACCGATCATGGTGAAATCTGCAATCATGTGCCCGACGGGTATAGGGAGAATAAATTTGAGTGCATCCAAACTTAAACCGACTAACAAACACATTAATTCAGGAGCCAAGCATACTATCTCCAACTAAAAATGCCACAATATCATGAGTCTAGTCTAAATAAGCTGAATAATTAGAAATCCCATGCTAGGGACAATCTCTAGTCCAATAACCAATCTTTTTGAAGCCATAACAAACTCTTGAGACTCTAATCCTGGCGAGCAACATGATCTAGGCCTAAATGGCTGGCCAACTAACACTGAGAGAAAACTTTAGTAGAATATCCATCATTCTCATAATCATAGCCTATCTTAGAGACTCTAGGCTGGCAGGTAATATATGCTTACTCTATTCGATCAACTAATTCACATAAGAGGTGCTCTATGAACCCAAATCTTATCTTGTCACAACCAAAATAAGCTCCTGGATGAAATACCAATAGCACTATACTAATGGCATGTCCTTTTGACACCAGTTCCATAGGTCTCAATACATGCTTATTTTTTGGTTGTTACCTAGTCAAAATCTGAGAGAAGAAAGACCCAACTGCTATGATATGCTCTATCACCAAGTAGAGTGGTAATTCTAGTCCTCAGATAAATCCATACACCATGAGCGGCTTAAAAAGGTATAGGATAAGAATATTCCTAGCCCTATCTAAAAATTGAATCTCATATGTAGAAACTAATTAAGAACTATGATGGACACCAATAGACCCAACTTTAGTGTAAGATTTGGTTGATGACACTAATACCATCCATGGTTGAGAAAGATCTATAATTATGACTCAGATTCCCAAATGATTAACCTCAAAGGGCTAAAATAGACACGAGCTCTACAAGAGCCTAAGCTGGCTTCAAATCCTTTTGGCTAATGCTGAAGATCTTTGACATCCATCTTTGATTCTTTAATCAAATGCTACACTAAAACTTTCAAAACATATATGGAGGTCTCATCCACATCTTTTGACCATCTTACATTATTCATTAGGGATGGAATAGATTCAAAAAATCTATTTGAGGTTCATAGCAGTGTGAACACATGATAAGGAGTCAGGAAGTAAATTTCTTAAAATATCCATGTAGCCTCCTAGAGATAGGTCACGAACGTCTCCACAATAATCCGCTGGTCTCTACTAAATACTTAGCTCTTGAACTAATACTCTGATGAACCTAGGCACTGATACCAATTTGGTGTGACCCAATTTCTCAGGTCATGACGGCACCTACTATAACCAACCAGTAGGCAAGCCAAACCCATTGTTCAAAATGGATTGTAAGTGACTACTCAATATACATAAAGAAAAAATGCAAAATATATAAAATACAAGATCAAATACATAATAAAGTCCCAGAGCTTGGCGGTATCAGTATAAGAGCTCTAATATAACAAGAGTACAAGAAAGAATTATCAAAAGAATTACACTGCTACTTATCTTAAAATATAACGTAAAGACTAGTCTAATACATAAGAGGGAGGAAAGTAATACTCCACGTTAGAAGATCACCCTAGTCTTTGAACCATGGTTCCTCCACATAATGCACACGTCAATAGTGATAACTTATACTATGATCTGCAGGCTACATAAGTGTAGTATGAGTACAAAAAGAATGTTACTTAGTAGGCAACTAATAACTAAGCTCTAAAGATGAGGCAGATATACATAGCATATAAACAGAATAGAAACTACACCCAAGATTCCAGCAATCATATAACAAAGCCAATGGAATAATAAGGATATTCTATCCTATTCATGTTCAAGAGAGTAACATACTAAGGCTAAGAGAATATCAAGGATGAACTATCCTGTACTATACATACACAGAAATCTCAACACTATACCATATATCCCTAGCCAAAATATAAATAAAGGATAAAATTAGGATAGATAATAATATACAAGGCCAGGAAATGAATATACAATCTGATAAAATAGAGTAAGGGGTATACGGTAATGCCATTGCTACATGTATCTAGATATACAATATATAGATATAAATTTAACTCGAAGTACAACTTAGATTATCATATCTTTACTACCTTATTATAATCTTATTTGGATTAAGTACAAAAAATCTTAGGGTTTCTACTCCATTTGTCTCTTCATGAATTAATCATGCATAATAATGAAATCGTAAGATAAAAGAGGCCAGAATCATACCTCAACTCTCGATACTAAATCAATAACTAATCTGTCATAAGCTATATATAATAATGATTATAATAATATAAAAAATATTAATAATAAATTGAGTAATTGACTATTCTGGACAACCAAATACCTAGTCGATCATATTTGTTACCCCACCACCCCAGGCTAAGAAGGTTCAATCAGCATACAAAAACACAAGGCATAGTCATCACCCATATCTCTGTAACCATCCCATATGAGTTGATAGACATAGTCGTATACTGGTGATAGGTGATACATATATGAGTATGAATGCAAAAGAATCTACAATACATAATACGAACATGATAACAAACATCATCATAATCATACTACGTCTTTGCTGGGTGTATATATATTCCATACATAGGGTTATCCGATCTCAAGTTGCTTGATATATGCATAGGAACATTAATATAATTATCCTCCAGCCTTGTCGGGTATTAATAAGAGAGAATGACATATCATGAACATGCTGGAATAAGATAAGAAACTAGCCTGTACAATCAAAATACTGAAATTCTGTACATACTAACACTTTACTTTAGTTTGACCAAGCCTCTACTATATAAGACTGAGAAGCCATTGGGAAAGATACCCAACTGAGTCATACTGAACTGAAAAGAAAAAATCATTTGTTAGTAAAATCAAAAGTCAGGTACATAGGTCCTTGAACTATGAGGACTCACCAACTACAAGAATGTAGATGGAAGTACTCGAAAATCACTATCTTCACTAAGACTTAGAACCTAAAACTATATCACGAGAAAGTATAGATTACAGAAGAGTATGCGAATCAGTACTTGGGAATGTACTAATTATGTGGGAGCACAGAAAACATTTTAACAATATCATAATTGTATAAGAAAATCATCCATGCTGACACTATTGACTCTCTTATCTTGAATTACCTGAAACATAGTTTCCATAAATCATCAATAATAACACATGCTTCTTACATCTTATAAGCAATTGGGCTCAACTCAAAATCTTTGACTCGTGACTTAAAGTAACTCAGCAACTCATAAAACTTTGACTATTATGGACTTGGGAGTTTCTTATAACCGACATAATCCATGTGAGCTTACATGGTTTCCAACATCTTACCCACATTAGGCAGAGCTATTCTATCCTTGCTATCGGAGAAGAACCTTAACTTTAGTGATCACTGTCTTGGCCTTTGGACCTTAATCTTAATCCTATGGTGGCATGCAGTTCAGGGGAAGTAGGATGTGCTAAACCCACACTTCCCGCTCGGTGCTAAATACTACTCCCAAACTTAGGCTCAGAACACATTAGAAAATCTACCTTAATTAACTCAAGGTCTACCATATAGACCAAATCATAAATATTTCTCATCTTTAAATCAAAATAATTGTGGATTCTTAACTCGACTCAAACTCAAACAATCTTTCTCAACATCAAGTGTACTTTCTCATTAACTCATATCAAATGTCAAAAACTTCAAGAACACATCAAAGAACTTATTCTTAACTCTCAAGCTCAAATATCAATATATATTCAATAATCAAACTTCTCATAGAAAAGCTTAAATGATGACACTTATCTCAAATCATTTGGAAATCATCAATTCATAATAACAATATTCAACTCATGGAATAAGTTCTCAATTTAAGAAATAAAATGATGAAATAATCTTGTATATTAAACTTGAACAACTCAAATCTCATAAATCATTAATAAAGTAATTTGGGTGTAAACTCACTTGCAAATTCATGAATTTCAATAGTAGAAATTAAATCTTTGAGCACAAGAATGAAATAAGTGTTTTTGTTCAAACCCCACATACCTTAATCTTTGAAATTGGGTGAACTCTAGTGCTTGAGACTCTATCCTCACTTATAATAAATAATACTTGAATCCCACACTATTAGGAACTTGGTTCTTGAAGAAATCTTGAAGATTTATGGATGATTTTTGGAAGATTAATATTCTTGATGGAAACCCTAGATATATTTCTTAAAAAAATTGGAAGAGAAAATGGAGAAATTAGGGTTTGGATAAGGATTCTCATATTTATAGACGCTTCCAAAATATGGAAAAAGACCAAAATACCCTTGCAAAAACGTTCCTTAATTGCTTAAAAAAATAGTTGACGACATTCATGAAAAGTTGTCAGACTGGTGATAAGTCGTCATGAAATGTCATCATAAAAGTGTAGAATTTCTGATTTTCTGGTTAAGGTTGATGACATTGGTGATTAGTCGTCACACTTATAACAACTTATCATAAAATTTCGCCACTGTGGGTGAAAATCTGCCTAAGGATGATGACATTGGTGATAAGTCATCACGCTTCTGATATCTTATCACGAATGTCGTCACTCAGTTTTTCAGCCTGATATGCTGTAGTAAAATGGGCATAACTCTTTGCTCCGATGCCAGATTTTGGTGAAATTAGTATCGTTGAAAAGGTAATTCGATTATCTATATTTTGGTAGGTGATGAGCTCAATAATTCATAGTAGAATGATAGATATATTTATTTGAAGTTGAATATGGCAATATCCTTCCCAAGAGTTCAATCAGTAAGGAATGTTTTGATTCACCTAATTGCTAGTTTGAGGCTTTAATACACATCACCCTTAATCAGAAAACAACCAAAACACTATAATTTATTTCACATGAGCTTGAGTCATGGTTTCAATGTTGGTTAGAATCTCGGGGTATTACAATATCTCCCCCTTGGAAACATTCGTCCTCGAATGTTGCCAAATAAGCCAAGAACAATAGAAAAATAATGAGGACGTATAGCTAAAATGACTCACTCAAAGGGCTCACTTCACTTTATACCCCTGGATACCATACAAAATGCATGAATTCGTGATAGAAGTAGATACACAACTGAATCTTTAATAAGAAAAGGGCGGAATTAAGAAAGAATGGTACCTTCTGTTCACTCCGAACTCACAGAATAGAGGAGAGGGTACTTGGATCGCATATCTACTTTTGCTTCCTAAGTAGCACCCTCGACAGATTGATTTTACCACAGAAACTTGACCAACGATACTTCCTTATTTCTTAGTATACGAACTTGATAATCTAGGATTTCAACTGAAACTTCATCATACGAAAGGCTATCCTAAACATCAAAGCTTTCAGACAGATCAACAAAAACAGAGTCATCAATGTGCTTCTTAATCATAGATACATGAAAAACAGGATGGACAGCGGACAACTCGGCAGGCAATTCAATCTCATAAGCTGTTTTCCCAACACGATGCAAAACTCTATAAGGGCCAATGTATCGGGGACTAAGCTTCCATTTCTTACCAAATCTTTTCACCCCTTTCATGGGTGAAATCTTTAGATATACCAAATTATCAACTTTAAATTCAAGAGCTTTTTTTCTCATATCTGCATATGACTTTTGACGACTTTGGGCTGTCTTTAACCGTTCTTAAATTAGTTTAAGTTTCTCCAAATCCTCAAACACAACATCAGGTCCAATCTTAGTGGACTCACCCGCTTTAAACCAACCTATGGGCGACTTATATCTCCTCCCATACAAATCTTCAAACGTAGCCATTCCAATGCTAGCAAAAAAACTAATGTTATAAGTAAATTCAATCAATGGTAAATGTTCATCCCAACTTTCTTTGAAATCAAGAACACATGCCCTCAACATATCCTCCAAGGTATGGATGGTCCTCTCAGCCTGACCATCGGTCTGCAGATGAAAAGTGGAGTGGAGATGAACTTGGGTACCAAGACCCTTCTGAAAAGCCCTCTAAAAATGAGATGTAAATTGAGTACCCCTGTCATAGATAATAAACAAAGGAACTCCATGGAACATGACTAATTCTCGAATGTATAGCTTAGCATAGTCCTCAGCGGTGAAATATGTATACACTGGCAAAAAATGTACGTACTTAGTCAACCTATCTACAACGACCCAAATCGAATCATAATGACATCGAGAAGGAGGTAAACCAATCATAAAATCCTTATTCACTTCCTTCCACTTCCAAGTAGGAATACTCAAATTATTCCATCATTCCACCGGGTATTTAGTGCTCTATATTAACTTGTTGGCAAGCTGTATACATCTCTATGAACTTCGCTATATCCTTTTTCATACCATTCGACCAATAGATTTCCTACAAATTGCAGTACATCTTGGTAGCATCAGGATGAATAGAATATCGCGCGCCATGCACTTCAGCCATAATTCTCTGCCTTAAATCATCAACATTAGGCACTCACAATCTATTCTAAAATCTCAATACACCATCTCCCCCTTGGGAGAGAAAACCTCCACCTTTTGGTCTTTAACTGACTATTTCTGTTTGACCAAATAAGAATCTATATCTTGCTTCTCCTTTACTTTCGAAACTAGAGAAGACTCAAAACTACTCTAGACCCAAACATTACCCTCAGCTGAATTAAGAATTCTAACTCCCAACCTAGCCAGACGATGCACTTCATGAGATAACTACTTCTTATCTTTCGCAACATGTACTACACTACCCATGGATGACCTACTAAGGGCATCAACCACCACATTAGCCTAGCCCGGGTGATACAGCACACTCATATTATAGTCCTATAGCAATTATAACCATTGCCTCTATCAAATATTCAACTCTCTCTAAGTAAACACATACTACAAATTTTTGTGATCCGTAAAGACATCAACATGAACATCATACAAATAGTATCTCTAGATTTTCAAGTCTAAAACCACTGCAGCTAACTCAAGGTCATGGGTCGGGTAATTCTTCTAATGTGACTTCAACTGCCTGGAGGCATAGGCTATAACCTTACCCTTGTGCATCAACACGCAAACCTAACCCAACTCTAAAAGCATCACAGTACACCCATTATGTAGGGTCAACACAGGGGTCGAAGTGAGTTGAGTCTTTAACTCCTGAAAACTCTTCTCACAAGAATCAAACCACAATAATTTAACTTTTTTTGGGTTAACCGAGTCAAAGGAGACACGATAGAAGAGAAACCCTCAACAAAACAATGGTAGTAACCAGCTAGACCCAAGAAACTCCTAATATCCAATAGGGAAATATGTCTAGGCCAATTCTTCACAGCTTCTATCTTTTGAGGATCAACTCGAATACCATCAGAAAAAACAATATGACCCAAAAAAGCAAATGACCTTAGCTAAAATTCAAACTTGCTAAATTTGGAAAATAGTTGATGATCTCTAAGAATTTGTAAGACTATACGAAGATGATCTTCATGATCATTCTCACTTTGGGGGTATACAAGAATATCATCTATGAACACAATAACAAAAATATCCAGGTACTATCTGACCACTCGATTCATGAGGTACATAAAAGTTGCTGGGCCATTTGTTAGCCCAAAAGACATGACCAGGAACTCAAACTGACCATAACAAGTGCAAAAAGCTATCTTTGGAATATCACACTCCCTATCTTTAAGTTGGTGATACTCGGATCTCACTTCTATTTTTGAGAAGTAGCTGGCACCTTGCAGCTGATCAAACAGGTCATCAATTCTAGAAAGAGGGTACTTGTTCTAGATTGTGACCTTGTTAAGCTGACGATAGTTGATGTACAACCGCAATGAACCATCTTTATTTCATACGAATAGAACGAGTGCACCCCAAGGAGATACACTAGGCCTTATAAAATCCTTATCTAAAAGATCTTTGAGTTGCTCTTTCTACTCCTTAAGCTCTGCAGGGTCCATACAATATGGAAAATAGAAATAGGATGTGTATCGGGAAGAAGATCAATCCCGAATTCTATCTCTCTATCGGGAGGTACCCCTGGGAGATCTTTTATAAAAACATCAAGAAACACATTAACAACACCGATTGACTGAACAGTCAGAGTCTCAGACTTAGTATCTTTAACTCGAACCAAACGATAGATGGAACCGTTGGATATCAATTTCCTAGCTTTAAGATAGTATATGAAATGACTCTTGGGAGATACAAAATTTCTAGACCACTCAAACAATGGCTCATTGGGAAACTGAAACTTGACTACACGAGTACGACAGTCTATAGATGCATAACAAGAGTGAAGCCAATCCATATCCAGAATAATGTCAAAATCAACAATGTATAACACAATCAAGTCTAAGAACAAGACTCTGTGAAGAACAGTGATAGGACACTTCTTATATACCTATTTAGAAATAGCAGATTCACCTATTGGGCAAAAACCTGGTATCGGCTCAAGAACCTTTTCAGCATTGATCTTAAAATTCACAGCCACCAATAGAGTCATATAAGAAAAACTTAACCCAGGGTCCATCAACACATACATATCAAAATGAAATACACGGAGCATACTAGTAACAACATCTGAGAAATCCTCCTGCTCCTGGCGAGTGGAATAGCATAAAAGCAATTCTGGCATAAACAACTTGTAGTACTCTATGAGGCACCCTGAGAGGGAGTTGGATGAGATAAAGGGGTTGGGGAACTAATAGCCTTTCTCTAGGGACGAACATAATGAAACCTCTATCTATCTACGAGCAATCTCTGAGTCTATGGCCTAACTTACCACTACTAAAACAACTTTTCTGTTCATCCAAACACTCCCCGGGATGTATTCTACAACATTTAGGACATGGGGGATAGTTAGGTCTATTACTCACACTTTCCTAGGTCCTATACATAGAAAGCCTATTATCCTGCTCTTGCCTAGTTATGGTTGCGGGGGCACTAGCTGATGAAGGTGCTGGCATGAATGAACGACTCTGAAACTGAGGGTGGATCCCTCCATAAAATCTAGTATGACCATGTGTAACGCCCCAAGATCCCATCTTAAGATGTCACATGGTTCTTAAGGCCATACACAGCCTCAAGTTAACCTTCTGAGCCTATCATCACTTCTATAACTCACTATGACAATAATCAATCTGTAATAAAGAAGAACAGCCATGTCATAAACATCCTAGAATACAAAGAGATATTATCCAATACAATAAAAATACTGAAGTTTTGTACATACTGGTACTCTAGTCTGACAAAGCCTCTACTACATAAGACTGAGGAGCCATTGGGATAGATCCCCAACTGACTCGTACTGAACTGGGAATAAATAACCCTCTACTATCAAGACAAAAATAAAGGACATAGGTACTCTAACCATGAGGACTCACTAACTGTATGAATGTAGATGGAGGTACTCGAAGATCACTGTCGCTGCTGAGACTGAGCACCTGAGTCCATGCTGACAATAATACCTCTCTTCCCTTGAATTATCTGAAACATTATTCCCATAAGTTGTCAATAATAACACATGCTTCATAAATCTCATAAATCATTTAACTTAACTCAAACTCTTTGACTCATGGCTTAGAGTGACTCGGTAACTCAAGGTACTCAGATTATTATAGACGTGGGAGTTTCTTATAACTGACATAACTATAACATATGAGCTGAATGGAGTCCAACATTTTGCCCTCCTAAGGAGAGACCTTTGGCGGGGGCGTCATATTCTGGCCAAGGATTACAACCTCAATTTCTTAATCACAATCCCATACTCGTCCTCTGGCCCATAATCATCAATATCAATCCTACGGTGGCACGTAGTTTTGGGAAAATACCACATTTCCCGCTCGGTGCTAAATACTCCTCCCAGACTCAACTCAGAATGCGTTAGGAAATCCACCTTAATCAATATCAACTCATGGGTCTATTATAAGGATCATAACATAAATATATATCTCGTCTATAAATCATAAACATCTTATGGATTCCTAACTTGACTCAACTCAACACAATCTTTCTCAACATCAAGTACATTTGCTTATCAAATCATTTCAAATATCAAAAGTTTCAACGAAACATCGTAGGACTTATTCTTGACTCTCAAGTTCAATATTGATATGTATTCAATAATCAACTTCTCATAGAAGGCTTAAATCATGACATTTATCTCAACTCATTCGGAAATCATCAATTCATAATAAGAATATTCAACTCATAGAATAAATCATCAATTCAAGAAATATGATGGTAAATATATCATAATGTCAAACTTAATCAACTCAAATCTCATAAATCATTAATAGAGAATTTTGGATCTAATCCCACTTTGCAAATTCTTGTAAATCAATAATGGAAATTAAATCTTTAGGTACAAGAATGAAAGGAGTGTTCTTGTTCAAACCCCACATACCTTGATTATGGATTGGAATGAATCAACTTGTTATAGACTCCTTTTCCACTTCTTGAGTTAGGGTTCTTGATGTTTTTGACTTGGGTACCTTGAATCTTGAACCAATTTGTGAAATTTATAGTTGGATTCTTGATGTTCTTGGAAGATTTGGAATGGATTTTGAGAGAGAAACCCTCGTATTCTTGATGAAATGGAAGAAGAATAAAGTTTTCTTATTTACTTGGATATATATAGAGAGGGTTAAAATAGATGGAAAAGACCAAAATAACCTTTTAAAAATGCCCCTTAATTGCTGAAAAGTGGCTGACAACATCCGCGATAGGCCGCCAGACCCTGATAGGCCGTTACGAAATGTTGTCACAAAAGGGTCGAATTTTTAATTTTCTGTATAAGGCTAACCATGTCGTCAGACATGTCATAAGAAAGTGACAACATCATCAGAAATAGCATGAAAAACGTGACAGCCCGTCAAAAATGTCATCAGCCTTTTCCAGATTAATATGCTGGAGAAAAATGGGTATAACTCTTTGCTCCTATATCGAATTTTTGAGAAATTGGTATTGTTGGAAAGATAATTCAATTATCTATCTATTGATAATGCATGAACAAAAAAATACCAAGTATAATGAGATATACTCTCATTTGAATTTGACTATACCAATATCCTTCCCAAGAATTCAATTGGTAAGGAATGTTTTGATTCACCCAATTGTTAGGACATCTTTAAGGCCTTAATACACACCATCTTTGATCAGAAAACAACCCAAAACATTATAATTTATTTCTCATGAGCTTGATTCATAGTTGCACTATTGGTTAGAGTCTTGGGGTATCACAATATCTCCCCCTTGGAAACATTCATCCTCGAATGTTGCTAGATAGACTAAGAATAAGAGAAAATGAGGATGTGTAGCTGGAACGACTCACTAAAAGGGTTTACTTCACTCTAAACTTTTGAGTATTTCACAAAAAATGCATGAATCATATAGAGAATAACCATATAGCTTAATACACTGGATTAGAAGGAAACTGGATTAAGAAAGAATAGTACCTTAGGCTTGATTTGAACTCTCGAATAAGAGATGAAGGTATCTGGTTTGCATATCTACCTCTGTTTCCCAAGTAGCACCCCCAATTGGTTGATTTCTCCACAGAAATTTGACCAAGGGAACTTCCTTATTTCTTAGTCTACGAACTTGATAATCTAGGATTTCAACTAGAAATTCATCATACGAAAGGCTATCCTGAACACTAAAATTTTATGACGGATCAACAAAAATAGAATCACTAATGTGCTTCTTGAGCATAGATATGTGAAAGACCGGATGGACAGCTAACAACTCAGCAGGCAAGTCAATCCCGTAAGCTGCTTTCTCAACATGATTCAAGACTCTATAAGGGCCAATGTATCAGGGACTAAGCTTCCCTTTCTAACCAAATCTTTTCACCCCCGTCATGGGTGAAATCTTTAAGTACACCAGATCGTTAACCTCAAACTCAAGAGCTCTTCTTCTCACATCTGCATATGACTTCAGACGACTCTGGGTTGTCTTCAAACTTTCCCAAATCAGCTTAACTTTCTCTATATCCTCAAACATAGCATCAGGTCCACTCACAGTGGCTTCACCCACTGCAAACCAACCTATGGTTAATCTACATTGCCTTTCATATAAAGACTCAAATGGAGCCATCCCAATGCTAGCATGAAAATTGTTGTCATAAGAAAATTCAATCAATGGCAAATGTTCATCCCAACTCCCTTTAAAATCGAGAACACATGCCCTCAACATATCCTCCCAGGTCTGGATGGTCATCTCAGCCTGACCATCGGTCTGTGGATGAAAAGTGAAGCTAAGATTAACTTGGGTACCGAGACCCTTCTCAAAATCCCTAAAAAAAAAGAGAAGTAAATTAAGTACCCCTATCAAAGATAATAGACAAAGGAACTCCATGCAACCTGACTAACTCTCAAAGGTACAACTTAACGTAATCCTCAGTGGTGAAAGATATATGCACTAGCAAAAATTGCGTGGACTTAGTCAACCTATCTACAATGACCCAAATCGAATAATGATGATGTCGAGAAGGAGGTAAAGCAGTCACAAAATCCATATTTACTTACTCCCCCTTCCAAGTAGGAATACTGAATTCTTGCATCATTCCACCAGGTCTTTTGTGTTCTATCTTAACCTATTGGTAAGTTGTACATTTCTCTACGAATTTTGCTATATCCTTTTTCATACAATTCCACCAATAGATTTCTCGCAAATCAAGGTACATCTTGGTAGCACCGAGATGAATAGAATATCACGTGCCATGCACTTTAGCCATAATTCTCTACGTTAAATCTTCTATATCAGGCAAACATAATCTATTCTAAAATCTCAATACACCATCTCCCCCTTAGGAGAAAACCTTAACCTTCTGGTATTTAACTGACTCCTTCAGTCTAACCAAACTAGGATCCATATCTTGCTTCTCCTTTACTTTCGAAACTAGAGGAGACATAGAACTACTCTGGACCTAAAAATTACCCTTCAGCTGAATTAAGCAAGCTAAATCCTAACCTAGCCAGATGATGCACCTCATGATCTAACTCTTTTCTATCTTCCTCGACCTGTGCTATACTACCCATAAATGACCTATTAAGGGCATCTTCCACTATATTGGCCTTGCCTAGGTGATACAGCACATGCATATCTTAGTCCTTTAATAATTCTAACCATTTCCTCTGACAAAGATTCAACTCTCTTTGAGTAAAACGATACTGCTAACTCTTGTGATCCGTAAAGACATCAACATGAACACCGTACAAATAATGTCTCTAGATTTTCAAGATAAAAACCACTACAGCTAACTCGAAGTCATAGGTCGGGTTAGTTCTTTTCATGTGCTTTCAACTTTCTGGAGGCATAGGATATAACCTTACCTTTCTGCATCAACACGCAACCCAACCCAACTCTATAAGCATCACAATGCACCATAACATTATTTGCACCATTTGGAAGGGTCAACACTGGGGCCGAAGTGAGCCGAGTCTTCAACTCTTGAAAACTCTTCTCGCAAGAATCAAACCATAGGAATTTAACTTTCTTTTGGGTCAACCGAGTCAAAGGAGATGCAGTAGAAGAGAAACCCTCAACAAAATGATGGTAATATCCATCTAGACCCAAGAAACTCCTAATATCAGATGGGGAAATAGGTATAGGCCAATCTTTCACAGTTTCTATCTTTTGAGGATCAACTCATATACCTTCAGAAGAAACAATATGACCTAGAAAAGCAACTGACCTTAGCCAAAATTCACACTTGCTAAATTTGGAAAATAGTTTATGATCTCTAAGGGTTTGCAAGACTATTCGAAGATGATCTGCATGGTCGTTCTCACTTCGGGAGTATACAAGATTATCATCTATGAACACAATAACAAATATATCCAGGTACTGTCTGAACACCCAATTCATAAAGTCCATATAACCTGCTGGGGCATTTGTTAGCCTAAAGGACATGTCCAGGAACTCAAAATGACCAAAACAAGTGAAAAAATCTATCTTTGAAATATCGCACTCCCTAACTTTAAGCTGGTGATGGTCGGATCTCACTTCTATTTTTGAGAAATAGCTCGCACCTTGCAGCTGATCAAATAGGTCATCAATTTTAGAAAGAGGGTACTTGTTCTTCACTGTGACCTTGATAAGCTGACGATAGTCAATGCACATCTGTAATGAACCATCTTTCTTTTTCACAAACAGAACGGGTGCACCCTAAGGAGATATGCTAGGCCTTATGAAACCCTTATCTAAAAGATCTTTGAGTTGCACTTTCACCTCCTTAAGTTCTACGAGGGCCATACAATATGGAGGAATAGAAATAGGCTGCGTATCTAGGAGAAGATCAATTCCAAATTCTATCTCTCTATCAGTAGGTACCCCTGAGAGATCATATAGAAAAACATCGTAAAACTCATTAACAATGTTGATCGACTGAATGGTCGGAGTCTCAAACTTAGTATCTTTAACTCAAATCAAATGATAGATGCAACCCTTAGATATCAATTTCCTAGCTTTAAGATAGGATATATAATGACTCCTTGGAGATACAGAATTTCTGGACCACTTAAAGGTTGGCTCATTGGGAAACTAAAACTTGACTACACGGCTACGACAGTCTATAGATGCATAACAAGAGTAAAGCCAATCCATACCTGGAATAATGTCAAAATCAACCATGTCTAGCTCAATCAAATCTGCAAACATTACTCTATGAAGGATAGTGATAGGACACTTCTTATATACTTGCTTAGAAATAATAGGTTCACCTACTAGAGTAGAAACTACAAAAGGCTCAGGAATCTTTTCAGCCTTGATCTCAAAATTCACAACCACTAATAGAGTCACGTAAGAAAGACTTGACCCAGGGTCCATCAATACATACCATCAAAATAAATACACGGAGCATACCAGTAACAACATCTGGTGAATCCTTCTACTCCTGGTGGGGTGGTAAAGCATAAAAGTAATTTTCACACTGACCACCGATAGTAATAGATGAGGCACCCTGAGAAGGAGTAGGACGAACTAAAGGGACTGGAGCACTAATAGCCTAACTCTGGGGACAAACATCACGGATCCCTTGTCTAGTATATGGGCAATGCCTAAATATGTAGCCCAACTTACCATTACCAAAGAAACCCCTCTGACCGACTAAGCACTCACCGGGATGGTCCCTACCACACTTTGGACATGGGGGAGGACGACATTTATTACTCATACTGTCCTGAGATCTGGACACAGTAGGTCTATTACCCTGCTCCTACCTGACTCTAGATGCGAAAGCACTAGCTGATGACAGTGTTGGCACAAAAGAACAGCTCTGAAGCTGAGGGCAGATCCCTTCAGAAAGTCTACTCTGACTATACCTCTGCTTCTTTGATCTACTCTCTTATTCCCTCTCACTCTCTATCTTTTTTACCTTATCTGCTTTAATCTACTGAGCATGTATCATTAATATAGGATGATCTATGTCCCTATTGAGCATAGAGGACCTACACTCTTTCACAACATAACTCGATATGCCAGTTAAAAATTTACTCATACTGGTCCTAGAATCAACTATCATACCGGGAGCATACTTAGACAACTGGTTGAATTTAAGACAATACTCCTTAACTATCATGGATCCTTTTCTCAAGGTGATAAATTCTTCTAGTTTTGCTTACCTCTGCTCAGGGGGAAAGAATTGGTCTAAGAACACATCCTGGAACAACTACCAAGACATGGGAGTGGCATCCTCCACATTACTCATCCTCTACAACTCCACCCAATTATAAGCAACATCTTTCAAGTGATAGGAAGATAGCTCCAAAATTTCTTCCTCTATTAAACGCATAATTTGGGTGATCTTTTTCACCTTATCAAGATACATCTAGGAGTCCTCACCTACCTTTGACCCATAAAACTCTAGCAGATTCATCCGCATAAAATCCCAAACTCGAGTTGCTGCTGAATTGCCTTCTTGCGGTGGTAGAACAGCTGACCAGAACATTGGCCTGAGCATTGACAGTAACTGCCTGGGCTAGCGCCTGAAAAACTATCTGAAATTTGGCATGAGTCACCGTCTCATTTAAGGAATCAACAGGTTGAGGTTGTTCATTGTTTCTACAAGGAGGCATTTTCTGTCATAAGAGAGCATAAATTAATAGCAGAGAGAAATAGTTATAGAAACGAAACAGTTTTGAAAGAAAAAAATGACTTTTCCTAAAATATCCCGAAGCCTCTTGCTCATAGATGTGGCGTGCTATATACCGATGATCAAGACTCTATGTAATGTGGCTTGGCAAACTCCCTAGGACTCTTTTAAACCTTATTCCCTAATACTAAGCTTGTAACGCCCTATGATCTCATCCCAAGACATCACATGATGCTTAAGGCCACACGCAGCCTCAAGCTAACCCTATGAGCCTATCATTACTTCTATAACTCACTATGACAATAATCAAACTGTAATAAGGAAGAATAGTCGTGTCATAAACATACTAGAATACTAAGAGTTACTATCCTGTACAATCAAAATACTGAAGTTTTGTACATACTGGTACTCTAGTCTGACAAAGCCTCTACTACATAAGACTGAGGAGCCATTAGGACAGATCCCCAACCAACTCGTACTGAACTGGGAATAAATAACCCTCTACTATCAAGACAAAAATCAGTGGCATAGGTCCTCAAACCATAGGGACTCACCAATTGTACGACTGTAGATGGAGGTACTCAAAGTTCACTGTCGCTACTAAGACTGAGCACTTGAACCTACATCACGAAAAAATGTAGAACATAGAAGAGTATGGCCCACAATCATCAATATTTATTCTACGGTGGTATGTAGTTTTGGGGAATACCACATTTCCCGTTTGGTGCAAAATACTCCTCCCAGACTCCGCTTAGAATGTGTTAGGAAATCAACCTTAATCAATACCAACTCATGGGTCTATTATAAAGCCCAAAACATAAATATATATCTCGTATATAAATCATAAACATCTTATGGATTCCTAAATCAACTCAACTCAACACAATCTTTCTCAATATCAAGTACATTGTCTTATTAAATAATTTTAAATATCAAAAGTTTCAAGGAAACATCGTAGGACTCATTCTTGTCTCTCAAGTTCAATATCAATATGTATTCAATAATCAACTTCTCATAGAAAGCTTAAATCATGACACTTATCTCAACTCATTTGGAAATCATCAATTCATAATAAGAATATTCAACTCATAGCATAAATCCTCAATTCAAGAAATATGATGTTAAATATATCATAATATCAAACTTAATAAACTCAAATCTCATAAATCATTAATAGAGAATTTTGGGTGTATCCCACTTTGCAAATTCATGTAAATCAATAATAGAAATTAAATCTTTAGGCACAAGAACGAAAGGAGTGTTCTTGTTCAAACTCCACATACCTTGATTATGGATTGGAATGAAGAAAGTTGTTATAGACTCCTTTTACACTTCTTGAGTTAGGGTTGTTGATGTTTTTGACTTGGGTACCTTGAATCTTGAACCAATTTGTGAAATTTATGGTTGGATTCTTGATGTACTTGGAAGATTTGAATTTTGAGAGAGAAACCCTTGTATTGTTGATGAAATGGAAGAAGAATGAAGTTTTATTCTTTACTTGGATATATATATATAGAGGGTCAAAATGGGTGGAAAAGAACAAAATACCCTTTTAAAAATGCCCCTTAATTGCTGAAAAAAAATGGTTGATGACATCCGTGATACGCCATCAGACCTGTGATAGGCCATCACTAAATGTCATTACAAAAGGGTCAAATTTTTAATTTTATGCCTTAATGCTGATGACGTCATCAGAAATATCGTCAAAAAGTGACGAAGTCGTCAGAAATGGCGTCAAAAATGTGACAACCCATCAAAAACGTTGTCCGCCTTTTCCAGATTGATATGCCAGAGTAAAATGGGTATAACTCTTTGCTCCGATATCTGATTTTAGTGAAATTGGTATCGTTGGAAATATAATTCAATTATATATCTGTTGATAG
Organism: Capsicum baccatum var. pendulum; assembly: GCA_030864225.1. Taxonomy (NCBI): domain Eukaryota; kingdom Viridiplantae; phylum Streptophyta; class Magnoliopsida; order Solanales; family Solanaceae; genus Capsicum; species Capsicum baccatum. The sequence goes on along the minus strand of CM061550.1, from coordinate 200,130,830 downwards.
GTCATTAGCTTAAAAATTCCAAGTCTAATGAGAGATATACTTGTTTGAAGTTGACTATACCAATATCCTTTCGAAGAATTCAATCGATTAAGAATGTTTTGATTCACCCAATTGTTAGAAAATCTTTAAGGCCTTAATACACACCATCCTTGATCAAAACACAACCCAAAATATTATAATTTATTTTTTATCAGCTTGATTCATGGTTGCACTATTGGTTAGAGTCTAGGGGTATTACACCATGCCCCTCTGATCTAACTCTCTTATTTTCTCTTTTTTTTTCTCTCTCTCCTTCACTTTGTCTGCTATAATCTGTTGAGCATATATCATTAATGTAGAAAGATCCATTTCCCTATTGATCATAGTATATCTACAGTCTTTCACAATGTAACTCGATACGCCAGTAAAAAACATACTAATATTGGTCCTGGAATCAGCCATCATACTGGGAGTATACTTAGACAACTGGTCAAATTTAAGACAGTACTCCTTAACTGTCATGGAGCCTTATCTCAGGTTCATAAATTCTTCTAGTTTCACTTCTCTCGTCTCTGGGGGGAAATAATCTATCCAAGAAGGCGTCCTGGAACCATTGCCAAGTCATGGGAGTGGCATTCTCCCCTCTATTTTTCCTTCACACCTCTACCCAGTCATAACCAACATATTTCAAGTGATAGAAAGCTAGCTCCACACTTCTGCTCCTCTGTTACATGATAATTTGGGTAATCTTTTTCACCTCATCAAGATACATTTATGGGTCCTCACCTGCTCTTGACCCATAAAACTCTGGTGAATTCATCCCCATAAAATCACGAATCCGAGATGCCGTTGAATTAATTTCTTGAGGAGGTGGAATGGTGACCTAACAACGGGACTGAGCATTGGCGGTAACCGCCTAGGATAGCGTATGAAATGATGCCCAAAATTTAGCATGGAACACCGCCTCACCTAAACAATCAACTGGTTAAGATCGTTCGTTATTTCTGCAATCTCTATGAAGAGGAATTTTCTTTCATAAGAGAGCATAAATTAATAGTAGAGAGAAACATTTATAGGCACAATTGACTTTTTAAAGAAAGAAATGACATTTCCTAAAATGTCTCGTAGCCTTTTGCTCATAGATGTTGCGCACTACACACCAATGATCAAGACTTTACGTAACGCGGCTTGTCAGACTCCCTAGGACTCTTCAGACCTTAGGCTCTAATACGAAGCTTGTAACACCCCAAGATTCCATCTCAAGATGTCACACGGTGCTTAAGCCAACACGCGGCCTCAAGCTAACCCTCTAAGACAGTCATCACTTCTAGAACTCACTTTGACAATAGTTATGTTAAACTAAGATAGAATGACCTATCATGAACATACTGGAATAAGATAAGAAACTAGTCTATACTATCAAAATATAGAAATTATGTACATACTGATACTTTACTTTAGTCTGACCAAGCCTCTACTATATAAGACTGAGGAGCCATTGGGACAGATCCCTAACTAACGCGTACTAAACTTAAAAGAAGTAATCATTTGCTAGTAAAATCAAAAATTAGGGACATAGGTCCTCGAACTATGAGGATTCACCAACTTCAAAAATATAGATGGAGGTACTCAAAAATCACTGTCGTCGCTGAGACTGAGCACCTGAACCTACATCACGGGGGAGTATAGAACACAGAAAAGCATGTGAATCAGTACTTGGAAATGTACTAAGTATGTGAGGGTGCAGGTAACATTTTAAATAATATCATAATTGTATAAGAAAATCATGCATACTGACACTAATGACTCTCTTCGCTTAAATTACCTGAAACATAGTTTCCATAAATCATCAATAATAACACATGTTTCTTAAATCTCATAAATCATTTTACTCAACTCAAACTCTTTGACTTATGACTTAGAGTGACTCGGTAACTCATGAAACTTGGACTATTATAGACTTGGGAGTTTGTTATAACTGATATAAGCCATGTGAGCTTACATGGAGTCCAACGTCTTGTCCACATTGGGGAGAGTTGTTCTATCCTTTCAATCAGAGTAGAACCTTGACTTTAGTGATCACTGTCTTGGCCTTTGGCCCTTAATCTTAATCCTACGGTGGCACGTAGTTCTGGAAAAGTAGGATGCGCAAAACCCACATTTCCCGCTTGGTGCTAAATACTACTCCCAGACTTAAGCTCAAAACGTGTTAGGATATCCACCTTAATCAACTCAAGGGTCTACCATAGAGACCAAATCATAAATATTTCTCATCTTTAAATCAAAACAATTGTAGATCCCTAACTCAACTCAAACTCGAACAATCTTTCTCAACATCAAGTGTACTTGCTCATTAACTCATATCAAATGTCAAAAACTTTAAGAAAATATCAAAGAACTCATTCTTTACTCTCAAGCTCAAATATCAATATATATTCAATAATAAAACTTCTCAAGACAAGCTTAAATCATGACACTTATCTCAAATCATTCGAAAATCATCAATTCATAATAACTATATTAAACTCATGGCATAAGTTCTCAATTTAAGAAATAAAATGATGAAATAATCTTGTATATTAAACTTGAACAACACAACTCTCATAAATCATTAACAAAGTAATTTGGGTGTGGACCCACTGGTAAATTCGTGAAATTCAATAGTAGAAATTAAATCTTTGGGCACAAGAACGAAAGAAGTGTTCTTGTTCAAACCCCACATACCTTAATCTTTAAAATTGGATGAACTCTAGTGCTTGAGACTCTATCCGCACTTGCAATAAATAATTATTGAAGCCCACTCTATGAGAAACTTGGTTCTTGAAGAAATATTGAAGATTTATGGATGATTTTTGGAAGATTAATATTCTTCATTGAAACCCTAGATATATTTCATAAGAGAATTGGAAGAGAAAATGGAGAAATTAGGGTTTGGATGAGGATTCTCATATTTATAGAGGCTTCCAAAAGATGGAAAAGGACCAAAATACCCTTGAAAAAACATATATTAATTTCTGAAAAAAATAGTTGACGACATTCGTGACAAGTCGTCAGACTGGTGATAAGTCATCATAAAATATCATCACAAAAGGGTGGAATTTATGATTTTCTGGTTAAGGTTGACGACATTGGTGATAAGTCATCACACTCGTAACAAATTATCGTAAAATTTAATCACTGGGGGTGGAAATCTTCCAAAGTCTGATGACATTGGTGATAAGTCATCACGTTTGTGACAGCTTATCACGAATGTCGTCACTCAGTTTTTCAGCCTGACATAGTGGAGTAAAATGGGCATAACTTTTTGCTCCGATACCGGATTTCAGAAAAATTGATATATTTTGAAATCTAATTCGATTATCTATCTTTTGGTAGGTCATGAGCTCAATAATTCATAGTATAATGAGAGATATGATCATTTGAAGTTGAATATAGTAATATCTTTCTCAAGAATTCAATCGGTAAGGAATGTTTTGATTAACCTAATCGCTAGGACATCTTTAAGGCCTTAATACACATCAGCCTTGATTAGAAAACAATCAAAACACTATAATTATTTCTCATGAGATTGAGTCATGGTTGCACTATTGGTTAGAATCTCGGGGTATTACAAATTCATCATCATAATATTCTCTAGCCTTGTCGGGTATCATCACATCATTATAATATCCTTCAGCCTTTTCGGGTATCATCAAATCAACATAGTATCCTTAGGCCTTACCAGGTATCCTAACATTATTATAATATTCTAATCAATATCGATAATAGAGGGTAAGCTCTACGAGGTCTAAAGTAAACTGCATTCCCCAGGAGGGCTAAAGTAAATTAACATAAAATGGGAAGAAAGGTAGGGTATAGTTTCATAATCCATCGCTCATCATCAATATCACATTATCAATAAGCATATATACATAACATGAATATTATGTCTTTCATCGGGTTTTACAAGGAATTTATATTATCAATCCAGCCTCTTTCTCCATCCTATTTTAGAAAGATGTGTATTAGGATATGGTAGATGTGTAGGATCAAGACGCATCTAAAAGAGTGTAAATTTGTAAGTTTGTTGCTCGGAGTGAACTTTTGACTAAATTATTATAAAAGCGTAGAAAGATAAAAATCTCTCATGATCGAATTAATTAGTAATACCAAATCATAGACTGGAACTTATCTCAGTCAAGTCATTAAAACATCATTATTAACCTATTTTGGATATAAGTTATTCATTAAAATAGGAATTTATTATTACGAAGAATACCATTTTAAGGTATAAAGTGGGCTTTAACCCTTTGAAAGTGACAATAATAATAAGATCATAATCTAATTGGAATCATATCAATTATCAATGCAACAATCATGAATGTACCAAATCTAAGCATTCCATCACTAGTATTCATATAATAGAACCATAAGCATTAATATATTAGTAAACTACAATCACATCCTTTACAAGGATCAACACTTTATAGATGGTCAACTCATATCATAATACGGCCTTGGGCCCAATAATGTGTCTGAAACAACTATAACTTCATAATCATAATTTTTGGCCCACATACATATCTAGAACATATGTCAAAATCATATTTATAAATTATCTCATCTTAAATAAGCCATATCATATTCATAAGGCATAATATCTCTATAATCTATAAATCATACCTATGATCATCTCACATATAGGAGGCATCTCACTTCTTAAAGGCATAATATATCAATAAAGTATAACTCATAACTATGATGAGTATTATCTCTATAGGCCATAATAATAATTTGGGGAAATTCATCAAAATTTACAAAGCGATAAGGTAAACTTATTCTAAAGGCTCAATAGTCTAAACTAAGCCCAATACACAAATAAGTCCCCAAAGGCAAACATAAATCTTGGCCTAACGTGTGCCAGAAGAACTCACTTCTAATCCTCAATGTCCATATTAAGGCAATTTATAACCAAAATTAGGCTAAGGTATCTAGTTCAACTTCTGGATGCTCAAGTAAGTCATAACCAATCCTAAGATAGGAATTTCATGAGAAAAAAGGGAATTTAAGTCAATCCTACTCAAATCTCCCCCCCCCCCAGACCCCACTAGGTGGGAATACACTGGGTTTGTTGTTGTTTTTGTCTACTCAAATTATGGTTTCAAGGTCACTAGACTAGCCTAACTAATGTTAATCATACTAACAATGATTCTAACACTTAAACCCCATCCCAAACCTAGCATTATATTATATCCATACTACAAATAGTCAAATCTAGGGAGAAGGAAATAGGTATCTAAAAATGTAATAAGTGTTTCACCTTATGAGTCCAAGACTCTCATATAATCCTCACTCTAATAACCAAGACTAAGGAATTCCATCCATATTCACTCTTAACATTCATATTCACACGCAAATATATCATACATGATCTTAAGAATAAAAGTAGATAGAAGACTACCTCAAAGCCTAACCGCAAAACCTTACATCTTTCACCAATATCCATCTTCACTTTACAAAACCAAAATTCCATCACATTATCAAAATTGTAATCTACTCATCAATACGAGAATAATGAAATCCATATTGGACCATTGTGCTTCGGATCCAAAAATAATACCAAAAGGCCCAAGTTAGTCCCACTTATAGAAAACACATTTTTCAAGGTCAATACAATCCTCATACATGAATAAGGAATCATATTTCTCAATAAACAGGTGAAAACCAAGCAAATTTGCGGCTAAAATCACGTCCACAAGCTATTTGGGATTTTGGGTCAAGAACCAAGAAATTCATCAATAAAGTGATAATATATTACCTAAATTCAAATGATAATCATGATAAAAGATGTTAATAAAGCTCCCAAGTAACCCATAAGACTCAATTTTCAATCATCATACCTATTTAGGGTTTTTAGTTCTTGAGGTTGAAGACTAAAAGACTAAAATCATGACATTAGGGTCTACTTATAGCCCTTTCAGGTAAAGAGATAAGGTTATCGCCATCTATTGAACTATCATTTCCATTGGGAGATTGCCATAGGCCTCATTGCAATCTCCATAGTTCAATCATTGCCCCCCTTTGTGTGATCGCAGTGCACCAGCACCCGCAAATATGGAAAATTCTCCAAGTTTCCAACAATGCCTTGGGACTCATTCAAAATTAGAATTTTGCAACTGAACTATGGACGTCAATAAATTTGATGTTTTAAAAGTATTAAAAAAGTCTGATTTTCTATCCAAGGTCATTTAGACTAAATGTGGGCCCTATACCATAACTTTTGATTTTCTAACTTTTTGACCAATAGGTCAAAATGAGCTTGGGTGCATGGAAAGACGAACCAAAGGTATACCTAGCCTAAAATCAATATTTTAGAGGTACTGACATAGTCAGAATTAGCAATCAAGATTTTTTATTGATGCTTTCACCCAGTGGCCATTTATAAACACCAAAGGCTAAGGGAATTGGTTCTTAAAACCAAATGAACTTCCCAATAATTGAACTATTAGTTCCATCAAGTCATAAATAACTTGGAGCAGCTACGGAGAAACTCAAACAGTAAAAATAAATGAAATTACAAAAAATAACCGAAAGGGTCATTACAATTTGAGAATAGCATGAACAATATGATATAGGCCTAAGAAACCATAAATAATCATTAAAACATACTTTTAAGTGACAAATATATCATCGGTATTGAATTTAAGGTTGTAGTAACAATTACGATAAAGCCCTAGTTTATGAAAATCATAAATTTTATGAAAAAAATCATAATTTGGGCATAAGGATGAACAGAGATCCTCATTTAATACCTACTTACCTGATTACTTTAGATTCTTGAGTTAAAGTTTTGAGGATTTGGATTGGAGATGAACAACCTTAATTTCTTGCTTTGGGAGAAGAGAAAATGACATGTTTTTAGAGTATTTTGAGAGTTGTGTTGAGAAAGAAGGATTTGCGGTTGTTTTGACTTTTTATTCAGCCTTAGAATATCTTAAAACGATGTATTTTTGGGGTTAAAAGAATGAAAAAGGACCAAAAAGCACCTAAAAATTATCTGTCCGTGAGTCATGGCTTGAGTTATGGTCAGGAACCCAAATTTTCGCTCCTACTGCCATGACAACGAGTCCTCCTGAAAGCTTGTAGGTTTTGACTATGATTTATCATCAGGAGTCGTAGTCAATAGCATATTTGATAATGCTTCCATAATTAGACAATAACTTTTTAGTTTGATATTGGATTAAGGAAAAATTGGTATCGTTGAAAATATAATTAAATTATCTATGTTTTTGTGGGTCTTAATCTCAAAAATTATTAGTAATCCAAAAGTTATTCTCATTTGAATCTGACTATAGTTATATTCTTCACAAGAATTTAATTGTTAAGGGATGTTTTGACTTGTCTCTAAGCTAGGAGCTATTTGTGACCTTAATATGTATCTAAATCACTAATAAAATTACAAAAACATGATTTTTTATTCTTCATATACTTGAAGCATGGTTCTGATATTGTCTTGGATTTTCAAGGTGTCCTAATTTCTTCCCCTTGGGATCATTCATCCTCGAATGAAGATTGACTTGGCTAAAAGAATAGAAAACTAACTACAATCCCTGACATAGAATTCTAAGAGCTGAATAAGGACAAGATGACTAAATTTCTAACTAAAACTTGACTAGTTTGAAAATTTAGAAACTCACTAGTACTGCGCAGCTAAATTTTGATGTCGGATAACTAAAATGATACTGATTTATGAATCTAGATATCCTTTATGGTTAGGAATTATTTAGACTAGGAGTAAGGACTCAAATGAATTCAAAATTAGCTTGAATGTAATTATATTATCTCATGGAATAGTCATATTCATGAAACTTTAGATAGTAAGACTATATGAAAAGATGGAATACTATAGGAGTTTATCTGTATGATTGCTAAACTTAATTGTTGGTTGCACATACTAACTCATACTGAAATTTTATAACTCAAATGAAGTATCTCTGGAATAACTGGATAGTTAAAACTATAAAGACATATCTAATGACATGAAATTTTCTTAAGAGTTACAGAAAAAGAAATACTTGTTACCTTCAATACTCCTTGTCAGAAGTTCTAATACTATTAGGGAGCAAAGAATTTTGGTAATGAACAAGTGAGATATCTAGATAAGGAGTAGAAAAATGGCTACAACTCTATAACATGGAATATAGGCAAACAAAACATAATCTAGGATAGAATTACTATGCTTTAGGAAATACAACTGCTAACTTTCAAGCTTAGCCACACTTCTCAAATACTGGGCCAACTATATTTTTCCTCTTAAATACTACACTTCATTTGATGCCACTTATAATCTTCATATGGGTACTGATAACTCCTTCTACAAAAGTCTGAGTTGAACTAAATTCTCTCACTGTGTCCAAGCCTAACTCAAAGTCACAAGGTACTACACATAACACCATAATACTGTATAAACCACGTAATAAATATCCTATGTGTTTTCAGAGATCTTAAGAATAATACTCATTACCACTTCAATAGCTAACTTCAACCACTTATAGGAATTTAATACTGCACAATACATTTATCCACTTATATACCAATATGACATTAAGCCCTCATTATAACCACATATGAACTTCTAGGCAACTAACCCACCTATGCATTTTCCCATATTCTCTAATACCTCTATTAATAATAACTTCCATACACTATCCTTAAGAAGACAGGCTTAGAATTCCCAACTAACTATCATATATACCAAAAACCTTACCTCAATCTTTTTTCACACTCATTGCCTTAGATAAAATGAGCATACAACAATCTTTACCTAATAATGATCATTTACTCTCTTCCATATAAACCATTATTCATCTACTTTCACCACTACTATCTTTATATAAGGAGAGGTCACTGAAAGGTTAGAACATGAAGACCTAAAGAATGAAAGAATACTATACATAACTTTGACACTTAACTCAGGACCAAGGAATAGAGTTTCAAAGGGATTCATTAAACAGATCTAAACTAAGGACATATATTCCATACTGCAAATTTCCTCCGGTCATTAAAAGTTTGTCATGACTTTCTGTAACTGAGCATATTGTAAAACATTAGTACATAAGTCATGAGCTGCATGACTGGAGATTGTAATTCATAAATTCATGTAATATAATTTGTATAAAGTTCATGATATGAGCTATGATGATAGAGCTGACTTGAAAGGAAGTTGTAGAGTGTCGTAATAAACGAAGTAGAAGAAATTTGTGTTGAGATAAGAATGGGTCGGGTATCTTCCTCCCCTAGTGTTGTTCTAAAACTCACTAGTATCATTGCTAGAATTTATTATCTTGACTTGATTCTTTGTTCTATCATCTTCCCTATAGATTAAATCTATCATTCTAAGTGTTTAGACCTCTTTAATAAACTCTGAATTGAACTACAATAATTATACTGTAGATCTTGGGATATAATTAGTACATATAAATACTAAACTCCTCTTGAAAGACTATAACTAAACGTATAAAAATTCCTATAATGATCCTTAATTGACTTTTTAAATGTTAAGGAAAATATAATAAGGGAAAGCCTATGATATTTTATGCATATTGATTGGAACTTCTCTTCTGAGTATGAGTGTATCTTGACTTTCACTGCATTGACATGCATTATTTCATATGCGTGAGTGGGACATCTTTGTTATGAGGGAACATAAGTCAAATTTCTAGTTGTCTCTATGTTTGGATAGTGTAACTTGTACATATGCATGGTTGTATGTTGCAAATATAATTCCATTACTTGATTCCATTATGCCACATTACTTTTCTTCATTTTTATACACAGTTGGTTTTGAAAAGTGAAATAGTATGGGGTGTTGTTTTTTGAACATAAAGTTTTTATTGACTTCCTTGAATAGCTTACATTCTCCTAGTTAGGCATCGTGTTTTCTTTTGTTGTGTTTTGTTTCCCGAGGAAATGCAAACGTTATATGTTGAGGTGTTGATGTGCTATAGAAATATAGAACTTTTTATGCTTAAAACTATGAAAATTTGCAAGTTTCTAAGGTTGTTTCGTTAGATATGATGCTTTTTGGATATGTATTGCATTTTATATGCTAAGTTTGTGAAAAAAGAGGGGAAAGGTGTTTTGGCTACTTATGGCATCAATAATGGGAGTTTTTGGCACTTTCCTGATGGTTCGTGACCAAAGATTGTGTGGGAATTGAAGTAGAGCTAAAAAATAACTTTCGACACTTCCTAAGTCAACATACGGAGCACATATAGCACATGTGGATCATACATAGGCAAATCATGCGTCAAAAATTAAAAATTGCGAGACGATAACTGTAGAAATTTTTGATGTTGTCACATGCAGTTACCACATACACCCAGCCTTAGGCTGGATGTACCATATGCGCCCAAGGCCAGGCCACATGTGGATATCAAATGTATCCACCGACCCTTTTATCTTCTATTTCATTTGGCTTGGGTTTTAGTGTTTTTTCATGTACTATAAATACCACTTATATATTTTTTAGTAGAATCTATGCACTCTTCATACTCAAAAACATATTTTAATTTCGATATTTAATTTTAGTCCTGGAATTCTTTTTTTTTTTAATTCAGTCGATTCATTCAGCTATGGTGTTGGGTTTTTACTTATGATTATTATGATTTCATCTTATGCTTTAAACAATGAATGTTGTTGATTACTTAACAAGCATAAAGGGCTAAAAATCCTTAGTTAGAGTTATGGAAATCCTAGCGAATTGACAAAATAAGGGAAGTGCTATTATGGTTTGAACCACTACCCATGCATCTATTGTATTAGCTTTACTGACAACAGTAATTTGGAGTTTAACTGTCAATCCAAGATACAAGGTTTTATCTATGCCAAATGGTTAGATTTTATCTAATAACTAGAGACTCAAAAGGTAAAAGTTAATTGGGATAAAGATAAGGATTAGTAAGGCAACATCCTGAGATTCAAAAAATAAAGGTTGAAATCTTTTTGCTTATCCAAAAGACTATAGAAGGTACATAATTTATCGATTCTTCTTACAAGGTATTAGGCTGGCTCAATAAATCACGATAAGCCAACACAGTTAAAAAGCTAGGGAAACACAATCCTTGTGTTCACTTATGATTCAGTACAATCAAAGTTGATACTCTCCACTTGTTTTATCTTTCTATTTAAAACCCCCTTTACTTTTCTAGTTCTCCTCGTTGATTACAGCAGTTGAGATCTACAATTCCACATATTCCTTGGGACTCGACCCCAACCTTTGTTGCATTTCTTTATTTAGCAATGACTGCATCATCTTCAAAATAGAGGTGTAGATTATTTGTCACCCATCCATGATTATTTTGGAGTATGAGGTTCATTTTTATATGTTGCCTAGGCATGCTACTTCTATTCTACTTACTAAGTATAAGAGTATTTATTTCCTTGTTTGAGTATTGAGACTTTCTCTTTGAATGTCTACTCAGATTTTTGATGTTACAGGTAGGTCTTTTACAAAGGTTTATAACCATGCTCATCTTATAGAGGAAATGAATTGTGAGGCCCAAGGGAGAAGTGGTAAGAGGCGATGGTATCATTGAAGGTTTAGTGGGATTCGTAGTAGCTCCTGGTTTAAAGATAGTGGTTCTTAGGGTTGGTACCCTCCCCATCAGTCGTCTCAGCATCAATGTTAGTCTAGTAGACTTGTTCAGGTTACGCTTTTGATTACCAATAAAGGTCACTCTATCTCTAGTGATTAACCTCACTAAATTTGAGGTTAGTTTTTAAGGGGTTTGGCTTCAGGCTATTCTAGATATGGTGGTTATTTTAGGTCAGCCAGATCTTTTAGTTTTCATCCAGCACCTGAGGCGTGTTATGGTTGTGGATATTTTAGTTACTTCTCGAGGGGGTTCCCCAGTTGTGAAGTGATTTTTCCTTTATCTTAGAGTATTTTACCTATTAGGGTTGGTCATCTTCTAGCTAAAAGTGGTATGCTCGATCTTAGGGGTAGTCCTTAGGGTGTTAATTGAGGTTCTCATACAAGTAAGATATGAGGTCGTTCAAGATCCCAGCCAGGTGGCAGGCGTTGTCAGTTGTATGTAGTATATGTTAGACCCAAGGTTGAGTCATTCGATGCTTTTATTACAAGTATGATATTGGTGCATTATCATTTTGACTTTAATTTATTTGATCGGAAATCCACTTATTATTGCATGTCTTCTTAATTTTCACAATGGTTAGAGTTGTCTTAGGATTCATTATCTATTCCATTACGTGATCTACTCCCATAAGTGATTCTTTAGTAGTGAATTGGGTTTTCAGAGCATGGGTTATGACTGTTAGAGATGTTAACACTGATGTTGATCATATTATGTCACATAGTGGATTTGGATGTGATATTGGGCATGGAATGGTTATTTCACTATCATGTGGTCATGGATTATTTTGCCAAGACCATTACTATAGCCATGCTCGACATAGCTCCAATCTTGTGGCAAAAAGCTTTTAGCTATAAGTCGACAGGGATTATTTCTTATATTTGCACTAGGAGTCTTACTTTGAGGGGTTGGAAGTATTATCTTTCTTATAATTATGATGTTGGTGTGGAGATTCCTTTGCTTGACTTTGTTCTTATAGTTGGAGAGCTTTCTGATGTTTTCCCTACCATTCTATATGGCCTTTCTCCTGATCGGAGTGTTGAGTTTGTTATTGATCTTAAGCCTATCACTCGACCTATTTCTATGGCATCTCATAGTATGTATTCTATTGAGCATAAAGAGATGAACTCTTAGCTTCAAGATCTTCTCGATAAAGGTTTTATTAGACCAAGTATGCCTCCTTAGGGATCCTTCGAGGTTAGTTTTTAAGGGGTTTGGCTTCAGGCTATTCTAGATATGGTGGTTATTTTAGGTCAGCCAGATCTTTTAGTTTTCATCCAGCACCTGAGGCATGTTATGGTTGTGGATATTTTAGTTACTTCTCGAGGGAGTTCCCCAGTTGTGAAGTAATTTTTCCTTTATCTTAGAATATTTTACCTATTAGGGTTGGTCATCTTCTAGCTAAAAGTGGTATGCTCGATCTTAGGGGTAGTCCTTAGGGTGTTAATTGAGGTTCTCATACAAGTATGATAGGAGGTCGGTCAAGATCCCAGCCAGGTGGCAGGCGTCGCCAGTTGTATGTAGTATATGTTAGACCCAAGGTTGAGTCATTGGATGCTTTTATTGCAAGTATGATATTGGTACATTATCATTTTGACTTTAATTTATTTGATTGGAAATCCACTTATTATTGCATGTCTTCTTAATTTTCACAATGGTTAGAGTTGTCTTAGGATTCATTATCTATTCCATTACGTGATCTACTCCCATAAGTGATTCTTTAGTAGTGAATTGGGTTTTCAGAGCATGTGTTACAACTGTTAGAGATGTTAACACTCATGTTGATCATATTATGTCACATATATTGGATTTTGATGTGATATTGGGCATGGAATGGTTATTTCACTATCATGTGGTCATGGATTATTTTGCCAAGATCATTACTTTAGCCATGCTCGACATAGCTCCAATCTTGTGGCAAAAAGCTTTTAGCTATAAGTCGACGAGGATTATTTCTTATATTTGCACTAGAAGTCTTACTTTGAGGGGTTGGAAGTATTATCTTTCTTATATTCATAATGTTGGTGTGGAGATTCCTTTGCTTGACTTTATTCTTATAGTTGGAGAGCTTCCTGATGTTTTCCCTACCATTCTATATGGCCTTTCTCCTGAGCGGAGTTTTGAGTTTGTTATTGATCTTAAGCCTATCACTCGACCTATTTCTATGGCATCTCATAGTATGTATTCTATTGAGCTTAAAGAGATGAACTCTTAGCTTCAAGATCTTCTCGGTAAGGGTTTTATTAGACCAAGTATGCCTCCTTAGGGATCTTTTATGTTGTTTGTAAATAGAAAATCTAGCTATGCGGATGTGTATTGATTATTTATAGCTTAATAAAGTGACAGTGAAGAACTGTTACCCTGTGCCTCATATTGATCATTTGTTTAAAAAATTTTAGGGATCAGATGTGTTCTCTAAGATTGATTTGTAGTTTAGTTACCATCAGTTGAGGATTTGGGTTCAGTATATATAGAAGACAACCTTTAGAACCCATTATGGTCATTATGAGTTCTTAGTAATATCTTTTGGGCTGACTAAAGCCCTAATTGTATTTATGGATCTAATGAACTGAGTGTTCAGGCCTTATTTGGATTCCTTCATGATTGTGTTCATCTGTGACATCCTTGTGTATTCAAGGAGTAGAGAGGAGCGTGTATGATATTTAAGGATTGTGCTCTAAACTTTGAGAGATCATTTGTTTTTTTTCAAATTCTCTAAGTGTGTATTTGGATGGAATCAGTGACATTCCTTTGGCATGTGGTGTTTAAGGATGAAATATGGTAGACCAGATGAAGGTTGAGGTTATTGATGATTGGGCAAAGCCTATATCTCCGACTGAGGATCTTAACTTTATTGGTTTGGTAGGTTATTATAGAGGATTTGTCAAGGGTTGTGCTACCATTTTAGCACCTATGACAAGATTAACCTAGAAGGAATTTCCTTTTTGATTGTCTAAGAAGTGTGATTCGATCTTTGGAAAGCTCAGGAGTTTCTCACTTCATCTCCTACTTTGGATCTTTTTGTTAAGAGTGAGGGATTACTATGTAATGCGATGCTTCTTGCATTGGTTTCTATTATGTTTGAAGTAGCATGGCCATGTTATTGCTTATGCTTTAAGGTAGCTAAAAGTGCACTAGCCTAACTACCCCATTCATGATTTGGAGTTAGCGGTGGTAGTTTATGCGCTTATGATTTTGAGGCGTTATCTTTATGGTGTTCATTTTAATATTTTCATAGATCATCGCAGTTTTCAACGTCTGATAAACTAGATAGATCTTAATGGTAGGAAGCATAGATAGATGGTGTTTCTTAAGGATTATGATATCTCTATCTTATATAAATTGGGCAAGGTAAACTTGGAAATGGATGCCTTAAGTTGGACTACAGTGAGTATGGTTAATTTGGCTTGTATTTTAGTTTCTCAGAGATCATTGGCGTGGGACATTAAGTCCTTATCCAACTTGGTGGTGCAACTTAAGATTTTATTCCTTCGGAGGATTCCTTCTAATGTTAAGGTAAGGTCCTTATTATTTGAGTAGATTTAGGATTGCCAGTTTGAGGATAAGAGACTTCACCCTTCACATTCAGGTGTTAAGTCGTGACTCCAAGAGAGATACCATAGATTTTAGGGTGTCTTGAGATTTGATAGCCACTTTTGTGTTTCAAGGGTTGGTGACTTAAATTAGTTGATTTTGCATGATAATCACATCTCTAGGTATTTCATTCACCTGGGTATATCTAAGATATATAGAGATTTGAGATATCATTATTGGTGGAGTGGTATGAAGAGACATATGGCAGACTTTATAGCTCATTGCCTATATTGTTAGTAGGTGAATGCCGGGCATCAACAACCAGGTGATTTGATTCAGATGTTGCTCATTCATAAGTATAAGTTAGAGCAGTTTACCATGGAATTTATTAGTGGTTTACCTCATACTTCCCATGGTTCTAATGGTATTTAGGTCATTATGGATCGGTTGACAAAATCATCCAATTTAGATATCTTTTAGTATTGAGAGATTGGCTCATATCTATGTTATTGAGATAGTCCTTTTACATGGCATACCAATATCTATCATTTTGGACTGGGTTTACTATTTACTTCTAGATTTTATAGACCTTTTCATGAGGAGTTCAGTACTCAGGTTAATTTTGGTGCAGCCTTTTATCCTCAAACAAATGCCCAATTGGCGTAGACTATTCATGTTCTCAAGAATATGCTCCGAGCCTATTATATAGATTTAGGAGGTCAATAGGAGTAGCACTTAGCCTTGGCAGAGTTTTATTATAATGATAGATACTATTTGAGTATTGAGATGGCTCATTTTGAGGCTTTGTACGGTTGCCTATCTCATTCCTTAATTGGATGGTTTTAGACTATTGAGATTAGACCATGTGGAACTGACTTGCTTTAGTAGTCATTGGATAGAGTAAAGGTTATTAATGATAGGTTGATGGCAACTTAGAGTAGGCAAAAGGCTTCTGTGACCAGGTATATATCCGCATGTCGCCCATAAAGGGTGTGATGAAGTTCTGGTGGAAAGAAAATCTCAGCCTCAAATATATCGAACCCTTCGAAAGTCTTTACAAAGTTGGTGAAGTGTCTTATGAGCTAGCCTTACCCTAAATTATTTTGTTGTCCATCTAGTTTTCCATTTTTCCCTATTATGGAGATACATTCTTAATCCATCTCATGTGCTTAGATGGGACTCCGTCTAATTGGATGGGCAGTTGACTTTTCTGGCGGATCCTGTGCTCATTTTGGCTAGGGATATCAGGTGGTTAAGCACTAGAGAAATTCTAGTAGTGGATCCTGTGCTCATTTTGGCTAGGGATGTCAGGTGGTTAAGCACTAGAGAAATTCTAGTAGTTAAGGTTCAATAGAGGCAACAATCAATAGAGGAGGCTACATAGGAGATCAAGAGAGGGATGCAAACCCAATATCCTCACCTATTTGAGGCTTTAGGTACATCCTAATTTTTTACTTTAGCAAATGAAGGTTCTTTGATTAGTGGATATTGAGTGACCCTTGAGGTGATTTTTTGCATTTATACTTATTTTTTATTCTTCGAGCTTTCCTACCATTGCCCTAAGTCATTTATGACTTACTGGAACTGACAGTTTGGTTATCGAGAAATTTATTTGGTTTTTATAGCCAATTCCCTATTTTGAAGGCTTTGCTAGATCAAATTAGCTATCAGGAAAGATCTTAAACTAAACGACCTCATATGCTAATTCTAACTATTCTAACAGCTTTGAAATGTCAATTTTAGGCTAGGTGAACTCTCGATTTGGGTCTCGAGGCACCTAAACTCATTTTAAGCTATTGGTCGATAGTTAAGAAAAATGGAAAATAGGTGTGGGACCCACTTTTCATCAAAATGACCTCAAATGGAAATTTCAACTGTACCATTTAGTCTAGAACATCGAATTTGATAGGGTAGTGTAGTCAAGTTATATGTATGGGATTTCGAATGAATCCCAAGGGATTGGAGGAGACTTGGAAACTTCCAAGTCGCAGGTGGTACTGGTGCAATCGCATCTTCAAGCCTCTGATCATTTATGTGATCTTCCAACCAGCAGGGAGTGTTTCATAAGCGACTGTCTTAGTAGTGACCCAAGATTCACATATGCGATTGTTAATTATTGCATAACCGATAGTATGACCAGTGGGCATGTATCACATACCCGATATATGTGTCATATAAGCGACATTTTCTGTCTTTCAAGTTATCTCACAAGTGATAGTTAGATTGCATATTCGATAATTTTGTACCTAAGAAGGGTATAAATATTCCTGTTAGCCCATTTTTCACTATTTATCTTCCATTTGCAAGATCCTTAAACCCTAAAATTTGGGTAAAGCTTGGAGGAAACATTTGTGGGCTATTTTTTAGATTGAATAAATTTTATTCATGCGATTCTCCTTCAAAGTTGTGGTAAGATTTCTTCATTTTCATGGTGTATTTTTCCATTCTCATCTTCAATCCCTATAAGATTGGTGACATGATTTTAGAACCAATATAGCTCTGAATTCATCCATTTTTTAGGGTAAACTTTCCTAGAGCATAGAGGGACGTTGAGTTGGTTTTAAAAATATGATTTCTATGAATAGTTCATAGTTAGGATTTTGACGTAATTGTGTACTCAAATAACAATAGTGCAATATGGGTATCATTGCTCTTTTTTTGACGAATGGTTGTGATTTTTATAGCATGATACCTTGCAAAAGCATCTCGAAAGGGAAAATTGGTTATTTAGCAGATTCTTCAGGCTTTCTTCGGTGCCCAGGTAGGCTAGACTTACCTTCTTCATAGATTGAGCTATCTCATAGTATAATTATGATATTATTCTAGATATGGGGTGAGATTTAGATATGGGAAGTGTGAATGAGGACATTTGGGTTAATTGGACCATTAAGCTACCTTGAAACCTTACATTCAAAGTACTTAGGATAGTTAGTCATTGCTTAGGTGAATTGGTATTCACCGTATATATTTAGAATGGAAATGCCTAAATTTCTCAAGGTAGGTTAAATTTCCCTAGTTACTCATGTTAAGATAGAATTTTTTTTAATTACTTAATTTAAGGGAATTCCCCTAGTTGCTATTATTATTGGTAGGATTTCCTTAGTTAATTATGTTTTGGGAGGACTTATAGCCTGGGGCTAATTATCGCTGACTTGACATCTAAAAATAAACTTACATTCCTTAGTCTAGTATGGAGTAGGAATTGCCTAAGAATCTTCGTGGATTCGAAGTGGGCCTCTCCAACCCACCTTAGGCCAAGACTTGTGATAACCTTATAAACTTATTTGCGTATGATATACTCTTAATAATAGTAGGTTTACACTTGAGAGGGTTGAATATAATTATTGAGTATGTTAGTTGGGTATGGGTGGATGGATGCAAATTTTGAGTATTGCTTATCATATTGCCCGTATGTGTGACTAATGGTATAATTTATAAGTATGATTTATGACTTACACATGTGATTATAAGTATGGCTTCTAAATATGATTAATAACATGGTTTGATTTATGATTAATGCTATTGAATCGGTATGATTAAAGTTCAATGTCTCATGGGTATGATATGGCTTATGTAGATATATAATATGGCTCATGGGAATGATATGGCTTATGTAGATGTATAATATGGCTAGTGGATATGATATAGCTTATATAGATAAAATGTGGCTTATAGATATAATATGGCTTATATGTAATATGGCTCATAGATGTTATATGGTTCATAATTATGATTTAGCTCATACATAGAATATGTCCTATAGATAGAAGAAATGGACAATGGATATAATATGGCTTATAGAGATGATTTGGCATATAGATACGATTAACGGCGTATAGATAAGATGGTGGTTTATAGATATTATTATTAAAATTAATTTTGTATATTCTTTGTAATATTGCTTATGAATATATTGATATGGTCTGCATATATGGCTAATTGTATGGCTTATAGACATAATAATGGATGAGAACTGTGGATATGATTCCTTGTCCAGTTTATAATTTCGAGCAAGGTATGATCTATAGATATGATTTATTTGTATAATCTATTGGGTTTAGATTATTGAAATGGCTCACTAATATGGTTCACTGATGCAGTTTATACTTATGAGTTTTTGTTCAAGTTTGGAAAAATTGTTGATAATAATGATAATGCTATTTTTCGTTCGAGTTTAGCATTGAGGATTGTTAATGATGTAACACGTGATGAAGGGTTTCTTGGTTATCGCATTACAGTTGGTAAGCTTTTGTTATTCGATAATTAGTTTCCTTGATTGTATCCTAGGGGCCTGTGTTGGGTTATTTACTTTTCTGCACTTATGACTTATGGGGGCCAATCTTGTAGTTTTAATGGTATGATCCCTATGTTATTATCTCGTACGCATTTTCCTATTTATGTATAGCGGTGTTAGAGATTAATTCTAGGATTGCTCTGTTAGCTTGACTTATATTGTGTTATCTTGTACCTAATCATATTTATATCATGATTTAGCTCAATCAACTGATGATACCTACTGAGTACCCATGGTTTTGGTACTCATACTACATTTTTGTACCTTTTTGGAGCAAATCTGAGTACTAGTTATTATCATTGATTCTCCGTTCGTGCAGAGTTGATTTCAGAGATTGGGTGAGATCCTTT
Organism: Capsicum baccatum var. pendulum; assembly: GCA_030864225.1. NCBI lineage: Eukaryota > Viridiplantae > Streptophyta > Magnoliopsida > Solanales > Solanaceae > Capsicum > Capsicum baccatum. Next base: position 200,111,040 of record CM061550.1, on the reverse strand, counting down.
AGTCAGAGTTACCCTTTTCCCTTCTAGTTATCTATGTATAGTCTATAATTTTTTAGATGGATTGTCTTTGTCTATTTTAGTGCTTATTGTTGTTTTGTAGTTGCTCTTGTATCAACATTACTATGTCATGGAATATTTGTTGGTTTCTATCTATCTGTTAAATCTTTATGATTGTTTCATTGTTATTTGAATCTTTAAATTGTTGATTTTTTGCTTTTAGGGCATTTCAATCAAGTTAGCCCATTGCATCCATCTATGTCCTATGGTTTAGCTTACCTAATGGACGGATCAAGTAGGTGACATCATGACTCGTAAAGTGGATTGTGACAAATTCCGTATCATCTCATATGTGGAAAATTGATTCATTTGTTGTTTAAGCTTGAGCAAAGCCATGTGGGCACTATAGAAGTTGAATTTAAGCTGGAGTAATGCCTCTAACTTGACGTTTCCCTAATTTAATGATTTGGATGATTTCTAACTGGAGCTTATGAAAGTTCAATACTATACCAAAAAAAAGATAAAGATGTGTCATAACAGGAAGATTTAGAAAAAAAATTTATCTGGGTTATTTGATCTTATTGTTTAACTCAAGACATTGCTTATCTCTTGGAAAGTTGAAGACTAAGTTGTTGGGACCATTTTGTGTGCTACGTGTGTTCCCATATGGTTACATTGAACTTGAGAATCATTAGAGTGAGTGGTTCAAGCTAAATGGTCAGTGTGTGAAGTCATACTTGGAGACAACAAACAAGGTGATGGTAGTTTATATTGGGCCCTTGGCAATGCCTCAGTAATCAAGAGACCCAAGTTTTATTGTGATGTTAATTCAATCGCTTTATGGGAGTCAACCCATGTGGTATCTTGGTAAAGTCTGGGTAATCAAAACACCCACGTTGTGCCGCGATGTTAAGACAAGAGCTTCTTGAGGGACAACCCAAGGCTTTTTGTCTTATTCACGTTTATTTTTATTTTTAGAATAAGTTTGATGTTTGTTGAAGTGTGTAGGAATGACTTGAATAAGATAGAAATAGAAAATGCAAGGACCATGATCTTCTTATATAAGTCATAGATTAAACCAATGAATCATTACCTTGTATGTGGTCACTAGAATAAAAACTATACAAAGTTAAAAGATACATAATGATTGATCTTCACAAATCGTACTTTAGATAATGGGTTTTGGAATTGATTGTAATGATTAGATCAACATGACATCCTTCTAGACCATGGATCTATAAATTTCTATATTTACCATATTCTTTAATAATTTACCATACTATTATTCATGGAAAATAGGACAAAATTATTTTAATATCTCTTATCTACGAGCCATAGTATGAACGTAGTTTCACATCATTGGTCGCACTATGTCTCATGGATACAACATAATTTTTCTCATTATAACTCCATTGTAGCTAGTTTTCATGGCTTATGGTCACTTACCATGGTCCATATTAAAGGGTCATGGTCAACAATGTCAAAATTAGACATACCAGACCTAGTTCCAGCCAAATCGACCCATGAGCCTTATATTAAACACCCAATCCTTCTTTTTTTGAATCCTAAATGATCCAACACTACCTTTTTTTACGTTAACTACATATTTGTAGTAACTACTCCATAAATTACAGTCAAAATTCCCCCATTCCAAGCATAACTTCTCCTAGAAACTCCATCTTCTCCATTAAAAGGCAAAAATAACAACACATTTCTCTCAAAATCCCAACGACCCATACATATCATTGTGTTTCGATTGGTTTAGCACAATACGCATCTACACTAGATCAAGCTTCACCAAGTTTACTAACATATAAAGTAATATTTCATCATAATTTTGATATGGGATTGAAGTCACTTGATGTCACGACCCAAACCAGGGCCTAGATGTAATGGGCATCCCAAGTCCAACCAGGACTGGAGACCACCCCCTTAACCCAACCTAACCATCTATTATAGCCTCAGATGAGCTGAATTTCAAACATATAACAAGACAGCATTATTGTTCACATCAAGACTCTGGGATAGGATCACGATCGTGACCAACCCAATAGAATCTAACCATACTGAACCCAACCATCCATACCATACCAAACCAAAGAGAATATCAAAATATAAAATAATAATTAATCCCAAAATGTAATACGATGGAACAACCAACAATATCATCCAATTATGCCAGCCCCAACATCGATGCCAATGCTAAGGCTAACACCAATATTGATCCTACCCATACCAACGCCCAGAAGTACCACAAAGCCTCTATCCAAAATAATACAAATATTCAGTTGGGACATGCCCCCAACCATGGCCCAACCAATATCTAAAACAAAAACAAAATGTCCAAGAATGTACACATCATGAAATGAAGCCTTCCGTAAAGATGGAAGCTCACCACTTTAAATCCAAATGTTGTCCCCAAGTAAATCACTATGTGGGAGGAGTCGAATAGCTAATTCCTCCATAGTGTGGTTATACAGCCGCCAGTAGATGGGTTAGCGAGTGACTGCTAGCATGTATCTCAACAAAAGGATAAAGTAACGCCATTTAAAGAATAAAGTAAAACCATCCATTATGCATACAACCATACATATATATAAGTTCTGAGAAAGGGATTTCGTATTTAACATGAATTTAAAACCTTTACCTGGGTTGTGTAATCTTGCTTAACCACACCCATAGGACATATGGGTTCAACTCCCCCTGCTGAAAGAGTACCAGAGAATGTACCGCATGACCCAGAAATATCCCATAGGTGTCATCCCTCCAATATAAAATGTGACACTTGCACGTGGCCATCAAGGACCCATTATATCGGCAAATATAAGTTTCCAGTTGGGGTTCCCCCAGAACCTTCACCTTCCACGGCTTAGTTACACATCCCGCCATTAATGCCCAAATTAAAACCATGTCTGAACCAATCCAATTACCATTTATTAACCAAGGACATTTATTAGTGGTATCGTCATACCAACCATACTTGCAAGATTTATCCATAGCCAAACCATTTAGGTTAAGGGGACTCTCAAGTGCCCGATCCGTTTACCATATTAACCTCTTAGGAGACTTCTATGTACTCCAAAAGCAAAACTAATAAGACTTTAGCCTTTGTAGCCCATTTAAACCATTTATAGTTTCATCCATAAGATGAAAAATAGAAAGAGTTCCATTTAAAGAAGTTAATGCAATGAACATATCTTTGTAAACATTTTATCAAACGCCTTAGGGGTGTAATATAACCAAAACCAATTCCAAAGACCATTACACCATTACCATGCAATCCAATTTCCCAAAACTACCATCAATCCATATAAAAGAATAATTAAACCATAACCAAACCATTTACACCAAAATCCCCAATTATTAGTGGAAAACCATAACCCATGCAATATTAAAACCACGAAAACAACCTTAAAATCCAAGCCTTTTTAGAAATAAAATGTAGGGAAGAGACACCTACCTGAAACCTAGAAAGATGATGGAAGAAAATCACAAAAGCAAGCCCTAAAGCAATCCCTAAGTTAAAACCCTAGATCTTTTGCCCCAAAATCTCTTGAGAGAATTGTTGAATGTTTAGGAATAGTTTCTATATGTTAATGAATTGATTAATAGGGTAAATAACCTCCTAAGGGTATTAGAAGTCATAGGTCATAATTAGGGTAAGTAGGAAAATGTCCAGAATACCCCCACTTAAGTCCCTTAAAAACCATCACCGGGAAACGACTGACCTTCTTTTGAGTCGTACCCTTCCTTATGGTTAGTTCACACTAGTAGTACCCAGGCCTTATCCTTTGGATCAGACACTGTTCAACATACAAACTATTCAACCAAGTCATAACAACTCATTATCTATACCTAAGATTCTTATCCCTGGCAGAATGAATTACCAAGAGGATCAAATAATGTCCACCATATGAGTCATTGATATGACTCATATCTAAGCCATACGACTCATATCTTTAAGTTGTGACCATTCTAGTGATCAAAACAATCCTACCAACTAACACTGGTCATCTCACGACAGGACCATACCACTCGTACCCTAGCATATGGCTAGTATCCATGAGTCGTATTAGGTCACCAGAATAGTTTTCAAGGAAAATTTCCTAAGGACAAAACCCAGGATGTAACATTCTACCCCACTAGGAACATTCATCCTCGAAGACGGACAAGGTCAAGATAACCACAAATAGAGTCATTTTCATTATCAAACATTTTTTTAACAAAGTTTGAAAACAAGGAGGCAAATATATTAATCTTTCCTTTTAACAAACTCATAAAATAATGATGTGTTCAAGAACATATTCCTTTCGCATGAGTACCAGGAGCAGAAAACAAATCGGGATTCTTGGACTTCATATCGTCTTCCACTTTCCACATAGCTTCTTCTACCTTATGGTTCAACCATAGAACCTTAACAAAAGCCACATCTTTTGTGAGTAATGGATGAACTTGCCTATCTAATATCTTAACCGAGAGAATATGACATGTCAAACCCATCCAAAGGAACAACTAAAGAAAGATCGCTAACACACTTCCTCAACATGGAAACGTGGAATACCGGATGAACGAAACACAAACTCGTAGGCAACTCTAACTCATAAACAATTTTGCCCACTCTCTAAAAAATCTCAAAAGGACCAATAAACCAAGTACTATGTTTCCCTTCTTGCCATACTGCGCTACTCCCTTCATGAGAGACACCTTTAGAAATACCCTATCCCCAACATCAAATTCCAACTCTCTACGGCTAATATCCACATAGTACTTTTGGCGACTCTAAGTAGCCTTAAGCCTATCCTGAAGCACCTTTACCTTCTCCATAGCTTGATAGACTAAATCGGGACCAATTATATCCATATCACCAAGCTTAAACCATCCAATAGGATATCTACACCTCCTACCATACAACATCTCAAAAGGAGCCATACCAATACTAGAATGATAGTTATTGTTGTAAGCAAACTCCACTAAAGGTAGATGCTCAACCCAACTGCCACCATAATTAATCACGCATGCCCAAAGAATATCCTCCAATATCTGAATAATTCTCTTTGTTTGCCCATTCTACTTCAAATAAAAAGCAGTACTCAGACTATCCTTAGTCCCCAATCCCTTTTCGAAAGATTGCCAAAAATAAGAGGTAAACTGTGTACCATAATAAAAAAATAATCAAAATAGGCACCCTATGCAGCTTCACAATCTCTTGAAGATACAACTTCGCATAATCCTCCACCGAATAGGTAGTCCTTATCGGCCAAAAATGAGCAGACTTGGTCATCCTATCCATGTTCACCCAAATCGAATAAAAATGATTCCAAGACCGAGAAAGATCGATAATGAAATCCATATTGATCATCTCCCACTTTCATTTAGGAAACCCTATTTCTTGATGCAACCCACAAGGCCTCATATGTTAAACCTTAACCTGTTGATACACCATGCACAAAGTCAATCACAACCCTCTTCATACCATTCCACTAATTTATTTCCTTAAGATCATGATACATCTTAGTTGAGCCAGGATGGACAATATAGACCGACTCATGTGCCTCAGCCAAAACCCTTTGCCACACCCATCAAAATTTGAAACACACAACCTCCCTTGGTACCACAAAAGTAACATCACCACTAATCTCAAACACCGCCACCTTTTTCCACCAGCATTACTTTTGATTTTCATAAAGACTAGATCAAACACTTGCTTTTCTACACCAAAAGATGATCGAACCACTTCTTGCACCATTACACTACCATCTTTGGAATCCAAGAGATGAACTCCAAGATTGGCCAAGCGATGAATATCCTTTACCATCTCCTGCTTGCCTTTCACCACATGAGCCAAACACTCTATAGTCAACCTGCTAAGAGCATCGCCAACTACGTTAGCCTTACCTGGGTGGTAGTGAATACTCATATCATAATCCTTGAGAAGCTCAAGCCATCTCCTTTGCTTGAGATTAAGTTCTTTCTAAGTGAGCACATATTGAAGACTCTCACGATCAAAAAAGATATCCATGTGAACACCATACAGATAATGCCTCCATATTTTCAAAGAAAACATAATCGCCAACAACTCCAAATCATGAGTAGGATAATTCCTCTCATGCACCTTCAACTACCTGGATACATAGGTAATCACCTTCCCATACTGTATCAAAACACAACCAAGGCCTACCTGAGATGCATCACAATAAACCACAAACCCATCATTACCTTCCGGCAAAGTCAAAATCAGAGCCAATTTTAACCTATTCTTTAATTTCTCAAAACTCCTCTCACAAGCATCCAACTAAGAAAACTTTCTTTTGAGTTATGTTAGTAAAAGGAGCAGCTATCAGCAAAAAGCTTTCCATAAACCACCTATAATACCCAGCTAAACCCAAGATGCTCCGAACATCAGATGGAGTCGTGTACTTAGGCCACCCCTTCACCAAAGCAACCTTTTGAGGTTCAACTATTAACCCCTCACTAGAAATAATGTGACCCAAGAAAGTCACACCATTCAACCAAAACTCACACTTAGAGAACTTAGAAAACAACTGATGTTCACTTAAGGTTTGCACCACCATACGAAGGTGATTAGCACTCGATCACCAAGAACTCAAACACCCATATCGAGTACAAAAAGCCATCTTAGGGATATCCACCTCCCTAATCTAAAGCTGATGGTACCCAGATGAAAGATCTATCTTGGAAAAGAACTTGGCACCCTGCAAAAAATCAAATAGATTATGTATTCTTAGGAGAGGATACTTTTTCTTGACCGTTAACTTGTTTAACTACCTGTAGTAAATTCACATCCAAAAGGAACCATCCTTCTTGTGCACGAACAACACTGTTGCACCCCACGGAGAAACACTAAGATGAATAAACCCCTTATTCAGAAGATCTTTAATTTGCTCCTTGAGTTTCCTTAACTCAGCCGGAGCCATTCTATACAGAGGAATAGATATTGGATGAGTTTCTAGAATCAAATCACTACCAAAATATATTTCTCTATCTAGAGAAACACTAGGAATAACATCTGAAAAGGCCTCTAGAAACTTATTAACTACTAAAACTGACTACAACAAAGGACCTTCTGAGTTAGAATCTTTAACTCAGAGTAAGTGATAAAGACACCCTTTAGAGATTAAGCTTTGATCTCTAAGATAAGAAATAAATCTTCCCCTAGGAGATAAAGAAAAACCCTCTCATTCTATTTCCAACTCATTGGGGAACCTAAAGATGACCGTATGAGTCAAACTATCTAAAGACGTATAAATAGAATGCAACCAATCCATGCCAAAATTCACATCAAAATCCATCATTCCCAACTCAAACAAATCTACCAAGGTCTTTCTTTCACAAACAGATACCACACACACCCTATAGACCTGTCCAGCAATGACTAAGTCTCAAACTAGGGTAGAAATAGAAAAAGAATTCAAAATAATTTCCAGATCCAAACCAAAATACACAACTATATAAGAGTCACATAAGAAAAAATGGAGCCCAAATCAAGCAAAGAATATATGTCACGTGACAAAAATTATAACATACCAATAACAACATTAGGGGTTCCTCGGATTCCAATCGGGATGACAAAGCATACAGCTATTCTGACTAGCAGTAAAACCAGGAGCAGTAACAGAACCAGACGCCACAAAACCAAGTGTAGGAGTAGAAGATAAAGACACAAGAATCTTATTCGCTCCTATAGCAATCTTATTAGCCGGACAATCCTTGAGTTGATGTCTGAACTTAAAGTACTTATCTCTACCTTCCTCACAGAATCCCTGATGTGGATGACCATAAAATGAAATAAAAAGGGCATGAAGAAATAGACTGACCTCTACACACCTAAGATTGGGCAACCTAAGCCTTAGAATTATCACCACCTTAGTGACTCGTGTTACCCGACTATAGGTAGTAAGGAGCACTGGCAGCAAAGAAGGAACTATAACTATCCCACTTCTTTTTCTGCCACTTGCAACTATCTCTACAACCCTGAGACTACGCACCTCCTTGATTAGAAAATTTACCCTGCTTTCCCTACCTATCCCTAAATTCCCCCTGCTTTCTCTTCTCATCCTCAACCTGTTTCATATGAAAAGTCAACCTAGAGATATCCATATATCTAATGAGAAAATGAATCTTGCTCTATAAAATTAGATATTTATTCAGCTTCGGAGTGAACTTCCTTATTCTTGACCTCATATCAGCTACTAAATTAGGAGCATACCTTAACAAATGATAAAACTTTAAGGAAAATTCCATTACAGATATCCACCCTTGCCTTAAGTTCACAAACTCCTCTATCTTATCTTCCATTAACTCTTGAGTAAAGAAATGATCCATAAAGGCATTAGAAAAGTCCTCCCAAAACCCTTTCTCTTCCATATTACCTTTACCTCAGTTCCACTCCTCATACCACTGATAAGCAACAACTTTGAGTTAATGATTTGTAAAGCCAACTCCCTCTTTATCAGAAGCCTACATACCTCAAAATATCTTTTCTAGTTCATCCAAGAAGCCCTATGTGACTTCCTCTAAAGTCACTCCTTTAAAAGTAGGAGGTCCCATCTTTATAAATTAACCAACCTATGGCATCAGTAGATAGAGAACTAGTTACACCCTACTCAACCTTAGCAGCGACCATCTGAGCAATAATATGGATAGACTAATGAAACTCTGCATTCATCACGTTACCTTAAGGGACCTGAGGAGCAGTAGAAAGAATAAGAGAAACTCTAGCACAATCAGGAATAGGACCAGGAGATCGAAGATGTACTCCAAAGGTAGAAGGTACCCCTTTAGCATTACCCCCAGATTGGGCAGAAGCATTCATTTGTGTTTCAGATCTAGGAGGCATGATCTTAAAGACAAATAAATAAATATTAAAAAGGATTCTAAGACTGAGAATTTCAATAAAGTAAAACATTCCTAAATGTCTTATGAGTGTGGTGCGCTACACACCCCTAAAAGAAAGTCTACACGATATGGCTTTGTGTAATTCCCAGTTGACCATGAATCTAAAGTTCTGTTACCAACTTTTCATGACCCAAACCAGGGCCTACACATAATGGGCATCCCAAGTCCAACCAGCACTAAGGACCACCCGCTTAACCTAACCTAACCACCTATTATAACCTCTGATGAGCTGAATTTAAAACATTTAACAAGACAACATTATTATTTACATTAAGACTCTGGGGTACGATCATGACTGTGACCGAACCAACTGAGTCCAACCATGCCAAAACCAACCATCCATACCATACAAAACCAAACAGAATATCAAAAGATAAAATAATAATCAATCCCAAAATGCAATACAATGGAACAACCAATAATATCACCAAATTATATCAGCCCCAATACCGATGTCAATGCTAAGGCCGACACCAATACTAATCCTGCCTTTACTATTCCCCATAAGTACCATAAATCCTCTATCAAAAAGACTACAATTATCTTTTGGGACATGCCCCCAACTATGGCCAAAACCAATATCCAAAAAAAATAAAAAGGTCTAAGAATGTCCAAAACATAAAATAGAGCCTCCCAAAAATATAGAAGCTCACCACTTCAAACCAAATATTATCCCCAAGTCAATCACTATGTAGAAATAGTCAACAATCGGTTCCTGCATAGAATGGGTATACAACTGCCAGTAGATGGGTTAGCGAGTGACCGCTAGCATGTATCTCAAGAAAAGAATAAAGTAATGCCATTAAACAATCAAGTAAAACCATTCATTATGCATACAATCATACATATATATAAGGGCCGAGAAAGGGAATCTGTGTTTAACATGAATTTAAAACCTGTACCTGGGTTGTGTAACCTTGCCATTTAACCATAACCATAGGACGTATGGGTTCAACTCCCCCTGTTGAAAGAGTCATAGTGCGTGTATCCATACGACCAGGAAATATCCCATGGGATGATCAGTACATCCCTCTAATATAAAATGTGACACTCACATGTGGCCATCAAGGACCCCTCATATTGGCAAATTTGTGTTCCCAATTTTGGTTCCCCCAGAACCTCCACCTTCCACGGCTTATTTACACATCCCACCATTATTACCAAACTTAAAACCATGTACAAACCAATCCAATTACCATTTATTAACTAAGTCCATTTATTAGTACTATCATCATACCAACCATACTTGCAAGATTTATCCATAGCCAAACCATTTAGGAATAAGAGACTCTCAAGTTCCCTATCTGTTTACCATATTAACCTCTTGGGAGACTTCCATGTACTCCATAAGCAAAACCAATAAGCCTCTAACCTTTTTAATATATTTAAAACATTTATAGTTTCATCCATAATCTTAAAACAAGCAAGAGTTCCATTTAACGAAGTTAATGCAAATAACATATCTTTATAAGCATTTTATCAAGCACCTTGGGTGTATAACATAACCAAAACCAATTCCAAAAACCAATTAACTATTATCATGCAATCAAATTTCCCAAAACCACCATCAATGCATATAAAAGCACAATTAAACCATAGAAAACCATAACCAGACCATTTACACCAAAACCCCCAATTATTAGTGAAAACCCACAACCATGAAATCCATGACGTTTTAGAAATAAATAGTAGGGAAGAGACATATGACTTCAATCGAGAAAGTTGATGGAAGAAAATCACCAAAGCGAGCCCTGAAGCAATCCCCATGCTGAAACACTAGCACTCTTTCCCTAAAAGGTCTTGAGAGAATTGTTGAATATTTAGGAGTAGTTTTCTATGTGTTAATGAATAGAATAATAGGGTGAATAACCGCCTAAGTGTATTAGAAGTCATGGATCATAATTAGGGTAAGTAGGAAAATGTCAAAAATACCCACACTTAAGTCCCTTAAACCCATCACAGGGATACGACTAACCCTCTAACGAGTCGTACCCTTCCTTATAATTGGTTCCGACCAGTCATACCCAGGCCTTATCTTTTTTATCAAATATTGTCCAGCATACGAATCATCTAATAACGTTGTAACCTAAGCATATGATCCTTATTCATCCATATCACTGGTAGAATGAAGTACAAAGAGGATCAAACACCGTCTGCCATACAAGTCTTTAATATGACTCGTATACATGTCTTACATCTCATACCCTGAAATCGTGACCATTCCAGTGATCAAAACCATCCCACCAACTAATACTGGTCTACTTATGATAGGACCATACCTCTTGTAACTCAGTATACAGCTCGTATCCATCAGTCATATTAGGTTCAGAGAATGATTTTCAAGGAAAAATTTTTGTGGACAAAACCTAGGATGTAACACTTAACCTAGGGTTTATTATTTTTTTCTTGTGACTTATAAAACCCTTTAGGATGATTGTGATTCCGTAATTTCATAAAAGTATAGTGTATATTGATATGTTACTAATGGAAAATTTGTGGAATAGAGTGCTAGGACAGATATGGATATGAATTGATAAAATTTTAGGAATTATGTTGTTTATTTTCAAGATGTTGAAGTTGGGTATTCCTCGACATGTAGTCAATAGGAATTATGATCCACAAAAATTGTCTCAAAAATAGAAAAAGGATTATTTTTCCACCTAACTTACAACAATCATAATTCAAGATAATATAGTAAAGTCAGAGTAACCCAAATGTGATAATTGTGAAAATGATAGGAATTCATATATATGTTCAACTCTAATGATCGTGCTTTATAATTAAATTGTGTGCTTCAATATAATGGAATGGCTATGAACTTCAATATGAATTATATTCTTACACCATGAGGCATACTAAATCTCATGGTAACCTGACCTAAAGCTTCATTTCCTATCTCTTTCATTTTGAATAATGTTACTGGGCATGGTTTCATACCATGATCTGTAGCGTAACACATATTGTTTAAGGGAAATTTACATGGCTCCGGACTCATAAGTATAAAGAATAACACAATTCATAGTTTTAAACCATGATTCATAATATGCCTCTTATAGAGTGGTTTTAAAGTGTCAACTTTGTATTCCTTGATATGGAGTCGTGGTTTTCTTTAAATGACTCATAGACTAGATTGTACTATTAAAGTTGTCAAAAAAATTCAAACTCTTATTTTTATCCTTTTTAATTTATTTGGTGCAATATTCTCACCCAGATGTACCATGCAACCAAAGAACACATCTAAGTAAAGAGGAAAATCAGCTTTACCTCCTATGGACCACGACCTAGTAGATAAATCTAGTGGTTTTTGTCATGACCCAAACCATGTCCTAGATATGATGGGTATCTCAAGTTCTGCATGGATTAGAGATTAGATCTCACACCTAACAAAACCAAACACACCACAACCCGAGGTCGAATAAATTTTGAACATATAACAAGATTAGATAGTAGAAATTTAAGGACATTATAATAAGTCTAAAACCAAAACCAACCTATACCAGTATCAATGCCAATACCAATACCAATATAGACATAACCCATGCCTACAGTAGTCCAACAATTCCTCTAATCAATAAGAAAAGCAAAAAACTCAGTGTATTCCCATAGAGTCAGGTCTAGGGAGGGTAAAATCTAGGCGGACTATACCACTACCTTTAGAGAAGCAGAAAGTTGTTTTTGATAGACCTACGGCTAAAGACAAATAATAGTAAATAAATTTATAATAAAGCATGAAAGAAATTAAAATAGCAAAAATAAGACACCACAAAGTAATACCCCTATACTAATAAACAAAAGGCACCCCTTACCCCCATACCCTCATATTAGCAGCTTCAACCTATGGACCTATCCCGAAGACTACCAGCTCGGCTTCCCCAAAGCTCTCCAAACTACTGTCAGCAACCCACCCACATGCACTAGCCTTCTAACCTAATTTTAGTCCTCTATACTATCTAACCTAATCAAAACCATATAATATTTAGTCGGGACATACTCTGACCATAGCCAAAATTAAGACCAAAGGAATAGTAAATTTTTAAGTTTATCCAAAGAATAAAATAGGGTCATTAAAAGTATGCAAGCTCACCACTTTAGTCTGGCTCAAAAGCTATCCCCGAATAACCTAGTCATAAAGTAGGAGGAGCAGGAGTATTACCAATTCCTATATCGCATGGGGATACAATATCCGAAGATGGTTAGCGGGGTTGATACTAGCATGAAACTCAAGAATAAGGATAATATAATTATACGATCAACGGTTTAAAATCATTCAAAAGACAATGCACGTAATCAAATGTAATTACAAAAGCTATTTATCACTGTCGCGATAAGGGACCAGGATTAACATGCTTTTCAAAATCTTAACCTAGATTTATTAGCTCAATCACCATGAAATATTACCCACAGGCTAATGGGCCTAGCTCTCAGACCCTGGTCAGGCCCCAATATGTGTAGCCACATAAATTGGAGAATAATCTCATATATATACATATGGGGGACTGAACCCTTCAACATATACCTAAGTGACTGCACTCGATGATATAATTATTTACAAGGACTCCAACCTCCCTAATCAAGGAATAATTATAAGGGGGACTCAAACCTCCCTGGTCACTCAGACCTCTACTTACATGACTCAGCTACATAACCCTTACTAGAGCCTAATTAAAATATTTATCATATATTCTCATTCAACGAACACATATTTAGGCATACATTATTGGTATTTTCATACCAACTACACTTTCAAGGTAATACATCATGCCAAAACAACTTCCATTAACTTGGGAAGAAAAACTCCCTTTGTTCATAAATACATATTGGAGAAAGACCGACTTATTTTGTTAATTAAATCATACCATTTCATTTCAAATACTTCTTTAAATCATGTAATAGTTCAAGACGAGATTAATTTTACAAATTTCCATAGTTCTCATAACTAAAAAGAATTTGACATTATGGGCTGGGGTTAAAACCACTTCAAATGTAACAAGTTTGGGAAAGTATAATACCTCATAAGATTTCAAGCTCAATTCAGCTCACAGTTGTATGTTTAAGGGGTCCAAGACTTGGAATTTTCTCTAAGTGTTAAGGACTTAGTCATTTTCAAAACCCCTAAACATTGATGATTTTATCTTAAACCTCCCCAACCTTGGGATATCAATATTTGGGTTGATTAATGATCGGGGTTGTTCAAAGTATGTCTCGGGTAAGTTTTGGTATTATAAGATGAGCATAATGGCATGTTGGAAAACTAAACCAGTAGCACCATAGGGATAAGTGGGCACTGCCCCCTCTAGTCTATAAGGGTAAGGAGGGTAGTGCTCGACCAAGTCCACTTCTCCAAAGCCCTCGCCGCCCCCTCTTTATTTCGTTTAGCTTTTGTTCTTGGCATTATAAAGCTATTTGGGTCATTTCCCTATACCTAATCCATCCATAACACGAATTTGGGTCTTCCAAAAAGCATTATTTGCCCTTTTATTCAAAAATTAATCTCAAGAAACCCTCCCTTTCCCCAAGAATATATCCAACCTCTTTCATAAAAAATCAAGGAATTCAAGCTACAAGTTCAAAGAATCCTCAAGGAATCTTCAAGATTTTATCTAATGAGGTATGTGGGAAGTTCATCCATGGATCCCTTTCACCCATAAATTTCAAATGTCTTCTTTTGTTTAAATTATGAGTTTTCACATGTTCAAGATGAACTAGCTCCATGAATCTCTTATTAATTCAAGTACATGATACATTTAAAAGTATACTCATGTGGAGTAAGTAATTTCATATGTTGAGTATTGATATTTCTATGTTAAATCCCTAGGCTAAGAAATTTGCTATGTAATCATGTCGTTTCACACGTTTAAGGTGTTCCTATGTTCAGTGTTCATGTTTCTTTCATAATTGGGAAGGTGTTTGTTCCTTGAGTTTTGAACTATGATTTTTGTATTATAGTACAAGATTTGAAATCATATTATTAATGTTTCATTCAGTGCTGGCGGGTTATAAACACTTGATACCTATGTGTTGTACATGATTTTCGCCTTTCAAGTACTCAAACAGTTAATCCATAAATTTAATCAGTATAGTTACATATTTATTATCATAATGAGCCCCAGTTAAACTTAGTTTAGTATAGTACCAGTGTCAGTTCAATTGGGAGTAGGATTTAGCACGGAGCGAAACCAGGGATGGGGGCTCACCTGCTAGTAGAGGGTGTAACCTTTAGTAGCAGTCCCTGAGTTCTAGAACTACATAGCCAGCATAATTTTAAGATGTTTTTCTACCAGTTACTGGTTTACACATATCATGAGAGCACCTGCCAGTAGAAGGTGGTTCGTTAGTCCTTTGGGTCACAATTTTAATGGATCCACATAGCCAATATTAGTACTCATGGCATAGTAATGACACCCTTCAAAACTAGGGTTATAGGTTGGACCCCAATTAGCTCATATTAGTGCATGTCAATTAAATGATACCTCCCACAGTCTCTGTAAAGTATTTAACGTGTTTTCAACTTAGGTATTCTTAACCAAGTGTATAGATTTTAATTTATTCAGTTATATAGCTTTTAGTCTTTCAAATTACAGAGTTATCTCAGTAACATATTTATTCTTGGTCTTGTATTATCATATATAATATATTTATGCAATCATGCTCAGTTATCCCATGTGCATTATAGCTAGACCTCATCTCATATACCACTATATTTAAAGGACTGATTGCATACTCTTCTTTGCGTTATGTTATCTTATTACATAGGTTCAAACGCTCAGTTTCCCCACTATACTTAGCTATCCCAGTGTTACTCAATAGGAGTAGTAGTGAGTCCTCAACCATAGAGGGCATATTATCTCTTATGTAGTTACTTCAGTATTTTATTATGCTCTGTCAGTCGGAGTTAGTAGGGGGCTTATTCTATCAACTCCTTAATCAGTTGGAGGATTTCAAATAGTCAGTTAGACAATTATTCAATTTTAATAGTCTTGTCAGTTACTATAGATAGACAGTTTGGTTTCCAATAATTTATTTGATGAATTAGATTTGGAATTAAATTATAGTTTTAGAATTCAAATTTTATGGCCTTATCAGGTTATCTTCCACACCTGTTCATTATTATTATTATCATTTTGATCAGCTCTCATAGTAGGTACCAACTAATGGCTTAGCTTTTGGTCACTTGAGATCGTAAACACCGTTGTTACAACTAAGGGTAGCCTCGTGTTGTAACAAGAACTTGATATCAGAGCTTAAGTTTATAAAGTGTCTTAGGGAGTCTAAAAGTTGCATTGCGTAGAGTCTTATGCATAGGTGTGAAGCGTGCCTCACTTATGTACAAGAAGATATGAAATATTTTATAAACGTTTCCCTTTTTTCAGTGCTCATGTCGTGCGAAAGGGCGTGAGCTCTATTTAAACTATATTTAAAAGTCTTCTATCATTTTGTTTATAGATAATGCATCATATAAGAAACAATGAAAGAAGGGATGGGGATTATCCTTCACCACCACCTATTCAAGAAGATCCCCTGAATGAGCATGTTTCTCACATTGAAATTAGGACCACTTTTACGACCCTGGCCTATTCAGTAGCTACTCAAAATAACCAGCAGGTTGTTTCCCCAGCTAATCCAATGGAAAATATATCTACAATTAGGATTCAGGATTTCACTTAAATGAATCCCACTTTATTTATGGAATACAAGTCAGAGAAGGATCCATAGGAGTTTCTGGGTATGGTACAGAAAGTGACTGATATCATGGGTGTCACTTTGAGGAAGAGTGTAGAGTTAGCTGCATTAGTTGAAAGATGTAGCTCGTACCTAGTATAATTAGAGAAAGGAGGACCGAGGTGTGGATGCACGGCCTGTTAAGTAGGAGGAGTTTGCCATGACTTTCTTAGATATGTTTTTCCCATTAGAGTTGAGGGAAGCTAATGTTTAGGATTTCATTAACTTGAAACAAGATAGTATCAGTGTGAAGGAGTACTCGCTTAAGTTTAATCAGTTTATGAGGTATACTTCTAATTTTGTGATAGATAATAGGTCTAGAATAAGTATGTTTATATCTAGTATAGCTGATAGTGTGGTCAAGGAGTGTAGGACAGCCATGTTGATTAAGAAGATGGACATATCTAGACTTATGGTTCACGCTCAGTAGATTAAGGAGGAGAAGCATAAGGAGAAAGAAAGAGAGAATAAAAGGGCCAGAATAGTAGTTTAAACTTCTTTCAGGCAAGGTCAAAAGGTGATATCATTCACAATTCTATCAAAACTTTTAGCCCCAACTCCAGATTTAGCTAGTGCACCAGTTCCTAAGTTTAGGTATGACAATTAGGATAAAGCACCACACTCCAAGTCCTAGGGTAGTATGAACATTGGTCGTACAAATTTGATCTATGGTAAGTGTGGTAGGAATCATCAGGGTATGTGTAGAGACCGCAGTGATATGTGTTTTTGGATGTGGCAAGCCAGGACACAGGGTCAGGGATTGCCTGTAGGCTGGGTAGCAGGGTCAATCTAATCATCCTTCAGCTTCAGCTAGTCGCCTGGCTCAGCCAGGCGCCAATTCTAGTATCACTAGCGAGCAGTAACCGAATAAGGTATATGCCTTTCAGACTTGATAGGATAAGGAGATTTCTCCTAATGTGGTTATGGGTAAAGAAACAAATTTTCCATCATCATGTTTATATTTATTAAATCCTGAAGTGTTACTTTCTTTTAGGACTCTTTATATAGCCGTCAACTTTGGTGTAGTCCTAAAACATTGGCAAATCCTTTCTTAGTGTCTACCCTACAGGTTAAATCCATTATATCCAGATAGGTATATCGAAATTAACCGGTCGCAGTATCTCGAAAAGTCACCTAGTTTATCTTGAGGTGTTACAGATGACTGATTTTGATGTCATTCTTTGCATGGATTGTCTCCACTCATGCTATGCCTTAGTTGATTATACAAATACGATAGTTTAAATTCAATTTCCTAATGAACTAGTCATTGAATTGAGGGGTAATACCTCAGTGCTTAGGGGTTAGATTTTTTCAAATTTTAAAGCGAGCAAGATTATATCTAAAGTGTTTGTTTATGATCTTGCCTTAGTCAAAGACTCTAGTTTTGAGGCTCCAAGTCTAAAGTCTGTTTCAATAGTGCAAGAATTTCTAGATATGTTCCCTGAAGATCTTCCCGGAGTTTCTCCCAAAAGGGAAATTGACTTTGGAATAAATCCTCTTCTAGATACCCAACCTATAACTATTCCACCCTATAGAATTTTCCTTCGCTGAGCTTAAGGAGTTAAAATAATACTATAAAGATCTCTTATATAAGAGTTTCATCGGGCCATGTATTTCTCCATGGGGCGCTCCAGTGTTGTCCAAGCATAAGAAAGATGGTTCTCTTATAATGTGCATCGACTAAATTAGTTGAACAAAGCCACAATCATGAATCAGTATCCACTCCTCAAAATTTATGACTTGTTCGACCAACATCTGGGTACCAGCTATTTCTTAAAGATAGACCTCAGATTTGGCTATCATCAGCTTAGAGTTTGAGAATATGAAATTCCGAAGACAATTTTCAGAACTTGTTATGGTTACTTTAAATTTGTTGTTATTTATTTGGGACTAACGAATGTCCCTGCAGCTTTATGGACTTGATGAATAGGGTGTTCAAATAGTATTTGTTGAGAATGATCACGCAGACCATCTGAGGGTTGTTTTGTTGTCCTTTAGAGATCATTAGTCATTTTCTAAGTTTTGTAAGTGTGAGTTTTTGGCTAAGATCAGTAACTTTCCCTGGCCATAGAATTTTTGGTGATGAAATACAATTTATCCTCAAAAGACTGACGTAGTGATAAGCTAGCCCAGACCCATCTCTCCATCAGATATTATAAGTTTATAGGGTTTGGATGGATACAACAGATGCTTTGTCAAAGGGTTTTCTTCTTTTGCATCCCCCATGTCTCAATTGACTCAAAAAAAGTCAAATTTCAGTAATTAGATTCTTGCAAGAAGAGTTTTCAAGAGTTGAACACTCAACTCACTATTGCTCTATTCTTACTTTGCCACATGGTTTAGATGGATTTGTAGTTTACTATAATGCTTCTAGAGTTGGTCTCGATTGTGTTTTGATGTAGAGAGGTAAGGACATAGCCTACGCCTTAAACAGCTTGAACCTCATAAAAAGAATTTTCCTACCCATGATCTTGAGTGGGAAGCCATTGATTTTGCCTTAAAAATTTAGAGGAATTATCTTTATGGAGTTCATGTTGATGTGTTCACTGAACATAAGAGTTTACAATACCTAGTCACACAGAGAGACCTGAACCTTTATTAGAGAAGGTGGCTAGAATGTTAAAGAATTATGATATGAGTGTGTTGTATCATTCAAGGAAGGACAATGTAGTGGCAAACTCCCTTAGCAAGTTGTCTATGGGTAGTGTTGCCCAAGTAGAGGATGATAAGAAGAAGCTAATTCATGAGGTTCATCAACTTTCTAGATTAGGTGTTCAATTGGTTGGTTCGGCTGAAGGTAGTATATGGGTTTATAATGGTTCAAAATCTTCATTAGTTGTTGAAGTGAAAGAAAAGCAAGATAGAGATCCTAGTTTGTTTAAGTTAAAGGAGGTAGTTAGAGATCAGAAGGTAGAGATTGTTTTCCAAGGGGGAGATTATGTGCTTCGTTGTCAGGGTATACTCTGTTTTTTGTGTGTTGATGGCTTGAGATAGCGAATACTTGAAGAAGTGCATAGTGCATACTATTTTCTTCATCTAGGAACCACTAAGATATATTAATTTACAGGAAATCTATTGGTGGAGTGGTATGAAGAAAGATATTATAGATTTTATAGCTAAGTGTTTAAACTGTCAGCAGGTTAAGGTCGAGCACCAAAGGCCCATATGTATGCTTCAGGATTTTAGCATTGTCACTTGAAAGCGGGAAGTAGTGAGCATGGACTTTGTGATAGGTTTACCTCGTACACATCTTCATCATGATTCGATATAGATCATTGTGGATAGAATTACCAAATTGGCTCATTTCTTGCCAGTTCATACTTCGTACTCAGTTGAGTATTATGCCATGCTTTATATTAAGGAATTGACCACTTACCTTTGATTGAGATTACCTATAACAATAGTTATCACTCTAGTATTTAGATGGCTCCGTCTCAGGCCCTTTATGGAAGGAGATGTAGATCTCCTATTAGTTGGTTTGAGGCAGGTGAAATTGCTTTGATTGGGATAAATTTTGAGTTTAAGGCAACAAAGAAATTTTAGTTGATGCAGGAGAAGCTGAAGATTGCCCAAAGTCGTTAGAAATCTTATACAGATGTGAGGAGAAAGGATCTTGAGTTTGAGGTTGGTATTTTGTTCTATTTAAAAATTTCACCTATGAATAGGGTAAAGAGATTTGGAAAGAAGGGGAAAATCAGTCCTATGTTATGTTGGCCTATATATATAATCTTATACCATTTTGGGAAGGTAGCTTACGAGCTAGAGTTGCCTGCAGATTTAGCATCAGTACACCTGGTATTTCATATTTCCTTGTTAAAAAAATGTATTGGTTATTAAACTATAGTTATTCCTTTAGAAGATATGGATGTAAAGGATAGCCTTTCTTATGAAGAAGTCCCAGTTAAGATCCTTGATTGTCATATTCGTATGCTAAGTAATAAAGAAGTTCCCTTGGTTAAAGTTTTTGGTGGAATCAATCTATTGAGGGAGCCACTTGGGAAGCAGAAGCAGATATACGAACCAAGTACCCTCATTTTTTCTCTACAAACTCAGATTCAGCCTAAGGTAATAATTTTCTCAGATTAACTCTCTTTTGTTCTCAGTTTTATCTATGTAATCAATCTCATGTCATTGCATGCATTCACAAAATAATTTTAGTTCATGTATTACATGCCAGACTCAGTTATATAATCATGTTTCCAGTCATGCATGTTCAGTATGTGATCTCAGTTGCCTTAGTGCTTCCATTCTAACCAATCTCATTAGAGGATGAATGTTCCTAAGGGGGAGATAAAGTAATACCCTATAAGATCCCACAGTTGCATGTTTAAGGGCTCCAGACTTGGAATTTTCACAAACTATTGAGGACTTAGTCATTTTCAAGACCCGTAAACTTCAATGATTTTATTTTTAACCTCCCAAACTTGGGGACATCAATTTTGGGTTGAGTCATGATTGTGGTTGCTTAAAGTATTACTTGAGTGAGTTTCATAATTTTTAAATGAGCATAGGGGAGTGTTTGGAGAACGAAACCAGTAGAACCACCAGGATAAGCATGCGCCACTCCTTCTAGTCCACCAATGTAAGGCGAGCATTGCCTAGTCCAGTACACCGCTCTAAGTCATGTGCCGCCTGGCCTAATCCACCGCTCCCGAGATTTTACTACCCCCTCCCTAATCTATTCAGCTTTTGTTCTTTGCATTTTGGGTATTTGGGTCTTTACCTTAGCCTAATCCATCTATAACATGAATTTGGGGCCTTCAAAGAGCATTATTTGCCCTTTTATTCACAAATTGATCTCAAGAAACCCTCCATTTCCCCAAGAACAAGTCCAGACTCTTTCATAAAAAATCAAGGAATTCAATCTTCAAGTTCAAGAAATCCTCAAGGAATCTTCAAGATTTCATCAAGTGAGGTATGTGCGATGTTTATACATGGGTCCCTTTAACCCATGGAGTCCAAAAATCTATATTTATTTAAATTATAAGTTCTTACATGTTCAAGTTGAACAAGATCCATCAATCTCTTGTTAATTCAAGTACATGATACGTTTACAAGTATTTTTAGGTGGAGTAAGTCATTTTATATGTTGAGTGTTGATATTTCTATGTTAAATCCCTAGGTTAATAAATTGGCCATGTAATCTTATTGTTTCCCATGTATAAGGTGTTCCTATGTTCAGTATTCATGTTTCTCACAGAATTAGGAAAGTGTCTGTGCCTAGAGTTTTGAACTATGATTTTTGTATTATAGTTCCAAGCTTTTATATCATATTAATAATGGTTCATTCAGTGCTGGTAGGTTATGAACATCTGATACCAATGTATTGGACATGATTTCATCTTTTCAAGTACTCAAACAGTTAATTCATGATTTTTATCAATATACTTACTCATTTATGATCATGATGAGCACTAGTTAAACTCAGTTCAGTATAGCACCAGTGTTAGTTTAGATGGTAGTAGGATTTAGCATCGAGCAAACTAAGGGATGGGGGCTCACCTTCCAGTAGAGGGTATGACCTCTAGTAGTAGTCCCTGAGTTCCATAACTATGTAGTCAGTGTAGGTTTGAGATATTTCCCAACCAGTTGAGGGTTGACACATATATCATGAGAGCACATACTAGTAGAAGATGACTCCTTGGTCCTTTGGGACATCAGTTTAGTAACACTAGTTGAAGGTAACACCCTTCAAACTACGGTTATAGGTTGGAACCCGATTAGCTCATATTTGGGCATGTAGATTAGATGATACCTCCCATAGTCTTAGTACAGTATTTAGTGTGTTTTAGCTCAGGTTTGCTTGTCCAAGTGTACAAATTTTCAGTTATATAGCTTTTAGTCTTTCAGATTTTAGATTTATTTTCGTAACATAGTTATTCTTGATCTTGCATTCTCTAATCACATACTCTTCTAGATACCACTACATTCAAAGTACTAATCACATACTCTTCTTTGCTCTATGTTGTCTTATAACATAGGTTCGGATGTTCAGTTTCCTGACCGTATTAGCCATCCCGGCATTACTTAGCAGCAATAGTGGTGAGTCCTCATCCATCGTGGGAATATTATCTCTTATATAGTTACTTCACTATTTCATTATGCTTGGTCATTCGGAGTTAGTTGGGGGATTGTCCCATCAACTCCTCAGTCAGTTAGACAGTTAGTCAATTTTTACAGTCTTGTTAGTTACTATAGATAGACAGTTTGGTTCCAGTATTTTATTAGATGCATCAAATTTGGGATTTAATCTTACTTTTAGTATTTACATTTTATGGCCTTATCGGTTTATCTTCCGCACCAGTTCATTATTATTATTATTTTGCTCGATGCTCATAGTAGGTACCAGTTCATGGGTTAGCCTGTAGTCACTTATGACCGTAAGCACCATTGTCGCAACTAGGGGATAGCCTCAGGTCATAACAGAAAGTCACAATTTCCTAGTTCATTCACCATAACAATGCACCCCACAAGTTCAAGACCATATTAAAATCATGAGTTCTAAATCACAGGATTCAACTGATGAGTCAATAAAGCCAGAAAAATAGTGCAACAAATTTGAACTGCTTTGTGAGGGCCTTCTATGAAAAGTTGAGGGTGCACGGTTATTTACAACCCAGGACTCTGCCCTAATAAATAGGTGAAAAGTTAAGAGAGTTTCTATAAATAATCTCACATACAAATAATGGAATCAAATAAAGAGCCTGAGATTAAGAAGTTCTTTGATCATAGATATTTGATTAGACAGCCATAGATTTATGGTGGTATAATCTAGTTGTTGTTTGTGAATTCTATGTTGCATATGCTGAAACCATTCAAGGTAACACAATAAAAGGTCAATTCGAAAAGAATCAACTATACTTAGAGATTGTACATGTCTTGGGCAAATAGTTAAACATCTCTGAGTACATATTTTTAGTGCATTCTCTTTAGTCCCTACTATTAGGCCCCCAAAAGTACCTCTTAATATACTTACTGTGATTATATAGTGAGAGTGGTAAGAAGGCTATCAAAAAAGGTTAGACTTAGGCATTTGAAATAGTGTGTGGGTATTATCATAAACAAGAAAGAAAAAGTTTATGTAGAGCAAAAACTAATGTAATAAAGGGCTCATTAAACTGTGTGGCTAAGATATGATGGTTGGTGGTTTGTCATAGGTTATTTACAATAAATAATGATAACTTAATGACTCTGGACTTGGTTTTTCTGGTTGTCAATATTATGTAGAGGTATGCCTTCAACTTTACTAAGTTGATCACAAAAGAGATCCAAAAATATGATCGTAAAGACAACACTAATATTTTCTTTCTATGTATTATTACTGCTTTTTGTAAGCTCGTTGATGAGCCAAAATATTTATGATATAATCGAGGGTGGAGGTCAACCATTTTGCTAAAATCATCCTTATTCATGATGAGACTAATTTGGTGGTTTGGATGATAGCCTAACCATCAAGTTCTTCAAGGATAGTTACTTTTAAGGGTTTCATAGAGCATAGGGAGTCGTTTGGTACCTCAACCTAATTTAATGTTGACACAGTTACTTGCAAGCCAACTAAAACGGTAGTGTTGCATCTGATGCGACCATAGCTCTGACTCCACCACCATCACCCAATTCGATATTAGCACTGACATGCTACGTACCATTAGTATTCCATGTCATTCACATTCAGGCTTAGTCAAAGTCCCTCATGACTATTTACATAAAATGGTAAGAAGGTAGAACCACAGTTAAAAGAAGGTATCGATACTGATAGTTCAGGTGAATCCATTGGTGACATAATAGACTGCTAATACTTTCAGGGTTTTACATAGTAGGTTTAACATATTAGACTAAAAGATTGATGAGCACTTGGAAGATCTACATGTGACCGAGTTGGAAAAGTGGTTTGAGGAGCTTAACTATTGCAAGCAAAGGTGAGAAAGCTATGAAAATGTAAGTAACCTATGGTATCACATCTTCCAGTTATTCTAGTCATTAAGGAGGACCAAGAGGATGACCTTAAGGGTATTGATTTCTTCACTATCCACGAGTGACAGAGCAAAGCAAAAGAGAGACAAGGATAATAAAGATGACACCTACATGTATGAGGTTTAAGATCATAATTAAGACAGGTTGATAAAGTCCTCTAGAGTTGATTGCTATGTACAAAATATCTAGTAAGAGCAGCAGGCTCAAGGAGAATCTGTGGGTTTGGTACCTACGAATTGTTTGGTTGATCCTCCACAGTTAAGTATGTTGTCCATCACTGACACCACTATTGTTATTGAGGATACTCTAAGTGTGCCAAAAACCACTTGCGCAATGACTGATGATTCTAGGGCTATATTTGCAGCTTGCTCTTTTTTTTCAAAAACACATAATTAGGGTGGCAGAGGTATGTCATAGCATTGTACATTATTTTCTTACTATGAATTGGTGACAATTCATGCATTTTTTATTTGTGGTGGGTACATTCCGTATCTCACCAAACTTAAGGTGTTTTTATTGTGTTTCTTTTCTCTCAGGTGTGCTATATAGTATAATCGGCATGTTTTGAGTATTTATATTTTGTGTATAATTGTGTTTATATTTTTGTGTCTGTAAAATAAAAATAGGAGAACCTAGCAATAGTCTATGGCATAAGAATCTATTTTGAAAAAATGAATACCCTTTTTAATTGTTTGTAACATGTTTATCTACTTTGATATAATTATTACTATAGATATTTGTGTGACATTATGTATATGAATTTTATAAACTTTGCTTAAGCTATTTAATGAACTTGATAGTTAGTGATTGATTGTGTACCTAGGTGTCAAGTGTGAGGAAGTATTTATTAACATTGTTCTTACCTTGTGTGTGCAATCTAGAACTTGGTCGGTTAGTCTTGTTTAGGCAATAGGATAGTTTTTTAGAAAAGGATCATAGGCCTTTTTCTAATTCTAGTCCACTCAGTGTAAATCAACATCCAATTAATACACTGATCACTTGATCCCTAATTTTGAGCCTGAATTGACCCTTTTTATTAATTAGCTTATTCACCTTACTAATTTTTCTTTGAACCTTTATTTTGGTTATGATATTCAGCTGGACATTGTGCACCTCAACTCAAGTAAGTAGCCTAAGGTGAAGGTGCCCACTATAGAGGTAAAAGAAAACAAACATAAGGTATGAAAAGAAAAGGACTAGTTATAAAGAAAGGGAAAACTGGTGTACCATGTGCTATAAAGAGAGAGAAAAAGAGAGATAAAAATAAAAAGAAAAGAAAGTTAAGCCTAAAATAAATCTGCACTTGTTGCCAAACAAAAAAAGGAATAAAATTAGAATATGGAGAAAAGGGATTAGAAAGGGTGGAATAAAGATAGTGTAGTGTCAAGGAGGGGATAGTAAATATTTCCAAGTATGTCATACCCATCTCCGAGGTTACATTATTAGCCGAGTAAAGTTCTATAGAGATTTTGGTAACAATGTCTAAAAACTAAAGCATAGAGAATTAGGGCATGCTATTGTGTTGTGCATCCATTGTTTGATTTTTTTTGTAAGAGAGAGCATATTTGTGTTATTCTAGACTTGAATTATTATTCTGTGTATGGGAATTCTTTATGATTAGGGAACTAGGGCAACATTTTTTATTACTAATTGTTAAGGTAACTATCATCCGTGTATCAAAACATCTCCATTAACATTGTAATGTCGTCCATAGATCCACTTGTGTCAATTTAATAAATAGTGTACAGACACTTGTTTTGTATTGAGTGATAAAAGTAGGGGAATTAAACTTGTGAGATGTACTATCAATAGTCTTACGACTGTCATAGTTTTCCTTATTTCTTTTTCTTGAAGGTCATATTAGTATAGTCTTTATTTTGTTGCTTAAGGAAAATAAAAATTTTTAAGTTGAGAGTGTTAATGTGATGTGGTTTTACGGCACTTTCGATGCTTAAAACATAGGATTGCTTACTGTAGGAAGATTTTATGCGTGTTTTTGTGTTTGTACAGAAAAATAGGTCTTGGAATGAAAGAGTTTTTTGTTGATGAATATTTGAGACATTCAAAGTTCCTCTCTTTGAGAGGGTAGTTCTTAGTTTAGGTCTTGGAAAAGCCATCTTTAGTGTAGGGCTTGAAAAAGCCAATATCATATGTCGCTTAGAAACAATGGTTGTGAGGTAAAGTTAATTCCCTTAGCGGTCACCGTAAGAAGACTGGTGTTTGTACTTGCGGGTTATAAGGGTCTTTACATTTGATACACGTTTGAATTCTTGTTCTTCGTAATTCCTTTTGTCATCTTGCCTATCCTTTACTTTTCTTGCAATATTTTTGTTCGTTTCTTGTTCTTGTTCATGGTTTTGTGTGTTGTTGCCGAGGGTGAATTTCTATCATGTTCACGATTGTCTTTGTGTTTTTGGCTGTTTTTTCATTTTGTGGTCATTCCGTTATCACTTGGAACAAGACAAGCCAGCCCACAATGACTCAAAACAGCCCACAACACAACACAAGAATAAGAAGAACACAACACGGCTACAAGAACACAAACACAAAAGCAAACAATTTCAATAGATAAAATGGATAGATAGAGTGACAAATAGATGTATAAACCCTAATAACCCTAAGATATATCAAATATAAGGACCCTTAAAACCTACACACACAATCACCACTCTCTTACAAAGACACAAGAGGTATTCCACTGCTCAAGAACCCACGTTTCTACCAAAGTTTGCAACACTAGTGATTCAACACTAGCTCACCCTCATTTTGGTTTTGTGGGTTTTCCAAGCCTTACTACTAAGGTGTTACACTCTTCATAGAGAGGAGAAAGGTGTTCCGAGTTTAGTCTTACAATATCATTCAACAACTAAAGAAATAAAGGTCTAATACTAGTCTATTTATAAACTTATTACAACATAGAGTGAAAGGTCCAAAAATCCCTTAATGAAGGGAGAAAAAGAGGTGCCTTTGGAGAGTATGTAGGGGAAGATTTGTTGTTTCCAAATCCCTCTTCACAGTCCAAATTGTACACTCCCTCGGCTTGATTCCATGCATGCTCATGTACATCTATCTTCATGATCTTTCCCGTATCATTCTCTCAATCTTGAGAGGAATTTGACCTCAAATTCATGGCATCTTCTCTTTCAATTAGGCATGTCACATGCATCACCATAGAGGCAACCATCTTTACCACCATCTTCATTTTGCACCTCGACTTACTCCCCATCTAGATATTGTCCCTCAATCTCATCCACCTTAATTCCCATATCTTTACTTAGTAATGGGCTCCTTGTTTATCCCTACATATTCCTCTCAATTTGTATTTCATCATATAAGCTTCATCAAAGATTCTATATTCTTCACATTCCTCTCTACTATATACCTCTATATGATGTATCGTCTTTGGGGATATGGAGCTTCAGTTGAGAGGACTAATTTAGTAAAGTGGAGCTTTGGTTGTGATGCTTGGATGGGAGAGTTTGGTTTTGGAGCTTGGATGGAAGAGTTTGGTTTTGGTGGAGGCATTTGGCTTGCAAGTCCTTCTTGTTGGACTTGATCAATTTATGGGGGAGGTGGCCTACTTAGGTCATAATTTTTAGGGTAATTGGAAACTTGGCTTATGGAATTTTGTGGTGGTCTTGGAGGATTAATTATTGGATGTAAAGTTTTGGGAGTAGAATCCCGAGAGTTCCTTAGACACTCCATATGATCTAACCTCTCATTCATAGTTGACATATCACCTTTCATTGATGTCATATTCAAGTTTAAGCTATCAAAACCCACATTTATTCTAGCCATTCCACGAGAAAGAGTTTCAATCTCGGCCAAGATAGCAGTAAGAGTATTGTTATTCATTGTAGCCAAGAAATTACCTACAAAACACAAACAAGTTAGTTGTACAAAAAGGGTTAATGTGGTAGTCTTTGAAAGTGACGTGCCAGCCTTGGGTTGGTTACGGATCTTGAAAATTATTGTTTTTCCAAGTTGGAAATTTGTCCAACTTTCAATTTGTAGAAGAGTAATTTCAGTTTTAGAGGGTAATACACAAGTTTGTAGGCTTTTTCACATTCAAAATAGGTTGACGTTCTTTGCTCCTTTTGGGTAAAACACCTTTTTAAGGGTGGTTGGCTCTTATCTCTTTTGGATAGTTTGAAAATCCCTCTTACTCCTTTTTGGTAGCTAGTCTTTTTTAAAGGCCTTTAGTCCATTACTATTTTGGTATAGTTTTGGAACTTTTTTCAAGACAAACAATAAAGACTACACTCCTCCACTTAGTCTTAATATCAAACACAACTTATTGAAGGTTCTTCTTGTCACAAGACATGAAGATCGGCCAAGAACACTAAGAACCTTTAATAAGATTTGAAGACCAAGGTTCAAGTTAAATCTCCCAACTATTATAACACCTCATTCAAAAAACAATCCACAACAAAGCCAATAAACACCTCCAAATCTTGGATTAACAATAACTAACCAACAACACACCTTCAAATCTCGGATTCACAACAACAACAAACCAACACATGACCAACCCTTTGAATCCACACAAACATAGTACAAGAAGGATTTAAACTTGGACTTTGACTCTATTAGTGTTAGAGAAGAAGAAACCAACACTAAAAACATTCAAGACTCACAGAATTCTCTTAGATCTAGACTCAAAACACAAGTCTTGGCCAAGACAATAACAAGAACACAACTTTTGGTGAAGAACACAAGAAAAACTTTTACTCTTTTTTTTATTTTTTTTCAAGTGAGCTAGCCCAAGATTATTTAAAAAAAAAATTAACCATAAACTCTAATACCAAATGATACAGAATGATCTATGACTACCAAAATCAGCTAGGAACACAAAATTAGTCGAGAACAATAACTCGAGCCAAATGGCCAACTTAAATTTTGATGACATCTTTGGAGGACAACACACAGAGACTCAAGACTTGGTCACCTCGAGTATACAAGAACAACCATGGAGGGCCATTTTTTAGCATGCCATTAAGCAAGGTCGTGTGTTAAAGATTGCTTGGAGCATTACAGAATTTAGGACTCAAAGTTTTGGACTACACTTAATGGCTCACGGTTTTTAGAGAATTGAAGAACCTTAAAACACTCCAAAACCACCACTTTACTTAAGAGTGTTTTGGTCATTTTTTTCCCTTTCATTACACTCCATAGGAGCTCCTTTCGTTAAGGGCATTAGGGTCATTTTGTCTTCATTTTGTAATAACTATAAGTAGGCTCTTTAGGGTTTATTTCATTCTTGGTTGTTTATAGATGGAAGACTTTAAAATATTGTAACACCTAATTCTTTCTAGGGTTTGAGAGTGAAATACCTTAGTTGTAGGTCTTGGAAAAGCCAAAACCAAAATAAGGGTTAATTCAAGTGTGGAGCCACTTATGTTGCAACTTGGCTTGAAACGTTGGTACTTGAGGAGGTAACGTCCCTCTTGTGTCACCGTAAGGGTTTTGGTGATTGTTTATGTAGGTATTATAAGTCCTTATATTTGATACATCTTAGGGTTTCTAGTGTTTATCTAAACATTTGTCTAACCACCTATCCTTTTATATATTATAAATCATTTGTGTTTTGTGTTTCTCTTTTTGTTGTCGTTTTGTGTCTTGTTCATTGGGGACTGTTTGGTGATGTTTTTGGATTTTTTGTGCCATTTGTGGGTTGTATTGTATCATTTGGTATCGGAGATAAGGCTGGTTTTTCCCCCAAGACCAATCTGGGGTCGGTTAGTAGAAAAATTAAAAAAAATTATTCTAAGTGTTGGTGTTCTTGGCCGAAAAGTGTTCTTGTTGTTATTGTTTTTTTGGATGAAATTTAAGTCTAGATTTAGGTGTATTTTGTTTGTCTTAGTTATTTTGAAGTGTTACTTTTGTCTTTACTAACACCCTTGAGTCTCTATCCAAGTTGAGCTTGAGCATTATTATTCGTATTGTTGTTACGGTTTCAAGAACTTGAGTATTGTGGTGGTGGTGTTGTTGGATCCGAAAACTTTATGGTGTTGGCTTGAACTTGTGTTGATATTGTGTTGTGGTTTATAACCTTGAAAAGTTGTGTTTTGGTTCTTGGAGGTTAATGTGAGGTTTGGTTTTCAAACTTCTATTGAAGGTTCTTGTTGTTCTAGACCAATCTTCATGTCTAGTTGCAAGAAGACTCTTCAATAGTGTTGTTTTGATCCAAAATCCAAGTAGAAAGAAGTGAAGTCTTTGTTAGTATTTAAAACAAGTCCCAAAGACCTACGAAAAGGGATGGGAACAAAAATATCTACCAAAAGAGTTGTTTCCAAAAGGGAGAAAGAACACTGTCCTAGGTGTACAAAAGAGGAAAAGTCCACCAACCCCTCAAAAAAGTGTCTTGCTCAAAAGGTGTAAGACACGTCAAACCTTTTTGAAAAGTGAAAAGGGCTCCAATCTTGTTGTTTTCTTCTCCTGGGCCGAAATATACACTTTAAGAATTAAAAATAGAACTAAGATTTCAAAGTTGAAATAAAAAGAACCCTTCAAAAGAAAAAATCGCAACCAATCCTAGATAGCCACATAACCAAATTTCATACAATATTGAAACTTTTGGCCCGAAATCTTGGATTCTTATTTTCTTGTTGTTGATTCTTAGTTTTGTTTTGCTGATTCTTATACTAATTGGCAACTAGTACCTACTAAGTTGTAAATTAGTTTTTGAATACGTTTCTTCGTGTTAGCGTTATTTTGGGCTTTTCTTGTTTTTGAATCACAGTATTTCTTGGTTCAAGTTTGGAGATTATTTTCTTAAGTCTTCAAATAAAGAATTCATTCCGACCATAGAGTAGATTCACCCCTCGACTCATCATGAACTACAAGCTAACTTGCAACACCTGTGAAATCAAGTATGAGACTATCAAGTGTGTAAGAGTGTGGTGAAGTTGTTTCAAACTAAATTGTTTTTTATTTTGTAGGCCTTTTTTTTCTTTTTTCATGTGCAATTATAAGGGAACCCACAGCTTTAACCTCTCAACCTATGAACAACAATATCACCAATGTCACTTTAGCCTACCTTGACACAATGCCCGAGACTTAGCTATGATAAATGAAAGGTTGGATCATATGGTAGGTCAAAGGGAGCAAGTGGTATACCCAGACACACAACAAGAGGAAGGTCGTAGCTCATTTGAGCAACAAGGTAAAAACTTTATCCCCTATACTCCTATGAACTTAGAATATTGTGTTGTGGCTTATAGTAGCCAAGTGGGTATAGTTGCAGCTTTGCCTAGGGTAGGTACTTGAGTTTTCCTTTGGCAATACTCTTGGTATTGTTTGGTCGCATGAGGACCAAACTCTTATTGTAGGTACACAAGCATTAGTTGATCCTTTAAATAACAAAATAGATTTTCCTCATGAGAATGATTTGTGTCCATCTAGTGCTAGCATTTATAACTTGACTAAGGTCCCATTACCAAGTGGTGAGAGTATTCACACACTAGTTGACCCTTGTGAAAACCAAGGTGAGTCTACATTGGTATATGAGTTGCCAATAACTATTGAGAATGTGGACAATGATCAATCGGGTGGAAATGACCTTGATGTGCTTGATTATTTAGCAAACCCGAATTGTGATTGTCTTGATAAAAATGGTTTTGCTTGTGATCCCAAGTGAGGCTTTCTCCTTTGAAAGAGAAGGTGATATATGCTTAGAAATTCCATCTACTTCTTCTTTATGTGATTCTTATGTTGCGCATACTCCTAGTGAAGATTTTGAAACTAGTAGTAAGTGCATGCATGAGAACTCTTTATTTAAAGTTGACTTATGGAAAACCATTCTCAACCCTCTTTTTGTTCATTATATCTGCAATGGTGATAAAGAAGGTATACTTAACTTTGAGAATGCTACCCTAGGAGAGAGTGAGAGTGGCCGAGACCTAAACCCTTGGTTACGTCTTCCATCTGACCTCGGTAACTTCTTAGGGTGTGAAGGATGGAAAGTTGTTAATCCATCCACTTGTTTGAGTGACATTGCAATATGTATCCCTCCTTGATGGTGATTCCTTTTGCAACTCTTTTGTAATATTTTTACTAACTTCTTTGTGATTAAAACAAAAGATGTCTAGTTATATCTCAAGTGTGTACATCCTTGGCATGTTGATGTTGTTTATTGTGCTAACTCTAACGCTCGTGTCATAAGAATGTGATGTTTGTTTGTCTTTTCTTGCATGGTTTGAATTTGAGTTGAAATTATTTTCAAGAAGGGGAGGATGATACGATTCAAATAGCCAACTTAGAATTTGATAACATCTTTAGAGGCCAACACATAGATACTCAAGACTTGGTTACCTCGAGTATAAAAGAATAAGCATGGAGGACCAGTTTTGAGCATGCCATTAAGCAAGGTCGTGTGTGAAAGATTTCTTGGAGCATTAAAGACTTGAGGACTCATGGTTTTGGACCACACTTAATGGATCATGATTTTTGGATTATTGAAGATCCTTAAAACACTCTAAAACTGCCACACTACATAAGGGTGTTTTGGTTATTTTATGCCCTTTCCTTACACTCCATAGGAGCTCCTTTCATTAAGGGCATTAGGGTTATTTAATAAAATAAGTAGGCACTTTAGTGTTTATTTTATACTTGGTTGTTTATTGATGGAAGACTTTGAAACATTATAACACCTAATTCTCTCTAGGTTTTGAGAGTAAAACACCTTAGTTATAGGGCTTGGAAAATCCAAAATCGAAATGAGGGCTAATTCAAGTGTGGATTTAGTTGAGTTGCTACTTGTTTTGAAACGTTGGTTCTTGAGGAGGTAACGTCCCTCTTCTACCACCGTAAGGGTTTTGGTGATTGTTTATTAGGTATTGGAGGTCCTTAGATTTGATATATCTTAGGATAATTGTCAAATTATCTATCCTTTAATATATTGTAAATCGTTTGTGTTTTGTGCTTCTCTTCTTGTTGCCGTTTTATGTCATATTTTTTGTGGACTATTTTGTGACATTTTTTGGCTATTTTGTGTCCTTTGTAGTCTATCTTGTATCATACATGCACTTGTTTTGTATTGAGTGATAAAAGTATGGGAATCAAACTTATGAGATATACTATCAATAGTCTTGCGACTGTCGTAGTTTTCCTTATTTATTTTGATTGCGCATCATGTTAGTATAGTTTTTATTTTATTGCTTAAGGAAAAGCAAACTTCCTAAGTTAAGAGTGTTGATGTGATGTGGTTTTGCTGCACTTTCGATGCTTAAAACATAGTATTGTTTACTTTAGGTAGATTTGTTGCGTGTTTATGTGTTTGTACAGAAAAATAGGTCTTGCAATGAAAGAGTTGAAGAATAGGTTTAATTAGACCAATTTAGTGCAAAGAAGCTCAGTACAATCCGTACTATTACCATGAGTTGTTTCTTAATTATAAAGTAAAAATATAGAAGATTTAAGACTCATACATCATAAAGTCTTTCCATGATCCATGGAAAGAAAACCACAAACTAGAGTTATCTCTATTGAGAGTCATGATAAGAAAGACCAGGAAAAGGATATCTAAGGATTGAACTCATGAGAAAAAGAATGGTCCATGAATTGAACCAATGAGTTTTACACGACTCGTTAAAACTTGAAGAAAATTGTAAATTACAAAAGCCTAATCCCATGCCACAGCCCATGGAATTAATACTATGAACCATGAAGAGTTGTTGACCTTGCATTCCCAGTTGTTTCAGGATTGGGTTTATAATGTCTACAAATGCTTTCTTAGGCTTTCTTTTACACTTTATGCACACTTAAGCCTTAGAAAAGTAATACATTCTTTTAATTTACATTGTTCTTGGGTCTTTGGAGATTATTAATACATTATTATTTTCTCTTTGATTATTCAAGATTCTAGATTTCTTCTTATTTTAGAAGTTTATGATCATGAATTCTTTTACAAATTATTATTGTGATCTTATGAACATGAGCATATAAATCCTATAAATAGTTTTGCATGAACCAAAATAAGTTAACAATAACGGTTAAAGTACTTAGTAATTCTTGAACGGTATTCATGAATGTATTGTTCTTCCCTTTGTATTGATTGCTTTACAATAAATGCACACTTTAGAACTTGTCTAATTATACTTTCTACATTAAAGGGGTAACGAATTGGACAAAATATTAAAAATAATGATTTAAGGCTACACCTTCATCTAATAGCTTGAGCCTTTTCCAGAGATAGCTAATGAGAGATCAAGTTAAGGGTTAGTAAAGTAAACAATTATAAACTGACTATGTGATTAGGTTATATTCATGTAGATAGGGGGCCAACCATGTAGGAAAATTAACATACCACTTTTGCATGCTAAGCATCAGGATAGATAACTAGTACACAGTACTTTCTAAGTTATAAAATCATAGGGAATAAAATCCTAGTCCATTCTTTTTGTTTTTCACAACATAAACTGATAACTGACCACTTTTGACTATAATTTAAAAACTCTTTACTTGTACTTTTAAACCTCCTTTAAAATATAATAGAGTAATAGTTATAATAACCATATTGACCTATATTCTAACATATTCTATATGGAATTGACATTGATCTTGGTTGGGTTCTATAAATGATTAAAAAAAATTATACTTTATTTAAAGGTATAGTTTAAGAGATGCCAAGATCTTCGTGCACCCTTATATTTCTGATTCTCTCATTCTAAGAATCTCCTGGGTTGTTGATGAGGGTAAGGTGAAAACTATAGTCTAGGCTCGAGCAATATATGACTATGGTAGTAACAATAATTTCCTACCATTTATTTTGGCAACTTCAGCTGTGGCAGGCTTAGAGAGTAGTGTAGGCTAGTTTTGCAGTTATTTCTCTATGAATTATTATTTTTCTCAGGATTCACAAGACTTTTCATGGGGAAGCTTTTTGATTAAAGTTCCTTAGATATATTCAGTTTACAACCCTTTAAGTCCAGACAAATCCTTACACCTAATCGTAGTGATGGAATATAACTATGTGAATCAGAGTGACTAAGCCACCACAGAGAGAGAGGACTATATATCTCAGACTTGGTTGTTTTATAAGGGATCATATTTCAGATACCGACCTGGCCTGAGCTCATCAATAAGGAGAACCCTAGTAGTCTTCAAATGTATATATGACAGGTGTTTGCATGATGGTAACAACTATAGGGCACAGGGTGCCCAGTCTCAAGCAAGTATGGCTCAATTGACTCCATTATATCCCCTTTAAATATAGTCAGCTAGGTCATATGCTTAGAAACTATTGTATTGGTAAGGTTGCCTCTGGTCAAATAAGGTTTATATTGCCTCTTCTTCAGCTCTAGCAATAAAGGGTATGCTATCTGACACCAGAACTTGTCAAAACCATCTTTATGCTCTTAGTACATGCCAAGAGTTTGAGGCACTGCTTGATGTCGTGACTGGTATGTTGAAACTATTTTCTAGTGATATGTACTATTTACTTGATTTGGGGTCCACTCTATCTTATGTAACCCCATTTGTGGCTATGCATTTTGGTTTTAGTCCGTAGTGTGTTTTTGACCTTTTTTTATTTCTACCCAGCAGGTGAGTCTGCGATTGCTAGAAGAGTCTATAGGGTAGGTATAGTATCTGTTGGTAGTAAAGAAACTGTGGTGGATCTAATTGAATTAGATATGGTGGATTTTTATGTTATATTGGTATGGATTGGTTTCACTAGTGCTATCCATCTCTAGACTATCGAACCTATAAGGTTGTCTTTAATTTCCCTAATGGGCCAGTTATTGAGTGGGAGGGTGGTTCCATAGCTCCTACGGGGAAGTCCATATCATATTTTAGAGCTCGTAGATTAATCTTGAAGGGGTGTCTGTATCATTTGATTCGAGATAAAGATTCTAAATCGGAGGGTCTTTCTTTGCATTCCGTCCCTTTGGTGAATAAATTTCCTGAGGTCTTCCCTGATGACTTTCCTGGTGTTTCTCTTGATAGGGCGATTGAGTTTGGGATGGATCTTGTTTTGGACACTTTTTCAATTTCTATTCCTTCATATAGAATGGCCTTACCTGAGTTGAAGGAGCTTAAGGAGAAATTAAAGGATCTTTTAGATAAGGGTTTCATCCATCCTAGTGTATCCCTGTAGGGTGCAACGGTGTTATTTATGCACAAGAAGGATGGTTCCCTTCGGATGTGTATTGATTAACGGCAGATAAATAAGTGATGATAAAGAATAAGTATCCTCTTCCAATGATAGGTGATTTGATTTATCAATCGCAGGGTGCTAAGTTTTTCTCCAAAATTGATCTTTGATTTGGGTATCATCAGTTAAAGATTAGAGAGGTGGATATCTCTAAGACTACCTTTCATATTAAGTATGGTTATTTTGAGTTTTTAATTATGTGTTTTGGGTTGACCAATGCCTCGGTGGAATTTATGGATTTGATGAATAGGGTCTTTTATCATTTTCTAGATTTATTCATCATCGTATTCATAGAAGACATTTTGGTGTACTCCAAGAGTGAGGTAGATTATGTTGATCATCTTTGTGTGGTATTGTAGACCTTGGAAGAGCATCAGTTGTATACCAAGTTTTTCAAATGTGACTTTTGGTTGAACAATGTCACTTTTCTAGTTCATATCATTTCTAGTGAAAGGATTATAGTAGATTCATAGAAGGTTGCAATGATTAAGAAGTTGCCTAGACCCACGACTCCAATCGATATTTAGACCTTCTTCGGTTTAGCTAGCTACTACCAGAGGTTTATGGAGAGTTTTCTTCTATATATGCACCATTGACTAAGTTGCCTGTGGTCTGATGCTTAGGAGGGTAGTTTTGAGAAGCTAAAATATAAGCTAACTTTGGCTTCGATTTTGACTTTTCTTAAAGGCACTGATGGTTCTGTGGTATATTGTGATACATTCTATGTTGGGCTTTGCTGTATTTTGATGCAGTATGTTAAAGTGATAGACTATGCCTCTAGGCAGTTGATGGTGCATGAAAGGAATTATCCGACTCATGTTTTGGAATTTTTAGCTATGGTGTTTGCATTTAAAATCTGGAGTCGCTATTTCTATGGGGTATATGTAAACATCTTTTTCTAATCATAAGAGTTTGCAGCATGTGTTTACTAAGAAAAAAGACTAACCTCAGGCAAAGAATAAATCTCAAGCTTCTCAAGGATTATGACATGGGTCTTCATTACCATCAACGTAAAGATAATGTAGTTTTTGTGCTCTTAGCAGGTTATCCATGAGGAGTCTAAATCATGTGGATAAGGGGAAGAGAGAGTTGGTGAAGGATTTTCACTATTTGGCTAACCTTGGAGTTCGTCTCTTGGACTCTGAGGATGTGGTGTATTCATTCAGGAAGTGGTGCAGTCATCTCTCAGTGCTGAGATCAAGGAGAAGCAAAAGTTAGATCTTGTCTTGATGAGGATCAAGGGTGATGTAGGTGAGAAAAAAGTGATAGCCTTTAAGATTAGTGGTGATGGTACCTTTCGGTACCAAGGGAGATTATATGTTCGTGATGTAGATGTGTTATGATAGAGGATCTTGGTTGAGGAGCATGAGTTGCACTATATTGTTCATCCTGGCTCGACGAAAATGTATCATAACCTCAAGGAGATATATTGGTGGAACAATATGAAGAAGGATGTGGCTAGTTTTGTGGCAAAGTGAATAGTGTGCTAGCAAATAAAGGTAGAGCACATGAAGCTCGGAGGTTTGTATCAAGAGATTGAGTTGCTTGTGAGGAAGTAGGAAGTGATTAACATAGATTTCATTACCAGACTTTATTGATCTCAAAATTAATTTGATTGGGTTTGGGTAATCATGGATAGGATGACAGAGTCTGCTCAGTTCTTGCCAGTGAAGATTAACTTCTCGGCTGAGGATTATACAAGGTTATATCTCCATGAGATTGTAAAGTTGCATCAGGCTCAGTTTCTATCATCTTAGATCGAGGTATGCAGTTTTCATCTCACTTTTGGTCGTTGTTTCAGAAAGGTTTGGAGACCAAGTGAGTCTTTGTACTACTTTGCACCTACGGTCGGATGGACAAGAAGAAAGGACTATTCAAATATTGGAGGACATACTTAGATCTTGCGTGATTGACTATGGTGGTAGTTGGGTTGAGCATTTGCCTCTTATAGAGTTTGCCTATAATAATAGCTACCACTCTAGGATTGGGATAGCTCTGTTTGAAGCTTTATATGGTCGAAGGTATAGGTCTCCTATTGGGGGGACCGAGGTTATTGAGTCAGAAATATTTGGCTTGGATTTGCTTCACCAAGCTGTGGAGCAGGTGAAGGTGATTCAGGATAGCCTTAAGGCTTTCCAATGTCTCCAAAAGCCCTATGTGTATGTGAGATGTAAGGATTTAGAGATTGAGGTTGGGGATAGGGTATTCTTGAAGGTGTCTCTAATAAAGGGAGTGATGTAGTTTGGTAAGAAAGGGAAGCTTAGTCCCTTGTATGTTGGTCCGTACTTGGTTTTGAGGAGGGTTGGTAATGTTGCGGATGATTTGGAGTTGCCTTCTAGTTTCAGCTCTATTCACCTGGTGTTCCATATTTCTATGTGTAGAAAGTGTATGGTTGATCTGTTTCAAATCATGCCTATCAGGGATATTTGTATTTCAAATTCTTTGTCATATGAGGAGGTCCCGATTGAGATCTTGGATTGGTAGGTTTGTCAGTTGTGGGCCAAGGATATAGCTTTGGTAAAGGTTTATAGAGGTACCACAATTTTGAAGAGGATACTTGGATGTTGAAGAGGACATAAAGTGCAAAGTATCCATTCCTGTTTCCTACTCCAAAAATTCGTATGAAAGGTATGTGTTTTTCATCATACTTTTGTTTTCTATCTTAGTTAAAGGAAAGATTTATTTCCTTGCATATTTGTTTTCTATTTTAGTTAAAAGTCAAAGTCGAGGTGTTAGGTTTAAATCACGTTTTTACTGCCTTATTCTATCATTTGAGGACAAATGATCCAAGTGGGTGAGAAATGAAACACCCTGGGTCTTGGCCCTTGGAAATTTCCTGAGTTTTGAGCCTTATGTTGATCATATGACTCACTATATGAGTCGATAGTACTGGCATGGGTCAGGTGACCTAACTCATAAGGTGTCCAGTGTTTTGTGGTCAAGTTTCTATTGTGGTTACGACTTAGTGGGGTATGGGTCATATGGTTTGGTTACGGACCATTTGGTTGATACTTCACTTAAACTGAAACTTACTGACTTGAATTGGCTCTGAGTACGAGTGGTTCACTAAGAGTCATAAGGATAGGGTACAAGTGTCATAGTGAAATCATATTTTGACAAGTTTCCAAACCTTTTTATTCTTCCCTGTATACGACTTATGGGTACTACTCATGTTTTAGGGTTATAAGTTGGGCAAGGGAAATCATAAGGTGGATAGTGTGTGGATGTCCAACCTTCTATTTCGGAGATGATTGAATAGTACCACTCGTACGATGTGTGTACGAGGGGATAGGTCCAATCATACCCACCTGCGAGAATTTTTACAGTTTAAATTGAGAGTATTCTAGACATTCCCCTCTCAACTTCTTTCGACCCTACGACTTAAAACACGCTTGGGACTTCATTAACCTACATTTCTCAAATCAAACACTCTTAAATCTCTCTCAAGCTCTAATTTTAAAAAGAGGCTAGGGTTTTCTCAAGGTGGTCAGTTGAGGCTTTTAAGGGTGGTTTCTCTCTTTCTTCATCGGTGTCAAGGGATATTACTCCTACCTCATTGTTAGTTTAACTAAAATCATATTTGAAAGAATGTTTTTCATGGCATTATTGTGAGTTTGTGTTGGTTTTGAAATATATATTGGGGGTTTTCGTTACTAATGGCTTGATAATGTTTTCCCATGTTCTATTTATGGTTTTTTTCATGTTATAATATTGGTTTGAATATGTGGTTCCATGGGAATGGTTAATTTGTTCTTGGTTTTGGTTTTGGAAACTATCTACCCTTAACATGTTTGTTAAAATACCATTAAGAATGTTTTTTTCACATAGTTAGAATTTTATTGAAAACCTTGCTTTGCATAATATGGTAATGGAACCTAAATTTTTTTAATTGAATAAATTAGTTGGAAAATCCTTGGTGGACATGGTTTTGATTTATTGTA
The DNA here is from genome assembly GCA_030864225.1 of Capsicum baccatum var. pendulum. Taxonomy (NCBI): domain Eukaryota; kingdom Viridiplantae; phylum Streptophyta; class Magnoliopsida; order Solanales; family Solanaceae; genus Capsicum; species Capsicum baccatum. The sequence goes on along the minus strand of CM061550.1, from coordinate 200,070,342 downwards.
AACCCTATGGGGTACAAGAGAATCTCCTAAGACAGGCTAATGACATTGCTCACAATCTATAATCGATATGATGATACCACTTCATAAAGTCTTGGTAATTAAATTCTGAAAGTAGTGGTTTGATTATGTGCTAAAGGTTTTAATTGGGCAATAATGGCAGGTCTTGATAGCTAACCGTGAAGGTGTAAGTCCAATGGACAGATACTGGAAACTCATATTTGCCGACATGAGGGTTGGTCATGGTGATCACATACTCGTGTGGTACATGTGAATCCCCTAAGTTATACTTGTATATATGTATCATGGGAGGCGAAGGGTACATGGGAATCCCCGATCCCTATGATATCTATGGTTCTTGCGGCTACATGTACTGGGCCCGTTCAGGAGGTAACACTGGACCTATATAGCCTATGGGTGGTTTTAGGACGGTCAAGCTACGTAATCCAGGTAAAAGGTTTTAAATACATGCTAACACAATTCCTTTTCCAGTATGGTTTATGTATACGTTTGCACATGGTTATTTACTCTGGTTTTGAATAATGGCATTATTTTATCATTATTCTTGAGTACAAGCTAGTGTTTGTTGCACTAACCATCTTAGGGCGATGTATCCTGTAATACCCCATATCATTCTTAGCTCAGTTCAGCTCCTAGTTGCATGCATAAGAGGCTTAAAGCCAGAAAATTTCACCAAGTTTTGGGGACTTAGTCATTTTTAAGGCATCTAAACTTTGAGGATTTTTAATTTAGTCTTCCCGGCCCCGAGATGTTGATTATTGAGTTAATTAATGTTCAAGGGTGTAATAAGCATGTCTTGGAGAAGTTTTAAAATTTTTGAATGAGGATTGGGTCTTGTTTGGATCATGATCCCAGCAGCTCATCACAATAGGGTTGCATCACGCTTCTTATAGCGATACCAAGTACACCGTGTCACGGTGAGCATGTAAAACATAGTTCAGTTATAAATTTAATTGCCTGATGGGCGATTATGTCTTTTCCTCTCAACCCAATTCATCAAATCACGAATTATAACACCAATTAGGTCATTATTTTCTCATCTTCTCCAATTTTCTGTCAAAAACAAACCCTCTCCTCCCCCAATATCATCAAATTCCATTACTTTCTCCAATCCAGGAACATTCAAGAAAGCACCAAGATTGGTATTTCTCTTTCAACCATAAGGGTGTAGGTACGTGTGATGTCCATTCATGGGCCTTTTTCACCTATGGAGTCCAAGAACTCTTTCTGAATTCAAATTATGACTTTTTAGATGATTATGTTGAACTATCTCTGTGAATATCTAGTTATTTTAATTTCAAGTTAAGATTATAAATTGTTTTCAAGTGGAATGGATTATAGTATGTTTTGAATGTTGTAGTTCCCTTAACATGTTTATGTAATTAAGAATGAATCCTCAATTTATGATTTCGGTCATATAATCATGCTATCACATCATGTTTAAAAGTATCTACATGTTAAATTCTTAATCTCCATGTGTTTGATGAAATGCCAAAGTGATGGATTTTGAATAATAATTTCTTATTATGGTTTTTCAAATCTTTTATATATCCTCATTGTTATATTCATTCAGTGATGGTGGGTTATGAACACTTGATACCTAGTTGTTTACAAAATTTCAGGAATTTCGAAATGATTTCAGAAAACCAAGAGCATTGCCATTCAGTCAGTTATCATGATCAGTTGTTGGTTCAGTTAAACTTGGTTCAGACTAGTAATTAGTGTCATTCAATTAGGAGTTGGATTTAGCATCGAGCAAACCTAGGGATGGGGGCTCACCCATCAGATAGGACTGGGTCCTTAGTAGAAGTCCCTAAGTACCAGAACTACATAGCTAGCATAGGATTATGAGATGTCACCTGCCAATTTAGGACTGACACTCTCTTAGGTGTAACCCGCTAGTTTAGGACTAACTCCCTAGTACTTTGACACACAAGTTTAGTCGATCCATTCAGCCAGTGTTAGTACCCGTGGCACGATACTGACACCCTTCCAACTGGGGTCACAGGTTGGACCCGATTATCTTAGATTGAGGCATATTGGTTACATGATACCTCCCACAGTTTTAGTTTAGTATTCAATACAAAATTCTGTTTAGGTTTGCTTGACCATAGCATACAGACTTCTAGTTACTTAGTTATCAGATTTTAGTTAATCCGTTTACAAATTATTTTAAAAATATTATATTTTTGGCCTTGCATTCTCAGTATTTCAGTTTTCATGTATGAATACTCAGTTATCTCAAGATGTTCAGTCAGTGATCATTTCAAGAACAGTTAACCTATGCATTTCAGCCTAACCTTATCGCATATACCAATAAATTTAAAGTACTGAACGCATACTCTTCTTTATGCTATGATGTCTAATATCATTGGTTCGGATGCTCAGTTTCTCGACCGTACTTAGATAGCCCAGTGCTTTAGGAGAAGTAGCAATGTGAGTCCTCATATATCGAGGACCTATTATGTTTATTCAGTTATTTCCGTATTTTTTTAGTTAGTCAGTTGGATTTATTTTGGACCTGACCCATCAACTCCACAGTCAGTCAGTTTAAAGGCTTTCAGACGTTAGACAGTTAATTTATTTTATTAGCTATATCAGTCTTGACAAATATTTTCACACTTGTGAATTCAGTTGTATTTTTAGTATCTAAACATTATGGACATATCAATTATTTTCCACCCATGCATATTATCATTGTATTATTCATTGGTCAAAGTAGGTACCAGCTTATGGGTTAGCTTGTGGTCACTTGTGACCGTAAGCATTGTTGTCGCAACTAGGGGTAGCCTCGAGTCATGACCAACCTTGGTATCAGAGACTAAGGTTTCACAGTGTCCTAGGTAGTCTAAAAACTGCATTGAGTAGCCTTGTGCATAGGTATGAAGCATGCCACACTTATGGACAAGAGGCTACATGATATTTTAGGAAAAGTTTTCCTTGTTTCAATATTCATGTCTTAAAAATGAGCATAATCTCTATTTAAAACTCTCTTTCTGATTTATTTTTCCTTTCATTTACATAAAATGCCTCCCAAAAGAAATAACGAAAGAAGGAATGGAAATCATCTTGTAGCTCTACCTATTCAGGAAGATCCCATGAACGAGCACGTCTCTAATGCTGAGTTTAGAGCTGCATTCACTACCTTAGCTCATTTTGTAGTTGCTCAGAACAATCAGCAGGTTATTGCCTCATCTAATCCAGTGGAAAATACAACTACAGCTAGAATTTGGGATTTCACCCGAATGAATCACCCTTTATTTTCGAGATTCAATTCTGAGGAGGATCCGCAGGATTTTCTTAATATGGTTCAAAAGGTGAATTATATCATGGGTTATACCTCAAGTGAGAGTGTAGAGTTTGCTTCATATCAGTTGGAAGATATAGCTCACACATGGTATAAGAGGTAGAAGGAAGATAGGGGTGTTGAGGTAGGGCCTGTAGAGTGGGAGGAGTTTGCCACAACCTTCTTACACAGATTCTTTCCGTTGGAGTTTAGGGAAGCTAATGTGCTGGAGTTTATTAATTTGAAAAAGGGTAATATGAGTATGAAGGAATACTCGCTTAAGTTTACTAAGTTAGTGAGGTATACTCCTTCGATGGTGGCTGATAATAGGTCTAGAATGAGTAATTTAGTTTCTGGTGTGGTTGATAGTGTGGTCAAGGAGTGTAGGGCTACTATGTTGATTAAGCAGATGGACCTCTAGGATTATTTTAATGCTTAGCAGATTGAGGAATAGAAGCCTAAGGAGAAAGAAAGAAAGAATCAGAGGTCTAGAACCAGTAGCTTTAATTTTTATCAACGAAGGTTAGAGAGTGGTAATAGTTCTCAGTTCCATCAAAAATTTTCAACCCCAACTCCATCTTTAGCTAGTGCTCCAATGCCAAAATTCAGTAATGACAGTCGGGATAGGGCGCCAGGCTCCAAGTTCCAGGATAGTGTGAACAATGGTCGTACTAATCCACTTTGACAGAAATGTGGTAGAAATCATTAGGGTATGTCCAAAGCTAGTAGTAATGTGTGTTTTAGTTATGGAAAGTTGGGCCACAAGATTAAAAAGTGTCTAGTAGTTGCTCAGAGGGGAAAGAATTTGTGCCAATAGGGCCAGTCCAATCTATCATCAGCTCTAGGAGGTCGCCCGACTAAGTAGGGAAATACTTCCAGTGCCACCAGTGGACAGTACCAAAACATGTTGTACATACTTCAGTCCCAATATGATCAGGAAAGTTCTAATATGTAGTTATGGGTACGTTGCAGGCTTTTTATCTTTATGTGTAGGTTTTACTAGACCCCGGAGCCTAACTTTCTTTGGTAACCCCCAATATATATTTTAATTTTAGTGTCAGTCCCAAAATATTAGTAGTGCCTTTCTCAGTGTCTACTATAATGGGGTAAATATATCATAGCCAGATAGGTATACAGAACTTGCCCCATTATAGTATGCCAAAAAATTACTTCAGTACACTTTGTGAAGTTAGAGATGATTGGTTTTGATGTCATTCTCGGCATGGATTGGCTCCACTCATGCTATGCTTTAGTTAAATTTGGAAACATAGTTGTCCAATTTTACTATCCTAATGAACCAGTCAGTGAATGGAGGGATAGTACTTTAGTGCTTAAGGGTCAGATTGGTTCATATCTTAGAGCGAGAAAACTGATATCTAAAGGGTGCATGTACCATCTTGTTCAAGTCAAAGACTCTAATTCTACGACTCCCAATCTTGAGTCAATTTTAGCAGTAAGGGAATTTCTAGATATTTTCCCTGAATATCTTCCTGGAGTCCCTCCCAAAAAGGAACTTGTCTTTGGAATAGATCTTTTTTCAGATACCCATCCTATCTCTATTCTACCCTATAGAATGTCTCCAACCGAGCTAAAAGAGTTAAAAGAATAGTTGAAAGATCTCTTAGATAAGGGATTCATCAGGACTTGTATTTCCTCATTGGGAGCTCAAATCCTATTCATGCATAAGAAAGACAATTCTCTCAGAATGTGCATCGATTACTGTTAGTTGAACAAGGTCATAATCAAGAAAAAATATCCACTCCCCAGGATTGATGACTTGTTCGACCAACTTTAGGGTGCCAGCTATTTCTCTAAGATAGACCTTAGATTCGGCTATCATCAGCTTAGAGTCAGAGAATATGACATTTTGAAGACAGCCTTTAGAACTCGGTATGGTCACTTTGAATTTCTAGTTATGTCTTTTGGACTAACGAATGCCCCAGGATCTTTCATGAACTTGATGAATAGAGTGGTCAAGTAGAACTTAGACATGTTCTTCATAGTCTTCATTGATTATACTTTTGTCTATTCCTGTAGTGAAAATGATCTTGCAGACTATCTCAAAATTATATTAAAGACTCTTAAAGCCCATCAGTTATTCACCAAATTTAGTAAGTGTGAGTTTTGTCTAAGATCAGTCGTTTTCCTTAGCCATATTATTTTTGGTGATGGCATTAGAGTTGACCCTTAAAAGACTGAAGCAGTGAAAAACTGGCACAGGCCCATCCATCCATCAGATATCTAGAGCTTTTAAGGTTTGGTTGGCCATTATAGATGGTTTATTATGGGGTTTACATCTATTGCGTCCCACATGTCTTGATTAACTCAGAAGAAGGTCAAGTTTTAGTGGCCAGATTCTTGCTAGAAGAGTTTTCAGGAGTTACCAGTTGGTTAAGATGGGTTTTTTGTTTATTGTGATACTTACAGAGTTGGTCTTGGTTGTGTATTGATGCAGATAGGTAAGTTCATAACCTATTCCTCTATACATCTTAGGCGTCATGAAAGAAATTACCCTATCCATGATCTTGAGTTGGCAGTTGTTGTTTTTGCCTTTAAAATTTAGAGGCATTATCTTTATGGAGTTTATGTTGATGTTCACAGATCTCAAAAGTTTAAAGTATGTATTTTCAAAGAAGTAATTAAATCTTTATCTGAGAAGGTGGCTTGAGTTATTAAAAGATTATGATATAAGTATGTTGTATCATCCAGGCAAGGCCAGTGTAGTGGCAAACGCCCTTAGTAGATTATCTATAGGTAGTGTTACCCATATTAAGGATGATAAAAGAAATTTAGTCAAAGAGGCTCATCAGCTTGCTAGATTAGGTGTTCGGTTGGTTGATTCAGTTGAGGGTAGTATATAGGTTCAAAAAGATTCAGAATCTTCTTTGGTTGTCGAAGTGAAAGAAAAGCAAGATAGGGATTCTAGTTTGGTTAAGTTGAAGGAATCAGTAAGAGATAAGAAAGTAGAGGTTTTCTCCCAAGGGGGAGATGGTGTGTTGAGATGTCAAGGTAGGTTGTATCTGTCGTGTTTTGATAGTTTGAGACAGTGGATTTTGGCAGAAGCACATGGTGCGCGTTACTCTTTATATCTAGGAGACACAAAGATGAAGCATGATTTGTGGGAAATCTATTGGTGGAGCAGTATGAAGAGGGATATTGTAGAGTTTGTAGCTAAGTGTTGTAATTGTCAGCATGTAAAGGTTTAGCACCAGAGGACTAGTGGCACATTACAATAGTTCAGTATTTCTACTTGGAAGTGAGAAGAGGTGAACATATATTTTGTGATGGATTTGCCTTATAAGTATGTTTAGCATGATTTGTATGGGTGATGATAGATAGAATGACCAAATTAGCTTATTTCTTACTACTTCATACTTCTTCAGCCGAGGATTATTCCAAGCTTTATATTAGAGAGTTGATTAGGTTGCATGGTATTCCATTATCTATCATTTCAGATAGAGGTACTCAGTTTACCTATCACTTTTGAAGAGCTTTTCAGAAGGGTCCTAGTCCCCAAGCTTATCTTAGTACATCTCTTCCACCTTAGACAGATGGTCAGGTAAAGAGGACCATTCAGACCCTAGAGTATATGTTGAGACGTGTGTTCTTAGTTTCAAGGGTAGTTGGTTTGATCACCTACCTTTGATTGATTTTTACTACAATAACAGTTATCACTCCAGTATTTAGATAGCTTTATTTGAAGATCTCTACGGAAGAAAATGTAGATATCCTATTGGTTGGTTTATGGCAGGTGATGTTGCTTTGATAGAACCAGATTTGTTGTTTGATAAATGGAGAAGGTTCAATTGATTAGGGAGAGGCTTAAGACAGCCCAAAGCCATCAGAAATCCTATGCAAATATGAAGAGAAAAGATCTTGAGTTTGAAGTTAGGGATTTGGAGTATTTGAAAATCTCGCCCATGAAGGTAGTGACGAGATTTGGCAAGAAGAGGAAGCTTAGTCCCTGATATGTTGTCCCTTACAGAATTTTGAGTCATTTTGGAAAGGTAGCTTATGAGATTGAGTTGCCTACAGATTTGTTATCAGTGCATCTAGTGTTTTATGTTTCTTTATTAAAGAGGTGTATTTGTGATCCAACTATTGTAGTTCCTTTAGAAATCATAGATGTTCAGGATATTATTTTTTATGAAGTAATCCCTGTCGATATCCTTGATCGTATGATTCAAAGACTAAAGAACAAAGAAGTTCCCATGGTCAGAGTTCATTGGAAGAATAAGTCCGTTGAGGGAGCCACTTGGAAGTAGAAGAAAATAAGCATACAAAATACACTCATCTTTTCTCCATAAACTCAAAATCAACTAAAGGTAATAGTTTTCCTTAGATTGCTTCTTCTCCATTCTCAGTTCCATCTGTATAATCATTCTTATGTTATTGCATCCATTCACAAAATTAGTTCAGTTCATGTATCATGTTTCATACTCAGTTAAGTATTCATGTTTTCAGTCATGCATGCTCAGTATATGATCTTAGTTCCTTCAGTACTCTCAGGTAAATCAGTCTCATTCGAGGATGAATATTCCCAGGGGGGAGATATTGTAATACCCCATATTATTCATAGCTCAGTTTAGCTCCTAGTTGCATGAATAAAAGGCTTAAAGCCTTAAAATTTCACTAAGTTTTGGAGGCTTAGTCATTTTTAAGGCCTCTTAACTTTGAGGATTATTAAATTGGTCTTCTTGACCCCGAGATGTTGCTTTTTGCGTTAATTCATGTTCATGGGTGTAAGAAGCATGTCTCAAAGAAGTTTTGGGTTTTTTGAATGAGGATTGGGTCTTATTTCGATCACGATTCCAATAGCTCATTGCGATTCGGTAAAATGCAATTCAGTTACGAATTTAATTGCCTGAGGGGCAATTGTGTCTTTTTCACTTAACCCAATTCATCAAATCGCGAATTATAACACTAGTTATGGCATTATTTGCCTATTTTCTCCAATTTTCTCTTAAACGTAAACCCTTTCCTCCCCTAAGATCATCAAATTCCATTACTTTCTCTCCAAGGAAACCAAGAATTCAAGTTCCCGAATCCTAGAACATTCAATAAACCACCAAGATTGGTGTTTCTCTTTTAAGCTTAAGGGTTTAAGGTACATGTAATGTTCATCCATGGGCCCTTTTCACCCATGGAGTCCAAGAACCCTTTTTGAATTCAAATTATGAGTTTTTACATGATTATATTGAACAATCTCCGTGAATGTCTTGTTTATTCAATTTCAAGTTAAGATTATAAATTGTTTTCAAGTGGAATGGATTATAGTATGTTTTGAATGTTGTAGTTGCCATAACATGTTCATGCAATTTAGGATAAACCCATAATTTATGATCTTTGTCATGTAATCATGCTACCTCATCATGTTTAAAAGCATCCCCATGTTAAAGTCCTAATCTCTATGCGTTTGATAAATTGCCAAAGTGATGGATTTTGAATAATGATTTCCTATTATGGTTTTTCAAAGCTTTTATATGTCCTCATTTCTATATTCATTCAGTGTTGAAGGTTTATGAACACCCGATACCATGTTGCTTACAAAATTTTAGGAATTTCAGAACGATTTCAGATAAACCATAAGCGTTGTCATTCAATATTTTATCATGATAAGTTGTTGGTTCAGTTACACTTAGTTCAGACCAGTAATCAATGTCATTCAGTAGGGAGTAGGATTTATCATCGATCAAACCTAAGTATAGGGGATCACCCGTTAGATAGGACTAGGTCCTTAGTAGCAGTCCCTAAGTTCCAGAACTATATAGCTAGCATAGGATTATGAGATGTCACACGCCAGTTTAGGACTGATACTCTCTTAGAGGTTACCCGCTATTTTTGGACTGACTTACTAGTCATTCGAGACACCAGTTTAGTGGATCTACATAGCTAGTGTTAGTAACCGTGGCATGGTACTGACACCCTTCTAATTAGGGTCACAGGTTGGACACATATTAGCTCAGATTTGGGCAAATCGGTTACATGATACCTCCCACAATCTTAGTCTAGTATTCAATACAAAATTTAGTTTAGGTTTGCTTGACCATTGCATATAGACTTCCAATTATTCAGTTATCAGATTTTAGTAATTTATTTTACAAATTATTTCAGAAATATTATATGTTAGGTCTTGCATTCTCAGTATTACAATTTTTATGCATGCTTGCTCAGTTATCTCATGCTATTCAGTCAATCATTATTTCATGCATAGTTAGCCCATGCATTTCAGCCTAACCTCATCTTATATACCAATACATTCAAAGTACTGAACATATACTCTTCTTTACGCTATGATATCTTATATCATATGTTCAGACGCTCTGTTTCCTAATCGTACGTAGACAGCCCAGCGCTTCAGCAACAGTACCGATGGTGAATCCTTATATATTAAGGACCAGTTATTTTTATTCAGTTATTTCTATATTTTTTTCAAATAGTTAATTGAAATTAGTTAGGGCCTGTTCCATCAACTCCACAGTCAGTCAGTTTAGAGACATTCAAACATTCAGACAGACAGTTTGTTTTATCAGCTTTATCAGTCTTGACAGATGTTTTTAGACTTGTGAATTCATTTGTATTATTAGTGTCTAAACCTTATAACCCTATTAGTTATTTTCCACGTATGTCCATTATCATTATATTATTTAGAGCTCAAGGAAGGTACTATCTCATGGGTTAGCTTTGGTCATTTGTGACTGTAAGCACCGTTGTCATGACTAGGGCCTAGCCTCGGGTCGTGACATATCCCTATATGATGTTGGAATCATCCATACTACTCCTGCTCAGTAAATTGGATTCGGGGACAACTCAGAGTTAAACAGAAGTGGTGAGCTTCCATACTCCGAAAAACTCTATTTCATACTATGGACTTTTTTTACTTTATTTTTGTTCCTGGACTTTTGTTTTGGCTATGGTCGGGTGCATGTCCTAACCGGATGTTCTTTATTTTTAGTTAAAGGCTTTGTGTGACTACTATGGGCATGGGTGGTGTCTGTATTTGTGTCAGCCTTGGTATTGATATTGGCATTGGGGTTTACACATGTTGTATATTTTGTTAGATATTTGGTTGGATATTTGGTTTGTTATGGTTAAGGATTTTATTAATGACTTTGATTTATTGTTGTTCTATCTTGTTATGATTTTTAAATTCACCCAACATAGGGTGCAGGGCGGCTATGGTTGGACATTAGGGGTGGTGTCTAGTCCCGGTTGGGCTTGAGGCCACTGACACGACTAGCCCCTGGTCCGGGTCGTGTCACCTGGGTTGGCCAGTTTATGTAGTTGAATCCTCCAAACATTACCGGCTCTAACACTACTAAAAAAACATAATTTTTCTGATGGCTAATGTAGTCATAATATGGTTGGAAAATAGGGTACTTCCCACTTCTTTTTGACTGTTTCATGGTAGTCGAAATATAGCCTGTTAGAAAAATATTTTTGACTAATTTGGTTGAAAACGTAGTCGAATATTTAATAAATGTTTATTTAATAATTATAAATATTTTGACTACTCTAGTCAAAAATTTAATAAATAATTATTTAATAATTACAAATTTTTCGACTGCGGTAGTCGAAAAATTAATAAATAATTATTTAATAATTATAATTATCCCGACTACTCTAATCGAAAATTTAATAAATAATTAATTTATAATTATAATTATTTTGACCACTATAGTCAGAAATTAATAATTAAATATTTAATAATTATATATTTTTTCGACTACTATAGTTGGAAAATTTAATAAGTAATTATTTAATAATTATTATATTTCCAACTACTGTAGTCAGAAACTTAATATATATTATTTAAAAATTATTATTCCAACAACTTAAATCAGAATTTTAATAAATAAATATACACTGCTCTCAGTTTATAAACAACATAACTACTGTATTTTTTACAATAAGATCAAAAACGATAAAAATTTATAAATACAACCACATTCAAACATCTAAAACAATCATCAAATCAAATAGTTTAAACATCTAAATATCACAACCAAAAGCAAAAACAATAACTACAATCTAATTATCATCAGATGCATTATCTTCCTCTTCATGAAATACTTGCGGCATGTGCTTCTTAACCAACTCCTCAAATTTAGCAAACTTAGCATGGTTAGCTGCACATTTCTGCGTCAATTCCACAATTTTCTTTTTCATCGCTTCTATTTCTTCCATGGTTTGCAAAGTAGAAGAGGAACTGGGAAATAACAAAGGACTACTCGATCATTGGAGAACCCCTTTCCCATAGGTTCTACCTTTTTTTTAGACCGCCTACCATAGTTGTTCACATATTATTCAGCTCTGCAGGTGATATTTGGACCATGGTACCATACTCTGAAGTAGGTTGGGTTTGACGCCACTCTTCTATGCTTTTTTGAAATTCTTCCTGAAAGAAAAATTATTTGTCAGTATGTAAACAAGAAAATTTGAGTAATAATAAAACAAAGTATGTAAAATTTATTATCTTACATATCTATTTTTATCATGCATTTTGACCCAATCTCCTCTTGTACCGTCCTACACCCTTCCAACTGGGGTTATAGGTTGAACCCCAAATCTATTCAGAAAGAGGGCATGTCTGTTAGATGATTACCTCCCACAGTCTTAGTCTCAGCCTTTAGTAAAGAACTCAGATAGTTTTATAGATTTCAGGACTATCAGATACACTCACTCAGCTCAGTATGGAACTCAGCTAGTTCCATCAGAAATAGGACTGTCAGACATAGTTACTCAACAAATAGTATATTAGTTATCAGTTATACCAGTTATTAGTAATCCATGTTATCAGTAACCTCAGTATTCAAAATCCTTATGACTCGAGTTATAGTTATGTATTCATGCATGTATTCTCACGCAGTTATGTTCATGTTATTCAGTCAGTTATAGTTTATGCAAATGAACCCTTGCATTCATCCTTACCTCATTTTGCATACCAGTACATTCACACGTGCTGACGCATACTTTTCTTTTATGCTATGATGTTGTATAGGTTCAAACGTACGAGCCCTAGAGTATTCTTAGCGGTTCAGACATTCAGCCAGCAGCATTAGACTAGCAGTGATTCCTCATCATTCGAGGATATTTTTTTATTTCATTATCTTGTTAGATTCAGAATTTTAGGAGATGGAGTTAGTTGGGGGATTATCCAATCAACTCCTTATTCAGACAGTTCAGCTTAGAAGCTTTTCAAACTAGATATTCAGATAGTATTCAGTATTTTAGATTCTGATGTTTTATTAGACTTTATTATTTTATTTTCATCATTATTATAATTTTGAACTTTATGGTATTTCAGCCCATTATTCTGCATTATACAGTGTTATTACTCAGTTATTACAGTAGGTACCAGTCATGGGTCAGTTTGTGGTCTTTTGAGATTATGAGCACCGTGTAGCATCTGGGATACCATACTTGGGGCATTAGCCTTTCCTTGGTACATGTGGCTAACATGGACTTGGTACCTTTCGGTAAGGGGAATCTAACCCATATAGGCCATGGGTGTCTTTAGGATGGAGCGAGCTACATAGTTCAGGATAATATTTTGAACTATCAGGCTAATTGACATTTTTCCCTATCCTGGCATCCTGTATATATATGTATAAATGTTGTGCATGTGGTTTATAACTAGATTTTGGTTAATTCATTATTTTATCTCTATCCCTTGAGTTACATGACAGTGCTCACCCTAATGGAAATTCCTAAACATTGTATCATTTTATGACATAGGTTTGGAGGACTTTTTTGTTTCTCCTGTGTAGTTTTAGGTGGGTGGGTACATCTATTGATCAGTTGTAAAAAGGTGAGCCTCCATCCTTTGGAAGGCCCTGTCATTTCATTGTTCTTTTTTTTTGTCTTTGTACTTTTGGATTGCATTTGTCATAGTCGGGGGCATCTCTTGACTTAGTTGGTATTTCTGGTTTAGAGTCTTTCCTAGAAAGTGTTAGGATGTTTTGGATGTCTTATTTTGACTTCGATATATCTTTGTTTCTATATATCATTCCTAAACTTATTTGATTTCCACTTTTTACATTTATATGCTCTTGAAGTAAGGCTAAGGAGGTTGTTGTCCACCCATGGTGGGCTTGAGATTGCCTATCAAGGCCAGGCCTTAGTTCAAGTCGTGACATTTAATTTTACACTTAGACACCTTTATACCTTTTCAAAACCTCATTATATTAAGGAAGGATCCCTTAATTTTTAATTCACTGAGCGTTTGACGAGTGGTAAATTTACCACTCATATACATCCAAATTTGTACATACTACTATGATCAAATGGGGTAAATGAGGTAAATATGCCATTTGAATGCACTAATTCCCTTGGTTTGCTGGTTCATAGGTAAACAAAATAAAACAAGTGATGTGTGCTAAAAAGGGAACAAAATTGGCAAAGGAGTGTAAAAGCTAGAAAATCAGGAGCTAAGATCGACTTCACTTACCGCGATTGAAGTTTGAGGGTCATGATCATAGCCATTCAAGGTCTATTCAAGGCACTACGGTCGATATAGTATCAATGCAATCACGGTCATCGCAATCGCGGTCAACTAATGGTGATCACGACAGAGCAGAAAATGGCCCAGGGGCAAATTTATAATTTCCCACAACTGGTTCCAATTCTCTATAGGGCGAAAACTCTTTCACTTTTGGGATATATTGCAATTAGAATTCAAGTTTTGTCATTGTAAATCCACTACAAAATTGAAAAACATTATTGTAGTTAATTTTTCAAATATTTTAGTTGTAATTGAAATTGAGTTTGAAGAACACCCTTGCTTACATCTTGAATAGAAGCTTTACATATAAATTTGGGTATATTTCTTCTATCAAACTTCATGAGTAGATAAACATATATCTTGGGGTCATGCTGAAATAGGGTGCAAATATGTGTGGCTTTTTTATTGTTAGTGTAGATTCTTGGTTAATGATGTTGGGTTTCACTACTACTTGATTGTTGAATTGAAATTTATGGGTGAAAAAATGAATTCCCAGAATCCTGCATCATCCTTGAAAAGGGGATGTGGGTATTCATTTAGTTCCCATTTCATCCTTGACAGAGGGATATGGGTGACAAGTATTTATGAGAAATAATTAGATGTTATCTTATTCATTTACCTTGTCTTAGAAAAAAAGGATAGATTGTGAATTCGCTATGTCTTAGGCATCTTCCTAGAAATAGGGATCCCAATTGAGGTTATGGGTTGTTTTGTTTGCCACACCCATGAGGTATCTAAAAGGATCCATGGGTGATATTTTGGTGTTTGGTTGTAAAACTAATATCAAAACCCTTAACCTAGCCTATCCATATAGTCATTAGCTAAAGTTTACACTTGATTCTCGTATACCCATGCATTGTTTACCCCTAGGAAAACATAATCCCAAGACTATTCTCCTATTGGAATCTTATCTACAATTGCTTCTCTTAATTAGTAGGTCAAGTAGTTTTGGTTTAACAACCTTTCAAACCATCACCCCTAATTTTATTTTATTTTTACTTTATGTTTACAGTGTGGGTAAATACTTAGTAGCTCCCAATATGCATGAGACTCGAATACTAGTTACACTCCTTGTGGATTCGACCCTAACTCAAGTTGGGTAATTATATTTGAAAATGATCGTCCTACACCAAAATATATGGTATAGGTGAGCATGATTAAAATAATGTTGTTACCAGGGAGTGAAACTTAGTTATCCCTTTTGTGGTGTTTCTAGTGACTTTGGTTTTACCCGTTGTGTGTTTTCTTTATTTTGACTGTTGTTTTTGTTTCTTTATAGGCGATTTCAATAGCGTCCAAGACACAATGAGTGATCATGAAAGTAATGTCGGGACCTTTGATGGGCCTCTTGATGATGAAGGCTATCTCCACAATGCGGGGCGTTCTAGTGCCATCCGCATCTTAACAAATGTGGGAAATAGGGGCTTCCACATCACAAGTGTAATGTTACATATTCTTTAAAGGAAAGTACTCTTTGGGTGTCAAGCTCATGAATACCCAAACTTGAACTTGAAAATTTTTGTGAAAGTATGTACCCCTTTAGACATTGCTCACATCTCACAAGATTCCATATGGTTGTGACTCTTCCCATTATCTCGAATGGGTGAGTCAGTGTTGTGTTTAAGGTCTCTTTCAACCAGGTTAATCATATCAAGGGTCGATCTTACCGATGTTTTCTTAGATCGTTACTTCCCACCATCAAATATGTTGAAATACGGGACAAAATCATTATTCTTTGTCAACTCAATGGGGAGCCTCTATATGAAATTTGGGAGAGGTTTAATGAAAATCTTGTGAAATGTCCTAACAATGAGGTACCAAACAATATGCTCCTACAAATATTCTATAGGGCATTGGACTAACTCAATAAAATCGTGGTAGATAATATGACTGGGGAATCATTTGTGAGGTTGTCATATAGAGTGGCTTCAACTTTGCTTGAGAAAATCATAAATCAAAATAGGGGGTGACATTCCTGGGACATCGAAGTAGCTCAATCTTCCCCTACCACCTTCTATGTGGATAAAGAGCAAAGAGTGAAAGAAGAATAAAAGGAGGAAAACATGGCTAAAATGATGATATAATTAGAAATTCTGACAAAGCATGTGATGGGAACACCCATACAAAATTGTAAATGTCATGCCATCCAAAAGATATGACGAAGAAGAATCCAAATATCTCGAAGAAGAAATTAGATATTCAGCAAACTACTCGGGGGGTTCTCGCTCGAAATTATCAAAAGCAAGGTGGGAACCAAGGTTGGACCAATCCTAATCGAGAAAGAAAATGGCATGATAGAGATAGAAATCATGATTGGAGGGATAAGGAAAGAGAGTATGATACATATGTGTCCCCCATGACCTAGTGAGGAGTAAAGATTCAAATCCCATGGATCCCTAAAAGTTCAAAGCCGAGGATGTTCTTGCTAGGATATTGATAAGAGTGAAAGGGATGGACAATATGCTTCAAGAATTAAAAGGTGACTTTTCTAAAATAAATTAAATAGTGGTATCACACTCTATTTCAATCAACAATTGGAGACTCGAATTGGCCAAATCTCAACCACACGCAATGCTAGGCCCAAGGGTGGCCTTCCTAGTGATATGGTGGAAAATCTAAAAATTGATGCTCAAGTCTTAGAAATTTTCACCTGGAGAGGTAAATAACTTGGTGCATAAGAGGTTGAGGTTGAGAAAATGTCTTATAGTGATCTAGTGAACACAAATAAGAAACACATGGGAAAGTCTAATAATGAGGCTCCAAAGTCTCAAGACGAGGATGAAGAAGAACCAATGATAATTGAAGAGATGGTTTATGAAGAGGGAACTCCTAATGTGTTTGACGATAATGAAATGCAATGTGACCCATTGTCCCAAATGAAAATCCCTCCTCTTTTCCCTTAAAGACTCAAGAAGGACGAGGAAAATATCAAATTCGAAAAGTTCCTTGCCAAGTTTAACAATATTTCAATCAATATCCCATTGTGAGAATCCATTCAAGAAATTCTGGGATATGCTAAGATAATGAATACATTGATGTCCAAAAAGCACCTTATGCATGGTTAAACCATAAAATTTGCCCATAGTTGTAGTGCTATCATAACTAATGTTATGGGAAAAAAGAAAGAAGATCTGGGAGCCTTCACAATCCCTTGTACCATTGGGACACATAAATTTTATAAAGCCATATGTGACCTTGGTGCAAGCATCAATCTCATGCTATATGCAATTTGGCGAAGGCTTGTTTTAGGCACTCCTACTCCTATAATAATGAGACTCTTAATGGCAAATTGCTTAATCAAGAAACTGGTTGTAATTTTAACGATGTCTTGGTCAAGGTTGATCATTTTATTTTTACCAACGAACTTTGTGGTCCTAGATTGTGAAATTGACCAAAAAATATCAATTATTCTTGGGAGACCCTTTTTGGCAATCGGGAGAGCAATTGTTGATATAGAGCAATTGTGTTTAAATGATGAAGTGTCTTTTTAGGTTTGTAAAATGGAAAAACAACCAATGAAACTTTAAATGGTGTCTGTCATTGATGTTGTGGAAAAGAAGGTGGATGAAGGACCCATCAAGGATCCAACTTGAATTTAAAGAACGTTGGATCGCGATGATAAATATGGCGCTAGGTGGGAGGCAACCCACCAATGCCATAAAAGTGGCCCGTATTCTTTGAATTTTGATTAGAAGAGTAGGTTTCATTTTTTGTTATGATTAATCCATGAAATTATGGTACTATGAGGTATTTTGAATAAGGTTGAGAAAGAATAAGTATGGTGCATTTGGGTAGTGGACTAAACAGGGAAAAATAGAGGACCAAAATTTGGCCTCGATTACCGTAATTTAGGTACGCATGCTATCATCATCACAATATCCATGTAACCATGATTAGTATAACTTTGACCATAATCATGGCCATGCCAGCTTTAATGGCACCCCATTTTGTCCCCACACTTCTTTCAAATTCCCTACCAATGACACCCATTTTTTGTCATATTTTAGGTATCCAATCGTGTATTGCATCCTCCCCAACATCCCTAATCTAGTATGTGCTTTAAATTCCTTCTCTTTATGCATATGTATAGGCCTTAGAACACATCTTAGGAATGGCCTAAACTTGAGATTTTCATGATAAATCTTTGTTTAATTGTTCTTGATAATGTGTTTAGTTGTTGGTATTGGTGTCTACATTGATAGGGAAGTCTTGAGTACCCTACTTTGTTCAAAAATAATAGGATTATTATGTGCACACACCAAGTGTTTGATTAAATTCCCAAACAAATTCCTTAATCATTTTCACATGTTCTAAAGGCATGATCGAACATCCAGGGCCTATGTTTCTTGTTCATAATGTAAACATTTGGTTTGGAGCACATATAGGCATTGAAATTTGAAGTTTTGAATTTTGTAACTTTTCATCGACCATGCTTTAATTATCGCGATTGAGGTAATGCGATCGTGGCTCAGTGTCCCATGTTCACATTAGCTCGATCGCGGCCTAGTGGCCCGAGATCGTAGCATCTGAGGCTATTTTTTAGCCAGGACCGAAAATCTTTCAACTCTGTTTCTTACCCAGAAATAGCTTATACACTTTCCCATTAGCTTAACTGAATAACATAACATAGTTTTCACATGTAAATATTGTTAATTAATGTTTTTGTGTTGTTCTTAGGCTTCTAAATCTAAAAATAGAAGACTACGACCCAACCCATTTCATGGATGCTGAGTTCCAAAACATGTACTATACCAATTTTTTGAGAACCTAGTTACTCCTAGAAAGAGGCATCTACTTGGACAGGATGCCGGAGAATCTCTCGGCCTTTCATGACCACTTGGTGGCCGCTAAGTGTAAGCCCCATATTTTTGTTGGGAAAATGAGCATTGGATGAGGAAGTTCTACATAAATCTCAGTGTAATTTCTATCTCACACCCAAGTATAAGGATTTGAAAGAAGGTAGTTCACTTTGGAACTGAGCAGACAAATAACGTATATGGGCTATCGGATACTGACACAAAACCAATGAGGATAAGGGTTGTGAACCCAGGATCTAGCTCACTTATAAGTTGTGTCTTGGTAGAGAGTTTTTGTGGGTTTCAACGAAGATGGGGATATCACTGTATGACTTTATGGTTGAGGCTCAGATTTGGTTGCTAGTGTCTATAGCAGAATTTCTCCTTGCACCAATATGACCTACATCCCAAATATGAGAACCCGGATGATTGCATGTATTTTGGACAACTTTCCTCTGAATGATGGGCACATTATTCTGCTAGACATGCGATATTTAAATCTCAAAGGAGGATCCTTTCTTTTATTCCCATCATTAATTACTAAGTTGTGCAGGAGAGTCTGGGTTAAGAAGTACACAAGAGATACTTGGGTGCATCCAAAGACCCCAATCTACCCTCTTAAGATTTGGGGTGATGGCGCACCTGGTCAGAGCAAGAAGAGAAAGCTACTTAGGTAAGAGGAGAGATAACGATACAGATTCTTACAGGCTATCCACAGTAGGACATTTAAGGAGATCTCGGTTGAGAGTAGGGCGATTAAGGATCTTATGGTTGGGTTACCTACGGGGATGGGAGAGCCTTCCACCCCTGTCACTCCTATGTTGCTCAGTCAATTATAAAAAGTACATGGAGGACTAGAAGAAGTAGAGAGACACTATTTATAGGCTTGAGAGAGGCTACTCATCTTTGGCACAATCACACAGAGAGCTCAAGGATTCTCATGAGAAGATGAAAATGAGGGAGAAGAGGAGAGAGAAATTCTTCACGAAGATGTGAAACGGGGTAAAAGGCCTTTGGAAGGTCTTGAAACCCAAGGATAGAATTCCTTCTCCTAGATCTAACAATGATGATGAGGTCCAAGCTGCATGGTTAGATTCAGATAATACTAGAGGTGGTGGAGATGATGCAGAGA
The DNA here is from genome assembly GCA_030864225.1 of Capsicum baccatum var. pendulum. Lineage (NCBI taxonomy): Eukaryota > Viridiplantae > Streptophyta > Magnoliopsida > Solanales > Solanaceae > Capsicum > Capsicum baccatum. Next base: position 200,050,606 of record CM061550.1, on the reverse strand, counting down.
CTGAAGACGACGATAGTCCTTAATACGGTTATAGGTAGAACCCTTTACTCTATTTATGCTTTATTGATTATGCAGTAAGGTCACTGCAATCTTTTAGCTAGTGGTGCCCGTCTCCATATTCATTTATTTTTCCTTGGTCAGTATTATTGAGATATTTGGTGGATGTTTTTATGTTGCTTTATATGATTTTTATTTTTGGGTTATAATAATTGGGCACCCTAATGGTGCCTACATTTCATGGATTAGTTGGTTTGTCTATTGTTATATTTTTATTTTATTTTTATCTTTTTGTGATAATGTCGGACGAGTTATTTCCCTATGGTAGATTGAGTGACGACATTCTTAAGGGAAATTCATCGTTATTGGGTTTGGATCCATAGATACAGGGGAAGTCTATGTACCCATAGCATTGGAGTTTTGGGATCACTCATCTACCTATGGTAAAGTCTGAGTATCCATATAGACTGCCCTTATAAAAGCAAAATTATAAGATGACGGCTTGATTTGGTGCCCTCAGTATCAAATTTTGCATGGTGTGAATGCGAAAAAAAAACCCCTCCCCCCTTCCATTCAAAAATTTTGAAAACCAAGGCCATGAACGTGAACAATTTTGTAACAATGCTTTACTTCTTTTTGTGAATCCAAAGTCCTTAGTTGTAGTACATGGTAAATATCGCCTTTCGTCTCTAGTAGAAAATGCTATTGAACCTCCGTAAAAAGTTTGCATGCCATGTAAGGTGAGCGAAGTTTTTTAACTCTCATGCTTGCTTGTAGCATCTAGATCTTTCCCCGTTAGTCTCTTAAGGAAAATCATTATTATGCTCGATAAGTGAAATGATCTTAGGCCTTCTTTGTTAACGTATAGCCCACTTCAGCCTAAATAGCTTAGTAACCTTAGTCACTCATTTTGAGCCTTCAAGCCTTTCTTTTGCAACCACATTACAAGCCTTAAACCATTTGAAGTTTACCTCTTTATGAACCCTACCCTCCTTAAACTTCAAAATGCAACTTAAGGCCAAAAGCCTAAGTTAGGGGTTGTAAGTCTTGGAAGAGGTGACCTTGGGCAAAGGTAGTGTAAGTGGATGCCTAAAAGTTAAACAAAGATAGTAAGTGAAAAAGTGAAAAATAAAGGAATCATTGAGATAAGGAAAGCATAGATTGGATAAAAGAAATTATTGAGAAGAAATGTTTTCAAAAAGATAGGTAAATCAAGGTAGTAAAAGTAGGCATGTGTAAAGTTAGAAAAAAATGAAGTGGCCCATGGTCCAAAGTTTTATTGAATAGGATGATGTAGATGTTCAAGGAAGGTGTAATCACTTTATCCCCAAATGATATCATATCCTTTACCCGAGCCTACATTACAAGCTTGAAAAAGTCCTTCGAGATCACCAATTAACTGTATTAGTAGTGACTATTGAAAATAAGGACAAACATATGGTATGATACTCATTCTCATTGAGAGATTCTTTATGAGAGTGTGTTTGTACTTAAATCCCTTACTGGATGATAGATTATTTACTGTGTGGGATTTTCTTTAAGTTAGGGGGCATGTAGACTAATCGAGGCGGGTGAAATTTTCATCTTCAGAAAATGAGGAAAAGGAGTGTAGGTGAGTGGTTATCGATAGAGAGTCACTTCTAGAGAGTTAGTAATTATTGCTTTGTTGTTCTTTAAAGTCTTTTGTGTTTTTGAGATTGTGCCTCATGTTGAGGGGAGTTGTGAGAATAGATTACCCATTCTTGAAAGCTACTTGTTTATACTAATCAAATATGAAGTCATTGTGACCATAGGGTCATATAAATGGGCTTAAATATGAATAGTCTCATTGAGAAATAAGTAGTGTTGCTTGACGACAAGAAAAAATTTAAGTTGGAGGTGTTGATAAAAGGAAAATTTAACACTCAAATACATTCAAATTAGAGCACACTACTATGATCAAATGGTGTAAATGAGGTAAATTTTTCATTTGAATTCACTAATTCCCTTGGTTTGCAGGTTCACAAGTAAGTAGAAAAAAACAAGTAATGTGAGCTAAAAAGGGAACAAAAAGGGCAAAGGAGTGCAAAAGGTGGAAAATCAGGAGCTAGGATCGATCGTAGTTACCGAACGCAATCGTGGAAAGTCAAGATATGATCAAGGCATAGCCATCACAAAAAGTTCAATGTGACTGCGGTCAATTAATAGAGATCGTAACAAAGTAGAAAATGGGCCAGGGGAAGATTCACAATTTCTACAACTGGTTCTAATTCTCTATGGGGTGAAAAACCTTTCACTTTTAGTATATCTTGCTATTACAATTCAAGTTTTGGCATTGTAAAAACCCTACTAAATTGGGAAATATTATTCTGGTTAATTTTTCAAGGATTTTAGTTGTAATAGAAGAACACCCTTGCTTACATCTTGAATGAGAGCTTTGAATGTGAATTTGGATATATTTATTCTCTCAAACTTCATGAGTAGCTAAACATCTATCTTAGGATTATGTTGGAATAGGGTGTAAATATGTTTGGATTTTTGATAGTGTAATGCCCAAAAATATGTCCTGAGACGTCACACGGTGCTTAGGACCATAAGTGATCCCAAGCTAACTCTTCTACTGGTATAACTCATGAGCAACTGAATAAAATACATAAATCAAAACGAAATAAGCAGAAGATAAATCTTTTTTGAATCTGATCAATACAAAACTAAATTAAAATGATTACAACTCTGCTTTTACAAAACAAAACTGGAATCAAATACACTAACTCTAATGACTGTCTATGAAGCCTCTACTAATACTCACTATAGGTAGCCGGGACATGACCCCCAGCTATCCCTAATCAATAAGACTGAATAAAATAAAGGTTACTAAAATTATACTTGACTCGATTTCTTGAATCAAAAAAACCCATCACCTACTGACTGAAAGCTGCAAACTGTCTAATTATGATGTGAGTGCTACAACTGGTACCTACATTATGAGACAAAGTATCACATAGACATATATGTGGATCAGTAATTTTGGAATGTATTGAGCATATGGGGGTGAATTCATAAGTGAAATGATAGTCGAATATATACATAAACTTCAAAATAACGCATGCTAAGTTTAAATGACTCACCTTGGCTTGAATAAAAAATGTACTATGAAATAATAAAGCATGAGTATGCAAAGCAAAGATAATATTTGTGAGTTATAACACTTAGTTCTAAAAGTTGTACTTTTACTCTTTCTATTGGGAGTTTCTTCTAACCAATATAAACTATGTGAGATATAATGGAGTCCAACGTCTTACCCACGTGGAAGAGAGTTATTCTATCCTTTCCATCGGAATAGAACTTCTTATCTTAAGTGATCACTATTTTAGCCCACTATTGGCAATCTTAAACCAACGGTGGCGCGTATTTCTGGGACATGAGACCTTTAGAATCATATCCAACTCAGTGCTAAATACTACTCCCATTCTTATTCTCGGGCTTTAGGAAATCCACCTTAAAATAGCACAAGGGTTTGTAATGAAAACCAATTATGTTTCTCTTCTTTAAATCTCAAATTGTTTGAACAATGTGGATTCCTTATCTTATCTTAGGATCAAAAGACTAATTCTTTTCATTAAATTTTGGTAAACAATTATCAAAGCAACTTAAGACCATAGTCTTCTTGAAATCTCAAACTCATTCTTGATATGGACTTATCAAATAAAACTTAAGAGCATGATCTTCTTAAAATCTCAAAACTTAAACTATGGGTTTAAAATTCAAACTTAAACTCGTGATAATTCACAACAAAACTTCATGCTCAATGTCATTCTTGAAATCATTCAACAATATCAATTCATAAGAAGAAAGTGTAATTCATGATATAAATCATTAATTCAAAGCATAAGTAGGTAAGCTGAACATGCACCTTAATACTTAAATCACTTATAAATTCATAAACTCAAAACAAGATAATTTTGGTATGAACCCTAATATGAAATTTTTGAAATCTTAACTTAAAATAAGTTTTGGGCACAAAGACAAAAAGAGTATTCTTGTTCATAACCCCACATACCTTAATAGGTTTGATTTGATGTAGAAAACTTGACTTTGAAACCCTTGGAGATGATCTTGAAAGCTTTTCTTGAGATTCTTGGATTAGGGAACTTAATTCTTAGTTTTTTTTCTTGAAGAGATCGTTATGGATTTTTGAAGTTCTTGAATGAAGATTGGGGTTTTGTTTTTGGAGAGTAATTATGAATAATGGAGGCAAATAATGCTCCTTGGGGCTTTAATTATCTGTTATGGGAGATTTAGGATGAAGGAAAGGACCCTTTTGCCATTTAAAAAGCAAAAACAGAACCTGGGAAATAGGTGCGGGCGATGGAGCACGCGTCGCAGGCATATCGCCTTGGCTTACTGCCTCTCACGAAAATGGCTATAACTTTTTGATCGGGTATTAGATTTAGGAAAATTTTGTATCATTAGAAAGATTATTAAATTATCTATAATTTGGTGGGTATCTATCGAAAACATTCCACGTATATAAAAACTTATACACATTTAAATTAGAGCCTTGTAGAATAAATACCAAATTTTGAACGAATCAAATGGTCTTAGATCAACTTTGTTCTAAGTCATTGCTATGAACATTTTTCACCTCGAAAGTACTTCAGACACTATGATAATAATCATGACACATGAATTCAGATAAAATTATGTAATTATAACTTACAGATATAGGAACGATGGTTCGATTTCTAGCTCAAAAATACGGGGTGTTACATCATCTCCCTCTTAGAATCATTTGTCCTCGAATGATGGGCAGGAATTTGTTAAATATTTAGAGGTATGGAATAATGTGGACAAAATATGTCTCCTATGAAAGGATATAACTGAGACGAAACAATAAAAACCTCTATCATGAAATTGATTTCTGAGTTGACTTTCCTATAGTTACTATAAGGAGCTGATTCATGCAAAGAGTTTAGAATTTGCTTGAAATGTTCATGATACAATCATATATATAGATGAAAAGGGATAAGTTATGTAGGCACGAATCATAAGACAATGAGACTAAGTTCATACAATGGGTATTACGCCGCCTGAGCGGGAATACTTGGGAAACTACGATCATTCATTGAACACTTATGAGCCAAATCATGACTAAATATCTGAATCTGATGCCTGATGCATGGACTGAACTGAATTTGTAATTTGTACGAATACAAATATTTTACCTCGTGGAATGTGCGTACTTGCAAAACCTTGGGTAGTACGACTAGATGCAAAGTTGGAAATCTATAAGAGCTTATCTGTTAGATTGCTAAACTGGATTGTAGGTTATATGGACTAGATCATACTAACTGTTCATGCTCAAATGGAGTATTTCTTCAACACTCTTCTAAGAAATTCTAATAATATTAGGGAGCATGGAAATTACAAACTTGATACAACTCTATAGCTTGGAACATAGACATATAAATCATAAACTAGGATAGAATTACTAGGCCTCAGGCAATGTAACTTCTTACGTTCAAGCTTAGCAACACTTCTCAAATACTCTCTCAACTATACTATTCCCTTTAAATACCATACTCATTTGATTCAACTTATCATTCTCACATGGGCATTGATAAATCCATCTACTAAACTCTAAACTGAACTAAATTCTCTTACCAATCAAGCCTAACTCAGAATAACAAAATACAATACACTACACCATAATACTATTCTAAACCACATGCTTCAATCTTCTCTATCTCATTTAAATCTCACACCCTAAGCATAACGTGCTTTACTACTTCAATGACTAACTCTGAACTCTTAATATGGATTCAATAGTGCATATTGCATTCCTCCTATTACATCCCAACATGACACTCAAGCCTATCTTTATAACCACATATGAACTTCAAGGCAAATAATCGTAAAGGCATACTTCATATATTCTCTAAACCTCTATAAATAACAATTTTCTTGCACTATTCTTAAGAACCTACGCACTAATTTTCAACTAACCATGACATGTATCCAAGACTTGGCCTCAATATTACTTCACACTTTAGCCTTAGATAGAAAAATATAAGTAACCTTTCTTAATGAGGGTCATCAAATCCCTCTCATCTAAAATATTTCTTATCTATTATTATCACCAATATCTTAACGTAGGAAGAGGTCACTGAAGGGATAACACATAAGGACCTAAAGCATAAAAGAATACTATACATAACCCTAACACTTAATTGAGGCCTGAAGAATAGAATGTCAAAGGCATGGATTCATTAAAGAGATCTAAACTGAGGAAATACATGAGCTATTCAATATGACTAGAGTTCACAGATTCATGAGGGATGACTTGAATCACAGAGTGAAGATGTTACTTGCTTGCTAAAAGTTGGGTATGGACTTAAGTATGCATGATGTGTATAAGCATTGTCCTATGGTATGGATCTATCATGCAAGAGATGGATTTGGTGTTTTAATGACTGAAATCCAAGGAATACTCTAGAGTAAAAAGGGATCACTATCTCATTATAACTCTTATTGAAATATATCACAATCTAATCCTCAAAACTTGATTTGGTTCTTCACTCTACCATCTCCCCTTAGGTTTTCTCAAAACTTGATTCGGTTCTTCACTCTACCATATCCCCCTTAAGTCAAAGCTGATATTCTAAGCTGATGGGTCAACTCTATATCCTCGAGACTAAGCCAAAATTTCTTTATTCTAATATATATACATAAATTCTAAACTCACAAGAATAAACTATAGTTTGATCTTACTGACTTCATTCTTGAATAACCCATTCATATACCATCCTTAACTTTCTAGCATCAATAATCATCATCAAAACTTACACGTTCATTTGCAAACATATCTACTTCTCTAAACACATAATCATAGCCTATCAAGATCAAACTTCTATACTATATTTTTTCCAAATCATAAGAATCAAAATAATACTTAAAAGACCCAACATTATCTATCCAAAACTCCTCAATGTAGCTATTAAGTACACCATGTACTATATATGTAGCCTTTTTCCACTTAGAAACTCAAGGGTACTACTAACCACACACAAAAATTAATAATCTTAGAAAATAATGCAACCCCATATCACCTTGGGCATACCTCTACATCATATCTACAACATCATAATTTATCTCAAATCAATAAACTCAAATTCTTGCATTCACTATTTCAAGCCTATTGATTTACCTTCGTATAACTAGCATCACCAACAAAGCAATTATTACATCCACCTTGATGACCATCCAATGTTCAAACTTAATGTCTAGTGCTAGGCATGATGAACAACACGACCTCACATAATATTCTCGCTCGAAAGCTATAAAATAAGACATCAAGAAACACTAGTCCACTAAAGCCTCATAATAACAATAATTGATCATAATAGCATGGTATATCTTATTACAATACATTAGCACCTCTTTCTTCTACACATTATGACTATTTACCAATTTATCCACCTAAATTACTATCATAGCTCTATAAATTTCAACTAAACTCCTTTTTTGCAACCTCAAGGGACGCCTAAATTAACAATACTCAACCACCCAATAATCTTATTAATAACCTATACTTTTCTAACACAATAACTGTCATTAATAACTTCTTTCATAATTCAAGTAAATAATAATTCACCTTAACTAGTAACTCCTTCTCTACCTTCCACCATGAAACCTGTACCACTTTCATTACCCCTAAACTAACACCCAAGGATATATCACTTCACTACTAACTCAATCATATGCAAAATTTTATCTATATACATTCAATCAACATCCATCACCACATTTCTTATCACTACACTTCTAAGCCCACACTTCTAACTATAAGAAAACTCTACTACTTATAAATTATAACACTCTAGGTTGCAATATCCTTCGAATGCAAACTCCACTTAACAATCTAGGTTCACACTATCTCCTCTAATAAGAATTATATGTGTTGAAGGGTTAATGAGGAATCTGAATACATATCTTACTCTGTCTTAATTGAACAACTCATGAGGATGAGGAAAATAACTTTCAACTTAAGGAACTTATAACACACTAGTGAGCTTCTCTAAGTCCCTTGTGTGACTTATGAAAGTACTGATAGTAAATTTGAGAGCATCGTCTTGGGAGGAATTAAAACTTACTAATCATATTATATCAAGAATATAACATAGATGAAGAAGTATAGATTAACACATGAATCGATAGAAGTTTCTAAAGGAACAACTTTACAGCACAATCTAGAGTATGAAAGAAAGAAACAATTTCTTAAATGCCCTGTAGCCTCTCGAAGAAAAGTACAGACGTCTCCATACCATTCTGCAAGACTCTACTAGACACGGCTTCATAGACACCCTAGAACACTTACACTCTGGGCTCTGATACCAAGTTTGTAACACCACAAAAATGGGTCGAGAGACGTTATACAATGCTTAGAACAACAAGGGATCCCAAGCTAACCTTTCTACTGGCATAACTTATGAGAAACTGAATAAAATACATAAATTTAAGGAAAATAAGCAAAAGATAAATATTTTTTGAATTTGATCAATACAAAACTAAATTAAAATGATTAGAACTCTGCTTTTACAAAATAAAACTGGAATGAAATACATTAACTCTACTAACTGTTTATAAAGCCTCTACTAATACTGACTATAGGTAGCTAGGATATGACCATCATCTATCCCTAATAAATATGACTGAATAAAAGAAAAGCTACTAAAATTATACTTAACTCGAGTCTTCGAATTAAAAGAACCCATCACCTGCTGACTGGAAGTTGCAACCTGTCTAATTATGATGTGAATGCTATAACTGGTACCTACATTATGAGACAATATAGCACATAGACATATATGTGGATCAGTACTTTTGGAATGTACTGAGCATATAGGGGTAAATGCATAAGTAAAACAATAACTGAATATTTTTATAAACTTTATAATAATGCATGCTAGCTGTAAATGACTCACTTTGGCTTGAATAAAACATGTACTGAGAAATAATAAAGCATAAGTATGTAAAGCATAGATAATCTTTGTGAATCATAATACTTAGTTCTAAAAGCTATACTTTTACTCTTTCTAGTTGGAGTTTTTTCTAACCGACATAAACCTTGTGAGCTATCATAGAGTCCAACATCTTACCCATGTTAGGGAGAGTTGTTCTACCCTTGCCATTGAAATAGAATTTTATCTTAATTGATCACTGTTTTAGCCCACTATGGGAAATCTTAAGCCTATAGTGGCGCGTAGTTATGGGGCATGAGACCTTTGTAATCAAACCCAACTCGGTGCTAAATACTACTCCCATTCTTATGCTCAGGCATTAGGAAATCAACCTTAAAATAGCTCAAGGGTTTGTAAGGAAAACCAAATATGCTTCTATTCTTTAAACCTCAAATTATATGAATAATATAAATTCCACATCTTATCTTAGGTTCAAAAGAACAATTATTTTCTTTAAATCTTGGTAAACAATTATCAAAGCATCCTAAGACCATAGTCTTCTTGAAATCTGAAATTCATTCTTGATATAGACTTATCAAATAAAACTTAAGAGCATAATATTCTTAAAATCTCAACACTTAAACTGTGGGTTTGAAATTCATACTTAAACTTATGACAATTCAGAATAAAATTTCATACTCAATGTCATTCTTGAAATCATTCATCAATATTAATTCGTAAGAAGAAAGTGTAATTCATGATATAAATCTTTAATTCAAAGCATAAGTAGGTAAGATGAACATGCACTTAAATACTTAAATCACTTATAAATTTATAAACTCAAAACAAGATAATTTGGGTATGAAACCTAATATGAAATTCATGAAATCTTAACTTAAAATAAGTTTTGGGCACAAGAACGAAAGGAGTATCCTTGTTCATAACCCCACATACCTTAACAGGTTTGATTTAATGTAGAAAACTTGACTTTAAACCCCTTGGAAATGATCTTGAAAGCTTTTCTTGAGATTCTTGGATTAGGAAACTTAATTCTTGGTTTTTTTCTTGAAGAGATTGTTACGGAGTCTTGAAGTTCTTGAATGTATATTAGTTCTTGGAGAGTAATTATGAATAAAAGAGGCAAATAATTCTTCGTAGGGCTTTAATTATCTGTTATGGACGAGTTAGGGTGAAGGAAAAGACCCCTTTTTCCTTAAAAATGTGAAAATAGAACCTGAGAAATAGGTTCAGGCGATGGAGCGCCGCCGTGGGCATATCGCCTCGGCTTACTATCTCTCACAAAAATAGCTGTAACTTTTCATTTGGGTATTGAATTTAGGCAAAATTTGTATCATTGGAAAACTGATTCAATTATCTACAATTTGATGGGTCTTAACCTGAAACATTCCATGTATATAAGAAGTTATACACATTTAAAGTAGATCCTTGTAGAATCAAATACCAAATTTTGGACAAATCAAATGATCTTAGCTCAACTTTGTTCCAAGTCATTGCTATGAATATTTTTCACCTCAAAAGTACTTCACACACTATGATAATGATCACGACATATGAATTCAAATAAAATTATGGAATTATAACTTACACACATAGGAAGGATGGTTTGATTTCTAGCTAAAAAATATGAGGTGTTATAGGTTGTTAGTGTAGATTCTTGGTTAATGTTGTTGGGTTTCACTAATATATGATTGTTGAATTTGAATTTGTGGGTGAAAATCTCAAATTTCCAAAATCCCACGTCACCTTTGAAAGAGGGATGTAAGTATTTATTTAGATCCCATTTCATCCTTGACCGAAGGATAAGGGTGGCAATTATTTATGAAAAATAATTAGATGTTAGCTTATTCCTTTACCTTGTCTTAGAAATAAGGATGGATTGTGAATATTCTATGTCTTAGGCAACTTCTTAGAAATAGGAATGCCCAATTAAGGTTATGGGTTGATATGTTTGCCACATCCACGAGGTATCTAAATGGATCCATGGGTGATATTTTTGTGTTTGGCTGAAAAACTAACATCAAATCCCGTAAAACCTAGCCTGTCCATATAGTTATTAGCTAGAGTTTGCATTTGATTCTCATATACCCATGCATTATTTGCCCCTAGGAAAACATAATCCCAAGACTATTCTTCTATTGGAATCTTATTTATATTGTTGCTCTTAATTAGTAGGTCAATTAATTTTTGTTCAACAACCTTTCAAACCATACCCCTAATTTTAATTTATGTTTTACTTTATGTTTATTTTGCGGGCAAATACTTAGTCGTTCTGAACATGCATAAGACTCAAATACTAGTTTCACTCCTTGTGAATTCGACCCCAACTCAAGTTGGGTTATTATATTTGACAACTATCATCCTACACCAAAATAATGGTATAGGTGAGTGTGATCAGCATCTAAGTATAAACATCCCCTAGATAGTTTAGCGTATATCCTTAGATTATCAAAAATTAAAATAGTCGACATCGACTCCATGGACCATACTTTTTGGAATGACTAAAAATACTTATAAGGATTAATGTTTAAATTTAGCTCTCATTTTTGCTTTTTCAGGACAAGCATGTGATCATATGTTCTCAAGTTTTTTCATGATTGAATAATCAGTTCGTGTGGTTTTTGAGGTCTTGTGGGGACGCTCGCGCCTATGGAAATGAGTCCCAAGTCATCAAACTGGGTTGTTTAGATTCCTCCTTTTGGGTTGTTTAGATTCCTCCTTCATGAATATTCTAAAGTCATAGTCTCATTCCTATTTCAAGGATTGGGAAGATTGTCCCCACACTATCTTCCTTATAATTTTAAAGAGCAAAAATTCAGGCCTCAAAGGTTTGACCATTAACACCTAATATGTGACTTGACTAAGAAATTTTATTCCATAACTGAGGTAGAATTAAAATCAGAAAACACTAAACTCTTTATGTTTTTTTCATTCATCCATCCATAATTAATCCTTTTTCTACAACGCGAGAGAACAAAATATTTTCCCTAATTTTCTCTGAAAGTCCCTATTTTACCTTATTAAAAACCTTGCCGAAAGAACCTTTTTGGGGGATTAAAACTTGTCTAAGGAAAAATGATTTTTGATTGTTCTTCTAGGCCTTTCATTGTCAAGTCTAATTTTGTTGAAGCACTTTACAAAAACACCTAGGAAAGGATCATTAGATAAATAAAGCATACAGGGGATAGTTACTTTTCCCTCTGAAGTGGTAGATTAGTTAATCATTTTCTAATGAGTACCTTGTCCGTACACATTTGGTTGCCTTCAACACCCATTTTGTTGTTGAATTTTGCCCACTCGCTCAGGTTCTCTTTGAGGTGACCACACGCAACAGGTTCTCAAAATTGGCGATAGTCTTCAGTTTTATGGCCATACATCACTTGAAATTTGCACCAACAAATCTTATTCGTAGCATCTGAGTTCGTTGGGAGGGAATTTAGGAATTTGGTTCACTTAATACCATGGATTATCAAGACCAGCTAATGGCATATACATGGGTTTTACCATCTCCTAGGACTGTAACTTTTCCTTTAACGGTTGTCTATCTACCCTTCAATTATGCCAATACTGGCTTGAGCCTTGAGATATGTTTCCCCTACAACTGGTCTTTGCCTTTCAGTAAGTAGAGGGTATAGCACCACTAAGCTGATCCCTTTGAGTTATTCTAGAATCTAGATTTCCTAGCCAATGTATCCCTGATCCTCATAAGCTCTTCTAAGGCCTTAGGTCACTTCACATCCGTGGGATCTTTCTATTAATTCTCCTATAGACATCTTCAATTTAGATCAACTTGTATCTGTTATGCATGTCAGCTTATGTCGTTGCCTCAAACTTATTTAAGTTTTTTTCTATCTTGAAATAAGCGATTGACATTTTGTGGTACATCTCCTTTGAAAGCATCAATTCCCGAGTCATCAAACATCATTAGGATTTTTATCTTCCTAGAATTAGATCACAAACTCTCAAAGTAGCTCCGTATATCCTTGCCCGATCTTTAAAAGACCCCCTTGATGGGGTAGTACCTTCTTCGCCCCAAGATGGACCCTTATGATCTAATCTTTCAATATTTTAATAAGCCGATAGAATATTCAAAGGGATGAAAATACCATGCCAAATCTCCTTTTGAGAGCATCTCTATGAACTTTTTCACCATCACCAAATCAGCTACCTCCTTAGTCAAGTCATTGCCTTTGAATGTTATGGTGAAAAATAATAGTTTCTCTTAGGGGGATGAATTCCCATCGTAGTTTGAGATGTCTGGAATTTTAAACATCTTTAGGATGGGCCTTATTATAATAGTAGATGTATAGGTTAGATACATAGCTTCTGGAATGTGGTTTCTTGACCATCAGTAGAGCTCCGATAATATGGTTCATTTGAGATTTAAGTTTGAAATACTGGTCCATTCATCTCTCTCCTCATCAATTCCAACACAAACATTATTGGAGTTGCTTCTTTGAGCCTAGCCTTATTGTCTTCTATTTTCACTTCTCGCATTCGGTCATCCTACTCTTGTTTCTCTAGATCATCCTATTTTTCCTCCTTAAAGTGCCTGGGGTTACCTGAGCCACACCAACCTACAATTCATCCAGTCTCTTATCTTGTGCTTCCATCCGATCCATGAGCTCCTCATGAGGTGCAACAAAGTACCTCATGAGGTCCGGTACACTATACACATTGAGCTTTATTTACTCCTCATTGAGGTTATTAGGGTCCTTTTGATTTTTCTACATGTTCATATTTTTTTGTACAAGTGGAGAGTATTTCACTATCCAAGGAAATCATCCTCGTCCCTGAGACCCCAAAAGTACCTTCATCGAACATAAGATGTACTACTCCGATCATTTCTTAATCCTAAATCTGTCTTTTTGAATGGATATATATATATGACTTCCAAAGTTATTGGTGTTTAAACCATGTTGTACTTCTCTAGAGCATTGAATAAGCTTTCCATTGTTACCAATTTCATCGAAATCCAACATCGGATGAGTGAGTTATGGCCATTTTACTGAATGATATCGGATCACCCAGGTTTGACGGTCGCCTAGTAGACCGTCAGGTCCTTGGTGGACCGTCAAGTGTCTCATCAGGCCAAGGCAGTATCTCCCTTTTTGGGATGTTGTGTGACGGTCAAAGTGGTCGACCGTCACAAAGTTGACGGACCGTCAAGGTGTCCGTCAGACTAAGGTAGAATATCCATTTCCTGAGCCCCGAGTGACGGACGATATGGTAGACCGTCAGTACCTCTGATGGATCATCACTTCGACCGTCACTCCAAGGCATAACATTCCAGTTTTGACACTCGAGTGACGAACGACCTGATGGACCGTCAGCTAATCTGATGGATCGTTAGATCAGCCGTCATAGGCCCCGATCTATAATTTTTAACTTTTTTTCAAAAAGGCATCTTGGTCATTTCTGTTCCTTGTATCCTTATATATATATATAAATATATGTAGAGAAGAGAAGAGAAGATCATTTCTCTCCAAATTTCTTTCAAGAATTCCCTAGAAACCTAGGGTTTCTTCCAAACCCAAAAATTAAATAATCTCTAAGAAATTCAAAAAATCTCCCATAAATTTCTTCAAGTTGTTCAAGAACTAAGTCCCTCAAGTAAAAGGCAGCAAGTTCTTGGTCTAAAAGTGTGAGAAAGAAGTTTCAAGCAAGTTTCTATATCTTCAAAATCAAAATCTAAGGTATGTGGGGTTTGAAAAAGAACACTCCTTTCATTCTTGTGCCTAAAGATTTAATTTCTACTATTGATCTACATGATCTTTGCAAGTGGGGTTACACCCAAATTTCTTTAGTTATGATCTATGAGATTTGAGTTGAATAAGTTTGATATTTATGATATATTTACCATCATATTTCTGGAATTGAGGATTTATGCTATGAGTTGAATATTCTTATTATGAATTGATGATTTTCGAATGAGTTGAGATAAGCATCATGATTTAAGACTTCCATGAGAAGTTGATTATTGAATACATATTGATATTGAACTTGAGAGTCAAGAATGAGTCCTATGATATTTACTTGAAACTTTTGATATTTGAAATGATTTGATAAGCAAATGTACTCGATATTGAGAAAGATTGTGTTGAGTTGAGTTGAGTTAGGAATCCACAAGATGTTTATGATTTACAGACGAGATACTTAATTATGTTTTGGTCTTTATAATGAACCCAAGAGTTGATATTGATTAAGGTGGATTTCCTAACGCATTCTGAGCTGAGTCTGGGAGGAGTATTTAGCACTGAGCGAGAAATTTGGTATTTCCCCAAAACTACGTACCACCGTAGGATTGATGTTGATGATTGTGGGCCAAAGGTCGAGTATGAGATTGTGATATTGATATTGAGGTTATACTCCCTAGAAAGAATACAACACCCCTGCCAATGTGGGGATCCCTCTTTAGGAGGGCAAAACATTGGACTCCATGAGGCTCACATGGTGTAGTTATGTCGGTTATATGAAACTCCTACGTCCATAATGATATAAGTCTTTTGAGTTACCGAGTCACTCTGAGTCACGAGTTAAAGTGTTTGAGTTGAGTTAAATAATTTATGAGATTTATGAAACACGTGTCATTTCTGATGATTTATGGAAATATTGTTTCAGATAACTCAAGCGAAGATAGTTATTATTGTTAGCATGCATGATTTATCATATATTTATGATATTATTTAAAATGTTGCATCCACCCCCATATACTCAGTACATTCCCAAGTACTGACCCCCATACTCTTTCGTATTCTATATTTCCCCGTGATATAGGTTCAGGTGCTCAGTCTCAGCAGTGACAGTGATCTTTGAGTACCTTTCTCTACACTTCTGCAGTTGGTGAGTCTTCATGGTTTGAGGACCTGTATTTTTGGTTTTGTCTTGTCAATAGATGGTTATTTATTTTCATTTCAGTACGAGACAGTTGGGGATCTGTCCCAATGGCTCATCAAACTTGTATAGTACAGGTTTTGTCAGGATAGAGTACCATTATGTAGAGAACTTCAGTATTTTGATTGTACAGAGCACTATTACTTCGTATAGTAGTAAGTTCATGACATGGTTATTCCTCTTTATCTTAGCATAATTTGCGCTATAGTGAGTTCTGAAAGTGATGACAGGCTTATTGGGTTAGCTAGGGGCCACATTTGACCTTAAGCACCGTGTGATGTCTCGAGATGGGTTCTTGGGGCGTTACAAGCTGGAGTACGATTAGGGTTTTCATCCTCCACACGGTCATTATTATCATTCACCATGACCTACTTTCGTACTAAGTAAAAACACAGAAAGACACTGCAAGATGAAACGGAGATAAGAACCCACAAAATTTATCTGGACCAATGGTGGGGGACAATATTTTACGGTTGATTTGGTAAAGCAAGATTTGTTTGTGAGTCAAAAGCACACGTTAGGGCCTTCTCTTCATATTAGTAGTAAAAGTTTGCAAAAATATACATAGAAAAAGATTAAGAAAATTAACAAATTCAAGGTTAAGAACAAATTTGTAATGATAGTTGAGTACTAAATCCATCTAGCCATAGGCAAGACATGACCGAGATTGATTATAACAACAAGAAAATAGTAAAGTGGCTAAGGAAAATAGAGAAAGTTTAAGAACCAAGATAGAGATATTTTATTGTAATGCCTCGAGATCCCATCCCGAGACATCACATGGTGCTTATGACCCCGAAGGACCACAAGCTAACCCTTTACTGATATTTGTCCATGTACACTACATAATATCTGAAATAAATACAAAAACTAGCCATAAGGTTCAACACATCTATGAATACTCATAATACAGAAAATATTGAATACTAATACATCTGTCTGAAAAGCCTCTAAACTGTTTGAACTGCAGAGTTGAAGGGATAGGTCCCCAACTAACTCCATTAACTGAAAATAAATAAAGACTGAAGTAATAATAGTAAAGTGAAATTCATCCTCGAAAGAAGAGGACTCACTGCTACTGCTGCTGACTAGGACTGAACTGGTGAGGATACTCTGGATCCTGTGCCTCAGAACCTATGGTGTCAAATAAAACACCATAGCAAAAATGCGTTAGTACAGAAATGTACATAGTATGTAAACGAGGTAGGCTAATCTAAGGGCTCATGCATGCACAATATCTAAACTGAATAATCATGAAGATGCCGCATGAGAACACATATATGAATGCATAGACCATGAACACAATCATCGCAAATCTAGATACTAAAACTCGGATACCACTTTACTGCAGACTGAACTCACTATTGACACTGCGATACTGAATCACTAACTTATCTGATATTGGTAACTGAGAGCCTGGACGTACTCATATCAAGGACTGAATTGTGAGCTTACTGCTTTCGACTGATAGAATTAGAGATCAAACTTTCTAACATATTATTCCAGAAGTGATTATCAATGATAAGAAGTATGATCATGTCCGAATATGACAATAAGAATACTTAACAGAATCTGATATGGAGATCGAGCCTATCTGACGGGAGATCTCTGGATATGATAATAAGAATACTCAATATGGTCTGAGACTGATATCAAGCCTCTCTAACGGGAGATCTCTAGATATGATAATAAGAATTTGTATATGATACCAAGCCTATCTGATAGGATGGTCCATGAATTAATGGAACTATCTGAATTTCTCACTGAGATAGACGACTGTACCACACAGTCCTAATTTCTGAAGATTGATACTGAAATTGCAACTGTGGGAAGTAGTTACTTAACCGACATGCCCCAACCTACTATAGGTTGGGTCCAACCTGTAACCCCAGCTGGAAGGGTGTCAATACCGTTCCACAGGTAAAGACCTCTCTGGTCAAGCCTCTCTGACAGGATGACCCTTGCAGGAAGTCGGCCTGACGGTGACAGCCTCTACTGATGGGGACTCCGGCATCCTGTGTTGGCTACGCCGTTTTGGAGTTCAGGGATTTCTCCTAGCGACTTGGCCTCTCTCACGGGAGAGCCGTCATCCCTTCCCTCGCTCGGTGCTAGCTTCTACTCCCAATTGAAAAACTTTAAACTGAATTCTCCACTAAAAAAAACTGAACTGAATCTGATACAGATCATGTTTCTCAAAAGATTTGACTGAGTTACTGTAACGCCCTAAGAACCCATCCCAAGACTTCAAGGTCACACGTGGCCTCAAGATAACCCTCTAAGCCTGTCATCACTTTCAGAACTCGCTGTAACACAAATCATGGTAAGATAAAAAGGAATAAGCATGTCATGACTATGCTTAGATACAAAATGATATTGTCCTGTACAACAAAAATACTGAGATCCTGTAAATACTGGAACACTAATCTAACAAAGCCTCTACTATATAAGACTGAGGAGCCATTGGGACAGATCCCCAATTGACTCTTACGGAACTGAAAATAAACGACCGTGTATCAGCAAGACAAAATGAGAGATACAGGTCCTCGAACCATGAGGACTCACCAACTGCAAAGATGTAGAAGAAGGTACTCGAAGATTACTGTCTCTGCTAAGACTCAGCTTCTGAACCTATATCATGATGAAATATAGAATACAAAAGAGTATAGGAGTCAGTACTTGGTAATGTACTGAGTATGTGTGGTTGGATGTAACATTTAAATAATATCATAAATGTATATGAAAATCATGCATGCTAACCATAATAATTCTCTTCGCTTGAACTATCTGAAACATTTTTCTCATAAATCATCAGTAGTAATACATTCTTCATAAATCTCATAAATCATTTATCTCAACTCAAACTCTTTAACTCATGACTTAGAGTGACTCGGTAAATCAAGAGAATTAAATTATTATAGACGTGGGATTTCTTATAACCGTCATGACTACACTATGTGAGCTGCATGGAGTCTAACATTTTTCACTCCTAAGGAGAAAACCCCACATTGGCAGGGGTGTTGTACTCTTGCCAGGGAGTACAACCTCAATATCATCTTCATAATCTCATACTCGGCCTTTGTCATACAATTATCAACATCAATCCTACAATGGCACGTAGGTTGGGGAAATACCAAATTTCTCGCTCAGTAGTAAATACTCCTCCCAGACTCAACTCAGAATGCGTTAGGAAATCCACCTCAATCAATATCAACTCATGGCTCTATTAGAAACACCAAAACATAAATATATATCTCATCTGAAAATCATAAACATCTTATGGATTCCTAACTCGACTCAAATCAACACAAGTTTTCTCAATATCAAGTATATTTGTTTATCAAATCATTTCAAATATCAAAAACTTCATGGAAACATCATAAAACTCATTCTTGCCTCTCAATTTCACATATCAATATACATTCAATAGTCGAATTTCTCATGGAAAGGCATAACTCATGACACTTGTCTCAAATCATTCAAAAATCATCAATTCATAATAAAAATATTCAACTCATGGAACTTGACTTAAATTGCTTAGAAATTATCAATACATAATGATAATATACGGATCATGGAATAAATTCTCAATTTAAGAAACATGATGGTGAAATAATCATAAATATCAAACTTATTCAACTCAAATCTCATAAATCATTAATAGAGAAATTTGGGTGTAAACCTACTTGCAATATCATGTAAATCAATAATAGAAAGTAAATCTTTAGGCACAAGAACGAAAGGAGTGTTCTTGTTCAAACCCCACATACCTTGGATTTTGATTTTGTTTTTTTGGAGATGTAGAAACTTGTTCGGAACTTCTTCCTTACTCTTTGAGACCAAGATTCTTGATGCCTTTGACTTGGGGAACTTAATTCTTGAATCACTTTAAATCACTATGGAGGATTCTTGAATTTATTTGGAAGAAGATTGGATTTTTGGGTTTTAGAAGAAACCCTAATCTCTAGATATTTTTGGAAGAGGAAAGGAGAAAGAGAGAAAATGATCTCCTCTTCTCTACTTAGATATATATATAGGGCCATAAGGAGGGGAAATGACCAAAATACCCTTTTAAAAAAGTTGAAAATTGCAGATCGAGGCCTGTGACGGTCGATCTGACGGTTCGTCAGATGAGCTGACGGTCCACCAGGTCATCCGTCACTCAAGTACCAAATCTAGAATAGTCCACCTCAAAGTGATGGTCTGTCAAAGGGTGTGACGATCCACTAAGTCATCTGTCACTCGAGGCCCAGGAATGGGACATTCTGTCTCGGCCTGACGGACCTATTTGACGGTCCGTCAACTTTTTGACGTCCCACCAACCAGGCCTTCACACGATGGCCCAAAAAGAAGGTTACTGCCTTGGCTTGATGGGACACTTAACGGGCCACAGGGACCTAATGGTCCACCAAGTTGACCATCAAACCTGGGCGTTCTGATACCGTTTAGTAAAACGGCCATAACTCTTTCGTCTGATGCCAGATTTTGATAAAATTGGTATCGATGGAAAGCTTATTCAATACTCTACATGACAAAAAGTGGAAATTAGAGAAATACAATATGGTTTAAACATCAATTACTTTGGAAGTCATACATATCTATTCAAAAAAAATAGATTTAGGCTTAAGGAATGATCGGGGTATTACAATATCTCCCACATGGAAACATTCATCCTAGAATGTTGCTAGATAGGCCAAGAACAAGAGAAAATAAGGATGCACAGCTGGAACTACTCACATAGAAGGTCTCACTTTACTCTAATACTTTTGAGTACTTCACCAAATGCACGAACCGTAGAGGGAATAACCATATAGTGGAATACATTAGATTAGAAGAAAACTGAATTAAGAGAATAGTACCTTCAGCTTGAATTGAACTCGAGGAGAAAAGATGAGGGTAACTGGCTCGCATATCCGCTTCTTCTTCCCAAGTGGCACCCTCTACTGATTGATTTCGCCATAGAACTTTAACCAGGGGAACTTCCTTGTTCCTCAGTCTACGGACTTGATAATCTAAGATTTCAACCGAGACTTCATCATACGAAAGGCTATCCTGAACATCACAACCTTCTGACGGATCAACAACAACAGAGTCTCCAATGTTCTTCTTGAGCATAGAAACATGAAACACAGGATGGACAGCTGACAATTCTGCAGGTAACCCAACATCATAAGATACTTTCCCAACATGATCCAAAACTCTATAAGGGACAACATATCTGGGACTTAGCTTCCCTTTCTTTTTAAATCTTTTCACCCCTTTCATGGTAAGATTTCAAAATACACCAAATCATCGACTTCAAAATCAAGAGCGCTTCTTCTCACATCTGTATAAGACTTCTGATAACTCTGTGCGGTCTTCAACCTCTCCCGAATCAACTTAACTTTTTCCATGGCCTCGAACACAGCATTAGGGCCAATCACAGTAGCTTCACCCACTTCGAATCAACCTATAGGCAATCTACATATTCTCCTGTACAAAGCTTCAAACAGAGCCATTCCGATACTAGCATGAAAACTATTGTTGTAAGCCAATTCAATCAATGTCAAATGTTTATCCCAACTTCCTTTGAAATCAAGAACACATGCCCTCAACATAGCCTCCAAAGTCTAAATAGTCCTCTCAGCCTGACCGTCTGTCTACGGATGAAAAGTGGAGCTAAGATGAACTTGGGTGCCAATACCCTTCTGAAAAGTTCTCCAAAACTGAGAAGTAAACTGAGTACCTCTATCAGAGATGATAGATAATGGAACTCCATGCAACCTGAAAAATTCTCGGATATACAGCTAAAAGATGTATGTACTGGCAAAAAATATGTTGACTTAGTCAACCTATCTACAACAACCCATTTAGAATCATGATGATGACAAGAGAGAGGTAAACCGATCACGAAGTCTATATTCACTACTTCCAACTTCCAGGTAGGAATGCTAAATTGTTGCATCATACCACCGGGTCTCTGATGTTCTACCTTTACTTGTTGACAAGTTGCACACTCCTCTACAAACTTTGTTATATTCTTTTTCATACCATTCCACCAATAAATTTCCCACAAATCATGGTACATCTTGGTAGCACCGGGATGAATAGAATACCGCGCGCCATGTGCTTCAGCCATAATTCTCTGCCTCAGAACATCAACATCAGAAACACACAATCTATTCTAAATTCTCAAGACACCATCTTCCCCTTGGAAGAAAACCTCCACCTTTTAGTCCTTAACTGGTTCTTTCAGTTTGACTAAACGAGAATCCATATCCTGCTTCTCCTTTACTTTCGAAACTAGGGAAGATTCGAAACTACTCTCAACCCAAACACTACCCTCAGCTGAATCGAGCAACGTAACTCTCAACCTAGCCAAATGATGCACTTCGCGAACCAACTCCCTCTTATCTTCCTCTACATGCGCTACACTGCCCATGGACGATCTGCTAGGGGCATCTGCCACTACGTTACCCTAGCCCGGGTGATACAATACGCTCATATCATAGTCCTTCAGCAACTCTAACCATCGTCTCTACCAAAGATTCAACTCTCTTTGAGTAAACACATACTTCAAACTCTTGTGATCTGTAAAGACATCAACATGAACACCATACAAGAAGTGTCTCCACATTTTCTAAGCGAAAACCACTCCAGCTAACACAAGGTCATGGGTCAGATAATTCTTCTCATGAGGTTTCAACTGTCGGGAAGCATAGGCTATAACCTTACCCTTCTGCATCAACACGCAACCCAAACCAACTCTGAAAGCATCACAATATACAACAAAATCATCTACACCATTAAGAAGGGTCATCACAAGGGCTGAAGTGAGTTGAGTCTTCAATTCCTAAAAAAACTTCTCTCAAGAATCTGACCACTGGAATTTAAATTTCTTTTGGCTCAACCAGGTCAAAGAAGCAGCAATGGAAGAGAAACCTTCGACAAAACAATGGTAGTATCCAGCTAGACGCAAGAAACTTCTAATATCAGATAGGGAAATAGGTCTAGGCCAATTTTTCACAGCTTCTACCTTTTGAGGATCAACTCGGATACCATCAAAAAAAAATAATATGACCCAAAAAAGTAACTAATCGAAGCCAAAATTCACACTTGTTAAATCTGGCAAAAAACTATTGATCTCTAAGGGTTTGCAAGACAATTTGAAGATGATTTGCATGGTCTTTCTCACTTCGGGAGTACACAAGAATATCATCTATGAACACAATAACAAATATATCGACGTATGGTCTGACCACCCAATTCATGAGGTCCATAAAAGCTGCTGGGGCATTAGTTAATCCGAAGGACATGACCAAGAATTCAAAATGACCATAACGAGTGTGGAAAGCAGTCTTTGAAATGTCACACTCTCTGACTTTAAGATGGTATTAACCGGATCTCAAATTTATTTTTGAGAAGTAGTTGGCACCTTGCAGCTGATCAAATAAGTCATCAATTCTAGGAAGAGGGTACTTGTTCTTGACTGTGACCTTGTTAAACTGACGATAGTCTATGCACATGCATAATGAACCATCTTTCTTTCGCACAAATAAAATGGGTGCACCCCAAGGAGACACACTGGGCCTTATAAAACCCTTATCAAGAAGATCTTTGAACTGCTCTTTTAACTCCCTAAGCTCTGCGGGGGCAATATGATACGGAGGAATAGAAATTGGCTCTGTATCAAAGAGAAGATCAATTCTGAATTCTATCTCTCTATCGGGAGGTACCCCTAGGAGATCTTTCGAGAAAACATCAGAAAACTCATTAACAACACTAAGAGATTAAATAGTTGGAGTCTCAAACTTAGTATCCCTAACTCGAACCAAATGATAGATACAACCCTTGGATATCAATTTCCTAGCTTTAAGATAGGATATGAAATGACTTTTAAGAGACACAGAATTTCCGGACCACTCAAAATTTGGCTCATTAGGAAACGGAAATTTGACCACACGGGTACGACAGTCTATAGAAGCATAATAAGATTGAAGCCAATCCATACCCAAAATAATGTCAAAATCAACCATGTCTAGCTCAATCAAATCTGCAATCATGACTCTATGAAGGACAGTGATAGGACACTTTTTATATACTTCCTTGGTAACAACAGATTCACCCACAGGTGTAGAGACTAGGAAAGGCTCAGGGATCTTTTCAGCACAAATTTCAAAATTCACTGCCACCAACAGAGTCACTTAAGAAAGACTTGACCTAGGTTTCATCAACATATACACATCAAAATGAAATACACGGAGATACCAGAAGCAACATCTGGTGAATCCTCCTGCTCCTGGCGGGGTGGAATAGCATAAAAACGATTCTGGCGCTGACCGCTGGCAGTACTAGATGAGGCACCCTGGGGAGGAGTAGGACGAACTATAGGGGCTGGAGCACTAATAGTCTGACTTTGAGGACGAACATTGCGACTCCTCTATCTAGTATAAGGGCAATCTCTAAACTTGTGGCCCAACTTACCACAACCAAAACAACCTCTTTGATCGACTAATCACTCACCGGGATGGTCCCTACCGCACTTTGGGAATGGGGAAGGATGAGGTCTGTTACTCATACTATCTTAGGACCAGGTCATAGAAGGCCTATTACCTTACTCAAGCCTAATTCTGAATGCATGAGTACTAGATGATGAAGTTACTAGCATAAAAGAATGGCTCTGGAACTGAGGGCGGATCCCTCCAGAAAATCTAGTCTGACTATGCGTCTGCTGCTCTGATCTAACTCTCTTACTCCGTCTCACTCTCTCTTTCTCTTTCACCTTATCCACCTCAATATGTTGAACATGTATCATTAATCTAGAAAGATCCATATCCCTATTAAGCATAGCGGACCTATATTTTTTCACAACATAACTAGACATACCAACCAAAAACTTACTCATACTAGTTCTAGAATCAGGCATTATACCTGGAGCATATTTAGATAATTGGTTAAACTTATGGCAATACTCCTTAACTGTCATGGGGACCTATCTCAAGTTCATAAATTCTTCTAATTTTGCTTCTCTTGGCTCCAGGTGAAAGAATCTATCTAAGAAGGCATCCTGAAATAATGCCAAGTCACAGGAGCATCATTCTCCCTTCTACTTTTCCTCCACATCTCTACCCAATCATAAGCAACATCTTTCATTCGATAGGCAGCTAATTTAACACTCTCTTCCTTAGTCATATGCATAATCTGAGTGATCTTTTTCATTTTATCTAAGTACAATTATAGGTCCTTACCTACTTTCGACCCATAGAACACAGGTAGATTCATTCGCATAGAGTCACAAACTTGAGCTGCAGCAGAATTATTTCCTTGTAGAGGTAGAATAGTAGCCTAGGTGTTGGCTTGAGCATTGGTGGTGACCACTTGGGATAGTGCTTGAAAAGCTACCTGGAATTCAGCGTGGGACACTATCTCACCTAAAGGATCAATGGGTTGAGGTCGTTCATTGTTTTGGTGAGCTCTACGAAGAGGTATTTTCTGTCATAAGAGAGCATGGATTACCAGCAGAGAGAAACAATCATAGGCACGATAGACTCTTGAAAAAAAAGATACAAATTTTCTTTAAACATCCCGTAGCCTCATGCTCATAGATGTAGCGCACTACACACCGCTGATCAAGACTCTACGTAATGCGGCTTGTCAGACTCCCTAGGACTCTTCAAACCTTAGGCTTTGATACCAAGCTCGTAACGCCCCAAGAACCCATCCCGAGATATCACACGGTGCTTAAGGTCACACATGGCCTCAAGCTAACCATCTAAGCCTGTCATCACTTTCAAAACTCACTGTAACACAAATCATGTAAAGATAAAGAGGAATAAGCATGTCATGACAATGCTTAGATAAAAAATGATACTATTCTGTACAACCAAAATATTGATATCCTGTACATACTGGTACACTAATCTGACAAAGCCTCTACTATATAAGAGTGAGGAGCCATTGGGACAGATCCCCAACTGACTCGTACTGAACTGAAAATAAATGACATCTATCAAAAAGACAAAATAAGAGATACAGGTCCTCAAACCATGAGGACTCACCAACTGTAGAGATGTAGAAGAAAGTACTCGAAGATCACTGTCGCTACTGAGACTGAGCTTCTGAACCTATATCACAATGAAATATAGAATACAAAAGAGTATGGGAGTCAGTACTTAGGAATGTACTGAGTATGCGTGGGTAGATGCAACATCTAAATAATATCATAAATGTATAAGAAAATCATGCATGCTGACCATAATAATTCTCTTCGCTTGAACTATCTGAAATATTTTTCTCATAAATCATCAGTAGTAATACATGTTTCATAAATCTTGTAAATCATTTATCTTAACTCAAACCCTTTAACTCATGACATAGAGTGACTCGGTAACTCAAGAGACTTAAAACATTAAGGACGTGGGATTTCTTATAACCGACATGACTACACCATGTGAGCCGCATGGAGTCCAACGTTTTGCCCTCCTAAGGAGAGAACCCCACATTGGCAGGGGTGTTGTACTCTTTCCAGGGAGTATAACCTCAATCTCATCTTCACAATCTCATACTCATCCTTTGGCCCACAATTATCAACATCAATCCTACGGTGGCATGTAGTTTTGGGGAAATATCAAATTTCTCTGTCTGTGCTAAATACTCCTCCCAAACTCAGCTCAGAATGCGTGAGGAAATCCACCTCAATCAATATCAACTCATGGTTCTATTAGAAACACCAAAACATAAATATATATCACATCTAAAAATCATAAACATCTTGTGGATTCCTAACTCGACTCAACTAACACAAGTTTCTCAATATCATGTACATTTGTTTATCAAATCATTTCAAATATCAAAAACTTTATGGAAACATCATAAGACTCATTCTTGCCTCTCAATTTCACATATCAATATACTTCAATATTCGAATTCCTCATGGAAAGGCATAACTCCTGACACTTGTCTCAAATCATTCAAACATCATTAATTCGTAATAAAAATATTCAACTCATGGAACTTGACTTAAATTTCTTAGAAATCATCAATACATAATGATAATATATAGATCATGGAATAAATTCTCAATTTAAGAAATATGATGGTGAAATAATCATAAATATCAAACATATTCAACTCAAATCGTATAAATCATTAATAGAGAAATTTGGGTGTAAACCTACTTGCAATATCATATAAATCAATAATAGAAGATAAATCTTTAGGCACAAGAAAGAACGGAGTGTTCTTGTTCAAACCCCACATACCTTGGATTTTGATTTTTTTTTGGAGATGTAGAATCTTGTTTGGAACTTCTTCCTTACTCTTTGAGACCAAGATTCTTGATGTCTTTGAATTGGGGAATTTAATTCTTGAATCACTTTGAATCACTATGGATGATTCTTGAATTTACTTGGAAGAAGATTGGACTTTCGGGTTTTAGAAGAAACCCTAATCTCTAGATGTTTTTGGAAGAGGAAAGGAGAAAAGAGAGAAAATGATCTCCTCTTCTATACTTAGATATATATATACATATAGGTCCATAAGGAGAGGAAATTGCTAAAATACCCTTTTGAAAAAGTTGAAAATTACAGATCGGGGCCTGTGATATTTGATCTGACGGTCCGTCAGATGAGCTGACGGTCTACCAGGTCGTCCGTCACTCAAGTGCCAAATCTGGAATATTCTGCCTCGGAGTGATGGTCAGAGTGACGGTCCATCAAAGGGTGTGACAATCCACCAAGTCATCCGTCACTCGAGGCCCAGGAATGGGACGTTCTATCTCGGCCTAACGAACCTATTTGATGGTCTGTCAACTTTTTAACGGTCCACCAATTAGGCCGTCACACGATGGCCCAAAAAGAAGGTTACTGCCTTGGCTTGACGGGACACTTAACAGTCCACAAGGGACCTGACGGTCCACCAAGTCTACCGTCAACCCTGGGCGTTCTGATACCGTCTAGTATAACGGCCATAACTCCTTCGTTCGATGTTAGATTTTGATAAAATTGGTATCAATGAAAAGCTTATTCAATGCTCTACATGACAAAAAATAGAAATTAGATAATTACAACATGGTTTAAACATCAATCACTTTAGAAGTCATACATATCCATTCAAAAAGATAGATTTAGGCTTAAGTAATGATTGGGGTATTACAGTTATGTTGAGATTACTTAGTTCCGTATCTGAAGGAAAAGGTATCGAATCATGGTATCTAACTGATGATATAGAGCTTGAATAGATTACTCGAATTGCTTCTAAGATTAGAACTGAATCACTTGAATACTATTAGATCTGAGCTGATTACAGGGCTGAGGCTAGATTACTAGCGATACAGAGATTATAGAGATAACTGAGATTATTGAACTTTCTGAAATTCTGCACTTGTCTGAGGATATAGAGTTCAATAGTTCATTGAGTTCTGAGAATTATGGCTCGACTAAAATTATTGAGAAACTGACACGTGCTCTAGACAACCGCTCTATTGTCAGGTATAAATACCCTCAGGACTCGATAACATAAAAGTAAAGCATAATCATTCACTCATCATCACAATCATTCATATATCATCACAATCACCCATTCATCATCACAATCATTCATGTATCATCACAATTATTATAGCATCTCATAATTATTAAAGCATCATCATAATCATTAAAGCATTTTCACAGTCGCTGAAGGGTCACTTTAAGCATCTGGAAATCATAATCATATAATAACGTAGGGGAAACATGCTACTAGATCGTACTCCATTCAACAAGGTTTTAAATCAACTATTTCTTACTTACATCAGTCTTGACATGTGTTTGGATATCACATGGCTTGGAAAAACTTCATACTATCATGTCATAACTTACTTGCTAACCACTTGGCATGTATTAAAAACTAAGCATATATCAAGAGCATATAATTGGGGAATTTGCTAATATCACATCTCCACTTATTAACTAAGGTCCTTCAACAAATACTAGATATTAATGGGTTCACACTTATTTGGTGATTTCCTACTACCATGGAATAATTCATTCACTTGGGCATTTTATCAAACACTAGGCATACATAAACTAACTCACAATATGGGGTTTCATCTTCAACATGCTACAATGGCCCTTATGCTTCACCTAAGCTCTTTATCAAACCTAGGGGGAACATGCTTTGATTATTCAACCATTTCTACACCCATTTGACATGAACACATCACATAGAAAGCAACATAAGTAAGATTCGTCACAAATATCACATGTATTCCACCTACTAGGGTTAAGACTAATGAATCTCGTAAAGAAACCTGAATCAAAACTCAAAAACACATTGAACATCAATTTCAACTCATACAAATCATTAACAACTCATAAACATAAAAATATTTGAGTTTTGAAAGGGTTCTTGAGCTTCTTGGATGAAAGGAGCCCAAGAATCAACATCTACATATCTTAATCTTTGAAATTGGATGAATTCTAATGCTTGAGACTCTATCCGCACTTGTAATAAATAATTCATAAAGCCCACACTATGAGGAACTTGATTCTTGAAGAAATCTTAAAGATTTATGGATAATTTTTAGAAGTTTAAGGTTCTTGAATTGAAACCCTAGATATTCTCTCTTTAGAGAATTCGAAGAGAAATGGAGAAATTAGGGCTTGAATGAGGGTTATCATATTTATAGACGCTTCCAAAAAGTGAGAAATGACCAAAATACCCTTGAAAAAATATCCTTAAATTGCTGAAAAAAATAGATGACGTTATTTGTGACAAGCCGTCAAGTTGGTGATAGGCCGTCATGAACTGTCATCACAAAAGGGTGAAATTTTGAGTTTTTGGTTAAGGTTGACGACATTGGTGATAGGCCATCTCGGGCGTGATGGCTTGTCACAAAATGTCATCACCAGGGTCAGAAATTTGCCCAGGTCTAAAGACATTGGTGATAGGCCATCACGGGCGTGACGGCTTGTCACAATTGTCGTCATCAGTTTCCCAGCCAGACATGCTGGAGTAAAATGGTCATAACTCTTTTATCCGATATCGGTTTTTGACGAAATTAATATTATTGGAAAGATAATTCAAAGAGATTTCATTTGATATATAGTGGCTCCTCTAATTCGATATTAACAAGGATTTATGGTTGATTGAAGTTGACCTAAATTTTGACAGTCACTAAAACTTGAACGATAGGAATGATTTCAACTCGTCCTTGAGTTAGGAGACCTCTATGATCTTAATTCATGCTCAAATAGATTCCCACATGATTCAAAGTATTTCATACTTGGGAAGATATTTTTGAAATATTTAGACTCATATTTTCTCATTGCCAAATACACTCTATGGCTCAGACTGGAAGAGGATTTTCCAGGGCATTACATTATCTCCCCCTTGGGAACATTCATCCTCCAATGCCACTTGATAGACTAAAAATACGTATCAACAGAACCTACTCAAGAAATGGAAACATTTCAAGGACCACTGACATACTGAGTTCTCATACTAGGCATGATTCATATCTGGTGCATGTAATACTCAACTGAATCTAGTCATAGCTAAATTCTCATAACACTCATGCATATCTTATGCATGGACTCTTAACTGGGCCGATCTCAAGAATGCATGACTGATCACACACTGACAAGATGAACGCATTTCTACTGAATACGCATATCTAATACATAAATGTCTGGCTAATCTGACTTTCGAAAACACGACTTGATAATGCAATAACAACTGATGCTAACTTCATAAAGAAAATCTGAACATGCATCGGGATGAATCTAATAGCATGCAACATCATAATACTATGGGGTATCTCCCCTTTGGGACTCTATGTCCCTCCAAATACACTTCACTGAAATACTAGGGCGGTGCGCAGGGCACCTACAGACTGGGTCATAATTGACCGATCAAGATCTGAAACTAATACATGACTCATGCTAACATATAAGCTCAAAATGGGATCAAAGGATCTATCAATGCATGTCATAAAGATAAAGGGCTCATAACATACCCTGGTCTATTTCAGGGGATCTTTCCCTATCAAGGCGAGCTTGAAGCACATAAAGTCTACCCCTCTAAGTAAGCACTCTATAGTCTCGCATTCTATGGCCTGGCTTACGATAACTAAAACACACATCACTATCGGCTCTACACATACCTTGGTGCCACCTGCCACACTCTCCACAACGCGGATGGATACGAACACCACTAGCACTACTATGGGCTTTAGAGCTTGGAGCTTCCTCATATCTGACACCCCCGAAAACAGGTGCGGGTACATTAGCTAAAGATAGAGATGGAACTAAAAATCTCCGACCATACTGAGAACTACTACCACCTTGAGACCCTGACTGTGACAAACCACGACTGCCTATCTTGGCTTTTTTACTCACTTTCTTTCTTTCCTTCATCCTATCCACCCCAATATGCTATGCATGCATCATCAGTTTAGCAAGGTCTGTATCTATATGAAGCATAGTAGTCCTACACTCTTTCAACACTAACCCGGATATAGCAGTCACAAACTTACTCATACTCGCTCTAGGTTCAGCTATCAAGTCAGGAGCATACTTAGCTAATTGGTTAAACTTAAGACAATACTCTTTCACAGTAATGGAACCTTACCTTAGGTTCATGAACTCTTCTGCCTTATCCTCTCTCATCTGTAGCGGGAAAAACCTATCTAGAAAGGCACTCTGAAACTCTAGCCAAGTCACAGGAGTTGCATTCTCCCCTCTACTCTTCTCCCACATCACTACCCAATCATGAGAAACATCCTTCAACCTATAAGATGATAACTCAACACTCTCCTTCTCAAAAACATACATAATCTGGGCGATCTTCTTCACTTCCTCTAGATAAAGCTATGGGTCCTCACCTACTACTGACCCAAAGAATTCTGGCGGGTTCATTTTTATAAACTTCTAATTCTGACTACGGCTGAGTCCATATCTTGCTGAGGTGGGGCTGCAGTCTGATGGTTGCCCTAAAAACTAGTCACAGCTTGGGATAGTACCTGAAAAGTTACTCGAAACTCTGCATGTGACACACTCTCATTCTCCGGATCTACTGGCTTTGGGGACTGATCATTAACTCCACGGACAAAATCTCTGCGAGGAGGCATACTCTGTAATTGGAAGAAACTAGTTGATTAGACTGAGAACCAACTTGAGCTCATGCTCACGCGCATGAAATAATCACTGAAAGAAGGAAAACTGCTCCTAAGAACATCTTGTAGCCTGTTGTGCATAAATATGGCGCGTTACACATCCATGCACAAGACTCTACTAGATGCGTCTTTTCAGACTCCCTAGGACACTCTTGAACCTTAGGCTCTAATACCAAGTTTGTAACACCCCGAGATCTTATCTCGAGATATCACACAATGGTTATGACCCCAAAGGACCACAAACTAAACCTTTACTGATATCTGTACCTGTATACTGCATAATATTTGAAATAAATGTAAAAACTAACCATAAGGTTCAACACATCTATGAATACTCATAATACAGAAAAAAATTGAATACTAATACATCCGTTTGAAAAGCCTCTAAACTGTCTGAACTGCAGAGTTGAAGGGACAAGTCCCCAACTAACTCCATCAACTGAAAATAATCAAAGACTAAAGTAATAATAGTAAACTAAAATTCGTCCTTAAAAGAGAGGACTCACTGCTACTGCTGCTAACTGAGACTGAACTGCTGAAGATACCTAGGATCCTGTGCCTATGAACCTATGGTGTCAAATAAAACACCATAGCGCAAATGCATCAGTACAGGAATGTACTGAGTCTGTAGACGAGGTACGATAATGCAAGGGCTCATGTATGCATAATATCTAAACTGAATAATCATGAAGATGCCGCATGAGAACACATATGTGAATGCACAGACCATGAACACAAGCATCGCAACTATAGATACTGAAACTCGGATACTAATTTACTGCAGACTAAACTCACTACTGACACTGAGATATTGAATCACTGACTCATCTGATACTAATAACTGAGAGTCTGAACGTACTCACATCAAGGACTGAATTCTGAGCTTACTGCTTTCGACTGACAGAATTAGAGATCAACTTTTCTAACATATTATTCCATAAACGATTATCAATGATAAGAAGCATGATCATGTCCGAATCTGACAATAAGAATACTCAACAGAATCTGAGATGGAGATCAAGCCTATCTGATGGGAGATCTCTAGATATGATAATAAGAATACTCAACATGGTCTGAGACTGAGATCAAGCCTCTCTAACGGGAGATCTCTAGATATGATAACAAGAATCTGTATATGAGACCCAGCCTATCTGACGGGATGGTCCATGAATCAATGGAACTATCTGAATTCCTCACTGAGATAGACAACTGCACCACATAGTCCTAATTTTTTAAGATTAATACTGAAACTAAAACTGTGGGAAGTAGTTACTTAACCAACATGCCCCAACCTACCACAAGTCGGGTCCAACCTGTAACCCCAGCTAGAAGGGTGTCAATACCGTGCCACAGGTAAAGACCTCTTTCGTCAAGCCTCTCTGATGGGATGACCCTCGGAAGAAGTCGACTTGAGGCAATATAATAGTCAAACCTCTCTAACGGTGATAGCCTCTACTGACGGGGACTCCTACATCCTACGTTGGGTATACAGTTCTGGAGTTCATGGATTGCTCCTACAGACTTGGCCTCTCTGACGGGAGAGCTGCCATCCCTTTTCTCGCTCGGTGCTAGCTTCTACTCCCAACTGAAAGACTCTGAACTGAATTCTCAACTGAACACAACTGAACTAAATCTGATACTGATCATGTTTCTCAAAAGATCTAACTGGGTTATACTGAGATTACTTAGTTTCGTATCTGATGGAAAAGGTATTGAATCATGGTATCCGACTAATGATACAGATCTTAAATAGATTACTCGAATTGGTTCTAAGATTATAATTGAATCACTTGAATACTATTAGATCTGAGCTAATTATAGGGTTGAGGCTAGATTACTAGTGCTACAGAGATTACAGAGATAACTGCGATTATTGAGCTTTCTTAAGTTCTGCATTTGTCTGAGGATATAGAGTTCTATAGTTCACTGAGTTCTGAGAATCATAGCTCAACTGAAATTATCAAGAAATTAACACAGGCTCTAGACAACATCTCTATTGTTGGATATAAATATCCCCAAGACTCGATAATATAAAAGTAAAGCATAATCATTCACTCATCATCACGATCATTCATATATCATCACAATCACCCATTCATCATCACAATCATTCATGTATCATCACAATCATTAAAGCATCTCATAATTATTAAAGCATCATCATAATCATTAAACCATCATCATAATCATTAAAGCATTTTCACAGTCGTCGAAGGGTCACTTTAAGCATCTCAGAATCATAATCATATAATAATGTAAGGAAAACATGTTACTAGATCGTACTCCATTCAACAAGGTTTTACCTCAACTATTTCATACCTAAATCAGTCTTAACATGTGTTTGGATATCACATGGCTTGGGTAAAATGCATACTATCATGTCATAACTTACTTGCTAACCACTTGGCATGGATTAAAAACTTAGCATGTATCAAGAGCACATAATTGGGGAATTTACTACAGTCACATCTCCATTTATTCACTAAGGTCCTTCAACAAACACTAGACATACATGGGTTCACACTTATTTGGGGATTTCCTACTACCATGGAATAATTCATTCACTTGGACATTTTATCAAACACTGGGCATGCATAAACTAACACACAATTTGGGGTTTCATCTTCAACATACTACAATGGCCCTTATGCTTCACCTATGCTCTTTATCAAACCTAGGGGGAACATGCTTCGCTTATTCAACCATTTCTACACCCATTTGACATAAACACATCACATAAAAAGCAACATAAGGAAGATTTATCACAAATATCACATGGATTCCACCTACTAGGGTTAAGGGTTTTTGACCCTTAATATCACATTGACCATCAATTTCAACTCATACAAATCATTAAAAACTCATAAACATAAAAATATTTTAGTTTTGAAAGGGTTTTTGAGCTTCTTGGATGAAAGGGACCCAAGAATCAACATCTACATACCTTAATCTTTGAAATTAGATGAATTCTAATGCTTGAGACTCTATCCGCACTTGTAATAAATAATTCTTAAAGCCCACACTATAAGGAACTTGATTCTTGAAGAAATCTTAATGATTTATGAATGATTTTTGGAAGTTTAGGGTTCTTGAATTGAAACCCTAGATATTCTCTCTTTAGAGAATTCGAAGAGAAATGGAGAAGTTAGGGTTTGAATAAGGGTTCTCATATTTATAGAGGCTTTCAAAGGGTGAGAAATGACCAAAATACCCTTGCAAAAATAATTTTAAATTTGTGGAAAAGAATAGCCGATGATATTTGTGACAAGCCGTCAAGTTGGTGATAGGCCGTCACGAATTATCATCACAAAAGGGTAAAATTTTGAGTTTCTGATTAAGGTTGACGACATTGGTGATAGGTCATCACGGGCATGATGGTTTGTCACAAAATGTCATCACCAGGGTCAGAAATCTGCTCAGGTCTGACGACATTGGTGATAAGCCATCACAGGCATGACGGCTTGTCACAATTGTCGTCACCAGTTTCCCAGCCAGACATGCTGGAGTAAAATGGTCATAATTCTATCCTCTTATATCGGTTTTGACGAAATTGATATCGTTGGAAAGATAATTAAAAGAGATTTCATTTGATATACAATAGGTCCTCTAATTCGATATATACTAGGAGTTATGGTCGATTGAAGTTGACCTAAATTTTGACGGTCACTATAACTTGAACGATAGGAAAGATTTCAACTCGTCCTTGAGTTAGGGAACCTATATGATCTTAATTCATGCTCAAATAGATTCCCACACGATTCAAAGTATTTCACACTTGGGAAGATATTTCTGAAACATTTAGACTCAGATTTTTGCTTTACCAAATACGCTCTAAGGCTCAGACTGGAAGAGTATTTTGTGAGGCATTACATTTATTCCTTATCGAATATCACTACTAAAAAACTGCCAAAAAGCGATGCCTAAAAGTGACAACCAGTGTTGCTTTTTGGGGAAAAAGTGACAAAAAGCCATTGCTTTTTTTTCGTCTCAAAAAGGAGCGTTGGTTTTTTGAAAACGATGGTCAGCGTCACTTTTAGGTGAAATTTTTTTTTGTTATTTTTTAAAAAAACCACGCTGTGAGTCGCTTTTTGTTCTTCATGTGAAGAACACATGATGAACAAAAAACGATGCATAGCGTCGCTTTATTGAAGGAAAAAATTTAAAAATAAATCAGAAAAATGACATTGTCCATCGTATTTTAAGGGAAAAAAATTTATTATAAAGTCAAAAAGCGACGTTGATCGTCGCTTTTTGTTCTTCATACTGAAGAAAAAAGTGATGTTGGCCATCGCTTTTTGTTCTTCATAATGAAGAAAAAAAGCGACGTTGGCCGTTGCTTTTTTAAAATTTATTTTAAAATTTTCAAAATAGCGACGAACAAAAGGGACCATTGTCTATTGCTTTTCTGCACTTTTTTGGATGCAAAAATCAGCGTTTTTGCATCCCACCTGCCAAATAAAAATGCAATTCAATATATATACCCTCAAGCAACACATATTTCTAAAATAACCATACAAGGCACTATATTATCAAAATATTTAAGTAATTCAAATCAACACTCCTTAAACAACCAAATCCAAAATACAAGACACTTAATAATTAATCCAACAACCACCAAAATATTAAACAATCCTAAAGTTTTTTCAGTGGAGTCTACAGATGTCCGAGATTTCTTTTTAGCAATTGACTTTGAACTCTTATAAGGACGAGGTCAATCAACATCACCAGCGGATGTCATCTGTATGCAAGTTTACATCAAAACATATAAGTCATTAGTTCATATGTTATGTGACTACAATTAATATTTTCAAGTTACTAGTACACATTTTAAGATACTACACTCAAAACCATTTTCAAATATCTAATTGACATTTTTTTTAATCTTCATTTTCAAATATCTAAATGACATTTTATTTCACTATAATTAACCATTTTCAAATAACTAGTACACATTTCAAGTAACTACACAACCATTTTCAAGTCACTACTACACGTTTAAGTTACTATACTTGACCATTTTTAAATAACTTATTCACATTGCAAGTCACCACACTTAAAATATTTTCAAGTCACTAATACAGATTTCAAATCACTACACTTAACTATTTTCAATTAACTAAATCACTTTTCAAATTAATATACTTAATCATTTTCAAGTAACTACACTTTATTATTTTAAAGTTATTAGTACAATTTCAAGTGACTGCACTTAACCATTTTTAAGCATCAAGTTCACAATTTCAAGTAAATACACTTAACTGTTTTCAAGTCACAAGTTCACAATTTCAAGTAACTACACTTAATCATTTTCAAGTCATTACAATTAATAATTTTCAAATAACTTATTTACTAGTACACATTGCAAGTCACTACACTCAAACTATTTTCAAATAGCTAATTAACATTTCAAGTCACTATACTGAACTATTTTCAAGTGATTAGTTCACATTTCAAGTCACTACACTTAACCATTTTCAAATAATTAATTCACATTTCAAGTCCCTACGTTTAACCATTTTCAAGTTACTAAGTCACTAAAATTGAAGAGTATAATTTTTTTTATAAAAAATACTTCCATACTTGCATAGTTCCATAAAATAAAGTCCAGTCGTGTATTTTGAATTTAAACCATATATAGAATATTCTCAACTACTCACTAAATCATTTATATCTTAACTATCTAATATTCTGTAATTGAATTGATTAAGCTTTTATGAAGAAGACCACCTCGTCAGGCCACCTATTACTACATGACAAAACTAACTAATCAAATAAAGTAGGGTTCTTGAAGTTGTTGAATTTTCAATCAAATAAAATGTCTTATTCTTGTTGGCTAGAATAAAGAATAAGAGCATATGAAATGAGGTGGAATATGATTCTGTTAAGATGTTCTAGCTACACATTTATAAATCACTCCACCAATACATAACATCACAAACAAATGAAGAATTTGTATTTATTTCATGGATGAATAACAATTAAGTCATTCAGTGCCCAGTTCAGAAAGTAATGTTAGCCAGGCATGAAATCGAAATATTTAAAATAGAGAAACTCAGATCCAAGTTAACCCACATATTTCATATTCTGAAACAAGTAAAGTAGATTCGAGAACGGCCTTAATGGAGATAAATTCATCATGCAATTGATATGTAAAGCATTGGAATCGAACCCTTGACACCCTCATGGGGTTCGGTCAAAGCAGGTGATGGCGCAAATGGCATGGCTCTACGGCGGCGAGAGGAGGGAAGGGAGAACGGAGGGTCTTCGCCGGAGAAGGAGGGGACGACGGAGGCTTGTCGGTGTGGTTATCTTCGTTGGGCGTCGGAGGCGCGACAGAACTTGGCTAGGCGCTGGGGTTGATGGTGGCGAAAAGAGAAAAATAGCTGCGGCGCCATGGCTGGCGTTGCTGGTTTGGTCTCTCGCCGGTGATGGCGACGGCGGGAGAAGGCAGTTGATGGCGGCATGGTGGTTGGAGGCAACGCGGATAAATTAGAGGAGAGGGGGGAGATCGAGATTTAGATGGATTTTGTAGAGAGAGAGAAGGAGAGGGGAGATAGAGAGAGAATGTTGGAAACAGAAGTTTTTAAAAAATAACTAGGGTTTGGGGTATTAGATTCTTAACAGAAAATGGATGGTCGAAATCATCTCTGTCATTAGATCAATTTTGATCAACAACTGAGATTAAAAATAGGGTTAACTTTTCAATTTTGATATATTTGTGACTAAAATTGACACGAGCTGAATTAAAATTGGCTAGATTTGTAATAAATTGGATAGAATAGACTAAAATTATGACTTAGACAAAAATTAGACTACATGATAAATTAATTGGCAAAGTAATTGTAATTTGGGTTGTTATTTAAATAATATATAAATAATGAATAATAATGATAATAAATAATAATAATAATAAAAATAATAACGAAAATAAATAATGCTAAATAATAAAAAACTAGATAATGTATTTGCGAAAAATGTGAGTATTCCCTGTTATGTGATTTCGATTAGGCTGTTATTTAAATTCTAGTAGAGATGATAGAAGTAAATAAATAATATATAATAATAATAAATAATGATAATAATAATAAAAAATAATATATATGATAACAATGTTAATAATAATAAGAATAATGATGCTACACTAGACATGTATTTGTAAAACGTGAGTGTGTCACGTTAAAATTTTGTTTGATACAAGAAAAATGTGTAAAAGATAGTAAAATGTCATCTAACATAGCATCAAACTTAATTAACAAATAGAACACAGTACACATTCATGTACACAAAGGCCCCCCAAAAGAAAATGGATTAGATGATAACCATGTCGTCGGTCGATCTGTGGAGGGTACAGTGTACGCAGACCTTCTCGAAAACTTATTCAAACTTGAAGATTCTTGTAAAATAAAACACATCATGTAGGATTTTTGCAAAGATGAGAGTATGCAAGGTTACGAAGAAAAAATAATTTAATAAATCTTAATAAAATTACGTAAAAATATCGTGTTTGAATGGATAAATATTATTAAACAATATTAAAAGATAATAAAAATAATTTGTGCACTTTTCTAAATTATTAATGTGACTTGTCATTATGTATTTAATTTAAGGATAATGTGAAAAATAATAATATAGAAATTTCAAAAATTTTGATAAAACATCAGCTTAAGCAATATCGGGAGGTCAAAATTAGGTGTCGACAGAGAGAAAATGAGGATAGGGTTTGATATTTTGTTTAAAAGGAGAGATTGGTTGATTTGATCCCAGCCGTTAGATCAACTTTGATCAACGACTGAGATTAAGACATTTAAAAGTAGGTCAATTGAATTTAAATTAGGTTAAAAAAATACTGAATTGGAGATTTCGATTACGTTAATACAACGTATTAATATGATGAACTGTCGTTTAATTGTCTTTATTATTATAACTTCAATAATGTATTATTACCTCGATCATATGATGTTAACGTATTATTCAAAATATTTGGATATATATATTCAGTTAGCTAGCTTTAACTATATACATCACATACGCGAGTATATTACCTCGTAATACAACGTATTTTATTTCTACTCTGATGAATTATTAATTAATTTAGCTTACATTATTATATTATAATTTCAAAAATATATTATTACCTTGATCAATCGATCGTATGCCATCAATGTATTCAATATATATAGTTGATTGAATGTAAAATTCACAATATATACTAGATACATCACATCCACATGTAAATTAACTCGTAATACAACGTTTTGTATATATAGAATGATAAATTATCATTTAATTTAGCATATATTATTATATTATAATTTCAACAGTATATTTTTTTTATCAATCGATCGTATGATATCAATGTATTCAATATATAATTGAATACATATAACTTTTTTTAATATAAAAATTATTTATTTAATAGTAAATTAAAAATCAAACATCGAAGGACAGTGTCATTTTCATAAAGTTAATTTTTATTTAGTTTTAACAAAAGCGATGATGTCCGTTGTTTTTTGAAAAAAATAAAAAAATATTTATAAATTGCGACGGACAGTGTCGCTTTTATAGAATTAAAATTTTAGAAAATAAAAATCATTGCGACGTTATCCGTCGCTTTTAATAAAACTAAACAAAACAAAAAAAAAGCGACAGACTACTTCGCTTTTTAAAAAGTTAATTTCTGTACAAAAACCGACGTTGTCCATCACTTTTTGTAAAAAATAAAGAAATATTAAAAATAATTACCAATTGTGACGGACAGCGTCTCTTTTCTACAATTAAAATTTTTGAAACTAAAAATTATTGCGACGTTGTCCGTCGCTTTTGATAAAAATAAACAAAAATAAAAATTTAATTTAAAAAGCGACGGACAACGTCTCTTTTCAAAAAAATATATTTAATTTTAACAAAAGCGACATTGTCTGTCGTTTTTTCTAAAAAATAAAGAAAAATTTAAAATAATTACAAATTGCGACGGACAACGTCGATTTTCTAGAATTAATATTTTAAAAAATAAAAATTATAGCGACATCGTCCGCCTCTATTAATAAAAAATAAACAAAAATAAAAATCAAATTTAAAAATCGACGAACTAGGTCGATTTAAAAAAAAAATTATTATTATTTTTTAATAAATTACGACGATGTTCATCGCTTTTATTAATAAAATATTATGAATTATTTTTTAATTAATTGGCACAAAAATTCGTGAAAAAAGGCGATGGATATTGTGACGTTGGCCGTCGTTTTTAATAAAAAATAAATAAAAATAAAAATTAAACTAAAGAAGCAACGAGAAAAGAGACCTTTGCCGTCGCTTTTAATAAAAAATAAATAAAAATTAAAATTAAACTAAAAAAGCGACACTGACAGTCGCCGTTTTTTGCGTCGCTTTCTGACAATTTTTAAGTAGTAAATGAATGCGCGAAAAATCATATTTTAATGAATGAGGGGTAATCTATTTATAGAAGCGCCTACACTGGCAATGGCCAATAGGAGACTGCCACTTGTACCTATGTCGTTTGAGAATGGCCAACCCACTAGCGTATAGTAGATGTGATTCTGCCGAGGGTCGCCGGCGCACCTGAATACTCTAACACACCGCCCTTTTATCGGTCCTTTGATGCAGTCGACATCGTTATCCTCTCGGGTCATTCCGTTGTTACTAGAGAAGCCATTCCCTAGTGTTGGGCTTGCTAGATCTCGAGATGATGCTATCGCGGACCCGTGCATGTTACACCCAACCCGGATCGGCCGAGTCTCATTCAAAGCTATTTACCTCATACAGCTTGAATCATGCATAGCTTTAAGAATCCATCTGAGGAAACATATGTTCTATGACTCCCAATTAACAAATGATAGGATTCATTTTACAACAGGATAGTGATTTTACCGTAACCATATACAGCACTTCATATATGTTGTACCAAGGTCTGTAATATTTATACCTTGGTCTTGGAGGTTGGCATTACTTTAATTTCTTTCACTATTCTTCATTGAAGCAAGATTGGATCGGATCAGATAGTTTCACAATGCAAATCCAGGGTTTGAATTTTAGGAGTTGCTACCACAATTTTAACTTAATATATTATAATAGCTGAATTCACAGTCAAATATTATGATGCCTGAAAATTTAAAAAATATTCAAATAAATTTTGTACGAAAGTTACTAGATTCCTGTAGGATCACACAAACATACAGGAGCTGCCCATAATTACGATAATTTCCAAAGTTAGGATACTTGATCGTCCAAGATATGTAACATTGTTATTGGCTTAGAATCTTAATCAGTACTCATAAGCTTCTCTAATTCAGGAGAGTGTCATTTCAGTTTAAAACCAACATACTTCTCCCCCAGCTATCCTTAGCTGTGTGTGTTTCGTACTGCATTAAAAACTATGATAAAAAGTTTTAATAATGCAAAGAAAGGACAAAGAGAAGGTGATTAATGGGGTGTCTTCTGAAAAGTCACATGATGAGACATGTCTTTTAATCTTTTCCACTTTGAAGATTGCTTGGAATTAAAGAGATATAATCGACATTAGTCAAACCAGCTCACATGCTGCCCATCCAACTGCCAATTAACAACAAAAAAAATTTGGCTCGATATATATATGGATGTTTCTTTAAATTTTTCTACAAATTTATTTACACATTCAAATGATGATTTATTTTAATTGAACAATATTTGTTCACATCATAAAATATTTCTATTAGCTATCTTTTATCTAATTTTAGAAAAATATTTCAGTGTATTCTTAAATGTCTGTTGCATAAATAAGTTAAAACACATAAATATGACATCTATAATAATTATACACATGAACATTAATTAGAAAACTTTTGGAGTTCTAAACCTTTATGAAGGCTAATTTAGGTAATGATCATTTGACAACACGTGTAAAAATATTTTCAAAATTTGAATCAAAAGAGTTTAATAGTAATATTTTATCATGTTTTCTAATATATAATAGAAACAAATCATAATGTAAATAGCATTTTATTTTTTTGAAAAGTTCAAGGGCCATTTAAACGCAAGGGGTAAATTTCTCCTGAATGCTAATAATAGGGTAATCGCTTTTAGTCTAGGTGGAGCTTTGTCCCGGAATACTTTTATCAACAGTGTGGAAGCATCTTTTGACCTAAAACTGTGGATTGGCCTTTATAAACTACTTTCTTTAATTAGCAGTAATAATTTGAAAAGTCACGCACACATGTGTTGTCAGATTTAAGCACAGGCCTAGCTTAACTAACAAGATGAATTTCTCTATTAATTACCATTCTTAAAAGCCATTATTTTCTAGTAAGCAAACTCCATATACTTTCAAACTCCTATCCAATTTCAAGTAAATACACTTAACTGTTTTCAAGTCACAAGTTCACAATTTCAAGTAACTACACTTAATCATTTTCAAGTCATTACAATTAATAATTTTCAAATAACTTATTTACTAGTACACATTGCAAGTCACTACACTCAAACTATTTTCAAATAGCTAATTAACATTTCAAGTCACTATACTGAACTATTTTCAAGTGATTAGTTCACATTTCAAGTCACTACACTTAACCATTTTCAAATAATTAATTCACATTTCAAGTCCCTACGTTTAACCATTTTCAAGTTACTAAGTCACTAAAATTGAAGAGTATAATTTTTTTTATAAAAAATACTTCCATACTTGCATAGTTCCATAAAATAAAGTCCAGTCGTGTATTTTGAATTTAAACCATATATAGAATATTCTCAACTACTCACTAAATCATTTATATCTTAACTATCTAATATTCTGTAATTGAATTGATTAAGCTTTTATGAAGAAGACCACCTCGTCAGGCCACCTATTACTACATGACAAAACTAACTAATCAAATAAAGTAGGGTTCTTGAAGTTGTTGAATTT
This sequence comes from Capsicum baccatum var. pendulum, assembly GCA_030864225.1. Classification (NCBI taxonomy): domain Eukaryota; kingdom Viridiplantae; phylum Streptophyta; class Magnoliopsida; order Solanales; family Solanaceae; genus Capsicum; species Capsicum baccatum. Next base: position 200,006,730 of record CM061550.1, on the reverse strand, counting down.
TCAATCAAATAAAATGTCTTATTCTTGTTGGCTAGAATAAAGAATAAGAGCATATGAAATGAGGTGGAATATGATTCTGTTAAGATGTTCTAGCTACACATTTATAAATCACTCCACCAATACATAACATCACAAACAAATGAAGAATTTGTATTTATTTCATGGATGAATAACAATTAAGTCATTCAGTGCCCAGTTCAGAAAGTAATGTTAGCCAGGCATGAAATCGAAATATTTAAAATAGAGAAACTCAGATCCAAGTTAACCCACATATTTCATATTCTGAAACAAGTAAAGTAGATTCGAGAACGGCCTTAATGGAGATAAATTCATCATGCAATTGATATGTAAAGCATTGGAATCGAACCCTTGACACCCTCATGGGGTTCGGTCAAAGCAGGTGATGGCGCAAATGGCATGGCTCTACGGCGGCGAGAGGAGGGAAGGGAGAACGGAGGGTCTTCGCCGGAGAAGGAGGGGACGACGGAGGCTTGTCGGTGTGGTTATCTTCGTTGGGCGTCGGAGGCGCGACAGAACTTGGCTAGGCGCTGGGGTTGATGGTGGCGAAAAGAGAAAAATAGCTGCGGCGCCATGGCTGGCGTTGCTGGTTTGGTCTCTCGCCGGTGATGGCGACGGCGGGAGAAGGCAGTTGATGGCGGCATGGTGGTTGGAGGCAACGCGGATAAATTAGAGGAGAGGGGGGAGATCGAGATTTAGATGGATTTTGTAGAGAGAGAGAAGGAGAGGGGAGATAGAGAGAGAATGTTGGAAACAGAAGTTTTTAAAAAATAACTAGGGTTTGGGGTATTAGATTCTTAACAGAAAATGGATGGTCGAAATCATCTCTGTCATTAGATCAATTTTGATCAACAACTGAGATTAAAAATAGGGTTAACTTTTCAATTTTGATATATTTGTGACTAAAATTGACACGAGCTGAATTAAAATTGGCTAGATTTGTAATAAATTGGATAGAATAGACTAAAATTATGACTTAGACAAAAATTAGACTACATGATAAATTAATTGGCAAAGTAATTGTAATTTGGGTTGTTATTTAAATAATATATAAATAATGAATAATAATGATAATAAATAATAATAATAATAAAAATAATAACGAAAATAAATAATGCTAAATAATAAAAAACTAGATAATGTATTTGCGAAAAATGTGAGTATTCCCTGTTATGTGATTTCGATTAGGCTGTTATTTAAATTCTAGTAGAGATGATAGAAGTAAATAAATAATATATAATAATAATAAATAATGATAATAATAATAAAAAATAATATATATGATAACAATGTTAATAATAATAAGAATAATGATGCTACACTAGACATGTATTTGTAAAACGTGAGTGTGTCACGTTAAAATTTTGTTTGATACAAGAAAAATGTGTAAAAGATAGTAAAATGTCATCTAACATAGCATCAAACTTAATTAACAAATAGAACACAGTACACATTCATGTACACAAAGGCCCCCCAAAAGAAAATGGATTAGATGATAACCATGTCGTCGGTCGATCTGTGGAGGGTACAGTGTACGCAGACCTTCTCGAAAACTTATTCAAACTTGAAGATTCTTGTAAAATAAAACACATCATGTAGGATTTTTGCAAAGATGAGAGTATGCAAGGTTACGAAGAAAAAATAATTTAATAAATCTTAATAAAATTACGTAAAAATATCGTGTTTGAATGGATAAATATTATTAAACAATATTAAAAGATAATAAAAATAATTTGTGCACTTTTCTAAATTATTAATGTGACTTGTCATTATGTATTTAATTTAAGGATAATGTGAAAAATAATAATATAGAAATTTCAAAAATTTTGATAAAACATCAGCTTAAGCAATATCGGGAGGTCAAAATTAGGTGTCGACAGAGAGAAAATGAGGATAGGGTTTGATATTTTGTTTAAAAGGAGAGATTGGTTGATTTGATCCCAGCCGTTAGATCAACTTTGATCAACGACTGAGATTAAGACATTTAAAAGTAGGTCAATTGAATTTAAATTAGGTTAAAAAAATACTGAATTGGAGATTTCGATTACGTTAATACAACGTATTAATATGATGAACTGTCGTTTAATTGTCTTTATTATTATAACTTCAATAATGTATTATTACCTCGATCATATGATGTTAACGTATTATTCAAAATATTTGGATATATATATTCAGTTAGCTAGCTTTAACTATATACATCACATACGCGAGTATATTACCTCGTAATACAACGTATTTTATTTCTACTCTGATGAATTATTAATTAATTTAGCTTACATTATTATATTATAATTTCAAAAATATATTATTACCTTGATCAATCGATCGTATGCCATCAATGTATTCAATATATATAGTTGATTGAATGTAAAATTCACAATATATACTAGATACATCACATCCACATGTAAATTAACTCGTAATACAACGTTTTGTATATATAGAATGATAAATTATCATTTAATTTAGCATATATTATTATATTATAATTTCAACAGTATATTTTTTTTATCAATCGATCGTATGATATCAATGTATTCAATATATAATTGAATACATATAACTTTTTTTAATATAAAAATTATTTATTTAATAGTAAATTAAAAATCAAACATCGAAGGACAGTGTCATTTTCATAAAGTTAATTTTTATTTAGTTTTAACAAAAGCGATGATGTCCGTTGTTTTTTGAAAAAAATAAAAAAATATTTATAAATTGCGACGGACAGTGTCGCTTTTATAGAATTAAAATTTTAGAAAATAAAAATCATTGCGACGTTATCCGTCGCTTTTAATAAAACTAAACAAAACAAAAAAAAAGCGACAGACTACTTCGCTTTTTAAAAAGTTAATTTCTGTACAAAAACCGACGTTGTCCATCACTTTTTGTAAAAAATAAAGAAATATTAAAAATAATTACCAATTGTGACGGACAGCGTCTCTTTTCTACAATTAAAATTTTTGAAACTAAAAATTATTGCGACGTTGTCCGTCGCTTTTGATAAAAATAAACAAAAATAAAAATTTAATTTAAAAAGCGACGGACAACGTCTCTTTTCAAAAAAATATATTTAATTTTAACAAAAGCGACATTGTCTGTCGTTTTTTCTAAAAAATAAAGAAAAATTTAAAATAATTACAAATTGCGACGGACAACGTCGATTTTCTAGAATTAATATTTTAAAAAATAAAAATTATAGCGACATCGTCCGCCTCTATTAATAAAAAATAAACAAAAATAAAAATCAAATTTAAAAATCGACGAACTAGGTCGATTTAAAAAAAAAATTATTATTATTTTTTAATAAATTACGACGATGTTCATCGCTTTTATTAATAAAATATTATGAATTATTTTTTAATTAATTGGCACAAAAATTCGTGAAAAAAGGCGATGGATATTGTGACGTTGGCCGTCGTTTTTAATAAAAAATAAATAAAAATAAAAATTAAACTAAAGAAGCAACGAGAAAAGAGACCTTTGCCGTCGCTTTTAATAAAAAATAAATAAAAATTAAAATTAAACTAAAAAAGCGACACTGACAGTCGCCGTTTTTTGCGTCGCTTTCTGACAATTTTTAAGTAGTAAATGAATGCGCGAAAAATCATATTTTAATGAATGAGGGGTAATCTATTTATAGAAGCGCCTACACTGGCAATGGCCAATAGGAGACTGCCACTTGTACCTATGTCGTTTGAGAATGGCCAACCCACTAGCGTATAGTAGATGTGATTCTGCCGAGGGTCGCCGGCGCACCTGAATACTCTAACACACCGCCCTTTTATCGGTCCTTTGATGCAGTCGACATCGTTATCCTCTCGGGTCATTCCGTTGTTACTAGAGAAGCCATTCCCTAGTGTTGGGCTTGCTAGATCTCGAGATGATGCTATCGCGGACCCGTGCATGTTACACCCAACCCGGATCGGCCGAGTCTCATTCAAAGCTATTTACCTCATACAGCTTGAATCATGCATAGCTTTAAGAATCCATCTGAGGAAACATATGTTCTATGACTCCCAATTAACAAATGATAGGATTCATTTTACAACAGGATAGTGATTTTACCGTAACCATATACAGCACTTCATATATGTTGTACCAAGGTCTGTAATATTTATACCTTGGTCTTGGAGGTTGGCATTACTTTAATTTCTTTCACTATTCTTCATTGAAGCAAGATTGGATCGGATCAGATAGTTTCACAATGCAAATCCAGGGTTTGAATTTTAGGAGTTGCTACCACAATTTTAACTTAATATATTATAATAGCTGAATTCACAGTCAAATATTATGATGCCTGAAAATTTAAAAAATATTCAAATAAATTTTGTACGAAAGTTACTAGATTCCTGTAGGATCACACAAACATACAGGAGCTGCCCATAATTACGATAATTTCCAAAGTTAGGATACTTGATCGTCCAAGATATGTAACATTGTTATTGGCTTAGAATCTTAATCAGTACTCATAAGCTTCTCTAATTCAGGAGAGTGTCATTTCAGTTTAAAACCAACATACTTCTCCCCCAGCTATCCTTAGCTGTGTGTGTTTCGTACTGCATTAAAAACTATGATAAAAAGTTTTAATAATGCAAAGAAAGGACAAAGAGAAGGTGATTAATGGGGTGTCTTCTGAAAAGTCACATGATGAGACATGTCTTTTAATCTTTTCCACTTTGAAGATTGCTTGGAATTAAAGAGATATAATCGACATTAGTCAAACCAGCTCACATGCTGCCCATCCAACTGCCAATTAACAACAAAAAAAATTTGGCTCGATATATATATGGATGTTTCTTTAAATTTTTCTACAAATTTATTTACACATTCAAATGATGATTTATTTTAATTGAACAATATTTGTTCACATCATAAAATATTTCTATTAGCTATCTTTTATCTAATTTTAGAAAAATATTTCAGTGTATTCTTAAATGTCTGTTGCATAAATAAGTTAAAACACATAAATATGACATCTATAATAATTATACACATGAACATTAATTAGAAAACTTTTGGAGTTCTAAACCTTTATGAAGGCTAATTTAGGTAATGATCATTTGACAACACGTGTAAAAATATTTTCAAAATTTGAATCAAAAGAGTTTAATAGTAATATTTTATCATGTTTTCTAATATATAATAGAAACAAATCATAATGTAAATAGCATTTTATTTTTTTGAAAAGTTCAAGGGCCATTTAAACGCAAGGGGTAAATTTCTCCTGAATGCTAATAATAGGGTAATCGCTTTTAGTCTAGGTGGAGCTTTGTCCCGGAATACTTTTATCAACAGTGTGGAAGCATCTTTTGACCTAAAACTGTGGATTGGCCTTTATAAACTACTTTCTTTAATTAGCAGTAATAATTTGAAAAGTCACGCACACATGTGTTGTCAGATTTAAGCACAGGCCTAGCTTAACTAACAAGATGAATTTCTCTATTAATTACCATTCTTAAAAGCCATTATTTTCTAGTAAGCAAACTCCATATACTTTCAAACTCCTATCCAATATTCTCTCATCAGTAATGACCCATCATCTCTCTCAGAGTGAAAGTATTAAGAATGGGAAACAATTATAGAACCATCTTTCTTCTCTTGTTCTTGTTTTTGTTTCAATTGTTCATGGTTTCTGGTAGATCATTCCCTCCTATAGACAAACTTCCTAGAGAATCAAGAAGATTAATTGGTTCATTCACATCACTCTCTGTTAATCCTAGTCAGGTGAATGAATCAATTATAGCACCTGAGAAAGCTGTGAAAAACAGTTTAAGGAGAAAGCCTCCAAGTTCTTGGAATCCAATCCAGAATAATTTGCATCCATGATACTCAAAGTAAAGGTTACTACGGGGATGCTTTTTTGGTCCAAGAAGATTACATTTTATATTCAGTTCAAAAGTACAGGAAACATTTTGTGTTTGTGAAGATATAAATGAGTCCGTACAAAAAGTACGTACTTGGCAGGGGTGGGAGCACCCAACAGTGGTTTGTAATTCTGCGGGCGTATTGTGGTGTGATTCCGCAAGTAGAGTTTCCGGTTGATATCATCCTTTAGGGTATCCTGAACAAAGAAGGGTGCTTCATCAGAAACTGTGATAGAGTTGTGGTGAAGACACGTAGATTATATTCATAGTCGCGGTTTAATTGGGGATACTAATTCTATCATGCTTTAATCAGGTCGAATTGTTATTCTTCCTAGCAAATCTTTGGATTTGGTGTCTGTCGCTCACGCTTTCATCGGTGATTACCATCGTCATTCGTCAAGTCGATGAAGAATCTCTTTAAAATTTAGTCGAATTAGTGATCAGGGGATGTAAGGGAGCGGAGGAAGCTACGTCATTTGTCGCACGGACTGGATTGTACATGCTTTCTTTTTTTCTAATCGCAGATTTGAATGTGCCTATCCTTTTTTTTTTTTTATAGTTTTGTTTCTTTTACAAATTTGAGGCAAATAGAAAGGAGTGGCTTTAGTAAAAATTAATGCTCTTCTGACAATTTTGCAGCTTTTCCTCTCGAACAAAAAGAAATAATGATAAAATTATCGCTTTTCCTCTTCGTGCAAGTGTTAAATTATCATTATTTCTTTGTCTATACGAACTACTCCTGGTAGGAAAAGGCTGGACAATTAAGTGTATTCAGAGCATCAAGATTCAAGAACTCCCTAGCTTGAGAAAGTACTTCTCGTCTGATTTTCTTGAAGAATTTGAAGCTTTATTTAATGATAAAATTTCCTGTAATTGTTTAGATGCATTTTCATATCTATGTTTTCCTTCTTTTTTTGGGTAGTAACATTAGGCCTAGATTATACCATGTTGAGTGAAAATGGTACTCATCCATTTGGGAAACAATAAGTTGTTACTATATTTTCCCCCTTCTTAGTCTTAAGTTGTTGCTATATTTTTTTTGGGGGTGGGGGGTCTTGTTCTTAAATCTTAAATAAATGATAGAAATATGTACAAAGAACATATTTGTGGCGCACTGTTTACATATTTACCAAAACAATAGTTTCTGAGATAACTGTTTTCCAATTTTAGTCATTCAACCAGAAGTTCTTACGGGAACTACTTCAAATTATTTGTTTTTATGAGGTTTATACTCTTTATGTTGTATTTGTAATCTATTTTTCATATAAAATTTGAAAGTAAAAGTTATTTTAAACATATTTATGATATATAATACTATAAGGTCATTATTCAAATTTTACTTTGAACTTAACAAATTAAATTAAATTAAATCATATAAACTAAGAAGAAAATACATCGATTTATATAGTACAAGTAGCAATTAACATATTTTCGCTTTCTAGACATATTTAACATTATTTAGCTTATTGCCCTACGATGGAGTGCTTTTCTCTTATCCTTTGTTACTAGTACTTTTTATTCTCTAATTTTATTTTATTTTAACAAACTTAAAATGTGAAGGGACTTAAAAATATTCTTCAAATTTTTTATCATTTATTAAAAGTCTTTGTTTTAGATAAAATCATCTTTTCACTATTTTTCCTGATATTTAACAGTTGAAAATTAATTAAATATATTTATGGTAAAACCTTTTCTAATTAGAAGTAATCAAAATTAATGACAACTAATATTTTTTTATTAGTTTAAGAATTTTAAATCAACTAAACTTGATTTTAAAAAGATTTGAACAATCTAGAAATAAATATAAAAGCATTAGAATAAGAAAAATTTAAGAAGTATCAAATTTTGTAAAAAATTAAGTACGTAATAAGAATATAATCAATGATTTTTTAAAGATCTAACTTTAAAAATAAGAAAATAATTTAAATAAAAAAAAATTAATCGTACCACAAATATGGTTCAAATTGATGTTCTCTCTTATACTCTAGCAACAACGGAAAGAGGTACTGCATGACAAACGCAAAAATAATGTTCCATAAATGACCTGAAACTTCCGATGGTAAAATATGTATATGTTTATACTAAAATATATATTTTTATTTACATCATTATATTAAAGTGTGAAAAATATCTGAAAAGTGATTTGAGATTTTTACACTTCATTAAATAATCGTGAGATTAAATTAGTTATAAAAATGAGAGAACAAAAAGAAGGAATAAAATGTGATTCCATTTGCTAAGATGTTAGACGGTGAACACACACCTATATAAAATTATAAATTAAACTGAAAGAGTAAAGTTCAAGCAAAACATAAAAAGAACAGAAAAAAGATGCACATGTGCATGAGACAGGCACAAAATAGCATGGAGGGAGCGCAAGTTATTGGATCTGCCAATATCTCCAGTAATTGCTACCTAAATACTTTTCCCCAGTTACCTTTACAGCTAAATTGAGTTCTTGATCTGACTTGTAATTCAACATGCTAATGATATTTTTTCTATTTAATTAATTTATGTATACTAAACAGTGTGAAAAAATTACTCTATTAATATAACTTAATTTGCAGGAGTGCGTTGGTAATCATTTTTACTATATTATCAATAATTACTTTCTATAAAAATTTATTTATAGATAACCTTATTAGTTTGGTATGTTATATGTGATAATACACAGAACTTAAGTCTTCTCTTTCCTTTTCTTCCAAAAACCCCTTTTATCCCACTTGAGAGGTTTTCTTTTTTTTTTTTTTGAAAAAATACATAAAGTATCAAACTTAAGCATGAAATTAAAAGAAATAACAACAATTTTATTAAATTACATTTTGTAACATCCATAACATTATTTTATGTGGTCCCTACTTGTTATCCACTTGGAGAAGTAACGGTAAGTTTTTCCTCTTTTCACGCCATTAGCTTTCTCTTTCATTATTTTGAAAGATTTTTTGCCCTTTTTTTCGCCCTAAAGTATATCTTCTCGCTCCCATTTTTTTTCACTTTGCACGATTTTAGCATCATCAGTAAAGATTATCTTCATCTATTTCAGGTAACTCTTAATTTAGCTATTGCATGTTAACATTTTTTTTTGGGGGTAAATTTCAGAATTAGCATACTCTAATATATCTCAAAATCAGAATTTAAGGCTTTTGATTTTAATGGCTGAACAAACACCAAAGTCACGAACAAATAGTGGTAGAAGTAATTCAAATTTCGTCTATGATTGTGGACCATCTTTTAGTCTTCGGTTAACTCAAGAAGATGTAGTTAAAGTAGTTTCAAATTCTTTACAGTCGAAGAAATCTGAGAAACCGGAGGAGATTAGGTCGAAGTTTCGCAACGATCCGCTGAAGATGACAAAAAAATTGAAAAAAAAAAACGTTGAAGAAATCGCCTTCTTAGAAGGAAAAAAAAATTAAAAAAATCGAGAAGAAAAGGAAAGCGAAAGAAATTGAAGGTTTGACTAAGGTTGATGAGGATGTTCAGATCTCTTTTGATGATGATTCTGAAGATGTAAGCGAGGAAGAGGTATTTTTTGTTCTAAATGTATTTTTTTAGTAAAATGTATTTTGGCCCAAGTAAAGATGTTGTTAAAGTTGTAAGTTATATGTATTTTTTTGATGCAGTTAATATGTATTTTGGTGTTATGATGATATTTTGTGATTGAATGTTGATTTGTGAAGATGATAGTATAATTGTGAAAATATATTGTTGTATTAACTACTCATGAAGAGTATATTGGCTATATGTATTTATTAGCATAAATGATTTGTATTTTTCAGTGTTGGTTGCAGTTTTGATATGGTAAGAAATACATATGTATGTTAATTTTACTTGAAATACTACATCAGTCTGTTGGATATATGTATTTTAGTACATATGATATGTATTTTGCAGTGTTGATTGTAGTTTTGATATGATAAAAATACATATGCATGTTAATTTTAGCTTAAATACCAGAACAGACTATTGACTATATGTATTTTTAGTATATTTGATATGTATTTTTCAGTGTTGGTTGCAGTTTTGATATGATAAAAATACATATGCCTGTTATATGTTTTTTTATTTTTATTTGCTGCTTGATTTTTTGGCTGCATATTATATGATTCTTTGTATAGGTGATGTGGGATGAAATATTCATTGTCAAAAAACTTCCAAGATTTGCACCACACATGTGTTCTTACAGTAACAAAGATATTTATGGAAGCATACACAATTTTAAACAAGGAACAGTTTAAAAACTTTTGTGACAAAAATATTTTTGGTTATTTTATGAAGAAGTAGCAATTTGTAGTGCAAGCACAGTTATGCAGATGTGTTATGACGCTTGAGGTGAAGGGTAGCTCTTCTTCTGGGATTCTAATTTGTGCTAATAGGACCTTTTTTAATTTTACTCCCAGGGAATTTGCTATCATAACTGGATTGAATTGTGTGTCAAATAGGTATGACTTTATTTTTGACGAGGGTGTACCAAATAGGATGGTTGAGAAGTATTTCAATGGGGCAGAAATTATACGAAAAAGGCAACTATTTCTAGCATTCACGGAGAGAGTATTGGGGGAGAACAATGATGCGGATGCTGAGAAATTTGCAATCCTGTACTTCCTGCATTCATTTGTCTTATCTAATGTTGAAACTGTGGTAATACCCCATCTTCATTTTGATTTGGTCGATAGTGGAAGATATAAGGATTTTTCATGGGATTCTTTATCTTGTGAAGATCTTGCCAGAAGTTTGAACAATCGGTTGAAAGCTGGTGGTCAATTTTATTTGATTCAGGGAATGCCACTGGCTATTCAAGTGTGGCTTTACGAGTGTTGTTCAAATGTTCCACCAAAGATTGCATCAAAGGTTGATAATTGGATTCCCCGATTATTAAATTGGAAAACGATTACACCTCGTCCACGCTTTGAGTTTTTGATGAATGCTATATTCAATGAAAATGGCAAGGTTTGTTGTTACTAAATACATATGTATTAATATGTATTTTACAGTATACATATATACATTTTCATTTACAATTGTTTAACTGATTATTTAACATATATTATTTACCTATTATTCTAGGTTGTCTTTAAGAACATAGAGCCAACGAAAAAGGAGCTGTCAAAATTGCAAATACCATAGAAGGATGCAATACTGTAATACCCTGCATGTTTCTAAGTTAGGAAGTGAATAAGTATTCCTACGTATGAAATCTCCTATCCTGTGACTCATACTTGAGTACATGACTTACAATGAATATCCTAGTGATAGGATAGCTTATGATACATTAAGCATGTTCATATGAGTCGCTTAAGGTAATACAAGCTAAGAGTTTTTGAATCCATCAAGTTTTAGTGTTTGATTTTGTAAGGGTCATATTTGAACGAGTATAACTCGATGTTAATATGCTATTTTGGATGATTTAGACCCACCAAATTGTATAGAATCGAATTAGCTTTCCAACGATACCAATTTCACCTTAATCCAATACTCGAGCGAAAAGTTATGCCCATTTTCGTGAGAGACAGTAAACATAGGCGATTGGTTAAACGCCTCCCAACCCAAGCATAGGCGATCACTTGGGCGCCGCCTAAGTCAATTCCATGTGTCAAAAACACTCTGTTTTGAGTTATTTTAAAGGTAATTAAGTCTTTAAATACTCTTTACACGTCCCTAAACTTAACCCTACAAAATATATAGCTTCTAAACATATTGCAACCCTATTTTCATCTCAAAGCTCATCATCCAAGAGCACTAAAAGAGAAAAACAACTAGGGTTGCATAATTAAGCTTGAAAATCCAATTTCAAGAAAATTCCTCCGTCAATCATCAAGAATCTTCCTTCTAAGGTATGCGTAGTGTTTATCCACGGATTCTTTTCGTCCGTGGAGTTCAAGAATCAATCTTTAAAATACAAAAGCTTGGTTGATTATGGTGATATGATCATACCCATGTTGATGCTTATTTGTTTTGCTATATAATAGTATGCGTGAGTTGATTTATGGATCTCTTTCATCCATAAAGCTCAAAAACCCTCTTTTTCATTATAAAGTATGACTTCTATGTTGTTGGGTGTTGATGATCATGTTGTTGATATTGGGTGATTCCCAAGATAGAATCTTTATATGTTTTTATGAATTTGTGATATCATATGAGTTGAAAACATGTAAATTTGGTTGTTCATGATGTATAATTTGATGATTTCACCTATGCTTAAGATGTGCATGTAAGGTGTTTGATAAAATGCCTAAGGAACTAGAAATCATGCAATATAGCTAAATTGTGACTAAGTGAAGGATTCATGATATGCCCTTAGGTTCCAATGACTTCTATGTTGTTAATGTGCCTTGTAAATGTTGTTGTAATACTCATGAACTATTCTTATGCGATTATGCTATGTTTACTTGCAAATCCTACTTATGAACAAGATGTATGATAACCATGCAATCCATATGAACTTCCATGCTATTGGTATGTGTTGTCAATATGATTATGCAATGAACATGATATTAAGATTGTGCAAGTACTTCCATTTGATATGAAATCCTTTCCATGCAATACATTGTTGATAACCATGCTTAGTATGAGATCCCTACTTATGATATTATAAATTATGGACTCTACTCTTATGATCAAGTCAGTCATGTGTGTCAGTTTTCTTCCATCGAGTCCTGGGGGTACTTGTACCCGAAAACTATAATTGTATGCCTAGATCCATGCCATGTTTCATGATATCCGAACTCAAGCTATGATTCCATAGACTTCAGTCAGTCATGTGATTCAGGAAACCTCATGATCTTAGTCAGTTGTCAGATATCAGTAACATTCCGCTAGTCAACGGAATTTAGTAAGATTAAGTCATGCACAGTCAGTTATTGATGTCCAGTCCCTCCAGATGGGAGTAGAGGTTAGCACCGAGTGAACCCAAGGATGGGAACTCACCCGCCAGTTCAGGGTGTGATTCTTAGTAGTCATCCTTGTGTTCCAGAACTACGTAGCCAGCGTAGGTTGAGACATCTTAACCCATTAGATTAGGGTCGGTGGTCTCTTAACTCGTCAGTTTAGGGTTTCCACCGTTCTTATTGAGTACCCGCCAGATAAGGGTCACTCACAGGCTGTCCTTACCCGTGGCACGGTATTGACACCCCTCCAGTCGGGGTAGAGATTGGACCCCATCTTAGCCATAACGGCATATATGGGGCATGTCGGTTAAACACTAATTCCCACAGTTTCAGTATCAGTCTCAATAAAAGAACTCAGGGTGTCCTTCAGATTTCAGTATATACAGGACTGTCAGATATAGTAGTCTATGTTATTAGTTTCAGTATCAGTCATGACAGTTATCAGTAAACTATGTATTAGCTTACAGGTCATGCTATCACGTATTCACGAACCTAGTTTCTATATATGTGTGTTTGCACTCCCATGTTCATATTAGTCAGTCAGTGTTGTTCATACATGAAACCCTTTATTTCAGCCTACCTTCCCCGTATACTCAGTACTCCAGTTGTACTGACGCATTTGTGCTATGGTGCTTTGTACTCCAGTTGTACTGACGCATTTGTGCTATGGTGATTTCTTTTCATATTACACCATAGGTTCCGAGAAACGAGCTCCAGCCTAGCAGTAGCGGTAGCATTCTAGTCGCAGAGACACAATGAGTCCTCATTGATTCGAGGATAATATGATTTGATACATTTATTTATTTCTTCAGTTTAGTTTTATGGAGTTAGTTGGAGATATTTCCTTCAACTCCTTATTCAGATAGTTTAGAGGCTTTCAGATTTATGTTCAGATTGAGTTATTTGGGTACTTTTACCCACATAATTGTATTCAGTTGAACCTTATGGCCTTATAGTTCCATGTATTCTGCATTATTATATCATGATTTGCAGTATACAGGTACAAATATCAGTCATGGGTTAGATTGTGGTCCCTCAGGGTCATGAGCACCGTGTAGCATTCCGGTTCAACAAATCGGGGTATTACAAACTTGGTATCAGAGCCTAAGTTTCAATAGAGTCCTAGGAAGTCTGAAAGCCGCATCTAGTAGAGTCTTGTACATGGGTGTGTTGCGCGCCACATTAATGTGCGGGAGGCTATAAGATATTTTAGGAATAGTCCCCTTTCTTCATTATTCATGTCATGCTAGTGAGCATAATCACAAGTTAAACTCTCAGTCTAATCCATTATTCTCTTATTCCAGACCATGGCCCCAAAGAGAAGAAACCAGCCAGCTTCTCAGCCCGAAGATCTTTTGGGTGAATATATTTCCCATGCGGAGTTTAGAGCCGCATTTACCACACTTGCTCAGTCCATGGCTGCACAGAATGAACTATTACCAGTCATTTTGGCCAATCCAGTGGCCACTCCCTAAGCATCTAGGGTTCGGGACTTCACCCGAATAAACCCTCCATCTTTCCATGGGTCTAAGTCTGATGAGGACCCTCAGAAGTTCATTGACCAAGTCCAGAAGGTCATCGACATCATGGGCGTTACTTCTATTGAGAGTGCTGAGTTAGCCACCTACCAGTTACACGATGTTTCTCATGATTGGTACAAACAGTGAAAGTCTGAGAGGTTAGATAATATAGGCCCTATCGAGTAAGAGGAATTTGTCACGGCCTTCTTAGACAGATTCTTTCCCCAATAGCTGAGGGAAGCCAAAGTTCTTAAGTTCATCAACCTCAGGCGCAGGGGAATATGATGTTTAGGGAGTATTCTCTCAGATTTACTCAGCTAGCCAGGTATTCTCCTTATGTGGTTGCAGAGAATAGAGCTAAGATGAGCAAGTTCATGTCAGGGGTCAACGATAGCGTGGTAAATAAGTATAGGTCTGCGATGTTGATCGGTGATATGACCTTAAAAAGACTCATGAACCATGCCCAGCAGGTAGAAGAGAAGAAGTTTAAGACTAGGGAGAGGCAGAACAAGAGAGCAAGGTCAGGTAATTTTAACTTTGCTCACCCCAAGTCAGATGGAGTAAACCGTTCACAGTTTCGCTCTAAGTCATCCATTCCAGCTCCTTCCTCTTCCAGCGCTCCAGTTCTAAAGTTGAGAGAAACAATAGAAATAAAGCACCAGTCTCTAAATCTTAGGGTAGTGTTAGTAGTGCCCGAATGAATCCCCTTTGTCAGACTTGTGGTAAGAAACACAAGGGCATTTGCAGAGCCGGTAGTGATGTCTGTTTTGGTTGTGGCAATCCAGGCCACAGGATTAGGGAGTGTCTCCAGTCAAGTCTTCAGGGTTAGAAAAATCATTCTACAGCTAAGTCTAGTCGCCCGAACCAGCAGGGTGCCATTTTCAGTGCTACCAGTGGGCAACGCCCAAACAAACTCTATGCTCTTCAGTCCCGGCAGTATCAGGAAAATTCTCCTGATGTCGTTACTGGTACGTTACAGATTTTTCATGTTCATGTTTATGCTTTGCTAGACCCAGGTGCATCTTTGTCTTTTGTTACTCCATACATAGTAGGAGATTTTGGAATCAGTCCCGAAGTCCTAGTAGAGCCCTTCTCAATCTCTACCCCAGTGGGTAAAACCATCATAGCGGGGCAGATATACAGGAACTGCCCGGTTATGATATCTCAGAAATCCACATCAGCAGATTTAGTGGAGTTAGAAATGACTAATTTTGATGTCGGCATGGATTGGCTTCATTCCTGTTATGCCACAGTCGACTGCAGAAACAGGATAGTTTAGTTTCAGTTCCTGAATGAGCCCGTCCTAGAGTGGAAGAGTAGCATTTCAGCTTTTAGGGGTCAACATGTTTCCTACCTTCGGGCAAGGAAAATAATTTCTAAGGGGTGTGTGTATCATCTAGTGCATGTTAAAGATTCCAGTTCTGAATATCCCAACCTCGAAACAGTCCCTGTTGTTAATAAATACTCAGATGTCTTTCCCGATGATCTTCTAGGCATTCCTCTCGAAAGGGAAATAGACTTCAGCATAGACCTTCTTTCGGATACTCAACCTATTTCTATTCTACCATACAGAATGGCACCAGCAGAACTTAAGGAACTGAAAGATCAGTTAAAGGATCTCTTAGATAAGGGATTCAGCAGACCTAGTGTTTCCCCATGGGGTGCGCCAATATTATTCGTGCGCAAGAAAGATGGTTCTCTCAGGATGTGTATTGATTACCATCAACTCAACAAGGTCACGGTCAAGAACAGAAATCCTCTTCCCAGGATCGATAATCTATTTGACCAACTTTAGGGTGCCAGTTACTTCTCCAAGATAGACTTCAGATCAGTCTATCATCAGCTCAGAGTTAGAGAATGCGACATTTCAAAGACAGCTTTCCATACTCGATATGGTCACTTCTAATTTTTAGTCATGTCATTTGGTCTTACCAATTCCCCTGTAGCTTTTATGGATTTGATGAACCGTGTGTTCAAGCAGTACTTGGACATGTTTGTCATAGTCTTTATAGATGATTTTTGGTCTATTCTCGCACAGAGCGTGATCATGAAGACCATCTCAGGATTGTTCTTCAGACTCTCAGGGATCACCAATTATTCGCTAAGTTCAGCAAGTGCAAATTTTGGCTAAGATCAGTAGCATTCCTTGGCCATATTGTTTTCGATGATGGAATTAGAATAGATCCTCATAAAACCGAGGCAGTAAGAAACTAGCCCAGACTCGTATCTCCATCAGATATTAGGAGTTTCTTGGGTTTGGCTGGTTATTACAGATGGTTTGTCGAGGGATTTTCTTCTATTGCATCTCCCATGTCCAGATTGACTCAGAAAAAGATTAAGTTTCAGTGGTCAGATTCATGGAGAAGAGCTTTCAAGAGTTGAAGACTCGACTCACCTCCTCTCTAGTTCTAGCTATTCCAGATGGTTCAGACGGTTTTGTAGTCTATTGTGATACATCCAAAGTGGGTTTAGGTTGTGTCCTCATGCAGCATAGTAAGGTCATAGCCTACGCCTCGAGACAGTTAATGCCACATGAGATGAATTGTCCTACTCATGCTCTTGAGTTAGCAGCGGTAGTTTTTGCCTTGAAGATTTAGATGAATTATCTCTATGGAGTTCATGTAGATGTCTTCACAAACCATAAAAGCCTCCAGTATATCTTTTCCCAGAAAGATCTCAATCTTCGCTAGAGAAGATGGTTAGAGCTCTTGAAGGATTACGACATGAGTGTTCTTTATCATCCGAGCAAGACCAATGTTGTGGCCGACACTCTCAGTCGATTCTCTATGGGTAGTATTTCTTACGTTGAGGATAGTAAGAAAAAAATGGCTCAAGAGATCCATCAACTTGCCAGACTAGGCGTTCGCTTAGTCAATTCTTTAGAGGGTGGTGTATGTGTTCATAGTAGTTCAGAGTCATCTCTAGTTTCCAAGGTAAAAGAGAAACAAGACAGGGATCCTAATCTTGTCAAGCTCAAATAGTCAGTTCAGAATCAAAAAGTCAAGGTTTTCTCCCATAGAGGAGATGGTGTTCTTCGTTGTCAGGGTCGTCTGTGTGTTCCAGGTGTAGATGAATTAAGGCAGCGAATACTTGTAGAAGCGCATGGTGCGCAATACTCTATTTATCCAAGGGCCACTAAGATGTACCGCGACATGCGGGAGATTGATAACGCTCAATCTACAGCTCTCGTAGGAGTGTAAAGCGGTCGTTAGCAAATATAGAACCCAACCTGGGTTGGGTATCGATCCCATAGGGAATAGCTTGGCCAACAAGTAAGCAGAATTACTAAACTTTTGGTGCAAGTCTCGTAAGAGGGGGGATTCTTGTCGTGCAAGTAATTTAAATAAAGTATAAAAATAAAAGCTGAAAATAAAAAGAAAGAATGTTACGTGAGTTGTTAACAATGAGAATTGAAGCGTTAGGGTTATGTCCACCTTCTGAGTTATACGTCTCTATTGGCTATGAGTGTGTTGAATTCAGACATGCATGTGCTTATAGAGAATTGTATTCGATGGTAAATCCAGGCGTCTTTCGACCTATTCGAGGATTATTTCACTTTAACTCTTTCGAGCTTAAAGCGTGTCTAACGGTACGAATTCTCCAAGAGGTTAGTCCAGTTACGACACTAGCTTTTTAATAGGAAAGGGTGTCCTACTACCTTGACACTATCTCTTTTCCAGACAAATAACCTTTCTTTCGAACAAGTTAAATGTTATACTGGCGTTATTCTATGCGTCTGCAGCCACAAGAATTTGCATTAAGATGAAGAGAATAATGATATAAGCAGCATACGTGTCATGAACTCATAAACTCACAGCAATAGATAGTATCTCATACGGCTTCCATAACCCCAACAGAGAAGTTTAGTTACCCATGAATGCGAAGGAAATCACAATTTGCATTGTTGTTATTATACCACAAGATTGATGATTTTCGTGTAGCACAAGTGGTAGGCGTTAGGCATGAATTCCTTAGCAAAGTAACGTTTCTCTTGTTGCGGAAATTAAGAATTGAATAGATGAATAGAAGAATAAAAATAGAATTAATGGGAAGATTAGAAGAGTTGTAATTGAGAAGTAGAATGTATCTCTCCACTAAGGGAGGATTGTATCTCTCCACTAAGGGAGAAATTGTTTCTCTCCACTAAGGGAGGAATGTAAGAAGATGTATAGCATGATAGGGTATTTATAATACCCATATCCTAATCCTACTAAGCTAATGAAATACTTAACCAAATCCTACTAAGCTAATGAAATATTTAACCCAATTGTACTAGGTTAATGTAACATTATCCAAATCCAAATAAACTAATGAAATACTTAACCCAATTGTACTAGGTTAATGTATTATTATCCTAATCCAAATAAGTTACTGAAAGTCCCCAAAGTCTTCAGAAATGCTGTTTTAGCCCGGGACAGATTTCCCATGCATCACTTTTGGTCCTTTAGGTGTCCAAACTCCCTTTCCTTCCTTCGTGAGCTTTCTTTAGCGTCAAGTAAGCCATAAAATGCTGATTTCTGCATCATTTATACCTGAAACTTTGCTAATCATGTTTGTTAGCTCACTTATAGGAAAAAGGACTAATAGTGCATGAAATATATAATTTGTTCTCAAAACATGGCACAAATATGGGCAAAATATATTGATATAGGCGTGTAAATTCGCCTATCATCAACACCCCACACTTGAAGCTTTGTTCGTCCTCGAACAAAATATCATGTCCCTCTAAACATCAACTTAGGGTTTCACAGCAATAACATAAAATATTCATCAAGACAAGTACAACAATTATTAACAAAGAGTAGTTTTCCGATCATTAGTAGAAACCATTTAACCTCTAGCATAGACTCGTGATGGGTTAACTCATATTCAAAAGTCAAGGCACAAAGAATCATACACAACTATCCAAAACTCATCAACCATGTGTGTCTCACAATATATTACCCATAGTCACTCATAAGTATAGCATATTTTTCAAACATGGGTATCAAAATATCCTTGCTCTCGCTCTCACAAAGAATTCGTATGCAGCAACTAATGACCATAGGCTTGCCCTTAGTGTAATACTCCACTAAATGTCAGAATGCTAAGCTTAGGATCAAATAGGTCTTTTGATGGTTGTAATGTAGGCTAAGGGACGGGTAGGATCAACTATTTTGGCCAGAAATAGTGACTAAGTTCCTAAGCACTTTAATACATCACATTGTATTATTGACACTTTTTTCTTTCAACCTTTCTTTTATTCTTCCACCCTTGTTCTCCTCTTTTGTTTTTCACTTTTAAGCACAAATCACTTTTCAGTTTTCTTTTTTTTTCTTTTCACAACATACCTCTTATGCTAGCACTTTCTTTCTCATAACACATTCAAGCACCATTACAATTTAAAGCATCATACTCACCCAATTTCCTCTTGTGTTGTCATAGGACTTTTTCACTTTAAAGTACTTAGGAATTTGGATCAAATTACGGTCTTGAAAAAAATAGATTAGGCTTACACACGAGGTTGTCAAAGAAATAGGCTAAAGGCTCAAAAGGGTTTAACTAGGATGATGTCCAAGGGTAGGTAAAACGAAGGTAAACATGTATAGGTTGCCAAAGAAATGCCTAAATCATCTCCTAAACTTACACTCCTTATTTTCGCTTTGCATACATACCAGGAAAGTTCTAGTATCATCCACAAACATAGAATATTCTATTATCTCACACACACAAGGCACATGGTCGACTTGATTGGAAGTAATATAGACTCTCGACCCAACAAGTGAAGGAATTGAACCACACAATATCACATAATGAGTCATAACTAGAGCCTAAACGTCTCAACAGTCATAATTGTAGCACATACTCTTGTTATAATCTCATGCTGCCTATTAGAATAATTTTATGCGAAGCTAAAAAAAAATTTTACTACTGAAAAAACTTAAAAACGAAACACAAAAAACAAAGTAAACAAACATAGATGCAAATAGAGAATTGTAGCATGCAATACCGCCACCCCACACTTAAACGGGACACACTGTCCTCAGTGGAAAATAAATAAGAAGAACCTGGTTAGTCGGACTCATCCTCTATGTCTGGGGTCATACCCCTTGCGTCAAAATCATCATAAGAGTCGTCATCCTTAGAATTTCCTCATAAGTATCCCAATTAATTCCAAGAGTGAGTCGAAGTGTTTGCATCGAGGAGGGTTCTCCTTGCTCTTTTTGTGAAGTGGTAGCCTTATCTTTGCCTTGCCTTTTGGTGCCATTGTACCTGAGATCTCAATAGCGTCATGTTAGCATCATCTCAATGGATACAATCTATGAACAAGAAGTGGAGGCACCACCCCACACTTAGGTTGTTGGCACCAACTAGTGAAGTGAAAGTGGTCGATTACTCAGACTTCATCGACATACGTTTTAGGTGCTCTATTCCAACAATAAAATCAGTGAGTCATACTTCTTGTACTCTTGGCAATACTTTCATGTAAGATTATATCAAGACTACTACATAGGGATTACATCAAGGTATAATATCTATCAATAATCACAACCGCCTATGTCGGTAGGCAACTATAAGTCTTATTCCGATGAACAATTCATTCCAACATGTAAGTATTCAAGTGACAAGATTATGCAATGTTAATGACTATAGCAATTCCGCAAGAGTATGATAATACATCAAAATCAAATTCAAGTTGGAAACAAGTTAAGAGCATCCTAACGTATATGTTCACTCACTTGGTTGTGTATCAGCAATTCAAACACATGAATATCACCAATGCTTCTTCAAGATATAGCAATTCATAATAGGCATAGCAACATAGTGCTTACAAAAAATGGATGAAGAACGAAAGAGTACTTACGTGATTGAAGCCTTTGGAGATGTTCTTGTGAATTGGAAGAGCAAAAAGAGAAATTTTGAGATGATTTGGATAGATGTGCGGTGCCTTTGGGTCAATTTCTAATGTGGTTATGTTTCAAGACTAAGTCCCCTTTATATAGGAAGAGAATGGGTCGGGTTTTGACCCATTTCCAAATGGTTTTGAAGACAAAAATACCACATATGCGGCGCATAATGCTCGACATAGTCATGACATATGCGCCGCATAGTCTATGGCATTTTGAGACATATGCGCCGCATAGTCTATGGCATTTTGAGACATATGCGCCGCATAGTCTATGGAATATGAGATCCTGAGACCTAATGCCATAGCATAGGCGGCGCATAGTCAAAAGCACACTTAAGAATGGGCGGCGCATAGTGTATAGCACACTAGATTCCGAGACCTTAGGCTCTAGGATAGGTTTTGCATTGTTCGTGGCCTAGTTTTACCTAGGCCTAGCCTTCCTCGATGCCTATTTTGGCATGAGCAATGCTCAATCCATAACCTTATGCAACCTTATACCTAACTTACCACCTTTTCCGTACAATACGTCCAAATCGTCATGTGAAACCAATCTCCTCGTTGAATACTTCTCGCACCTATATTTGCTCAAAACCAATAAAAACAATTAGTATGATGGGTTGCCTCCCACCAAGCGCCTTAGTTTTGGTCGTGGCACGACTCTTATTTTTGGATTTTCATTTATCAAAAACAAAACAAGTACTAGAACGAAAGAAAGACAAAACGATAAACAATAAATGAAAAATGATAAACGATGGGTTGCCTCCCATCTAGCGCCTTATTTATTATCGTGGCACGTCATAGTTACCTCGAGTACTCAGATTTCGTCGAGGTAAATGGTGGATCATTTTCTGAAAGGATTTAGATGACAACGAGGCTTACCTGTGGTTATGCGATCTTTTTCGAGATGGCTCATACGTTTCTCCGGAGAGTCACCAATTATATCATCAATAGTCCAACCCATAGCTCTCTTGTATCTCTTCAGAGCAGAGATGAGATCCTCTACGTGCTATTCACTTAAATCATCTGCACTCTCTGGAAGTATATTTCTACTTTCCAAGAACACATACCTTAGATAATCGGGGAGCTCTTGCGATTCTAACATTGGTGGCTCGTCAACGGGAGTCTTCGCTGTTGGTTTATTCTTGAGATCACAATCCGGTTGCTTAGGAGTATAAGACTCTATTTCTGTTATATCACCCATAAGTTCTTCATAATCTTCATTATCCTCATGCTCAACATTCAGTGGCGCAGCAGACAATGGCTCAACAGTAGGCTGTTTCTCTATAGATAATGCTTTCATATCCTCTTGATGAACATCAGCTACAGATAACTCATTCATATCGCTGGACTGCTTCATGGCTTTGCATATATCAAACCGTACTACTTCGTCATTAATTCGAAACAAAAGCTCATTATCTTTCATGTCAATAAGAACACTTCCGGTTGCAAGGAAAAAACGTCCCAGGATTATGGGAACTTCAGAATCCTCCTTACAATCCAGAATAACAAATTCTGCAGGAAAGATGAATGAAAAAACCTTCACCAACACATCATTCAAGACACCCACAGGTTTTTTTACCGACCTATCAGCCATCACGAGCCTCATATTGGTTGGTGTTGGATCGCCTAGCCCCAACTTCTTGTAGATGGATAGTGGCATCAAATTTATGCTAGCACCTAAATCGCACAATGCTTTGGCAAAATCCAATGATCCAATAGTGCAAGGAATAGTGAAAGCTCCGGGGTCGGCCTTCTTCTGAACTATCGATCGGGTAGCAACTGCACTACAATAATGAACATTATCCGCTAACTCATAACTTGATGCCCGCTTCTTTGTCAATAGGTCCTTTATAAATTTTGCATATCCAGGCATTTGTTCAAGTGCCTCCACCAATGGAACATTAATGGTTAGCTGTTTTAACATATTCATGAATTTGCTGAACTTTGTATTATCCGCCACCTTCTTTAATCTTTGGGGAAAAGGTGGTGGTGGGTATGGAATTGTTCTTTCCATGATTTTCTTCTCCTCTTGCTTCCGTTTTCCACTTTTTCAGGTTGCACAGTGCTGGATGTGGCGTCCTTGACGTCAGGAGTGGGTGCTGCGGCATCTTCTCCTTTTGTGTTGTCATCCATGTCCGCAACTTCGTCAACCATTTGCTTGCCTTTTGCTGAAGTTTCCAGCACCTTACCACTTCTGGTAGTGATGGCCATGCATGACCCGTCATTCCTTGGGTTTGGCACAGCATCGCTAGGTAAAGTGCCGACCTTTCTTTGATTGAGTGCTGCTGAAAGTTGGCTCAATTGCTGCTCTATTTGCTTGATTGAAGTGGAATGTGAATCAACTAATTGTTTCATGGAGGACAAATCATTGATTACCTCTGTTACTCCCGCGCTCGTTGCTTCTACTCCTTTCAATAATTTAGCCATCATGTCTTCCATACTTCCAGAATTAGATGTGGTGGTGTCACGTCTACCAGGGGGAACGTACAAACCACTCTTTTCATTCTTGTTCTTCCAACTACCTTGGTCCTTGTTTCCAGATTTATCATAATAGTTCCGACCTTGGTTTCCTTGGGCATTCCCTCGGAAACCCCCTGATTGTTCAAGTAGTTGGCCTCATCTTCCGAATCAGATTCGTCTCTTCCTTTTGACGTAATAGCTTTCACTTTTTCGGTCTTACCTGATAATAAATGCTTTGTAAGAAGATCCGTTTGTGTTTTCAAATGCGCCATGTCTTGGTCACGATCCTCTTGTCTTCGCCTCTGCTCGCAGTCATGCCAAAAGATACAGTAGAGCATGCTACCTCAGAATCCCAGGTATACCAAGCTCTACTTTGCTTTGTCATCCGATCTAGCATATTGCTTGCCTGCACAAAGGTGAGGTCCATAAATGATCCACCTGTTGCATTATCTACCACTGGCTTGGTCACCGAATTCAAAGATCTGTATAATATCTCCATCAAGTGGACATTGGTCATATGGTGATTTGGGCACCGCATAAGCTTCATCTTGAACCTCTCCCATGTTTCGTGGAGGGCTTCAGTTGGAAGCTGCCGAAAATTTGTGATCTCATCTCTCAACTGTGCTCTTTTGGATGGCGGAAAGAATCTTTCTAGGAAAGCGTCTTTCAATTGCCTCCAATTAGTAATAGAATCAGGAGTCAGCCCATTCAACCATAGAGTTGCCTCCCCAGACAGAGACACTGGAAATAAGCGCAGTCGAATTGCATTCTGTCCAACGCCAGGATTGTCGAATGACTTGCATGTAGAAATAAAGTTGATCAGATGCATATTCGGATCATCGACTGCTAGTCTACCAAATAATCCCTTGAGTTGCAAAAGCTGAATCATGGTGCTAGTGGTATTAAACTTTGCTCCGGGTGCCAATGGCGGAAGAATAATAGCTCCGGTGGCACCAGGTCCATCCAGATCGTCCTCATCGTCATGATTTGTTGCACGTCCTGGGTTATCAATATTCTGTTGATGCACTTGAGCAGTTATCCTTTCAATTTCACGTTGTGCATCCATTAGTTTACTGAACAAACCTGAATGAAACAAAAACAAAAACTAAAAGTAAAAGTACGAGAATCTTTGACCAAAGGGTCTAGTAATTATCACAAACTTGATTGACACTCGTATTCCCTGGCAACAGCGCCAATTTTTGATAACGCTCAATCTACAGCTCTCGTAGTAGTGTAAAGCGGTCGTTAGCAAATATAGAACCCAACCTGGTTTGGGTATCGATCCCACAGGGAATAGCTTGGCCAACAAGTAAGCAGAATTACTAAACTTTTGGTGCAAGTCTCGTAAGAGGGGGGATTCTTGTCGTGCAAGTAATTTAAATAAAGTATCAAAATAAAAGCTGAAAATAAAAAGAAATAATGTTACGTGAGTTGTAAACAATGAGAATTGAAGCGTTGGGGTTATGTCCACCTTCTGAGTTATACGTCTCTATTGGCTATGAGTGTGTTGAATTCAGACATGCATGTGCTTATAGAGAATTGTATTCGATGGTAAATCCAGGCGTCTTTCGACCTATTCGAGGATTATTTCACTTTAACTCTTTCGAGCTTAAAGCGTGTCTAACGGTACGAATTCTCCAAGAGGTTAGTCCAGTTACGACACTAGCTTTTTAATATGAAAGGGTGTCCTACTACCTTGACACTATCTCTTTTCCAGACAAATAACCTTTCTTTCGAACAAGTTAAATGTTATACTGGCGTTATTCTATGCGTCTGCAGCCACAAGAATTTGCATTAAGATGAAGAGAATAATGATATAAGCAGCATACGTGTCACGAACTCATAAACTCACAGCAATAGATAGTATCTCATACGGCTTCCATAACCCCAACAGAGAAGTTTAGTTACCCATGAATGAGAAGGAAATCACAATTTGCATTGTTGTTATTATACCACAAGATTGATGATTTTCGTGTAGCACAAGTGGTAGGCGTTAGGCATGAATTCCTTAGCAAAGTAACATTTCTCTTGTTGCGGAAATTAAGAATTGAATAGATGAATAGAAGAATAAAAATAGAATTAATGGGAAGATTAGAAGAGTTGTAATTGAGAAGTAGAATGTATCTCTCCACTAAGGGAGGATTGTATCTCTCCACTAAGGGAGAAATTGTTTCTCTCCACTAAGGGAGGAATGTAAGAAGATGTATAGCATGATAGGGTATTTATAATACCCATATCCTAATCCTACTAAGCTAATGAAATACTTAACCAAATCCTACTAAGCTAATGAAATACTTAACCCAATTGTACTAGGTTAATGTAACATTATCCAAATCCAAATAAACTAATGAAATACTTAACCCAATTGTACTAGGTTAATGTATTATTATCCTAATCCAAATAAGTTACTGCAAGTCCCCAAAGTCTTCAGAAATGCTGTTTTAGCCCGGGACAGATTTCCCATGCATCACTTTTGGTCCTTTAGGCGTCCAAACTCCCTTTCCTTCCTTCGTGAGCTTTCTTTAGCGTCAAGTAAGCCATAAAATGCTGATTTCTACATCATTTATACCGGAAACTTTGATAATCATGTTTGTTAGCTCACTTATAGGAAAAAGGACTAAAAGTGCATGAAATATATAATTTGTTCTCAAAACATGGCACAAATATGGGCAAAATATATTGATATAGGCGTGTAAATTCGCCTATCATCAGAGATCTATTGGTGGAGTGGGATAAAGAGAGATGTTGCAGAGTTTATGGCTAAGTGCTCTACATGTCAGCAGGTTAAGATAGAGCATCAGAAACCTAGTGGTTCCATGCAAGATTTTACCATTCCTACTTAGAAGTGGGAAGAAGTTAACATGGACTTCGTGAGAAGTTTTCCTAGAACTCGTCATCAGCATGATTCAGTCTGGGTCATTATAGATATAATGACCAAGTCAACTCATTTTCTTACTGTTCGTACTTCTTATTCTGCCGAGGATTATGCCAAACTCTATATCAGGGAGTGAGTCAGATTACACGGTGTTCCACTATCTATCATCTCAGACAGAGGTACCCAGTTCACTTCTCATTTTTGGAAAGTATTCCAAAAGGGTCTCAGTACCCAAGTCCATCTAAGCACAACATTTTATCCTCAGACAGATAATCAAGCAGAGAGGACCATGCAAACTCTTGAAGATATGCTAAGGACGTGTGCAATTAACTTCAAGGAAATTTGGGATGACCACTTCCCTTTGATTGAGTTTTCATACAACAATAACTATCATTCTAGTATTCAGATGGCTCCATTAGACGCTCTCTATGGTAGGATATGTAGATCTCCGATATGTTGGTTCAAAGTTAGTGAGGCCTCAATCATAGGTCCTGACTTAGTATTCGATGCCTTAGAGAAAGTTCAGTTGAACAGAGAGAGACTCCGGGCTGCTCAGAGCCGACAGAAGTCCTATACAGATATTTATAGAAAGGATCTCGAGTTCGAGGTCAATGACTATGTCTAACTTAAGATCTCTCCCATGAAAGGAGTAACGAGGTTCGGCAAGAAAGGGAAACTCAGTCCCCGGTATGTCGGTCCCTTCAGAATTCTAGGTCGCTTCGGCAAGGTAGCTTATGAGCTTGAGTTACCTTTAGATCTAGCCTCAATCCATCCAGTCTTCCATGTCTCTTTGCTAAAGAAGTGCATAGGTGACCCAGCAGTTGTTGTCCCTATTCAGAGCATCGATATTCAGAAAAACATCTCCTATAAAGAGATTCCAGTCGAAATCTTAGATTATCAGAGTCGTAGATTGAGGGACAAAGAAGTCCCTCTAGTCAAGGTTCTTTGGTGAAATCAGTCACATGAGGAAGCTACTTGGGAAGCAGAAGCAGATATACGTACCAAGTATCCTCACCTCTTCCCCGCCAACTCAGATCAAGATCAAGGTAACAGTTCTACTTAATCATATTCAGTTTCATGTTCATGTTTCAGTATAAACTTGGTACCTATTAACCGTTTCATACTCAGTCATCCATTCATGTGTCAGTTGTCCGTGCATCAGATATGTACGAGTTTAGTATATTTAGCATGTCACTCATGAGATCAAGTTTAAGTTCTTCATGTTCAGTTTAGGTTCTATTGTCTTGTATCCCTTCTCAGTAAATTCTCATTCGAGGACGAATGTTCCCAAGGGGGAGATATTGTAATACCCTGCATGTTTCTAAGCTAGAAAGTGAATAAGTATTCCTATGTATGAAATCTCCTATCCTGTGACTCATACTTGAGTATATGACTTACAATGAATATCCTAGTAATATGATAGCTTATGATTCATTAAGCATGTTCATATGAGTCACTTAAGGTAATACAAGCTAAGAGTTTTTGAATCCATCAAGTTTTAGTGTTTGATTTTGTAAGGGTCATATTTGAACGAGTATAACTCGATGTTAATATGCTATTTTGGCTAATTTAGACCCACCAAATTGTAGAGAATCGAATTAGCTTTCCAATGATACCAATTTCGCCTTAATCCAATACCCGAACGAAAAGTTATACCCATTTTTGTGAGAGATAGTAAGCATAGGCGATTGGTTAGGCGCCGCCCAACCCAAGCATAGGCGATCACTTGGGCGCTGCCTAAGTCAATTCCAGGTGTCAAAAACACTCCGTTTTGAGTTATTTTAAAGGTAATTAAGTCTTTAAATACTCCTTACACGTCCCTAAACTTAACCCTATGAAATATATAGCTTCTAAACAGATTGCAACCCTATTTTCATCTCAAAGCTCATCATCCAACAACACTAAAAGAGAAAAACAACTAGGGTTGCATAATTAAGCTTGAAGATCTGATTTCAAGGAAATTCCTCCGTTAATCATTAAGAATCTTCCTTCTAAGGTATCCATAGTGTTCATCCACGGATTCCTTTCATCCATAGAGTTCAAGAATCAATCTTTAAAATACAAAAGCTTGGTTGATTGTGGTGATATGATCATACCCATGTTGATGCTTGTTTGTTTTGCTATATAATAGTATGCGTGAGTTTATTTATGGATCCCTTTCATCCATAAATCTCAAAAGCCCTCTTTTTCATTATAAAGTATGATTTATATGTTGTTGGGTGTTGATGATCATGTTGTTGATATTGGATGATTCCCAAGATGGAATCTTTATATGTTTTTATGAATTCATGATATCATATGAGTTGGAAACATGTAAATTTGGTTGTTCATGATGTATAATTTGATGATTTCACCTATGCTTAAGATGTGCATGTAAGGTGTTTGATAAAATTCCTAAGGAACTAGAAATCATGCAATATAGCTAAATTGTGACTAAGTGAAGGATTCATGATATGCCCTTACGTTCCAATAACTTCTATGTTGTTAATATGGCTTGTAAATGTTGTTGGAATACTCATGAACTATTCTTATGAGATTATGCTATGTTTACTTGAAAATCCTACTTATGAACAAGATGTATGATAACCATGCAATCCACATGAACTTCCATGCTATTGGTATGTGTTGCCAATATGATTATGCAATGAACATGATATTAAGATTGCGCAAGTACTTCCATGTGATATGAAATCCTTTCCATGAAATACATTGTTGATAACCATGCTTAGTATGAGATCCCTACTTATGATATTATAAATTATGGACTCTACTCTTATGATCAATTCAGTCATGTGTGTCAGTTTTCTTCCATCGAGTCCTGGGGGTACTTGTACCCGAAAACTATAGTTGTGTGCCTAGATCCATGTCATGTTTCATGATATTCGAACTCAAGCTATGATTCCATAGACTTCAGTCAGTCATGTGACTCAGGAAAACCTCATGATCACCATTAATATATCCTCCGGATTCACTAGGCATCATCATATCATCAATATGTCCTACGGATTCACTGGGCATCATCACATCATCAATATATCCTCTAGATTCACCGGGCATCATCATAGCACCATAGTCATCATTACAACTATAATTACATACATATATAGTCAAATCGATAACAAGTACAAGCACACAATCAATAGAGTGTAAGAGAGGTAAGGAAATACATATTATGTTACTTCACCATTAATCATCCCCATATTATATAGGTAGATGCATGGGCATGTATATTTAAATAATATGAACAATCACCACTTTTTTGAGCTTGACATGATTATTAGCAAGTCAGTTATAATTCATGGGTAGGCCTTATAGAATCCTTCTTTGCTTACAGGGCTAACAATACTAGCAAGGAGGTATTTTTACACAAACATTAGTTTAGTCATTAAGTCGAAATCATAATAAGAGTTGTGACATAATTCAAGGTTCACTTAGTGAACTTGCCAATAAGTTAAGTGATAACATAACCATAGATTCAATTCACTAGACTTTCTAATGCTATCCATATCATGAAAATAAGATATTCAATCAAGTATACACACTATTCAAAAATCAACAACATGGACATACCATTAATTGGGTTTAGCCATGATATCACCAAAAGCATAATCTAGGCGTTCATTACTTATCTAGGTCACTAATGAAGTTACATAGTTCAAGCTTAAGGAGGGTTAAGTTCCGCTTTTAATAATCCCCTAATTCTCTTCTACAAGTCTAACATCTACCTAAAATTAGGCTAAGTTATCTAAATTATGACTTAAGGGACCAATCAACGCTAGTTTAATAGGACAATTCTTCTTCAAGTATTTCTCCTAAGTAACCCCAAGCACCCAAAGTTATTCCACCACTAAGCATATCGAGGTCAACATACTTTTAAGGTGAGTGAACAAGGTCACTCTCATCTACTAGATCAACTAGAGTATTCTCATTCTATTGATGAGATAACAAGTCTAACTAACCAAGGTTCTAGGATACGAGTCAACTATCCCACTTAGTGTGTTTCAAGACCTAAGTGATCCAACTAGTCCCAAACATTTTTAATCTACCATTTCATCATCTAAGACTCCGCCCAATCCTATCAAGATATCACAATTATACTACAATAATTCTCAATCTAAAACAAGACTAACCTACCTTGAGTCAAAATAGCTCACGAACCAACAATCTTTGCTTTCCCTTTCCTTGAGGCTTTTTCCACGAGCCAAGCTATCAATAACATAATCTATGCATTATTACGGGAATAACAACACCCATATTGTACCATTGTGCTTTCGATCCAAAATGACACCAAAACCACCACCCCCTAAGCAGGTCCCACATACCAAAAATAGGTTTTCAAGGCCAACCCATTGTTCAAATACCATTGGGGAGTTATAACCCTCAAGAAATTTGTCCAAACAACCACATTTGGGGCTAAAAATCATGGCTCAAGCCATTTGGGGTTTTGGGTCTAATAATCAAGAAATCATCACTAAAATTAAAGGAACATTACCTTAAATTTGATGTTAATCACAAATATGCTAGTTTTTTAAGCTTCCAGTCAACACCCAACACATACTTTGATGACTACTCTCTCCATTAGGGTGTTAGAGGCTCAAAACAATGGAGAAACAACCAAATTTTGGTCAAAAGAAGGCTCTTATATGAACCCTTCTAGGCCCAAGAGCAGTGATTGCGTACCCTCTCTAGATCACAATCGTGGACACTACGATCGCACTATACCTCATACAATCATGGAACCTCAGTGCGGTATACGATGGCTGAAACTTGGAATTTGGTCAAGGCCTCGAGATGCATCTAGAGTCCAATATGACCAAATGAGATATGTAACCAAATAAATTTTGACGTTCCAAATGCATAGGTGAAGTTGGATTTTCCATCCAATATCATTTTTTTAAAGTTTTTGCTCGATGGCCATTTGGAACCAACAAAGACTTCTCAATGGAGAAATGGTTCTAACAAATAAACAAACTGCCAGGTCACCAAACTATTAGTTCCAGCAAGTCATAAATGAGTTGGGGTAGCTATGGAAAATTTCGATCGGCAAAAATGAGCAGGAACATAGAAATGAGTTGAAGGGTCATCACAACATCCACTACTAATGAACTTTCATCCCCGAAAGTTAAAGAAGGAAATACCTGAAGTCTTAAACAAATGAGGGTACTGAGCTTGCATCTCACTCTAAATCTCCTAATTGACCTTCTGTACTGGGCAGTGCCTCAACTGAACCTTAATTATATGAATCTCTTTAGTGCACAACCACCTCATATCATTAGCCAAGATAAGCACATGCTGATCAACAAAGGCAAACTGCTGATCTAACTGGATTAAGTCCCACCTAATTACATAAGATGAATTAGTAATATACTTCCACAACATCGATACATAGAAAATCGAATGAACAACAACAAAATCTAGAGGGTAGGCTAACTTATACACCACCTCGCCAACTGTACGGAGAATTTTAAATGGACCAATATAATGAGGGCTAAGTTTATCCTTCCTTCTGAATCTCATCACACCCCTCATTGGTGAAACTCAAAGGAACACATGGTCACCAACTCCGAATCTCTAGGCACAAAGTCTACGATCGGTATAGGCTTTCTGCCTACTTTGTGCTGCTATTAGCCTATCCTGTATCATCCTGTCTTTTTTCAATGAGTCTTAAAGCAAATCTTCACCCCAGGGTCTCACCTTAGAAGTCTCAAACCACCCTATTGGAGAACGACATCTCCTACCATACAAGGTCTTATAGGGAACCATCTCAATACTCTAATGATAGTTTTTGTTATATGTGAACTCTGCCAATGCTAAGTGTTGATCCCACTATCCTCCAAAATCAATAACACAGGCTTAAAGCTTATCTTCAAGTACCTGAATAGTCCGCTTGGACTGGCCATCTATCTGTGATGAAAAGCTTTACTCAAATCCACTCGAGTACCTAACTCCTCCCAAAATGCTCTCTAAATATCATGAAGTAATTATAAAACCAGAGTCTGATATAACAAAAATAGGCACCTCGTACAAACAAACTATCTATTGAACATAAATTTGGGTCAATCTCTTAGCATTGAAGGTCATCTAAATAGTAATGAAATATGATGACTAAGTCAAACGATCCACAATAACCTAAATACTGTCATGACTATGGGAAGTACGGGGCAAACCACTAATGAAGTCTATAGTAATCCTTTCCCACTTCTATTAGGGAATGGGTAATCTCTGAGTCAATCCACCTAGAAGTTAATGCTCACCCTTAACCTACTGACAACAAAGGAAACAAACTATTCTGTCACATCTTTCTTCATCCTATCCCACTAGTAATACTACTAGCTCAAATCACTACACATCTTCGTTGTACAGGGATAAATGGAAGATCTAGTACTACAAGCCTCATGAAGAATCAACTAAATCAAGTTGTCAAGTTAGGGAACACAAATATGATCCTTAAAACTCAACATATTATCGAAATCAAAAGTGTGCCTCTAAGACTCACCACTCACTACTTGATCACGAAGGAAGCACAACTTGTTATCCTCATACTGGCGATCACGAATTCGCTCAAATAAGGATGACCTCACCTCTACATAAGCCAAAATCCTTGCAAGATCCTAAATATCAAGGCAAACTATCAAATTGGCAAAGCACTGAATTCCCCATGACATAGGCCTCTAAGAAACTGACATACAAGCCAAGATAACCTACTTACAGCCTTGCAACTCAAGGCATTAACTACTATATTTGTCTTACTCGAATGATACAAGATAAAAGTATCATAGTCCTTCAACAACTCCATCCATCTACACTGGCAAGCATTAAACTCTCGCTAGGTTAAAAGATACTGAAGGCTCCGATGATTGGTGAAGATATCACAATGCACACCATACAAATAATGCCTCCAAATCTTGAACACAAAAACTACTGCCGCCAACTCCAAATCATGAGTTGGGTTGTTGCGCTCATGTACTTTAAGCTATCTAGAAGAATAAGTAATAACTCAACCCTGCTGCATCAAAATACAACCAAGACCAACACCAAAAGTGTCACAAATCATGGTGAATCCCTCATTCTCAACTAGAAGATCTAACACTAAAGTAGAAGTAAGATGACCCTTGAGCTTCTCAAAGCTCAACTCATACTCCTCAGACCATCGTAAAGGAACTTCCTTCCGAGTCAATCAAGTCATAGGGGCTGAAATGTAGCAAAGCTCTCAACAAAATGCCGATAATAATCGGCCAAACCAATGAAACTACGAACCTCACTCGAAGAAGTAGGTATAGCCCAATCACAAATCACTGAGATCTTAGTTGGGCTTACCATAATACCCATTTTGGACACCCCATGTCCAAGAAATGACACTGACCCAAGCCAAAAATCATACATAGAGAACTTGGCAAAAAGCACATGATCTCTTAGAGTCTAGAGCATGCCCCTCAAATGCTGTGCATGCTCCTCTCTACTCATTGAATAACAAGAATTTCATCAATAAACACAATAATGAAGGATTCTAGGTAGGGCCTGAACATATGGCTCATCAATTCCATGAATGCGGTTAGGGCATTAGTCAACCCAACAGACATCACCAAATACACATAATAACTATAACGGATCCTGAAGGTTGTCTTTGGGATATCCTCAGCTCGAATCCTCAACTAATGATAACCTGATCTCAAATCTATATTAGAAAACACGGCTGCACCCTAAAGCTAGTTGAATGAATCATCAATGTAAGGCATAGGATAACGGTTCTTCATCGTTACCTTATTAAGCTACCTATCATCAATACACATATGATAGAACCAACCTTCTTCTTAACAAACAATATAAGAGCTCCCTATAGGGATACACTTGGACTAATGAAACCCTTACTAAGAAGATCCCAGAGCTGAGAGTTCAGTTTCTTAACAAAGTTAGGGGGTTACCAGGCAGGTCGGAAGGAAAAATATTAGAAAACTCACACACAATAGGAATAGAGTGAAGCGACAGACTCTCTACTCAAGTATAACATACATAAGCAGGATAAGACTCGAAACCTCTTGATAGAAGCTTTCTAGCACAAACATAAGAAATAATCCCTGTTGGCTTGCGGCTAACCACTCCTTGTCACATGACTGTGGTTATGCCGGGCATGGTTAAGGTAAAATAATCCTTGACTGCATGATATTAGGATAACCAGGCCATGCCTAGAATCACATTGAAATCCAGTATATCCAGAATAATAAGATGAGCATAAGTATCAACATCACTAACTGTCTTAACATATGATCTGAATACTCAATCAACTCTTAAGGAATCACCCATGAGAGTAGATACGCGCAATGACATAAATAATAAATCACTAGTCAAGTCCAACTGTAGTGTATAATAAGTAGATATATAAGAATATGTGGATCTGGGATCAAACAAAGAAAGAGACAACTTATGACATACCAAAATCATATCTATCACAATAGCATCCGAAGTCTCAACCTTAAGTCTAGAAGGTACTGCATACAATTGACCACACTCGCCACCTTACTGGGCATATGACCGACCTTCTATCCTGCCTACCTAAGTACCACTTTGACCACCCTGGTAACAACCCCTTCAACCTAACAAACCCTAATAGGAGTAGCACACTAGGCTAAAAATACATTACCCTACGACTAGGGCAGTCTCTCAAGAAATAGTCGGGAAGTCTATAAGTGAAACAAGAATCATGAGTAAACCCAGAACTCATAAATCTAGCAAGATAATATACAAAACCAACTTATATTTACCCATGGTTTCCATATTTCCCTTCAAGATCACATGCCAAGATCCCTAATCATCCTCAAAAACTGCAAATCAAACAAATGCATACTGATGTAATCATAACCATAGTTATATAAATATTTAGACCTCTTACTCATTAATATACTCTATCTAGTCTATATTAACTAACCACCATTTATTATTAAGCTACTAGTTCGCTAGTCATCATAAGGCCTCCAACCATTAGTCCAACCGATTCCTCATATACTATTTCTTCATGGTGTAGCAACTAATTATGATTCATTAGATATCCAACATCCATATCTAAACAAGATGCATCACTACACCATAATCACTATTTAACAACCTCATTCCTAGTTATCATAGGAACACTAGTCACCAAGATAGTGAGAAGCTACATATTACCAACACATTTCTCTATCTCTAAACCAACACCTTTTGTAGTTAGTACCAAAATTATCTAAGCCCTTATTTAAGCAACCAACAACATTAGATGCTAGATATCAATATCACTAATCATGCACAATATAAAGTGTATTATCATCATTAGTTATTTTACTACCATAATTACTAGTTACCACATTTTTAACTAAATAATGTCCACCAACTAGTATTCTAGGATTCTAGCCATCAAGTAATATAACCACTTTATAAAGAAAACTAATTTTCACATGACCCATTTCACTATGCGAAATCTCATAACATAACCATTTATTCAAGCCAAATATATCCACTAGGTAATTCTTTAATTCTACACATGATTATAATTACCAAATAGTCTTAACTCAATATTCGGCATATTCTACTTTTATTCACAAATTAGTATTAACAAGATTTATGCCACTTAACTAGTGATTAACGATAAAGAATTATAAACAATATTCCAAGAAAAACATAATATCCTAATTGCACATAGAAACTTAATTATACAAAGGCATAACCACACACATACGTATATGTTCATATATGTTTATCATACATACATCAGTATAATATCAATATATCCTTCTGGTTTATTGGGAATCATCATAAAATCAATACCTCTTTTGTATTTATCATCAATCATCACATCATCAACATATCCTCTGGATTCACCAGCATTATCACATCATTAATATATTCTTCAAATTCACCGAGCATTATCACATAATTAATATATCCTTCAAATTTATCGAGCATCATCAATATATCCTTCATATTCATCGGGCATCATCATACCACTAATAGTCATCATGACAACATTAAATACATGCAAATATAGTCAAATTAATAACAAGTACAAGACAACAATCAATAGAGTATAAGAGAGGTAAAGAAATATATATCATGGTACTTTACCATTAATTATCACCATATTATATGGGTAGATGCATGGGTATGTATATTTAAATGATATGAACAAACACCACTTTTTTGAGCTTGACATAATTAGTAGCAAGTCAATTATAAGTCATGGGTATGCCTTCTAAAATCCTTCTTTTCTCACATGGTTCACAATACTAGTGTAAGGACATCTTTTCAAATAAACATTAGTTTAGTAATTAAGCCAAAATCATAATATGAGTTGTGAAATAATTCAAGGTTCATATAGTGAACTAGCTAATAAGTCAAGTGATAGCATAACCACTATTTCAATTCACAAGACATTCCAATGCTATCCATATCATGAAAATAAGATAATCAATCAAGTATACAAATTATTCAAAAATTGACAACATTAATAAACCATTCACCGATTTTAACCATCATATTATTAAAAGCAAAATCTAGGCGTTCATCATGTATTTACGTCACTAATGAAGTTACACAGTTCAAGATTAAGATAGGTCAAGTTCTAATTATAATAATCCCCAAGTTCTCTTCAATAAGTCTAACGTTTACTCGGATTTAGGCTAATTTATCTAAATCATGCCTTAAGGGCTACCAATCCACACTAGTTCTATAGGACAATTTTTCTTTAAGTACTTCTCCTAAGTAACCCCAAGCATCCAAAGTCATTCCACCGCTAAGCATGTCTAGGTCAACATACTTTTAAGGTGAGTGAACCAGGTCACTATCATCTACTAGAGCAACTAGATAATTTCTATGCTCTTCATGAGATAACAAGTTCAACTAACCAAGGTTCTAGGCTACAAGTCAACTATCTCACTTAATGTGTTTCAAGACCTAAGTGATCCAACTAGTCCCAAACATTTCCATATACCAATTCTATATCTAAGAACCACCCAATCTTATCAAGATATCACAATTATACTAAAATAAAGCTCAATCTAACACAAGTAATACTAACCTACCTTGAGTCAAAATAGCTCACAAATCAACAATCTTTTCTTTACCTTTACTCTAAGCTTCTTCCATGAGCCAAGCGATCAACAACATAATATATGCATTATTACAAGAATAACAACACCCATATTGCACCATTATGCTTTGGGTCAAAAATGGTATCAAAAACCCCCAAGTGGGTCCTGCATACAAAAATGAATTTCTGAGACCAACTTATTGTTCATATACCATTGGGGAGTTATAAACCTCAATAAATTTGTGCAAACAACCACATTTGGGGCTAAACATTAAGCCTCAAGCCATTTGAGCTTTTGGGTCTAATAGTCAATAAATCATCAACAAAATTAAAGGAATCTTACCTTAAATTTGATGTTAATCACAAATATGCAAGTTGTTTAAGCTCCCAATCAATACCTAATACACACTTTGAAGACTCCTCTTTTCATTACAATTTTAGAGGCTCAAGACAATGAAGAAGTGACCAAATTTTGACTAAAAGAGGCTTTTATATGGACCATTACAGGACTCAAGAGCAGCAATTATGCACCTCTGCTAGACCGTGATCGTGACCAGCATGATCGCACCACACCTCGTGCAATCGTTGCACCTCGGTGTACTACACAATGGCTGAAAATTGAAATTTGATTCCAAGTTTTGGCTAATGTATTTGGAATCTAATATGAGCAAGCAAGATATGCAACTATATAGATTTTGATGTTTTGGATGCATTGGTGAAGTCGTATTTTACATCCAATATTATTTTTATAATATTTTGGCTTGGTGGCTATTTGGAACCAACTAAGACATCAAAATGGGTAATTGATTCTAACAACCAAACAAACTACTAAGTAACTGAACTATTAATTCCAACAAGTCATAAATGACTTGGGACAGCTATGGGAAAGCTCTATTGGTAAAAATGAGTAGGAATATAGAAAATGACCTAAAGAGTCATCACAATTTGTTGCATAGGGTAATAGTAAATATGAATACTTTATTTTTCTTGAGAAGCTATTGAACATCCTAAATGATTTATCACAAATATTTTTTAACAATGAAATCAGTATATTTCATAGGTAAATGTAGTTTAAAATCTATTTTTATTTATGTGTGCATATTAATTATTTCTTCATATACCTATTAGAATGCATGTTTTAAGAAGAGTAAGTTTTTAATTACATCCTAAGTGTTAATCATATATAATAAGGTTATATTAAAGGCTTGTTGGTTGTATAAGTGTGTTTGTATTATTCCTTTTATATTTATAGCTATTGTGATAGTTGTAGATATTATAAGATGAGCCATTAAAGGACATAGACAAAGAATTTATTATTACTGTGAGACTAGTGAGTAAAGGACCTCATCATAGAATTTATTATTATTATAAGATAAGTCAGTAAATGAATTTATAATGGGTTTTATTATTATTGTGAGATGACTTGTTAAAGAATATTATCATGTAATTGGTTTGAGATAAGGATTGAAAACACTAGATATCTAATTATTGGGGTACATGAACTGAGCTTGTCTCATGTAGGTCATGGCTAGTGGGTGATCATAAGACCCATAGCATGTGTGTATAAGGATCGGTGAGTTTTATAATTTCTTGAGTGGACTGGGTTTCGTGTTGATTTACTTGTATTTCGTTCCTTGAGTAGACTAGGTTTGTTTGTTGACTTAATTTATATTTGGTTCCTTGAGTGGACTAGTAGATAGCATTGGTGTTACATTAGATCCTTGTGTGTTCTGAGCTATTGGCATAATTGGAATGTATATGTAACGTCCCTTTTTGTCCTTTTGGGTAATTCAATCATACAAAAATTAGGGTTAAGATTTTCCCTGAATTGGGAGTTAAAAAGTTAAGTTAGGCTAGGTTTAGGTAAAATCTGAGCTGAGGTATGGTCTAGGGAAATTCAGAAATGAATTGGATAAAAATGGTTAAGTTTAGATTAGTTTTATGATAGTTAACTCATTAGGGAATCCGTAGAATTTTGTAGAAGTGAATTCAAGTGAGTTGAACTCCCAATATTAAACTTGATGTAATGAGACTAGTCTAGAATATCATGGTTTGACATTCTGCTATAAAAAAAAGGCAAAATTAGAAGGATTTTTGAGTTTTTGTCTTGCTACTCCCGCTTAGTGGGTGATATGTCGCTATAGTGACTCCATATATAGAAGAAAAAATTTTTCTATAGCAAAAGTCAATACTGATCAGTCCCACTATAGTGGGATTAGATTACTATAGTGGGTTAAATCGCTAAAATGCAAAAATTTCCCCAAAATGCTTTATAATCTTAAACATATTTTGGGGAAGGTCATAGGAATTTGGGAAACTTTCCTCAGTCTTTTGTCAATTTTCTTCATAAAGGTAAGTATTCCATCTCCATTAACTAGTTTTGACTTAATTAACCTTCAAATTCCTAGTTTACAGATTTTGGAGAGGGTTTAAGCTTGTATTCAGTTTTTCTGGTGAAAAAGGGTAAATTAATTGTCAAACCCTTAGGCTTCAGTTGTTAATCATTAATTTACTCTTGCATATCCTTAATTTGCTAGTGTAACCATGATATTGGTAGTCTTAAGATAAACTAATGGAGGGAAAACCCTAGAATGGGTGGGGTGATCATGAATTTTTTATAGGGGTTTCGAATTAGATTATAATTCTTGTCATTGTAGGTCATTGGTTGATTGTGTACTTTACTCTTATTTTTAGATAACAACTAAGTGGAAATTATATGAAAAGGTAACAATCAAGTTTAATAGAGTGGTCCAAGCTTGGATTGAGGTTGGTGATGATTTTAATATAGTTAAAACATAATTTGTGTAATATGTGCATGATAAAAAATTCTTGGTATTTTTTGTACAATGCATGTTCAAGGAAAGTAAATGATTATTTGATATCCTAAGTATTAATCCCATACAATGAACTTACATAAAATGTTATTGGTTTTTACAAGTGTTGTTTGATCAGCATTGTGATTATAATTATTGTGATATTTATCATTATTGAATGTACCGGTATTTAGACATCTCCACGAGTTTAGTTGATATAAGGTTGACCGGTACTTGATGTCTAGGATTTAGTATATGGACAAGAGCTCGTACTCTATAGGTCATGACTTATGGGTACAAACATAAGACCCTTAGGATGTGTGTACCAGGTGCAGGTGAGTGTGATAGTCCTTAAGTAAACTAAGGATTATGTGATTTATTTTATTATATTGTTTTTTTGAGTGAATTCGGCTTAAGTATTTCATTATATGTTGGTTTCTTAAATGATCTGGGTTTATGTGCTTAATTGTTAAAGGTAGTTTCTTTATATAAATAAAAATACATAATATTTATCATTGTTATTGTACTTGTGGATCCTTGTGTGGTTTGGGTTAATTGCAAATTGTGATGTAATTTTGTGTTGTCTATTACGTATGTAAATTGGGATATGAATTATTTCACAGTTGTGTCATGGGTGCTGACTTGGAGTATTATTGATAGTCTTGTTTGACTTGACTTGTTATCCTTGTTGACTTATATGAACTATACTTCAGGTGGTAGTTTTTACAAGGCTAAATGTTATGAACTTGAAATAGAGTTGCATGATAGGGTTCATGGCTTTCTTGTTGTACTACATTTTGGTTATGTGCCCATATTTATTTTTATGGATTGGTCGATGACCCTATTGGCACACCGTTATTTCTTGTGTGTTGATACTACATATGCTCTTTTTTTTATTGAGTGCAGACCATTTACTAGTGACTATTTGGAGACCTTAGTTGTGATTTAGACCATATACAAATTCAAGGATGAGTTGCATCTTACAGACTATAATGGGTTCATCTACTATTTTGTGGTCTATTTGTTTTGGAATCAGACACTACATTGGTTAGTTGGTTTGCACCCCCAATTTTTTAGATTTATTAGAGGTTTGGTATAATGACTTTTAGGTCTTAGGGGATGGTTTTCCACATTTATTATATTTCTCTTGTTATGTTATGGTATTGGATATTGATTTTATTCAGTGAAATTAGTTTAGTTGCCTAGTTTTGGCTAAGTGTTGGATTGATTGGTTGGGTTAATTGGTTCTCCCACTGGATATTTAGAGTGGATTCCACTCACGATAGGTTTGGGTTATGACAAAGTTGGTATCAGAGCCTTAGATACAGAGCCCTAAATTTGTTGACCTTATTGTACAAAAATTGGTCCAGTAGAATCTTGCAGAATAGTACGAAGATGTTTGTACTTTTTGTTGATAGGTTATAGAACCTTAGAAAACTATCTATTCTTTCTTATTTCGTGCTGTAACTTGACTCCAATTGGTATCTAACCTTTTTTATTTTTTCCATTGATGGTGAATACTAGATCAAAAAGAGTACGAGTAGAAGCCTAAGCACCAGTAGCTCCAACTGCTGGTTGTTTGGGGATAAGGATGAGGTAGGTGCAAGGGAAGGAGAAGACAGAAAGCAACACCTGCCAGATATAGGGCTCAGGCATGAGTTGACCAAGCTTATCAGAGGTCTATATCACCTCCCCTATCCCGGGATCATTTTGAGGAGGCTAAGGCAGGGGACGGGGATAATATGGAATTAGAGTTGGTGTCATTGGTTGGAGGTTCAGTCCTTTCTCTGATATCTGCTAAGGTTGGTCAGCAAGTTCTATTTTTTCTAAGTGGATTAGCGGGTATTGGATCCACTCTCATTGTACCAACTTTCCAAGTTTTTGTTGTTTATCCCACTTTTACTTTAGCTACCAAAATAGATTATGCTTTGGGGACTAATGTACTCTCTTGTCCTTTCTTAGGACTCATTATGACTGGTACCAAACATGAGTTGCTAACTAAGTTTTTAAAAATTAAACCTCCTTAATTTTATGGTGCTGAGACTGAGGATGCTTTTGAATTCATCATTGATCATTATGGGAGGCTTTAGAAACTAAGGATTGTGCAATAGCATGTTATTGAGTTTGAGACTTTCCAACTAGAAGGAGATCCCAAGTAGTAGTGGAGAGCCTGTGTAGAGTTTCAGTTGTTGATATTACCTCCATTGAATTAGGCCTAGTTTCATGCCCTAATTTTGGAAAAGTATGTGTCCGAACCATTCATGACTACAAGAAATATGTCTTTTTGGATCTTGATAAGGAAAGTATGTTAGTTGCAACCTATGCGGCTAAGTTCCATGCTTTGTCTCGCTATGCTACTTAATTGTTGGGCACTGAGGAGAAGAGGATTCAGTTACTTATTAGGGGCTTAGACATTAATCTATAGGTTTTGGTTGTTTACAAGACTTCTGTACGAAAGAGTTTCAATGATATGGTTGATTATGTGAAGAAGCTTGAGGGACTCAAGAAGGTAGGTAAAGATAATGCATTAGCCAAGATTTCTAAGAATGTGGATAACTTTTGTGGTTCTAATTCTAGGGGTCACAACCATAAGTCTCATCTAAATCTCCCCATTCAGTCAGTGTTGCCAACCTCTATAGGTTATTCATCAACCCTCAGTTGCTAAAGGCTAAGGGGATTCCTATTTTTTAACCAATAGTCCTTCCCTTGAGCGAGGTGTTATTATTGTGATATATAGGAAACTTCAATAGAGAGTACCCTTTAAGAAAGTAATTGGTAATTAGGCACAACAGAAGAATAAGGTTGTAGTTCTAAAAGGTAGAGGTAGAGATGGTAATGGTAAGGGTCATCCATAGTGTGAACGAGGTAAAAATTATGGAGTTTATCATGGAAACAAAGGTAATGGCAATGTAGGAAAGGGTGGAGCACAACTAGTGAGAGAGGTTTCCTAGCTTAAAGATGGATCTCTCTGTTATGCCTTCCCAGGTAAAACCAAAGTCGAGGCATCGAACGTTATTATTGCAGGCACTCTTCTTGTCTATGACCTGATGGTTTTTATTTTATTTGATAAAGGTTCCACTTATTCTTATATATTTGTTAGATTTGTTTTAGGACTAGATTCGAATTTTGATGTACTCGAATCTCCTATGTATGTTTATTGGAGATTTTGTGGTGGCGACCCATGTATATCGTGCATGTTCTGTATTGTTTATGGGTTTGCAGACCTGGGTAGACTTGATCCATTTGGACATGCTTAATTTTGACATTATTTTGGGTATGACTTGGTTATCTCCTTATCGTGCAGTCTTGAATTGTAATGCTAATACAATGAATCTATAAATACTTGAGAGTGATAAACTAGAGTAGGAGGGAGATTATAATTTTAAGATAGTCAAAATCATATCTTTTGTCCAGGCTTAAAAGCTAGTCAGGAAGGTGTAGCTCAGCTTTCTTGTCCCATCTTTGGTATGTTATTCAAAATCTCCTTCTATTGAGTCTGTTCTTATGGTTTCTAATTTTTAGGAGGTATTTTTTATGCATTCATCCGGTATGCCTCCGGACAGGGATATTTTTTTTGTATTGATTTGGAGCCAGACACTTGGCTAAATTCTATTCCTCCTTATTGCATCACTCCAATAAAGTTAAGGGAACTCAAAACTCAGTTATTGGAATTCTTAATAAGGGATTCATTCATCCAGTGCTTCACCTTGCGGTTCTCTAGTGTTGT
The DNA here is from genome assembly GCA_030864225.1 of Capsicum baccatum var. pendulum. Lineage (NCBI taxonomy): Eukaryota > Viridiplantae > Streptophyta > Magnoliopsida > Solanales > Solanaceae > Capsicum > Capsicum baccatum. The sequence goes on along the minus strand of CM061550.1, from coordinate 199,962,621 downwards.
TCGATAATTTTAAGATGGTAGTATGCAGATGTGCATTGATTATAAATAATTAAATAAGGGTACCATCAGGAATAAGTATCCCTTGCCCTGTATTGACGATCTCTTTGACTAGTTATAGGGTGTTTTAGTATTCTCCATGATTGACTTGAGGTCGGGTTACCATCAACTGAAATTCAACCTAAGAATATACCCAATAAAGCTTTTAGGACTCGGTATGCATATTATGAGTTCTTATGTATGTCTTTTGGGTTGACCATTTTCTCAGCCCTTCATTAGATTGATGAACGGCATTTTCAAGTCCTTCTTGATTTTTTGTGATAGTTTTCATTGATGAATATTGATTTACTCCAAGAGCAAGGAGGAACATGCATGTCATTCTCACATTGTCTTGGGAATTTTTAAGAAGAAGCAATTATATTCAAAGTTCTCAAAATACAAGTTTTGGTTATCTTTGCTTACCTTCTTAGGACATGTGGTTTAGAAAAAAGGGTGATGGTATATCCCCAAAAAATTGAGGCAGTTAAGAATTAGGTTTGGCATAGTTCTATGACTAAGGTTAGAAGTTTCGTAGGTCTTGATAGTTATTATCATAGATTTGTCAAGAATTTTACCTTTATTGCTACTCACTTGAAAAGGTTGACTCAGAAGAGAATGCCATTTGTATGGTTGGATAAGTGTTAGGAGAGATCCCAAAAGCTCAAGACATTTTTTACTACAACTTCTATTCGTAGATAAAGGTAAGGATTTTATTGTATTTTGTGATGCTTTACACTTGGGTTTGGGTGTTATATTGATGCAGGCTATGAACATTATTACTTATGCTTCATCCAGTTGAAGCCTCCTGAAAATAATTATCCAACTCATGACTTGGAGTTAGAATCAATGGTGCTTGTATTTAAAATTTAGAGACACTACCTTTATGATGTCAAGTGTGAGGTATACATGGACCATCATAGCCTGCAGTATGTGTTCACCAAAAGGGATTTGAACTGGAGATAAAGGCAATGGAGGGAATTGTTTATAGACTATGATATAACTATCTAGTATTATCTGGGCAAGGTTAATGTGGCAGATGGATTGAGAAAAAAACAATAAGTATGGGCAGTTTGACCTTTTTGAGGGTGTCAAGGAAACCCTTGGCTGGGAGTTTCAAGTTATAGAATCTCGGTTCTTGTAGTATGGTATTTCAGAAAGGGATGGGATTTGGCTAATATTGAGGTAAAGTCATCATTCCTTGATAAAATAAAGGCCACACAGTTTGAAGAGGAGAATTTGACTAGACTCCAGAACAAGGTGGTGTGTAATGAGGCTTCAAATGCCACCCTTGATATGTGTGGAATATTTTGTTTTATATTAAAAGTATGTGTTCCTCGATTAGGTTATTTAATTCATAATATGTGTGTTGAAGCTTATGATTTGCTATATTATATCCATTCAAGTGCAACCAAGATGTAGCGTGACTTGAGAAAACTTTAATGGTGGGCTATAATGATGAAGGACATAGTGGAGTCTGTATCCAATGTCACAACTGCCAGCAAGTAAAGTACAAACAACAAAGTGACATAGTTGACTGGCACTTAAAGGAAAAATTGCATAACTTATTGCCAGGATATCAGATCGAGGGGAGACTTACAGCATTGTAAATCGAATTTAGTGTCCTATCTTTTGAGGGGTGTGGAGCTTGAAAATTCGGCGTATTATGATATCTCCCCCTTGGGGTCATTTGTGCCCAAATAAAACTATCCGAATTGGAATACTAGGGAATTCAGATCATCCACTAAACACTTATGAGCTGAATTATGACTGAATATCTAGATCTAAAACATAATGCATAGATTGAACTAAAATCATGAATGCATGATATGACATGAGGATGGACGGATAGCTGAGAAAGAAAGTGAGAGAACTGATTAACAAAGAAAACCCTTACCTCAAGATGAATTTGGATTCAAAGAGAAAATATAGGGGTACTTGGCTCGCATATCAGCTTCTGCTTCCCAAGTAACTCCCTCAACTAACTGATTTCTCTATAGAACTTTCACTAAAGAAATATCTTTATTCCTCAACCTATGAATATGGCGGTCAATGATCTTAACTAGGATTTCTTCATATGAGAGGCTATCTTCCATGCCCACACTTTCTAAAGGAAGGACTGAAGCTGGATCACAATGTATTTCTTTAGCAAAGAGAGATGGAATACTGGATGCACTGATGCTAACTCTGTAGGCAACTCTAACTCATATTCTACCTATCCAAAATGACTCAAAATCCTATATGGGCCAACATAGTGGGGACTGAGCTTCCATTTCTTACGAAATCTCTTGAGAAATTTACAAATTCACTAAGTCGCCAATATCAAACTCAAGCTCCCTCCTCCTCATGTATGCATAGGATTTCTGTCGACTCTGGGTTGTTTTAGCCTTTCTCGAATCAACTAAACTTTCTCCATCACCTCATACACTGATTTTATACCTAATAAAGCAGCTTCACCAACCTCAAACCAACCAATATGAGATCTACACCTCCTGCCATAAAGTGCCTCAAATGGAGCCATCTGAATACTAGAGTAGTAGCTGTTATTGTAGGAAAACTCAATCAAATGCAAGTGATCATCCCAAATACCCATGAAATTGATAACACAAGCCCTCAACATGTCCTCTAAGGTCTTAATGGTCCTCTTTGCCTGACCATCTGTCTGGGGGTGAAAAGTCGTACTGAGATGAACTTGGGTACCAAGACCTTTCTGAAAAGGCTTCCAAAAATAATAGGTATACTAAGTACCTCTATCTAAATTGATGGTTAGTGGGAATCCATGTAACTTTACCAACTCTTTGAGATAGATCTAACACAACCCTTGGAAAAATATGAAATATGGGTTGGCAAGAAATAGACTGACTTGGTTATTCTATCCATAATGACCCAAATAGAATCATGTTGACGACACATATAAGGTTCCCCTATGACAAAGTCCATATCTACCACTTCCCACTTCCAAGTGGGGATGTTAAATTCCTGAGGAATACCACTAGGCCTCTGGTGCTCAACCTTAACTTACTGATAATTTAAAAACTTAGCCACGAATTCCATAATATCTTTCTTCATACTATTCCACCAATAAACTTCCAATAAATCATGGTGCATCTTAGTGGCTCCACTATGAATAGAATACCATGAACTGTGTCCCTCTTCTAACATTTGCTGCCTCAAATCACCCACATCCAAATCACATAATCTACTCTGACAATGAAGTAAATCATCTTCCCTTTGGGAAAAAACCTCAACCTTCTAATCCCGAACTGCCTCTTTCAACTTAACCAAAATAGGATCTTCGTTTTGCTTCTCTTTTACCTTGGAAACCAAGGAAGATTCCAAAGTATTGTGAACCTATACACTACCTTCAGCTGAATCAACTAACCAAAAACCCAATCTAGCAAGCTGATGAACCTCACAGACTAACTCTTTCTTATTATCCTCCACTGAGTAACACTCTCCATAAACAATTTACAAAGGGCACTTCTATAATATTTGCCTTACATAGGTGATAAAATACACTTATATCATAGTCTTTTAGTAATTATATCCACCTTGTTTGATAAATATTTAGTTCATTATAAGTGAACACATATTGTGAACTCTTTTGACTAGTAAACACATAACATGAAACCCATAAAGGTAACGCCTCCAAATCTGTAAGGCAAAAACAATTGTTGCCTACAAAAGATTGTGAGTCTGGTAGTTCTTATCATGAGGTTTAAGCTGTCTAGAGGCATATGTTATAACCTTACGCATTACATCAACATACAACCAAGATCAACTATAGAAGTATCACCGTACACTACAAAACCATCTAAGTCCTCTAGAAGGGTCAACGTTGGAGAAAAAATGAGTTAAGTCTTCAACTACTGAAAACTTTCTCGCAGGAATTGGACCACTAAAATTGGAATTTCTTCTTATTCAATCTAGACATAGGAGAATAAATAGAGAAAAATCCCTCAACAAACCATCTGTAGTAACCAAATAAACCCAATAAACTCCTAATATCTAATGGAGGGGTGGGTTTAGTCCAATTTAGTACTGCTTTGGATTTTTTAGGATCAAATCAAATGTGATCAATAGAAATGATATGACCAAGGAAGGCTATTTATTTCAACTAGAATTCACACTTACTGAACTTAGTGAATAACTGGCATTCTTTATGAGTCTACAAAATAATCCTTAAATGGTTTGTATGTTCATCTTCACTATGAGAATAGATGAGAATGATATCTATGAAAACTATTACAAACATATCCAAATACTTCTTGAATACTTTTTTTATCAAGTACATAAAAGCTGTTGGGCCATTCATTAGTCCAAGACATAACCACAAATTCAAAGTAACCATACTGAGTTCTGGAGGTTGTTTTCGAAATATCACTTTTTTTATTCTACGATGATGATAGACGTATATGAGATCTATCTTAGAGAAACAAGTAGCACCCTGAAGTAGGTCAAGAAATTCATCAATCCTAGGAGAGGATAAATATTCTTGATTGTGATTTTGTTCAACTGATGATAGTTGATGCACATTCTGAGAAAACTATATTTTTTGTGCACAAAGAGAACTGGGGTACCCCGTGGGGAATACTAGGACTGATAAAGCCCTTATCTAAGAGATCTTTCAACTGTTCTTTAAATTCCTTAAGCTTGGTTGGAGCCATTATGTTAGGTGGAATTGAAATAGGCTAGGTATTTGGAAATACCTTTGGAAAATAATTAACTACTGGAACAGATTCAAGACTTGAAATCTCATATTTGAGTTCTTGACTTGGACAAGATGATATATGAAACCCTAAGATCTCATCTTCCTTGCCTTAATGTAGGATATGAATCTACCTCCATGCATGGAGGTAATACCCTTTTATTCCTTGACTAGCTTGTTAGGAAACTGGAATTGGACTATTTTATTTCTATGGTCAACTGATCCATAATAAGAGTGGAGACAATCCATGCCAAGAATGACATCAAAATTGGTCATCTATAATTCTATAAGATCAACTGAGGTAACTTTCTGGGACACTGTGACTGGATAGTTTTTGTACATCCATTTACCTATGATGCAACTACATATGAAAATGAACACTGTGAAGGGTTCTGCAAGAATTTCAAGGCTGACACTAAAGTTTATGACTATATAAGGAGTCACGAAGGATATTGTGGCTGTAGGATCTAATAATACATACACATAAAGGTAAAAGACTTTTAACATACCAGTAACCATATCAGGAGAACTTTCCTGATCCTGTCGAGTCTAAAGGGCATAGAGACAATTCTAATGTTGTCCACTAGTGGCACTAGAAGTGGCACCTTGCTGACTTAGGCATCCTTCTGGGACTACAGAAGAGTTAGTTGGGCCCTATTGATAATTATTTCTTTCTTGTTGGGCTACTTCAGGACATTTTCTTTTTTGATGGCCTGACTTGCCATACCTAAAACACACATCATTGCCTATTAAGCACTCATCCTTGTGGTTCTTACCATATTTTCTCCAAACTGGGTTAGTGTGACCTCTATTCACAATACCCTAGTATTTGGAGCCTGATGCTTTATCTTAATTATCCTATCTTAACTTAGGCATTAGAGAACTGGTAAAAGATAGGGCTAAAGCTAAGTATTTTTGGTAAAACTAAGGATGATTACCACCTTATGACCTCTTCTAAGAGAAGTTAAAACTACTAGTTCTGTCCCCCTTATTCTCCTTTCCCTTTCTTTCTTTAAGCTTATCCTCCCCAGTTTGCTGAGCATGAACCATTAATTTATAAAGGTCCATTTCCTTAATCAACATAGTTATCCTACACTCCTTGACAATAACTTCTGAAACTCCAGATGTGAACTTACTCATCCTAGCCCTAGAATCAGCCACCATAGTCAGAGCATATTTTGCTAACTTGGTGAACTTGAGTGAATATTCCTTCACACTCATGTTACCCTACTTCAAATTAATGAACTCTTACACCTTGGCCTCCCTCAATTTGAGTGGGAAGAACCTATCTAAGAAAGTAGTAGTAAACTCATCCCACTCCAAAGGCCCTACATCAGCTCCTCTATTTTTATTTCATTACTTAGCTTAGGCGTAAGCCACCCCTTGAAATTGGTAAGCAGTAAAATCAACACTCTCACTCAAGGTAGTACCCATAATATTAGTCGCCTTCTATACATAATCTAAAAACTCCTGTAGGTCCTCTTTAGACTTGGATCCAGAGAACAATGGGGATTCATCTAAGTGAGATCTCTAATTCTAGTTGATGTCATGCTCACCACAGAATTGGAAGTGAAAATGACCTACTGATTGTTTGGGAGCAGCAACAAATTAGGTTAAGTAGGTGAAAGCCGCCTTGAATTTAGCATGAGAGACCTACTTATTTTGAGGGTCTTCAAGAATAAGTGGTCATGTAGGCTAGTCCCTATTTCTCCTCCCATTATTCCTTATGAGAGGCATTTCTATAAATGGTAGAGAAAGAGTTAGAAGATGGAGTTTAACAGAGCTTATGCTCCATTGCACGAAATGAATACCGAAAAAGGGAGACTTTCCTAAAATATTTCATAGGATCTCACCCATGAATGTGGTGCTCTTTACATATATGAACGAGAATTTACTTAATGTAGATTTCAGACACCCTAGAAATCACTAAACCTTGTGTGCTAAAACCAAGTTTGTCACTACTCGAGACTACCCCTAGTCTTAATATGGTGCTTAAGGTTATGATTAACCCCAAGCTAACCTATGATCTGGGAGGTAACAAAATACTATGCAAAATTCATTGAAAAGTGTCTAATGATCGAAACAATATCAAGTGTAACTGAAATATATCACTGGAAAACACATCTAACTAACTGATTTTCTAAAAACCTCTAAACATGATGAGTTGTTAGGAACGGTCCTTAACTAACTTATACTAACTAAAATAGCATGAAATAAAATACTGGGATAAATAACTAATATTATAAATAGTCCTTGACTGATGAGGACTCACCAATATTATAGCTGAGTGGCACAAGAATGGACTATGCGCAATCTGGGAATCGAGCATACGAACCTATGTTATAAGACAACATAGCGCCAAAAAGAGTAAAGGATAAATACTTTAAATATACTGGTATGCGATATGGAAGCTAGCTACTATACATATATACCAAGCATGAATGCATAATCATGAAAAATTTAATGCAAGATCAAGTATAAACATGTACTGAAATAATCTGAATAACTAGATGACTGAGATAGAACACTTGGTCATGCAAACTTGAACTGAACATAATTTGAATAACTGAACTGAGGACTGTGGGAGCTAACTACAATAGACGTACCCTAATCTGAGCTAATCGAGGTCCAACCTGTAACCTTAGTTGGAAGGGTGTCGATATCTTGTTAAGGCTAACAGCATTTACCAATTTAGATCCACTAATTTGATGACCTAAGGACTAGGGTGTTAAGCCTAAACTAATGGGTGACCCCTAATAGGGTGTCACAACTAAACTAATGGGTGACCCTTCATAACTTATGCTGGCAACATAGTTCTAGAACTTAGGAACTGCTACTAACAACTCTACCTAACTGATGAGGGAGCCATCATCCTTGCATTTACCCGGTGCTAAGTATTACTCCCAACTGAAAGACTCTGAAGTTTAAATAAAACATAAATTAAATAATGATATGCTCAAGTCATGGCATTCTAAAATTAATATTATATACATAACTGAAGGAATCATGAACTTGTAAAGTGATGCATATTTATTACCTTGGTATCGAGCGCTCATAACCCACCAGCATAGTGTACTGCAACTGATCACACAAGTGGTAAAACTGACCATAATAAGGAAAATCATAATTAATAATCGCATTGTCAATAACTGGTTTCTATATAGACAATTAAGATTATCAAACATATGGAAACATAGTTCTCATGAGGGAACATATTTTCATGGTACATAACCCAACATAACTTGGGGAGAGTTCATATAATTCATATTTAACTTGAAACTCTATAAAAAGGGAAAAAGTGTTTGTATTTGTAAATTTTGGAAATTTTTAAAAGCTCAATGGGTAAAAAGGGCTCATTGATGAATATCCCACATACCTGAGAATAAATGCCTTGGTAAAATCCTTGAAGGTGATATTGTTCTTGGAAAACCCTAGTTTGCTCTTGAGGAAGAAGAAAATCACTTTTTTTTGTTAGAAGAAGTGATTTTTGACGTTTTGAGGGATTAGGGTATTGTTTACGCTTGATAAATGATGTTTTGGGAGCTCAAATGATTGGGTTTGGGTTAAAAGGGGTGGAAATTACCAAAAATACCTTATTAAAAATATGCAGGAATTTTGTTCCTAGTCGTTATGACTCACCTCACAACTCATTATGACTGGTCATGAGTCATGGTCTGATATAACCAGGAACCCTGAGGTCTAGAGTTCTTTTTTTATGACTATGACTTTCCTCCTAAGACTCATTACAACTGGCTACGAGTCGTAGTCTGAGACTTGATTCTTGGATCCTTTACTGGTTAGGCTATGGTCCCACACAATAACTTGTAATGTTTGACTATGAGTTTTTACTATACTAGTAACCACTGGAATGGATTGTTGGTTAAAGATGGTTATGACTATGAGTTCCCTCCTAATGACTCGTAATGTCTAATTACAAATCATGGAGTAGAGTTATGGTCATTGGGCTAAAACTTAAGGTTCTTTCAGTTATGAGTACGACGACTCATAACATTTGATTATGGGTTATCACATGAGTCGTAGACACTGGCAGCTGACTGACACTTAAAGGGAAAATTGCATAACTTCTTGCCATAATATCCGATCGAAGCGAGACTTGCATCATTGGAAACCCAACTTAGTGTCCTATCTTTAAAGAGTTTAGAGATTTATAATTTTGGATATTAAGGGTATATTAATCCATTCCAGGTTTATAAGGATGCGGGTCTAGTAGCATATCTATTAGCATTATCGCCAAGCTTGTCGGTGGTCTATCCAATGTTTTATGTATCCATGCCTAAGTGGTATCAGATGGATTGAAATTATATTAATAAGTACAATCTAATTCTTTTAAAAAAGACCATACTTATAAGGATGAGCCTATTGTTATTCTTAATTGGGATAAAAATTAAGGATAACAGAAATTTGACTGGCAAAGGTTCATTATAGGCACCATAAATCGAGAAAGACATTCAAGGAAAGTACCTTCACTTTTTTTAGGGTGTAGGTACTTCTTTTTATCATTTTGACTTGGCACTTTTTCCTTGTTTGATCATTCAGGGATGGACGATGGGTAAATTGTATCTATTAAAATGACTCTTTAAATTGTAACGGATAAGTCAACCATATAAAAATTTGGGTTAAGATTTTCCCCAAGTTGGGAGTAAGAAATTTTAGGTTAGCCTAGGATAGAACAAAATTTAAGTGAGGTATGGTTTATGGAAATCCAGGAATAGATTGGATAAATATGCTTAAGTTTAGCTTAATTTTATGATAGTTAACTTGTTAAGGAATCTGTAGAACTTTTTAGAAGTAAATATGGGGGAGTAGAATCAATATCAAACTTGACACAAAGGAGTTAGTGTGGAATGTCATGGTTTGAGGGTGTGTTACTGAAAAGCCCAAACTGAAAGGATTTCAAAGTTTTTGTCTTACCACTCCCGCTAAAGTGGGTGGAATTTCTCTATAGTGACTCCTGATATTGAGGAAATTTTTTTTCTATAGCAGATGTCAACACTGGTCAAGCCCTCTATAGCAGGAAATAGTGAGCTAAATCGCTAATAATGCAAAAATTTCCCCAAAATGGTTTATTATTAGAAACTCATTTTCGGGGAAGGGCATAGAGGATTTTCCTCAATTTTCCATCAATTTTATTTTTAAAGGTAAGTATTTCATCCCCATTAACTAGTTTTTGGGTTAATAACCTTAGAATTACTATTTTATGGGTCTTGGGGAGGGTTTAAGCTTGCTGTAGCAAATTGTTTGGTGCAAGGGGGTAAATTAGGTATAAAACCCTTGTTTTTTAATTTTAATCATTAATTTACTCTTTTGTATCATTAATTTAATAATGTAACCATCAAATTAGTTGTTTTAAGGTGAATTAAATATTGGAAAACCCTAGGATGGGTGGGATAATTATGATTTTTCCTTAGAGGTTCTGGATTAGGTTATAAACCTTAACATTTTAGGTTATTTGGCTAATTATATACTATATTCTTATTTCTAGACCATAACCAACTAGAAATTGCATGAAAAGGCGAGGCTCAAGTTTAATAAAGTTGTTCATGCTTGGATTGAGGTAGGTGATGGTTTTAATATAGTTGAAACTCAATTTGTGTTATGTGTGCATGATAACTAATTTTTAGTATTACTTGTACAATGCATGTTAAAAGAAAGTGAATTATTATTTGATAATCCTAAGTTTTAATTGCATGCAATGAACTTCAATGAAAGCTTGTTGATTTTTACATGTGTTGTTTTTATTATCATTGTGGTTGTTGTTATATATGCCATTATTGTGTAATGTATAGGTATTTGGAAATCACCACTAGATTGGTTGATATAAGGTTGGTATCTGGCATTAGATACATGGACAAGAGTTTATCCCCTGCAAGTAATGACTAGTGGGCACACACATAAGACTCTTAGCATGTGTATACTTGGTACTGGTGAGTGAAGTGAAACTTAGCATATATGTACTTGGTACGTATGGGTGTGACGATTCCTTGAGCAAAACGGTGATTGTTATTTCCTTGATTATGTTGGCTCATTAAGTTAATCGGGCTTAAGTATTTTTATTATTTATTGGTTCCTTGAGTGAACTAGATTTATGTACTAAATTGGCAAAGGTGGTTTCTTTATGTAAATTGAGATGTATGATATTTGTGATTATTGCTGTACTTGTGGATCTTTTTATGGTTTGGGTTAATTGCAAGTTGTGATGTAACTCTAAATTGTCTATTAATACAAATTGGGACATGAATTATATGATATTTGTGTTATGGATATTTACTTGAAGTCTTGTTGGTTATCTTAGTTGACTTCATTTGTCATCCTTGTTGACTTATAATGACAAAACTTTATGGTGTACATGTTACAAGGCTAAGTGTTATGGACAAGAAATAAAATTGCATAATAGGGTTTATAGTTTTATTGTTGTACTATGTTTTGGTCACGTCTCCATATATATTTCTTATTTTGAGTTTGTTGATGACCCTGCTAGCATGCCATTATTTCTTATGTGCTAATACTGCATGTGCTCTTCTTTTTATTGAGTGTAGAGCATTTTTAGTGACTGTTTTAAGATTTTAGCGGTCATTTAAACCATATCAAAACTCAAAGGTAAGTTGCATCCTTCAGGATTCCATGGTTTTATCTATTATATTTTGGTCTATTTGTTTTAGACTTAACATTACATTAGTTTTCGAGGTGGCATCCCTACTTTTGACATTTATTAGAGTTTTGGTACGATGACTTTTAGGTCCTAGGGGATGGTTTCTACGTTTATTACATTTCCTTTCTTACGTTATTATATTGGATATTGATTTTATTCAATATAATTGGTTTATCTTTATAGTTTTGGCTATGTTTGGTTGATTGATGGGTTAGTTAGTTCTCCTACCAGATATTTAGAGTGGGTGCCACTCGCAATGAATTTAGATCATGACATAAATTCTATTGATGACTATTTAATGAACTATTTAGGCAAGGTGGAACTTATTGTTGTTATTCATGAACTATTAACTTGGTCTATTGTTGTTAGCTATATTTTTGATTTGATGAATTATCTGTAATAATTTATACTTGTCTAGTGATTGGTTGTAGTCATTGTTCAGGATGTTGCCTTGGCAGATTTCTGTGTTGAATTATACCTATTTTACTTGTTGATATTAATATAAATAAAGTACATTAAAGGTTCTATTGACTTGTAATAATAGGGTTATGTTTTCCTATGATACGTGGGTGCTTCTATATGTAGGTATTTCTGAGAAACATGTTAATTGTTGAGGTCATTAAATGGGTACTGAGGGCTAGGATTCCATGCTCATTGTGGTTGAGTCCTTAGTGAAGTGGTGTGATCTCATATTTAGTCTATTCTGGAGATTTAAAGGTTGGTATATTTGAGGGGAAAATGGAAGTTATTCATATTAAGTACTGATATGAACTATATATTGAGAAAAAAAATTATACACTATAAGTATATGATTTATCTTGCATTTTTATATTGTATGTTATCTTTTTTAACCTCGGTCGGTTATAATGCCTACCAGTATGTGGTGTTATACTGATGCTATACTTTTTATATTCTTTCTAGGGTATAGTCTAGTTGCAGGGTCAGTTGATGTTTCTAGATGACATGGATAGTTATCTCCAGCAGCTTCTACTTTTCTCATTCCTATAGTGAGAGATATTTCCTTTGTGTTGTCATTTACTTGTTAGAAGCTCATGTACATTATCTAGACTAGATCCTCAAGAAAGGATATCTTTTTCCAAGTATTTTAAAAAGAGTTTGTAATAAATTTCCATAGTTTTGTGAAGATTTTTTTAATATTTTGTTATAACTTCTGCATTTCTTAATTGGGTGGTAAGGGTTTCTTATCTATATGGATTAGACTGGGTGCCCTCATAATTCGGTTAGTTGGATTGTAATAGTTGCTCTCAGAGTACTTAGTTACCGGTCTTACAACTATAAGAGAAAATATTTATTAAAGTCCTACGGATTGGGTTGTAGATGTCCACATCAAATCCTAGGGAAGTTATAAGGAATTTTAGGAATTTTTTCCTTTTTTCTTTCCTATCATGCTACCTTGGGTTTTGTCTATCTAGGTTGAGCCAAATTGGTATCTATTAGATACCCATTGGTATATTTGTAATCACAATTAGAATCTAGTTAATTCAAATTGGTATTATGATAAGTTCATAATTAAAATCTAGTCGTTTAATATTATATATGTTCATAAGAGCTATAACTTATGATTGTCGTATGAACGTGATGAAATTGCTTGATTATAACTTTGTTTAGTATATTAAAAGATGCGATTGTGATTGTTGCTTGGTTGGATGACAATAACTTATATGGTTAACAAAAGTGTTGCTTGAATTAGTTGTTTAAAGAGAATTTGTTTTTTTGAATTTTGTGATTACTTGGATGTTTAATGGATGACTGAAATATTTGCCGATGAGTGTATTGTTGGTTAAATGAATGAAAATCTATTGGTGATTGAAATGTATATTGATAACAAAATTTTCTATTAGATGGTTGAGAGGGTAGATATTGCAGCCCTTGGAAAGAAATTTGAATGATGTGGTTGGTAAGATATTATGTGTTGATGATTTAAATGTCTGATGTGGGCATTGTTGTTCGTTTGAGGTGACATATATATTTAAACATCTGACTTGTTTAACTCTATGGTTTTGACTGTTGATTTCGTAAACTATTTGTATTGTGATGATAATGTGTAGTTGATGAGAAAATTGTTAGATTATGGTGGATTAACAAAATGGTTTGACATTGCCTTTATGCTTATTGTAACAAAATGACTTGTAATTGGCTTATTATGGTTTGACATTACCTATATGCTTATTGTATGTGAAAAATTATCAGTTAATAGTATCCTTGAATATGGTATAATTGAATTAGAAAGACTTGTGAAATAAGTGAGCTTGATTATAATTAATGATCCTTAGTTATAGGATCAATTGACGGAGTAGAGTTATTAGATTTGCTTATTTCTATTCATATCACTCTCATTGTTGCATGATAATACTTGGTTGTTATTACTCCTTGAGTAGTTGAGGTATGTTGAGTCGATAATTTGACTAACTGTAAGCTAGATGTGGGTCTAAATGGCTATAGTTTGTCCTTGTGTGATAACTTGTGAGTTGATTTTTTGTATGAAATATTGATTGTTAATGGTCGAATAGACTTATGTGAGTTATGGTTGAGAATTTATATGTTAGGGAAACCTCTAATGGGGTGTTGGTGTTTGTACTCTAGAGAATTTAATCTAGCGTTCTGATCATGAAGGAGTGAAAAAAGAGTCATAAAGTAGATGTGCCGACGGGAAAACGTTGCACAACATTGGGTGTATTTTGTTCTTATAGAATTGTTTAGGGATAAGTAGTCAGGTAGAGTTTTTCCTAGAATGAGAGTTGATAAAATCTCAGGCTACCGTGGGTTCCAATAAAAGTCCAATATTGGGTGGCTTAGTGATATTTCGTGTCTCGAGGTGTAGTGTTTGATGACTTTAAGGTGATATCATGATAGGTGAGGGACATAATGGCCCATATTAACTTTTGGAACTATTCTAATAAGTATTTCCTATATTACACTAACCAGGTTAAGAACCTAGATCTAGCAATTCATAAAAAGCTTCAAGATCTGTCTAATTGTTATACCAAAAAGACATCTCCCCTTTTTCAAAAATTCTCCCCATATTTTCCTCACAAATTTTTAACAGAATGTATAGCCTTTTAGTTAAGGGATTGAACATTTCTCCATTGATTAGTCAGAAGATGAATTCAAAATAATACTATGTTTTTAAGAAGAGGAAACACAAATATTTTTATGTTCTAAGCTTATAGCAATATTTGGTAGTGAAAATCTTATTAACATCAGCAAGCTTTTTAAAATTATTAACCCCTTTATTTGTGAGGTAAGATAAATTACCCGAAGAAGACAGTGAAACCTCTTTTACCAATTGAAGCACTCCACAAAATTCTACTTAAAGCATCTTCAATAATTTCAAAATTAATTTTATGATATTGCATAGTTGTTAATAATTGTAAGTTGTGACCCATTAGAATACTTTTATTATCAACAAAAGGAAATTTCAAAGGACGACTCCTAACATTTAAATTATCTTGAATTTGTAATGAACCTCTAGGTCATTTCTGACATTTCCATATTTTTTCATCATTTAGCATTTTCCTATAGCTTTCCCAACTCTTATGACTTTTTGGAGCAACAGCTTAGGTATTGGACAGTTCATTTGGTTTTAGAGTCAATTCTCTATTCTAAAATCTTCGCTGATATAAATTGGCTATCGAGCAAAAACTTCAGTTTAACGACCTTGTATGCCAATTAGGACAGTTCCAATAACTTTGCAACATAATTTTAGGTTAGGTAGACCTTTGGTTTGGATCTCAAGGCTTTCAGACTCATTTCAGGCTATTGGTCAAAAATTAAGAAAAATGACACTTGGGTGTGGGACCCACTTTTCATAAAAATGTCCTCATATGGAAATTTCGACTGTGTCATTGAGTCCGATATTTTGAATTTGATAGCTTAGTATAGTTCGTTTGCATAGATGGGATTCTGAATGAATCCCCAAGGTCAGTGTAGACTTGGAAGAATTCCATGTCTTCAACTGGTGCACTGAATTGGTGCATCCATTAAAGCGACCTTTTGGGTGTATTAGCATAAGCCGCTTTTATCATGGTCCAAAATCAAAGGAAATAATGGAACTTTACGCGGAAAACCTTGACAATTAAGCCTACCACCCAAATTGTTATGAAATAATATAAAATCACAATCCAAGGCAAGACTCGTAGAATGGAGTTGAACCACACATATATAGTAAGAGCAAAAAGTACATATCCGAAAATACCATAAAAATATCCCAAAATCTGGTGTCACGGTGTAAGAACCAACTAATACAACTCGAAGTCAAAGTATACATAGGATATCCAAAAAGGAACACATAGTCTAGATAAGAAAAGGTAGAATTCAACTCCATATGCAAAAATCAGCTGCTACATTGAATAGACTCCAAGTACCGCCTGAATCAATTATCGTGCAATGCACTCATACCTAGATCTGCACCGAAATGGCACACTATGGGTGAATACAGTCTACTTGTAATCAGTAGGTATCATAGGATGACTGAGCAAAGTAGAAATAAATCATATAAAATACATACTATGGGCACGTCATCTGCAATCAGAAAATGTCCCAAATTGTAGTCCACACCGTCTCCACTAACAGTTCTACAATATTCACATATACCATACACAAATACGAGAAAGAAGCACAAGTATAAATATATCACGTATACAACTATGAAAATGTGGTACACAGAGAAAGATCATATCAAAACGATAATACAACATAGAATAAACACAATAAATATGTATATGAAATGCAATAAAGATGATGGTAATATCCAAGGTTGCCGAATAACCTCTGTATACACCTACTGAGCTATGCTCCCAAGGTAGGACCCATGGGAGGTTCGTCAACCCATATACAATACAATATGAAATACCAATATCCATGACTTTTCTTTGGCACGTCCCTCAGTAGAAGGCCTATAATGATGTCATAGGTTGTGTTTCCAGTATTTCCTTAGTTGTACCAATGTTTCATGAGTGCATATAATATGAGGATGCAATACTCACAACTATCCAGAATGAGAGATCTCAATAATCAACCAAAATGCCCAGATAGGCCAAATTCACTCAATATGCACAACAACCCATGAAACCAACATAATCATATACCAATAAAGAAAATTACACAACAATAAGCCATTGATACAACATCGATTACAATTTAGGATTTTCACCTGATAGATACCACCAAATATACATACATAAAAGCCAACAACATCATATAAGACCCCACAAGGTCATGCATAGCATGTAGTGTATCAAAACCACTAATTCACAAAAATATAGAACCCCACACGGGCAGACACAATAATATAGTCATTTTCTTGATTTGGTTTCCACACCCTTAACATGATTTTTATATCCATAATAACAACACTACCTTGTCTGAAGAAAGTTAAGTCATAACCTACCTTTGAATACAAAAATAAAAATGAATAAGCCTTGATCACTGAGCCTTCACCTCACACAAAAATATAGAATTCACATGTCAAAAGAAAGATAATGATACCCATATTGCCAACTTCCAAATCGGGGTCAATATAGACCCTTGAAATGATTTTCAAAATAGAAGGGTAAAATTGAAATTTTAGTCCAAAAATCATATTTACCATGATTAAAGGAACTCATAGGTGAAAACACAAGTGAAAATGCATTGAAATTGGGGTTTGAATTGAAGAAATGTTATTTTGGGCCTTTCGACCAAAAATCCCCAATTTCCATTTTTAAATCCTAGTTTAAACAAGATTTAAATGATAAAATCAAAGAAAAATAGTTGAAATAAGAGTTTGGATCTTACCCAAGCTTGGAAATGGATTAAATCACCAAAAAACCTTAAAACTTAAAGCTCCAAGTCTGAAAAATGGTGAAGAAAATGAGAAAAGAATTTTATATACCTAAGGGGTCAGGTGTCACCAAAGCGGTCAAGTACCATTTAGAGATACCAGCTAATGTGTGTCAGTCTGCTAAAGTATACAAAAGCCGCTTTAGGTCCTGCCATTAAAGTGGACAGGGCAATGCTAAAGTTCCCTTGTCTAGCTGAAGTCAGCCGCTAACGTGGCCAAGTGGCGCTTAAGTGGTTGCACCAGCTATGGAGTCTTGGAAAATTCCAAGTCTTCGTGGACCCCTCGGGATTCTTCTAGAATCCTTAGAACATAAACAAACTATATTATGTTATTAAATTCGATGCTTCAGACTCAATGGTGCCATCAGATTTTTGAAAAAATATTGTTTTCACAGAATTAACCCCCGAGACCTATTTTAACAACATTCTGAATGGAGGGGTCGAAATGAGATACAAAGCTATAAAACCACACCACCATGTTACCAACCTAAAATCAACGCTTCAGATTTGTTGGCACAGTCTATGTTGCCATCTGATGCACAAATTAAAAGATGTTGACCAAAGTCAAATAATAAGCCTTTAAGACCATTAAACCCACAATCTCACGCAAATCACACACTGTGTCAATCATCTCCACACCCCAGAAATACCACAATGCAACCACGGGGAGGGGTAGAATTGTCAAATTGCATAGAAATAAATATTTCACACAAATCACCAAGAATCCAATCATTACATTATCCATCATTAAGAATATAGTTCATCCTCGATCTAAAAACAATAAAAATACTTGAATAGGCAAAAAGTTAAGGATAACTGCTATGCATATCAGACTCGACCTCTCAAGTAGACTTATCTATAGGTCAGTGCCTTCACTACACCTTAACCATAGAAATATCTCTAGATGCAACAGTCTAAAATCCCTGGATAGTATGGAGACCAACTCATCAACAAATGACAACCAATCATCTAACTTAACTGAACCCCAATGAATGACATGAGACTCATCTCGAAAGCATAGAAACATGAAAAACTAGATTAACAACTAATAAATCCAATGGTAATTCTAACTCAAACGCTAGATCCCTAATAGCTTGAAAGATCTTAAAAGGTCCAATATATTTAAGGATAAACTTGCCCCTCTTCCCACACCTCATCACACCCTTCATGGGTAATACACGGAGGAATACACGATCACCAATACTAAATATCAAGGCATAAAGTCTACGATCCACATAGCACTTCTACCTACTTTGAGCTGCTCAAAGTCTATCCTAAATGACTTGAACTATATCCAAAGACTCACGAAGCATGTCCTTACCTTGAGGTCTAATCTCAGAAACTTCAATCCAACCAACTAGAGAGTGACAACCTAGCATACAAAGCCTCGAAGAGAGACATATCAATATTAGAATGGTAGATATTATTATACACAAACTCTACCAAAGCTAGATACTGTTACCACTGACCTCCAAAATCCATAATCCAGGCATGGAGCACATACTCCAAAACATGAATAGTCTGCTTTGACTGACCGTCGGTCTAAGTATGAAATGTCAAACTAAGATCAACCTGGTACCTAACTCCTCGTAAAAAGTCTTCTAAAAGTGAGATTTGAACACTGAACATCAATCTACGATGATAGACATAGGTACACCATAAAGATGAACTATCTCAGGAATATAGATAAATGCCAATATCTTAACACTGAAGGACACCGAACTAGAATGAAATAATCAGTTTGGTTAATCAATCCTTGATGACCCAAACTATATCAGAACCATGAGAAGTACGAGGCAACCCAATCAGACTGTCTATAATGATTTGTTCCCATTTTTACTCTGGGATTGGTAATATCTAAAATAAATCATCAGGCCTCACATGCTCGGCTTTCACCTGCTAGCAATATAAGCAATGAGCAATAAAATTTGCTACATCCTTCCTCATACCACTCCACCAGTAATGTTGTCTCAAACATGATATATCTTAGTCACTCCTAAAAAGATAGAATACCTGGAACAATAAACCTCTTCCAAAATCAATCTAATCCAATCACTCATTCTCAGCACATAAACTCAACCACCAATCTGCAAGATACCATTTGGATCAAAAGAGTCTTCCTTAGCCTCACCACTCAATGCCTTATCTTGAATCACTATCAACCCTACATCATCAAACTAATGAGCCTAAATCTACTTTATCAAGGAATATCTAGCCTAAAAATACCAAAAAATACATCAAGGTGTAAAAATATCAAGCCTAACCATTTGGTTAGCCAAATACTAAGCATCTAAGGACAAAGGTCTCTCTTGAGTCAAATGCTGCTCCAAGATACCCATGCTAGTTGACTTCCAGCTCAAGGCATCTGCAACTACATTAGCCTTGCTCGAATAATAGGGAATAGTCAAGTCATAACCTTAAGCAACTCAAGCTAATGAAATTATCTCATATTAAGGCCTCACTCAGTGAAGAAATACTGAAGGTTATGATGATCTAAGAAAATCTCAGAACGGACTCTATACAAGTAGTGCCTCTATAATTTTAAGGAAAAAATAACCACGTATAACTTCAAATAATAGGTAGGGTAATTCCTCTCATGGAGATTCAACTGACAAGAAGCATACATAATCACCTTACCCTTCTACATCAATACAATACCTAATCTAATACTAGAAGCATCACAAAAAATGGTAAAACTCACCCTCTTTTTGGGCAAAGTTAATATAAGAGTTAAAGTCAATAGATCCTTGAGATTTTGAAAGCTCACCTCACAAGAATTCAACTTGGTCAGTGAAGCTGTATAGATGAAAAACCCTTAACAAAGCACCGACAGTATCTAGCTAAACCAATAAAATTCTAAATCTCAGTAAGAGAAATAGGACTAGCCCAATCATAAACCACTGCAATCTTGTACAGATCAACCATACCATCCTTAATTGCCATATGACCTAAGAAAGAAGCAGACTCCATCCAAGATGCAGGCACTGAAGAAGGAACAAGATTCAGAGTTTGTAGAGTACCATTAGTTGATATCGATACCACTAAATGATCCACACTCGGGACCCTAGAAACAACATAAGAAAACTTTGGAACAAATGAAGTTATAATACTCAGAGTTAGAGGACCCCAGGTGCACTCAAAGAAGAACCTTCCAAATGCATTAGTAAATAAATCAATAATCCCTCTAATATTAGGTAGAAGAACTTTGTAGGATGAGAGTAGGACCCATAACTCCAACATACTTAACTTGAGGCTCAAGGGAAAGTCCCCTAGTTCTATCTCTAGACTTGGCAGATCCTTATGCCCATTCTCTACCTCAAGCCTAATTATGACTCACAACTCACTCTCTAAACTAGGATCTCTCCTCAGATAAAGGTTCCACATCCATAACCTTATGAGATCTAGTCATCACCATATACCCATACAAGAGTAAAATACTATTTAGACCACAAGAACGCATACCTTAGGTGACTGGGGAGCTCTTCCAATTCTAGCACTGGTGGCTCTTCAATGGAAGTCTTCACTGTTGGTGAAGGTCGATTCTTAAGATCAAGGTCCAGATTCTTAGAAGCATGAGAATAGGACCCTATTCCTGTTATAGCACAAATAATTTCTTTATGATCCTCAACATCTTCACTCTCGAAATTTAAAAGCACAGCAGATAGTGTCTCAACAGTAAGCTGCTTCTCTATAGATAATTCTTTCTCATCCTCATAATAAACATCATCTATAGAGAACACATTCATATCGCTGGGTTGCTTCATTGCTTTGCATACATCAAAATGGACCACTTCGTCATTCAACCGAAATAAAATCTCGTTAGCTCTTAAGTTAATAATCACACTTCCAGTTGCGAGGAAAGGATGACCCAAGATTATGGGAGTTTCAGAATCCACCTCACAATCCAGAATAACAAAGTCTGCAAGAAAAATGAAGGTGGAAGCCTTCACCAATACATCATATAAGATACCAACAGGTCATTTTACCGACCTATCTACCATCACGAGCCGCATATTGGTTGGTGTAGGATCACCCAACCCCAACTTTCTATACATGGATAGCGGCATCAAATTGATGCTAGCTCCCAAATCGCACAACGCCTTAGAAAAATCCAATGATCCAATCGTGCAAGGAATAGTGAAAGTACCAGGATCTGCCTTCTTCTGTACTAAAGATCTCGTTGCAATTGCACTGCAATGATGAACATTATCTGCCAGCTCATAGCTTTCTACCCTCTTCTTTGTAAAAAGGTCTTTCATGAATTTAGCGTACCCAGGCATCTGTTCTAGCGCTTCCACCAAAGGATATTAATAGTCAGCTGCTTCAACATAGTCATGAATTTACTGAACCTGGTGTCATCAACCTTCTTCTTCAATCTCTGCGGAAAAGGTGGTGGTGGAAGGGGAATAGTTTTCTCCACCATTTCCTCCTTATCTTGCTTCCGATTATCACTCTTTTCAGGCTGGTGACGTCTAGGTGTAACATCATGAGCACTCACTTCAGCTTTTACGGCATCTTCAAACTCTGTATCAAGAACATTCTCCTCTGTATTATCAACTACCTGCTTGCCTTTGGATGGACTTTCCAACACTTTACCACTCCTAGTAGTAATAGCCATACATGATCCATCATTTCTTTGATTTTGCATGGTGTTGCTAGGTAAAGTGCCAGCTTTTCGTTGATTGAATGCCGCTGAAAGTTGACTCAATTGCTGCTCTAGTTGTTTTATTGCAGTAGAATATGAGTCAACCAATTGATTTATTAAAGACAAATCATTCTTCACCTCTGTTATGCCCATGTTGGTCGCCTCCACTCCTTTTTATAGCTTAGCCATCATGTCCTCCATGGACATCTTTCCAGAACCAGATACAGCGGCCTCACAGCTTCTAGGAGGAACATACAAACCACTCCTGTCAGTCTTATTCTTCTAACTACCTTGATCGCGGTCCTTGTATCCAGATTTGTAATAATAGTTCCGACCTTGGTTTCCTTAGGCATTGCCTCGGAAACCCTCCTGATTATTCAAGTAGTTAGCTTCTTCCTCAGAATCAGATTCGTCTCTTCCTTGCGACACAACAGCCTTGACTTTTTCGGTCTTCCCAAATAATAAGTGCTTGGTGAGAAGATCCATCTGTGTTTTCATGTGAGCCATATCTTGGTCACGTTCCTCTTGCCTACGCCGCTGTTCTGCAATCATGCCAATAGATATAGTAGAGCTTGCTACCTTAGAATCCCTGGTATGCCAAGCTCTACTTTGCTTTGTCATACGATCTAGCATATCACTTGCCTGAATAAAAGTAAGGTCCATGAATTACCCTCCTGCAGAATTATCAACCACTAGCTTAGTCACCGAATTCAAAGATCTGTATAATATATCCATCAAGTGGACATTGGTCATATGATGGTTTGGGCACCGCATAAGCTTTGTCTTGAACCTCTCCCATGTTTCGTGGAGAGCTTTAGTTGGAAGCTATCGAAAATTGCTGATTTCAGCTCTCAACTGTGCTCTCTTGGATGGCGGAAAAAATCTTTCTAGGAAAGCATCTTTTAGTTGCCTTCAATTAGTGATAGATTCAGGATTTAGCCCGTTCAACCATAGAGTTGCCTCTCCAGATAGATAAAATGGAAATAAGTGTAGCCGAATTGCATTCTGTCCAATGCCTGGATTATCGAATGACTTGCATGTTGAGATAAAGTTGATCAGATTCATATTCAGATCATCACCTGTAAGTCTACCAAATAACCCCTTGAGCTGTAATAATTGAATCATGGTGCTGGTGATATTGAACTTGGCTCCAGGTGCCAAGGGTGGAGGAATAATAGCCCCTGTGGCACCAGCTCCATCCAGATCGTCATCATTATCATCAAATGGAAACTGCACAGCCCGGCGTTCTGGCCTCAATCTAGCTTGACGATCTCTTCTGTTCGCAGGTGTCGCCACCTCAGCATCACTCCTAGGGTTTAGTAACTCCTCATCACCCACGTCTTCATCATCAGGATTTGCTGCTTGCCCTGGTTATTGATATTCTGTTGATGTACTTGAGTAGTGGCCAACGCAGCTAATCTAGCTTGCTCCTATTGAGCAGCCCTTCTTTCAATATCACGTTGCGCCTCCATCCTGCCAATAAGTTACGGTTCATGGTTTATGGGTAATAATGGTTGACCAGAACTTCGAGTATTGGGCATGCACTGAACAAAACCTGAATAAAATAAAAACAACAACTAAAAGTAAAATACAAGAATCTTTGACCAAAGGGTCTAGTAATTATCACAAACTTAGTTGACAACTGTATTCCCCGGCAGCGGCGCCAAAATTTGATAACGCTCAAACTACAGCTCTCGTAAGAGTGTAAGCGGTCGTTGTCAAATATAGAACCCAACTGGGTTGGGTGTCGAATCTCACAGGGAATACTTGGTCACTAAGTATGCAACGATTAGTAGACTTTTGGTGAAAGTTTTGCGAAAAAAGGGGGGATTTTATGCGTGAAGTAAAATTATCAAAATAGCAAAGGAAAAATGGAATGTTTAGTAAGATTTTAATCAATGAGAATTGTAAGTTAGGGTTATGTCCACCTTATGAGTTCTACGTATCTATTGGCTATGAGTTATGCGGAATTCAGACATGCATGCGCTTATAGAGTTTCGTATTCTATGGTAAATCCTAGCATCTTTCGACCATCAAGGATTATCTCACTTTAACTCTTTCGAGCTTAAAGCATATAACTAATGGTACGAATTCTCCAAGAGGTTAATCCAGTTACGACACTAACTTTTAAACAGGGGTTGGTAGCCCTATTTCCTTGTCATTCTCTCTTTTACAGACATGTAACTTTTCTTTCGAACAAGTTAATGCTATACTGGTGTATTCTATATGTTTGCAACCATAAGAATTCAATTAATATGAAGGGAGTAATGATATAAGCAGCATACGTATCAAGAATTCACAAACTCATAGCAATAGATAGTATCTCATAAGGCTTCCATAACCCTAACAGAGAAGTTTAGCTACTCATAATTGTGAAGGAAAACCACGAGGATATCATCATCATACCAAAGTAATAACAATATCACGATAAGTAAGTATTAGCGTCACTTGTGGCGTGAATTCCTTGCTAGTAGCATTTCTCTTGTCGTGAAAATTAAAAGTCGAATAGATGAATAATAATGTCAACAACGAATTTAAGAATAGAAGAGAATAAGAATGAATTGAACGAGAATGAATGCTGAAAAGTTCAGCAAAATAGGGCTTTTATAACATCCATATCCTATTCCTACTAAGCTACTACATACTTGTCCTAATCCTACTAGGTTACTGCTTCCTTATCCTAATCCTACTAAGTTACTGCTGATCCTCAAGTCTTTGGAAATACTGTTTTTGCCCGGGACAAGTTTTCCATGCATCACTTTCAGTCCATAGGCTTCCAAAAGCTACCTTCCTTCTTACGTGAAGCTTCCTTTGGCATCAACCAGTCCATAAAATGCTGAAATCTTCATCATTCATACCTGAAAACTTGCTAATCACGTTGGTTAGCTCACTTACAGGAAAAAGGACTAAAAGTGCAGGAATTATATATTTTGTCCTCAAAACTTAGCTAAAATATGGGTAAATTAAGGTGCTTTAGGCGTGTAAATACGCCTAACATCATCACCTACAATTAAAAATTTCCCAAATCGTAGCCACACTGTCTCTACTAATAGTTCTACAATATATACATATACCATACACAAATACAAGAAAGAATCACAACTATATAGATATCGTATATACAAGTATGAAAAGTGGTACACGTAGAAAAATATCGCATCAAGATAATAATACAACATAGAATAAACACAATAAATATATTTATGTAAAATGCAATAAAGATGGTAATGGTGTTGTTGAGGATGATGCCCTAGGTTGTTGCAAAATCTCCGTATTTGAAATACCTTAAATTTTTGGCCCTTGAAAATTCCTTAAGATTAGAGCTTAATTTCCTGGTTATGACTGGACCCTATGAGTCATAGGGTGTTCGGATAAGTCATTGGGATAAGTCATAACCAAACTAATAAGTTTGTGGCTTGATTTAGCTCTGAGTACAAGTGGCTCAAAAATATCCATAAGGATATGTTATGAGTCATTAGGAGTAGTAGTAGGGTGTCCAGTGTAAGTCCCAATTTGGGTTCTATGTTGACTATGACTAGACCCTATGAGTTATAAGGTCCTATTATGAGTCTTGTGGTTGAGTCGCAATGATAAAAGTGTAGGGTGCCTTGATGGTACTTTTTTTTCTTATGAATCATGGTGATGAGGCATAAGGAAAGGTTATGAGTCAATTGGTTAACTCGTAATCAAAGAGGACAGTTTTTAGTTTTTAAGTTAAGGGCACTCTGGATACTTCTCACTTTAACCCCTTGGACCCCACTATGTATAGCCTTCTTTAAGTATTCATTATCACATCATTCCAAATAAAATACTCCCAAATTCTTACTCAAACTCTCTACTCATGTTAAGGCCAGGGTTTTGAAGAAAATAGTTATCTAGGGTTCTAACGGTGCTTTCTTCGCCAAATTTCTTTGTATTTTAGGTATGTTACTCTTCCCTCATTGTCAATTTTATAAAATCATATGATTTAAACTATTTTTCATAAGATATTGATGTTGGGTTTTGAACTATGTGTTCAGGGTTTTTAATATAAATTTTTTAAATATTTTTCTATGATATCTATTAAACTGTTATCCTTAAATTGATGATTGGTAAATTCATTGGGGTGTATGGGAATGGTGGATGGATATAAGGGTATAAAGGAATCCCCAAATTAATTGTTTTGGTATGGAAATTGAAAACAACCTCAACCACTTGCATAATTGATTTTGGTTTATGCATTATTACTTGGTTTGGTTTATTTCTTGAAACTAGTGTATATCATGAATGGTTAATTGGTTATGCGTGGTTTGGAAAACCTTGTGGGGTACACGAGAATCCCTCAAGAAATTTTAATAATGGATTTTGTTGGGTGCATGGTAATCCCCTATGTATTGGTTAATAAAATTGCTCGTATGCCATGGTCGGTATGATGACACCACTTAATAATGCCTTAATGTTTGACTCCAGCAATTCGTGGTTGAATTATGTGTTACATGTTTTAATTGGGCAATCATAGTAATTGTGTTAACTAGCCATGAAGGTGTAAGTTTGTAGGACTGATACTGGAAAAACCATATTGGTTGACATGAGGGTTGGTCTTGAGGACCATATACTTATGAGGTATAAGGGAATCCCCCAAGTGTATATTCATATATATGTATCATGGAGGGAGAAGGTTATAAGGGAATACTCGGTCATCTATGATATTTCTAGTTCATATGGCTAACATGCACTAGTACTCGTTCAAGGGGTAACACTGGACCCATATAGCCTGTGGGTAGATTTGTGATGGTAAAGCTACACAAACTCAGGTTAAAGTTCTAAAGTCCATGCTAATCCCATTCCCTATCCTATCATTATATCTATGTGTATATATGGATGTGAATGGATATGTACAAGTGGTTTATTTGACTTGATTTTAAATTGATGGCATTATTTTATCTGTATCCTTAAGTTACATACTAAATTTCACCGTTCTAACCATCTTCAGACATTGTATCCCCACTCAATATAGGAACTGGATATACTTCTTCCTCTCCCACACTTTGACTTAGATTCGGGATCAGCTCGTGAGTCATACTGAAGTGGTAAGCCTCCATACTTTAGAAGGCCCCATTACATTCTTTGGTTTATTTCATATTCTAACTATTTCTTTGGACTTGGTTTTGGTTATGGTCTGAGGCATGTCATGACAAGATATTCTTTGATTTTATTTAGAGGCTTTGTTGAATATTACTGCAGACTTCGATGCAGATATTGGTGGTTGTTTAAATTATTGTATTAGAATCCTTGAACTTTATTCTTTATCATGTTATATGTTCGTAATTCATCCTATATGAGATGTAAGGTTTTTATTGCTCAGGTAAATTGGTGGTATCCTCCGATCATAGTTGGACTTGAGGTACTAAACATGGCCAGGCCCTAGTTTGGGTCATGTCAAATTAGTATTAGAGCCACTCATGTGTCAGCCTTATCGATGTGGTCCAGAGCTCAAATAAGTCCATAAGAGGGGTATATATAACACCCCAACTTAGGATAGGGAGTCCCATATTGACAAAACATAAAAAAGATGTTGGGTATATAAGTAAGCAGGCCTTACTCTCTAGTGATGCATTTTAAAGTCATGCGAGCCTAGGCCCAAATCGGACAAGATCACTAGTGGATTGGGTCATTAAAAATGGTATCAAAGACTAGGTTTATGGTCAATTGGGTGTCCATAAATCTATCTTAAGTAGAGTCTCTTTTGTAAGTGTGTAGCATGCCACACTTATGAGGGAGAGGCTACGAGGCATTTAGGAATATTTCCCTTTCTTGTTTTTAAATTTTAATTTATAGAATCTAAGGTCTTGAATCTCCTATAATTCTTATTTGTTTGATTTTTAGATCATGCCTCCCAGACGATCTAAAGTTCATTAAAACTCCTCTGTCCTACTTGAGGACAATGCTTATTGGACACGCCCTGCTTATAGGATACAAACTCGAGTCTAGGGGTCTAGTCCCTAATTGCCCTTCTGAAGTTCCACTGGTCCCCTCGAGTCCTACTCGAGCCCCTCAAGCTGATGTGTCAAATGTAGAGTTTTGTCAATCTATTCATATGTTGGCTTAGTTGGTAGCTTCTCAGTTTGAGCGTGTAGCTTTTCTTACTCTATCTTTTTGGGCCATAAGGGTTGGCCAATTTATGAGGTTAATTCCTCATATATTTATGGGTTCTAAATTTGAGGAAGATCCTCAAAACTTTCTCAATGAGATGGTGAAGATCTTCTGGTTATGCATGATTCAGATATTGAGGGTGTAGAATTTACTTCCTTCTAATTGAAGGATATAGCGTATAGTGGGAGTAGTTGAGAGGTGAATATGTTGATTTTGTTGTATGGGATGATTTTCTACTGCTTTTCTACACGACTTCTTCCCTCAGGAGTTGAGTAAGGCAAAAGCAAAAGAGTTTGTTAATTTGAAGCAAGGAAGAATGACAATCAAGGAATATGCCTTAAAATTCCATAAGTTGTCCCGGTATGCTCTCCCAATTTGGTGTCTAGGATGAGAGATAGAATGAGGAATTTCACTTTTTGGTTGTCCAGAGATTTGATTCTGGAGAGCGAGGCTGCCTTACTGAATAAGGATATAGATATCTCTGGACTGGTGGTATATATGCATAGAGTTGAGGAAGAGAAAAGGAAGCAAGCTGAGATTGGGGAAGGAAGTGTAAGAAATTTTGGTATTCAAAAAAAGGAAGAGATCACTGGAAGAGTGGAAAGGATATTGGGAAGTGGTCCAAGAAAAAGTGGGGAAGTTGTAGGTCCTACTCGATGGAAATGCTCCTTATTTAAAGTTATCGGCTAATTATCGTTCTCAATATAATAGTGTGTTTAGGGAACAGGGTGACCAATCTCAGGCATGTAGGGCTCAGCCCACTTCATCATATCCTCCCTACAAATTTTGTGGTCGATTGCATCGTACTTTCTATGATGAAGGAAGGGACAGGTGCTTCATCAGCTCCTGCACTAAAGGGTACTGCTTTTACTTTTTGTACTAGCACTGGCCGAAATCACTTGTATGCCTTTTCTACTTATCAGTACTCTGAGGAATCTCCCGATATCATCACTGGTATGTTATGACTCTTTTCTTGTGATGTGTATTATTTACTTATTTTGGGGTCCACTCTTTCTTATGTGACCCCATATGTGGTTGTATATTTTAGTTTTGGTGTCTAGTGTATTGTGAACCCTTTTCTTATTTCTAACCTGGTGGGTGACTCTATGGTTGCTAAAAGAGTCTACAGGGGTTGTGTGGTGTTTGTTGGTGATAGAGAAACTTTGGTGGATCTATTTAAATTAGACATGGTTGATTTTGATGTCATATTAAGGATGGATTTGTCGCACTCGTACTATGCCTCCTTAGATTATCAAACCTATAAGGTCATATTTAAACTCCCTAATGAGCTGATCATTGAGTGGGATGAGGATTCTGTAGTGCCTAAGGAAAGATTCATTTCATATCTTAAAGCTTGGAAATTGATTTCCAAAGAATGTATTTACCATTTGGTCCTGGTTAAAGAATCTAACTTAGAGGATCCTTTCTTACAATCCATTCCTATGGTTAATGGATTCCCTGAGGTTTTTCCTGATGATCTTCCTGGTATCCCTCCTGATAAGGAGATTGATTTTAGGATAGATCTTGTTCCACACACTTGTCCTATCTCTATCTCTTATTATATAATGGCTCCGACAGAGTTAAAGGGGCTTAAAGAGCAATTATAGGATCTCCTAGATAATGGTTTTATCCATCCTAGTATGTCTTCATGGGGTGCTCCGATATTGTTCGTGTGTAAGAAGAATGGTTCCCTTATGATGTTTATTGACTACTGATAATTAAATAAGGTGACGATAAAGAACAAGTATCCTCTTTCTCAGATTGATGATTTGTTCGACCAGCTTCAGGGTGCTAGATGTTTCTCTTAGATTGATCTTTGGTCGGGTTACCACCAGCTAAAGATTAGGGAGGTGGATATCCCTAAGACTATCTTCCGAACCCGGTATGGTCATTATGAGTTCTTTGTCATGTCTTTTAGTTTGACTAATGCCCCGACAGTATTCATGGACTTGATAAATAGGGTATTTTATTAGTTTTTGGATTTGTTCATCATTATATATATAGATCATATTCTGATATATTCCAAGAGTGAGATGGATCATGTTGATCACCTTTGTATCGTATTGTAAACCTTGAAAGATCGGCATTTGTATGCTAAGTTTTTGAAATGGGAATTTTGGTTGAAAGTTGTTACTTTTCTGTGTCATGTCATTTCTAGTAAAGGTATCATGGTGGATCCGCAGAATGTTGCAGTGGCTAAAAAGTGGCCTAGGCCCACGATTCTAATCAATATTTGGAGATCATTGGGTTTAGCCGATTATTACAGAAGGTTTGTAGAAAGTTCCTCTTCTATTATGGCCTCTTTGACTAAATTGATTTAGAAGAAGGTGAAATTATCATGGTCTAATGCTTGCGAGGGTTGTTTTGAGAAGATGGAAGATAAGTTGACTTCAGCTCTAGTTTTAACTCTGCCTGAAGGTAGTGATGGATTTGTGGTTTTTTATGATGCATCCCATATGGTACTTAGTTGTGTGTTGATGTAGCATGGTAGGGTACTGGCCTATGCTTATAGGTAGTTTAAAGTTCAAGAAAAGAATTATCCGACTCATGACTTGGAGTTATTGCCTATGGGATTCGTATTAAAGATTTGGCATCACTATTTGTATGGAGTCCATGTAGATATCTTTTCTGATCATAAGAGCCTACAATATATGCTCACCTAGAAGGGGATGAATCTCAGAAAAGAAGATATCTTGACTTCTGAAAGACTATGACATGAGTTTCCACTACCACCCAGGTAAAGCTAATGTGGTTGTTAATGCTCTTAGCAGGTTATCCATAGGGAGACTAGCTCATATGGATGAGAAAAAATAGGAATTGGTGAAAGATATTCACTGTCTAGCCAACCTTGGAGTTCATCTCTTAGACTTGAGGATGGTGGTGTGTTTGTGCAAGTGGTGGCGAATCATCCCTTGTTGAAATAAAGAAGAAGCAGGTACTAGATCCTATCTTAATAAAGATTAAGAGGGATGTGGGACAGCAAAATATTGTTGCTTTTGAGATTGGTGGCGATGGTATCTTTAGGTTCTAAGGCAGATTATATGTTCCTGACATAGATGGATTGCAAGAGAGGATCTTGGTTGAGGCTTATGAATCGTGTTATACTATTCATCCTGGTTCAAAATAGATGTATCATGATCTTAAGGAAATTTATTGGTGGAATAATATGAAGCAAGATGTGGCTGTTTTGTGGCCAAATGCATTATATGTCAATAAGTGAAGGTTGAGCAGTTGAGGCCTGAAGGGTTGTATCAAGAGATTGAGTTGCTTGTATGGAAATGGGTGAAAATTAATATGGATTTCATTACCGGTCTTTCTTGATCTAGAAATCAGTTTGATTTAATTTGGGTCATCGTGGATAGGATGACTAAGTCTGCTTACTTCTTTCCAGTGAGGAATAATTACTCGGCAAAGAATTATGCTAAGTTGTTCCTCTAAGAGATCGTGACATTATATGGGGTGCCTGTTTCTATCATGTTATATCGTGGTACTGAGTTCTCATCACACTCATGGCATTTATATTAGAGAGGTTTAGGAACTAAGGTGAGCCTTAGTACTGGTTTCC
The DNA here is from genome assembly GCA_030864225.1 of Capsicum baccatum var. pendulum. Classification (NCBI taxonomy): domain Eukaryota; kingdom Viridiplantae; phylum Streptophyta; class Magnoliopsida; order Solanales; family Solanaceae; genus Capsicum; species Capsicum baccatum. Next base: position 199,931,027 of record CM061550.1, on the reverse strand, counting down.
TCCCGCAGTTTTATAGGCGAGCAGAAAGGACAATTCATAAATTAAAAGATATGATTAGAGCTTGCATGATTGACTATGGTGGTATTTGGGTTGATCATTTACCTCTTATAGAGTTTCCATATAGTAGTAGCTACCACACTAGTATTAGGATGCCTCCATTTGAGGCATTATACGGTAGGGGGTGTAGATCTCCTATTGGGTAGTTCAAGGTTTATGAGGCAGAGATGTTTGGTTGGGATTTGGTTCACCAAGTAATGGAGAAGGTGAGGTTATTTGGGATGGACTCAAAAGCTTCCCAAAGTCTCCAAAAGTCTTATACAGATGTAAGGCGTAGGGAGTTAGAGTTTGAGGTTGGCGATTAAGTGTTTTTGAAGGTATCTCCCATGAAGGTAGTAATGCAATTTGGGAAGAAAGGGAAGCTCATACCCCAGTATTTTAGACCGTACTTGGTGTCGAAGAAGGTTGGTAAGGTTGTATATGAATTAGATTTACCCTGTAGATTGAACTCCATTCATTCAACATTTCACATTTTGATGTTGAGAAGGTGTGTAGGTGATCCTTCAATGGTTATTCCTTTGCAGTAGGTTAGTACTTCAGATTCCTTATTGTCTAAGAAAGTCCCGATTGAAATTTTGGATAGACAAGTTTGTCGATTGCAGACAAAAGATGTAGCTTTGTTAAAGGTTCTATGGAGGAACCACAAGATTGAAGAGGCTACTTGGCAAACCAAAGAGGACATAAAGTCCAAGTATCCATTCTTGTTACCCGCTTCGGATAATCATGCCTAACGTATGTGTTATTCTTAACATCTTTGTTTTCTAACTTTGTTAAAGGTAAGAGTAGAGGTATAAGGAGTCCAATCATGCTAGAAATTTCCTTGGCCTATCATTTATGGATGAATGATCTAAGTGGGGAAGAATTGAAACAACCTAAATTTTTGGGCCTTGAAAATTCCTTGAGCTTCGAGCTCTCTGCCCTGGTTAGGACTGGACCCAATGAGTCATAGGGTGTCCTTATGAGCCATTAGGATAAGTCGTAATCAAACCAGTAAGTCTGTGGCTTGATTCTTTTCTGATTATGAGTGGCTCACTAAGAGCCGTAAGGATACATTACGAGTCATTAGGTGTAGTTGTAGGGTGTCCAGTGTAAGTCCCAATTTGGGTTCTGTGTTGACTACGATTGGTACTATAAGTCGTAAGGTGCTATTATGAGTCTTGTGGTTGAGTTGTCTAGATAATAGTATAGGGTGCCTTGGTGGTATTGCTTTGGTTATTACTCGTGGTGACGAGTTATACGGAAAGCTTACGAGTTTATGGTTGACTCGTAATCAAAGAGGACACTTTTTTAGGTTTTAGGTTGAGGGCACTCTGGACATTTCCCACGTTAACCTCTTAGACCCCCTAACTTAAATCCTCCTTAAGGTTTCATTATCATATCATTCCCAATAAAACACTCCCAAATTATCTCTCAAACTCTTTGTTCATGTTAAGGCTAGGGTTTCAAAGAAAGTGGTCATCTAGGGTTCTAAGGGTGTATTATTCTCCAAATTTCTTGGTATTTCAAGCATATTACTATTCCTTCATTGTCAATTTTTTTAAAGCATGTGATTTAAAGTATTGTTCATGAGATATTGATGTTGGGTTTTGAACTATGGGTTTGGGGTTTTTAATATAAATTGTTTAAATGTTTTTCCATGATATGTATGAAACTACTGTGCATAAATTGATGGTTAAATGAATTGGGGTGTATGGGAATGGTGGATGGAAATAGGGGTAAAAAGGAAACCACAAATTAATTGGTTTGGTATGGAAATCGATAACAACCTCAACCCATTTTCATAATTGTTTTTGGTTTATGCATTATTACTTGGTTTGGTTTATTTCTTGAAATAATGCATAGCATAAATGGTTAATTGGTTATGGATGGTTTTGAAAACCTTGTGGGTAAACGAGAATCCCTCAAGTAATTTTAATAATGGAGTATATGGGGTACATGGGATTCCTCTAAGTGTTTGTTAATGAAATTACTTGCAAACCATGTTTGGTATGACGATACCACTTAATAATTCCTTAATGTTTTTCTCCTGAAATTGGTGGTTGGATTATGTGTTACATATTTTAATTGGGTAATAATAGGAGTTGTGTTGGCTAGTCGTGAAGGTGTGAGTCTAAAGGACTAATACTGGAAACCTATGTTTGCCGACATAAGGTTGGTCTTGATGACCATGTACTTGTTGGGTACAAGATAATCTCCAAGTTTATATTCATATATATGTATCCTGGAGGGAAAAGGTTATAAGAAAATCCTCGGTTATCTATGATATCTCCGATTTGGCTAAAATGCACTGGGCCCGTTCGGCGGGTAACACTGGACCCATATAGCCCGTGGGTGGATTTGTGACGGTAAAGTGACACAAAATCAGGTTAAAGTTTTAAATTTCATGCTAATCCCTATCCCATCATTATGTTTATGTGTATATATATCAATGTGCATGGATGTGTACACGTGCTTTGGTTTGACTTGGTTTTGAATTGATGGCATGATTTTATCCCTATCCTTGAGTTACATACTAGCATTCACCCCGTTAACCATCTTCGAACACTGTATCCCTACGAGATATAGGAACTAGCCATACTTTTACCTCTCCTACACTTTGTCTAGGATTCGGGATTAGCTTGTGAGTCAGATTGAAGTAGTGAGCTTTATACTTTGTTAGACCCCACTTTATTCTTTGGTTTATTTCATATTTTGACTATTTTTTGGACTTGGTCTTAGCTATGATCGGAGGCATATCCCAACTGAATATTTTTATTTTTGTTTGAGCCTTTCTTGGACATTACTATGGACTTGGGTTTGGATGTTGGTGGTTGTTTAAATACTTATATTGGAATCCTTGAACTTTATTCTTTATCTCATTATATTTTCTGAATTCATCCAACATGGGATGTATGGTGCTTTTTGTTAGAGAAAATATGGGGTGGCCTTCGGTACTTGTTGGACTTGAGGTACCTGATGCGGCCAGACCCTGGTTTGGTTTGAGTCAGATTGGTACCAGAGCCACTCTTGTATCAACCTTGTCGATGAAGGAGATAGTTCAAATAAGTCCATACGAAGGGGTCTATGTAGCACCCCAAATTAGGATAAGGAGTCCCACATTGGAAAAACATAAGAGAGATGTTGGGTTTATAAGTAAGTAAGTCTAACTCCCTAGTAATGCATTTTAAAGCCATGCAGGCCTGGGCCTTAAAGCAGACAATTTTAATAGTGGGTTGGGCCAGTTCAAATGGTATCAGAGCCTAGGTTTATGGTCAATTGGGTGTCCAAATATCCATGTTAAGTAGAGTCTCTTTTATGGGTGTGTAACACGCCACACTTATAAGAGAGAGGCTACAAGTCATTTAGGAATATTTCTCTTTCTTGTTGTTCTATTATAATCTGTAGAGTCTAAGGTCTTGAATCTCCTCTAATTCCCATTTGTTTCCTTTTAAGATCATTCCTCCTAGACAATCTAAAGCTCATGGAAACTCTTTTGTCCCACTTGAGGATAATACTGATGGGACACACCCTGCTTATAGAGTACAAACCTGGTCTAAGGGTCCAATCCTTTATTGACCTTATGGAGTTCCATCGGTCTTCTCTATTCCTCCACGAGCTCCTTAGGATGATGTGTCAAATGTATAATTTCTTCAACCCATTCATTTATTATCTCAGTTGGTAGTTTTTTAGTCCTAGCGTGTAGCTTCTGTTACTTTATCTTCTAGGGCCACAAGGGTTAGCCAGTTTATGAGGTTGAGTCCTCCTGTATTTATTGGTTCTAAAGTTGAGGAAGATCCTCACAACTTTATCAATGAGATAGAGAAGATCTTTTGGGTTATGCATGATTCGGATGTTGAGGGTTTAGAATTTTGTGGTCGATTGCATCATGGTTTCTGTGATGAGGGGAGGACAGGTGCTTCAAGTGTGGTCAGCCAGGGCATATGCTTACAAACTGTCCCATAGGTAAGTTGCCTTCTAGAGTTAATAAGGTTCTTGTTTCCTCTTCATCATCTCCTATACCAAAGGGTGTTACTTCTGCTTCTGGTACCGGCACTGGCTGAAATCACTTGTACACCCTTGCTACCCGTCAGGACTCGGAGGAATCTCCCGATTTCGTCACAAGAATGCTATGTCTCTTTTCTCATGATGGGTATTGTTTACTTAATCTAGGGTCCACTCTTTCTTATGTGACCCGGTTTGTGGCTAGACATTTTGGTTTTGGTCCCATGTGTATTTTGGATCCCTTTTCTATTTCTAACCCGGTGGGTGACTCTGTGGTTTCTAAAAGAGTCTATAGGGGTTGTGTGGTGTTTTTTGGTGGCAAAGAAACTTTGGTGGATTTGTTTGAATTAGACATGGTTGATTTTGATATTATATTAGGGATGGATTGGTCGCACTCGTGCTATGCCTCCTTAGATTTTTGAACCCGTAAGGTCATGTTTAAATTCCTTAATAAGCCGGTCATTGAGTGGGAAGGTGGTTCTGTAGTGCATAAGGTAATATTCATATCATATCTTAGAGACCGGAAATTGATTTTCAAAGGTTTCTTTTACTATTTGTCTAGGTTAAAGATTTTAACTTGAAAGATCCTTCTTTACAATCCGTTCCCATGGTTAATGAATTCCTTGAGGTTTTTCTTGATGATCTTCTTGGTATCCCTCTCAATAGGGAGAATGATTTTGGGATAGATCCCTTTTCGGACACTCGTCCTATCTTTATCCCTCCTTATAGAATGGCTCCAGTGGAGTTGAAGGAGCTTAAGTAGCAATTGAAGGATCTCCTAGATAAAGGCTCTAGGATGTCTCTGTGGGGTGCTCTGATATTGTTCTTGTGTAAAAAGGATGGTTCCCTTGTGATGTGTATTGGTTATCGGAAATTGAATAAGGTCACGGTAAAGAACAAGTATCCTCTTCCTGGGATTGATGATTTGTTCAACCAGCTTCAGGGCACTAGATGTTTCTCTAAGATTGATCTTCGGTCGGGTTACCACCAGCTAAAGATTAGGGAGGTAAATATACCTAAGACTATCTTCCGAACCGGTATATTCATTATGAGTTCTTAGTCATGCCTTTTGATATGACTAATGCCCCGGCGGAATTCATGGACTAGATGAATAGGGTCTTTTCTCAGTTTCTGGATTTGTTCGTTATTGTGTTTATAGATGACATTCTGGTGTATTCCAAAAGTGAGGTGAATCAAATACCAATATTCATGACTCCTCTCTGGCACATCACTTGGTAGAAGGTCTATAATGATGTCACGGGTCAGTGTTTCCAATATTTACTTAGTGGTACCAATGTTTCAAAAGTGCATATAATATGAGGATGCAATACTCGCAACTAACCAGAATGAGAGATCTTAATAATCAACCAAAATGCCAACCATGTGAGCCAAATTCACTCAATACGCACAACAACCCATGAAATCAACATAATCATATACCAATAGAGAAAATTACACAATAATAAGCCAATGATACCTCATAGATTGCAATTTAGGCTTTTTACTAGATAGATACCACCAAGTACACATACATAAAGGACAACAACGTCATATAAGACCCCATACAGTCACACATAGCACATAGTGTCTCAAAATAGCTAATTCACAACAATATAGCCTCCCACATGGGCACAACACAATAATGTACTAATTTTCATGATTTGGTTCCCACACCCTTAACATAATTTTTATATCCATATTAACTACCCAGCCCAATTTGAAGAAATCTAAGCCATAATGTACCTCGAATGACAAAATCAAAACAAATAAGCCTTTATTAACAAGCTTCCACCTCACGTACGGACCCAGAATTATCTATAACACACAAATATAGAATTCACGCATCAAGAAAAATCTAACAATAGCTATATTTCCCACTTTTCAATCTGGTTCAAATTAGACCCCTGAAACATGTTTTTGCAAAAGAAAGGTAAAAACAAAATTTTAGTCCAAATCATATTTCCAAAATTAAACAAACTCCTAAGATAAAACCCAAGCGAAAATAGGTTGAAATTGGGGTTTGAATCGATGAAATGCTATGTTGGGGCTTTTGATCCAAAATACCTAATTTCAACTTTTAGATCAGAGTTTAAACAAGATTTAAATGATAAAATCAAAGAAAAATAGTTGAAATAGGAGTTTGGAGTTTACCCAAGCTTGGAAATGGAGTAAATATCCTAAAAGCCCTAAAATTCAAAGCTCCAAGTCTCAAAAATGGCGAAGAAAATGAGAAAAGAATTTTATATAGCCAGGTGACGCTAAAGAGGTCAAGTATCCCTTTAGTGGTCACTGCTAAAGCCATCAAGTACCTCTTTAGCGATACCTACCAATGCATACCAGTCCGCTAAAGCAGACAAATGCCATTTTAGCACCTACCGCTTAAGCGGATAGTGCTCCGCTAAAGCTATCTTATTCAGCTGTACCTGACCTCTATAGCAGCGAAGAGATACTTTAGATCCATTCCACTAAAGTGGACAACGTGGCACTTTAGTGGCTGCACCAGCTAAGTGGTGCATGAGTTGTTGAGACTTAAAAATTTTCAAGTCTATACGGACCCCTCGAGATTCATTCAGAATATCGAAAATGCAGATAAATTTTGCTACCCTATCGAATTCAATGATCCAGACTCAATGGCTATATTAGAATTTAAGAAAACAATCTTATTTTTGCATAATTGACCCCCGAAACCTATTTCACAACTTTTCAAAGGGAGGATCAAAATAAGATACAAAAATCATAAAACCACACCAACCATGTTACCAAACTACAATTGACGCTCCAAATCTGCTGGCATATTCCATTTTACCATCCGACGCACAAATTAAAAGTTGTTGACCAAAGTCAACTAATAAGCCTTTAAGACCATCAAAATCATAATCTTGCATAAATTACTTTGAAATATATTGGTAATTATGCCAGTCATCTCCATACCCCAAAAATACCATAATGCAATCACGAAAATGGGTAAAATAGTCAAAGTACATAGAAATAAATATTTTACAAAATTTAACAAAAATTAGGTCATAAAAAGCTTTAGTGAAGGCCAGTATAGCGGTCTATATTGCCCTAGTGATCCGCTTTAGTGGAAGGCTGATTGCTAAAGTGAATGTTGCTTAAGGGCCACCTTTTTTTATGTTGTAACATACCATGCATAGGCATATACTACTTTAGCAGCACTTGGTCTCTTAGTGTTGACCTCTAAAGCGTCTCGCTGCCCGCTTTAGCGGCACCCGAGAGCCATTTAATGCCCAATTTTCACACAAGTTCAAGAGTGTAAAACCCTATAAAGTGTGAAAAGTTGGGATAAATATTAATAGTTAATTTTAGGGTGCTTGAGAGCTTGAATTACTTGTTTCTTCTATAAATTCCTGGAAACTTTTCATTAATTTCTTGATTAAACTCTCAATAATTTCCCAAAATCTCTAGACTACTGGTGGGTTGATTTTAGCACCATATGAGCTCTAAATTTACCCATTCTTGAGGGTAAATGTTCCTTGAGCATAGAGGAACATGTTATTTGTTTCAAAAGTGTGATTCCGCAAGTAGGCCCCATAGGAAATTTTAATGTAATTTTGGATCCAAAGCATGAAAATGCATTATGGTATCATTGTTCCTGTATTGATTAGTATATTATCATTTTGTTAGCATGGCATCTTATGAAGGAACCTTGAAAGGAAATTGACCGATTTATTAGATTTCACCAGACTTTCTTCCACGTCCAAGTTGGCTAGGTTTGTCTTTCTCATAGATTGGGATAATTTATAGTATATTTATGATAATTCACTATAAATGGGTTGGAAATTAAGTCTTGGAAGTATATTTAGTGTAATTTAGATCCCTTAGTCAATTTAGGAATCGTAAAATTGCCATAATTGACGAAGTTACTCATTCTTAGGATAGAATTGATATCTTAGGATAGAAATATGGCTTAGTTAATATCTAGTAGTGAACTTATATGCCTTATTCTAGTTTGGATAGAATTTGCCTTAGAATGGATTTGGAGGATTAGGAATGGAACCTCCGACCCATCTTAGGCCAAGGCTACCATTTGCTTCTTATAGACTTATTACGCGTGTTAAATCTTTCAATGCATATTTTAGAGTTTGAGGAGGATAGATTCATGATACATATGCTAGATTGGTACTTGTGAGTTGATACTAGTTCAAGGTCAAGTCCGATGATTTATGATTTTGAGTTCTGGTTCAAGTCTAACAATTGATTATATAAGTTCTGGTTCAAGTCTGGCAAATGATAATGATATGAGTTCTAGTTCGAGTTTGGTATTAAGAGTTTATTCATGATATGTTTATGTTATGGAATTATTCATGGTTATGGCTTTGAGAGGTGGTTATTTAGTATATTTTTGGTTATTTTTTCTATTGATTACACCCTTCGGGCATATAGGGCCCGCATTGGATTATTTACTTTTTTGTACTTACTAGTTTATGGGGGTTAGTTTTGTAGTTATAGTTATGCGTTCTTTTGTGTTATTATTATTTTGGATTGTTTATTTACTTACTTATATCATTCAAAGCATCATTCCAGGTATGTCATTTTACATGACTTAGCTTATTTATTTTGCCTCTTTATTATATTTATATTATGATTTACCGCAGTTGGTCGATGATGCCTATTGACTACTGAAACACCTCAAACTTTACCCTTTGCAAAATTTTTTGAGCCTTCAATATTTTGTGCATCATATGACTACATCATACCACGCGTATAGAGCGGATACGATTTGAAGTCCTTGGTCATATAATGGTTAGTATCACATTGTCCAAGTTTTATTCATGGTATAAGAATGCATCATACAATTCGTATTTTAGGGTACAAGTAGTAAGGTCCAAATTGTATGTTAATTAGAGTGTTCTTGATCACATTTTACAATACAACTTAAGCGGGTACTAGTCATATGATAGGGTATAATTCATGCTAAGGAGTCGTATGTACAATAGATTATAGTTTCCAACATTCTGATCAACATACGAGTGAAGGGTACCACTCGTATGATGTGGGTATGAGTGGAAGGGGCAAACCATACCCTCCTGCACATATTTTCCAGTTTTTAAGCTGGGGGTATTTCGAACATTTCCCACCCCAAAACCCTGAAGACCCCATGTCTTATAACATTCTGTATCCTCTCGTAACACACTTTAAAGGATCAAAATACTCTCAAAATTGTTTCTAAACTCTCTCTTGAAGATTGGGCTAGGGTTTCGACAAGGTGTTCATCTAGAGGCTCAAGAGTCAAGTTCCTTTTGTGAATCTTTATGAATAAGGCATGCGACTCTTCCCTCGTTGTTAGTTCTCAAATATAATATGTTTTAAAGATTTATTATGATTTATTGATAGTGGTTTTAAAAACCAATGTTGAGGGGTTTGTTGCATATGGTCGAGTATTGTTTACTTATGGTTTAAATTGTGTTTGTACATGTTTTTTGTGATGGTTTGCACATGTGGGTGCTTGGTAATTTTGGATTAACAAATGGGTCATAGGTAACCTTAAACTTGATAGTTTGTACCTTAGTTTTGGTCTTGGTAATGGTATGCCCTCAACATATTTTTGAAAATGTATAAGAGAACAAACTAGTCACATGATGAATTAGCTTTTGAACTACTGTTTGGTATAAGAATGTTAATGAATGATAAACTATTAAATTGAATTGAAATGTATTTTGAACTAAGGCATTGGCCTAATAATGTAAATGGTTAGTAAAAGGTTTCATGAAGGCCTTGTTGGCCATATATTGATTTGAATTGTAATCCTGGTGGTTTAAATGACAAAAAAGATTCAAGCCCCTAAATGTTGAATTGAATTGATGACTTTTTATAGACAATGGGTTTGAGTACCAAAGTCAAATGATAACGGTTATGGCATGTTCTACGCTTGCAAGCGGGTTGGTATAACGATACCAATGGGATGCCTTTACTGAGTAACTAGACTAATGGTTGTGTGTATATGTAAAGAATATTTTAATTAGGATTTAAAGTAGGATATGTAGCTGAGCCATGAAAGTGGAGTCCGAAGGACTAACACTGGAAACCACACTAGCCGGTGCGAGTGTCTATATGGTCAGGAGGTTCAAGTCCCTTAAATGGATATATAAATAAGAGGTTCGAGTCCCCTATGTTGTATATGTTGGTTCTACATAACATTGATTATGCTGGGAGGTTTGAGTCATTCATAATGGCATATATGGATATGGATATTCTCTGGTTCGTACAGCTCCATACACTAGGGCCCTTCCATCTAGGGGAGAATTAGACCCATATAGCTCGTGGGTGCCTTGTTTTATAATGGTTATGCTACACAGCCCAGGTTAGTGTTTTCAAAGTTCATGCTAAGTCGTGTCCCTTATCCCATCATGGTAAATATATATATTTATCTGATTTTGACAGCATATGATGGTTAGACTTAGTACTACACAATGGCATTATTTTATTTCTTTATCCCTAAGTTACATGCTAGTTCTCAAATTGCTAATCGACTCTATATGTTGTATCCCTATATGATATAGGGACCGAAGTTTCTTCTTCTTTTTCTGTATAGTGACTAGGTGATCCAGTGGTTTGTGAGATTGACATTGAAGTGGTGAGCTTCCATGCTTGGGAAGGCATTCATTTTAAGGTCCTTTAATCTTTGTACTAGACTAGGCTTAGACATTGTTTTTGGCTATTATCGGTGGTATGTACCGACATACTATTAACTTTGGTTTTGTAGAGGCTTTGTGGATTCTTCTGGACTTAGGTGTGATAGTTTAGTATGTTGTTTGGTTGATTTACTTAGATACTTTATGAGATATTATTATACTTATTTTTATCTATCTTGCTATCTATTCATAATTCATACGACACTTATTGTAATATGTTGGTTAGGTTAGGTTAAGAGGGTGATATTTGGTCTACATGGGACTTGAGATACCCCTCACGGCTAGGCCTTGGTTTGGGTTATGAAAAAAATTGTATTAGATCCTAAATATATGGTCAGTTCAGTGTCCACAAAGCCGTATCAAGTAGAGTCTCTTTTAAGGATGTGTAGCACGCCACTTTTATAAGAGAGAGGCTATGAGACATTTAAGAATATTTTACTTTCTTATTGCCTTACTTTAAGCTATAGAATCTAAGGTCTTGGATTCTTCTAATTTATGTTTGTTCATCTTTCAAATCATGCCTCCAAGAAGATCTGAGGTTCATGGAAACTCCTCTTTCCCAACTAGGGACAATGTTGATGGGCACGCTCTACTTTTGGGGTATAGACCTTGTCAAAGGTCACTGCATCTGATTGTCCTTGTGGGATTACACATGCCCCCAGGAATCCTACTCTTGAGGGAGATACTCATACTCAGTCACCTCAAGAGGAGGCTACTAATGTTGAGTTTCATCACTTTATTAACCTGTTGATTCAGTTGTAGATTCTCATTTTGAGTGTGGTATTCCTGTTACTCCATCTTCTAAGGCCACAAGAGTTGGCATATTCATGAGGTTGTATCCTCCTATGTTTATTGGTACAAAGATTGAAGAGGATTCTTAAATTTTCATTAATGAAATAGAGAAGATATTTTGGGTTGTGCATGCTTCAGAGGTTGAAGGTGTAAATTTTGCTTCCTACCAATTGAAAGATATGGCATACCAATTCTACGAGGAATGGGAATATTCAAGAGGTGAAGATACTAGTTTGGCTGTATAGGATGATTTTTCTAGTGCATTTCTAGACTATTTCTTTCCATAGGAGGAGAGGGAAGCTAAAGCGGAAGAATATGTTAACTTGAAGCAAGGAAGGATGACAGTCAAGGAGTATACCTTTAAATTCCATTAATTATTTTGATATGTTGCTGAATTAGTATCTAATATAAGGGACTGACTGAGAAAGTTTGCTTTGGGATTGTCTCGTGAGTTGATCCTTGAGAGTAAGGCAACCTTGTTGATCAAGGATATGGACATCTCCAAATTGGTTATGTATATAAAACAGGTTGAATAAGAGAAAAAGAAACAGGATAAGATTGGTGAGAGGTAGAGTAAAAAGTCTTAATTTTTAGAACAGAGTGGTGGGCCATCAACTGAGTGAAAAGTGGCCTAATAGAAAGAGTTGGAGAAGTCCTAATTCCTATTCTACGGCTAGTGCTCCCTACCCAAATCCATTGGGAGATAGATTTTTTCAGGATAGTGATGCTTCTAGGACACAAAGTGTCCAATCTCAGTCCAGTCGGGCCTAATCGGTATTGTTCTACCCTCCTTATAGATTTTATGGTCAGCATCATCGTGGTCAGTGTGAGAAGGGGAGGAATCAATGGTTTATGTGTGGTTAGATTGGTCATATGCAATGGGATTGTACCATTAGAGTTGATTCTAGTGCAAACAAGGTTCATGTTGCCTCTTTATCTTCTCCTGCACAAAAAGGTGCCACTTCTGGCTCCAGTACAGGTCGGAACAACCTTTACGCTCTACTACTCATCAAGAATTTGAGTCATCTCTGGATGATGTTACCAATATATTAAAACTCTTTTCCCTATTTATGGCTATGCATTTTAGTTTTGGTCCTGAGTGTCTGTTGGATCCTTTTATGTTTCTACCCCAATAAGAGGCTCTGCGGTTGTCAAAAAAGTCTATAGAGGGTGTGTGATAGCTGTTGGTAGTAGAGAAACTCTGGTGTACTTAATAGAGTTAGACATGGTTAATGTTAATGTTACTTTGGGGATGGACTGGTTCCACTCGTGCTATGCTTCCTTACATTGTTGGACCTACAAGGTCATGTTTAAATTCCATAATAAGTTAGTTATTGAGTGGGAGGGTGGTTTTGTAGCTCGTTAGGGGAGGTTTATATCGTATCTTAGAGATCGAAGGTTATTATCCAAAGGGTGTCTCTATCATCTGGTCTGGGTTAAAGAATCTAACTCGAAAGGTCCTTCCTTGCATTCAGTTCCAGTGATAAATGAGTTTCTTGAGGTCTTACCTGATAAACTTCCTGATATCCCTCCCGGTAGGGAGATTGATTTTGGTATTGATGTCATTCTAAACACTCATCAAATTTATATTCCCCGTATCAAATGGCTCCAACCGAATTGAAGGAACTCAAGGGGCAACTAAAGGATCTCTTAGACAAGGATTTCATCTATCTTAGTATTTCTCCGTAGGTACCACTAGTGTTGTTTGTTTATAAGAAGGATGGTCCCTTTGGATGTGTATTGATTACCAGTAATTGAACATGGTGACGGTAAAGAACAAGTATCCCCTTTTGAGAATTGACGATCTCTTCGATCAGCTTTTAGGGTACCAAATTCTTTTCCAAGATTGATCTTCGATCTGAGTATCATCAGCTAAAGATTAAGGAGGTATATATCCCTAGCACTACTTTTTGTACTCGATATGGGCATTTTGAGTTTTTGGTTATGTCTTTTAGGTTGATCAATGCCCCAACGGTATTCATGGATTTGATAAATAGGGTCTTTCATCAGTTTCTAGATTTGTTCGTCATTGTTTTGATCGATGACATGTTGGTGTACTCTAAAAATTATAAGGATAATGTCTATCACTATCGTCTTGTGTTGTAGACCTTGAAAGATCAGCAATTGTATGTTAAGTTCTCCATGTGTGATTTCTGGTTGAATGCCGTAAATTTTTTAGGCCATGTTGTGTATAGTGAGGTGATTATGGTAGATCCTCAAAAGGTTGTTGTGGTTAAGAATTGTCCTAGACCCACGACTCCAATCGACATTTAAATCTTGTGTTTAGCCGGGTATTATAGGAGGTTTGTGGAGAGTTTTTCTTCTATTGTTGCTCCATTGACCAACTTGACTCAAAATAAGGAAAGTTCTTATGGTCTGATGCTTGTGAGGATAGCTTTGAGAAGCTAAAATATAAGTTGACTTCAGCTCTAGTCTTGACTCTACTTGAGGGTAAAGAGGGATTTGTAGATTATTTTGATGCATACCGGATTGGTCTAGACTATTTGTTGATGCAGCATGGTAAGGTAGTTGCCTGTGCCTTTAGGCAGTTGAAGGTTCTTAAGAGGAACTAGCTAACTCATGACTTAGATTTGTTAGTTATGGTGTTCATGTTAAAAATTTGGCATCATAATTTATATGGGATGAATGTTGACATCTTTTTTAATCATAAGAGCCTACAGTATGTGTTCAATCAAAAAGAGCTTAACCTCAGGCAAAAGAGACGGCTTGAGCTTCTCAAGGACTATGATATGATTCTTCACTACCATCTAGGTAAAGTTAACATGGTTGTTGATGCTCTTAGAAGGTTGTCCATGGGTAGTTTGTTGCATGTGGATAAGGATAAATGGGAGTTGGTGAAGGATATTTATCGTATGTCTAACCTTAGAGTTCGTCTCTTAGACTCTAAGGATGGTAGTTTGTTAGTGTAGTAGGTAGCGTAGACATCTCTTTGTTTGGAAATAAAAGAGAAGTAGGTATTAGATCCTCTTTCATGAAAATCAAGTATAATGTGGCAGGCAAAAGGAGAAGGTTTTCGACATTGATGGAAATGGTATCTTTAGGTACCAAGAAAGGTTATGTGTTTTGGATATGGATGGGTTGCAAGGCAAGATTTTGGCCGAAGCCCATGAGCAATAGTTTACGGTTCATCCCTGTTCGACAAAGATGTATCATAATCTCAAGGAGGTATCATAATCTCAAGGAGATATATTGGTGGAATAACATGAAATGGATGTGTCCGACTTTGTGGTTAAGTGTATGGTATGTCAACAAGTGAAGGTGGATCAGTTGATGCTTGGTGGGTTGCTTTAAGAGATTGAATTATCGGTGTGGAAATGGAAGATAATTAATATGGATTTTATTGCTGGCCTTCCACAGTCACGGAATTAGTGTGACTCTATTTGGATCATCGTGGATAGGATGACTAAGTCCACTCACTTCATACCCATGAGGACTACTTTTTTTGTGAAGGATTATGCAAGGTTGTATCTTCAATAGGTTGTAAAACTGCATAGTGTGCCTGTCTCAATTATCTCTGTTCATGGTACCCAATTCTCATTGAATTTTTGGTATTCTTTCCAGTGTGGTTTGGGGACTAAGGTGAGTCTTAGTACGTCTTTTCACTCAAAGTCAGATGGAAAATCCCAAAGGACCATCTAGACTTTAGAAGATATGTTACAAACTTGTGTGATTGATTATGGTGGTATTTGGTTCAACCATTTACCTTTGATTGAATTTACTTATAACAATAGTTACCATTCTAGTATTGGTATGGCCCCATTTGAGGCATTGTATGGCATAAGGTGTAGGTCTCCTATTGGTTGGTTTGAGGTTGGTGAAGCGAAAATGTTTGGCCCATATTTGGTTCACCAAGCTATGGAAAAGGTAAAGGTAATTTGGGATAGGCTTAATACCATCCATAATCATCAAAAGTCCTATGCAGACATGAGGCAAAGAGATTTAGAGTTCGAGGTTAGAGATTGGGTCTTCTTGAAGGTATCTCCCATTAAAGGAATGATACGGTTTGAGAAGAAAGTGAAACTTAGTCCCCGATATATTGGCCTATATATGGTTTTGAAAAGAGTTGGTAGTGTTGTATACGTGTGGGATTTTTCCTCTAACATGAGTTTCATTCATCCTTTATTCCATGTGTACATGTTGCGGAATATGTTAGTCATCCTTCATTGATTGTTCCTTTGAAGGACATTGGTATCTCGAATTCCTTGTCTTATGAGAAGGTCCCGGGGAAGATCTTAGATCTTCAAGTTTAGAGATTACAAACAAAAGATGTGGCTTTGGTGAAGGTTCTATGAAGGAACCAAATATTTGAGGGACCTACTTGGGAGGCCGAGGAGGAAATGAAGTCCAAGTATCCATTCCTATTCCTAATTCCGTAAAATCGTGCATGAGGTATGTGTTGTTCTTAACACCTTTGTTTTATATCTTTGTTGATAATAGATTTGTGAATCTCTTGGTGTTTACTGTCAGTCAAAAAGGTAATAGTGGAGTTGTTTGGAGTTTAATCGTGTTTGTAGTGCCTCGTCCCATCACTCGAGGATGAATGATCCTTAGGGGGGAGAATGAAACACCCCAAACTTTGGCCTTTGCAAAATTTTCTAAGCCTTGAATATTTTGTTAACCATACGACTACATCATACCACTCATATGGAATGGATATGGTTTGATGTCCTTGGGCATATGTTGGTCAGTGTCACATTGGCCAAGTTCTGTTCTTGGTATTAGAAGGCATCGTACGAGTCGTATGTTAAGGTACGAGTAGTAAGGTCCAAATCATATGTTAATTAGTGTGTTTTTGATCACATTCTGCCTAGGATACGACTTGAGTGGGTACTAGTTGTATGCTAGGGTACAATTCATGCTAAGGAGTCGTATGTTGGACAGATTATGGTGTCCAACATTCTGATCAACATATGAGTGGAGGGTACCACTCATTTGATGTAGGTATGAGTGGAAGGGTCAACTTCCAGCACACATTTTTAAGCTTTTAAGTTGATGTTTTTTTGGACATTTCCCACCCTAAAACCCTTAAGACCCCACATATTACAACATATTGTAGCCTCTCATAACACACTTTGAGGGATCAAAACACTCTCAAAATCATCTTTAAACTCTCTCTTGAAGATTGGGCTAGGGTTTCTTCAAGGTGTTCATCTAGAGTCTCAAGAGTCAAGTTCCTTCCATGAATCTTCATCAATAAGGCATGTGATTATTCCCTCGTTGTTATTTCTCAGATATCATATGTTTTAAACATTGATTATGATTCATTAATGATGGTTTGGAAAACCATTGTTAAGGGTTTTGTTGCATATGTTGAGTATTGTTTACTCTTGGTTTAAATTGTGTTTATACATATTTTTGGTTATGGCTTGCACATGTGGGTGCTTTGTAATTGTAGCTTAACAAATGGGTCATGGGTAGCCCTAAACTTGATAGTTTTTACCTTGGTTTTGGTCTTGGTAATGGTATGCCCTCAATGTGTTTGTGAAAATGTCTAAGAGAACAAACTAGTCACATAATGAAATGGGCTTTGAACTAATGCTTGGTATAAGAATGTTAATGAAGGATAAACAATTTTGTAAAGTTCTTGCTGACCATAAATTAAATTGAAATGTGTTTTGAACTAAGGCATTGACCAAATAATGTAAATGGTTGGTAAAAGGTTTCATGAAGGCCTTGTTGGCCACATGTTGATTTGAATTGTAACCTTGGTGGCTTAAATGGCTAAATGGGTTTGAGTCCTTAAATGTTGAATTGAATTGTTGACTTTTTGTAGACAATGGGTTTGAGTCCCAAAGTCGAACAACAACGGTTATGGTATGTTATACGCTTGCAAGCAGGGTTGGTATGACGATACCAACGGGATGCCTTTAGTAAGTAATTGGACTAATGGCTATGTGTATGTGTAAAGAATGTTTTGATTGGGCTTTAAAATAGGATGTGTAGTCAGACCTTAAAAGTGGAGTCCGAAAGACTAGCACTAGAAATAACGCTAGTCAGTGCAAGTGTCTATATGACCTAGAGGTTTGAGTCCATCGAATGGATATATGAATGGGAGTTTCAAGTCCCCCATTTTGTATACATTTGTGCTACGTCACCTTGATTATGTCAGGAGGTTTGAGTCCTCCATAATGGCATATACGAATATGGATATTTCCTGGTTTGTGCGGCTACACGTACTAGGGGTCTTCCAGCTAGGGTAGATCTGGATCTATATAGCCTGTGGGTGCCTTATTTTATGACAGTTATGCTACGCAGCCTAAGTTAATGTTTTCAAACTTCATGTTAAGTTATTTCCCCTATCCCGATACGATATATATATATACACGATTTTGATAACATATGATGGTTTGACTTGATACTACATAATGGCATTATTTTATTCTCCATCCCTGAGTTACATGCTAGCGCTCCAACCGCTAACAGGCTCCGGATTCTATATCCCCATGCGATACAGGGACTAAAGCTTCTTCTTCTTTTTCTGCATAGCGACCAAGTAATCTAGCAATTCGTAAGATCAACATTGAAGTGGTGAGCTTCCATACTTCAGAAGGCATTCATTTCATGGTCCTTTACTCTTTGTTTTAGAATTGGCTTAGACATTGTTTTTGGCTATTGGTGGGGGTAAATCCCGACATACTAATGACTTCGGTTTTGTAGAGGCTTTGTGGATTACTGTGGACTTGGGTGTGATGGTTTCATATGTAGTTTGGTGGATTGGCTTAGATACTTTGTGAGATATTATTAGACTTACTTTTCTCTATCTTGTTATATGCTCGAAATTCATCTGAAACTTATGGTTAATATGTTGGTTAGGTTAGGTTAAGAGAGTGATCTATGATCCCCGTGGGACTTGATATACCCATCATGGAGAGGCCCTAGTTTGGGTTATGATAACTACAATGACTTTGGCACTCATACTACACTTTTGTACTTTTTGATGCATATCCGAGTACTAGATGTCTCCATTGACGCCGTGATTATGCTTACTAGAGATTGGAGACAAGGTGACCTATCAAAGTTGGTGTTGACCTTTTCTACTTTTCCTACTTTCGATTAGTCTTTCCATTTTGAGATTGATGTATATTTGACTATTGCAGTACTCATATTCTTTTGTTAGTGGTTCTTGTACCGACTCTACTAAGTCATGGGATATTATTTTTATCTTATTTATCTTTAGCATTATTATTATGATTACTCCCTGTTTTATTACTTGTAAGATTTTACTCACATATTTCTGGCATTTATACCATTTCTTACCAAATTAGCCCATTACATCAAGCTCTGGGCTATGGTTTGGCTTACCTACTGGTGGGATAAAGTAGTTGCCTTCATGACTCGTAAATTAGGTTATGACAGATCTATATCTAAGAAGGTATATATTCTTTTTATTCTCAGATAAAAGGTATAATAAAGATATTTAATAGGAAAAATATACTTTATTCTAGTAATCCTTTTATCGGTGCCAACCATGTGCACACCAACCTTATCATGAAGGCTAATAGAGTTTTTATGCTTATTAACCATCTTGCTAGAACATCTTCATAATTTTTCAAATGTCTTGTGATCCTCTTGAAAGGTTTTTTATCACCACTTTCAAATAAAATAACAACATCAGTAAAGTTGAAATAACCCGTTGCGTTATCACTGAAAATATCTATGGTAAAGGCATAAAAATCTTGTTCTTTGTAGGTTCTAGGATCAATTCTTTAGTATGTGAGTGCATTAAATATGAATTAAGTTCATGCAATACCCCTAGCACAAAGTTAGGTTGGAAATGACCTTACTAATTTAGTTTTGATCTTTGTTTAAACTAGGTTCTACTTTAAATGATCACTCCTCTAAAATAATAAAGAGTTATGGGGTACAATATTTACCAAACTAAAGATCTCTGAGTCTTCTTTTTAATTCCACAAATTATTTTTTAATCTTATTTTGGAGTTAAAAGCTATGACCTTTTTATTGAAGACTATCTATGTTGATATGTTGAGCCTGTTATAGTAGATTAGGCATCTAAAGAGCGATCTGGTATGCTATTGCGGGGTTCGAGTAGTACATATACTTATTTTTGATGGGTTTCAGTTCCAAAACTCAAAATTTTTATTCTCCATCTCTAGAGAAGCAATTTCTATAATTTTCTATTAATTTCCTCCATGAAGGTATATTTTTCCATCAGTCTAACTTCCATTTGATTTTAAAATCCTTAGAATAATATTAGATTAGTCATGGTAGTGGTAGAAAGTTAACCTATATGGGATTTTAAGGTGTAAAGTGAATTAATAGGTTGAAATCCCTTGAATTTGAGATAGTGTTGATAAATTATGTCCTAGGGACTAGAAATTATCTAACCATTCCAAAATTTAGAGATTTGGAGTAGATTATAGGGTAGAAAACCCTAGAATAATAGAGTTTATCCATGATCTTGGGTTAAAAGCAATGAAAGTTGGGTTGTATGCCTAGAATTGGCAGAAGAATGGTTGAATTGTTGTTTAATTGTTATTGTTAGAATGAGTTCTAGTTGACCAAGAAGAAATGACAGGGTAGTCGCAGAATCGTGCATTCCGTAGCAGCAGCTTGCCGCCTAGGTAGAATATGTTTAATGTGTAGTAGATCTAGGTTAAATTACAAGATTATAATACAGTTTGATAGGATATTTCATATTTATGCCTACGGGCTCGACGAATGGTTGATAATAATTGAAATATGAATATAAATTGAATCTAATTTAGTTTAATTATTATCTTGGGGTAATTCTTGATAATTTTGTGGATTATGTTTTAATTGTGATAATTCATGAGAATATATGTATGTTGATGTCCAATTATAAGACTATGGATAGTGAATACTAGTAACTAGTAATTATGATATTTTTTAAAATTGGAAGGTGTTAATGTAAACTGATTATAGTGAAGCAGGAATGGTAGTGAATAGGTTGGAAAATTTGGTTGAATTAATGGATTGTAAACATACCTGGACAATTGGGTGATGAACTAGTCTATGTTCTACAGAAATCAGGACTGTCAGACACAGTCACTCAGTTCAGTACAGAACTCAGAATAGTTCCACAGAAAAAGGACTGTCAGATACAGTCACCCAGTTAACAGTAATATAGTATCAATAAACTCAGGTATCAGTAAATCAGTAATTCAGAACTCAATATCCAGTGTTATCACGACCTCAGTTACAGCTTAGGTATTCATGCATGTACTTTCATTCAGTTATACTCATGTTATTCAGTCAGTATTGTTCATGCATATGAACCCATGCATCTCAACCTACCTCACTTAGCATACTAGTATATTTAAAGTACTGACGCATACCTTTATTTTATGCTATGATGTCTTATATCATAGGTTCAGACTCATGTGCTCCCGATTATACGTAGCATCCCTATCCATCAGCAGTAGACTAGTGGTGAGTCCTTATAGTTCGAGGACATGATTATTACTTCAGTATCTCAGTTTATCAGTTTTTAATAGTTAGGATTAGTTGGTGTTTTGTCCCATGAACCCCTTATTCAGACAGTAGAGGCTTATCAGACTAGAGTATTTCAGATAGATGTATCAGTATTCAGTTTTCAGTACTCAGAGTTTATTTATAATTTTCAACCTTATGGCAAGATTCTGCCTAATTTTGCATAATAAAGTATTTCTATTCAATTATTGCAGCAGGTACTAATCATGAGTTAGATTTTGGTCCCTCGAGATTATGAGCACCGTGTAGCGTTTGACGTACAAACTCGGGGTGTTACAGAGATTTATTTCTTATCTAAGATCTCAAAGGTTAATCTTTAAAGGGTGTCTTTATCACTTGGTCCGGTTAAAGATTCTAACTTGGAAGGTCCTTCTTTGCAGTCAATTCCAGTAGTTAATGAGTGTCCAGAGGTCTTTCCAGATGATCTTCCTGGTGTTCCTCCGGATAGAGAAATAGATTTTGGTATTGATTTTCTTTTAGACACTTGTCCAATATCTATTCCTCCATATAGAATGGCTCTGGCTGAGTTAAGGAGACTCAAGGGGCAAATTAAAGATCTTCTAGATAAGGGGTTTATTCGTCCTAGTGTTTCTCCGAGAGTGAATCGGTGTTGTTCGTGTGCAAGAAGGATTCTTCCCTTTGGATGTTCATTGACTACAGGCAGTTGAATAAGGTAACGGTCAAGAACAATTATCCTCTCCCAAGGAAAGATGATTTGTTTGATCAGTTATGAGGTGTCAAGTTCTTTTCCAAGATAGATCTTTTGTATGGGTACCATCAACTTAAGATTAGGGAGGTAGATATCCCTAAGATAGTTTTTCATACTCGGTATGGACATTTTGAGTTCTTGGTGATGTCATTTGGGTTGACCAATGCTCCGACAACATTTAAGGATTTGATGAACAGGGTGTTCAGGCAGTATTTGGATATCTTTTTCATTGTGTTTATTGATGACATTCTGGTGTATTCAAGGAATGAGATGGATCATGTTAGTCACCTCCTTGTGGTGTTGTAGACCTTATAGGAACATTGGTTGTTTTCCAAGTCTCTAAGTGTTAGTTTTAGATAGATGCCATGACTTTCCTGGGTTACATTATTTCTAGTGAGGGGATAATGGTTGGTCCTCTAAAGATTGCTTCGGTAAAGGGGTAGCTTAGGTCCATGAATCCATCTGATATTCGAAGCTTCTTGGGTTTAGCTAGGGTCACGAGCCAAGCTGGGGCCCTAGCCGCGATGATCATCCCAAACCATGAAGCTCTGGGTGCCCCTTTCTATCTGGCAATCATAAACACCATTCATATACAACAAGGAAAAATGCGAAAAGTAAATAAACGAAATCATGGGCATGTTCTGAGTTCAATCTAACAATACGGAAAGAAATCCATAAATATCTAGACAGCAGCTACTTCAGTCTGGAAATCTCTAATACACCAAAAATTAACAACCTATCTGAAACTGGGACAAGGCCCCCAGTCGGACATAAAACCAAAATGAAATAACAATGTTCAAAAAATAGGCCTTTCAAAATAAATAAGGCTCCCCAGCTACACACTTCTGTCTGATAAATCTATGGCTTAGCGGGGCCTCTAGACTGAGCCTCAGACCCTGAAATCTAGGGGGTCAATACAAATGTATGGGTACGCAGAGCAATCCAAAATAATGTATTTATATATAACATAAGTGAGAGCAATTCATAAAACATTTTACATATAATATATGAAAACACATGGGCACACTTTAGAGACCTTGAAACATTTCTTTGAAATCATAAACCACTCTTTATATTACTTCTAAACTAGATAGTACACCCTACAATCTATAATTCCACGGGATATATAGAATCCGCCCTTGACTCAGCGGCAAAGCCTCCAATCCAAGTTTTTTGCAAGGATTGGAGTATCAGTGTGGGAAGACACGCAAGAACACACAGCATGGTGCCATGATCCCCAATCAAATCAACATGTCATAGTAGTGCACAAGACCACAAATCATGGATCCTAACCATAGTCCCAAAGTTTAATGCCCCAAAAATAGATCTCGAGATGTCACACGATGATTAGGGTCACAAGTGACCCCAAGCTAACCCTGATTAACTCATAAGCAACTAAATAAAATACAAAAAACTGTACAACATCAGCAGAAGACAACTCCTTCTGAATCTGATCAATACAAAACTAAACTTACAAAATTACAAATCTACTTTTTAAAAAAAAACTGAAACTGAATACATCAACTTCTACTGACTGTCTATGAAGACTCTACTAGTAGTGATTTTAGATAACCGGGTCATGACTCCCAAGTATCCCAACTCAATACGACTAAATAAAGAAAATACAATACTATGCAAACTCTGACTGACTTGAGCCCATGAATCAAAAGTGTCGTCCTCTACTGGCTGAAAGCTGTAACCTGTCTGATTATGATACGTGTGCTATGACTTGTACCTATATTATAAGACAATATAGCATATAGACATATACGTGGATCAGCACTTTGAGGATGTACTGAGTATATGGGGGTGCAATGCATATATAAAAATAGTATCTCAATATCATCACAGTTTATAAAATAATGCATGCAAATGTAAATGACTCACATAGCATGAGTAATCTGAAAACTGAATCTCATAAATCTAGAATATAAAAGTATATAGTATAAATCTCGTGAGCCATTACACTTAGTTCTAAAATTTGTATTCTCCTCTTATTCTCAAAACTTCTAACCTAAAGGAATCTTTAAACAATACTTTCAAAACTCATGCTTTCATCTTGAGGAGAATGAAACTTCTTTGAAACATAAGGAACTCTGAGACTGTAACAATTTTAAAGACTTTGGGACTTACAACTTTGGAAATCTTAAA
This sequence comes from Capsicum baccatum var. pendulum, assembly GCA_030864225.1. Taxonomy (NCBI): domain Eukaryota; kingdom Viridiplantae; phylum Streptophyta; class Magnoliopsida; order Solanales; family Solanaceae; genus Capsicum; species Capsicum baccatum. The sequence continues at coordinate 199,907,192 of CM061550.1, read as the reverse complement.
ATATCAACTTTCAAGCTATATATATAAATACTTTATCTTAAAGAGAGTAGGGAACTTCTTTTGGAACTTAAAGATTTTGACACTTGAGAATCTTAGAAATCTTAGAATCATAGTTTTCAAAATACATATACTTTTATATTAAATAGAGTGGGGACTACTTTGGGAGTTTCTTCTAACCGACATAAACTAAGTGAGCTACATAGAGTACAATGTTCTGCCGACATTGGGGAGAGTTTTCCTATCCTTCCCATTGGAGTAGAACCTTTACTTTTAGTGATCACTAGCTTAACCCACTTGGGGTAAATCAAATCCTACAGTGGCTCATAGTTCAGGGGTGTGATACCTTGGAATCAAGCCCAACTCGGTGCTAAATGCTACTCCTGTACTAGGCCCAGAACTTTTAGGAAAATCCACCTTAAACAATACAAAAGTGTGTAATGGAATCCAACTATGCTTCTCTTTAACTTAAATCAAAATTGGTGTGGATTCCTTTCTTAGCTTACGGTAAAAAAAAACTGTTTTCTTAAAACTTTGGTACAAAGTCATCATCAGGCTTTAAAACTTTAATAGCATGGGGTATCAATACAATTCTTGAAACACTTTGGAACATATAAAAATTCATTCTTGAACATTAAGGCATATTTATATACTCAAGAAATCTCATTTCAAAGAAGAGAGTAAATCATGACTTCAACCTTAAGAGTATTCAAAAACACCAATCATTGAAGGAATATACAATTTATAACATTACTTCTCAATTTAAATTGTAAAATAGGTAAAATATCATACAATTCAAGATTTGAACATTCCAAAATCTCATAAACTTGAAATATAGCATAATAGGCATAAATTCAACTTGAAAATAGGAAATCCTTTAACAAAATCAAAACTTTGGGCACAAGAACGAAAGAAGTATTCTTGTTAAAACCCCACATACCTTTATGGTGACGAAATCATCAAAAAATTGAACCTTCAATCTTGATTGTGCATCCCTAGTTGTTTCTCTCCTATAGTGCTCTTGGATGATGAACTTAAGATGATAATAGGGTTATGATGTGATTAGGAACTATTAATTATGTAAGGTTAAGTTTAGTGATGTGTAATGAATATTAAAAGATTTAGTTGCCCTCAAAAAAACTCAAAAATGGAGTTTTACGTTACTTAGGCCTTGAGGTATGCGGCACACAACCCATCGCCTAACCTAGGTTGTGCATTACACAACTTATGGCATAAGTTAGGTTGTGCATCGCACAACTTATGGCATAAGTTAGGTTGTGCGACACACAACATATGGCATAACCATTCCAGTAGCCTTAGGTGATTTGTTAGGCACTCCACTTTCCAAAGCTATAACTTCTTGCTCGGGTGCCCGATTTTGGTAAAATTAGTATTATTGTCAAGTTAATTCGATTCTCTACAATTTGGTGGGTGTAAATATGAAAAAATACCACATATACGTCAAGTTATGCTCGTTCAAAGATAAACCTTGCGAAATCAAACACTTAAAATTGATGGATTCAAAAACTCTTAGCTTGAATTACCTTAAGTGACTCATATGAACACACTTAACACATCATAAGCTCTCTTATTACTAGGATACTCATAGTAAGTCATGTGATCAAATATGAATTACAGGATTAGAGATTTCACATGTACGAAGAATGGTTTGTTTTCTAGCTTAGAAATGTACGGGGTATTACAAAGGCTTCTTTTAAATTCCTTTGAAGGCTTTAATGACGAGGAAAACTTGTGGGGTGTTACAATATCTCCCCCTTGGGAACATTCATACTCGAATATCGTTTGTTAGGCTAAGAGTACGGAGAAAACTGAGTATGTATAGCTGAAACAAATTGCTAAAATGACTCTATAACATCCTCAACTTTGGAGTACTTTGATGAATGCATATACTCATGACAAGAATAGCTACATAGCTGAATCTTTGATTAGAAGGGAGCTGAATGAAGGAAGGGTGTTATCTTCGACTGAGCCTGAGCTGACTTGCCTTTACTTATTAAAAAGAGCTGACCCATGCTAAGAGTTTAGAATTCGCTTGATGTGCTTATGGTGCGATCGTACTTATAGATTGCGAAGTGATAGTTTATGCAGGCATAAATCATGAGAAAATAAGGCTAAGATTACAAAATGGGTATCACATTGTTTGAGCTGAAACACTTGGAAAATAAAAATCGTTCCATGAATACTTATGAACTAAATCATGACTAGATATTCGAATTCTGAAACTAATGCCTAATTCATATGCTGAGCTGAATTCACAAATTACTTGGGTGTGTACAATTATCTTTTGGAATGACCCTACTTATGAAACTTCAGGTAGTAAGACCAGACAGGTTTAAAAAATGGAAAACTATTGAAATCTATCCGTCTAATTGCTAAACTAGACTGTTGTCTATCCAAACTAACTCATACTAGATCATCATACCCAAGTGGAGGATTTCTTCAACACCCTTCTAGGGATTTCTAAAGACATGAAGGAGAAAAGAACTTTGGGCAAGATCTGAACAAGACGTCTGAATCAGGGATTACAATATTGTCACAATTCCATAGCTTGGAATCATAGACCTTTGAATCATTGATTGGGAAAGAATTTTTGGACTTTAGGACATGTAACACCTACTTAAATTTATCACATAAAATAGTTTTGTAATGCACTGGCTGATACATCGTATTGCTATCATATCGGCTTATTGCCTCACACGAAAAATGCCATAACATTTTGCTCGGTTATCAAATTTAGGCGAAATTGGTATCATTGGAAATCTAATTTGATTATCTAAAATTTGGTGGTTTTTAAGATACAAAATTCTACGTGTATACAAAGTTATACATATTCAAAGTGGACCCTTGTAGAATCGAGTATCAAACTTCGGATGAATGAAGGATTCTTAGCTCAACATTGCTTTAAGTGATTTCTATGAATATTTTTCACCTCATAATCACTTCATATACTAGGATAAAGATCATAATACATAAATTTAAATATAAACCATAGAATTAGAGCTTACACATGTAGGAACAATAGTTTGATTTCTAGCTCAAAAATGCAGGGTGTTACAGTGGGGTATTATAGGCAATTTGTAGAAAGATTTTCATCGATATCTGCTCTTTTGACTAAGTTAAATCAGAAGAAGGTTAAGTTTTCTTGGTCAGATGCTTGTTAGGGGAGTTTTGAAAAGTTGAAGGATAGGTTGACTTCGGCTCTAATTTTGACTTTGTCAAAAGGCAATGATGGGTTTGTGGATTATTATGATGCATCTTGGGTAAGGATTGGTTGTGTTTTGATGTAACATGGGAAGGTGATTACCTATGCTTCCAGGAAGTTGAAGGTACATGAGAGGAATTATCCTACTCGTGATTTAGAGGTGTTGGCAGTTGTGTTTGCTTTGAAAATATAGAGGCATTATCAATATGGTGTTTAGGTGGATATCTTTTCTGATCATAAGAGTCTTTATTACATGTTCATGCAGAAGGAGCTTAATCTCAGGCAAAGGAGATGTCTTGAGCTTCTCAAAAATTATTATATGAGTCTTCACTATCCACCTAGGTTAGGCTAACATGGTTGCCGATACTCTTAGTAGGTTGTCTATAAGAAGTTTGGCTCATGTGGAAGAAGGAAAGTGGGAATTGGTGAAGGATATTCACCGCTTAGCCAATCTTGGAGTTCATCTCTTGGATTCTAAGAATAGTGGTGTGATGGTGCAAGAAGTGGTTTGATTATCTCTTGGTGTAGATATTAAGGAGAAGTATGTGTTGGGTCCGATCTTGATAAAAATCAAGAGTGATGTCGGTGGGAAAAAGGTAGCGGGTTTTGAGATTAGTGGTGATGGTACTTTATGGTACCAAGGGAGGTTGTGTGTTTTGAACATCGATGGGTTGTAATAAAGGGTTTTGGCTGAGCCATCCTATGTTGTCCATCCTAGCTCAATAAAGATATATCATGATCTTAAGGAGATCTATTGGTCGAATGGAATAAAGAGAGATATGGTTGATTTTATGGCCAAGTACATGGTGTATCAATAGGTTAAGGTTGAGCACATGAGACCTGGTAGGTTGTATCAAGAAATAAAGTTGCCTAAATGAAAAAGGGAGATGATCAATATGGATTTTATTACCAGATTTCCTCATTCTAGAACCAATTTTATTTGATTTGGGTCATCATAGATAGGATGACTAAGTCTACTCACTTTTTGCTAGTAAGGAATACCTTTTTGGTGGAAGATTATGCGAAGTTGTATCTTCAAGAGATTTAAAACAGCATGGGGTGCCTGTTTCAATAATTTTTTTAATGTAGTACGTAGTTTACATCTTATTTCTGGTGATCTTTCTTGAAAGAATTAGGGACTAAAGTTAGTCTGAGTATGGATTTTCATTTGAAGTCGGATGGGCAAGTGGAAAGAATGATTCAAACATTAAAAGACATTCTTCGGGAATGTGTGATTGATTATGGTGGCAATTAGGTTGAGCATCTACCTTTTGTAGAGTTTTCTTACAATAATAGTTATCATTCTAGTATTGGTATGGCTCTTTTTGAGGAGTTGATGGTAGGAGGTGTAGATCTCCTATTGGATAGTTTGATCTTGGTAAAGAGGATATGTATGGTATCGATTTGGTCTATCAAGTTATGGAGAAGGTGAAAGTAATTCAGGTTAGGCTTAAAGCTGTTCAAAGTTGTCAAAAGTCTAATGCTGATAATGGGCATAGAGATTTGGGGTTTGAGGTTAGGGACAGGGTGTTTCTAAAGGTGTCTCCAATGAATAAAGTAGTGAAGTTTTACAAGAAGGGGAAGCTCAGTCCTTGGTTTATTGGTCCTTATATGATTTCGCAGAGAGTTGGTAATATTGCTTATGAGTTGCAGTTGCTATCTAGTTTGGGTTTGGTTCATCTGATCTTTCATGTTTCAATTTTGAAGAAGTGTATTGGTAATCCTTTTTTGGTTTTTCCTTTGGAAGGGTTAGATTTCCTGGATTCTTTATCTTATAAAAACGTCTTGGTTGAGATATTAGATAGGCAAGTTTGTTGATTTTAGACCAAGGATGTGGCTTCAGTTAAGGTTTTATGGCAGAACCATATGGTATAAGAATCTATGTGGGAAGCAGAAGAGAACTCGAAGTCCAAGTATTCATTCTTGTTTTCTGCTCCTGGTATCTGTGCGGAAGGTATGTGTTCGTGAACACATCTTTATTTTCTGATTTTGTTAAAGAAACGATTAATATCTTTTCCTCTTTGTTTTTGAACTTTGATGAAGGTTGGTAATATGTTTGATAATGCAAATGACTCTGTGTGTGGTTACCCTCACCTTATCTGCTATTTGGGGATGAATTTTCTAGTAGGGGAGAATGTACATCCTGGGTTTTGGCCTTCGAAATTTTCCTTGAAATTTATTCTCTGGACCTAATACAAATCCAGGGTACAAGTCGTATATTGGGGTACGAGTGGTATGGTCCTGTCTTAAGCTTAGCAGTGTAAGTGGGTGGGATGGTTTTAATCACTGGAATGATCACGACTTAAGAGTATGAGTTATAATGATTGGTATGAGTCATATCGATAACTCATATAGTGGTCAGTGTTTGATCCTTCTAGTATTTCATTCTTCCAGGGATACGGATCATATTCTGAGGTTACGACTTGGTTGGATGAGTTATATGTTGGACAGTGTCTGATCCAAAGGTTAAGGACTAGGTACGACTTGTGGAAACCAATAGTAAGGAAGGGTACACCTTATAAGAGGGTCAGTAGTATCCCTATGATGGGTTTTTAAGGGACTTAAGTAGAGGTATTCTGGACATTTCCCTACTTACCCTAATTATGACCCATGACTTCTAATACACGAAGGAGGTTATTTACCCTATTATTCTATTCATTAACACTTAGAAAACTATTCCAAAACACATCATAATTCTCTCAAGAGCCTTTGGGGCAAGAAAGCTAGGGTTTCAACTTAGGGATTGCTTTGGGACATGCTTTGGTGATTTTTCTTCCATCATCTTTCTCATTTTAAGGCATGTGTCACTTTCCAACTACTCACTTCTAAAAAAACAGGGATTTTATGGATGTTTTCATGGTTCCATTGTTGCATGGATTATTGTTTTCAACTATTAATTGGGGGTTTTGTTTTTAATGGCTTGGTAATAGTTTCTTATGGTTTAATTATGCTTTTATATGCATCAACAATGGTTTGGGGCTGTTGGTTTTCATTGTAATGGTTTAATGGTCTTTGTAATTAGTTTGGGTTATATTATGCCCCCAAGGTGTTTGATAAAATGCTTATAAAGATATGTTCATAGCATTGACTTCTTTAAATGGAATTGTTGTTTGTTTTCAGCTTATATAAGAAACTATAAATGGTTTAAATGGATTACAAAGGTTATAGGATAATTGGTTATGCTTATGGAGAATATAGTAGTCTCCCAAAGAGGTTAATATGGTAAACGGAGAGGGCACTTGAGAGTTTCCTTAACCTAAATAGTTTGGCTATGGATAAATCTTACAAGTAGGGTTGGTATGACAATACCACTAATAATTTTCCTTGGTAATAAATGGTAATTAGATTGTTTGGACATAGTTTTAATTTAGGCATTAATGGCGAGATGTGTAACTAAGTTGTGGAAGGTGGAGGTTTTGGGGGTACCAAAATTGGAAACTCATATTTGCCAATATGAGGGGTCCTCGATGACCACGTACAAGTGTCATATTTTATATTGGAGGGATGTACTATTCATCCCATGGGATATTTCCTGGTCATGTGGCTACATGCACTAGGACTTTTTCAGCATGGGGAGTTAAACCCATGCGACCCATGGGTGTGGTCAAAACAGCAAGATTACTCAGCCTATGTAAAGGTTTTAAATGCAGGGTAAACCTGAATTCCCTTTGTAGAACTTATATATATATATATATATATATGTATGGTTGTATGCATCATGGATGGTTTTACTTGGTTGTTTAAATGGTATTACTTTATAATTATCCTGAGATACATGCTAGCGGTCATTTGCTAACCCGTCTACTATCGGAAGTATACCCACGCTATGTAGGAATCGGTTGTTTGACTCCTTATACTTAGTGATTGACTCAGGGACAGATTTTGGATTGAAGTGGTGAGTTTCCATCTATTCGAAAGGATCTATTTCATGATATGGATATTCTTAGACATTTTTCTTTTGTCTTTGATATTAGTTTGAGCCATGGTTGGAGGCATATCCCAACCGAATATTTGTGTTCTTTTGGATAGAGGCTTTGTGGTACTTATAGGGGTTGGTATGGACAAGATCAGTATTGGTGTCGGTCTTGGCATTAGAATATTTTGGGAGGCTGGCATCGTCGGACATGATTTCTCACTGTTCCATCGTATTATATTTTGGGTTTGATTATCATATTATGTTTTGATATTTTCTTTGGTTTGGTATTGTATGGACGGTTGGTTTGGCTCCAATAGACTCGGTTAGATTGGTCATTGTTGTGACCCTATCCTAGAGTCTTCATGAGAGCATTTATGCAATCTTGTTATATGCTTGATATTCAGCTCATCTAAGGCTGTGAAAGGTGGTTGGGTTGGGTTAAGGGGGCGGTCCCTAATCCTGGTTTGACTTTGGATTCCCACTACGTCTAGGCCCTAGTTTGGGTCGTGACAAGTTGGTATGAAAGCTTTAGATTCAGTGTCAACTGGGAGTCCACAAAGCCATGTTAAGTAGAATCTCTTTAAGGGGGTGAAGCACGCCACTCACATAAGAGAGAGGCTTTGAGACATTTAGGAATGTTTCACTTTCTTGAAATTCTTAATCCTGGAATCTTCTTTAATCCTTCATTGTAGGTCTTTTAGATCATGTCTCCTAGATCAGGAACACAAGGAAATTCTTTCATCCTATCTGTGAATAATGTTGAAGGGGTACCTCCTACGTCTGGAGTACATCTTCAATCTCATAGTCATATTCTCAATTGTATGGAGATTCCTTCTATTCCTTCTACTACTCCTCAAGTCCCTCAGTGTAATATGATGAACGTGGAGTTTCATCGGTCTATTCATGTTATTTCTCAGATGGTCGCTGCTCAGGCTGAGCGAAGTACGGCTAGTGCTTTATCTGCTGAGACCACAAAGGTTGGTCAGCTTATGAAGATGGGTCCTCCTACTTTTACGGGAGTGAATGTGTAAAAAAACCCACAGGGCTTCTTGGATGAACTGGAGAAAATATTTTGGGTTATACAGGTTTCTAATATGGATGGAATTAGCTTTGTGGCTTATTAGCTCAAAGATATTACTTATCAGTGGTATAAGGAGTGGGATAGAGATAATAGTGATAAGGAAGAGGAAGGGATATGGGAGGAATTTTCTAATGCCTTCATGGATCATTTCTTTCCTCAAGAGTTGAGGGAAGCTAAGATGGAGGAGTTTGTAAACCTCAGACAAGGGAAGATGTTTGTTAGGGAATATTCTTTGAAGTTTCATCAGTTGTCAAGGTATACTTCTGATTTGGTGGCTAATATAAGGTCGAGAATGAGGAAGTTCTCTTTCAGGTTGAATAGAGATTTGATTTTGGAGAGCAAGACTACTTTGCTCATTAGGGATATATACATCTCTTGGTTGATAGTTTATATGTAGCAGGTTAAGGATAAGAAGAGAAAGCAAGCAGAATTTGGGGATGGGCAGGGAAAGTAGTACAAATTTTCTGATTAGGGAGGTGCGTAGTCTCGGGGTGGTAGAGATGGTGGCAAGTGGCAGAAGAATAAATAGGGGAGTTTTGGTTCCTTCTCTACTGCCAGTGCTCCTTACCCACAACAGTCTGGCGATAGGCGTCACTAAGGTGGTGATAATTCTCAAGCTCAGGTTACCCAATCTAAGGCTAGTGGAGGTCAGTCTATTTCTTCATGCCCTCCTTGTTAGTTCTGCAGTCATCCTCATCGGGGATTCTGTGAAAAGGTAGATATAAGTGGTTTAAGTTTGGTCAGGTATGCCATTGGTTTGAGGATTGTCTGGCTAGTAAGGTTGCTACAGGGGCAAATAAGATTTTGGTGACTTTATCTTCTACTCCTACACTTGGTGGTGTGGTATCTGCTTCTGTTACTGCTCCTGGTTCTAGTATTGGTCAGAACAGATTGTATGCTTTGGAATCCCGATGGGAATCTGAGGCATCACCTGATATTGTTATTTATATGTCACAGCTCTTTTCTCGTGATGTATATTATTTGCGTGATCTGGGCTCCACTCTTTTGTATGTGACTCCTTATATAGTTGTGCCTTTTGGTTTTGATCTAGAAATTATTTCAGATCTTTTTTCTATTTCTACTTTAGTAGGAGACTCGGTCATTATTGAACGGGTCTATATGGGGTGTGTGATATCTATTCGTGATAGGCAAACCTTGGTAGATCTGTTTTGAGTTGGGAATGGTGGATTTTGATGTGGTTTTGGGTGTGGGCTGGTTGTATTCTCTTGTATATGTCTTTAGATTGTCGAACTTGTAAGGTCATTTTTAGGTTCCCTAGTGAGCTAAAAATAGAATGGGAGGGCTATTCTTTAGCTCTGAGGGAGAGATTTATTTCTTATCTTAGAGGTCAAAGGTTAATCTCTAAAGGGTGTCTTTGTCACTTGGTCCAGGTTAAAGATTCTAACTCGGAAGGTCCTTTTCTGCAGTCAGTTCCTGTAGTTAATGAGTTTCTAGAGGTCTTTCTGGATGATATTCCTAGTGTTCCTCTGAATAGGAAAATAGAGTTTGGTATTGATTTTCTTCCAGACACCTGTCTAATATCTATTCCTCCGTATAGAATGGATCTGGCTGAGTTAAGAAAACCCAAGGAGCAAATTAAAGATCTTCTGGATAAGGGGTTTATTCATCCTAGTATTTCTCTATGGGGTCCACCAGTGTTGTTTTTGTGCAAGAAGAATGGTTCCATTCAGATGTGCATTGACTACAGGCAGTTGAACAAGGAAACGGTCAAGAACAAGTATCCTCTCCTAAGGATAGATGATCTGTTTGAACAATTACATGGTGCCAAGTTCTTTTCCAAGATAGATCTTTGGTATGGGTACCATCAGCTTAAGATTAGGGAGGTGGATATCCCTAAGAGAGATTTTTGTACTTGGTATGGGTATTTTGAGTTCTTGGTGATGTCATTTAGGTTGACCAATGCTCCGACAGCATTTAACGATTTGATGAACAGGGTGTTCAGTAACTATTTGGATCTCCTTATCATTGTGTTTATTGATGACATTTTGGTGTATTCGAGGAGTGAGATGGATCATACAAGTCACCTCTGTGTGGGGTTGCAAACCTTAAAAGAATAATGGTTGTTTTCTAAGTTCTCTATGTGTGAGTTTTGGTTTAAAATCATGACTCTCTTGGGTCATATTATTTCTAATGAGGGGATAATGGTTGATCCTTAATCGGTTGCTATAGTGAAGGGTGGACTAGGCCTACAACTCCATCCGATGTTTGGAGCTTCTTAGGTTTAGTCGAGATTATAGCTAGTTTGTGGAAAGTTTTTTGTCGATAGTTGCTCCTTTGACTATGTTAACTAAGAAAAAGGTTAAGTTTTCTTTATCGGATGCTTGTGAGGGGAGTTTTGAGAAGTTTAAGGATAGGTTGACTTTGGCTCCGATTTTAACTTTGACAAAAGGAAATGATGGGTTTGTGGTTTATTATAATATATCTCGGGTAGGGCTTAGTTGTGCTTTGATGCAGTATGGGAAGGTGATTACCTATGCTTCCAAGGAGTTGAAGGTACATGAGAGAACTTATCTTTCTCATGAAGTAAAGCTATTGGCGGTTTTGTTTGCTTTGAAAATATGGCAACATTATTTGTATGGTGTTCATGTGGATATTGTTTTTATCATAAGAGTGTGCAGTACGTGTTCATGCAGAAGGAGCTTAATCTCAGGTAAAAGAGATGGCTTGAGCTTCTAAAGGATTATGATATGACTCTTCACTATAACGCGGGTAAGGCTAACGTAGTTGCTGGTGCTCTTAGCAAGTTGTCTATGGGAAGTTTGGCTCATGTGGAAGAATGAAAGCTTGAACTGGTGAAGGATATTCATCGCAAGGCCAATCTTGGAGTTCGTCTCTTAGATTCTAAGGACGGTGGTGTTATGGTGTAAGAAGTGGTTTGATCATCTCTTGGTGCAAAGATTAAGGAGAAGTAAGTGTTGGATCCGATCTTGATAAAAATAAAGAGTGATGTCTATGGGAAAAAGGTGGTGCTGTTTGAGATTAGTGATGATGGTACTTTGCGGTACTAAGAGAGGCCGTGTGTTTTGAATGTCGACTGCTTGCGACAAAGGTTTTGGCTAAGGGGCACTATGTTTTCCATCCTAGCTCGACAAAGATGTATCATGATCTTAAAGAGATCTATTGGTGGAATAGTATGAAGAGAAGTGTGGTTGATTTTGTGGCCTAGTGCATGGTGTGTCAACAGTTTAAGTTTGAGCACTGAGGCCTGGTGGGTTATATCAAGAAATAGAGTTGCCTGAATGGAAGTGGGAGATGATCAATATGGATTTCGTTATCAATCTTTCTCAGTCTCAGAACCAATTTGATTCTATTTGGGTCATCGTGGATAGGATAACTAAGACAACTTACTTTTTTCTAGTAAAGACTACCTTTTCAGCGGAAGATTATGCGAAGTTGTATCTTTAAGAGATTTTCAAGCTGCATGGGGTGCCTATTTTGATTATTTCTGACCGTGGGATGCAGTTAACATCTTATTTCTGGCGGTCTTTCCAAAAAAAATTAGGAATTATGGTTAGTGTAAGTATGACTTTTCATCTGCAGTTGGATGCAAGAGGACAGAATGATTCAAACATTGGAGGACATATTTTGGGCATTCGTGATTGATTATGGTGGTAGTTGGGTTGAGCATCTACCTTTGGTAGAGTTTGCTTACAACAATAGCTATTATTCTAGTATTAGCATGGCTCTTTTCGAGGAGTTGTTGGTAGGAGGTGTGGATCTCCTATTGGATGGTTTGAGCTTGGTGAGGCGGATATGTTTGGTCCTAATTTGGTCTATCAAGCTATGGAAAAGGTAAAGGTGATTTGAGATAGTCTTAAAGCTGCTCAGAGTCGTCAAAAGTCTTATGCAGATATTAGGCGTAGAAATTTGGAGTTTGAGGTTGGGGACAGGGTATTTCTAAAGGTGTCTCCAACGAAAGGAGTAGTAAAGTTTGGCAAGAAAAGGAAGCTCATTCCTCGGTTTATTAGTCCTTATATGATTTTGTGAAGAGTTAGGAATGTTGCTTATGAGTTGGCGTTTCCATTTAGTTTGGGTTTGGTTCATCCGATCTTTCATGTTTCCATATTGAGGAAGTGTATTGGAAATCCTTCTATGGTTGTTCCTTTGAAAGGGTTGGATATCTCGAATTCTCTGTCTTATGAAAAGGTCTCGGTTGAGATATTGGATAGGCAAGTTCTTCGGTTGTGGACGAATGATGTGCTTCGGTAAAGTTCTGCGGCGAAGCCTTAAGGTAGAAGAAGCTACATGGGAATTAGAAGAGAACATGAAGTCCAAGTATCTGTTCTTGTTTTCTGCTCTTGGTATTCGTGCGGAAGGTATATGTTCTTGAACACATCTTTATTTTCTGAGTTTGTTAAGGGAAAGATTAATATTTTTGCCTCTTTGTTTCCAAACTTTGATGAAGGTTGGTAATATATTTGATAATGCAAATAACTCTATGTGTGGTTACCCCTACCTTATCTGTCATTCGGGGATGAATGTTCTTAGTGGGGGAGAATGTTACATACTGGGTTTTGGCCATATAAATTTTTCGTAAAATCCGTTCTCTGAACATAATATGACACTAGGGTACCGCTGTATGCTGGGTTACGAGTGGTATGGTCCTGTTGTAAGCTGACTAGTGTTAGTGGGTGGGATGGTTTTGATCACTAGAATGGTCATGACTTAGGGGTGCGAGTCATAAGGATTGGTATGAGTCGTATCGATGACTCGTATGGTGGACAGTGTTTGATCCTCTAGTATTTCATTTTGCCAAGGATACGAATCATGGGTATGGATCATATGCTGAGGTTATAACTTGGTTGGATGATTCATATGCTGGACAGTATCTAATTCAAAGGTTAAGGCCTGGGTACGACTGGTGGAAACCAATCATAAGGAAGGGTACGACTTGTGAGAGGGTCAGTCGTATCCCTGTGATGGGTTTTACCCTATTATTCTATTCATTAACACTAAGAAAACTATTCCAAAACACATCATAATTCTTCAAGAGCTTTTGGGGCAAGAAAACTAGGGTTTCAACTTAGAGATTGCTTAGGTGATTTTCTTCCATCATCTTTCTCGATTTAAGGCATGTGTCTCTTCCCTACTTCTTACTTCTAAAAAAGCATAGATTTTATGGATGTTTTCATGGTTTCAATGTTGCATGGTTTATGGCTTTCAACTATTAATTAGGGGTTTTGTTTATAATGGCTTGGTAATGGTTTCCTATGGTTTAATTATGTTTTTATATGCATCAGTGATAATTTTGGGCAATTGGTTTGCATGGTAATGGTTTAATGGTCTTTGTAATTGGTTTTGGTTATATTATACCCCCAAGTTGTTTGATAAATTTCTTATAAAGATATGTTCATTGCATTGACTTATTTAAATGAAATTGTAGCTTGTTTTCAGCTTATATATGAAATTATAAATAGATGAAATGGCTTACAAAGGTTAAAGGCTAATTGGTTATACTTGTGGAGAACATGGTAGTCTCCCAAGAGGTAAATATGGTAAACGGAGAGGGCACTTAAGAGTCTCTTTAACCTAAATGGTTTGGCTATAGATAAACCTTGCAATTAGGGTTAGTATAATGATACCACTAATAATTGAACTGGGTAATAAATGGTAATTGTATTGTTTGGACATAGCTTTAATTTGGGAATTAATGGCGGGATATGTAACTAAGTCATGGAAGGTGGAGGTTTCGGGGGGATCGAAACTGGAAACTCATATTTGCCGATATAAGGGGTCTTTGATGACCACGTGTGAGTGTCATATTTTATATTGGAGGGATGTACTAGTCAACCCATGGGATGATTCCTGGTCATGCAGCTACACACACTGTGACTCTTTCAGCTGGGAAAGCTAAACCCATACGACCCATGGGTGTGGTTAAACGGCAAGGTTACATAGCTCAGGTAAAGGTTTTCAATGCATGGTAAACCCGGATTCCCTTTCTTGGCACTTATACATATAAATATATATATATATATATATATATATATATATATATGTACTGTTGTATGCATCATGGATGGTTTTACTTGGTTGTTTGAATGGCATTACATTATCCTTATCCTAAGATACATGCTAGCGGTCATTTACTAACCCATCTACTGGCTGTATACCCACGCTATACAGGAATTGGCCGTTCGACTCCTCCTACTAGTGATTGACTCGGGGATAGCTTTTTGATTGAAGTGGTGAGCTTCCATCTTTTCGAAAGGCTCCATTTCATGATATGGATATTTTTAGACATTTTACTTTTGTTTTGGATATACCTTTTGTCCATGGTTAGAGTTATGTCCCAACCAAATATTTGTATTCTTTTGGATAGAGGCTTTGTGTCACTTCTAGGGGTTGGTATGGGCAGGATCGGTATTGGTGTCGACCTTGGCATTAGAATAAGCCAGGAGTCTGGCATCATCAAACTTGATTTCTTATTGTTCCATCGTATTATATTTTGGGTTTGATTATCATATTATGTTTTGATATTCTCTTTGATTTGGTATGGTATGGATGGTTGGTTTGGTATTGTAGACTCGGTTGGGTCAGTCACTGCTGCGAAGCTATCCTGGAGTCTTCATGAGAGTATTTACGCAATCCTGTTATATGCTCTAAATTCAGCTCATCTAAGGTTGTGAAAGGTGGTTAGGTTGGGTTAAGGGGGCGGTCTCCGATCCTGGTTGGACTTGGGATGCCCATTATGTTTAGGCCCTAGTTCAGGTCATGACACGGGTACATAAAAGACATTTGAAATCGCTTGATTTCTTGAACTTATTTTGATGACAATAGTTCCTTTTCCTTCAACAAGAATCTAGTCACCATTTTTTATCCTAACTTTGGATATTTTAGTACACTTTAATTCTTTAAACAAACTATTGTTATAAGTCATGCGGTAGGTGCAAACGCAATCAATCAACAGAAAATTTGTTGAAACCTTACTTGAGATATATGTTGCAACAAAAAGATGGTTTTTTCGTCTTCATTGACCACGCATGCATCTACTTCATGTTTCTCAAATTTGCTTTTGCAAATCACTGCTTTATGGCCAAGTTGATTGCACTTTGCGCATGGCCTTTTCCAACATCTATATGGTGAATTGCCCATTTTTTCATAGTGCTCACAAGGTGGGGAATTTTTAAAAAAAGTTCCCCTTCTTTGAGCTTTGTGGTTGGCTACTACGGATCCTTCAACCATACCATCTTGCCTCATATGTTTTCTTTGGTCCAATGCCTGAAAAGAATTTAACAACTCTTCCAAGGTAATCTTGAACATTTTTTGTGTATTTTCCAAGGTAGTTATACATGTTTCGTATCTTTCGGGCACTGTAATAAGAATTTTTTCAACAATTCTTAAATCTATAAGTTCAATTCCTAGTAATCTTACATTGTTATCAATGCCAAGTAATTTGTCCGAGTACTCTTTGACTGTCTCAAAGTCTTTCATTCTCTATAAATCGAACTCTCTTATTAAATTTAGTACTTGCATTCCTCGGATTCTTTCATCTCTAGCATATCTTTCTTCATATAATCCCAAATTTCTTTTTGTGATGTAAGAGACATAATTCTTGTAAAAATAGTTATTGAAATAGATACAAACAGAGTTGCCTTCGCCTTAGACTTTGGGGTTTTATTTTCCTTGTGACTCTTGATTTGGGCTAAGGTGGGATTATTTGACAGCGGATTAATTTCATAATCCTCTTCCATAGCTTCCCATAGATCAAGAGCCTCGAAGTAAGCTTTCATTCTCATAGCCCATAATTGATAATTTTCACCATAAAAACGGATGGAGCTATTCGTGAAAAACTATTTTCAGAATCCATCTCTTCACTCATATGTTCCTCAAGAAAAATAGCTCTAGCAACCAATTGTTGACTTTAATACTGTTAGAATAACGTAGCAAGAAAAGTGAAGAACTTAGCGACTGAAAATAGAAATGAGTTAGAAGAGAAGAGACACAGAGAAGTTTAATTTTCTTTTTTGGTAAAGCTACATGTATTATTGATCATCAACTCCTCCTTAAATAGTCTCTATTACAGCTAAAAATAGGCTAAACTTACCATAAAATAAAATCTATTTGCTACCAAAAATAACAACTAATCAGTCTCCTACCAAAAATAGAACTCCTAATTTGACTAGGAGTTGTATGTAGAAAAGCTAGAGAAAAAAGAAAAAATAAATCACGTGTATTATTCCTTAAAAAAACTTTAAACATCGTTCCAAGAACTGTAATTTCTCTATGCAATTGACACATTCTCATTCGACTTTATCAAATCATTTGATTAAATCCTACCAAATTGTGAAAACATTTGTAACATAGACAACTCCATTTAGAATTTCTTCACAAATAGTTCTCATCAACCATGACAACAAAATAGCATTGCATGTTTCCCATTTCTCATGTGAGTTATCTCTATACAACTCTGTAATGCCAGCTCCTATCATAAAACCATATTTTCTCCTCCCTAACAATGAGATTCTCATCGATTTACTCCAAATTCTATAATTCTCAGAACTAGTTAGCTTGATAGGAATTGATACAAAACTTGTAGCATTGGATGGGACAATATACAAGTGATCATTTTGGTCGATCTTCACAGGTGTCATTGCTGAATTTAAATAGAGAAAAAAGGAAACTATCTTTTAAATGTGATGAAATCAACTCATATCAATTATCTTATATATTTTACCACCATAGTATGTTTTGATACCATGTGAAATTAGCATAGAATCTCATGATCTATGAAGAAGAAAACATAGGAAAAGCGGAGAAAAAAGAAAAAAAAGTTGTTCATTTCATTAAGAACTAAATAATGAATTGTATAACTGAGAGATATTATACATAGACTCTATCATGAACCCCAAAATATATTCTAACTAAACGGCCTTGACCACTAACAGAAGACAACTCCTTTCCAGTTATAACTAACAACTCTAATAGTCTAGCCAACTCGCTATAGTAAAACTTCGAAATAACTATTTTAATGAAATAGTAACTTGATAGAATCCATACTAAACACTTATTCTAACTCTAATAGGTGGAATGTATTTGTCTCTCTTCTCCTTGTAATTATCTATCTATATCCAGCCATTGTCTCTGTCTTTATCATTATAATAGTTCCGACCTAGGTTTCCTTGCCCTTGGGCTCGAAAACTTCCCAACTGATGATCCAAATACCTTGCCTCCTCCTCGAACTCAGACTCCTGAACTGTAGAGGTTGCACCCTTTGCCCCTACTACATTAACCTTTACAGAATTTATTATTGCAAACTGTTTATCCAACTCATCAATAACAATCCTTAATAGTGAAATATCCTGAGCTGCAACATCCTCAGCCACTCTTTGCTCACTGGAAACTCAAATGGTATAAGTGTCAGAACCTCTCTCAACCTCTCAAGTTTTTCATCCTTAGTTAGTATCTAGATTTGCTCCATAATACTAGAATTTATCTCCCATCGCAATCTCATAAAGGCTTCTCTCAATATAGTGTCTGCTATATCTCTAGAACTCATGGTCACACCTCTATAGAATATCTCCAACAAGTTTTCCCCTAAAATCCGATGGTTGGGCACCATGCTAAGATTCTTCTTGAACCTGAACCATGCCTCAAACATAGATTCTGACTGCAGCTGCCTGAAATTATAAATCTCATCCTTGAGCTACAACACCCTAGATGGAGGAAAGAACCTGATCAAGAATTTTCTGTATAATTCATTCCACGTAGTGATAGATGCTCTTGGAAGTTCCCTCAGCCATAAGATGTTTCTCCAATAAGCGAGAAGGGGAATAACCTCAGTATAAGCACCTACTGATCTACCCCAAGAATGGTATATGAAGTGTATATCCCATTTTAAATTTGCCAGATGCATGTTTGCATCATCGATAGGCAATCCCGCAAACAAACCCTTTAAGTATAAGAGCTGGATCATAGCACTAGAGATATTAAACTTGATATCGGGGGGTAAGACAGGAGGAATAATGGCTCCAGTCTCCGCCGGCTCAACATACCCTAGATCTTCTTCATCATCCACTTATGGATGTACATACTGATATGATGGGATCACTTAAGGACAACCTCTTCTAGATCTATTCTGATTTCTACTAACTATTGCTCGTCGGTCTACTTCTTGTCTCTACTCGACTAGCTCTACCTCCCTAGCTATTAGTTGATCTTCTTCTATTGGCCTTCTCTCATTAGAGGCTTGTTCTAAAAGCACCCCTGTCTACTGATCAATAATATCCTGAACTCCTTCGAGAGGAGGGAGAGGCGCATCATCATGAACCCCTTCAAGAATGTTATCTCTTTTTTATTTTGTCATCCTACTAGGTGTTTGTAGGATCCTGTCTAGATTCGGATTCACTGGGAATAAGGGATTGACTTTAATCTATTTTCTAGGCATATACCGGTGTATATCTAACTAAGAACAAAAACAAAAAGACCTAAAAACTGCAATAACCTCGATTCACAACTCAACACCATATTCCCCGGCAACGGCACCAAAATTTAGTAACATCCAAGCTACACCTTAACTCTGAATATTATGCGGTCACTGTCAAAAATAGTAAACCAACAAAGGTTGGGGTCAAATCCTAAGGGAATACGTAGAATTGTGGCTCTTATATTTTATAATCAATGGGAAAACTGGAAAAGTAAATAAGGGGACTTGGGTAGCAATATCGAACAAGTAGCTAGTATTAACTTTGGTTGTATTCAGTCATTGGTGAACACTAGGATTGAGTTCCCCCTGGCTTCTCAACTCTGTAGGCTTATCATACTTTGCTGAACCAAACTAATACCTTATATGTAGAATCTGATAAGTTATGTAATATTAACCATCTTTTGGACTAGCTAACATATTTCACCCTTTACCTTTTGAGTCTCAGAATGTCTCCTTACTGACCCTTATCCTAGATTCCAATTAACTATTACCTTTTAAGTCAGTAGTTATTATATGAAAGCTAACCATCTTACTTAGATAACACCTAGTGGCATGGATCGACAGTTAAACTTTAAATTACTGTTGTAATTATTTTTTCCCAGTCACTACTCTTCTTTTGGAGTAAGTAGCAATAACCTAGGTAGGATCCTAACATTTTCAACCACGAATATAACTATTAAAGTAAAGATAATACAATACATGCATAGGTATAGGTTCAGAAAAACAATAGCACTTCCCTACTTTATTAATCTGTCAGGGTTTCCATAACCCTAGCTAAGGGTTTTTACCTGTTCATGCTTATGAAAGAATCAACAACATTCATGATTGAAAGCATAAGATGAATCATAATAATCACAACTAGAAAACCCAAAACTTTAACTGAATAAGTCAACTGAAATCAATACAAGAGAATTCCAAGACCAAAATCAAATCTCGGAATCAAAATAAATTTGTAAGTATCAAAAGTGGGTAACTTCTACTAAAAATATATAAAGGGTACTTATAGTACATGAGAAAACCCTAATATCAAAGCCCAAACGAAAAAGGACAAAAAAGGGTCAGTGGCCACTTACCTGTGTCTACATATGTCCAGGCCTTGGGCGCATGTGGCACATGCAGCCTGAGGCTGGGCGTATGTAGACACCTAAAAGTACCAGAAAAATTTCCTCCACCTTCAGATCTCGGGAATTTTGGACTTCTGACACTTACCTAACCACATGCGGTGTACATGTGCTACATGCGGTCCAAATGTGCTATATACGATCCGCATATTGACATAGGTAAGTGCCAGAAGTTCTTTTTCAGCTCTTTCACTCTTTGGATCTTCAATCTTGGTCCTTACCTTAGTCATATACAGACCACATATGCTACATGTGGTCCACCTGTAGACATAGGTAAGTCTCAGGCCTTCCAATACTTGCAACCAATCTTTAAATCTTCAGCTTTCATTACATTCCTTGGCCATGTACATTTGAAAGTGTCACAAATATCCAAAATTGATCAAGTAAGTAGCCAAAAACTCTATTTTTCATCTTTTTTACAAACTTAGCATCCAAAACCTAGTTTACTACAAAACATACCCAAAACACATCATATCTAACAAAACAACTTAAGAAACTTGCATATTTTCATAGTTTTAAGCATCGGAAGTGCTATATTTATATAGCACATCATGACCCCTACCTCATGCATTAATTGGACACCTACAGCTAGGGCTGGCTCAGCATCCTCAACAGCTCTTAATCGAGTTGTCAACATTCGCGTAGAAAGAGTAGGTTACAAGTTTAGAATACAAGGCATGAACAACACACACAATAAGGAATCAAATTAGAAAATTCCAAGAAAATGCCCTAGCCTCCTAAAGATAGAAATGGACGTCAATGTATCGATCACTAGGATACTATAAGACATCTTGCTCTTTTACTTATGAGAATGGTGAACCTAATGCTCTAATACTAATCTGTCACGACCTAAAATTTGAGGTCATGGTGGCACCTATTCTTACCCAACCTTGGTAGGTCATCCTAAATCCATAAAAGAACTGAAAAATGAAAAGAAGTAAAATAATAATCAAATATGATACTTTAGGATAAAGTTAGATCAATAATATAAAACAACTTCAAAATCTGAAATAGATACAACTCCAATCTCAAACTCTAGTGTCATGAGTAAAGAGCACTCTAAAACCAACATCGTGTACAAAATATGTAAAACTCTATCTTTGAACAAAAAATAAAGACAATATAATGATAAATATAAAGTCTGGAACATACTCCAGATGAGGAGCTCAATAGTACTCCAAAACACTCAAATTAATGAGAAATCAAGCTACGCAAGTCACACTCAAACTGGCATCTGCACTGAAAGAGTTCAAAAAGTAGGAGTGAGTACAATCTACTTGTATTCAGTATGTATCGCAGGCCAACCAAGCAAAGTAGAAAACTAAATATATAAAGAAAACTATGAGCAACGCTTCCACTTGCATACGAAAAAGTTTCCAAAGGTATCTCAAATCATACAACTCCTAATAATATAAATAGTATAACTATAATAACAGTATAAGAATGACTACACAATATATGTACATACACAGAAGACTAAATAATACGATATCAATCACATAAATGAGATGCAAATGATGCAATGAAATGACATATTAAGGATACAATGTCTCAATGTCACCTCGCACACACCTTCTACGAATGAGATTCTAGAAGAGGACCCATGGGGGTTTCACAACCCATATACTATCACAATCTCATCACTCAACCTTACTGGCACATCACTCGATTAAGGCATTTTATAAAGTGTCAAGGTTCTTTCAAAAATGGTGTTTATCATTGGTACTAGTTCTGTGAATATGGATGAATGAATGAGGATACATGTTCATAACTAGTTCAACATCATATAATGAATCAACTCAGTAATGGTATAAATAATCTCAAGTCACCTCAAATCTTAATAAATCATGGTAAAAAACATCTCATGGTAACATAGTAGTAGAGAGTCATATAAGAAATCAATAATATCAATCCAAGTCCCCACACAAGCATAACAATAATAATAATAATAATAATAAAGGATAAATAATGCTTAAAAAGGACCAAAACCAGCCCCAACACGGTCATCTCAATGACAATAATCTCTCAAGTCAGTAATAATGTTCACAGAATCCCCCATATAGGCAACACGATAAAATAATGATCTCAAAAGATGAATATCATGGTAAAATCCCCAACTCATAGCATACTTTATATGAATGGTTAACTGTCTAGCCTGGACTGATGAAAGTTAAGTCATAACCTACCTCAAAATCCAAAACATGAGCCTGGACTCCTCAACAAGAAGCCTTTTCTTTTTGTGCGGTCTTTGAATAAACCCAATCTATCAAAATAAAATTTACACATCAAAAGGAATCTAATAATATCCATCTTAGCCACTTTATTTTAGGGTCCAAAAATAATTCAAAATCAACCTCAAAATTAAAAGGGTACAACTAGAAAATTTATTAAGGAATCAAGCTACCCATACTTTAAGGATTCAACATATGAAAATCCATCAAAAACATAAGTTAAAACATACTTGAAATTATTGAAAAATCATTTGCTTATTTACCGAGTAAAACCCAAAATTCCAAGTTTAAAATCTGAGTTTTGAAGTTATTTTTAAAATAAAATCAAAATGGTTAATTATAGTAAATAAGTTTAGAAGCATACCCAAACAAGTTTGATGAAAAAGTCTCTTTGAAATCACCCATCCCGAGGTCTCAAGATCTAAAAATGGTGAAAATGGAGTTGGAATCGCGAACATGAGGTTTTAATATTATTTTGTGGATAGTGACTCATGTACGCAGTCACCCCCGTGTTAATGAAGGCTACCAACCTAGACCTACCGCAAACGTAGTGGCCTGGCCGTGTACGCAAGAGACAAAACTGATCGGATCCCTGATTACTCTTTGCAAATATCATCCCTCCTTCACTTTCCTGAAGGAGAATAATTTTATTCTCTTCAAATGAGATAGCAGGGTTGCGAACATGAAGAAGAACAAATACACCAACATTGGCTTAAGGATTCAAATTTATCCGAATGGATCCTTGGGATTCATCCGGGGGCCTATAAAATAAACTAATAATGCTATTAGGCTATTTTGATATTCAAGGTTCAATGGAACGATAGGATTTACCAGAGAAGGTCATTTACAATAAGTTACCACCCGAGAACCCCTTTAGGCTAAAATAACTAGTTTCTCATTTAAACACTCAAAATTCAAAATAAAGACTCAAAAACTTAAGCATCCATGTTGCTAACTTAAAAATGACATTTTGGATATAATTCTTCTGACAGAATCACCATTCGACACTTGGATCATAAACTATTGACTGAAGTCAAATATAGCACTTTAAGCTACTCAAATCCTTAAACCCATACAAATTGTATTCAAATGCTTTGGGGACCATGTCAACCGTCTCCACAACTCATAAATGATGTAAAGCAACCATGAAGAAGGGGAAAATGGTCAAAACATTGAAAAATAAAATTACAATGAGGTTGTTATAGGAACTTTCAATAGTCTTCAAGTTGTTCACATCTCATAGAGTTGAAAAAATTATCTAGATTGATAACAATGTCCCTCTTTTCAAATTATTACAGGTAAGATCCTTCTATAGGTTCCCTTTTTTGATAACTCCTCAAACCTTGGTTCTTCAAATCCAGTTAGAACTTTTTCTATGTTTGTAAGTTACTTTGGAATTGGGAATAATCTTCTTATCTTTATTATCCTCAGTAGTGATATTCCTTAAAGGTAGACTTCAGTACGTGCATCATCAGTATTCTTAGGACTCTTGTACCTATCATTGGATGTTACCTGAACAAATTTAGGGTCTATAGCAGAATTCTTAGTGCCAAGTTTAGCTGTCCTTGACAATTTTTATATTAGGAGCATCATTTATATTAGATGTAGATAACTCATTAGCAACTTTCCTCTACATATTAGGAACCGTAGCATCGATGGATAGCTCTTTAGTGTCAACATAAATGGGATCTGTTATAATTACCTCAACTTTATCCATAATCACACCATTTTTTGGCTTAGTATCAAGTTATAAGTTAAAGTTTCACTGTTATCCTCATCAAAAAGAGTTTTCACTTATTTGGCTCAAGGAAAAGATGCATGAGTGCACTTAAGGTGGGATATTATAGACCTAACTAACAATAAAAAAATGTATCCCTTATTTAACATATTAACCTTTCATATAAAATAATGAAACACTGCAACATGCTACAACAATCAAAAATTATTGTATGTGGAGCCTCTAATTTTCTGGTATCCATGTAGGCATGTGGGGGAATGGGAAAGTCTCATATTTGTTGAGGATTAAAGCTCATTGCATTCTATTGTTCTGAAACACTTTCACCTCATAAGCCAATTTTGGGGTAAAAGTACATGCAAAGTCTACTTTTACTCAAATGGCATTAAAGTCGGCCTTTGGTATGTTCATCCTCAAACCCGTAAGTCCCCATTAAAGTGAAGCAATGAAACCCCCTGATAGGCTATAGTGTGGGGAGATTGTTAAGTTATTAAATGTCTCACATGGAATCGATAATATTTTGTGGTAATTATGGAAATTTTACTACCAAGAGAGAAAAATAAGCACAGAAATAACAAAAAGATTAGGTGATTGGACATAGTCCCAATCCCCAATATTCACCTCTGCCCTTACACTACTTAGATAACACTTGCTACGAAAGTGTGGCGTAATCTACCTAGAGGAACATAATATTAGGTGGGGAGACAGCATAAGGATCAATCATGACAACAAACAGAAACTATGAGAGGCCTATCTCAATTTAGTAGTAGGAGAAGTGCCTTCTCATAACTGATAAAGACTTGGTAGATCATCACCCCTGTGACATGGCACAAGGGATAAACAAGAAACAAGTATGTTAGACTGCTCAGGGGAGGGGATGAAGCCAAACAGAGTTGAGTAGTATAGGAATATTGGTCAGCTCACTAATAGATCGCACCTGGTGTAATAACATAGGTTTTAGTGCTTACAGGCTATGGTGTCGAATCCCAATTTGATAAGTCCTAATTTTGTAACCTAAAAATAGTTTCCTTTCCTCACTTATAAAAGGACCTTCACTCCCATTCTTTCATTGAATACAATATTTTTCTTGGTCTCTAACCAGTTTTTATCTTTTATAGTTTGTCTAGTTTTATGGTAATCATATTCTGTCAATAACTCAGACGGCGTGCAATTAATCTCAAACGTATTCATATTCACTCCGGGCTCATTTAAATTTATTTGTTTTACTTTGTTTACTTCGCTAATTTTATATTTTATTTGTTTTCTTTATCACTTAGTAATCAAACTTCTAGTAAGTCAGACCTAAAATAAGGTTAAATCATAAAGTGTGAACTTGACTAATCTACAAATTCAACTGTACCAAATCCATGATAAACAGTTTGGCATCTATCATGGGGCCTGATCAATTGTGTGGATGTAATATTATTTCTTCTTTGCTTGCTTTGTTTTGCAGGAAATAAGTTATGCTAACAAGAGAGAACTAACTTAGGATGTGGTTGTAACTGAGAAAGCGGCAAGAATTTTTTTTCTAGGTTTGACCAACTCCAATGGGCAGACAACCCACCAAAATGATGGAAGTATACACCTGATAATGGAGGAGGTTGAATTTGTGATGGTGAAGATGTTTGGGGACACTCCACCCAGAGAGGCTCTAGTATTCTCTTTTACCTAAAAGCTCTATTGATTTATTTAATATGTTGGCAGACAGTTTTCTTAGGGCACATTATGGAGCCAAAAAATTACAGCCTTGGAGGGGAGATATTTTCAAGATAGGGCAAGAAGACATGGAACTACTACTAAGTTTGTAGTAAGATTCCAAAAGAAAAGGATGCAGTTGTTAGTGGTGCCAGTCTAGGGGGTTGTTAAAGCTTTTACTAAGATCCTAATTCTTGAGAGCTCAGTTATCTCATTTAAGCTGAAAGAAATCCTAACGAGTTCAAAGTTATGATGTGAGAAAAAGTTCACAATGGATCATGATTCATATTGAAGTCGACTATAGGATGGATGCAAGCAAAACCCATTGAGTGTGGAATGAGGCAAAGGCTGAGAAAAATATGTGGCATATTTGGGAGAAGAGGGCTAGGAACCCCTCATGGTGGTATAGTCCGAAGGCCTCGTACCAAGGCATGTATGTGAATTATGCAGTGAAATTAAGAACCAAGATGATCCGACATGGCAGCTCTATCTCCCTAAGCTAATCTTGTACAGAGAAATGAATAAACGAGGACTCTCATTAGAAAGGGATACAAGCTAAGAAATCTATATAAATCCTATAGTGTACGATATTATAGGGTCCTTCCACTTTCAGAATACTGCTTTATTATCAATCAGGTTTAGTTGGTCTCAACCGTTTGAGATATCAAATGTGCTAAGTTCCCAAAACCCGTTCTCTTGAACCCTGATTCAAGAAATAAAAACATATGGTAGGAGTTATATTGGTCGCATGGCCACGACAATGAAGACTGTCGACACCTCAGGAAGGTGGTTAATAACTTAATAAATGATGGTCACTTGAGGTAGTCCATTAGTAACTGGGCTAAAGAAAAATATGGAAAGGGTGCAAAATGAAACCAACCAGTTAAGTCGGGCACATGCAAAAAAATGATAAGTTGAGCGCATTCTGGCAAAGTAACAAGTATGTCGTTTCCTTTTTTTCCTCTAATTGTTTAGCATTTTCTCCTTTTGATGTCTTACTGGTTCTCGGGGATGGCTTTCTCTCTATTATAAGGTAAGCGAAAACTTTGGGTGATACTATGAACCTAATGCTATGATCGCCCATGGGAAGTCTCTTCAGACTCGTTAGGTTAGAAGGAGATAAGTTGTTGCCAGATGAGCACAAATATCTAGAAGGATGCGCTATACTCTTTTTTCCTTCGTCCAGCTTTTTATCCCCCATAAGGTTTTTTGTTGGAAAGGTTTTTAATGAGGTAGCAGTAGGGACTTTCATAAAGAATTTAGGATCTTTTTTTATATTGTGTAATTAATTGAGCGATCTCAAAACAAAATGATTATATGAATAAAAAGGCTTTTGAAAAATATTCTTCAATCTTTTGCAAACATGGAGCTCACCAAAATCCCAAGCATATAAAACAAGTTCCCGAGAATAAGTGCAACATGCCATAAATTCTTGGAGAAAGAAATCCCAAAACATTGGAAAAAGCTCGCTTCAAGCGATAAGGGGAAATGATCCCGAGTCAAGGATCTAGGATATGACTCATTAAATCCTAGAACCCTAAAAATAAAGAGTAAGCTAGAACCTCGAAGTCCTTGCAACAACCGAAAGACACTAGGAACAGCCAAAGAAGTCGACAATAGCAATCAAATTAACAAAACAAACTAGAGACATGACCTTCAATCGAGATGGAAAAATACGACAACCCCATTAGAAGGATTAAACTCATGAAAAATGCATGGACTGATCATCCAATAGAATAAAAATCAAGGAAGCACCATTCCACACTAGAGGAAAGCTCAACCATGAAGAACCCTCAAAATGTTGTGAAATTTATGCACCTCGAAGACGTCCAAACTTCTAAGCTCAGCACTTAAATGTAAAGGGTTCCCTCCTCGAGTTGTGAGGTATATTAATATAATTAGACTTAAAAAGTCTTCAGTTGAATGAAAAGCAAAGTACGCACCGATCTTACTAATTGATTACAAAGAAGTGATAACATAAAAAAAATGGTTAAAGAATATCTTCGATCATTGAATATTACAATGCTTACCTACCTAGCTAGATACATTGCGTACAAAATTCCAGCAACAAGGCACGTTAAGGCCATGACACCTTGAGAACCCCTAGTGGCAACGACAGACGTCTCTCAATGAGGTGTGTTCAACAAAGTTGTAGAGCTAATGAGTTTGAGATTTTTTATTTAAAGGAATACTGAGCAATGCTTTCATAATCAAAAAATAGCAGACAAATAGCTAAAGAAAAGTGTGCAAAAAAGCAAGAAAGTCACAAAAGCACATGAAAGTACAAAAAATTCCTTCTTTATTACACCAAAAAGATTTACCAATTACATATTACAAGACCAACATAGAGTTATATATTAGTGAAATACATAATCCTGAGATGGGCGAGAAAAAGTTAGAAGATAGCTCTTGATTGTGGCCTCGAAGAACACTCAGCAGGCATGATTTGTCAAAGTGTGTTTATCTTTTTCCATGACATAGGAGTCCCTAAAGAAGGGCACACCGCTTGGAATAAGCAAAGCCTTTTATGGAAGGCATTGGGAAAGATCCACAAAGATATGAGCCTCGAGGAAGGAAAAAGAGTCATTCTGATATTGACAAGGTACAGAACCTGAAATTGGGTCAAACACTTAAGTATAGCCCTATTTTTCTAGCATAATACTCATCTCTTAAAAGATTCTCAGTAGACATGACCCAATATGGATTTTCCATGGATAAGGCAGCCCCATCAAGTTCACTCAGAACTCGATGAGACTACCTTCAGCTAGTGGGTACTCTCTATAGAGTTTTAAGAATCATGGATGCAACTCACGATCTGAAGGATTTATACAACAGGTTGGATAAGCCCATACCCCAAGACTGCTAAGGAAGAGAGTGATTGGGTAAATTTTCTCTCACTACTCTAGCCCTTGGCTTCACCTATAGATTTTACTATACCCTTATCAAACACCTCAGCAACAAGATCTCAGGCATGACACCGGGATCAAAGACAAGAATAAACTAAAAACTGTGGGAGGAGTAAAGCACAAAGCTTAAGTGCAGGAAAAGACAAGGGGAAAACCCCATAAGAAGCAATTTTTCTTTATGCCAGAGAATGTTGATTAAAAGAAGAAAGGGTTCTATGCAAAGTGAGGACACAAGCCAAAAAGGATGGTTTTTATAGTACAAACCCTATTTAATGTGTGGGAAAACAAAGATCATGAATAATCACCATGTTTGCAATATAGTTAAAGTTATAAGAAAATAATGTGATGGTTTTAGGGAAATGAGGCACTTAGGTCGGCTTACATTCCCCTAGGACTAATGGTTCAATCTCAATGAAAAGTTCATCCAACTTCTTCTCTTATCCGAAAAAAAGGTGAAGGAAGGAGAGATAAAAAAAGATAGTTTTTGGATTATTCTAATCCGAATACAAAAGGCCATGCTTGAGATATCGAAGGTGGAACACTGAAGGTACAAACAAGCAAAAAAGAGTACAAAATTTACCTAGGAAAATGACCCTAATTTTCAAAAAGATTATACCCTAATACTCGGGATCGTGGGTTGAGCTACTATCAGACGTTTTGTTTGCCAAAACTTCCCCTTCAGAAGGAGTAGGCATCTCTTCTTCATTAGAAACTAGTTGTTTAGCGAGATTGACCATGGTCAACGACTTGCCAATCCTATTTTCAATATCGACCACCTATATTTAAGAATCTCGAGCCTAACGATCTGAGCATCGCGAGCTTTATCCAAGTCAAGGCATTTTTTTTTAGTTTAGCTTTCTCAGCTGGAGCACTAATTTTTCTTTTTAAACAATGGACCTCAGTTTGATATGATATTAGAGCATCAGGGGAAGAAGCAATTACGACCCGAAAGCGTGATCCCATGCCCGCTAAGATGACATGGGGCCTACCTAGGTAAGCTCCATAATGAGCTAAGATTAGAGTATACCTTTTCAACATTTTCTTTCTCTTAAAACAAACCCCTAGCTTCGGAACAAGTCACATTAGGAGTTTTCAACCTCTAGGTCAGTGGCTCACTCCTAAACTCCTTGAAACCTTCATCCAAAGGAATAACCTCAGGAACATATTTTCTTACTAACAAATTGAGTGTTTTCCTCTTTTTCCCTCCAGAAGGTTGAGGCTGGACCTCAGTATCATGGTCCATCGTCGCACCATCAAAGAGGGCATAAAGTTGAGCTCAAGGTTCTTGGCCTATTAGATTGGTGGCAACACTTTAGGGTGATAGAATCACTAAGTCGATAGCAATCTTAAGAAAAAAATTTCTTAAGAAACAACTAGTCAAAAAATAGCAAATAATGTAAGGTAGTAAAGGTACCATGGTTCATTACTTTCCAACCAAATTGGATGGATAGATGCACCCAGGATCAACTAGCAGTTGAAGAGGAGCTCAAATTTTTCTTGACCCATGAGCAAAATTCTCCAACCTAATGGGAAAAGGGAATTCTCGTGAGGAACGCTATCAAGCTGCTGCATGGAGTTCATAAATCATAAGCTATTAACGATAAACACAAATAAGAAGAATGCAGGATAAAGGAAGGGATCCATCTTGGATTTCTTATGTTGTGTGATCCAGGATGCCATGGAAATAATTTTGGAAGGGTCCTTGGGGCCTCACCGATTGAAGCGGATAGCGCATAGAGGCAAGTAATAATCCTCCATATTTGATCCAGGCATAACTGAAAGGTTTTACAGAATGATATGATTACCTCATTAAAGGATTTCCAAGGCCCATACTAAATGGGTAAGCGTATACAAAAGTTCGATCGAACCTTGACAATTGATACTTTCAAATTATCGGGGGTCTTCACTCAAAATTCCTCAGGAAGCCATCCGCAATCTCTACAGACAATGGTTGGATCACTTTCTTTCACGAGTCCAATTTGCTCATCGGTCTGTCTTCCCTTTAGAGTCTTTGCTAGATAAGACTTTGAAATCTTCGTCAAGAGAGTAAAGATTGGGGATGATTTCATTGACGATTGGTACGGAAAGATCTGACCCCTTCCTCTTGTTCGTGGCACCACCAGCAAACAAAGAAAGGGGGAAAGGGTTCAAATAAGGAACCATGTATACTGAATTGAGATGCAGAGGAATAAAGAGAAACTTAACCTAAGGAAAATTCACAGATGCAATAGAAGGGCAAGGCAAGCAGAGAGTGGTGAACCGCCGAAATTTATAGACAGGAAAAGGCAGTTTTTCTTTGATGCCTCGGGCAGTGCACCACTATTATGCCGCCCATGTGACAAAGGATCACCCAAAAAGGCGTGTTTCATTCTTGAGGGTGAATTGGACTAGATATTTTCAGTGGAGATCCTCGTTTCTCTATTCTTCTTTTGAGAAAGATGGAGGGACTATCTGTATGGGGTAAAATCTACCTAGAGACATATAGCACCAGGGGGGGGGGGGGGGGGGGGGGGGGGGGGATCCAACGTAAAGATCCATCACAACAATGAATGCAAGAACTATGTGAGGCCTCTCTCGACTATGTGGAAGGAAAAGTGCCTTCTCATAAAAGATAAAGACTCAGCGAATCATCACCCCGATGACATGACACAAGGGACAAACAGGACACAAGTTTGTCACACCACTCAAGGGTGCAGATGAACTCATATGAAACTTAGCAACGCAAGAATATTAGTTGGCTCACTAACAGATCAAATATATGGCACAATAACATAGGTTTTAATACTTTAGGGTTCTAGTATTGAATCAAATATATGGCACAATAACATAGGTTTTAATACTTTAGGGTTCTAGTATTGAATCTCAATTGGCCAAGGTCTAATGCTTAACCTATAAATAGTTGCACCCATCACTTGTAAAAGATCTTGACTCTCATTCTCTTACCAAGTCAGGTTTCTTGGTCTCTAAGCATTTGTTATCTTTTACAATTTGTCTAGTTTTTGGTAATCGTACTTCGTCAACAGCTTGAAAAGCCTGGAACTGATCTCAAACGCACTCCTATTAACTCCGAACTCGTTTAGATTCATTTGATTTACTTTGTTTACTTCGCTAATTTTATATTTTGTTCGTTCCCATTTTCACCTCATAATCGAACTACTAGTAAGTCGGACCTAAAACAAGGTTAATCATAATGCATGCTCTTCTCACCTACAAATTCAATTGTACCAAATCCACAGTAAATAGATAGGAAAAATGGATTTCATAATTACGTTTACTGGCTGCTCTACTTAATGTGTTGGATTGAATATGCAGATTCTTTGCTTCTGGACCTTGTTTTATGTTGAGCGATTTGTCTGTTAACAGCTTTGGAGAAAATAAATACTCTCTGAATTCCAAGAAACGTGAGGAGATGGACATCCACCATCATGCAGAAAACAAAAGTTTCACCACAAGCTTGAAAATCCTGCCATTTGTGGCCTTTTCGCCAGCAAATCAAGAGGTCCACCGGTAATTCTAAATCATGAATGCTCGGGAAAGAGAAGGAGAGTTTGAGATTGTCCAGAAGTGCATGTGGTCTCCAATTGTGGGAATCCTTCGGAGCAGTCAGATCCAGTTGTCACTGAATTATCCTTGTGCTCACCTGGAGAGAATTCAAATGTTTCAGGCTGTTCGGAAGAGCTTGGTGCTTCCAGTTGTTCAAGTACCATGCAGGAGGTAGCATCATCTATTGCTTCACTAACTTGCGGATCAGCTATAGTTTCGGGTTGTTCTGAAGCGTATGACTCTTCACTGTGTTGGAAACTTTGAGTTGCAGAAGAGCTTGGTATTTCCAATTGTTGATCAGGAATTATTTGGAAAGTTTGACACTCACTGGGAGAATACG
The DNA here is from genome assembly GCA_030864225.1 of Capsicum baccatum var. pendulum. Lineage (NCBI taxonomy): Eukaryota > Viridiplantae > Streptophyta > Magnoliopsida > Solanales > Solanaceae > Capsicum > Capsicum baccatum. Next base: position 199,874,957 of record CM061550.1, on the reverse strand, counting down.
AATCCTTCATCACTTGAGGAAAATTAAGACGTCTTCTCTTAACAGAAGCATCCTCCATTTTCTGGCCCTGGTCATCATTACATACTCTAAACAGGTCGGTATTCCGAGATTCCACATCAAGCTGGACCGCGATGGTTGATTGATCTATCTGCTGAATTTTATTCTCATACAACAAAAGAAGTCCCCATTTTGTTGCAGTGATTGGGTCTATAGATGCCTCGAAGAAGCAATAGTCATTTGGCAGCTTTTTCCTTTTCTCACAATCAGAAGAATGCCATAGTGATACAAAAGGGATGTAGCTAAAGCAAATGGCATATTTACTACCATGAGAGCAACATGTTTGACGGGCAACAATCAAACATTTTTTCTGGAGTACATCATGTTCTTGCCTGTTATATCTTTGTACTAACTTAGCAGTAACCTTAGCGCATCCAAACCTGCGACTTCCTCGTTGTGATTTAGCATCTGAAGGTTTCTGATTCTGACCAATAACCGATGGTACACGAAAGCATATAACAAATCCTTTGAATTTATTTTCGTACCAACATGGATCAAGTTGAATGGAGAATCTTTTTGTTTGTTCTTTCCGGTAATAAGTGAACCCGTTCCATCTTATATCTCCAGGGAAGAAAACGCTAAATGGCAGCCTTTTCTCCCACTACAACAAAGAAACCTGTATCAGCTCCATTTTCCCTTAAAACATAATTGGATAAGCAGAAAAATCAAGAGAGAGAGAGAGAGAGCTCTATACCTGAGATGCCACACTAATTGAGTGGAGGACAAAGTGCAAGATACCAGTCAATTCACCTCTGTTCTCAATATGACACGTGAATGACACAGAATACAGGTCTGAATATTTGCTAGGGAAATCAGGGATGCTTTTCAATATTAAAGGATCATATGCATATAACTCCTTTATGCATGGTGGAAGTTCGGGTAACACAATCTTCTCACAAAATGTAATATCTAGGTAATGAAAGAGCAGATTGTTGGTTTCACTAAAACTAGTAAAATCATTTCTAGTCAAATCCAAGTGAGCCAAAGATGATAAGCCTCCAAGATCAAGAAGATGTTCTCCGCTACACAGCGTGTATTTGTTAAGCTTTAACACCCTCAACGGCGATACATCTGATGCAGGGGGTAACAGAAATGTTGCACCTTGTCTGTATCCAGACCAGCGAGAGAACGAACAAAAGTTTAGTTCACCAAGATCTGAAACTGAAGGGGGTAACTGGGAAATTGCAGTACCATATACTACTAACTTCTTTAACAGTTTCAAGTCGCCCATCTTTTCTGGCAACTCCACTAGTCTTTTGCAGTTGTAGATCAGAAGAACTCCAAGACTCTTCAGACAACAAAAGCTGTTCGGAATGCTTACCAGATCTTTACAATGACTTAGTCTTAGTTGTTTGAGGGAACCAAGATTTCCGATTGACACCGGAAGCTCTACTATCGGAACATATTCTACAACAAGTTCCTGTAAACCATGCATCCCGTCAAGTGGCGGCAATGTTGTTATTTTTGGAAGACAAGAAAGTTTGAGAGTCTCAAGGGATTCCATCTGATCACAACTAGGAAGCTTCTCAAGGCTCTGACAATTAGTTACCTCCAATGTCAATAAACAGTGAATCTCCTTGGTTTCTGGCAATTCCCTCAATTTTGGAAGACAAGAAAGTTTGAGACTCTGAAGCGATCCCATTTGAATACAACTTGGAAGCTTCTCAAGGCTTGGACAATCAATTACTTCCACCGAAGTTAGCTTCATGTGAATGCCAAAGGATGGGCTGACTTCTCTCAAACTCTTACATCCCTCCAGCTTTATTCTCTCTAAATTTGGCATCATACTAAAGTTTGGAACTTCTTCCAAGTGCTCACAGTAGCTGAGATACAAAGTTTTAAGTTTGTCCAAGCCCTATTTAGAATGGAAAAATGTTTATATGTGTAATATTCAACTATGTTTTAGGTGAAGACGACAGACACCTTACCACTCATAAAGAACAATTTGTGAATGATTAATTGAATTTAGAAGCGTGTTATCCCATTTTAAATGATGAAAGTTGTTCTCTTATCATTAGTAGATTGATGAAGGGTGAAATAGCATAGAATAAGAATGCCAAAGAAAAGCGACAGTAACAATCTTACCTTTGAAATTGTCCAGAGCTTCTGAAGTGTAGTACTTTCAAGTATATCGAGACGAAGAAGCTTTGAAGGTTCAAAACTCTGTGGCAATGAATTTAGAGGGCAACCTTCCCAATCAAGCCACCTTATGCTGCTAGGAATATGAGTGATCAGGTCAACAGAGCAGAAATTTGTTGCTCTGACTACAAGCACCCTCAATCTTTTCATTCTTCTGAATGATTCATTTATGTTGTAATAGGATATATCCTGTTTTGGCATGTAATTCCTTGGGATCCATAGGCCCTCCACAGCTTCTGCCTCCTAAAAAAAACAAAGGAAACTTTTAAAGAACACTATTGTGTGAAATCATTTCCACAGACAGAAACTAGAATAATACTTGAAAGTGAATATTGACATGAGTTTGCAAATTTTTGCAGGTTTTTTAATTCAAGAAGATATCAAAAAATGCGACCACACAAATACAATAATATGGGGAATGAAGACACTGACAACAAAAGAATGTGACTTCTAGCAGAAAGAATACTCGGAATTCGGATCTATGTGTGTGTTTTTGTGTATCGAAGTGATTTATTACAGATCATAACGAAACAAAATCTGAAATACAAAACTACAGTACATATTATGCACTTGTGAATAACAAAATTGATCTGAGTTATTGAACTAAAAAAATATTTTATCAAGTATTCAAAATTGATATGATTGACACAACTGACAAAACAGAAATATAACACTATTCTATATAGCAAAAGAATTTAAGAAAAGAAAAGAAAAAGAAACTCATAAATTTAACCCAGAAAGTGGATGATGGCTTCAATATAGTTCATATGTATTGTTAAAAGTTTCTTTAAAGAATAATGCACGTGACTTATTTTTTGTTTTTCTCCAGCTCTTTTACATACAACTTCTAGTCAAATTGGGATTTCTATTTTTGGTAGAAAACTGATTAGTTATTTATGTTATTTTTTGTAGCAAATAGGTTGTTTTTTTTACGGTAAGTTTAATCTATTTTTAGTTGTAATATCGACTATATAAGTTAGGAGTTGATGATCAATAAAATACGTTGCTTTACCAGAAAAGAAAAAAACACTTCTCTGCGTCTCTTCTTCTCTAACTTATCTGTATTTTCAGCAGTAAGTTCTTGCCTCTCCTTGCTATGTTATTTTAACAGTATTAAAACCAACAATTGATATCTACAGCTATTTTTCTTGAGGAACCTGTGAGTGAAGAGATGGATACTAAAAATAGTTTTTCACAAATGGCTCCACCCATTTTTTATGGTGAAAATTATCAATTATGGGTTGTGAGAATGAAAACTTACTTGGAGCCTCTTTGGGAAACTGTGGAAGATCATGAAATTAATTCGCTGCCAAATAATCCCACCATAGCTCAAATCAAGAGTAATAAGGAAAAGAAAACCATGAAGTTTAAAGCGAAGGCAACTCTATTTGCTTTTGTTTCAACAACTATTTTTACAAGAATTATGTCTCTCACATCACCAAAAGAAATTTGGGATTATCTAAAGAAAGAATATGCTGGAGATAAAAAAAATTCGAGGAATGCAAGTACTGAATTTAATAAGAGAGTTCAAGTTGCAGAGTTGCAGAGAATGAAAGACTCCGAGACAGTCAAAGAGTACTCGGACAGATTACCTGGCACTATTAACAATGTAAGATTATTAGGCACTGAAATTAAAGATTCAAGAATTATTGAAAATATTCTTGTTACAGTGCCCGAAAGATGTGAAACATGTATAACTACCTTGAAAAATACACAAGTTCTATCCAAAATTACCTTGACAGAGTTGTTAAATTCTTTTCAAGCACTAGAGCAAAGGAGACTTATGAGGCAAAATGGTATGGTTGAAGAAGACTTAGTAGCCAGCTAGCTACAAAACTCAAAGCAGGGGGAAAAATTTTAAAAGTTACCCACCTTGTGAGCATTGTGGAAAAATGGGTCATCCACCATACAGATGTTGGAAAAGGCCAGACATGAAGTGCAGCAAGTGCAATCAGCTTGGCCATGAAGCAGTGATTTGCAAAAACAAATTTGAGAACCATGAAGCGGATGCACATATGGTCAATGAAGAAGAAGACCTTTTTTTGTTGCAACATGTATCTTAAGTAAGGTTGATTGATAGCGGTTGCACGAAACACATGACTTATAACAAAGTTTGCCTAAAGAATTAAAGCCTACTGAAATATCCAAAGTTAGGATCGAAAATGGTGACCAAATTCTTGTTGACGAAAAAGGAATTGTTGTTATCAAAACAAGTTCAGGTAATAAAGCAATTTCAGATGTTCTTTATGTACCTAATATTGATCAAAACTTATTGAGTATTTGTCAGATGGTAGAAAATATTTCTCAATGAGTATTTGAGGATAAGCATTGCCTCATCAATGATGGTGCTGGAAAAGAAGTTTTAAACATTAAGATGGGAGGTAAACATTTCTCATTTGATCCAATGGAAGATGTTTCTGCAAAACATGAAAAAAATTATAGGATGGAAAAATTAGAAGATGATCCTCTAATTGAAAAAGAACAAGCAAAATGTGAACCTGTTAGGTTCAAAGGAGCTTTCAATGTTCCTAAAGGAATTGAAGCAATGGAGGAGTAATCAATGTTTTAGGAAAATAAAATGGGTAAGTTTAAACTCAAGGTGCGAACGAAGCAAGAAGACATGTCTAAAGGATTTAGTAGTCAGGAGTTGCATTCAAGACTAAAAGTGAATTTAGTTCATTACAAGCCCAAAGATGAATTTGTAGATTTATTCACAAGGTTACTTTCGGTTATCAAATGTGGAGATCCCAAGACAGAAGACCAAAATTTTGCAGTTCCTAAAGCAAGGAGGAGTGTTAAAAGTTGCTTTAAGGAATGATGCACGTGACTTGTTTTTTGTTTTTCTCCAGCTTTTTTACATACAATTCCTCGTCAAATTGAGATTTCTATTTTTGGTAGGAAACTGCTTAGTTGTTTCTGTTATTTTTTATAGCGAATAGGTTGTTTTTTTATGGTAAGTTTAACATATTTTTAGTTGTCATAGCGACAATTTAAGTTAGGAGATGATGATCAATAAAATACGTTGTTTTATCTCTGTTTTTCAACTGTAAAGTTCTTGGCTCTCCTTGCTACATTATTTTAACAGTACTAAAACTAACATGTATGATGTGGTGACATATCTTACCAAATTTCCTGTAAACAAATCCTCAATATCCTCACAAAGCCATATTCTGCTCCTTCTTGTGTCACCTTGTCTCACGATGTGCCAGGCCATTTCTTGTATCAAATCATGCATTTCGATTGTGTCATAGGGTGAGATAAATAAGAGAGACTTTTCAATTAAGACTCTTATTGTAGATCCAATATGACAGCTCTCAAGCATTTCCTCTATATAACCCCTCAATTTTCCTCTATAAAAGCATCCAATATCTAGAAATAGTCTCTGATCAGAAGGATTCAGCCCTTCAAAACTTATCTTAAGCTTAGAAAGAACATGATCTGGCATATCCTTAAGTCTGTCAACTGCGCATTTCCACTCAATCTTGTCTAGACCATAGAGAGACGAACCAAGAATTTTCAGAGCTAGAGGGAGAAAACCGGCATTCTGTACAACTTGATTTAAAACCTCCTCAAAATCTTCCTCGGGAATTCTTTGCTTAAAGGCATGTAGGCTGAAGAGCTCAATAGCTTCATTAATAGTCATTAAGTTGACTTGATACACATCATCCACCTCATGATTATGTAACAAGTGTCTATCTGTTGTTGTAATCAAAATTCTACTACCAGTACCAAACCAGTCACGCCCTCCAACTAACATTTCTAATTGGTCTTTCTGATTTACATCATCAAGAATGATCAAAACCTTCATTGAGCGTAGCCTTTGCTTTATGATTTTCATGCCTTCATATACACTTGCTATAGTTAAGCTTACCTTGAGGATTTTTGAGAGGAGAACTTCTTGCAAATATTGCAGTCCACGTGTCCTTTGGATTTCTGAAACATTATCTAGAAAACACATACCATCAAATTGGTCAGAATATTTGTCAAACACAGCATTTGCAATTGTTGTCTTACCAATGCCGCTCATCCCCCATATTCCAATAAAACGAACATCAGGTGTTTCCATCCTTAGTAATGAACTTACTTCATGCATTCGAGATTCCATCCCCACCAAATCTTTTTCAATGGTTGAAATTACTTGACATAGTTTACTCAGTATGTCTTCAACAACATGCTGAATGCAATTAGATTCATACCTGTAAATGCAATTGCAAAGAAAACTTCGAATGAGACTTCACAAACAGAAGATGATTGATATGTTTAGTATCTCTAGTCCTTTCAAAACCATGAGAGAATCACTAGTCTGGAAATTATATAATATGTTTAGTATTTCTAATCCTTTCGAGATCATGATAAATCGGAAAATCATGCGGAGAGCGCTTCTCATCTCTCTTTTCACATACTCCCTTTGGTTCCTCTCCGTATTAATGGTTGAATCTTTATCTCTCATTGAACCACTTATTTCAATCATTAATAGATTTATCTTTCAGAAACAACTATACTGTTATGAAATAAGACTTCACATCTAACTTAACTCCATAACCTAACTCGTGAAGAGAATTGACCAACACCATATGAGGAGACAATAACTAACTTCAAAATTAATGTCGAACTTCAACACCCCTCACACGGAATCAGACATTTGGAGGTGGACACTATAACATGGAGGGGGGAGGGGCAACATAGGAAAAAACAATGATAGGGATGGACCATGTTAACTGTCAAGATAATGGATCTTAGGCATAACTCAAATCCAAGGCTAGCTCAAGAAATAAGGATCGTCCAAGACCATATATGGAGACAACTCATACTCTCTCAACAAATGACGATACTCTAACACACAAAACAGCATTTTTTCACTTTGAGCCCTATAAAGAATCTTCGGCCTAACTCAACCTCAAAAGCTAGCTGATGAGGAGAGGATTGCCCAAGTCCATATAAGGAGACCAATTACCCATCTCTTTTCCAATATGGAATACTTAACACTCCCTCGCACGTCCAGTCCTCGTTAACTGGAGCGTGGACAATATAATTTGAGGGCCCAACATCGGTGAGCAAAGATTTGGGATGAGCCTGGCTCTGATACCATGTAAAGAATGGATCTTGGGCCTAACTCAACCTTGAGGGGAGAATTGTCTAAGTCCATATAAGGAGAACAATTACCCATCCCTTTTCCGAAGTGGGATACTTAATAGTCTCCCGCACGCACAGGCCTCATTAACGGAAGCGAGGACAATATAATATGGGAGCCCAACATCGGTGAACAAAGATTTGAGATGGGTCTGGCTCTGATACCATGTAAAGAATGAATCTTGAGCCTAACTCAACCTCAAGAACTAGCTTTTGAGACCCTATTATAGACACTACATTAATCCTTTTCCAACTAGGAGACTACTACACTATAATCCTTTTTCAACTAGGACACTACGTTGCAATCCTTTTCCAAACAATACTCTATGTTTTATTCCTGTTCCTACTCATATTCTAATAGTCCCCCATAAGTTGATGCATACATGTCACATTTACCAAGCTTCTTATTCCTACTCATATTCTAACACTCACTCAAACTGGTGCATACATGTCATATGTACCAAGCTTGTTATGAATGTAATTAATACGAGGATCAGCAAAGGACTTGGTGAAGATATATTCAACAAAACTGGTAAGGACTGCTCTGGACATCTGGGATATCTCAGTTAAAGAGAAACAAACTGAAAAAGTGGTCGAAAAAGTTGTAAACATCACCGAGAAGACGACTTGTCGCTGGAATATTGCCAGAAATTGGTATAAATAAATGGGTCATCTTGAAATCAAGAGATGAGTAGATCTTGAACAAGAAAGTCACCAAAAAAAACTGGTTGAAACATGTTCACGTGCCGGATGATTAGATCTGATGGCTGAAATGCGATCAAAATCTGAGAAAAATTATATGGGTAGGGTCGAAATGGTGGCACGACCCTACTGAAATTAAAAAAATTATATAGGTAGGGTTGGAATAATGGCACAACCCTATGCAAATCAGATATGAAGAGTCACCGAAAAGTCACACAGAACTACGAAATCAAATCTGAGGAGTCACCGAAAAGACGCATAGTGCCATGCAACTCAAATATGAGAAAATAGTCCTGAAAGATGCACGGTACTATTCAAATTAAATATGAGAAGTAGTCTGGAGAGATGCGTGGTGCTACCGAATTAGAAATGAGAAAATAGTCACCAAAAAGATGCACGGCGTTACCGTGAATCAGATATGGGAAAGTAGTCACCGAAAAGATGCATGGTGCTACACAAATTAGATATGAGAAAGTAGTTACCGAAAATATGCATGGTGCTAGGCAAATTAGATATGAGAAGCCATGAGAATGCAGTATGGTGGCGTAACTTTTGCTAACATGATCATTGATCAGACGGGCAACATATATAGATTATAGCCGCCTGCCGGCAGCTGAAGCTCTTTGATTTTCTACCAAGATCGTAGAGGCTCTGATACCATGTAAAGAATGGATCTTGAGTCTAACTCAACCTCAAGAACTAGCTTTTAAGACCCTATTATAGACACTACATTAATCTTTTTCCAACTAGGAGACTACTACACTATAATCCTTTTCCAACTAGGAGACTACTACACTATAATCTTTTTCCAACTAGGAGACTACTACACTATAATCCTTTTTCAACTAGGACACTACGTTGCGGTCCTTTTCCAAGTAATACTCTACATTTTATTCTTGTTCCTACTCATATTCTAACACTCCCCCATAAGCTGGTACATACATGTCACATGTACCAAGCTTCTTATTCCTACTCATATTCTCACACTCTCACTCAAGCTGGTGCATACATGTCATATGTACCAAGTTTGTTATGGATGTAATTACTACGAGGATCAGTAAGGGACTTGGTAAAGATATCTTCAACAAAACTGGTAAGGACTACTCTGGACGTCTGGGAGATCTCAGTTAAAAAGAAACAACTGAAAAAGTGGTCGGAAAAGTTGTAAACATCACTGAGAAGACGACTTGTCGCTGGAATATTGCCAGAAATTGGTATAAATAAATGTGTCATCTTGAAACCAAGAGATGAGTAGATCCTGAACAAGAAAACAACAATAACAACAACATATCCAGCGTATTCCCACCTAGTGGGGTCTGGGGAGGGTAGAGAGTACGCAATCCATACCAATACCTCAGGTGAAGTAGAGAGGTTGTTTTGGATACACCCCCGACTTAAAACCAATAACAATATAACAAACACAATACATAAATGCATATAAACTTGTACAGTATGCAAAATAAACTAACGCTAGCCACAAGATAATACTAAAACTATAAATCTGAAACCATAGATAGCACTCAACACCTACGAACAAGAAACTTCAGACACAAATACAGAACACTGCCCTGCTGTTACCGACACCCTCCCACCCCCTAACCCTCTACCCTAATCCACACCTTCCTATCAAGGGTCATGTCCTCCGTAAGCTGTAACTGTTCCATATCATGCCTAATCACCTCCCTCTAATATTTCTTCGGCCTATCACTCCCCCGCCTAAAATCATCCATAGTCAGTGTCTCACACCTCTGCACTGGCGCATCAGAACCCCTCTTCATCACCTGCCTGAACCAACGTAACCTTACTTCTCGCATCTTGTCCTCCACCGAAGCCACTCCCACCTTTTTTTGAATAATCTCATTCCTCACCCTATCCTTCCTGGTCTGACCACACATCCACCACAATATCCTCATCTCCGCCACCTTTAACTTTTGGATGTGGGATTTCTTAACTGGCCAACACTCCGCTCCATACAACATAGCCGGTCAGACTGTCACTCTGTAGAACTAGCCTTTAAGCTTCGGTCCTTCTTATCACAAAAAACTCCCGAAGCCAGCCGCCACTTCAACCATCCTGCCCCAATACGATGCGTGACATCCTCGTCAATCTCACCATCGCCCTGAATCATAGACCCCGGATACTTAAAACTCTCCCTCTTCTGAATGGCCTTAGAGTCCAGCTTCACAACCACGTCAGTCTCCAGCGACACATCACTAAACTTACACTACAAGTACTCAGTCTTGGTCCTGCTCAACCAAAATCCTTTAGACTCAAGGGTCTGTCTCCAAATCTCCAACTTATCATTAACTCCTCCCCGAGTCTCGTCAATTAATACCACATCATCTACAAATAACATTGTAACACCACACATTTTTAGGCTAGCATTTAAATCGTTGTTCCTATGCGTACAGACTTAAACCAAATGATTTTATGTCTATATGTGTGTGATGGTCAATACTATAGTGTTAAAATGTCCTTTTATATCAGTCGAGGTTATAAAAATCTCCAAACTCAAAGACGAGTTGAGAACACTTTTATTGATCAAGTTGTAGTGAATGATTCAGCTTGGGTCAACTTTAAACGACCATTACTCCTTGTACATAATGACTTACGTGCCCTACCTTATATCAAAAGAAAGATCTTTGAATATTCTTTCCAATGCAACTAGTTTCACCTTAATCCGGTATCGGAGCGAGAAGTTATGCCCATTTTACTCCAACATGTCAGTCTGTCAACAAAGTGACGATCTGAGCTGATGGGTCGTCACCTATGTGACGACTTATCAGCCCAAGTCGTCAGCCTTAGGCAGAAAATCATCAATTCCAGCTTCTAAGTGACGACCTGGGGTGACAGGCCGTCACCTAAGTGACGACTTATCAGCCCAAGTTGTCACCCATGAAATTCAGCAATTCCCATTCGAATTTGGAGGGGTATTTTGGTTTTTTCCCTCACCTCCCACGATATAAATCACCAAAAACACGTACTTAGCCATCATAAACAAGTTTTAAAAACCCTTAATCCTCTTTATCCTCAAGAACAAGATTAGGGTTTCTTCTTAAGGTCATCTCCCAAGAACATCAAGACTCTAATACATTCTCTTCAAGATAATCAAGAAAATGTGTTTCCCAATCCAAGAACGTTCAAGAAAAGTTAATTTTGCTTCAAGATCAAGGCGTTAAAGTACGTTAGACGTTCATCCATGGGCCCTTTTCACCCATGAAGTCCAAGAATCCGTCTCTCGTGTTTTAAATCATGAAATTACATGTTTATAATGATTTCTCTCCATGAAGCTTTTATGGATTTTGACTATACAAGATGTTTACAATTTATTTTCATTGAAAGCAGCCCTTATTACAAATTTTATGAATTTTGTCCATGAACTTACATGAATTTCAAATTTTTATCATGTTTCCATCAAAGTATTGGTGATATTAAACCTTACATGTTTGAATGGGTTGTTTGTTGAATTTAAAACCCTAATTGGTGATATTAAAAGTGAAATCATGTTATACTACAAGTTTTAAAACTATTCTCATGCTTAGTTTAAACCATGAATTTCAAGTGTTTGATGAAATGCCTAAATGATTGGGTTTTGAACAATGACTACTTATTACATATTTACAAGTTAAGATCTTGGAATGTGTTTTCAAGTGGAATGCATTATAGTATGTCTTAAATATTGTGGTTTCCATATCATGTTCATGAGAATTCAGAATAAATCCTCTGTTTATGATTTTGTCATGTGATCGTGTTGTCTCATCATGTCCAGAAATATCCTCATGTTTAAGTTTTGACCCCCATGTGTTTGATGAAATACTTAAGTGAATAATTGTGAACAATGATTCCCTTCCATGGTTTCAAGGCTTTCATGCGTCCCTGTTGTTGTTGTTATCGAGACCTAGGGGTTATGAATACCCAAAAACTTAGCTGTTTACAGAATTTCAGTAGTCTCAGAATAGTTTCAGATAAACCAAGAGTACTACCACTCAGTTAGTCATCATGATCAGTTACCCATTCAGTTAAGCTTAGTCAGTCCTGAAATTAGTGTCAAATCAGTTGGGAGTAGGATTCAACACCAAGCGAACCTAAGGATAGGGACATTCCTGCCAATTAGGGTTTGACCCTTAGTAGCAATCCCTGAGTTACAGAACTACGTAGCCAGCGTAGGTTGAGATGACTTTCTGCCAGATAAGGGTTGACCCATCTCGCATGAGTTTTCTTGCCAGTGGGGGTTGACAAAATGTCTTCCTGCCAATTAGGGTTAACTCACAGTCATTGTTAGTACCCGTGGCAAGGTACTAACACCCTTCCACCTGGGGTTACAGATTGGACCCCAATCAGTTCAGAGCGGGGCATGTCGGTTAGATGATCCCTCCCACAGTTTCAGTTCCAGTATTCAGTTCAGAACTCAGTTCAGTTTTGCTTGACCATAGCATACAGTTATCATTTATTCAGTTATCAGATTTCAGTATTTCAGTTACAGACTATATTAGAAATGTATTATATGTTTGGTCATGCATTCTCAGATTTTACAGCTTTCACGTATCTATATTCAGTATTCTCATGCTAACCAGTCTCTGCTCCATGCATACTTACTAAGTTACTTCATATCATTCAGATAGTTATTATTTCATGTTCAGTTATCCCATGCTATTCATTCAGTGGGTTATCATTTATGCATATAAACCCATGCATCTCAGTCTTACCTCATTTAGCATACCAGTACATTCAAAGTACTGATCGCATACTCTTTTCTTGGGCTATGATGTTTCATATCATAGGTTTGGACGCTTAGATTCCCGACCGTACCTAGTTATCCCAGCGCACCAGTAGCAGCAGCAATGGTGAGTCCTCATGTTCCGAGGACCAGTTATGTTTATTTCAGTTTCCCAGTTTTAGCAGACAGTCGGAGTTAGTTGGGGGCTTGTCCCATCAACTCCTCAGTTATTCAGTTAGAGGCTTTCAGACTAGTACAGACAGATAGTCAGTTTTCAAATGTTAACATCATATTTCAGTATTGATTACAGTTTTTAAAACCTTATGGCGTATTCAGATATTCCGCACTTCCTATTTTACTGTTATTATTTAGCGCTCACAACAGGTACCAGCTCATGTGTTAGCTTGTGATCTTTCGGGACCATAAGCACCGTGTGGCAACCAGGGTATATTTCCAGGTCGTTACAAACATACACCAAGGCACCCCTCCCTGTATATGTCGCGTCAACACATCCATCACCAAGGAAAATAAAAAAGGGCTAAGAGTCGATCCCTGGTGCAACCTTAACAAAATCGAAAAATGCTCCGAATCTCCACCTACCGTCCTCACATGAGTCTTCGCACCATCATACATGTCCAGAATCGACCTAATGTACGCCACAGGCACCCTTCTAGCCTCCAAGCACCTCTACAAAATCTCCCTGGACACTCTGTCATATGCCTTCTCAAGATCAATAAACACCATATGCAAGTCCTTCTTCCTCTTCCGAAATTGCTCCACTAATCTCCTCACAAGGTGAATGGCCTCAGTAGTCGAGCGACCTGGCATGAAACCGAACTGATTCTCAAAGATAGTCACAATCTTTCTCAGTCTCAACTCTACCACCCGTTCTCAAACCTTCATAGTATGATTCAACAACTTAATACCTCTATAGCTATTGCAACTCTGGATGTCTCCCTTATTCTTATATAAAGGAATCATCGTACTCCACCTCCATGCTTCAGGCATCTTCGCCGCCCTAAAAATGATGTTAAACAACATTGTCAACCACTCCAAACCTGCCCCGCCAGTACTCTTTCAAAAATCCACTGGAATCTCGTCTGGCCCCGTCGCCCTACCCCGACGCATCCTGCGAATAGCCTTTTTGACCTCCTCAACCTCAATATGCCTACAATGACCATAATCGCAACACTCCTCAGACTTCTCCAAATCCCCCAACACGAAACCTTTGTCCCCCCTCATCGTTCAAGAGTTTATGAAAATAGGACTGCCACCTCTTTCTTATGAGGGCATCCTCAACCAACACTGTACCATCCTCTCCCATGATGCACTTCACTTGGTCAAGATCACGAGCCCTCCACTCCTTGGCCTTAGCAAGCCTATACTACCTGGGTGGGTGGTATAGGTATGCTAATAAAGAACACCTACTAAGTTACGGGGAAATCAAAACCAGCAATCCCACAAGAACAAATCAAAAAACGCATACAGGATATAAAGATAGACAAAGAGATAGAAAGCCTACACCAAATAAACTAAAAAGAAATAAACTAGAGAGGAATGAAACGAGTGCACCTGATACTTGGAGAAGACGCAGTGATGGACGTTTTCTTGATCGTTTTGTTGAATTCCGGCAAATTGGTGCAGAAATTGGTCACCGGAATTTACTGTCGCTGCCTTCACCCTACTGTTGTGTCGCATCCCTGTAATTGGTCGCCGGAGCATCGCCTAAATATCACCGGAGCGTCGCCTAGGTGTTGCCGGAATCAGATCTGGTCCAGCACAGCCTGTTAATCTGAACACAGGCGGTCGTCGTACGCTAGGGTCGAGCCGGCAAAAACCCTGCCCCGTCGGCGATAGCAGTGCAAAGAGCGAAAAAGGAAGAAAAAGAGAGGGAGAGAGAGAACGGGAGAGAGAGAAAGGGTGAGAAAGATACCTATCGCCGGCGTCGGAGTCAAAGTAGTGGTATACGGAAAATGGCTACAACTGCTCCGGCGAGGTGAACCGGGAAATTGAATCGGCAAACGGCTTGAAGTGAACTGAAAAATTGGTCGGTGATTGGTTTTGAGTCACAAATTTGGTCGGCGATGGGTTCTTGAAGCACGCTCACAGGTCAAATTCACCAAAAAAAAACGGGTTGAAACATGTTCACGTGCTGGATGACTAGATTTGACAGCTGAAAAACGGTAAAAATCTGAGAAAAATTATATAGGTAGGGTCGGAATGGTGGCACGACCCTACTGAAATAAAAAAATTATATAGGTAGGATTGGAATAATTGCACAAACCTACGCAAATTAGATCTGAGGAGTCACTAAAAAGACACACAAAACTACGCATATCAAATCTGAGGAGTCATCGGAAAGATGCATGGTGTCATGCAACTCAGATATGAGAAAGTAGTCCTGAAAGATGCACGGTACTACACAAATTAAATATGAGAAGTAGTCTGGAGAGATGCGCGGTGCTACTAAATTAAAAATGAGAAAATAGTCACCAAAAAGATGCACGGCGCTACCGTAAATCAAATATGGGAAAGTAGTCACCAAAAAGATGCATGGTGCTACACAAATTAGATATGAGAAAGTTGTCACCGAAAATATGCATGGTGCTACGTAAATTAGATATGAGAAGCCATGGGAAAGAAGTATGGTGGCCTAACTTTTGCTAACATGATCATTGATCAGACGGGCAACATATATAGATTATAGCCGCCCGCCGGCAGCTGAAGCTCTTTGATTCTCTACCAAGACCGTAGAGGCTCTGATACCATGTAAAGAATGGATCTTGGACTTAAATCAACCTCAAAAGCTAGCTCGTGAGGAGAGAATTTGCCAAGTCCATATAAGGAGACCAATTACCCATCCCTTTTCCAATGTGGGATACTTAACAAGCCCTACCCTTTCTTTCTTTCTTTTAAACTGAATAAGGATAGTATAAGTACTTTAGTATTGAACATGTGATTTTTAGTAATAGGTATGTTGTTCAAACATATCTTGGAGGCTATTGTTTAGTTGATGATGAACTAAGCCTTTAAATTGCTTTCCCAATAACTCGTTAATGTGGCTAATTGTGTACATATCTCCAGTGTTCTGGCAAAATTACAGGAATATTTTTCTCGAGTTTGAATTTCCTATGTCGTTAAATTGTATTTTACGCCTATTAAAAATGATGAATCCCCTAAATACTGAAAAATATAGGGCTACCCTAACTATTTGCAGGGCAAAGCCAAGCTTTTGAGTTTTGGGTTTTGGACTAAAATTCTGTTTAATTACTGGGTTCTACACAGATTATTTGTACATAAATAATGAAATTTACAACATAAATATAGAGTTTGAGTCAAAGTTAGTGAATTTTACCCGTCGTATGCATTTGGTAAATCATATCCAGCTATTTTCCCTGCTTGACGAAATGCATCCCTCCAGCATTGCACCTTCTCCACATCCTCTTTCAAATTTTCATCATGTCTGCCAAATGATTCAGCAAAACTTCCGCTTTGCTTACTTACATCAGATGGATCTACATCATAGAATATCGGTATCACAGTTAGTCCTAATTCTTTTTTGCATTCCATGATCTTCCCAAGTTCATCCAAACACCACGTAGAGGATGCGTAATTCTTAGAAAACACAACAATAGCAAATCTTGATTGTTCAATAGCTTTCACAAGTTCAGGTGAAATGGATTTTCCTCTCTCCAACCTTACATCATCTTTGAAAGTATGAATCCCTTTTTGGTTTAGAGCATAGTAGAGATGACCAACAAAAGTTTTACGTGTATCTTCACCTCTAAAACTTAAGAAAACATCATTCTTCCAACTTTTAGTACTGGATAAACAAGTAGAAGCCATTGTTTGTAGATGAATATGATTAAGAAAATAATTGCGTTTGGTTGTAGTTGAAGGCACTGTCCTTGTTACTGTTTTTATCTTTGTCAGACTGGTCACACGGTTTAACAAAAACTTAGGCCGCGTTTGGCCATGTCATAATTTTTTAAAGTTGAAATAAAGTTAGAGTTAAAGTTGAAGTTTTATTTAATTATAAATTAAAATTATTTTTAAAATTTTATGAAATAAGTATAATTGAAAACTTTTTTAAATATAATTTAAAAATTATATTTAGAATTTTTATAGCCAAACATTTTGTTTTCACTTTTCTATTAAAATAAAATAATTTTTAAAAAAAACATAAATAATTTTCATCATCAAATGGTTACTTACTCGCCACTCAATTATTATTTATTGAAAGTCAGTCTGCCCCTTTATAGGTCTGTCTATATATTTTTATTTAGTTGTTTTGTCAGTTCTTGGTAAATTCTTTCCAAGTGCCTTGAAACTACATTGTCAATAACAATATTAATGAGTCCCATTTTACATGAATTACGTTATTTTTAAGAGTAATACATAAAAGACCCCTATCTTATCTAAATTTTATAAGAAGATATCTAAATTTTAACTTTAATTTATTATTTTACGATTTTTTTATGCAAATACATTATTTTAACTCCCTGTGCGTATATACGCGCCACAAACATCTGAAAAGGCTCAAAATTAACTTATTGACCAATTAAAAACTGCTACGTGTAAATAATTTGATATATAATTATCTTTTTATTTAAAAAAAAAATCAATATTTATTTAATTTTTAAAATTATCTCATACCCCCTATCTCACCCTCACCCCGCCTATACCCTCACCCCATCATTGTCTTCTTCCCATTTGATAGCTTTTTCTTCATCATCATAACTCAACAACAACATCACTTACAAAAACAAAAACAACATCATTATCACCATAACTCTCTCTCTCTTCAATTCTATCGACCATCACCATAACTCTACTCATCATTTACCATCACCATATTTACTTTCTTCAATTTCAAGTTCTTATTTCATTTTTTTTTTTACATTTTGAATAATTTTATAAAACCCAATATATTTCAAGATAATTAGGAGTATTTTTTTTATTTACATTTCAATAAGCTATTTACGGGTTTTAGAAAATTCACTAATTCATTTACATAAAAAAAAAAAATTTGATATTATTTTTCTCAAAATCTTCATTGCTTTAAAATATCAAAGTTTATTTAAATAAAAAGATGATTAATTTTATTTTAATAACTTAATCAAAGTTGAGAAAGTGCTAAAAAAGATTGTAAGAAAATTGTTCTAATTATTGTGTAGTGGGTGCAAAGGAAAAAAGAAAGTCAAAAAGTAATAATATCGATTCAAAATTATTTAGAGGGATATTAGGACACTCACAAAGTTCAAGTGTCTTTTTGAAAAAACGATTCAACATTAGGGAATATTTATGTATTTTCTCTATTTTTAACTATAAATTAGATATTTCATTTGTCTCAATTTATGTACAAGATTTAAAATTTTAAATTCTAAACATAAGGTATAACTTATTTTTTAGATAGAATTTATATATTTGAAAACTACGGAAAAGTATTACTTATAAATTAAAATAATTAATAACTTAAAATATTAACAAAAGCTATAAAAAAATTTAATCGATAAAAACTTAACTAACTCTCAAAAAAAGAATGTCACATTTCCTTATTTGATAACTATTTAAAAATATAATTACACTTTTACCCTTATTGATCCCACTTATAAGGGCTCATTTAATTAAAAATAATAATAGTACATTATTTTAATGAAGGACAATTTAATAAAAAATATTAAATTTTTATTTTCTCTTTTTTTTTTTTGCGCTTTCGGACCGTTCAAGCGGAAGACACCAAAGTTGTTGAAGCCCACAGAGGTCGGAGAGTCACCAAATTTTGGTCATGTTTGGGCGAACATATCAAATTAGCTTATTTTTAAAAAGTATTTTTAAATAAATACTGAAATTCGATATGTATTTGGCTAATAAATTCCCAAAAAGATTTTAAGCAATAATTAATGTTTGATCATGTTTTTAAAATGTGCTTTTCAATGTATTATTTGTAAAAAAAAAAAAAAAAAACATGTTTCTAGAGAGAAGTTATTTCGTTTAGCTTTTGAAGAACATTCTATTACTCCCTAAAAATATTTATTTTCTCTCAAAAGTTTGGCTAAATACCCCAACTTTTTGAAATAAATATTTTCTGAAAGAAAAAAAATAAATATTTTTGACCTCTCAAAAACTTAACCAAACAGACTAAAATTGTGGAAGAGATTTGCAATAGAGATTAGGCAGAATGAGCTGAGAAAGGTTTCGCATATTTTCGGAGAAAAAAATGAATATACAAGTGAACACTCGTACCTTTAGTACTCAAGATCTTCAAGGTTGAAGAAGAAGAAGGAGAACTTGTGAGCTAAGAGAAGAACAGAGATTATTGATCATTAATAGATGGAGAAAGTGTAAAACCTCTTAACGGTCATTTGTACAGTAGGTATATTTATACTGTGAACTTATATAACTAACTGCTCTTACTGATATTTATATATGGTTATATATTAGGCCTTTCTTAGCTTAATGGGTTGATTTGGTCCAACATCTGCATCTTCTTGCTCTTTATTCAACAGCCCCTCTCAAGCTAGGAGTGGTGGAGATATTGATCATTCCTAGGTTGGAAATAAGTAGTTCATGTTGAAGTCTTTTTAGGCTCTTTGTAAGAAGATCAACTGGTTGCTCTTTAGTTGAGATGTACTCAGCTTTTACCAGTCCTTTCTGAATTTTTTTCCTTATAAAATGGCAATTAATTTCAATATGTTTGGTCCTCTCATGAAACACTGGTTGGCAGTTATTTGAATAGCTGATTTGCTGTCACTGTATACATTTACTGGTAGTTGTATCTGAACTCCAAGATCTTTCATTAAACCAGTTAACTAGGTCAACTCAGAGACTGTTGTGGCCATACTTCTGTATTCAGCCTCTGCAAAACTTCTTGAGATGGTATTTTGTTTTTTTTTGTTTTCAGGAGATCAGGGAGTTTCCTAATTTTATAATAAAGTCTGTAACTGACCTTCTTATGACTAAACATAATGCCCAGTTAGCATCACAAAATACTGATAGGTTGCCTTCTCTATTACTGGATAGTAGGATTTTTAGACCAGGTCGTTGCTTTATATACTTAACTATTCTGAGAGCAGCCTCCATACGTGATTTCTTTGGATGGTGTAGATATTGACTGAGTGTTTGTACAATATATGATATGTAAGGCCTTGTGAGTAGTTTTCCAGTTAGCCTTTGATAGTTCATTAAATATAAGTTCATTTGTTACTTTAATGTTCTAATGCTTAACTTTTTCCATTTATTGATCATATTCTCTGGTGGTGAACTTAGTGTTGCTGTCCATGGGTGTATTTGATAGTTTGGAAGCACTAAGTCCAGTTTTTGATATTAATTCCAAGGCATACTTTCTTTGATGCATTACAATCCCTGATTTAGACCTTGCAAACTCAATTCCAAAGAAGTATTTTAGCTCTCCCAAGTCTTTCATTTTGAATGCCTTTTGTAGTGTGGTTTTTGTATCTGTAATTAAATCCAAATTATTCCCAGTTATGAGCATATCATCTACATAGATCAGTACTGCAGTAAATCCTTTCTCAGTCTTCTTGGTATACAAAAAATAGTCATACTAAATCTGAACAAACTTATTCTTTGGTAATGCTTCAGCTAGATTTGCATTCCATTGTCTTAGAGCTTGTTTTAATCTATACAAAGACTTCTTAAGTCTACAAACTTGCTTCATTCCCCCCCCCCCTCCCCGAATTTGAAATCCTTGAGGCAGGTCCATGTAGATTTCATCATGTAAGTCACCTTAAAGAAAGGCATTATATACATTCATTTAATGTATATTCTAGCTTCTAGCAGCAGCAATTGCAAGATCATCTACATCCAACTCAAGATCTTCAGTTGTGTAGGACGTATGAATTGGCAAGAAATGGGCCGATTTGGCCAATCTGTCAACAATAACCCATATCGAATCATGCTGTCGACGCGAATAGGGTAACCCTATCACAAAGTCTATATTTACCTCTTCCCATTTCCAAGTGGGAATACCAAATTCCTAAAATGTGCCACCAGGTCTTTGGTGCTCTACCTTAACCTATTGACAAGTTTCACACTTAGCTACAAGTTCTGTGATATCTTTCTTCATACCATTCCACCAATAGACTTCCCAGAAATCGTGGTACATCTTAATGGCTCCTGGATGAATGGAGTAACGCGCACCATTCTCTTCTGCCATAATACGCTACCTCAAATCATCAACACATGGCATACACAATCTACTTTGGTATCTCAACATACTATCTCCCCTTGGGAGAAAACCTCTGCCTGTTGGTCTTTAATTGAACCCTTCAATTTGACCAAACAAGGATCCTTATCCTGCTTCTCTTTCACTTCAGAAACTAGAGAAGATTTTGAACTACTCTGAACCCAAACATTTCCCTCAGCTGAGTCAACCAACCTCACACCCAATCTAGCTAACCAGTGAACTTCTCAAACTAATTCTCTTTTATCATTCTCTACATGAGTAACACTGCCCATAAACAATCTACTAATGGTGTATTCTACCACATTGGCCTTGCCCAGATGATACAACACACTCATATCATAATTCTTTAATAATTCTAACCACCTTCTCTGACGAAGGTTTAACTCCCTCTGAGTAAATATATATTGCAAGATTTTGTGACCTGTGAATATATCAACATGCACCCCATAAAATTAGTGCCTCTAAATTTTCAATGCAAACACCACAACAGCTAGCTCAAGATCATGGGTAGGGTAGTTCTTTTCATGAGGCTTAAGCTGTCTAAAGGCATAGGCTATAACCTTATCTCTCTGTATTAAAACACAACCCTGATTGATTCTAGAATTATCACAATCGACAACGAACCCATTTGTACCATCAGGTAGTGCTAAAACTGGGGCTGAATGAGTCGAGTCTTCAACCCCTGAAAACTCGTCTCACAAGAATCTGACCACTGAAACTTAACTTTATTATGAGTTAATCTAGACATCGGGGATGCAATAGAAGAAAACCCTTCAATAAAACATCTGTAATAGATAGCTAAACCCAAGAAACTTCTAATATCTGATGGAGAGATAGGTCTAGGCCAGTTTCTTACTACTTCTATCTTTTGAGAATCAACTCTAATGCCATCACTAGAGACAATATGACCGAGAAAAGCTACTGACCTTAGCCAAAATTCACATTTGCTAAATTTAGCGAATAAGGGTTTGCAATACAATTCTAAGATGGTCTACATGATCATCCTCACTATGAGAATAGACAAGAATACCATCGATAAAAACTATGACAAATATGTCCAAATACTGTTTGAACACTCGGTTTATCAAGTCCATGAAAGCTGTTGGAACATTTATCAACCCGAAGGACATAACTAAAAACTTGTAATGACCATAACGGGTTCTAAAATTTGTCTTTGGAATACCCCATTACCTTACTCTAAGCTGATGATAGCTGGATCTAAGGTCTATTTTGGAGAAGTAACTTGCACCTTGGAGTTGGTCGAATAAGTCATCAATCCTAGGAAGAGGATATTTGCTTTTGGTTGTGACTTTATTCAGTTGATGATAGCCATGCACATTCGCAAAGAGCCATCTTTCTTTCGCATGAATAGGACAGAAGTGCCCCATGAAGAGACACTAGGCCTTATAAAACCTTTATCTAAGAGATCTTTAAGCTATTTTTTAAACTCCTTAAGCTCGGCTGGAGCCGTTCGATATGGAGAAATGAAGATGGGTTGAGTATCTGGGTGAAGGTCAATACCAAATTCTATTTCCCTGTCGGGAGGTACCCCTAGCAAATCTTTGGGAAAACATTCAGGAAACTCATTGACTACACGAACTGACTGAACTATTGGAGTCTCAAACTTATTGTCTTTGACTCGAACTAGATGATAGATACATCCTTTTGATATCAACTTTTTAGCTTTAAGATAGGATATAAAATGACTTTTGGGAGACACTGAATTACCTTTTCACTCAAAGACTGGCTCATCTGGAAACTAAAACTTCACCACTCGGGTGCGACAATCTATGGATGAATAACAAGAATAGAGCCAATCCATGCCCAAAATAAGGTCAAAGTCGACTATATCTAACTCTATTAGATCTGCTAATACGATTTTATGAAGGACAGTGATAGGATACTTTCTATAGACTCATTTGGTAACAACTGACTCACCCACTGGGGTAGAAACCAAGAAGGGATTAGGAATATTTTCAGGACCTATTTCAAAATTTACTGCAACTAGTGGGGTCACATAAGAGAAATTCGACCTAGGGTCTAACAATACATAAACATCAAGATGAAAGACACGAAGCAAACCAATGACAACATCTGGTAAACTCTTCTGCTCCTAGTGGGATGGTAAGCATAAAACCGATTCTGGCACTGACCACCACCGGTACTGGATGACGCGTCCTAAGGAGGAACTGGGTGACCTAGAGAAGCTGGTATGCTAGTAGCCTAAGTTTGAGGATGAACATCCATGTTTCCCTACCTAGTATGAGGATACTCATTGATTCCACGTCCCAATTTACCATAACCTTTCTATCCCAACATGCACACAACATGATGATTCTGAACATACTTAGCACATAGAGGATAACTGGGTTTTCAATTCATGTTATTCTATGATCTAGACATAGAAGTCTTACCCCACTGCTTCTATCTAGCTCTAAGGGTGGGAGCACTGGCTGAAGATGCCGCTGGCATAGATGAACGATAACTGCAAATAATTTTCCCCTCCAAACTTTGTCTGTTCATACTCAAACTACCCGGTTCTAGCCTTCTTATTTGCCCTCTCTCTATATTAATTTTTTGGCTCAATTTGTTGAGCATGAATCATCAACCTAGTAAGATCCATATCCCTAATAAGCATGGCAGTCCTATACTCCTTGACTACCAAACCAGATACTCCAGTAACAAAATTACTAATACTCGCCCTAGGCTCAGCTATCATATCAGGGTCATACTTAGACAACTTTTGAACTTAAGGCATTACTCTTTCACTATCATCGAGCCCTGCCACAGGTTCACAAACTCTTCTACCTTAGCTTCTCTCATTTCACCTAAAAAGAACTTGTCTAGAAATGCATCCTGAAACACCTGCCAACCCGTAAAAGCTGGATTCTCACCTCTACCATTCTTCCATATAACCACCCAATTATACGCCACATCCTTCAACATATAGGATGCTACCTCTACATTTTTCTCCTTAGTAACATGCATAATTTGGGTGATCTTTCTTATCTCATCTAAGTAAATCTGTGGGTCCTCACCTTCTTTTAACCCTAAGAACTCAGGCAGATTTATTCTCATAAAGTCACGAATTCTGGCTGCTGTTAAATCTCTATTCTGCTGAAGTGGGACTGCTGCCTGATGGTTTCCCTGAACATTTACAGTCATATCTTGGGCCAATGCTTAAAAGGCATCTCGAAATTCTACATGGGATACATTCTCATTAAGAGGGTCAGCGGGCTGGGGTGACTGGTTATCATTTCTATGTGCATTAGCTCAGCGAGGAGGCATATTCAACTGTCACGTAAGAGCACGAGTTAAAAGCAGATAGATACACTGTAAGCATGATAGATCATGAAAAAAAGAAATGATTTCCTAAAATATCCCATAGCCTCTTGCTCATAAATGTGGTGAATTTCACACCCATGATCAAGACTCTATGTAACGCGGCTTGTCTAACTTTCTAGGACTTTTATAACCTTAGGCTCTGATACCAAGTTTGTAACGTCCCAAAAACGGGTCCTGAGATATCACACGGTGCTCAAGACTATGAGTAGCCTTATGTTAACCTTGTAAGCCTTCTACTAAATCTATCAACCCAAATATTATTCTTATCAAAGACAGTTTCTCTCTTGGTACTAGTGGTTATTCCTAAGTTTATATGAATATGCTGAAACTCATAATAAACAACTATATATATATATATATATATATATATATATATATATATAATCAAAGCTAAAATACAAAATTCTATCTGAGCTAAGCTGAAATTATCTGAACATGATATCTAAAAATATTAGACTTAAAATTCTAGACAGTCAACACTAGAAATCTGAATCATAACTAGCAGTCTGATAAGCCTCTACTACTAATAACTAGAGAGCTACTGGGTTAAGTCCCCAACTGACTCGAACTGACTGAAAATATTGAATTAACTACTCTAATAAGCTGAAAAACTAAACATCTAGGTCCCCAAACTATAAGGACTCACCAACTATTGGGATGTAGATAGAGATGCTCGAAATCACTCTCGCTGCTAAAACTGAGCACCTAAACCTACATTATGAGACAATGTAGCACATGACATATATGTGGATCAATATTTCTGGAATGTACTGAGTATATGGGGGTAGAATGCATATTAAAACAGTGAGGGAATACATATATCTTTCTTATAAATAATGCATGCGAAGTAATAATAGCTCACTTAAGCTTGAATAATTGAAAACTATAATCATAAATCATGAATGATAAAATATATTATACGAATGTTGTGAGCCACCACACTTAGTTCTAAATTTATGCTTGAAATCTATTTTTCAAATTATACCTACTAAGTGTAAAAGGTTCACCTCTGTATCTGTAAACTAAAAGCTGAATTCTAGTAGTTAATGTCTTATATAAAATAATATCTAAATAAAATCGTGAGCCTTTACACTTCATTTTTTAAAGCTTTTCTATTATTCTTTACTTTTTTCTATAGGGAGGTTCTTCTAACTAACATACACTATGTGAGCTATCACAGTGTCTAATGTTTAGTTCCCTTATGGGAAAACCTCTCATTGGGGAAAGGTGTCATACTCTTGCCAAGGAGTATAACCTAAGCTAAGTGATCACATCTGTAACTGTCATTCATATAGTAATGGGAATAATCTGATAATTTAAACCTACATTGACTCGTAGTTCTAGGGCATATGAACATACCCAACTCGATGCTAAATACTACTCTCTTTAATCTGTATGCTCATTATGTAGAAAATCCACTTTTAAAACTAGTATAAGGGTTTATAATGAAAACCACTTGTGAATCTATTTACTGTAAACTGTAGATAAAACTGTAAAGTGGATTCCATATCTAAGTTGAGATAAAAAGATCAAATCTTGATCAAAATCTGAAAATAACTAATCATAGGGTGCTTAAAGCATTTTCATTCTTGAAATATCAATATTCAACTAAGGCTAAGACTTTCAAACGGGCCCGGTAAGCCCAAGGGCTTTAGGGTCTCGGGCCATTTTTTTTATTTTAGGCTCGGTTACCCGGCTCGGACCCAACTCGGTTGGGGCCCGTCGGTTAACCAGCCCGACCCAATTTTTTTTTAATTTTTGAATTTTGGGCCAAATTAGTCGTTAGCCCAACGACTATATAGCCGTTTTTGGGTCTAAACGGCTAGTTTGGGCCCATTAATTAAAAAAAAATACTTATAAAATTATTTTTTAATCCCAAAAAATTCTCTATAAATACCCTACACCTTCAAATCATTTTCCACATAATTTTTAATTCTCTCAAATCTCAATTCTCAATTCTTAAATATTCTATAAATTTAATTTCCTAAAGTGCTCACTTTAATTTTTTAATTTTGCGATTACAAAGTACGAGTGGAAGTTTCTAAAGTCGCAACCTTCGGATACTTTCAAAATTTGGTATTGTCATTCCATCTCTTACGTTTAATTTTTATTTAGTGTATTAATTGTTGAATATTTAATTTTATTATATTTGTGTATTTTGAATATTTTAGTTTAATTTTTATTATGGATAAATTAAGAAACCTCGCTACTAAAGGTGTTAAATTTTTTATTTCGGAAGCAGTAGTGGTAGTAAGAAGCGAATTACTAGCGATAGAGGTAGTTCAAGTAGTAGATATACCCGTGTGCCTCCGACACCACTTAGTCAACCTTTTGAGGAAGAAGTAGGTGTACTTTTAGGGTTAGGTGCTCACGATATGGATTATGTAGAAGCTCAGGAAAATTACGGTATAGAAGAAAAAAATGAAGTAGATGCGGTTAATTTAGACGAAGATGATGAAAATATTGGTGACACACCCGCAGTAGGAAATACTAATGTTAGATATGAATCAATTAATCTCATTTCCCGTCCCCCCCATGCCCCAAAAGCTCGTAAAACAACTAGTATTGCATGACAATTTTTTGAATGTATATCAGATACTGAGGTGCAATGCAATATTTGTCAACAAATATATAAGCATAAAAATGGTGGCAAGCAAGGAGATACGGGTACGTTAATGAGAAAATAGGTGATGCTCACAATAGAGAGTTAAATATTGCACGAGGTGGTGGGGATGGTGGTGGGCCAACGCAAACTAGAATGGACCCAACAACAGGTCAGGTAACGAAGAGGTATAATAAATTGAGGGACCGGAAAGAAATAGCTAAAATGGTAGTTGTGGGTTGTTTGCCTTTTAGTTTTCCTTCTTTTGATGCCTTTATTCATTATATTCAAGCAATTTATAATCCTATGTTTAATAGTGTTCCTAGAAGTACTTGTCGATCTGATATTTTTAGACTTTATTCACAATATTATTTTTATTTATCAACATTGTTAAAAAATATTCAATATAGATTGTCCCTAACTTCTGATCTTGGTCGTGCGGTAAATAAAAATAATTATTTAATCATTACTTGTCACTGGATGGATAGTAATTTTGTGATGCAAAAACGTATTCTTACTTTTTTATATGATGAAGATCGTAAAC
The DNA here is from genome assembly GCA_030864225.1 of Capsicum baccatum var. pendulum. NCBI lineage: Eukaryota > Viridiplantae > Streptophyta > Magnoliopsida > Solanales > Solanaceae > Capsicum > Capsicum baccatum. The sequence goes on along the minus strand of CM061550.1, from coordinate 199,847,515 downwards.
ATACTGAAGATTTTATTGCTGATTCTATTGTTAAAGTTGCTGAATTTTATGGTATTGAAAATAAAATCTTATGTATTGCTTTTAATAATGCTTCTAACAATAAGACTGCTATAAAAAAATTAAAATCTAAGCTATCTCCGTCATTGCCTGAAATTTTTCATATTAAGTGTGCATGTCATATATATAATTTAATTGTAAAAGATGGTCTTGAGTTTTTTGACCTTTATACTGAAAAAATCCGTCTTGTTGTTGGTTTTATTCAAGAAAATAATCGAGAAAAAAGAGAATTAGAGAATTTAAAGTTAAATGTCAAGAAAATGGACTTGCACCGATATTGATGCCTGAGGAAATTGATATTAGATGGAATTCTACGTATGATTTTTTAAAAACTTGTTATAAATATAGAGTTCCTATTACACTAGCTTTTAACCAACATTTTTGCTGATTGCATGCTACATGATTCTGATTGGGTTGTAATTAATAATCTTGTTAAGTTTTTAGAAAAATTTTATGTAGCTACGGTTGAATTTTTCGGTGCTTATTATCTTACTGTTTGTAAAATTTTAGCATATATAGCCGACATTTCTGGTTTGCTCAAAGAATATAAAAATAAAGAAGGTTATAAAGAAGCTGTTGGTGCCATGTTTACTAAATTTTAAAAATATTTTTTTTCGATTTCCCCTATTTACTTGGTTGGTGCTATGCTAAATCCGTGCATGAAATATAATACTATGTGCCACTTTACGTACTATTATTTATGCTAACTTAGAAATAAATACTAACAATGATTCTGAACAAGTACAACCTGATTTGTGGACGGCTATGGGTGATGCGAATGAATACATAGAAAAATTATATAATCACTATGCTGATTTATTTGATTTAGCCGTGCCTACAAATATCACTCCAACTGTCGCTCCTCATCCTCTGGAGGATCCATCATCTTCTAAAAGGTCGGCACATAGTGTTTTTTAGATTTCTTTTATGATTTACTTGTTGGAACAGTGTTGATGATAGAACTTGCACATCAACTTATCGGGAAGAGCCGAAATATTATCTTCGAATGGCACCAGAGGATCGCAGACGATGGATCAACATGTTGGATTGGTGGAGGAGTAATGAAACATAATATCCAGTGCTTTTAAGATTATCTAGAGCTATCTTGAATGTTCCAATATCAACCATTACATCAGAGAGCGCTTTTAGTCAGGGACGACAACAGCTTGGAGACAACCGACATTCATTGGGAAGCAATGCAATACATGTTCTAGTTTGCCTCAGAGATTGGATTAGAGCAGAAAGAAGAAGCCAAGAAATAGAACCGGAGCTGAACGACGAGCTGAAACTTAAAGAAATTATGTCTTCACGGGAGAACTCAGTAGAATCAAGTCCAATGCATGGTTTTGCCCCCGTTGACTTTGACTATCCTATGCAAGTTCCCATTAATATTAACATGAATGAGTTGGAAAAAATGATGTATAATTTGAAGATTTTTCATTCATGTAAATTATAAATTTTGGATCATTTCGCAATCAATAAAATTCAACATTCATTCACTCCTTAGTCCTTACTTTGTATTTTTTGTCATTTAATGATTTAAATTGAATTTCTACTTTAAATTAAAAACTTATTTCTAATATATTATTAATTTACTACCAAGTATTATTAATTTATTATATTAAGTAGCATATGTTTTGTATATTTGTGTATATATATTCTATAGATGTGTATATTTAATGTAAACATGTGTATATATTTTATAAATTGTATATATATATATATATATTGTAGTATATGTTTTACTTAAAGTAGTACATATATATGGAATGGTGCGTATATTTGTGTATATATCTTATATAGCCATGTATATTTAACGTATACATGTGTATATGTTTTATAAATTAGTATATAACTATATAACTATATATATATATATAGATAAATATTGTAATGTATATATATTGTAGTATATTTTATTTAAAGTAGTACATATACATTGAATGGTGCGTATATGTGTGTATATATCTTCTATAGACGTGTATATTTAACGTATAAATGTGTATATATTTTATAAATTAGTATATAACTATATATAACTATATATATATATATATATATATATATATATATATATATATATATATATATATATATATATATTATAGTATATTTTATTTAAAGTAGTACATATACATTGAATGGAGCGTATATATGTGTATATATGTTCTACAAATGTGTATATTTAACACATACATGTGTATATGTTTTATAAATTAGTATATAACTATATAACTATATATATATATATATATTGTAATGTATATATATTATAGTATATTTTATTTAAAGTAGTACATAGACATTGAATGGTGCGTATATATGTGTATATATCTTCTATAGACGTGTATATTTAACATATACATGTGTATATGTTTTATAAATTAGTATATAACTATATATATATATATATATATATATATATTGTAATGTGTATATATATTATAGTATATTTTATTTAAAGTAGTACATATACATTGAATAGTGCGTATATGTGTGTATATATCTTCCATAGATGTGTATATATTTTATAAATTAGTATAGAACTATATATATATATATATATATATATATATATATATATATATTGTAGTATATTTTATTTAAACTTTAAAGTAGCAATATACATTGAATGGTGCGTATATATGTGTAATTATGTATATGTGTCTATATTTTTTAAATTCTAATGTAGTATATACTATATATATAGTGTATATATATTGTTTAATGTATTTAAAATGTTTATAGGTAGGTATATATAGTGCTATTGAAAAAAGTTTTTATTTTTATTTTTCATCGGGTTTGACTGAATTTTTAACCGGGTTTAGGTGGGTTTGACTGGGTTGGTTTAAGTGGGATGGGTTAGGGTTGTTTTAAAAAGTTTACTGTTGAGCCTGACCCAACCCACTTAACTTCACCCCGAACCCGGCTCGGCCCACAACTCGGATAATTTTAACGGGCCGGTTCTGGGTTGACCTAGTCCGGCCAACTTAACACCCTTAACTAAGGCTTAATAATCCATGTATCAATTTCATGTCAAATCATCATAAAGTTCATGCTAAATAATGAAAATCTTGATGATTCAATGCTAAATCTAGAAATTTATGTGATATGCATAAAAATACAAAAGTAGACATGCAATTCAATATCTAAATCACTTGTAATCTCATAATATTTAAATAGTAATGAGTGGGTATAAATTATAGACTGAAATTTATATAATTTCATATAAAATTCAACTTTAAAACTAATTTTGGGCACAAGGATGAAAGAATTATCCTTGTTCATAACCCTACATACCTTAATTGATGAATAATTGAAGAAGCTTGAAGTTTGAGTTCCTATTTGTGCTCTTGAGATTGATTCTTGAAGATCTTGAATAGGGAATCTTGAATTTTGGGTTATCTTGTAAAAAGAATGGTGGAATTTGGATTTCTTGAGGTTTGGATTTTGAGGTTCTAGGGTTTCTTGGAGAGAAATTTTGGTGAAAGTGAGCGTATAAAGCTTAGAATAGGTTTAATTACTTGTTTTTCATGATTTGGGGGCTTAGAAAAAGACTAAATTGCCCTTTAAAATTTTAAGTTCGAAATTAGAATCTCGATTTTGGGCCTCAGCATGATGCGCTGCAATCGCGGTGGCTTACTGGAAAAAGGACGAGTGTCATTTTTGGGCTCTGGTGCGATGCGGCGTAATCACATTGCGTCACTAGAAAAGAATGAGTGCCATTTTACACTCCATCACGACGCGGTATCTATTTCATCGAGAATTTTAGTGCGATATTGGCAAATCGCGGTGGGCTACTGAAAAGGGATGAACGAGATTTCGGGCTTCACCGTGATGCGGCGTAATCGCGGTGCTTCACTGCAAAATGAACAATTGCAAATCTGGCCTCCTCTGTGATGCGGTGGACTATTGTTTCTCACTAAATGTGTCATAACTTCTCAACGAGTATCGAATTTAAGCAAAATTGGTATCGTTGGAAAGCTAATTCAATTATCTATCATTTGGTGGGTATAGAGCTGGAAAATTCTATATGTATCAAGATTTATACATTTTTAAAGTTGACCTTTGACACACTAGGATCTAAACGGGACTAAGAAAAGTACGAGGTATTACATTATGTCCCAGGTTTGATTTTGTTATAGTGCATCGATCTCAGCTTTCATCTCTTCTACCCATTTATTGTCTTTGATTTCTTCTGCATAAGTAGTTTGTTCAGTCACAACAGATATAGCAGTTACAAAAGTAGTATATTAAGCATGAGGATAATCATAAGTTAATTATTTGGACAATGAATAAGGTGTATCTTTATCCATGGTTAGATATACAAACTCTTTCATCCAACAAGGTGGATGAGTCCTTCTGGTAGATCTTCTAGGTGCTAGAGGTACAACCTTATTGTGAGTTCATCTGGTAGATATTCTAGGTACCGAGGATACAAGTTCATTAGGTAGAGAGTCATTATGTCCTTCAGTATCCTGCGCATGTATAGCTTACTGTGATTCAACTAACTCAGTAGTAGTGTGTGTGATGTTGTTGTTTGCCTCTGTCATCTGCATACTTGAAGTTATATTTATAGGCATAGAAGAGTTGTCATAAATAATGTCAGGATTAGGAAATAAAGTGAAACTTTATGTATTTTGGCGAGCAAAACGAAAGAAAGTTTCTTTGAACTCTACATCTCTGCTTACAGAGAATGTTTTATTATTGAAATCATATAGAATATATCCCTTTTGAGTGTCAGAATACCCAATTTTTCTTTGAAATCTACATCTCTGCTTACAAAGAATGTTTTATTACTGGGATCATAGAGAATGTATCCCTTTTGAGTGTCAGAATACCCTAGGTGAACAACCTTCTTAAATCTAGAGTATAACTTATCTGTGTCTTGTAATTTTTTTTGCAAAGCTCAGGTAACCAAGCACTCTCAAATGGATAAGAGAAGGTTTCCTATTGTTCAGCTACTCAAAAGGAGAAATATAGTTAGTAACCTGTGATGGCAATCTATTTATAATATAAACTGCAGCTTGTACACAATAACCCCAAAATTTAATAGGGATAGAACCCTGAAATCTCATAGCTCTTGTTACTTCAAGAATAGAACCCTGAAATCTCATAGCTCTTGTTACTTCAAGAATATGCCTTTGCTTTCTCTCAGCAACTTCATTTTGCTGAGGAGTATAAGGGTAAGATTTTTGATGAACTATACCCAAACTAGTAAATAAATCATGACACAAAGAGTTCATAAATTTTGTTCCATTATCACTCCTTATTATTTTCACAATAGTATCAAACTGAGTTTTGACATATTCTAAGAATTTTTTTATATACAGAAATACCTCAAACTTTAGCTTTATCAAGAAAATCCAAGTAAACATAGTAAAATCATCAACAATAGCCCGGAAAGACATAACCATCTGTAGTTGTTATCCTATATGGACCCCAGACATTCATATGGATCAATTCAAAATGTTTGATAGTAGAAGTAGTACTTATAGGGAAAGAAATCCTCACTTGTTTTGCACAGGCACATATAGTGCATTCATTTACAGACTCAATTACACTAGAACTCTTACTAGACATTAATTTGATTAAAATGCATGCCTCATTCTCTTATGCCAGAGGCTAATATCCTCTTTGACAACCAAGTTGAGATGGTTAGTCTTTTATTCCTTAGTAGTATTGTGTACAGCAAGATAATAGAGACCATCATGATATTTATCAATCTCCTTCACCTTCCCAGTGAAGAGATCCTGAAAAATACAAAAATCAGGATAAAACTTATCTAAACAATTCAATTGCTTGGTTAGTTTTGCCACAAATAATAAATTGAATTTAAATTCATGAACAAAAAACACATTATGCACTTTGGTTCTTGAATAGATACTGCTAGAACCAATGTGGGATACTTACTTAGTTCACCATTTGGTAACACCACTTATTTTAATTTTCCTGTGTGTTTTAGTATGTTAGTGTCAAGCACCGACTTGTCGTATGTCTTATGATTTGTAGCCCCTGAGTCAATAATACAGCTTGGAGGATTAGTGGTGACAGTCAGAGCACTATAGATACCTGTCATATGAGTTGAATAAGTAGTTGCATGGTCTGATTCTTGAGCATTGATAGTGTCCTTTCCGAGCAGCTAACATATATGTTCATATTGAGTCTGAGTGAGTCTTAAACCTTCACTGTACCTCAGTTGGTTTCCTTGTGTAGAGTCACAGTATTGAGTTAGCACATGACCAGCTTCAGTCAAAGTAGTAGTCCCATAAATATTCCCTTGATTATAACTCTAATATTGACCTTATTCACCTGGTTGGGACCAATCTTGTATAACAATATTGTATGTAGCAGGTCATCTTCTGAACTTATTCATGTTGTCAGAATTAATTCTTGAATCCTTTTGTCCAAACTTTGGATGATCTGGTGAATATCTTTCAGTTGATAACAGTCTACTTTATAGTGTCCCTTAAACTTGCAATGATCACAAAATGCATTGGGATTGTAGTTAGGATTGTATTTCTTTTTAAACCTTTTGTTTCCAGTACCAGACTTTACATACATTGCTATAACATCTGCCTCTCCTAAACCTTGATTGTTATTTGCTACAAAACCAAGAAAACCAATTGCATTAGAGGTAGCTGACATAGCTCGTTGGGTTTCATCACTCATTACCATGGCATACACTTGATTAACACTTGGTATATGACTCAATAATAGAATATGACTTTTTACCTGAGAGTATGACTCATTTAGTCCTATAAAAAACTGATATAGTTTTTGTCTCTGTAAGTATTGGATGAACTCTTTGGACTTATCACAATTGCAACTAGGTGTTGGAATCATAAACTCAAATTTATCGTAAAGATTTTTAAGCTTTGTGCAGTACACAGAAATTGATTGACTGTCTTGATTACATATGGCAATTTCTTGATGAATGTTGAATTCTCGAGATCCATCAATTTTTTTAAACCTTTCTCTTAAATCTTCCCACACAACCTGTGAATTAATAGCATAAACAACACCTCCTATAATATTGCTTGCTACTGAGTTCAACAGCCATGACAACACAATAACGTTCCCACGTTCCCACTGATATCATAGACTATCTAGTACAAACTCTTTTCTACACGTACCATCCACTAACCCTAATTTGTTCCTTCCCAGCAACATAATTCGCATGGATTTACTCCATACATATTTCCTTTTAATTGAAATAAAATAATCGATGTTCCACTAATATCAGTCGACTGTAGGAATAATGGATGATTGTAATCTATCTATTGACCTGTTGTTGTGATACTAGCATTTCCTATTCTTGTACTATCTGTAGTTCTAGTGCCAGTATAAGTCATTTCACTTAATTATCTACTCCAATTTCTTAACACAATCAGAGTATTCCAGACACACAAATATAGACAGATTGATGAGAAACTTACAGTGATTTCAAACACAACACACTGATTGATCCTTTGTTGTGATTATGCAGTAATTGAATTTAGCAATTCTATAGAAATTTAGCCTTGAATTTAGCAATTTGAGTGATTGTATCAACAGAACCCCAATTTCTTGAAACTTTCATATGTAGCGGTGAAATAAAAGAACAGAGAAAGAACTTTCATCGGCCGTTAATCTATGATCTAATACCATGAACAGAGTACTTTTAGTACTCAAGATCTTCAAGTTGAAGAAGAAGAATAAGAAGAAGAACTTGTGAGCTAAGAGAAGAAGAGAGATTATTGGTCACTGATAGATAGAGAAAGTATAAAACCTCTTAACGGTCATTTGTACAGTGGGTATATTTATACTATTAACTTATATAACTAACTGCTCTTACTAATATTAATATGATTATACTTTGGGCCTTTTTATCTTAATGGGCTGACTTGGTCCAACATCTGCATCTTCTTGCTCTTTATTCACCATCAAGAAATCTTTGAAAATTTATTTTCTTTTATTGAAATTGTAAAAAGTTGTGTACAACTGTTTCCTTTTGAGATAGTGAGAGGGATTATAGATGGTCAAGAGCTAACAACATACGTTATTTAGTTAAGTTGAGAAACAACGTAAATAAAAATAAAAATAAATAAATTGTTATATTCAAATTGTACAATCGAAATGTTAATTGTGTAAATAATTTAAAGCACTAACACTTTGTTTGGATAATGATTTTTCAAGGTATGGTATGGTATTGTATGATTACTAAAAGAATTATATTTATTTTGATTGTTTATTAGAATGTATAGTATGGTATGGTTTGATTTAGTGGTTTGGTAATCATGAAAACTCTTATTTTATGTAACCACCGATTTTGTCGTATCTCATAATTTATAATTATATTTTTATCATTTACCATATATTATTTAACTCCATGCCCTACCTCGACCCTAAGCCTCTCCCACCTACCCTAACAAAAATTATTTTTTATTTTTTTGATAAAATTAAAAAAAAAAAAAAAAGAAATCTTATCCCACCCCCTACCCCAAACCCACCTCCTACCAAACTCGCACCCCAATTTTTTAAAAGTGTCTTTTTTCTAAATTTCAAAACTCTTTTCATACCTCCCTATTATTCTATTTGTTCTCATTGTTTTTGTATTAAATATATATAAATGCTTTTAAAAAAATATTTGCCTACATGCGTAATGAACACAAGAAACTAAATATGAAACAAGTTATTTTCCAAGATATATTTTCTTAAAAAATATTTTTTCATGAAAAATATTTCCTCCATACCAAACACACATGTAGCATACACAAAAAATGCATTCAGACTTTATACTTTTTGTTGGTTGTCATGTCTCAAAACACCAAAAATAACTTAAATCTGTTACTACAAAAAATAAATCCAATTACATTTATTCAAATCTAATCTTTTATTGATTAGAATTTATATGATCTAACAACTTAAAATATTTACTTGGCATAATTTGTGACAAATTAGTAGGAATAAAATTATTTTAAATCTATACACACACACACACACACATATATATATATATATATAAAGCAAGGAACCCACATTGAAAAGTACTAAATAAATTCTAACTATTTCATATTATAATAATCTATATAAATAAATAATACTAGAAGTCATAATATCAGTTAACAACAACAACAACAATAGTAGTAGTACATAAATAAATAAATAAATAAATAAATAAATAAATAGTAGTACCAACAGTAGCAATATGTGGTAGTACTGGTAAATAGTAGTAGTAATAATAATAATAAAATAATAATTATAATAAATTAAAAATTATTTGGATTGATCTCAAAATTTTCTCTAATTAAACTTTATAGATTATATGATAAATATGCATTTTATTGAAAAAAAAATTAAGGATAAAGAAAGATGACGACAAGAACAAGAACAACAACAACAACAACAAACAACAACAACAACAACAATAGTAGATAAATAAATAAATTGTAGTACCTGCAGTAGCAATATGTGGTAGTATTGGTATGTAGTACTAGTAGTAATAATAAAATAATAATAATAATAAATTAAAAATTATTTGAATTGATTTCAATTTTTTTCTCTAATTAAACTTTATAGATTATATGATAAATATGTATTTTATTTGAAAATAATTAAGGACAAGGAAAGAATAATAAAATGATCTTCTTATAACAAATTGATATTATTAATATTTAAATTTAAACTTAAATAGAATTTTTGAATGGGAATGAAATTCTAACTTGTTAACCTCCCCTGAAAGTTATAATACTTACTATTATTATAAATATACATTAATAATAATAAAAATTTAAATATCAATAAAAAATATAATAATAATAATAATAATAATAATAGTAATAATAATACTAACATAATAAAAAATAAGGAGGAGCTTCACTTTTAGATTTTGCTAGGGCTTTTAAGTTGTGGGCAGTGAATTCGAGCCTATCGAAAAAGGAGAAAGACCTTATTACCTTTCGTAGTTCGTTGATCAAGATCTAGATAGACTTTTTGCTTCTTAGAAAGGGCGATAAAGCGCTATGTAAGGACTGCAAAGTCATTCCTAGTGAGAATCTTTTGACCCAGCATAAGTTATTGGTGATGGACTTGATACTCAAACTGGGCAAAAAAAAGAGGGTGGTGGAGGATCAACCTAGGATTAAGTGGAGTACCTTGACTTTATCTAGTGATTTGGCAGTAGGGGAGAAGATGACAACTATGGGGGCTTAGAAAAATCGAGTATGTGAATAGTATGTAGGAGAGGACGGCCAGTTGCATTAGAGAGACTGCTAAAGAGGTGTTGGGTGTCTCAAAAAGCTGATCTGCCAAGCATCGAGGGGACTGATGGTGGAATGAAAAAATTAAACGAAAAGTGGAGACTAAGAAGACGACCTATGCTAAGTTGGTTGAGAGAAAGGATGAAGAGGAGAAGCATGTGAATAGAAAGGAGTATAAATTAGCTAGGAGAGAGGTTATGTTAGTTGTTACGCTGGATAAGACAATAGCTTTCGAGAGCCTGTATGCAACTTTAGAAGAGAAAGGTAGGGATAAGTGGTTGTATAGGCTTACAAGGACAGAAAATGGAGGACTCGTGACCTTGATCAAGTGAAGTGTATCAAGAGGGAGGATCGCAAAGTGTTAGATGAGGATGCCCTCGTTAGGAAGAGGCGGCAATCCTATTTCTATAGACTTTTGAATGATGAAGGGACAAAGATTTTATGTTGGGGGACTTGAAGAACTCAAAGAGGTTTCTCGATTATGGTTATTGTAGGCATATCAAGTTTGAAGAGGTCACAGGGGCTATTCGCAGGATGCGTAGGTGTAGGGCGACTGGGCCAGATGAAATTTCAGTAAATTTTTGGAAGTGCACAGGCAGGGCAGGTTTGGAGTGGCTGACAAAGTTGTTTACATCGTTATTAGGGTGGGGAGGATTCCTAAACTTGGAGATGGAGTACGATGATTCCATTATATAAGAACAAGAGAGACATTCAGAGTTGCAATAATTATAGGGGTATCAAGTTGTTGAGTTATACTATAAAGATTTGGGAAAGGGTGGTAGGGTTAAGACTGGTGAGGATCGTGACTATTTTTTAGAATCGGTTCAATTTCATGCCAAGTCATTTGAATACTGAGTCCATTCATCTCATGATGATATTAGTGAAATATTTTAGGGAAAGGAAGAAGGATTTGCATATGATGGTCATTGATCTTGAGAAGACATATGACTAACTCCCCAAGGAGATTCTGTAGAGGTTCTTAGAGGCTAGAGGGGAACCTGTGGCGTACACGAGGTCGATTCAGTACATGTATGATAGAGCGAAGATACGTGTGAGAACGATAGAAAGAGATTCAGAGCTTTCTCTTATTTTGACAGGGTTGCCCTAGGGATCAACTCTTAGCCCATTTTTATTTGTCTTGGTGATGTATGTTTTAACACGACATATTCAAGGGGAGGTACCTTGGTATATGTTATTTGTTGATGATTTTGTACTGATTGACAAGACTTGGGAAGGAGTTAATGATAATTTGGAGGTTTAGAGATAGGCCCTGGAGTCTAAAGGATTTAGGTTGAGTAGGACCAAGATAAAGTAATTGAAATGTGGGTTTAGTGATCTGTCACATGAGGCCAACGTGGTAGTGAGCTGAATTTTTAGGTCATTCAGAAGAGAGAGAGTTTCAAGTATCTTGGGTCTATGATTCAGTGGAATGGTGAGATTGACGAGGACGTCAGACACCGTATTGGTGCAGGGTGGTTGAAATAAAAGCTCGCTTCGAGAGTCTTGTGTGATAAGAAGGAGTCTCCCAAGCTTATAGGTAAGTTCTATAGAGTTGCAACATCTCTACTACTACTGATAACGATGATCATTAATTTTAAATTAAAATTCAATTGTTTGATTGTGTGCTCCTTTTTTTAAGCATATTATCATTAAAAGAAAATTGAATTCTCTTTGGACTTCTTTTTATTAGTAACTTTAAGTTCTCTTTTATTTTTAATTTATTTTTAAAATTATGTATTTATTCAAATCAATAACCTAATGAGTTAGTTTTTTGAACTTAAATTTAAAAGAATTCGAGTTGGATTGGAGTTCTAGCTTCTTACCTTCTCCTATATATACTTTTATAATGATATGTAATGCTAAGCGTTCTGCTCCGTTTTTTGGTTATTCATTATTCATTATTGATCATTAGCTTTATTCGTGAATTTATTTACGGTATTCTTTACATTCTTCATTTTTAGATTTTCTACTGTTTTAACATCTGCAATCTTTATGCCGATGAGTGAAGATGATATTACAAGCTAATCTATTTTTCTATTATATTCAGACCTGAATTCAAGTAAGTAATATTTATCATTGATAATAAAAATAAAACATTCGTGATTGAAATTTGAAAAGAAGAATATATATTGATGTGGTATTTCGAATAAATTTGATTTATTGTGTATACAGATGCAGTATCCGTCAATGATTCCTTCACATACTAATAAATGAAATGTTAATTGCCAAAAAATGATTCCTCCACATAATCTTTAATTCTTTTAAATTGAGTGAACTTGGATTGTAGGATAAATCTTCAAACTGTCTATAGTTAATATTTTCAATATTGATATGAAAAAAGAATAATGTATATGCGTGTTGAATTAAAACATTTCAACCAATAAATAAAAACAATTGAAATCTTTATTGTTTATTGCAAGGCAATGATGAAATTCCTTTACTATTTCGACTATTTATTATTTGAATAAAACGTTGGACAACTTAAAAAAAAAAGAGTAAATAGTTACATATTTTTTAACATAAAAGAAAACATATGTAAACAAACTGTTTATGAAATTTCATATTTAAAATTATATCATAGATGAAGATTTGACATATTTCGCTTAATTTGACTTTGAATGTGAAAATTTTTATTTGAATTTGAGATGAAAAATGTTAAATTATGACAATAAAGTTATGATACAGATAAGATAAAATTTTTAAAAAAGAAGCTAAAATTTTGAGCGATGAAGTTACTACAAAGGTAAAAAAGAAGCTATATATATAAGGTTTGGTGGAGGAGGGGGGTGGGGGGGTTGGAGGTAATATTTTGAACTAATATTAAGAATATAATATAGTAATTAGACAATGCATATATTACTATTCATAAATTTTAAATTGAAAACACAAGTACACAAAATTAATATATCTATTCCATATTAATAAGAAGAGCTCTTGATACCTATACTAAGCCAAGTGATAGACTATTAAAATTATTATTAAAAATTTAGTAAATTTATATAGTGAATAATCTAATAAATAAAAATATAAAAAGTAAAAGTTTTTAATATATATGATTCGTTTGATTATTTTAATAGATTTGGTTAATTGGTTATAGTTAGACTTTTTAAGATAACAATATGATATGAGACTTTTTAAAGGTAATATGATTTAACATAATTAAACAAGACGTCACAATCTGTAAAGAATAAAAATACTAATACTTTCATCTGTGTATCGCACGAATCCGTATAATATTTATTTTTACTGATAGATTTGGTTAGAAGTATATCATGAAGTAACTAGATAATTCATAAATTTTAAACGGAAGAGATGGAGATTATAGAATAAAAATTTAAATGTAAAAACAATTCATTTTAACAATCCAATATAATAATCATAAAATATAAAATATAATTATTTTTACAATTATATGATTGTTTTCACTCATATGTTAAATCATATAATTTAATTTGTTTTCACTCATAATTATTTATCATTAAATATAAAATATAGTTTTATTTGTTTCATTTAACATAAGCAAATGACATAATAAAATTACAAATACAAATATAATATGCGGTCAACTTACAAATACAAAACAGTTCTTTAAAAATACAAGTGAGTCGAGGAACATAGAATATAAATACAAACAAAATAAAAACACAAAATACAAATACAATATGTAGTCAATGAAAATACAAAATAGTTCTTCAAAATGCAGTGCGAATTGTATAAAGTACAAATAATGGTGCGAACTATAAAATACAAATACAAGTGCGAACTATAAAATACAACTACAAATGCGAACAATAAATACAAATATAAATACAAGAGTGAACTATAAAATACAAAGACAAATATAATTTTATCAGTGAATACAAAAATATAAATGATGGTGTGAATACAAATACAATAAGCGAATTATGATATTTTTGTTATCATCCATGGTTTGTGGTCGACATAACCATATTTTCTGAAAATAAAAAAATATAAAATAAAATAAAAAATGAGAAATAAAAAATAGCAAAAAAAATATATGGAAGCTAGAGATAAAAGAGAGAAAAAAGTGAAAAGAAAGAATGAAGAAAAAAACAAAAATAAGGGAAAAAAAATCATAAAAGAAAAAAAACAAAAAAGGAAAGCAAAGAAGAAAGAGAAGTAGAAGTTAGAGATAGAAGAGGAAAAAAAAATGAAAAGAAAAAAATAAAAAAATAAAAAAATAGAAAAAAACCAAAAGGTAAAAGAAATGAATAAAAGAGAAAAGGAAAAAGAAGAAAAAAGAAATGATGGTGAATACAAATACAATGAGCAGTTATGTTGTTTTTATCATCATTCATGATTTGTATCAACGTTGTATTCTTTCTAAAAAGGCTTTCGTAGTATGAAGAACTATGTGTTTGGATTTCCAAAGGTGGCTAGGAATTGTTTCATCTCCTCATTGCTCCTCTACAACTCCGTTAGCACAGTGGAATTTGTTTTTTCTTGGTCTACGCCTCCTTTTGCTGGAGGCCGACATTCTTATGGGGTCCATGGGATGAAGTTTTGGGTTTCTATCTCGAAGAGGTAGGGAGAGATGAGATAGAAGAGAAGCTCTTGAATAAGTGACCCTTGAGTTCTTTCGAGTTTATTATGTTCAAGGTCCCCATCATTTGTGCTTGGAGTATTATTTGGGTCCACAGTTGGTATCCCAACTCCCCTGCAATTTGGTCTACTCCTTCATGTACTATTTGAGCCATCCAGGCTAGATCTTGAATCATTAGCACAAACGATTGGTCCCCCCATTATGACAAAATAGAAAATACTTTTCTTTCAGGACTAGCTTCGCCCATAATGTCGGAGCTCGATTTTATGGATGAGGAGATAAGATGAAGATTTGTGGTTATTTCAAGGCTAGAGTTGATGATGAGAAGGGATTCGATATTTCGAATGCCGATAGTAGTGGGCGGGATTTGAAAATATTTTGGGGAGCCCGACAAATTATTACTAGTAAAGGGTGGAGTAGAGTTCATTGACATGACTGCTTTGTTCATGTCAATCATCTCAATATGATGATTATCTCAAGTGAAAATGGAGTTGCTCTCTCCAGAATGCACAGAGAAGGAGGTTTCCATGGGAGCCTCTCCAGAGGGGGTGGGGGTTTGGGCCCCTTGCACCTTTCGACAATTAATGAATGAGGCTGGCATGATTTTAATGGGAAAGTGGGAAGGGGTGTTAGAATTTATTTCCTTGCCTATTATTGGGTAGGGGTTGACTTTGGGAGGGCCGACAATGTCAGCACCTTTTTTGACAACAGATTTGTTGGGTCTCTCGTCTAATTGTCTTTTTTTTTTAATTTCTTTTTTTGCAAGATATGGGATAATAGTAGAATTATTGTTACTCCTGTCAGAGAAATCATTTGATATGGGAGCGAAATAATATTGGTCGAGGAACTTACTCGTTGTGGTATCATACGTTTTACCTGTGTTTGTTCCTTTTTACGCATACCTTTACTTTCCTTTATGCCTTTGTGTTGTCTGGAATTTGACCTTCTTTTTAGGAAGGATACTACCTACCAATCATCTACTAGTTTTTGCGGGTCCTTGATGGTGGAGGGTGCTGTGTCGGAAGCTCCTCGAGGTCTAGTAGGCGAGTAACTGCAACCCTTTAGAGTGTGCCCTAGCCATCCACAGCCGATGCATAGAATCCCCTCTCCTTCATAGACCACCTTTTGTTTATGATATCCAATGGTCACATGTATTTTGACTGAAACTTCGAGGGGTACTTGTATGCAGATTCTGGCATTTCGTCCTCTGAGGGTGGATGAGGTGCAAGTGTCGATTTTAAGTAGAGCTAGTTTGTTACCAACCTTTCAAGGATTCCCCTATCATAGAATTCAATTCGGAGTTGTGGAAGCCTGATCCAGATAGCAGTGAGGGTTTTTGTGGCTTCTTCTAGGAAAAAATTTGGTTCCCAATGTTTAACTGATAAGAAACTATAAGTGAGGAACCATGGACCTTCATGCAGAGCCTTTAACATATTGTCGGGTTTGCTGAATTTTTCGATGTAAAAGTTGCATCCCAGATCAATCAGCGTTAGTGGTTCCTTGGATTTCCACAATTCCACTAGTTTTGTTTTAAGGTAATGTGTGTTATTCTTTTGATGAATAGTTTCACAATGACTACATACTGCCAAGGTTGATAGATTCTCTCCCTATCATCATTGTTGGGTTCGATTAAGTGACCTGGGTCTTCAATTTCTATGGCTACCTTACCATTATTGTGGTTGTAGAACTTGTTCAAGGAGTTACTATGGTTTAATAATATTGATTTGAATCTATCTTTTAATGATTCAGAGCCAAGGCTTTGCTCCGTTCTGATTGTTTGGTTTGGTGTCATTGGAGTTTCGAGGGTGAGGGTTCTTGTCACGATCCGAGAGTACCCCCTAGTTGTAACATGGTGTCTAAGGCCACAAGTGACCCTAACCGAACTCATGATCTGACACAAGTTGTAAATACCGAAGGAAAATAACAAAATATTACGTGAAAGTCATTCAATAAATGTTTAGATAGTCAAGTCAATAACAAAGGAGTATGAAGCACATCACTGAAAACATAGCTAATTGTCCGACTGTTTGAAAGCTTCTAAAACATGATGAGTTGTTAGGACAAGTCCCTAATTAACTCCAACTATTGAAATAAACATGAACTAAAATACTGGAAAGCATGATAAGTAATATAATTAGTCCTCGACTGATTAGAACTCACTAATGTTACAACTGAGTGGAACACGAATTGTTTAAGTACGATCGGAGAACTGAACGTCCAAACCTATATTATAAGACAACATAATGTAAAAGAGAGTATGCGGTCAATACTTTGAATGTACTGGTATGCAATATGAGGAATGACTGATATACATGTAAAATGAGCATGAATGCATGAACATGAACATAGAATGCAAGACCAAGCATAAACATGTACTGAAATAATCTAAATAACTAGATAACTGATATATAGACTCCTGGTCATGCAAACCTGAACTGATGTAGTCTGAATATTGAACTGAAACTATAGGAGCTACCATATAACTGACATACCTCAATCTGAACTAATCAGGGTTCAACCTGTAACCCTAGTTGAAAGGGTATTGGTACCTTACCACGGGTACCAACATTGACTATGTGGATCCACTAACATGATGTCCCGAAGGACTAGGGTGTCAGTCCTCAACTGGCGGGTAACCCCTACGAGAGTGACAGTCCTCAACTGACGGGAGACCTCTTAGAACTTATGCTGGCTATGCAGTTCTGGAACTTAGGGACTTCTACTAAAGGTCTCAGTCCTCTACTGGCGGGTGGGCCTTCATAGGTTCGCTCGGTGCTAAAACTGGTGCTGATACTGATGAAAGTCTTAACATTATTGATACTGACATATGCTGAATGTAAGGGTATTCTGAATTTAATGATATAAGTATGCTCTAAGTAACTTGTAACATAACATTTGTGACATATATGAATATCTAGGTATCGGGTGTTCATAGCCCACCAGCACTATCTAATACGGATTAATCTTGACAAATATTGAACAATCCATGGTATGGGAAGATCATGAATAACACCCAAATCAATAACTAATCATGATGTAGACATTTGCATTATCAAACATATGAAAACACAATTATCAGGGGGATATATTTTCATGGAAGAACTTGAGAGTTTAACTTAATAAATTATGAAATTCATACTTCTTATGGAACCCTAGACAAAAAAGGAAATTAAACTTGAAGATTTGGAGAACTGTAGGAATCAATAGGTGAAAGGAGCCCATTGATGAATATCCCACATACCTAAAGTTCAAGCCTTGAAGAAATATTCTTGAGAATTGAACTTGCTTAAAGAACCCTAGTTTGGTCTTGAGGGAGAAAAGAATTGCCTCTTTGATTCCTCTTGGGTGAAATTGATAATTATGTTATGAATTGGGACTTTGGGTCTTTTATAAGACCCCTTGTGAAGCCAAAACGCCGTGGATTTGGCTTTTAAGGGAGTGGGAAAAAACATACTAAGTCCCTGAAAAAACATTCTGAAAACTGGGTTCCCAATCGTTACGACTTACCCTACGAGTTGTTGAGACTGACTACGAGTCGTAGTTTAAGTCGTAAACTGCAATCTAAGGTCTAAGGTCCCTTACTAGTCTTACTACGACTTCCCCCATACGACTTGTCATGAATGATTACGAGCTGTAAGATGAAGTCGTAGTCTGAATCTTGAGTCTTGGGTCATTTACTAATTAGGCTATGAGTCCCTCCCTACGACTCGTAGTCACTGATTATGAGTCGTAACGCCGAGTTGTACCCACTGAACTCAAACTTGGGGCATTCATTGGAGTGACTACTACTCGCTTATGACAACTCATCATGAATGGTAAGACTAGTTACTTAAGTCGTCGCCACGACAGTGTGTTGGGCCCTTAAGGGAAAATTTTCCACAATTTTTTGCCACGACATCGATTTAAGACAAGACTTGAAGCGTTAGAAGCTAACTTAATGGTCTATCTTTTGAGGGGGTCCGGAGCTTGTAAATTCAGGGTATTACAATTCTGTTGCATGAGAGTGAGGCATGGGCATTTCCAGGAGGTGATCGGTCGAGAATTTTGGAAGTGATCATAAAACTTTCTATAGGGTAAAGTTAAAACAACTACTAAACCTACTTGGACTAATGCATTTTTTTAGTAACCAACTTGAACTTCTGCATTTAAAAGAAAAAACTACATATTCTTTTAGAGATGTGCATTTATTTGAATGTCTTTATTGCCTCACTACGAAATAGCTAGACCAATAATTGTAGCCATAAAGAAATTACTTGTTTTGGAAAACAATTTAAATATATACAATCAACTTTTCACTGTTCACACTCAAAAGATAAAATCTTCACTATCCTCATTTCCTACCCATTCAAAACACACTAAACTATCCTTTCTCCTCTTCCCATGCTTTCCTTAAAAGGTGGGACACTTCATTCCACAAACTCATTCCTGGATCCCTTTAGAAACCATATGTAAATAGTAAACATTTTTTCGTAAAATAAAGGCTAGAAACTTAAAAGTGGCTGAGAGAATTTTCCAGCTGTCTGGGCTGATGTAAGTAAGAGAAAAATACGCACATTGATCCAGACTAGCAAAGTTTCGACTAAATAATCAATCCATATGAACAACAAGAACAACAAACACAAGCAACGAATCCAAGAGAGATATCGAACACATTAAGGATTTCAACAAATAAATGCCTCAAAACCAAGATATTCTAATGGCAAAAACACCTTACCTACTATTTCCACAAACCCAAAGAAAAAGAGATAACAGCCACAGGGATATACTCCCCAACAGTAAATACTGCAAAGCTCACAGACCTGACTTACGCAATTTTTCTGCTCCATGTGCAAAGTGGCACTTTTCTCCAAAAGTGCGTGCAAGAACTTTTGGCAAAGTTCTCACAAATTTTTGTTTTATTATTACTTGTTGCAGAGGAGCTGGTGTTCTTTGGGGGTGCGACAGATGTTGTAACACTCTGAAAAAGCTCACGGACCATTCGACTGGCTTGCTCAAGCTGATCAATTGTACCTTCAAGTTCTATGTTCCTCAAGTTAGGATCCAACTCATGATCCCTAATGGAAAGTTTGGCTCCGGTCACACGACAGATTTGCTTCGAGTTGACACCACCTTTTCCAATAATACGTCCAGCAAGAGAGACATCTACACTAATCTTAGCAGTCGCAGAGGACCCAAAATTGGCAGCTTCTCCAAGGCCTGCAGGATTTGTCTCTGGTTTACTACCATACCTTCCATGTATCTGGAATATACCATGGGACTCCTCGTGCAATGGAGCTGCTGGCCTGCCAAGCTCCCAATCCCTGTGTGCAAAACGACACTTTTCACCAAATTTGCAACCTTCAGCAGTGTTGTATTTGCTGCATAGGCGAGTCTTAACAGCTGGAGGAGATGCTCCATCAGGGAAATATGGTGGAGCTATTAAATTTCTAGAAGTTGCTGGAAGGGATGGGTTGCTGACAAGCATCTGAGTCACAGCTTTAAGGCCTCCAGCACATAATGCAAGAAGTGGCATCCTTCGCCAAATGGGCATCCCAAAGGAATGCAGAAGAATTACATCAACACATTAAACAACTATAAATTTGGAAAAACAAAGTTGTATCATGAGCCATTATGATCAAACTTATCAGCTAGAAGATCAATAACAACAACAGCAGTTCTGAGTTTCTTCACATATCATAAATATGGCTCTGTTTCTTAAATTCTTGATTAAGGCATCAAAAAAGCCATTCCGAAAAATATCCCTTTTGTTGTAATGAAAAAACATGGTTATCCAACTAAATGACCAAAATTCAAGTTTTGAACCATTAAGAACCAGAAAGAACAACATATAGCACTGTGAACATCCAACGCACATGAAAAAATATGTGAATGTAAAATATGCACATCTTCTCTTTCTCTCAATCTCATTAACATCATCAACAACCTCAACATCATTATGAACATCATAAGAAACAATAAATAATAGGGATAATTTTACTATAGTAACCTTTGAATATAATTAATTTAATGCTTTGAAAAATGTATTGGGTAATGACTATAATAACTAAAGTTGAAATGGATCAAAATAGATAAATTATCCATTATTTTTTCAAACTAAACAAGTATCATTGGACATGTATTTTAACTGCACATTACTAAAATTACGAATCCTAGAACACTATTGCCAGTCATATTTGAAATTGTGCAAGCTTCCTTATCAACAAGAAAAGAAAGTTAATAGGAGTCAATAATATCACATGAACCAAGAAGCGATCAAGCAACTTTATTACTAGACAAGCACCAAATATAGAGACATACTTCTTGAAATCCACTCATTGCGTATTCACTAATCACTATTGCACAAACTTTTGAAAAGAAATACAAAACACACACACAAAAAAGTTAATAAATATCTTTTAGAAATTTTTCCTATAAATACCTCCAAAAAATGATTTCTCAAGATATCATTGATATCAAATAGGAGTCAATAATATCACATGAACCCAGAAGCGATCAAGCAGCTTTATTACTAGAAAAGTACCAAATATAGAGACATACTTCTTGAAATCCACTCATTGCATATTCACTAATCACTATTGCACAAGCTTTTGACAAGAAATACAAAACGCACACACAAAAAAGTTAATAAATATCTTCTAGCAATTTTTCCTATAAATACCTCGAAAAGATGATTTCTCGAGATATCATTGATATCAAACATATTTTCACTTTCTTATGACATCATTAAGGATCAGCTACATTTAGCAATTTAACCTATTTAAGAAATAATTTATAGCATAAAGGATTTAGGACAATTCTCAGATCCAACTGCTAGAAAAGTTAACTATATCTAAACTAATCACCACACACCAAAAAACAAAGAGGGGAAACAAAGTTTTTTTTTGCTTTTGGGAACTTTACTCAAATGGATAAGGATTTCACTCTTTTCATAGAACTGACTTTAGTTGCACAACCATCAGCATCCACGGGCAGCAAGAAATCAGAACAATAACCATATAGGTATAAAATAAGTGGCTCTAGTTTAGTTCCCTGCAGAAGAAATGAGAACACTGTGCAACAACAGGCATTGAAGTTTTCTCATTGACATCTCATCTCTTTGAAAAGTCCTCTGTTCATATTACCTTAAACAAAAAAGAGACTTAAGAGCCAACATCCAAAAATAATTCCCTGAGACAAGTCTCTACCCATGAACCATAAGCAAGAGCGATTCACTGACACTCTTATAGCGAAATGCCAATCATCATGTCTATGGTCATTTTCCACCAATCACAGAATATTACATTTTCTCCCATAGTATCTATAAATGTATCCTCATTCTAGGTCTCCATAAATGCACCCTCATCTTAAGTTTTTGGTAATGCATCCTCATTCCAAATCTCTAGTAAAGTATTACTACGTGAAATAACTAAACTGATTTTATCACACATTAAGATAGACTGAGAGTGTAGAAGGAGAAATGTAATCCCCAAAGCATGAATAAGATAGAACAATAGACTAGATGAACACCATTTTTATGACCATAAGCTGGAACTTTATCCAAGAAAAACTTACAATCAATCTCGTACTTCTCTCCACAAATCCACACCTCAATATCTGAAATCAACACAAATTATACTGATTATTAGTCTGACTAAGGAAAAAATTTCAACTTGAAAAGGGAAATGTATAAGTTATAACACCTCCGATATAAGGAAATAAGGGGTGGTTTGGTTCAAAGACAAATTACGCAGGGATTAGTTATGCAAGGATTAAAATGTAGGAATCGGTTATGTAGAAATTAGTAATGCAAGGATTAGTTCTTACTGGAAGCTTGGTTTGTGCATTAAAGATTAGTATACATCGTATAATTTTTATTTTTTTATTTTTTTGAAATTGGAAACTTAGAATACAAAGAATAATTTAATGTATGTGTTTTCATTTTAATAAATAAAAAAAGTTTTTCTACATTTAAGTGTGAAGTGACAAAGGTATTCTTATCATTTCGTAATTTCACTCCATTTATTACTAGTTACTAATACACATTGTTATTCCACATACTATCCTGAAAAAAAATAATACAAAGACTTACTCATAGTTTATGTGGGTGGTATTTATAAACAGCAAAAAGAACCAAACAGTGTAACAACTATGCTGGATTCTATACAAGGTAACCAAACAATGTATTGAGGTATGCTAGTTTTAAAATCTAAGGATCCCTCAACCATTAGTCTTAACAATCTAACCAGTGTTTAAGAATGTGCTTGCATTGTCGCATAATACGATGATGCAAAGCGATGCGAGCCCCTCTCACTGCGTGTGGCTGATGCAAGCCAAATTTATAAAAGCGGAGCCCCTCTCATCGCGTAATGTGAGATGCGGAGGAGCCTTGTCAATTTTTTTTGCATCATGCTTCCCTGAACACTAAATCTATGTCTCTCATACATATCACCAAACACTTGCTTTTATAATGCATGACAACCAAAACATATTTTGTGCTAGTACCAACATTCATAAAGTACTCAATGATAACAGGAGAACATCAATTTAGTGTAACAAGCACAACCTACACATGCCACTTTATTTGGGTTTAAATAGTTGAATCACAAAGAAATTGGGATGAGCTGAATGGCGCAAATCCCGGTTGGAGGGGAAATTCCTAAAATACGACACGACACTTGCATTATAAGACAACTCAATGGAGAAGACTGCACACTATCCTATCATGGTATGTGTAAGGCATAAAGGGGAGATGAGGTTGCATATTCTTTCTAACAAGTAGAATATGAAACAGTCCATTGAAAATGCCATTTAATTCCCATTCCCAGTGTTGCTGAACAATAGTAAGCCAAATTTAAAAACCAAACTTTAAGTGAAATCATATCCATCATAATTATCAGAGATTTAGTTTAAAATTGTCTAGATTTGACTTGGTACACTTGCCAGGTTATCTATTAGGATCTCTTAAGTAAAAAAAATGTTATCTTCCAAAATACGGGTACGTAGAATCTATATAATAGAATAACAACTTCAACTCGAGTTCAAGTATGAACAAGAACACAATGAAGTTGAACAAATACCCTCAACACAAGATCAAAATGATCTTTACAAGAGGTATATTTTATATTTCAGAAATATAGATGAAATAGAAATTGTTAAGGCCAAGTCGTCCGAATTCACGAACTTTCCTTAAGGAATAATTCCCCTCACTGTACCCGAGGTTATGGAATCTTCCTCCTAGGATAAAATGACCTTCAATCCGACTATAGCGGTACCTTAAATAGGCGGATTCATCAAACACAGTCACGGTTTGAATGATCACACTTAGAGTATTTTTAAGAAGAAGAAGAAGCTTGTAATTCTGAAAAAAAATATCTGTCTTAACTTGTGGAAGAAAACAGGTTCTTTATCCACAAGATGCCCCTTTGAAAGGTGTCATTGGTTCAATTTAGAGGTGTGTGTCTTTTCCTGAAAATATATGTCTGTTTACTTAAACCATTGTAGTAATTTTCTGAAACAGTACACCATTTCGTGAAATATTGCATTTGTTCGAAATAGTGTTGCAGCAGTTCGGGAAGCAGTGCACTGTTCACGCAAAACAGTGCTACTGTTCACATAATAGTGCTACTATTCGCACACAACAGTCACTTTTCACGTGTTCCTGCATGTTTTAACATTTACATTCACCCCTTTTCATTACTATGAACCCAACAATCCCCCACATGAATGGGGAATGGCTATTATTTTTGTAAAACTTTTACGGACAAGTATGTGATCATCAAGCAAAGACTGATTGCATCTGGATAAGTGGGTTTCCCTTTGAACTTTCCGTAGTGAAAATGCATCGGATGCACTCGGTCAATCGGTAGATTTGATATCTTTGAACCATCGAACTTTAATGTACACCTAGATAACACGTCACACAACCAACCTTTTACCGTTTATGGTTCTTACAGTTTTGTTCTTTTCAGCCATAAACATGTCCTGATTTTCATGAGAGAATAGAGAATAGGACTTTACTAACATTCTCTTTGTAGCGGCTTCCACTTCGCCCACACATAGGTGATTTCTAAACGTTCAATCCTATAGATTAAACTATTTGGTCAAATCTGCCAAATTTAGATAATCATTAAAAGACTTTTCACCTTAAGTCTTATCCTTGTTTACTGTACATTTACTACATCATGAGAATGGATTAGGTAATTGACAATGTTGAACCTGTCAGACACAACTTTTTTTGATCTCCTTGAACCTAGCTCTTGGGATCTCCAGTCTGCTAGGTAGAGTTACCGCCATGCTGACTTGTCCTAGGCCTTAAACCCATTTCCTTGGATGTTCTTTCCACTCCTTCTTTAGATAGGCCTTTTGAAAGTGGATACAAAACATTATCTTTCAAATTTATATAGTCTACAGTGATAATTCCACTAGAGAGAAGTTCTCTAACGGTATTATGTCTTTGTCTTATATGATGAGATTTACCGTTATACATTATGCTCCCTGGCCTACCTATTGCTGCTTGGCTATCATGGTGTATACATACTGGTGCCACTGGCTTGGGCCAATACAGAATATCTTCCAAGAAATTTTGAATCCATTCTGCTTCTTCACCAGCTTTATCTAATGCGATAAATTCAGATCCTATTGTAGAGCGAACGATACAAGTCTATTTGGATGATTTCCAAGAAACTGCTCCTCCACCGATAGTAAATACATATCTACTTGTGAATTTTACTTCATTCAATCCAGTGATCCAATTTGCATCACTATATCTTTCAAGTACCGTAGGATATTTATTATAATGAAAAGCATAATTTTGAGTGTATTTAAGATACCCCAAAACTCTTTTCATTGCCATCTAGTTAGTTTTGTTGGGATTACTCGTGTACCAACTCAATTTACTGATAGCGCATGCTATGTCGGGTCGTGTACAGTTCATTATATACATTAAACTTCCCAATACTCTTGCGTACTCCAATTGCGAGTCACTTTCACCTTCATTGTTACGAAGTGAAAAGATCGCATCCAATGGAGTCTTAACAATACCAAATTCCATATACTTGAACTTGTCGAGTACCTTTTTGATATAATGAGACTGTGACAATGCCAACCGTTATGGAGTACGATGGATTCTTGTACCTAAGATCACATCTACAACTTCAAGGTCCTTTATATCAAACTTACTCTCGAGCATTCATTTTGTTACATTTATGTCAGGAATGTCTCTACTGATGATCAACATATCATCCACATATAAACATACAACGACTTGGTGATTTGGAGTGTCTTTAATATAAACATATTTATCACATTCATTTATTTTGAATCCTTTTGCCAGCATGGTTTGGTCAAACTTTGCATGCCATTGTTTTGGTGCTTGCTTTAGTCTATATAATGACTTAATAAGTTTACACACCTTGTTTTTCTTTCTTGGAACTACAAAACCCTCAGGTTGTTCCATGTAAATTTCTTCCTCCAAATCTCCATTTAGGAATGCGGTTTTTACATTCATTTGATGAATTTTAAGATTATATACCGCCGCCAAGGCAATTAACATTCGAATCGAGGTTATCCTTGTTACTGGTGAGTATGCATCAAAGTAATCAAGGCCTTCCTTTTGTTTGAAGCCTTTTACTACAAGTCTTGCCTTGTATTTGTCAATAGTACCATTCGCCTTCATTTTTCTTTTAAAGATCCATTTAGAACATAAAGGTTTATTTCCGAAAGGAAGGTCAACCAATTCCCATGTATGGTTGCTTAAGATTGAATCTATCTCACTATTGACTGCCTCTTTCCAAAAGGATGAGTCTTACGAAGATATCGCTTCTTTAAATGTTTGAGGCTTATTTTCTAAGAGAAATGTTACAAAATCCGATCCAAACGAAGTTGATGTTCTTTGACGTGTAATACGTCTTGGATTTTCTTCATTATGTACATTCTCACTTGGTTCATCTCGAGGTCATTTGGAACCTCTATTAGACTGTTCGTGTCTTAATTTTATACAGGTAAATGTTTTCAAAGAATTCAACATTGTTTGATTCAATTACCGTATTTTCACTAATATCCGAATGTTCAGATTTATGAACCAAAAATCGACATGCTTTACTACTTTTAGCATATCATATGAACACGTAGTCCACCGTTTTAGGTCTTATTTTAACCCTTTTAGATATAGGAACTTGAACCTTCGCTAGACACCTCCACACTTTGAAATATTTCAAGTTAGGTTTCCTTCCTTTCCATTTTTCGTAAGGAATTGATTGTGTCTTATTATAGGGAACTCTGTTGAGTATACGATTGGCCGTAAGGATAGCCTCCCCCCATAAGTTTTGTTGTAAACCAGAACTTATAAGTAAGACATTCATCATTTCCTTCAAAGTTCGATTTTTCCTTTTCGCAATTCCATTAGATTGGGGTGAATACGGGGCCGTATTTTGATGGATTATTCTATTCTCTACACATATTTGCGCAAAGAGAGATTCATATTCTCCGCCCCTATCACTTCTTATCATTTTGATCTTTTTGTCTAACTGATTTTCAACTTCAGTTTTATATTTCCTAAATGTATCTATCGCTTCATCCTTACTATTTAGCAAGTAGACATAACAATATCTAGTGCAATCATCAATAAAAGTTATGAAATACTTTTTCCCACCACGAGATGGTGTTGACTTCATATCACAAATGTCAATATGTATTAAGTCTAAGGGATTGGAATTCCTTTCAACGGACTTATAAGGATGCTTTGTATACTTCGATTCCACACACGTTTGACACTTAGATTTATTGCACTCAAAGTTTGGCAAAACTTCTAAGTTAGTCAGTTTTTGTAATATTTTGTAATTAACATGGCCTAAACGTTCATGCCATAAATCATAAGACTCAAGCAAATAAGACAAATTTGAACTTTTATTCATTTCAATAGTCATTAAATTCATCTTAGAAAGGCCCTCCATGAGATAGCCTTTTCCTACATACATTTCTTCTTTGCTAACTATAATTTTCCCAGAAATGGTTACACATTTGAATCCGTTCTTATCTAGGAATATAATAGAAATTAAGTTCCTACATAACTCCGGAACATATAGCACACTATTCAGTGTCAAGACCTTGCCGGAAGTCATCTTTAGGCAAATTTTTCCTGTTCCCCCCACCTTAGCAGTAGCAGAGTTGGCCATGTAAAGCATTTGTTTTGCTTGATCCAAAGCAAATGACGAGAACAACTCTTTATTTGCACAAACATGGCGTGTGGCACCAAAATCCATCCACCATTCGCGTGGATTCCCCACCAAGTTGCATTCCGTGAACATAGCACACAAATCATCATATTCTTTATTGGACTCAATCATGTTCGCTTGGTCCTTTTTCTTGCCTTTCTTTGGGGCTCCACAATCTGTGGACTTGTGGCCAATTTTGCCACAATTGAAGCATTTTTCCTTGAACTTTTTCTTGGATTGATTGCTTCCATGTTCAACTTTCTTTCTTTTCTTCGAGTTGTTCTGGCCATCTTCTATAATATGGGTTCCATTTATTCTAGAATTTCCCTTTGACCTTCTTTCGGCAGCTTTATTGTCCTCTTCAATACGAAGTCGGACGATAAGATCTTCAACAATCATCTCCTTGCATTTATGATTTAAGTAGTTTTTGAAGTCTTTCCACAAAAGTGGTAGCTTCTCAACTATCGCTGCTACTTGGAAAGCATCATTCACAATTAAACCTTCCGCTAGGAGATCATGTATGATGACTTGCAACTCTTGTACTTAAGAGACAACAGATTTGTTGTCAATCATTTTGAAGTCCAGGAATCGTGCAATAAGGAATTTCTTAATTCCCGCATCTTTCATTTTATATTTCCATTCAAGTGCCCCCCACAGTTCTTTTGATGTCTTGGTTCCACTATAGACATTATAGAGGTCGTCTTGGAGACCACTCAGAATATAGTTCCTGCAAAGGAAATCCGAATGTTTTCAAGCTTCTACAATAATGAAACGGTCCTTGTCCGAGGTTCCCTCGGGCACCTCGGGAGCGTCTTCGCTAGTGAACCATTGTAGACATAAAGTGGTGATGTAAAAGAACATCTTTTGTTGCTACCGCTTGAAGTCGATGCCAGAAAACTTTCTGGTCTTCTCAGCCGATGCCATCATTGGCGGAGCTTTTGTGCGACTTGATATGGCAATATTATTTTCCCCCATAGACGTTGTCGCATCCATCATTTGACTTTCAGTTGTCATTTTTCCTGTCACCACAAGACAGGAAACTTAGTATTTTTTAGAATACTATTTATAAAGTTAAGTAACTTAAAACTCTTCTTCTTGTTTCTAGTTAACGATGAAGTTTTTATTACTTCGAATCGTCAACCGAGTGAACCTTAACTTGTGATGAATATTTTATGTCTTCTAATCACTAGTAAAATTCAAGCGGAGTAGAAAGACTAAGCTTTAATCTCCAAAAACAAGCAATACAGATTCTGTAAAAAAAATTATTCCTGAAGATTGTTATCTTCCACAATATGGGTATGTAGAATCTATATAATAGAATAACAACTTCAACTCGTGTTCAAGTATGAACAAGAACACAAATAAGTTGAACAAATACCCTCAACACAAGATCAAAATGATCTTTACAAGAGTGTATTTTATATTTCAGAAATATAGATGAAACAGAAATTGTTAAGGCCAAGTCGTCCGAATTCACGAACTTTCCTTAAGGAATAATTCCCCTCACTGTACCCGAGGTTATGGAATCTTCCTCCCAGGATAAAATGGCCTTCAATCCGACTATAGCGGTACCTCAAATATGCAGATTCTTCGAACACAGTCACGGTTTGAATGATCACACTTAGAGTATTTTTAAGAAGAAGAAAAAGCTTGTAATTCTGAATTTTCTTTTTGTCTTAACCTGTGGAAGAAAACAGGTTATTTATAGCCACAAGATGCCCTTTTGAAAGGTGGCATTGGTTCAATTTAGAGGTGTGTCTTTTCCTGAAAATACATGTCTGTTTACTTAAACCATTGTAGTAATTTTATGAAACAATACACCATTTCGTGAAACATTGCATCAGTTTGAAACAGTGTTGCAGCAGTTCGTGAAGCAGTGCACTGTTCACGTGAAACAGTGCTACTGTTCACGCAAAACAGTCACTGTTTATGCATTCCTGCATGTTTTTAACATTTCCATTCACACCTTTTCATTACTATGAACCCAACAAAAAGAAGACCAGATATAACAATCTCAGCAACAAGTTCCAAAATTATACCATAAAAGATTATCTATTTTTCTTCTCCATGTGCAACAGGTCCAACAAAGACGATAAAAAGCCTATTGCTATGAAGCACCCAAATATCTTAATACACAATCAACAGACTAGAATAAAATCTTTATACCTTTTGAAATACACCTATCAATTTCTTTAAGGTATCAAAAAGAGGATCACTTCACAAGTATCCTGAGAAACTAACTTCAATTTATTCTAAAAAAAATGAAGGAAAACATGGGAAAAATTCTCTACCATTATCCACTGAATGATAGAAATGCTAGCTAAAACAATTTCAATACAAAGAAAATAGTGCAAGCTTCTCTTCATCGCATAATATACATTTTTAAACACTACCTTTCAGCACCATTACCTCTCCCACCCCCCAAAACAAAACCCCAAAAAAGGGATCTAAAGTCAAATAAAAAAGTTTTGCTAGCTTATACAACAAGCTGCTGCTTGTTTCCCTTCGATTTTGTGGTCTAAATAACTGAATAGAAAGGAAGTTAAGGTGGAGAAGTCATCGTACAAATTTCATTTGGAGAGTAATCTTCCAACCAACAGCAATATCTGTTATTCTAAGACTCGACAGAAGTTTCTTCACAGATATTAATCATGACATGTTAATACACCAAAAAGGAGAAAGAATATTGATACACAATATTAATTAGTAGGGAAATTGTAATAAGTTCCAGAAGTTTCCAGAAGTAGTTAACATTGGAAAGCTAGTGTAGTTAGTTACTCAGCAACTAAAGTTAGTGAAGTAGTTATAACTAACTCAAGTGGCCAAGTCATTAGATAGTGGATCATGAGCTCTATATAAACATGTAATCCATTCATTTTCATAGAGATATACAAAACATTAATTCTTCTTTCTCAAAATCCCTCTCTGTTCTCATTCTCATTAACTGTTTTTTCGAGTTAGTTACTCCTGAAGTAGTAATTTCGATCCTCGAGTTCATTCGAACTCCTGCAATCGAGTAAAATATAGTATCATTGGTATCAAAGTCAATCGAATTCTTGGCAATCATGACAAAAATAGCTCGATCCATTGATAATTCCCCAGCTGACATGGGAGAAATAAGGGATATGCTGCAGAAATTGACTACAGATGTAAGCAATTTGGCAAGGGAAGTTACTAACTTGAAGAAGTTGGATCAGGTGGTAATGGAATTAAAGAATCATTTGGTGAATTCTGCAGAGACTAGGAGAGATAAATCCCCATTAGGTCAAGCTGAACCATCGAGGGTTAGGCAATCCGTTGTGAGGGAGAACAGAGATCAAAGCCTTGGCAGTTATCACAATCCCCATTCCCAGTTCTTGAAGTGGTCGCGCATGGAGTTTTTGAGGTTTTCAGAGGATGATTTGCGTTCTTGGTTGTTCAAGATTGAATAATTTTTTTCAATGGAAAATGTACATATTTCTGATAAAATTACATAGATACACTATATCTGGAAAGAGAGGCAATTCAATGGCATTTATCCTTCACGAGGTATCGATAACATCTTCAACCTATTGGATGGAATGAGTATGTGATGGCATTGGTAGAGAGGTTTGGATCTAATTTTGATGATCCTATGGAGGAATTGAAGAAGGTTAAGCAAGTTGGGACTATCAAAGAGTATCAGACTGTGTTTGAAAGACATCTTACTAGGGTGAATTTGTCAGAAGATAATGGCATTAGTTGCTACATTGGGGGTTTGACACCTCAACTTAACATTGCTGTTAAGATTACCAACCCTACTACCTTATCTCAGGTTTACAAGAGTGCAAGACTGCAAGAAGCTTACTTGAATGCTGTTAAACCACATGTAAGTTCACATCAGGTGTTTAATTCAAGAAAGATAGGAGATCAAAGACCTTTCAATAATAAGCCTCTACTACCTACTTCTAACATCACCCAAGGAAACTATAATAAGAATCTGAATAGAAGAAGGTTGAGCTTGGAAGAAATTAATGAGAAGAGGGCAAAAGGTTTGTGTTATTTTTGTAATGAAAAATATACTATGGGCCATAAATGTAACACTACTAAGCAATTGTACTTGTTGGAGTTAGAAGAAGGGGATGAAATAGAAGAGGAAGTGTCTGAAACTGAGGTGGAGTTGCATGAAGATGGGGAGATCAGAAGTGAGTTGTTTCAACATACTGAGCACATGGAGATTTCAATACATGCCTTAAATGGTTCTTTGGGTTTTAGGACACTTAAGGTAACTGGATATCATTCCAAAAAGCGGCTGCATATATTGATAGACACAGGGAGTTCTCATAACTTCATAGATCCTGATTTAGTACAACAATTAGGTTGTCCAGTCAGATCTACTAGTCCTCAAATGGTTGCTGCAACAAATGGGAGCATGAAGGTGGCTAAAATAACCACTATTACTTGGTTACTACAAGGAGCTGAATTTTCAGTAGATTTCCTGCTATTACCTTTGGGTTTATGTGGTGTAGTATTGAGGGTTCAGTGGTTGTTAACCTTAGAAGATATCAAGATGAACTTCAAGAATTTGACCATGGAATTTTGGTACAAGGGAAGGAAACATCTGCTAAGAGGAGCTGGTAACCAGGTGCAGACTTCTGGAGCTAGTAAGTTAGCTAAATACTCAGGTAACCAATCTCAACTTTGTATGATTCAAGTCATGCCTATGGGGAGTGAACAAATGAAGGGTCACCCAGCGTTACTGGAGGAAGATAAAACTGAATGTGATCAAGCTTTATTGAATCTATTATCAGAGTTTCAAGGGTTGTTTGAAGAGCCTACTGGCTTACCACCTCATAGGGAAGTATTTGATCATAGAATTGTATTGCAGGGGGAGGGGGAGGACTGAGCCTATGAATAAGAGGCCCTACAGATATCCTTAAATTAAGGATATTATTGAAGGTCTGATACAACAGATGTTAGACCAAGGGATCATACAACCTAGTTGTAGTCCGTTTTCATCCCCAGTAGTCTTAGTGGGCAAGAAAGATGGTCCCTGGAGGTTGTGTGTTGACTATAGGGACTTAAATAAGTTTACTGTGAAGAACACGTTTCCTATACCTATTGTTGAAGATTTATTGGATGAATTAGGAGAATCTAAAATCTTTTCAAAGATTGACTTAAGATCTGGTTATCACCAATTAAGAATGGTTGCAGAGGATGTTCCTAAAACTGCTTTTAGAACCCATTCCGGCCATTTTTGAATACCTGGTAATGCCTTTTGGCTTATCAAATGCACCTGCTACCTTTCAAGGATTAATGAACTCTGTATTTTCAGCAATTTCTCAAGAAGTATGTGTTAGTTTTCTTTGATGATATTCTAATTTACAGTAGTACTATTAAAGAACATGTAAGGCATTTGAGGTCTGTTTTTGATGAAATGATCAGGCATCAACTATTTGCTAAAAGGAGAAAATGTTTCTTTGGGGTTCAGAAAATTGAATATCTGGGACACTTTATATCAGCAGAAGGGGTTTCAACAGATCCTCAAAAAATAGCAGCTGTGAGAAAGTGGCCCATTCCAACTACTCTTAAGCAACTAAGAGGGTTCTTGGGACTGTCTAATTTCTACTGGAGGTTCATACAAGGTTTTGGTGTGATTGGCAGGCCTTTAAATGGCTTAACAAAGAAGTACAATTTTAAATGGTCAACTACAGGTCAAGATGCTTTTGAAAAGTTGAAAGAAGCTTTGACACAAGCTCCCGTGCTTGCTTTACATAATGTCAACAAAACATTTGTGGTGGAGACGGATGCTATTGGATTTGGAATAGGAGCTGTACTTATGCAAGAGGGACATCTAATTTCTTTCATCAACAAGGCATTGTCACCAAGGTATGCTGCATTATAAGTATATGACAGGGAGTTATTGACCATTGTTTAAGCTGTCACTAAATGGTCTCAATACATGTTAGGACAAAGGTTTATAATAAGGACTGATCAGAAGGCTTTAAAGTTCCTTATGGAGTAAAAGTTACATACTAATTCACAACTCTTATGGTTGACAAAGATGGTGCCATTTGATTACTCTATAGAGTATAAAAGAGGAGTTGAAAACAAGGTGGATGATGCCTTGTCAAGATTTACTGGAGCAGAATTATTAACCTTGTTCATTTCTCCTATAGATACTGATCTATTCCAAGCTATTGTGGATAGTTGAACTATGGATCCAGAACTTCAACAACTTATTACAGATTTGCAGACTAATGCTGCAGTTCATAAAAAATTCACTTAGAGTCAAGGTCAGCTGAGAAGGAAAGGCAGACTAGTTGTTGGCAAGATTCAAGAATTGAGAAGGGAGATCATGACATTGTGGCATACAAGCCCCAAAGGAGGTCATTCTGGGGTAGAGGCCACATTAAGAAGATTGCTCAGCCTCTTTTACTGGAAGAACATGAGAGAGGAGGTGAAGAAATTCATTCTAAACTGTGATGTTTTCCAAAGGAATAAGTCTGATTTGGCTGCATACCCTGGACTTTTACAGCCTTTACCCATACCTGATGTGGTATGGTCATAAATTAGCATGGATTTCATTGATGAATTACCTAAATCAAATGGTTATGAGCTGATTCTAGTGGTGGTGGACAGACTTAGCAAGTATGGGCATTTTCTTCCACTTAAGCATCCTTATACAACCCAAACTGTTGCTAAGGTTTTCTTGGATAATATTGTTAAGTTGCATGGATTCCCTAATGCTATTACTAGTTATAGGGATGCTGTTTTCATCATCTCATTCTGGTAGGAACTATTCACTCTACAAGGTGTTAAGTTGTATACTTCATCAGCATATCACCCTCAGTTTGATGACCAAACTGAGGTTTTAAACAGATGCTTAGAAACTTATTTGAGGTGTTACTGTAATGAGGATGCTTCTAACTGGTTTTCTTGTCTTCCTATGGCGGAGTATTGGTATAATACCTCTCATCACTCAGCTATTCACACAACACCATATGAGGCACTATATGGAAGGCCACCTCCACTATATTTACCATATCTTCCTAGAGAATCAGATTCCGCTGAGGTTGATAACACCCTGCTGAATAGGGAACTCAAGCTGCAGCTGCTTAAGCATCATCTCACCAGAGCTCAACTAAGGATGAAGCAACTGGCTAATGCTTATAGAACCGACAAGACCTTTGAAGTTGGTGACTGGGTTTACTTCAAAGTGCACCCCTACAAGCTGGTTACTATCACTAATCATGTTACTCACAAGCTGGCAGCCAAGTTTTATGGACCGTTTCAGATCATTAAGAGAGTTGGACTGGTTGCTTACACTCTTTTACTACCTGCTTCTGTCAAGATACACCTTATTGTCCATGTTTTCTTATTAAAGAAGTGTTATGAGCTGCCTTCTCAAATCTCTTATCCTCCTACTGTGGCCTTGGCAAATCCCCATTGCCCTGAACCAGAGCAGATTTTGCAGAGAAGAATGGTTAAAAGAAGGAATAAGGCTATTGCGTAGGTGTTGATCAAGTGGACTGGACTTCCTACTGATGTTGCTACTTGGGAATTTGCTAGTGTTCTCAAGACTAGGTTTCTTTTGTTTGATCCTTGAGGTCAAGGATCTTCTTTATTGGGGGAGTACTGATACGCAATATTAATTAGTAGGGAAATTGTAATAAGTTCCAGAAGTAGTTAACACTGGAAAGCTAGTGTAGTTAGTTACTCCGCAACTAAAGTTAGTTAAGTAGTTATAACTAACTCAAGTGGCCTAGTCAATGGATAGTGGATCATGAGCTCTATATAAACATGCAATCCATTCATTTTCATAGAGATATACAACACATTAATTCTTCTTTCTCAAAATCCCTCTCTGTTCTCATTCTGATTAACTGTTTTTTCGAGTTAGTTACTCCTGAAGCAGTAATTTTGATCCTCGAGTTTATTCGAACTCCTGCAATCGAGTAAAAGATAGTATCAATTATCTCCAAGATCATCAAGTTTCAGTTAAAACAGACTGAGAGAAAACACACTCAGAGGCAATATTCAAAATTGCACCAATTGATTTTCCTATTCCCAATCAGTTCAACACAAGATTCAAAATTGCACCTACCGATCTTTCTATTCCCAATAGTTCAATAAAGACAGGTAAAAAGCTTATTGACAACAAGAAACCAAAAATCTTATACACAATCAGCCAACCAGAAGAAATGATGCCCTTTCTATCTTTTAAAAGATTCCAACCATTCACGTTACCTATACGGACGATTTCATGTCTGAATGTCCTGCCCCTTCACAATTTACCCACAGGTATAACAATCATCTAACTTAGAAAAATCTGGTCATATTCCCCTTTTCAGAAAATATGCATCACGTGAT
This sequence comes from Capsicum baccatum var. pendulum, assembly GCA_030864225.1. NCBI lineage: Eukaryota > Viridiplantae > Streptophyta > Magnoliopsida > Solanales > Solanaceae > Capsicum > Capsicum baccatum. The sequence goes on along the minus strand of CM061550.1, from coordinate 199,811,132 downwards.
TTTCTGACAAATGACTAAGGGCAATTTTCCGCACATAGCATAATTCACCAAAACAGCCATATAAGAAATATATCAAAACATGGTACCTATTTCATATCAAGCATTTACTCTTCAATAGACCCAAAATAAGGCACCAGTAAATTCTTCTCACAAATTTGGTGCCTGTAGAGAGAGAAAAAGCCAAAGCTAAATACTTCTATCTTAATGTAGTCGCTGATAAATTAAGGAAACTTCTGCAACTTTTAGACCACCATCTAAAAACAAGTAAATCCAACTATTATATCCACTTTCATCTATGTTTTAACCAGCTCCACAGCACAAGCAGAACTTCAATTGTTTATCAAAGTTCTGTTGTCATGTTACCAGCTAAATTAACCAGTATCCTACTTAATCTTTCCATCTGAAACATCTGGTCAAATTTCTTGCATCTTCAAACGAAGATTTTAACCTCATAAAGCTGCTACAAACTTGCAATCATGGCATATATGCAATATACTAGGGCTCTTTTCTATCCCTTTGTAAAGAGAGCACCCAAAAAAAAAGAGAGATTATAACCTTTTTCATATATAAGGTGAATTACCAGCTTGATTATATCCATGACGCTCTTCTAAAAATAAAAAAGAAAAGTTTCACCCCATGCTACCATAAAAATTCCATATTCGATTCAATGTGAACATATCCTCCAACCAACACTACACCTTTGAGGCTTGACCAATAAAATCCTTGATAACTACTTTAATCTCATACTACTGTTACATGGCTCGACCATATAAATAAATTTGATGCCTCTTAACAGAAACCATAGAGAGCTCAAAAAACCATAGACCAACTCCTCAATCCTAATCTTCAAACTTCCACATGAACTCTTCTAGTAAGTTGACTCATCAAGAAGAGCTAAACATTGATCCAATGTTTCCAGTTTGACTATCTCAGGGAAAATGCATAAAAGTACCCCTAAACTTGTCACGAATTACCGGCTACACACTTATATTTTATATTTTGGGAGGACCTATGACCCCCTAGAGTTTTCTGAACTGGAATATATACAACCTTAAGTGATGATGTGGAACAGAAAGGTGCTCACTTTCTTGTAGGCATGAGTGACCAAAAAAATAGTCAAAATAAACTAATGTATACACGTGTCATTTATTAATTGGATACTATACAGTTAATTTAACTAACTATTATATATCTCTCTCTCTTTCTAATCCGTTCACCTCTTTTTCACCTCTACAATCGACTTAGCCATGGCAGACATCTGGACCATCATCCCCTCTGGCTATTTCTCTCCTCTTTCATTCATTTTTTATCCAGAACATTCTTTTCTCGCGCACCTCCAAAATCTTCCCCTAAAAACGCGCAACACAACCAAAAGAAAGAAAGGGAAATCCTTAAATTTCCTCACCTTGCTGAAAAAGTTTTCGGCCACTTGCTTAATCATTTTACAACCAAATATATTAATAGTATGATGTAAAGTACAATAAAAAATCATTCTCCATCGAATTTTAATCTATTTACCCCACCCAATTATCACTAAAATCAAATTATAACACATTAAAAGTAAAAAATAAATAACACGGGTTTTTGCAAATTTATAAGCATCACTTATTATAATTAGTTGACATCTCAGTAGTTACTAGCTCTTTCTTTTAGGGTGTCTTTTGTATGATGGAAAAGTTTTTCAATTTTTCATTGTTCGGTTGGAATGAAATGTTGGGAAAATATTTTTCACAATAACTCATTTTCCTTCATGGGTTAGAGAAGTTATTTTTCAGAAAATGACAAATGAGACTTATGATCTCACCCCAACAACACTTATATTTACATGACTCAAAAAAATTATATTTCTAAAAAATTTACATTACTCGAAAATATTTTTCACTGTGCTTTACTTAATTTTTTTACTGCTTGAAATAAAAAAAAAGTGAAATCCAATATTTTTCTATTTCCAATGCTCGTTGAATGTATTATTATTTTCATATTCATAGAGAAAGACTTACCTATGTTACTTTTGCTAATTACATATTTCATCTTGTCATCGATATAACTTGTTTTACGAGATTGAATAAGCTTGTCGTTCCGTTATATTTCTATTGATTGTAGTATCTTGAGATTGTCTTGACAAAATGTTGAAAAATGTCTCCAATATTTGCTAATTAATAGTTGCTTAAATTTAGTGATTGTAGTATTTTAGAATTCGATATTGATATTATTTGTTAAGCTTAAATTATTTCTTACAAATTGTTGAGTTGTTAGAGGCACTGATATACTAGTTAACACTTAGAAGTAGTATTTTCTAAAAAATATTTTTTCACTCACTATTCAAACACTAGAAAATATTTTTCTAAAAAATATTCTTTACTCACCAACCAAACACCATAAAATATTTTTCGAAAAATATTTTTCACTCACTAACCAAACATGAGAAAATAAGTAGAAAACCAATTTATTTTTCATGAAAAACATTTTTCAGGAAAACATTTTCCATGAAAAATATTTTTCATGAAAAATATTTTCCATCATACCAAACACACCCTTATAGTTAAATTTTTTTGTTATTACAGAAAAGTAGGATTTTTTAATTAAAAAGAGATCAACTAATGCACTATCATAAAAGAGAGTGATTCACGACGAAAAAGGAATAATAGACACAAAAATGGAGGAAAGAAGATATTTTAGGGGAGGCATTCAATGTCAGCAACGAAATTTTGAAAACAATTATTGACAAATACTAGTAAAAAAGTTTATGTAATTAGCAGCATGTTTTATGAGATCAATTTGTAATTTTTTTTTCATTTCGCTTAAAACAAAAGAAAAAAACAAGACGGATGGTGGAATAACAAAGGACAGAAATAAGGAAAGAAGAAAGAAGGATGAAAAAATTAAAAGAACAGGCATGTGTATACACTTATACAGCAAAGATGTGGTAGTGACATTTAAGGGTGACAATAGGTTAGTTTAAAATAATTTATGGTGATAGGACCCTCGTAAAGTACAGGAGTGTAACTGAAAATTTGGGATAAGTAAGAGGGCATTTGTGAAGGGAGCCTTGGAGTAACTGGTAAAGTTGTTGTCATGTGATCAAGAGTTCACAACTTCAAGCCTTGGAAACGGCCTTTAGCAGAAATGTAAGGTGAAGCTGCATAAAAATAGATCTTTGTGATCAGGCTCTTCCCCGGACCTTGCGCATAGCGAGAGACTAGTGCACCGGGCTGCCTTTTTTTTTTTTTTAAAGATTTGTATCCAATTTACCTCTATCTTACATTGATGTAATTCTTGAACTAGGTGTTAACATGTATACAATGATCTCATTTTATTTTAATTTTTTGGAACTGGAATAGAATAGTTGTGGTAGCTGAAACCGCTCCCTTCACCATGAAGGTTAATCTCGTAATCTTCCCATGCAAACTCACGAGCTGGTGTGGGGAGAGGAAATTACTATACTATTTTTATGTTGTCATTTTTGGACAACATAACTATACTAAGTTAGCGGTTACAGTGGCTAAGACAGTAGCTTTTGAGAGCTTGTATGCGGCTTTAGAGGAGAAAAACGGGGATAAGAAATTGTATAAGCTTGTCAATGCCAAGGAGCAGAGGGATCGTGACCTTGACCAAGTAAAGTGCATCAAGGGAACGGATGGTACAGTATTGGTTAAGGATGCCCTCATTAAGACAAGGTGGCAGTCCCATTTTCATAAATTCTTGAACGACGAGAGGGACAACGATTCCGTGTTGGGGGACTTGGATAAGTCTGAGGAGTGTCGCAATTATGGTTATTGTAGGTGTATTAAGTTTGAGGAGGTGAAGAGGGCTTGGGACAGATGAGATTCTAATGGATTTTTGAAAAAGCACTGGGGGGGAGCAGCTTTGGAGTGGTTGACAAGGTTGTTTAATATCATTTTTAGGGCGGCAAAAATGCTTGAAGCGTGGAGGTAGAGTACAATGATTCCATTATATATAAAAAAGGAGACATCCAGAGTTGCAACAACTGTAGAGGTATTAAGTTTTTGAGTCATACTATGAAGGTTTGGGAAAGGGTGGTAGAGTTAAGACTGAGAAGGACCATGATTATCTCTGAGAATCAGTTCAGTTTCATGCTATCTCACTTAACTACTGAGGCCATTCACCTTGTGAGGAGATTAGTAGAATAGTTTTGGAAGAGTAAGAATGACTTACACATAATGTTTATTGATCCAGAGAAGTTCCTATGGAGATTCTGTGGAGGTGCTTAGAGGCTAGAGGGGTGCCCGCGGCGTACATTAAGTCGATTTCGGACATGTACGATGGCATGAAAACTTGTGTGAGGATGGTAGGTAGAGATTCAGAACACTTTTCGGTTTTGATAGGGTTGTACCAGGGATCGACTCTTAGCCCTTTTTATTTGCCTTGGTGATGTGTAATACCTCATCTCTAAAAGTTTTTTGTCTATTATACGACTTATCTCTTGAGTCGTATGCACAACATACAAGTCGTACGTTGATATCGTACCCAAGGTAGTGCATGATGGGTGACAATCTGTTAAGGGTACGACTTAACTCCTAGAATTCGTCAAGAAGCATACGGGTCTTATGAAGCCAAGTCGTAAGTTAAACAGTGTAGACTCCTTGAGATTCTATCCAAGGTATGAGTGAGGGGCTACTAGTCGGAGGAGGATGATACGAGTTGTAAGTGTCATTCGTAAGTTGATTAGTGAATTCTCTCTTTGATTTTGTCCATCTTACGATTTATAATGCCTAGGCGTACCTTTCCATACGAGTCGTATGATCAACTCGTAAGAATTGACGAGTAAATTCTGAGAAGTTAAGGGTTTTTTTAGTCTTTTTCCCTTATAACTCCTAACCCACGACACTTAACCCCAAGAGGCATTACTTTTCCTCTCTTTTCCAATCAATTAAACAACTTTCTCTCCTACCATCTTCAAGAACAAGATTAGGGTTTCTTCCCCAAGGCATCTCCCAAGTTTCAAAGGTCAAGTTTACTTCACCAAGCCAAGAACTTTAAGGTATGTGGGGTTTATGACCAAGGATATTCTTTCATCCTTGTACCCAAAACTTGTTTTAAAGTTAAAGTTGTATGATTTGCAATTAGGGTTCATACCCAAATTATCTTGATCTAATTTTATGAAATTATCATGTGATTGAAGTATTAAAGTGTAAACATGTTCTCATCTATCTATGTTTTGACTTGAAGATTCTCTATGATGATTTGAATATCATGAGTTTGATTTGAAAACATTGATTAAAGATTTCCAATTGAGTTTTAAGCAATGATGTTGTATTACAAGTTATATTAAAGAAAATATGAGATTTAAGGCTTAGGAATAAGCACTAAGTTTACAAGGAATTTTGATCTTTTGATTCAATGACAAGAGTTGAAATCCACTACTGTTTATCTTGATTATAATCTAAAGCAAAGAGAAGCATAATTGGTTTCTAGTATAAAAATCGTTATGCTTTTTTAAGGTGGATTTCCTAAAGTATAAGCATATAAATATTCTAGGAGTAGTATTTAGCACTGAGAAGTGAATGTGGATGAGCGTATCCTAAATTCCCGAAAACTACGTGCTAACGTAGGTTAAGCTTTTTCCCAATATGGATGAAGTTAAGAATAATGATCACAAAGATAAGGTTCTATTCCGATGGCAAGAGTAGAACAACTCTCTTCAACGTGGATAAAATGTTGGACTCCATGGTAGCTCACATTGTTTATGTCGGTTAGAAGAAGCTCCCATAAGCAAGGTTAAAAGTAAACATTTTAAGAAACTAAGCGTTATGGCTCACTAAATTTATTCATATGCTTTATACTCTAAGGGGTCGTTTGGTGTAAGGGCTAAGGAAAGATAATCCCGGGATAAGTTTTTAGTACCCCTTTATCCCTTCTTTGGTTACAAAAGTGTGGGATAACTTATTCCGGGATTAATAGTTAGTACCGAAATAAGTTATCCCTATCTTGGGATGGTATAGTAATACCGGGATAACTTATATTGGGATAAAATATGTAAATTATCAAAAATGCCCTTCTTAAACCCTCTTTATACAACACTTTTTTCACATCCATATATATTTCCATAATTTTTAATACCATTTTCTTTACTACTCGTTATTTTTTTGATAATAAATTTTTCTATTAAAAATTACATTAAAAATATAATATTTATTTATGAATATATATTATAGGTTGAATTTGTCGCCTAATGCTTATGTTTATTTATAATTTAATTTCTCTTATAAAAATATTGACTTCACTACTTAATTACATATTTTTAATTAAATAATCTTTTCACTTAAAAATTTAAATTTTATATATCAATTAAAATAAATAACTTTAATATTTTACAATATAAGAGTGATATGTGCTTAAATGAAGTGACAAAAATAATAAAATCTCTTTTACTAAAATAAATTTAAGATGAAAGTTTTATTTTTAAAAATGCACGATTCAATTATGAGAATTCACACACAAAAATATATTAGCTAAATAAGATAATAATTTTATTTTTAAGAATGAACAAATATAGTTTGCAAGAAAAATATATATAAAAAATAAGGTGAAGGATATTTTTGTAAACGAACAACTTATTCTTAAAAATTATACCATGCATACTATTTTGACTATGACAAACCAAACACTTAATAATAAATAATCCCAGCATAACTTATCCCAACATAACTTATCCCATCATAACTAATCCAGTATAACTTGCCTTTAAACCAAACGACCCCTAAGTTTATGATTTGTAGTCTTAATTTTTACTCAAGTCCAAGGTGAGTCATTTACGTTTAGCATGTACAGTTTGAAAGCTTATATATATATATATATATATATATATATATATATATATATATAGAGAGAGAGAGAGAGAGAGAGAGAGAGAAATATTCAAGATTGTTTTACTTATGTATTCACCCCACATACTAAGTACATTCCAGAAGTACTGATCCACATATACATCTGTGTACTATATTATCTTAAAATGTAGGTTCTGGTGCCCATTTCCAGCATCACGAATGACTTCGGCATCATTACCTGCATCCCGACGTTGGGTGAGTCCTCATAGTCCGAGGACCCAGTCTTTTAGATTTGTGTTTTCCTTGATAGAAGTATTTTAGACATTGAATTCAGTTTATGTACGGGTCAACTGGTGTCTGTCCCAGTGGCTCTCTAGTCTATAGTAGAGGCTTGTCAGACTATCTCTAAGCTCAAGTTCAAGAAGTTTGTGTAAAGATTTCTAAGTTAAAGGTTCACATTAAGTTATGAGATTGTTTATCTTTGCTTACTTCTTATGTTTACCATCCTTATTGTGTGAGTTTTGAGTTGTAAAGATATCATGGGTTAGCTTGGGGCTATTCATAGTCCTGAATACCGTGTGACGTCCAAGGGATACTTTCGGGGCGTTGCATGATCGATGTTTTGACTTGACATATTCAAAGGGGTTCCTTGGTGTATGTTATTTGCTGATGATGTGGTATTGTTGACGAGACTTAGGGAGAAGTTAAAGATAAGTTGGAGATTTAGAGACAGATCCATGAGTCTAAAGAATTTCGGTTGAGAAAGACCAAAATGAAGTACTTGGAGTATAATTTAAGTGATGTGTCGTAGGAGGCTGACGTGGTTGTGATGCTGGATTCTCAATCCATTCAAAAGAGAGAGAGTTTCACGTATCTAGGGTCTATGATTCAGGGCAATAGTGATATTGACGAGGATGTCACCCATCGTATTGGGGTAGGGTGGTTGAAATGGAGGATCACTTCGGGAGTTTTATATGATAAGAAAGTTCCCCTGAAGCTTAAAAGGTAAGTTCTATAAGGTGGCAGTCTGACCGGCTATGTTGTATGGAGTAAAGTGCTGGCCAGTTAAGAACTCTCACATATAAAAGTTACTGTAACACCTCGATTCGCAGAACCAGAATGCTACACGGTGCTCATGGCCCCGAGGGACCACAAGCTAACCCATCACTGATATCTGTACCTGTATACTACAAATCATGATATAATAATGCGGAATTCATAGAACTGTAAGGCCATAAGGTTCAACTGAATAATATCATGTGGGTGAAAATACCCAAAACAACTCAATTTGAAAGCTAAGTCTGAACGTAAATCTTAAAGCCTCTAAACTATCTAAATAAGGAGATGAAGGAACATGTCTCCAACTAACTCCGTAAAACTGAACTGAAGAAATAAATAAATGTATCAAATCATATTGTCCTCGAATCAATGAGGACTCACTGTGTCTCTGCGACTGGAATGCTACCTCTACTGCTTGGCTGGAGCTCGTGTCTCGGAACCTATGGTGTAACATGAAAAGAAAGCACCATAGCGCAAATGCGTTAGTAAAACTGGAGTACTGAGTATACGAGGAAGGTAGGCTGAACATAAAGGGTTTCATGCATGAGCAACACTGACTGACTAATATAAATGTGGGAGTGCAAACACACATATATAGAAACTGGGACCATGAATACGTGATAGCATGACCTGTAAGCTAACACATGGCTTACTGATAACTGTCATGACTGATACTGAAACTGATAACTTGGAAGACTGTATCTGACAGTCCTGTATATACTAAAATCTGAAGAACGCCCTGAGTTATTTTACTGAGACTGATACTGAAATTGTGGGAAGTAGTGTCTAACCGACATACCTAATGTATGCCGTTATGGCTAAGCTGGGGTCCAATCTCTTCCCCGACTGGAGGGGGTGTCAATAACGTGCCATGGGTAAGGACAACCTGTGAGTGACCCTCATCTGGCGGATACTCAATGAGAACGGTGGGAACCCTAAACTGATGGGTTAAGACACCTCATTAACCCTAATCTGACGGGTTAAGATGTCTCAACCTACGCTGGTACGTAGTTCTGGAACACAAGGATGGCTACGAAGAATCACACCCTGAACTGGCGGGTGAGTTTCCATCCTTGGGTTCACTTGGTGCTAACCTCTACTCCCATCTGGAGGGACTGGACATGAATAACTGACTGTGCATGACATAATCTTACTGAATTCTATTGACTGGCAGAATGTTACTGATATCTGACAACTGACTAAGATCATGAGGTTTTCCTGAGTCACATGACTGACTGAAGTCTATGGAATCATAGCTTGAGTTCGGATATCGTGAAACATGACATGGCTCTAGGCACACAACTATAGTTTTTGGGTACAAGTACCACCAGGACTCGATAGGAGGAAACTGACACACATGACATGACTTGATCACAAGATTTGAGTCCACAATTCACAATATCATAAGTAAGGATTTCATAATAAGAATGATTCTCAACAAACTATCATATGATCGGGAATGCACACAACATGTATATACTTGCATGGCTTCAATAACATGGTCATTCCATATCGCAACAATATCATGAGCATCTCGTACAACTTCTTTAATTCAAGACAATAGCACGGGGATCACATTGAACATAAACTTAGAACATGGAATAGTCATTTAGGACTTATTATGTCATAAAAGCATGATTTCTATTCCCTTAGGTATTTTCACAAACACCTTACATGCACATCTTAGTCATAGGTGGATTCATCAAGATTACAAATATTCAACCACCAATTTCACATATTTATACGTTAAATACCACCATATCCTCACAATAAACATACAAAGTTCCCATCTTAGGCATCATCAAACTCCAACCACATGAACATCAAACACCAACAACATAAACATCATGATACAAAATTTATAAGATGGTTCTTGAGCTTCATGGATAAAAAGAGTCCATGAATCAACTCACGCATACCTTAGAAGGAAGATTCTTGATGATTGACGGAGGGATTTCCTTGAAATCGGATCTTCAAACTTAGTTACGCAACCCTAGTTGTTTTTCTCTTTTAGTTCTCTTGGATGATGAGATTTGAGATGATAATAGGGTTGTAATATGTTTAGAAGCTATATATTTTGTAGGGTTAAGTTTAGGGACGTGTAAGGAGTGTTAAAAGACTTAATTACCCTTAAAATAACTCAAAATAGAGTGTTTTTGGCACCTGAAACTGACTTAGGCGGCGCCCAAGTGATTGCCTAAGCTAGGTTGGGCGGCGCCTAACCAATCGCCTATGTTTTGTTAAGCGGCGCCTAACCAATCGCCTATCCTTACTGTCTCTCATGAAAATGGTCATAACTTTTCGCTCGGGTATTGGATTAAGGCGAAATTGGTATCGCTGGAAAGATAATTCTATTCTCTATAATTCAGGTGGTATAAATCAGCCAAAATACCACATTAACATCGAGTTATACTCGTTCAAAGATGACCCTTGCAAAATCAAACACTAAAACTTGATGGATTCAAAAACTCTTATCTTGTATTACCTTAAGTGACTCATATGAACATGCTTAATGCATCATAAGCTATCCTATCTCTAGGATATTCATTGTAAGTTATGTACTCAAGTATGAATCACAGGATAGGAGATTTCATACGGAGGAATACTTATTCACTTCCTAGCTTAGAAACATGCAGGGTATTACAGTTACAGGTGGTGAAGATGAGGATGTTGCGATGGATGTGTAATCATACCAGGAAAATAGGGTGAGAAATGAGATTATTCAGAAGAAGGTGGGAATGACTTCGGTGGAGGACAAGATGCGAGAAGTGAGGTTACGTTAGTTTGGGTACGTGATGAGAAGAGTATTTTATTATGTTCTTCCAATACTACCCTAAACATTAAATGACTAAACAAAGTATAGTTACTCAAATTTATATTTTCAATGCATAATTAATAAGGCTAATTTGGTAAAATAAACCCCTAATAAATACTTTCTTAAGGGGTGTGCCAAGTCAAAAAGAGCCAACTATTTTGAAACGGAGGGAGTATATTTTTTTCATCACTTGACATTATTTCAATATATGTTGGCCACCTTAAAAAAAAACTAAGGAATTTTTTGATCCTCTCCACCTTAAAAATTACTGATGATTTGAAATATAATGTCCTTATGTCAGTTAATGCATATGCAATAAGGGGGAAGACGAGCATAAAAGATTAATCTATGGAATAAATTACGACGGGAAAGCTAGAGAAGAGAATACTACAGGGGGTGGCACCAAAGATATTTCTCTGGATGAAAGTTAAGATCATGAGATGGAATGTGTAGGGACTGAACGATGGGAGGAAGAAAAGCACAATTAAGTCACTGATTAACAAGTGGAAAGTGGATGTTCTGTGCCTACAAAAGACAAAGATAAAATAACAGTTTTCTAAATTGATATAATAGATTTGGGGAAATAGATGGGCAAATTGGGCAGAATTAAAACCATGTGGCACCAGGGGTGGTATGATTATACTTTGGGATAGAAGACAATGACTGTATCGACTCCCATCAAGGCTCATATACTATTTTATGCATGATAGAAAACCTATAAGAGGACTTCAGGCTGGTGGTGTTTTACGGGGTCTATGGTCCACATACCAACCCCGAAAGAGGAGCTTTGAGATGAAATTGTAAGAGTTAGGGGATTGTGGGGAAAAGAATAGGTGTTGGGTGGTGATTTCAATGTTTGCCGATATGAGAGTAAAAGGCTAAATTGTATACAAAGATACAAGTCTATGAAATTTTTCTAAGATATCATACAAGATCTACAAATCATTGATCTTTCACTACAAGGTGCATATTACACTTGGTGAAGGGGAGCTAACTATACACAAGCATCTAGAATCGATAGATTCCTTATCTCCTCTGAATGGTGTGATTCATTCAAAGCTATGAGACAAATAGCTCTTCCCAAAAGTCATCACTGACCATAGGTATAATCTGTTAGAGAATGGTGACTAGGAAGCTAGCCCTTCTTATTTCAAGTTTGAAAATATGCGGTTTCAAGCTAAAGGCTTTCGGGATAAATTGAAGGAGTGGTAGCAAGGCTATATGTTCAGTGGTAGTCCAGATTATATTCTTACATAAAAATTAAGAAAATTAAAATAGGATATTACAAGCTAGAACAGAGAGGTGAATGGTAAATTAGAAACCAGGAATAACAAAGCACTTGATGAATTGCTAGCCCTGGAATAATCAACTGAAGGAAGACCAATATCAATAGCAGAGTCAACTCAAATAAAAAACCTGAGAGCAAAGCTGCAGAAGTTAGGCAAAGGCAGAAGAAACATCTTGGAGACCAAAGTCTTGGTGTTTATGGCTCAAAGAGGGGGATAGGATACAAATACTTTTAGAAGGTGGAAAATTCTCACAGAAGTTACAGCATTGACAAACTTTTAGTGGGAACTAAAATCATTACAGACCAAGAACAAATAAGGAAGGAGATTTTGGAATTCTATGAAAATCTTTACACAGAACAATACTAAGTGATGTTCACCGGACAAGGCACCCGACCCTAATGATTTTACAATGGCTTTCTATAAAAAATCTTATGGGTTTATTAAATCAGATATGGGGGACCTAAACTATTTCCACCAACATGGTAGCATGGTCAGATCTAGCAATGCATCCTTTATTTCTTTGGTGCCAAATAAAAAAGGAGCAATTCACCTAAAAGATTATAGGCCAATCAGTCTAATTGGGAGCATTTACAAGATTGTGGCCAAAGTGCTAGCAAGGCTCAAGGTTTTAATGGGAAAACTTGTTTCCAATTATCAAAATGCTTTCATCAAGGATAGACAAATCACTGATGCGGCTCTAATTACAAATAAGGTTCTGGATTGGAGAGTGAAAAGTAAGAAACTGGGAATCCTATGCATACTAGACATAGAAAAAGCTTTTGACCAACTTAATTAGTCATGCCTCTTCTCCATTTTAAGACAAATAGGTTTTGGAAAAAGGTGGATTAAATGGATCAAGTTCAGCATCACCATAGTGAAGTATTCAGTTTTAGTAAACGAAAGTCCAGTTGGTTTCTTCTCACCACAAAAGGGGCTCAGACAGGGAGATCCATTTTTTTTTTATCCTAGCCATGGAGGGCCTTAGTAATATGTTGGATAAGGCCAAGTAGCTGCAATTGCTAGATGGTTTTATTGTTGACACAAGGAACACTGTTAATGTCTCACACTTGCTATATGTTGATGACACCCTTGATTCTGTGGAGCAGATACATCTCAAGTTCTTTACCTAAATCTAACATTGCTAATCTTTGAATCACTTTCTAGCCTTCATATAAACATGTTAAAAAGTGTTATATACCCTGTTAATGAGGTTTCAAACCTAGAAGAGCTTGCAGGAATACTTGGTTGTACCACTGGTTCCCTTTCAACCACTTACCTTGGATTACCCTTGGGTGCCGCATTTAGATCTACATCTATTTGGGATGAGGTGATTGAGAAGTTCGAGAAAAAGTTGGCATCATGGCAGATGCAATATCTATCATTGGGCAGGAGATTAACATTGATTAACAGTGTGCTGGATAGTATTCCAACTTACTACATGACTCTGTTTCCCATACCTAGCAAAATATTAAAGTAGCTTGATAGGATCAAAAGGAATTTCTTATGGGAGGGTAACAACATGGATAACAAGTTTCATCTGGTAAAGTGGATTAAAGTGGTATGCCAAAAAAATGGGAGGATTGGGCATGAAAGATTTACCACTTCACAACAAATACTTACTCATGAAATGGATATGAAGGTATACTTAGGTGAATCAAGATCCATGGAAGGAAGTAATCAAGGAAAAACATGGAGTCAAAAATCATTGGTGCTCTAAGCTGTCCAACTCCCCTTTTAGTGTAAGCTTATGAAAGAGTTTATGCAAACTTAAAGATGAGTTCTTTCAAAACATTCAGTTGGTAGCAAGTAATGGTATATATATCAGGTTTGGAAGGATAGGTGGCTAGACAATATCATTTTGATGGAAGAATTCCCTAGGTTGTTTCAAATTACACGTGCACCAATTTTTTCCATCTCTTAGAATAGGGTCCACCAACACCTAGAATCTACTTTTCAGAAGGAACCTATGGAATTGGGAAATCGAAGAAGTGGTCAACTTGTTCTCTAGTCTAGAAGGTCAGGTGATAAATGTGTTAAGGTAGGATAGTGACAAGGATGATAAATACTCGGTGAAAGCAAGCAATGTAAACTTATTTGCTCCTAATGGAGTGCTTGATAACTGGCCATGGAAGTTGGTATGGAAGACAAAGCTCCCACCAAAGATCAATAGATTCTGCTGCACAACTCTTCATGAAGCTTGCCTCACTTAAGATAACCTTAAGAAAAGGAAATTTCAGATTGCCAACAGATGTAACATGTGCCATCAGAACGTTGAGTCCAACAATTATCTATTTTTACATTGTAAAGTTGTTGTTGGCTTATGGAGTATGTTTCTGTCTATATTTGATATTAATTGGGTAATGCCACATAACACCAAAGAGGCCTTTGAGTGTTGGTGTAATTAGAGAGTTGGTAAGTCCATCAAGCCAATCTGAAAGATAATACCTGCTTATATTTGTTAGTGCATATGGTCAGAAAGGAACAACAGATGTTTTGAAGGTTTATCAACTCCAAATCACTCCCTTAAGGCTAGCTGTATGTTGTATCTATATAATCGGCATAACCTTTCACCCCTAGATTCTCCTGAGAACTTTTTGAACTTTGTTAGCTCCGTGTTACTAGTGTAGCCTTTTTTGTTTTTGAGCTAATGTACTATTGTCTTTCTCTAACTTTTTGTACTATTCTGCATCTTCTTGATGCCAGCAATGAAATTTCTTATTACTTCATAAAAAAAATAGGTACGCAAAAGAATAAACTTAATCAATGAATTTATTCCTTTGCAACCAGAGGGCGAGGATCACATCATTTTGCATGGTACATCTTGATATCCAGTAAAAGAAAAAGTTACAGTAAAACCAAAAACATGCTTTCCCTTTGAGGTTAACCCCAACCATTCATAAAACTATTTGTATACGTAGTTATCTTAACTAGTTAGACCGAAACATCCCAAGAAACAAGATCACTTAACCAATTGAGACGTAGAATGCCAAGAGGAAAAAGTTTAAAATGAACACGTTAATGTAAAGAAGTGGGGAGGCAGCTAGTGAAGTCGCCTGAGAAGCATGATCACTTATGAGAAGGTTCACGATTTTGTCATCTTGAACATGCTTAAGATTCTCTTAACCAAACATGCAAGCTAAATTAGATATTTCGATATTCTACAGGATAAAGTAAACAGTATACCTCATTAACTTGGGTGATCCCGAGAGACTTATAACACACTACTTCTTAGTTTTTTTAAATGTGAAAAGAACAAAAAAAGACCAGGTTCATGGATCCTGAAGCAAAAAGGGAGAAGTAAAGCACACGCTTCTTTATCATGAAGCACATGATTTACGAAAAATTAAAAGTACCATATATACACGTAGTTAGTTCTCGAATAAGTAAATTCAACTAATATAATTACTTTCAACATCTGATATTAATCCAACTCCTCAAAATACCAAAGAATAACTTGTTTCTTGTAGGAATCACATCATGCTATACTGTTGGAAGTGGACACCTATGTGAACCGCACTGCTTCACCCATGAAATGACGACCCCCTTGCTTTAAGCAACAAAGAGAGGGCTTTTTAATAACATTCTTTTTCTAAATATAAAAAAGTGCTTTTGCTCACAAGAAAGGTGATTCTTGAGATGCGGTAAAAGTAGTTCGTAATTTACTTGAATGATTATAAAACACAAGTTTTGTGTCCAACTTGAGGGCATCTCAAAAGCAGTGAAGAATAAACCTAACTATTGTAATCTCGAGATTCATATTTAGAGTCATGTATATTTATCCACCTTGTGTATCATTACTGTGCTTCAACCAAGGTGGACTAAAGGCATTAAGATACTAGACTAAGATCGGATGACCCAAAGAGAAAGCATGTCACCATACAGAAATCACTTGAGGCATGTTAAAAATAGAAGCTTAGTGTAGATATCAATGAAATTCTAAACTGGATAAGTATATACTAAAAGTGTACCATGAGTACCAAATTGAAAACTGGAATCATCCTTTAGAGGGTGACTATGCTACACAGCTTAAAGTTTTTTTTTTCTTTTTAAAAAGGCTTCTTACTTTATGATGGTGAATTTCTTGTGTAATCGCTTTTTCTCCTCTAAGTGAATAATGCCTCACCGATAAAATACAAGTATCCCACCACTTTGACTTGACTTCTTCATTTAAACTATGTTTTATTAATAGCCTAGTTAGCCCAAGTATAAATAATACTCTCTAGTTACTGTTGACTTATAAAACCAAAGAGTCCAATCTTACATAAATTAAACCTTGAAATCAAATTTGGAAACAATGATCAGTAACACATGCAAAATAATGCATTACTGCATAAGAATATCAAATTTAGACAACTAAACATACATCACAAAAGACCTCTCTCTCCTAACCTTGCCGAACGAATACTTTAAAAAGATGATAATGCAAATGACTCGTGTGTGTGGTTACCACTACCTAGTCCGTCATTTGGGGATAAATATTCCTAGTGGGGGAGACTGAAACACCTGGTTTCTTGACCTTAGAAAATTTCCTATAATTTTGATCTTTGGACCCAATACAACTCGAGCCATATGTAAGGGTACGAATGGTATAGTCTAGTCGTATATTGACTTGTGTTGGTTGGTGAGATGGATTTTGGTTACTAGAATAGATACGACTTAGGGGTACGAGTCGTATTAGTGGTGATGGATCGTTTGGTTCCTTAAGATAATCTTAGACTTGGTTACTTATGTTGGATTTGAGTACGAATGCCTCACCTTAGGCCGTAAGCCAGGGTACGAGTCGTACCCAGGGCTCATATGGTGGACAGTGTCTAAATCTTCCTTGGGTTTAAATCTATTAGGGGTACAGATGATGGGTACAAATCATATGTTTTGGATACAACTTGGTTGGATGAGTCGTATGCTGGGCAGTACTGATCCAAAGGTTGAGGCTACGATATGAGTGGAGGGTACCACTCATATCGGAGGGTACGAATCGTGTGAGTCAGTCGTACCCCTGTGATGGGATTTTGGTACAACTTAAGTGGGGTATTCTGGATATTTCCCCATTTATCCTAATAAGGTCCCATGACTTCTAATCTACTTGGGAGGTTATTTACCCTATTATTCGATTCATTAACACTTAGAAACTCTAATAAACACTCTATAATTCTCTCATAGTCTTTTGGGCAAAGGAAGCTAGGGTTTCAACTATAGGATTGATTTGGGGCTTGTCTTGGTGATATATTTCCTTCATTATCTTGGGATAAGGCATGTTCTTTTACCTTATTGTTAATTTTAACTACAAGCATGGTTTTTATAAATGTTTTCATGACTTCATTGATTGTATAATTTTGGTTTTCAAATATGAATTGAGGGTTTTGATGTTAAATGGTTGGTTATGATTTCCTATGGTCTTAATTATGCTTTTATATGTATTAATGGTGGTTTGGATAATTGGATTGCATGGGAATTGTTTAATGGTAATTGAAATTGGTTTTGGTCATATTATGCCCCCAATGTGTTTGACAAAATTCTTATAAAGATATGTTCATTGCATTGACTACTTTTAATGGAACTCTCACTTGTTTTAAAACTTGGTAAAGAAATTATGCATGGTTCAAATAGTTTGAAAAGGTAAATGGCTAAAAGGTTATGCTTGTGGGGTACATGGAATCCCCTAAGTGATTTAATATGGTAAATGGGAAGGTACTTGAAAGTCCCCTTAACCTATATGTGGTTGGCTATGGATAGTACTTGGAAGTAAGGATTGGTATGGCGATACCAATAATAATGGCCTTGGTTAATAACTTGATAATGGCTTGGTTATTTGGAAAATGGTTTTAATCAGGAAATAATGGTGGGATGTGTAGCAAAGCCGTGAAAGGTGAAGGTCCGAAGGGACCAAAACTGGAAACTCATATTTGCCGATATGAGGTTGGTCTTAGTGACCATGTGCATGATGTCACACTATATTTTGGGGGATGTACTAGTCATCCCAGGTTTTCTTCCTTGGTCATGCGACTACACACACTAAGGCCCTTTCAACAGGGGGAGCTGAACCCATATAGCCTGTGGGTGGTTTAGTGCGGCAAAGCTACATAACTCAGGTAAAGGTTTTAAAGGCATGCTAAAACCGATCCCTTTTCCCGGCATGGTTATATATATACATGTGGTTGTGTTCATATGGATGGTTTTACTTGGTTTTATAAATGGCATTATTTTATCGTTATCCTAAGATCATGCTAGCATTCACTCACTAACTCATCTACTGGTGGCTGTATACCTACACTATGCAGGAACCAGACGTTCTACTCCTCCTGCATAGTGATTGACTTGGGGATCAACATTTGGACTGAAGTGGTGAGGTTTTATTCTTTCAGAAGGCTCCATTTTATGTTATGGATATTCCTAGACAAATGGTTTTTATTTCTGGATGTTGGTTTTGTCTATGGTTGGGGGCATGTCCTAACCAGATTTTATTACTCATTTGGTTAGAGGCTTTTGGTACTTTTATTGGTTGGAATCGGCGGTATCGGTATTAGTGTTAGCCTTGGCATTAGAATAAGCTGGGAGGCTGGCACCATCGAACATAATTTCTCACTGTTCCATCATATTTCATTTTGGGATTAATTATATTATGTTTTAAAACATCTTTGGTCATGGCCCTCGTTTTGGTATCGATTTGGTATGATTGGATTAGTGATATGGGATGGTTGAACTCGGTTGGGTTAGTCACGATTGTAATCTTATCCCAGAGTCTCATGTAAGCTGTTTCACTATCTTACTATATGCTCAAAATTCAGCCAACTCAGGGCAGGCGGATGGAGGTTGGGTTGGGTAACGACGATGGTCTCCGGGCCTGGTCGGACTTGGGACACCTATTACGACAAGGCTCCAGTTGGGTCACGTTAATAATGTTCTAAAAAGTTGAAGTACTGGTTAAACTGTAAGTCGTTAAGTCATATTATGACTCATATCCAGACTCATTAGGATACAAGTAGCTAAAGCTGGACTAAAGAAGCTAAGTAAAGATAGACCATGACTTGTGATAAACCCAAATTACACCTCTGTTACGAGAGCGTAAGCGGTCACTGTCAAATATAGAAACCAACTAGGTTAGGGTCGAATCCCACAGGGAATATGGTGCTACTTAAGTTGTGTGCAGATTAGTTGACTTTTAATCATTCGTTTTCGTAAAACAAAAGGGGGGATTTGTTTCAGTTCACAAATTAATGGTTTTAGTTTAAACAGATGAAGTATGTGTGGCAGTGTTCAAATTCAGAGAAATATCAAGCTAGGGTTATGTCCACCTTATAGTTTTCAATACTTTTTAACTATGGGCTTTACAAATTCATACATCTATCATGCTTACAGTTGTATTTAATAACATAATCCTAGTGTTTCTTAACCATCAAGGAATAATTCACTTTTGTTCTCTCGAATCAAAAGTGTTTACAAAAACAATACAAAATCTCCAAGTAGTTAATCCTATTAAGGCATTAACATATGAAACAGGGGTTGGAAATCCTATTTTCTTGTCACTACACTCTTTTTCGAACAACAACCTTTCTCTCGAACAAGTTGTATTTTATGGACATCCTCTATGTTTGCAACCACGAGAATTCAAGATAAACGAAGAGAGTATGATTTAAACAAATCAATGCATAATGAATTCAAAACCCAAAGTAATAGATTGTATGCTACAAGGCTTCCATAACCCTAACTACTAAACTTAGCTACTCACAAATAAAACGAAAATCACAAGAGAAATATTCATCATACCAAAAAGTAAACAAAATCTTGGTGGAGAAGATGAAATAGCGTTTCTCCCTTGGTGCTAAGCAGCCACCCTCCTCTCTCAAAATAATACAGAATAATGAATATTGATAAAAATTCAGCATCAAGTCTTTTTTAATAATCTTTCTCTCATATTTTCCTTCTAAGTCCCTGAACTAATTATAAATGATAAATTAGTCTAGGATATGGTTTCTAGGAGCCACATTTGGTCCAACAAACTACTTTTATCTTGTGTCATATGCCATCCACATTCCATTGTCCAATTATGTCTCCATCTACCTCATTAATACCTAAAATCATGCTAATTACATCGGTTAGCTCAAATACATAGAAGTAGAGTAAAAACATAAGAAACTAAGAACTTTGTTCTCCAAACTTAGCTAAAATATGGGTATGCTATGATTCTTAGCGTATAAATACACCCAATATCAACTTGTAAAGAGTGACTACTAGCCGTGGTGTGCAACCGTAGTGTTAATAGAGGACAAAGCTATGTTCCAAAAGTAAAGTCATAGAAGTCTATGAGTTGTAAGGATAGACTAAGGCTCGTAGTGAAAAGATGTACTAAGAATAATATGTAAAGTCCCGAGGATTGATGCTTCAGTGGTAACGACTTAATACCACGTGTCATAAGGACTGACTATGACTCGTGGTGAGGAGTCATAAGGATAACATATTCAAAAGGCCTGAAGGTGAAAAACTATTGGAGTGATGACTATTAGCAGAATATGACTCGTATGATGACACTATAAGTCATAACCACTGAAGCCTGGAGAGAGATACGATAGCAGGAAATGAGTCATAACCTGACCTAATGACTCGTTACCAAAGGTATAACCACTGCCGACAAAGTTTTCCTATTTTGTTTTAATTAGATTTCCTTTGTTATTTTGAGATACGATAAGTACCCTTGGGTTATGTTTTTATGTGGTTATACACTTCTTTTATTTTTTGCCATACTTTGACTTCTTGATACTCTCGATATTTTTGTTCTTGGGTTTTTGGTTCTGTATTCAATTAAAAATCTTGGATTTTATTATTTCATCTTTGTGCAATTAATTACATGTTTTCTTCATTGATTTCCATGGGTTGTTGCATAACTATGAGAGGCTAATTTCCTTTACTAGGGTTATGGGAACTCTGGTGGATTAACAACGTAAGAGAAGTGGGTGACAACACTCGAGCGCACACGCAAGTGTACATGGTCTATCAAGTAGTAAAGTGAACTTAAAGAAATCCAAGTATCAATCCCATAGGGACTTAATTCAACAATGATTCAATTTCACTTTACAGTTTAGATTCACTTGATGCAAGAGTAACCAAAAAGAAAGTTTGGAAATTGTAACTAAAAGTAAAGTAACAGTGCAAAAAGTAAAGTCTTGAAACAATCAATACGATAAAGCCCAGAGTTAAAGCACTTTGAACAATCATACTATATTATTGAACTTCATTCATTAAATCAGTTATCTTGGTTATTGATTTGTAGGGTGAATTGAATGATATGGTCTCCCAACCTTTAAATATTGAACTAATTTGGACCTTACAACTACATCATTGAGCGGGGTGGTAATAATCCAATTGAGTTCTTTAAGCTATCATCCTACGTGTGAATTAAGTAAGGCATCTAAGTACATCCCTGTCCTATATGCTAATTTGAATTCCTTATTTTATAAAGAAATAAGAACCATACTTTGTTCATTCCCATATTCTATCCCCTATTCCCTCTCCCAAGATCACAAGGGTGACAATAGATGTATTTTTTGGGTGATCAGTCCATCAAATAATTAAATCAAGAATAAACAAACAACCAATAATGATAAGCAAATAAAACGAATTTAATCCAAAATAATAGTACTTATGTTCTTGGCTTTAACCTCGGAAAGAGGAAATTTATCCACGCACAGTCATAATCATAATCACAAAATTGTAATTAATAACTAAGGACATGAATGAACTAAATTAAAATAAGAAAAACCTAAAAGATGAAGGTGTAAAAGCCCCTCAATCTACAAAATACGTCCAAGGATCATTAAAAACGTTTATAAAGATGTATTTATATAAAAAGGGTAAGACAAAGCTATGCTGGACAAGGATTTTGTATGCAAGTCAGCCCTAGAATATAGCAGGCAGCGTAGGCACCATCCCACCGAAGTATAGGGCGCGCTGCGGGCTTCATTGCACCGATATGAAGGGGGCACCGCGGGCATTGTTGCATCATAGTGAAGCCTGCGTCATGGTCTTATTGCATGCAGCCTATGGAATTGTTCTTCAAAATATTTTCTATGGCCTGGAGGCACTAAAATGGACCATGCAATGCGGGAAAATCGCGTACAAACATTGGAATTTGCTTCCCCGATTTTGGTCAAATGTTCATCGTCCCATATTTTATCCCTTGTATTGTGGTATATTTTCCATGAATTTCCAGCCTTTATATCATCATTATATCACTGTATTCAGCTCACAAAGATTCCTACATAATCACACACTACAAATTAGAGATCATAACAACTTAATATCCTCAACGACGAATCAAAAAAAGAGCTAAGAAAAGGCTAGTTTTCATGACCTTCAACTCTATGTTTCGAGTCTTGACTTATTCAAATTAAACCTTACACATCACCAACAAGTTATTACACATATAAATACACTTTTAAACCATATAGAACCTTTTAAACACAATAGAATCTAACGAAACCAACTAGACAAGCACCTAGCTCAAGCTAGTAATGCTACTTTCCTCGATTGAACTCTAAATGACTCATTTAAGTACAAACTTGTTTGCAATTCATTT
This sequence comes from Capsicum baccatum var. pendulum, assembly GCA_030864225.1. NCBI lineage: Eukaryota > Viridiplantae > Streptophyta > Magnoliopsida > Solanales > Solanaceae > Capsicum > Capsicum baccatum. Next base: position 199,788,611 of record CM061550.1, on the reverse strand, counting down.
TGAACATTGTAATCAAATACTTTGGCACTTAGAGGCACATTTATATCATTATCAACCCATATATCATATGAATCATCATCAAAACAAGGCTAAATAGACAAGAGTAATGCTACCAAAGTGTATAAAACCACCTCATATCAGTGGGAGATTCATCTATTTTGCTGTGGCTATGTGTATTGTGATATTATTTATATTAATTACATCCTAAGGTACTGCAGAAGCTTGGGAATTGCCTGTATTTGAGATAATTCTCATAAGGTAGTTAGAGATTGGGAAAAGAAGGTTACAACAGTGATTTAGGGCTATCAATCCTCATCTAATCAACTTGAAGCACAAAAGGTAATAGTTATACTGAGGTCAAGGACAAAGGACAAAGAACAGTAAGGTGATTCCTTGAGACCTAAAGAGTGAAGGGTGATATTTATCAACTTGTTCACGAGACGATTGATAATACATAGCTTGACAGACTTTGCATGTAAAATAATAGGTTTGGTGAATTGAACACTAGAATCTTATGGAGTTAGAAGCCTAGGGGAACATAGTACTAGTGCTTGTCTTTTATTATTTATAACCTCAAGCACTTAAGTTTGGTTACGTGTTACTGTGAATTTAAAATCTCCCCATTTACTTTGTGCATTGTTTGTGATTTCATTAAGTTTGAGATATAATTCCATGCATTCCTTATAGGCTTGAACCCAACCTGGTTTGGGTTACAATATTTGACATTGATCGCAACATACTTCTTTGGAGTTTAGTTTAGGATGAAATCAAATTTTGGCACTATTGTTGAGGAATACGGTGTTGAGTTTTTGATTAGATTTTTTGAAGTTTCGAGTCTTATATTTTCTGTTCATTGATGGGTATACACCAGTATATGCCTAACACTAGGAGTTGAGGCAATCCTTTCTCCCATTGAATACTGAACAAGAAAGAGTACTACAGCCTTATCGTACGATGAGCGAGCAAGTATGGTCAGGCAATTTTGAAGGGGTTCGGGACGACCCTTTTACTGTACCTCCCACTACTCCAGGTGATCCACAGAATACTACTAATAGACAGATGGAGTTGATGTTAGCAGAGGCAACTGAACAACATAGAAGAGTGTCTAAGAAAGCTTGGTTGTATTAGTAGGCAGAGCTAGCTAGTCCAAGACCAGTAGCTGATAGTCAAGCAGCACTTGATGGTGATTGAGATAGAGCACGTGGTGGTAGATCTCGAGTGATCCCAACTTATTAGTATCTAAAGCCATACGATCAAGATGAGGACATGGTATATGTCAAGACTACTGAGAAAAGAACCATTATTCCTTCTGATTTACCCCCAAATATTATGTTATGTTTGATATTACTAGTGTAATGATCCAGCTGTTATATCTAAAAGGTGCATTTCACAGGGTTGTCAATAGATAATGTAAACATGCATCTTGCCAATTTTACTGGATCTACACTTTGTATACCATCCTAATGGTAGATTAGGAAGCATTGAGAATGAGGTTGTTCCCATTCTCATCGATAGAAGAAGCATCATTGTGGTTGGGCAAACTTCCTAGAGGCTAAATCACGACTTGAAATGAGTTACATAGATAGTTTTTGAACCGATTCATTGATCCTGCTAGTATTCTATAGCTAAAAGGTGAGATCTATAATTTCTGGAAATTGCCTGCAGAGTCCATATATGAAGCGTGGTTTCAGTTAAAAAAAGTTAAGCATGGTACCAAATCATCGGATTCCAGGGTTTAATTTGCTGGAGAGATTCTACAGACCCCTGACAACGCCCAAGCGCACACACAAGTGTAGGTAGACTTATCAAGTAGTAAAGTGGCCTAATGAAAGCCAAGTATCGATCCCACAGGGACTTGTTCCAATAATAATTCGATTCTAGTTCAACTATCAAGATTAAATTGATGCGAAAGTAAGTGAAAGAGAGTTTAGAATTTGTAACTGTAAGTAACGTAATAAAGCATAAAGAAAAGATCTTGGATAATCAATAGAAGTAAAACCCAGGATTGAAGCACTTAGAACACTTATACTATGTTATTGAACTTCAGTCATTAACTTGCTTATCTTGGTTGTCGATTCATAGGGTTAATCGGTTGATCATGGCCTCCCGACCTCTAACCAATTACCTAATGTGGACATCACAACTACATCATTGAGCGGAGATGTAATAATCTAATTAAGTTCTTTAAGCTATCATCCTACATTTGAATCAAGTAAGGCATATAAGTACATCCCTGTCCTAGACACTAATTCATATTCCTTATTTCATAAAAGATAACAAACCATACATTGTTCAATCCCATGTTCTATCTTCCTATTCCCTCTCTCGAGTTCACAAGGTTGACAATAGGTGTATTCTAAGGGTGATAAAGCCTCAAAATAGTTAAAATAAGATTGAACACACAACCAAAAATGATAAGCAAATCAATGAGCTTAACTCAAAACAATAGTACTCATGTTTTTGGCTTCAACCCCGGAAAGAGGGTTTTACCCACTCATTGTCATAATCATGATCCAAAAGATTGCATACATGATATAATCTAAAAGAAAGCTCAAGAATTAATGTAAAACCTAATTTATGAAGTAGTAGTAGCTTCCTGTATGCTCCAATACGTTCCAAGATGATGTAAAATGTTCTATTTATAAGTATGAGATAAGCCCAAGCCGTGTAGGACTCAATTTGCGGCCGTGTCTAAAATGCCCAACAGTCGCGAGTTGTACAAAGGGGAGTGGAAGTAAAATTACACAAGATGGAAATGAGAGTGGAAGTCACATCACTTAATCTGGAAATTTTAGTGGAAGTCGCGACGCACCCTCATCACGACACCTCTTTGGAAATTGCATCTTAAAATTTGGTTAAGTATTGAATGTTCCTCCTTCTACCCAAGTCTTTGTGGTGTTTTTCCTATGGTTTTCTAGCCTCTAAATCATCTATATATATCATAATATTAAGATCACAAAACATCATGCAAGATCACTCCATACAAATTAGAGGTTAAAACAACACAACATCCATCACGATGAATAAAAAACAAGAGCTAAGACAAGGCTATTCTCCATGATCTTCCACTTCATGTTTTGAGTCTTTACTTGTCTCACTTGAACTTTGTACACTAACAACAAGTTTTTACTCATATAATAACACCATTAAAACCATTTGGTAAACATAAAACATAATAGAATCCAAATAGATAAACTAGACAAGCACCTAGCTCAAGCTAGTAACGCTAGTTTCCACGATTGAACTCTAAATGAATCTTTTAGGTACAAACTTCTTTGGAATTCACTTTGAAGATTATAAACTCATGATTTAACACTTATATGCACATTTATATCATTATCAACACATATAGCACACGAATCATCCTCAAAACAAGGCTAAAAACGGCTAGAATAGTGACACTAGAATGCACAAATACACCCAACATCACCACCTCTCACTTAAAGGCTTGTTCGTCCTCGAACAATTATTTACTCTAAGTACCATAGGATATGGAGACTCTAAACTTCTACTACATGCAAGACACTCAAGCTAGTACTACAATGACTACACAAAATGTAATTTTCTACACAAAGCATATTCTTTACATAATTGATAGCTCATGAAAACTACTCTCAAACATCCTAGCCTCAAGAATTGACTCACCTAAGTGGAAAACTCATGCTTATAATTCAATCAAATACATCATATAAATCACCCACATCTATCAAATATCTGCCCTTTACAACAAGAGAGTTACCCATAATCACTCACAATAATATGATTTATAACACAATGGGTACAAGAATGAAGTTACGCTCACTCTCACAATGAATTCACAAGTTACACACAATGAACCATAGGCGTGCCGTTAGTGTAGTACTCCACTAATATCATAATGTTAAAGCTCAAGATCAAATAGATCCTTATGGGTTGTAATGTAGGCTAAGGGACGGGTAGGAACTATTTTGGCCAAGAATAGTCACTAACCACGCTAAGCACTTTAATACTCTACATTATACATTTAGAACTAATATCCAACAACTAATTTACACCATTTTTATCTACCCATATTTATTGTTTTTCCCCATCTGTTTTAAGCATTTTCATAAACATATGATGGAAGTATTGTTTATTACTAAATGAATTAGTTTTTTTTTCATTTTTTTTCTCAACCATGATAGCTCAATGTCTATCACACCCATCCACCACACATCAATTATCAACACCAATAACTATTACCTCAGGCATTAAATTCGCCTTTTTCCTCTTTTATTTCTCAAACTCCTTACTAAATTAATTTTTTACTAAATCACTTAAGAGCTTTTTGGTTCAAATGGGGATTAGGCTACATATGAGGCTACCAAAGAAAATAAGCTAAAGGCTCAATGGGATTTAACTAGGATTATGCACAAGGGTAGGCTAAAAAAAAGGTATAATGCAAGGCTATCAAAGAAATGCCTAAATCATCTCCTAAACTTACATTCTTTATTTTGCTTTACACACGTACCGGGAAAGTTCTATACATGAAATGTAACAAGGAAGATACAAATACCTCACACGCATATGACACATGCTAAACTTAATAGGATCATCATAGACTTCTAACCATACAACAACATAAATTCAAATTTAAGCCAACAAATACAAGAGTCATAATCAAGAGCCTAGGAGTCTCAAAAGTAGTAATTCACTCAATCAATGTGCTTTTACCAAAGAAAAAACTTGCACCATGCAATAAAAAATAGAACCAACAAGAATATCTTACCCAAAAAAACTTAAATTGAGCAAAATATTAGGAATTTTCTCACCCCACACTTAAAAATCTACTTTGTCCGAAAAGTGAACTTTTAAGTTAGAGATAGAAATACTCCCTGAGACCTCTAGCCCTAGTTAGTAACATCTTTACATATCAAGAGGATCCATGAGACCCCACACTCAGTTTTCGCCATGCTTCTTAGCTCAGGTTTGTATCAACCCGTGACTTAACAAAAACAAAAAATACGTGAAATAAAAAAACTAAAAATAAAACATACCTACTTAACTTGGGTTGCCTCCCAAGTAGTGCCTGATTTAGTGTCTCGGCACGACCCAATTTAATGACTTAGTCATTCTCTTTCCTTCTCTTTCTCACACTTGGTCTCCATCTTCTTATTTTTTTTTACCCCTCTTGGGTGTGAACTTTCAAGGGTAACCAATTTTTTAACTTTAGACTTTTCAGGTTCATCAACTTTCATCATGTCAGGCTTAGGTGGTAGGAGCTTAGGCTGCTCAACGAAGGTGTCCGAAGAGGTCTTTTGTAGACTAATCTCTCCACACTTGTCCCCTTCAATAACATTGATTCTACATAAATCTTTATAATGAAATGTTATGTTGAGTGCTTTTTAAACTTTAAATACTACCTCTTGATCCTCCATAAAATTGATACTCTCTCCTAAATCACTAAGTGACTGAACTACCTCGCTGTTTCCAATCTGTATAGGGAGAGTAAACTTCTTAGGGTCCTTAAGCTTTTTTGGCATCATTTGTGTTATTACAGCGCTACACTCTTCAATGAGTGCTATCATTTCCACATCCTGTAACTTTAACTTATTAGCAACAACATCCCTCAAGTACTAAGCATATTTTGGCATACCCTGCAAAATATCTAACAAAGGTAAATTAATGTAAAGTTCTCTGAATATGTCAAAGAAGTTAAACATTGCATCCTCCTTCGCTTTTATTTGCCTTTGAGGGAAAAAAAGTGGAGGAATCTTCTTCTTCTTCTTCTCTAATTCAGCAACTTTCATTTTCAAGTACTCATACTTTCTTGAATTATCAATAACTTTTTATGATACCTGTTGGGTCACCACGTTAGTATCTACCTCCTTAATTGCCCTGGAAGGTTCTCCTTGAAGCTCTTTACCATTTCTCAAAGTAATTGCCATGACTTGTTTTAGATTTTTAGTTTCTGCTGGTAAACCACCCTGAGCTCTGGTATTCAATGCTTGCTGTAACCCTCAAATGCAACTCTAATATTCTTTGGGTCACTTGCTAATTTTTACATCTGCAGCCAATGTGTTTGATTAGCTAGAACCTGCTTCATCATGTCTTCCAAATTTCTAGTTAACTGGTTCACTTGTGCTTCTGGTTGCTGAATTTTCTATTGTTATACGTTCCAAGGCTGAGCCTGCCACTTTATATGTAGGGATTACCATAATTTTTCCTTTGTGCATTTCCCATATAGATTATTAATTTTGGATTTAAAGTACACATAGTAGTAAGATGGCCACTATTTTCACAAACTTCACACCAACTTGCATCTTGTTGGATTGCATTGACTGCTGCGGTAAGATGTGTAGTTTCAACTTTTAGGCTACTGAACTAAGTGTTTATTAAATTTTGTAATGCAAAAACTTGAACTGATAACACTGTGAATTGGTCTACCTCCAATACACATGAAATTCTTTTTGTAGCACTCCTCAAGTCTGAATGTTATTTTGGGTTCCCTTGAGCTAGGCAGTTCAATCAAGTGTACAAATCATCATAAGTCATCTCAAGAGCTTGACCACCTGTAGCCGAATCTAGAAATTTTTTTGTATTATGATCAAGAGCCTCTACATAAGTATGAGAAAGTACCTCATTAGACTATTGATGGTGTGGACATTCCCAAAGAAGATCCTTAAACCGCTCCTAAGCATGATAAAGATTCTTGTCTAGCTTCTGTTTGAAGAACACTATCTAATTGCAAAGTCTCTCAGTATTACAAGATGGGACGTACCGAATAAGGAATTTTCTGGCCATGTCATCCTATGAGGTGATTGAGTTTTTTGGTTTCGCATTCAGCCACTTTTTACTTCCCCAATTAGTGAAATAGGGAACAAGGCCATCCTCATATAATCTGTATTCACACCTGTGGGAATGAATGTATCACTGGTTTCCAAAAAATTCCGCAAGTGGACTGTGAATCTTCATGAGAAAGTCTTGTGAACTGTCCACTGCTAATCAAAAGCTGTAGCATATTTTGATTAAGCTTGAAATTGCCAGCTGTTGCCGGCTTCTGAATGGGGAGGTCAAATTAGTTGGAAGTAGGATTGATTCTTTTTTCACTGGCCTGTGGGATGCTTGTTCATCAGCCATGATGGGAAAATTCTCTTGGTTTTTTGTAATTTGAGGAATTTTGGGAAGAAGGTTTGCTTCTCTCCTACGTTGATAGAAAAGTTGCTTAAGTTTGGAACTTGGTTCAACCAAATTCTGATCCCTTGCTAGCATTTGTAAACCTATTTCTTGTAAAAACACAACAAAGACCAAGCGTAAAAACACCAAATGAATCTAAAAAGCAAAACTAAAATAAATAGTTGCCAAATTATAAGTTCCTGGCAATGGCACCAAAATTGACAAATCGCAAGCACAAACGTAAGTGTATTTGGTCTTATTAAGTAGTAAAGTGGCCTAATGAAAGCCAAGTATCTATCCACAGGGAATCGGTCCAATAATGATTCGATTCTAGTTAAATATCAAGATTTAATTGATGCAAAAGTAACCGAAAGAGAGTTTGGAATTTGTAATTGTAAGTAACGTAATAATACGCTAAGTAAAGATCTTGAGCAATCAATAGAATAAAACCCAGGGTTGAAGCACTTAGAAAACTCGTACTATGTTATTGAACTTCATTCATTAACATTCTTATATTGGTTGTCGATTCATAAGGTTAATTGCATGATCATGGCCTCCCGACCTCTAACCAGTTACCTAATGTGGACATTACAACTACATTGTTGAGCGGGGATGTAATAATCCAATTAAGTTCTTTAAGCTATCATCCTACGTTTGAATAAAGTAAGGTATCTAAGTAGATCCCTGTCCTAGATACTAATTTGTATTCCTTATTTCATAAAAGACTACGAACCATACTTTGTTCAATCCCATGTTCTATCTCCCTATTCCCTCTCCCTAGTTCACAAGGTTGACAATAGGTGTATTCTAAGGGTGATCAAGCCTCAAAATAGTTAAAATAAGATTGAACACACTACCAACAATGATAAGAAAATCAATGAGCTTAACTTAAAACAATAGTACTCATGTTTTTGGGTTCAACCCCGAAAAGAGGGTTTCTAGTCACTCATAATCATAATCATAATGGTTGAATACATGATATAATCTAAAATAAAGCTCAAGAAATAATGTAAAACCTAAGTTATGAAGTAGTAGTAGCTTCATGTATGCTCCAATACATTCCAAGATGATGAATAACATGTACAATGTTTTAATTATAAGTTTGTGATAAGCCTAAGCCGGGTAGGACTCTATTTGCACTTTTGGCCGTGTCTAAAATGACCAATACATCGCGAGTTGTGAAAAAGAGAGTGGAAGTCGTGCCGCACAAGCTAGAAACAGGAGTGGAAGTCATGTCATACAAACTGGAAATAAAAGGGAGTCGTATCTCACAAGTTGGAAATAAGAGTGGAAGTCGTGATGCACCCTTATTGAGACACCTCTCTGGAAATTGCATCTTGAAACTTGGTTAAGTGTTGAGCGTTCCTCCTTCTACCCAAGTCTTTATGGTTTCTTTAAAATGGTTTTACAACCTCTAAATCATTTATATATCATCATAATAAACTCACAAAACATCCTACAAGATCACACCATATGAATTAGAGGTTCAAACAACACAACATCCATCACGACAAATAAAAAGCAAGAGCTAAGACAAGGCTAATCTCCACGATCTTTCACTCCATGTTTTGACTCTTTACTTGACTAACTTGAACTTTATACACTACCAAAAAGTTTTTCCGCATATACTACTACCACAAAACCATTTGGTACATATAAAACATAATAGAATCCAATGAGATAAACTAGACAAGCACCTAGCTCAAGCTAGTAACGTTAGTTTCCATGATTGAACTCTAAATGTATCTTTTATGTACAAACTTGTTTGGAATTCACTTTAAATATTATAAAAAACATGCTTTAACACTTATATGCACATTTATCTCATTATCAATCCATGTATCACATGAATAATCCTCAAAACAAGGCTAAAAATCACTAGAATAGTGATACTAGAATGCATAAATACACCCAACATCAATCCCTAAATATAAATACTAGTGTGATGGCTGACACAATATCTAGAGGTTCACTTTTGCATTTTAATTGTGATATGGCTCAGGAAATGTTAGATGAGATCTGTGTCACTAATTGAGGATGGTACACTAGGAAAGTCGATAGATATGCTAGTACATATGCTATTGGGGATGCCAGTGACAACAGAGTTGGTGATGGTTATATAGCACAAGAAGTTACACAGATAAGAATGGATATTGGGTTGGTTACGAAGTGATTTACAACGATGAATTCTAAAAAAATAAATGCAGTAAGAGCATAGGGGTCTGCTTAAAGGGCATATGAGTTTGATATGGATAAGGAAAAAAATTATATGGATAGATAAATGGTGGATTTTTGAGCCAAAGGGAAAGGAAACCAAGTTCAAAACAATTATGTGACCGGTATCGAGATAAAAACAGAGAGCGAGATGGTTATTGAAGACGTAAAGATGACTATAAAGAGAAGAGTGATAGATATGTTCTATCGAGCAGTCGAGATACCGAGTCAAGAATAGATACAATGTTGTTAAAGCCCGTAAAAGGCCAAAAGAGTCAGAAAAGCTGTCTTAAGGAGATTATGGCAGTCATATCTAGGTTAAATTAGAAAATTGAGTTGCATGCCATCACTATAAAATAACTGGAGCAGCTGTTTAGCCAAATGTCTGCCATGTTGAATCTGAGGCATCCTAACACTCTTACCAACAATATAGTGCAAAATTCAAAAAATAATAGTCTTTGTTATGCCATTACCACTTGAAATGGTAAAACTACCATAGATCCCCCCATGAATGCTACAAGAAAGCCAAGGAATAATGGTGATTAGATTGATGTTATTGAGACACCTATAGCAGGATCTAAAAAATCAACAGGTGTTAAAAATATTGGCAATAAGGATAAAGGAAAAGAAAAGGTTAATGAGTCGGTGTTAAAGACTATTTTGAGACCTCTTCTACCTTTTCCCTAAAGGCTAAATAAGAAATAAGAAGGTAAATATTAGAAGTTGTCGATCTTAAAGGATCTGTCTATCAATATTTCCCCTGTTAAGGCATTGGAGCAAATGTCTTGTTACGCAAAGTTCATAAAAGTTTTGGTTACTAGGAAGTGGACGATGAGCTTTGAACATGTTGACAATGTGCACCATTGTAATGCTATTTTTTCTAGATCATTAGTAGAGAAGAAGGAGGACCCAGGAGCCTTCACTATTCAATGCACTATTGGGTCCTTTGACTTTCCTTGGGCTTTATGTGAATTGGAAGCCAACATTAATCTTATGTCGCTGGTGGTTTATAAGCAATTGGGATTAGGGGCACCCAAGCCAACATCGATGAGTTTGTTGAAGGCTAACCGCAAGGTGAAACAACCAACTGGTATTCTTTGTGATTTGTTGTTGAAGGAGGCGTCCTTTATTTTTCTAGACAATTTTGTGATCCTTATTGTGAGGTGGACTTCCAAACCCCTATCATCTTGGGCATACCCTTCTTAGCTACGGGTAGGGAATTAGTTGATATAGACTTAGGATAGATGAGGTTCATACTTAATGATGAATAAGTAATCTTCAATGTATGTTAGTTAATACAACAGTTGATGATATGAGAGTGGTGTCTATGATAGACACCATTGATGATGATGTTAATGTAGTGACTGTTCCAACTGAGGAGAGGTTAGGTGTTAAAGCATTAGCAATAGTGATTATAAATTTTGATGGTGATCGAATTAAGAAATATGATAAGATGGTGGGTGCGTTGTATGGGATAATTTCTGACATTTATGGTCTAAAAAATCTTGATTTGGATATGCAAAATAGAACCACTCCTCCTGCTCAACCATCTATTGAGGAGCCACCAGTCATATAGTTGAAGGCCCTACCTTCTCACTTGAATAATGTATTTTTGAGGCTGACAATACCTTGCCAGTGATTATTATAACTGATTTAGTTGAGACTGAGGTAGATGCATAGTTATCAATGTTGCAAAGGTTCAAAAGAGCTATAAGGTGGAACATTGCAAATATTGTAGGTATTCTGCCGAGCATTTGTATTCACAAAATCCATCTTGAACCAGGCCGCATCTCGAGTATTGAGCATTAGAGTAGGCTAAATCCTTTTATGAAGGAGGTGGTAAAGAAAGAAATAATCAAGTGTTTGGATGATAGTGTAGTTTACCTCATTGCGGATGGAAAGTGGGTCAATCCTGCTCAATGCGTCCCAAAGAAAGGCGAAATAACTGTAGTGCTATCTGAGAAAAATGATCTCATGCCAATAAGACTAGTCATATATTAGAGAGTATGCATGGACTATAGAAAGCTGAATACATAGACTTAGAAGGACCATTTTGCCATACCGTTCATGGATCAGATGATGGAAAAACTAGCAGGCAGGTATTGGTATTATTTTCTTGATGGGTATTCGAGCTATACTCAGATCATGATTTCACCCAAAAACTAAGAAAAGATTACATAAGACTAAGAAAAGATTACATTTACCTGACCTTATAGGACTTTTGCATTCAAGAGAATGCCATTTGGGTTGTGCAACGCTCCCGCCACCTTTCAGAGATGCATGATGTCAATATTTTCTAATATAGTAGAAGAAACCATTTAGGTATTTATGGATGATTTTTCTGTGGTTACTGATACTTTTAATGACTATTTGGACTATTTGACCAATGCTCTTTGTAGATGTGAGGAATATAATTTGGAGCTAAATTGGGAAAAGTGCCATTTCATGGTGAAAGAAGGAATGCATAATATCTCCAAAAGGGGAACAGAGGTGGATAAGACGAAAATTGAAGTAATTGAGAAGCTTCCACCACCAAAATTGTTAAAGGGTATTTAGAGTTTTTTGGGCCATGCTGTCTTTTACAGACGTTTCATCAAGGATTTCTAGAAGATTGCAAACCCTCTACGGAAGCTTCTTAAGAAAAAGGTGAAATTTGATTTTGATAAGGCATGTCTATAGGCTTGTAAGTGCTTGAAGGAGCGGTTGGTGTCAACCCTTATTATAGTGTCCCTCGACTAGTCCTTTCCATTTGAGATCGTATGTGATACAAGCGACGTGGATTTAGGTGTTGTCTTAGGCCAAAGGCAAGAAAAGGTCCTTCATCTTGTTTATTATGCTAGCAAGGAATTAAAACCTGCACAAAAGAACTATACTATTACCGAGCAAGAGTTACTAGCAGTGATTTTTTCCTTCGAGAAATTCCCATCCTATTTGATTGGGACTAAGGATATTATTCATACAGACCATGCAACATTGAGATACCTAATAGGAAGAAAGAGGTAAATCCAAGATTGATTCATTAGGTTCACTTGATACAAGAGTTTGATTTTGAGGTGAAGGACCAGAAAGACACAAAAAATCAAGTTGCTGATCACTTATCCAGAATTGAGGAAGAAGCAATGCAGAATAGTGGGATTGGTGAATTGAACACTAGAATTTTACGGAGTTAGATTCCAAGGGGAACATAGTCTTAGTGTTCGTCTTCTATTGTTTATAACCTCAAGCACTCAAGTTCGGTTACGTGTTACTATGACTTTAAAATCCCCTTATTTACTTTTGCTCACTGCCCGTGGTTTTATCAAGTTTGATATATAATTCCATACATTCCCTGTGGGTTCACCCCTAACCTAGTTTAGGTTACTATATTTGACATCGATCATAGCATACTTATTTAAAGGTTTGTTTTGGGCGATATCAAATTTTGATAATACTTTTCCAAATGAACAGATTTTGGCAGCATTGCAAGACTTAATTCCCTGGTTTGCTGATTTTTGTAATTACTTGGAAAATGATATTGTCCCAAAAAATATGTCCTTCTAGTAGATAAAGAGATTTATGCATGAAGTAAGGAATGTTTTCTAGGATGAACCTTATTTATTCAGGATTTTTGCAGATGCATGATCCGTAGATGCATCCCAGAGGTGGAGATGATGATTATTCTTAAGTCTTGTCATGCTTCACCTATTGGGGGTCACCATAGAGGAAACCACATAGCTCACAAAATCGTGTAATATGTCTATTACTACCTATAATCTATAAGGATGCTCATGACTTTGCACTAGCATGTGACCAATACCAGCATCAAGGCAATATTTCACAATGCCATGAACTTCCTATGACCCCTTTCTTGTAGTTGGAGCTATTTTATATGTGGGGAGTTGACTTTATGGGTCTGTTCGTAAGCTCCTACGGTATGAAATATATTATGGTTGCAATTGACTATGTATCCAAATGGGTGGAATTGGTAGCATTCCCTAACAATGAGGTAGAAGTTTCACCATATTACTTAAGAAAGACATTTTTTTGGTTTGAAACTCCAGGTGCAATAATTAGTGATGGCGGGTCTCATTTCATTAATCATCTATTCAAGTATCTGCTTGATAGATATGGAGTAAAGTATAAGGTGGCAACACTTTATCACTCTCAGACAAGCGAACATATTGAGGTCTCCAATAATGATATCAAGTTCATATTTTCAAATACTATGAATGCCAATAGGACTAATTGGTCCAGATAATTGGATGATGTGTTATGGGCCTACCGGATGATCTAAGGTGGATTTAGACACCTCAGAGTTGTAATCCGGACTTATTTAGCTTTATTTTAAGGACTTATTGTGTGCTTAATTTGTTAATAATGATATAAATGAGAATATAAGTGTTAAATGACTTGAATAAAATGTTTAAGGTGTTTTCAAACAAGTTTTTACTTAGATTGATCACTTAGAGATTAGACGAGAAAACCAGTGCTACCAGGTTGAGCTACATGTTGTTTTAGTTGAACCTGATAGAATATATGGTATGTAATGAGTTACTAATAGTATGATTGTGTAATTATTTGTTTAAAAAACTTTTTTATAATTTTAAGGCTCAATTTAATCAGTCCAAGAGTCAAAACTACATTAAAGATCAAAAGGACAAAACTAGCATTCTTAGCTTAAGTTTCTAGTTCGTCGTCATGGATTGTGTGTTGTTTTGAGATTTAATCCGTGGTTTTTGATGATATAGGATGCTTTTTTAGTTTATTATTATGATATATGGATGATACACAATCTGTTAATCAAGTGTAAATAGCACCACAAGGCTTGTAATGGATGGACAAAAGAACGAGACAAGATTTGATGTAAAACGGACACTTTGGAGTCCACGGTGTGTCGCAGAGCTTAGCCACTGCTATGGAGCATGTAAAACACCATTTTATAATACTAAGGGATAAAAAAAGTGTTTATAAATGATTTTTTCATGTGTAAAACCCTATGTACCTCAATAGAGGGCACGACACAGACCGTAGCTCAAAATCGACATATTTGACCTCTTATAAATAGGACAGTTGACCATGATGAAAAACACCTGGGACGACCTTGAAGCTTTGAGTGAGGATGGATAACACTTCAAATAGGGTTATTATTCCTTTAATTTTTTTATGGATTTTATCATGTATTTATCTATCGTGGTTACAGTTATGTCCATGAGCGGTTACAAGCTCTCTTTTTAGGGTTAAGTCCAAGAACATGATTACTGTGATATGAATTGATTTGGTATTGATTATTTATCATATTTTTCTGTTTATTAATACTTTTATCACTGTTTTAAGGATTTATGACCCTTATAATACTTCCATTATTATCTTGTGAGCTCGGAAGGAGGAACAAGAGGATAGAACGTGGTGTAAATTGAGTAGGATTAAAATGTTCTATAGAATGAAGTAATTATTTTCACCTATGATTGGATTATACCTAAGTGTCCTATTTGGTTCATTACGGGATTAAATATGAATGCATTTAACTTAGTTCTCACATCTCCACTCAACGATGTAATTGTGGGTCTAAGTTAGAAAGGTGATTAGAGGCTCGGAAGACTATAGTCATAATATCAACCCCATGAATCACCAAACAAGATAAGTAACTTAATCAATAAAGTTCAATAGCATAGTATGATTGTTCGTAGAGACTTAACCCTGGGTTTCTCTCCATTGATTTTCGAAAGAACTTTACTTTTGCACATTATTTAATTTACTTCCAGTTTATAACTCTCAAATTCTCGTGGCTATATTTACACTAATTTAATCTCAATAGTGAACTAGAATTGGATAGTTCTCAACACAAGTCTCTGAGGAATCAATATTAGCTTTTTAAAAGGCCACTATTCCACGTACACTTGCATAAGGGCTTGGGAATAACAAGCTTTTGGCGACGTTGTTGGGTACTTGTAATTTGGCAACTGCTTTACTTTTAGTTTTACTATTTGGATTTTTTGGTCCTTTTCACTTGGTATTGGGTCTAAATTTACAGGAAATAAGTTAATAGAATAGTAAGCTGGCAAATAAGGAGTTGGTTGAACCCAACCCTTAGCTTGAGCAATGCTGACACCATAGAAAGAGATAAAGAGTCATTCTCTACTGCATCCCACAAATAAATGAAGAATAATATATCCCTGCTCCCGTGGCTGGGGATCCACCATCCCGCAGGATAGTTTGTGAAGTGGCAATTCCACTTGCTACAAATTTGACCTCCCCTATTCAAAATTTGACTGCTGGAGGGAGATTCGAGCTGAAGCAGAACATGGTGCAACTCTTTTATAGCAGTGGAAAATTCACTAGGCTATCACATAAAGATCCATGAGTCCACTTGCAAAACTTTTTGGAGATCAGTGACACATTCATACCTATAGGTGTTGACTGATTATGTAAGGCTGGCACTCTTCCCCTTTATTCTATTAGGGGAAGCGAAGAAGTGGTTGAGCGTTGAGTTGACAGATTCAATCACAACTTGGTAGCTCAAACCTTTGTTAAGGCACTTGACCATAGCACAAAACTTTTGCTAGATTTTACTGCAGGTGGTCAAGCATTAGAAAAGATGTATGATGAGCTATACATCTTGCTGAATTGAATTGCATAAGGAAACCCAAATTGCCATAGCAGTGACTCAAGAGGATTGATTAAAAAGGTTGTAGTTGTGATTAAAGTTGATAGTATTATAGCCTTAGCCACCCAACTATCAGCTCTGCAGAACCAAATTATGACATAATTCAGTAAGTTGGTGTGAAGCAATCTCAGGCTCAGGTAAATAGAGTGTAGCAGACTCCAATGTTATGTGAGGTTTATGGAATTAGTGTCCACTTTTTAGACATGTGTGGTGCAAATCCCGATTTAGTGTATTTTATGCGTAATGCTCACTGGCCTAATTATGGTAATGCCTACAACCAAAAGCAGCAGACTCAAGTGCTAAATTATTCGTGGAACAATAATCAGCAAATTTAACAGCACCAAAACACACAGGATAGTAACATAAAGGGCATGTTAAAAAAAGATCATTGCCACCCAAGAATAGATGGCTGTTAAACTTAAAAGTCAGCAAGTACTTTAAAAGCAGTTGGAGTATCTATTAGGGCAAATAAAGTAGACATAAATTACCAAGTCTCAAGGTGGTTTGCCAAGTGACACTAAACCTCCTAAACGAGTAATGGACATCACTTTGAGGAGTGTTAAAGATCTTAATAATAGGCCTCCAAAGACAAATAAAGAGGTAGATGCAGAGTTGATTCCTCAACTAATTGCAGAAAAGGTTTCTAATTATTTGGAAGTCTGAGTACCCAAAAACAAAAGCTGTTGAATAGGTTAAGGAGATACCACCACCACCATTTCAACAGAGGCTTATAAAATCAAAGGAGGATGCATGTTTTAAGAAGTTCTTTGACACGTTTAAAGAGCTTCACATTAACCTTCTTCTTTTAAATATTTTGCAGGGAATGGCCAAGTATGATAAGTACATAAAGAATGTGGTGACTAATAAAATTAAGCTGCATGATATTGAGATAGTAGCACTTACTGAGGAGTGTAGCTCTATGGTAATGCAGAAGATGCCCAAAAATCATAAAGACCCCAGCAAGTTCACTCTCTCTATTTAGATTGGTAACAATGAAGTGGTCCACACACTGAGTGATTTAGGGGCTGATATCAATTTGATGCCCCTATCAATGTTTAACACTTTGAGCTTATGGAAGCCGAGACCGTGCTCTATGCTACTCCTAATGGCAGACCGATCCATAGTCCATCCTGAAAGAATCCTTGAGGACATTTTAATTAAGGTTGGAAAGTTTAATATTCTTGCTAATTTTATTATTTTGGATAATAAGGCAGATGACAACATTTCGATCATCTTGGGAAATCCATTCTTAGTGAAGGGAGGAGTATTGATAGATGTAAAAGAGGGCATGCCTAAAATAAGGTTGGATGATGAAAAGGTGGTCTTCAAAGTTTATAAAACACTCAAAACATTGACCCATTACAAAGATTTATACATGATTATAGTGATAGAAGTGGATGAGTGTGTTATGGTAGAGCCTACTCCACCAAATACCTCTTCGAACTCTCTTATTGAGCTACCTAAGACACCAATACCTAAGGCAGAAGAGATGCTAATTAATGACCCTGAAAAGGCTATTATTGTGAAAGTTGTTAACCTTGAGCATTCATACTCAAGAGGTCAAAAATAAATAATAAGATGGCCTCCATATAGGATGAATTAGATGAAGAAAAATGATTAAGTGTGATGATTGGGTCATGCCGCAATACTAAATCAGGCGCTGCTTAGGTGGCTACCCAAGTTAAGTTAGGTTTTACTTTTAGTATTTTAGTTTTTACTTCATGTATTTTTTGTTTTTGTTGAGCCACTTATTGATGAAAAGTTTGAGTATCAGAAACCTATGCTAAGGAGCATGCCATACATTGAGTATGGGATCCCCGGACCCTTTTGATTTATAAAAATGAAACTAGCTAAGCCTAGAGGTCTCAGGGAGTATTTCTATCTCTAGTTTTAAGTATATTTTAGGGTCAAAGTAGATTTTTAAGTGTGGGGTGCGGGAAATTCCCATGTCATCCTTTTTACCTTTTTTGGAGTAATTTTTTTAAAAAATTTATGTTAAGATAAGTGAGATGTTCTTGTTGGCTCTATATGTAATTGCATGATGCAAGTGTGTTAGTTGTAAACATATGTTAACTATGTAAATGGCTAGTTTTGAAACTCCTAGGTTCTAGTTTATAATTCTTGTACTTGTTGGCTTAATGCTGCATTCATGCTATTATTTTGTTGAGAGTCTATGATGATCCTACTTGAGTTAAACATGTGCCATTTGTGTGTGAGGTTGTTGTGTATTCCTTCTTTCATGAGATTTTTGGAACTTACTAGGTGTATGTGCAAAACAAAATAAAGAGTGTGGGTTTAGGAGATGATATAGGAATTTCTTTGATAGCCATGTTTGATACCTCTTTTGACCTACCATTGTGCATAATCCTAGTAAGTCTTGTTGAGATTTTAGCTTATTTTATTTGGAAACCTCATATGTAGCCTGTATCCCCCTCTTTAATTGACTGTAATCTAATCCAATGCTCCTAAGTGCTTTAGTAAAAAATTAATTAAGTTAAGGAGTTTGAAATTCAAGAAGGAGAAAGGTGAAATTAAAGCCCCAAAGTAATAGTTATTGGTGTGTACAATTGATGTGTTCTGGTTGGGAGTGAAAGAAAGTTGTGCTAATATTGAATCACGAATTAATAGACTATACTCCCTTCCATATTGCATGTGAGTAAACGTAATAAAATGGGGCAAAAAAAAGATATGGGTAGACAGAAGTGGAGGAAATTAGTTGTTAGAGGTGAATTGAATTAAAAGTATGATGTATTAAAGAGATTAGGGAAGATAGTCACTATTCTTGACAAAAATAGTTCCTACCCATCCCTTAGTCTATATTACAACCCTTAAAGACCTATTTGATTCTCAGTGTTGACATCCTGATATTAGTGAAGTACTACACTAAGGGCAATCCTATGGTTCATCTTGTGTAATTTGTAAATTCTTTGAGAAGGTGAGTGTAATTTGATTCCTATACCCATTTTGTGATAACCTTTATCTATGTGAGTGAGTATGGATAACTCTCTTATTGTAAGGGCACATGTTTGATGAGAGTTGGGTGATTTGTATGATTTCTTTTATTGAGTAATGTGCATGAGTTTTCCAACAGGGTGATTCAATTCTTGAGGCTAGAATGTTTTGGAGTAGTATTCTTGAGCTTTCAATTGTGTGTATAAAATGCTTAGTGTAAAAACTTGTAGCCTGTGTAGTCATTGTAGTACTAGCTTAAATATCTTGATTATAGTAGAAGTGTGGAGTCTTCTCTGATTATGATGCTTAGAGTAAATAGTTGTTCGAGGACGAAGAATGCTTTAAGTGTGGGTGATGATTTGATGTGGATTTATGCACCTTAGAGTTGTAATTTGGGCTTATTTAACTTTTTTTTGAGGACTTCTTGTGTTCATAATGTATTAATAATTATATAAATGAGCATCTAAGTGTTAAAGTACTTTATTACATTGTTTAAGGTGTTTTTCAAACAAGTTTGGACTTAAATTGATCACTTAGAGTTTAGACAAGAAAACTAGTGTTACTAGCTTGAGCTATGTGTTGTTCTAGTTAATCCTGATAGAATCTAGTGTATGTAATGAGTTCCTAATGGTATTATTGTGTAATAATGTGTGTAAAAACTTATTTATAATTCTTAAGGTTCAATTTAATCAAGACAAGGGTCAAAACTAAGTTAAAGATCAAAAGGACAAAACTAGCATTCTTAGCTTAAGTTTCTAGTTCATCGTCTTGGATTGTGTGTTGTTTTGAGATCTAATACGTGTGTTTGATGCTAAAGGATTATTTTTTAGTTGATTAATATTATATATGTATGATAAAAAATCTGGTAATCAAGTGTCAACACCACCACAAGGCTTGGAATGGATGGACAAAAGCACAGGACAAGATTTGACGTAAAACAGACACTTTGGAGTACATGGCGCATTGCGGAGATTAGACACTGCTATGGGGAACTTGACACACCTTGGGAACTTAATAAGGGACCAAAAAACAGTGTTTATCCAATGTTATGTAGAACACCCTAGTTACCGCAATAGAGGGCGCGACGCGGACCCTAGCTCAAAATCGACAGATTTGACCTCCTATAAATAGGACAGTTGAACATGATGTAAAAAACCTGAGAAGACCTTGAAACTTTGAGGAAGGCTAGATAACACTTCAAATATTAGTTTTATTCCTTTAATTTATTTTGTTAATGGATTTTATCATGTATTCATCTATCGTGATTACTGTTATGTCCATGAGCGGCTTAAAGCCTTCTTTCCGGGGTTATGACCAAGAACATGATTACTATGCTGTGAATTGATTTGGTATTAATTATTTATCATATTTTGTTATTTATTTATACTATTTATCACCATTATAAGGATTCATAACCCGTAGAATACATCCATTGTCATCTTGTGAGTCCGGAAGGAGGAACAAGAGGATAGAATGCGGGGTAAATTGAGTAGGATTATAATCTTCTAGAGAATGAAGTTATGTTTTGCACTTAGTATAGGAATCTACCTAAGTTACCTATTTGGTTCATTACGAGATAAAATATTAATGCATTTAACTTAGTGCTGATATCCCTACTCAACGATATAGTTATGAGTCTAAGTTAGATAGGTGATTAGAGGCTCGAAAGACCATAGTCATACTATCAATCTGTGAATCACCAAACAAGATAAGTAACTTAACCAATGAAGTTCAATAACATAGTATGATTGTTCGTAGAGCCTTAAACCTGTGTTTCTCTCCATCGTTTGTCCAAAGCACTTTACTTTTCTTCATTGTTTACTTTCAGTTTATAACTCTAAAATTCTTGTGGTCATGTTTGCACTAATTTAATCCCAACAGTGAACTAGAATTGGATAGTTATCAATACAAGTCTTCAAGGGATAGATATTTGGCTTCTTAAAAGTCCACTGTATTACTTGGTGAGACCATGTACATTTGCGTGTGTGCTTGGGCGCAACACCAGAAAACTTGTAAGACACCCAACGATGCCTCTTCGTACCAGCTTGTGTATGGAAACCCATGCCACTTGCTTGTTGAACTTAAGCACAAAGAACTATGCATGCTGAAAAATATAAATTTTGAGTGGCATGATGCAGCAAAGCTGAGGATGACCATAATGAATGATTTAGATGAATTTTGACTCCGGGCCTATGAGAATTCTGCTCTATATAAGGAGAAGATGAAGCTATATCATGACATAAAAATTGAGACAAGAGTATTTGAGCCCAATAATCAGGTATTGCTGTGTAATTTAAGACTTTGCTTGTTTCCTAGAATGTTGAAATCTAGGTGGTATGGGTCATTCATTGTGGTAAGGGTATTCCCATATCGTCTATTGAATTAAAGTGTGATGGTGAAGCCCCATTCAAAGTGTATGGGAAAAGGGTCAAACACTATATAGGTAACACTGAGAAAGTAAAAATGGTTGATGATTTGAGCCTTGGTGAAGTCTGAGTAACCAAGGCAACTGTGATGTGTTGCAACATTAAATTAGGTGTTACATGGGAGAAAACCATGGGGCTTGTTGGTAAAGTCTGAGTATCCAACCTAGCCACATCTTGCCACGACATTAAATTAAGCGTTGCGTGGGAAGCAACCCATGTTTTGCACTTATTTGATTACAGGGTAACTTATGTGTTCATTGTGCAGGGTTGGAGATGGCAGAAAAAGATTAGAAAAATTCTCTGGTGCCAGGCCTTATGACTCACTTAATGAGTTGTTGTCAGACTTTACGACTCATCATCTATGTCTTAGGGACCTGGAATTTGGACATATAAATGGTATTTGATTTTTGGAGTCATTATGACTCTCAAAAAGAGTCGTAGTCAGTGACTACGACTTGTTACCTTGAGTCGTGATGACTGGAGACCTAGGTAAGGTTCCAGTCTTCACAGAGAGAGTCTATGACCCATAAGCACTGGTTATGGGGACTAAATGATTTTTGTACTCCAATCATTCAAAAATCGTGACTCCCTCCATTTCTTTCATCGATTAACCTAGCACAAAAATAGTTAAAATTCATCTCTTACACTAAAAGTCTACTAAGTACAAGCTCCCAAGGTTGAAAATCTCAAGAAATAAGGCACAAAATAAAAAAACTTAGGCATTTAAAGAATCCAAAGCAGGAGATCACTTAAGTATTTTTGTGTTTAAATTCCTATATGCTATGTTGGTGCTTCCTTGTGTGAATTGCTTGGGTTTCTTGAGTGAAATATATGTGCGTAAAAAATGTTGATCCCTATTCTTGAGAATTTTACAACATAATGATAATGGGAGTAATCATAGACTTTTTGCTTTGTTGATTAGGGATGAAGTAGAAGCTATTGATAATTGATCTAATGAGTAATGTTGTGTTGGGAAGATGTATGTGGAACCAAATCCTCTAAACAAGCATGTTGTAGTGGCTATGGGACTTATTACGACTCGTAAGGTCACCTAACGAGTCATTATGTGACTCGTAACCACTAGCAACATGGTTGATTAGATGAGTATGGGTTCTGTTAACATTACAAAAAGTCTATACGAGTTGTATTCATACTATATACTCGTATTCAAGATTCGCAATGACTGGAAAGGTATTGTATTAGGAAAGTTCATCACATTATGGCAGGGTAATGTTTCATAGTTTAATGGATCTTCCCCTTATTTGATAGGATGGTTAAGGGATTATTTATGGTTAAACTGTCCTTTATGGTGTTTTCAATCCATCAAAATGGAAGGATTCGCACTTGTGGGATGTAGTCCTATGTCACCCCCACCGTGCTTATGACTCTATACCCCAACCCAACTAGCTCTGCCCTTGGGTCCCACCTTTCTATTTCTTAGTAAGCAGACTTAGGAGCATAGGGGATAATATCTACTTTTGACTGATCTGGTTAGATAACGAGTGTTGATAACTAATGTGCTATAGAAATATAACACTTTCAACCCTTAAAACGAGAAAATATGCAAGTTTCTGAGGATGTTTTGTTAGATATGATGTGTTTTGGGTATATTTTGTAGGAAATCATGTTTTAGATGCTAAGTTCTTGAAAAATATGAAAAAGGTGTTTTTTGGCTACTTAATGGAGCAATTATGGATATTTGGGACACTTTTTGGCTTGTTTGTAATCAAAGCATGTTCAGGAATCGAAGAACAGCTGAAAAGATGACTCTCGACGCTTACTAAGTCAACATGTTAACTGAAAGTGGGTAAAGAAAGTGCCAGAAGTCCAAAATCCTGAGAGCTGACTAGGAGGAAAATTTTATCCTATCACTTGCGCCGACCCTGCAGGCTGCAAGTGCTACCTTCGCCCAGTGTTAGGGCGCAAGTGGAGACCATAAGGGACCACTGGCCCTGTTCTCTCCTACTTTATTTGGGCGTTGTTTTTAGGGTTTTATCATGTACTATAAATACCCTTTTTGTCTTTTTAATAGGAGTTACGTACTTTTGATACTCATTAACATATTTTGATTTCAAGATTAGATTTTGATCTTGGGAATCTCTTATATTGACTTTAGTTGATTAATTCAGTTACGGTTGTGGGTTTTTCTTCTTTTTATTATTGTGATTTCTTCTATGTGTTCAATCATGAATGTTGTTGATTACTTCACAAGAAAGAGCGGCTAAAAACCCTTTGCTAGGGTTGTGTAACCCTGATGGATTGACGAAGTAGGGGAAGTTCTATTGTTATTCAGAATCGATACCCATGCATGTATTGCATTATCTTCCATTTAATAGTTTTTTAATGGGTGCACACATTATTATCCTACTTAGATTATTTGTACTTACTCCAAAAGAGTAGTAGTGATTAGGAAAAGATAAAGACAACAGTAATTCGGAGTTAAGCTGTTGATCCACTCTTATAGGTTTTATCTATGTAAGATGGGTAGATTTCATCTAATAACGAGAGACTCAAAAGGTAATGGTTAAACTGGTATCAAGATAATGGTTAGTAAGGCGACATCCTTAGTCTCAAACGGTAAAGGTAAGGGTGGTAATAGAACAGTGTCAGTTTTTTCTAAACCCGCGAATTTAAAAACTGCACCGCATCACCTTTAAACCTGCATAAACACGCCCCACATTCATAGTGGGGCATATCCGCACCGCATCGCCCCACATTTTTCTTTTTTCTTTTTTTTTGAATCTTTTTTAATTCCATTGGAAACCACAATACTTTCAAGTGCTTGCTATGTATAAATTAAATAATCTATGCATGACAAAGTGATTTAGTAAGGAAAAACCTTTAAAATTTTGTTTGATATTTTGAGTTATAAAATTATTTTACTGTTTTGAAAAGAAAAAGTTATAAAATTCTATATTTATAGTGTTACATATGTCGATTTAAGGGTGATAAAATTTTAAGTAAAGAATACATATAATTTTAGGCAGACTCAAGAGAATAATACCAAATTTTAGTTTATTTTTAAATTTAGACCCTCATATCCCCGCATCTCGCCCCACACCATTTAAACAAAACTTAATCCAACCCACCCCGCACTCATACCACATCCACATATCCTAAAACCTACATCGCCGCATAGGCTAAAACCTACACCCATTCAGCACCCGCACTGCCCCATTGCCATCCCTAGGTAAAGGGTGAGATTCTTCTACTTGTCCAAAAGACTGTAGAAGGTACATAACTTATTGATTATGCATGCAAGGTATTGGGTTTATTCAACATAGAAAGATAATCCTACATAGTTGATAAGCCGGGGGAACATAATCCTATCTTTCACTTACAACTGATTACAACCAAAGTTGATATTCCTTACTTGTTCGACATTAATAATCAAAACCTCCTATTTACTTTTCCAATTCCGTTCGTTGGTTACAATAACTGAGAGACACAATTCCACGTATTCCCTTGGGATTCGACCCTTATCTTTGTTGGGTTACTATCTTTGACAACAACCATATCATCTTTTGAGTGGAGGTGTAGCTTGGACGTCTTCAAATTTTGGCACCGTTGTCAGAGAATGCGCTGTTGATTTATGAATCAAAGTTGTTGCAGATTTTGGGTTTTCTTTTTGTTTGTGTTCTTAATTGGGCATATGCCGGTGTATGCCCAGTATACGGAGTAGTGGCAATCCCTTACTCCCAATAAATACAAATCCAAAGAGGATCCTACAAACACCTAGTAGGATGGTGGAGCAGAAAAAAGATAATAATCGTAAAACAGTTGTGATGTTGTGCCTCCACCTCCTCCTGAAGGAGTACAAGAACTTATTGATTGATAGACCAGTCAATATTTAGCTTAAGATAAGAATGAGATAAGGGCAATGGAAGAAGCTCATGGATAGCTCGTAAGATAGAGCTAGCTGAGCAGAGACTAGACGTAGACTGCTGAGCAACACTCGGTGGAAATCAAAATAGAATGAGAGGTTCCTGTGTTCAAGGTATCCTAGCATACCAGTATATGCAAAAATATATAGATAATGAAGAAGATCTGGGATATGTTAAGCCGGTAGAGACTGGAGCCATTATTCCTCCTATTTTACCCCCAAGAATCAAGTTTGACATAACGAGGGAAATGATCTAGCTCTTGAATTTGAAGGGTGTGTTTGCAGGTCTGCCTACAGATGATTTGAATTTGCACCTTTCTAATTTTATCGCAATCTACAGTTCATATACAAATGTAGGGGTGAATCAAGAAGTTCTTAGACTGAGTCTGTCCTTCTCACTTACAGGAGAAACGTCTTTATTGTTAGGGAAACTGCTAAGAAGATCAATCATTACATGGAATTAGTTGCGCAGATAATTCTTGAACAGGTTCTTTACTCTATCTAGGATCTTGCATCTTTAGTAAGAGATCTATAATTTTAGAAAGATGTTGTCAGAATTTATGTACGAGACATGGTTTAGATTCAAGAAAAAGCTAAGTATGGTACCCGATCATCGATTGTCAGGGATGATCTTTTTAGAGATATTTTACCGAGCCTTGACCATCAGTTTCAAATCCATGAAAGATACTATATTTGGAGGAGCTTTTATGAGACTACATTGGGCGGCAACTTCAGAGATTCTAGATCAGATTTCACTCACTAATCAAGGGTGGAAAACTTGAGAGGCTGAGAGGGGATCTGAAACATATGCTATTGGTGCCTCCTCAGACCAAAAAATAGCTGATGATTAGTGGTGCAAGAAATTACGCTGCTATGAATTGATCTAGGGGTACTAGCAAAGTAGCTTACAATAGTGACTTTTGAGAAAGTAAATGCAGTAGTAGCAAAGAGGTTAGATTCCAAAGCTTATGATTCAGAATTAGAGGAGGAAATAAATTATCTGGATTGTCAGGTTACGAGTTTTTGAGCCCAAGGGCAAGGGAACCATGGTCAGAACTACTATGAAAGATACAAACTCTAGTAGAGAGAGAAATAGTGACTATAGAAAGAACGATGACTTCAGAGAGAAGGGAGACAGGTGCATTTTACCTGGGAGTCAAGATGTAGAATTGAAAAAGGAAGAGGTGCTGGCTAAGCTGATAAAGGGTTAAGAAAATTAAGAGATCATCCTTAAGGAGATTAAGGTCGACATTTTAGGGTTGAAAAAAAAGGTCGAATCTCATATAACTGCTATCAAGCAGTTGGAGCACCAGTTTAGGAAGATGTTAACAACTCTGAACCAGAGGCAGCTAGGTACCCTTTTGAGTAATACTGTGTAGAATCTGAAAAATGATGGTCATGTTCTTGCCATTACCACGAGGAGTGGTATTACTACTATTGATCATCCACTGCCTGCTACAGAAGCTGATGATGATGAGACACCTGTTGCGGAGCCATAAAAGGCAATAAGTGGTGATGATGCAATTGCTAAAAAAAGGTAATGGTCCGATTGTTGAGCAGGAAATAAGAAAAATTCTGAGAGTGCCCTACCTTATCCTCAAGGACTAAAGCAGAAATTAGAGAAAGGAAAATTCAAGCGATTTATTAAGATATTAAAAAAATTGAGCTTGTATATTCCTTTTCTCTAGGCATTAGAGCAGATGCCTAGATATGCCAGGTTTATGAAGCAGTTGGTTACAAGAAAGAAAGGAGCTATGATTGAGGATATTGATGGTGTGTACCACTGTAGTTTAGTCACTACGAGGTCTTTGGCGTAGAAAAAGGGTGACCCAGAGTATTCACTATAGCATGTACTATTGGATCATCCCGATTTTCAAGAGCCTTATGTGACCTAGGATCTAACATTAATTTGATGCTGCTGGACGTATTTAAGAAATTGGGTTTGAACCCTCCGAAACTGACTTCAATGTAGCTATTGATGGTTGACCTCATGGTAAAGAAACTTGTTGGAATTTTTTTGATGTGATTGTGAGAGTGGATAATTTTATATTCCCGTATGACTGTCATTCTGGACTATGAGGTTGACACTGAGATGCCCATTATATTGGGGAGACCATTTATGGTCATAGGTATAGCTATGGTTGACATGGATAAAGGAGAGTTGAAATTCAAATTCAACGGTGAGAAGTCCATATTCAACATTCAAAAATCAATGAAAAAGCCTACCAACATGAGGGTGGTGTTGGTGATTGATTGTATTGATGATCCTGGAGGGTACTCCTATGGGTATCTTAATGAATTCTGAGTAATCAAGATACCCGCATCGTGCCACGATGGTAAATCAATAACTATAAGGGAGGTAACCCATGGTCTAGTTGGTGAAGTCTGAGTAACCAACACAACCACATCGTACCATAACGTTAAATCAATCATTGAGTGGGAGGCAACCCACTATTTTGGTGTTCACATTTTTATTGTTTTCCTTTTGTAGATTTTAGCTTATGGACTTGCTCAAAATATGGTAAGAATACAACATTCATTGCTTTACAGGTAAGGGGATTATGTGACCAACCAATCATGGTGACAAGTCCCATACAATAAGTTCAGTATTAAGTTGAAATGTCGATATTTTATGGATGAGAATGGAAAGTTGTGGACTTTGACACCCATCATACTTTTGGGACCATAAACTTAGGTTAAGGGACCATAAGTAGTTGTAAAAATATCAAAACACCAAGTATGGATTGCAGGAAAGCGGGCCAAAATATTTGGCCCTGCACTTGTGCCCTGCACCTGCTGGCCACAGGTGGCACCTATGTCCCATGCCTGGCCACAGGTGGCATGCACAAGTGGCTGCTATGCCTAGGTAAGTTGTAGGCCTAATTTAATTAAAATTTTGGGCCCACCAACACATATATATGACCTAAAACAACCCTCCACCTATATTTAAACATCCTTAACCTCATTCCAACTCATTTAAATCCTCAAAACTTTACTTTTTCTTTGAATTCCAACTTTTCTCTTAAAACATAAACTAACCCCACACTTGAGTAAAGGCTAAATTGACACTTGTTTGAGATACCAACTTGTCCCAACACACTAAAAACATGTTCCAACTTTGATTTTGCTCGAGTTCTTCATTATTCACTACCGGTTAATCATAAAAGAGGTAACTTTCTCGGCTCCTAATGGCTATATATTTATTTATTTAATGTTTAAACAAGTTGATATGTGTATTCCATTACAAAATAAATATATTGTATCATGCTTGTATGTAGGATCCTTGAAGTAGCCTAAAATCATAATGTACGGCCTTGTTTTGAATTGAAATCTAAAGTTAGGTTCTAATCGGAAGTTGAACTTGAAGGAATAGCGTAATATTACTAGTTGAACATGTTTATTTTCTTTGAAGTTCATGATTATTAGATAAGTGAGTGCACATTGGACTTGTTGGGATTTCAAATCGGTTATAGGGGTGTGAAAATTGAGGAAAAATTCAAACTTTTCAAATTTTGCGTTCATTTTTAACTTTTGCTATCCTTTAGTTTTGTTGGAAACTAAAAACTACTTATTTAGGTACATATGACACCTAAAGCTTCTAGGAAGAAGAACTACAATACCTCAAGAAGACAAGAAGAGTCTCCCAAGCCTAGTGGTTCAGTGGAGAAGTAGTTGATGCAGCGAAGTTAAGACACTGTAGTAGGGGTGACACGCAGAGTTACTACGAGGCAGATGCGCCAGGCTGTGTAGGTAGTTATAGCCTAGAAAGAAATGAAATCAGCATGAATGTCACCCTTATATACTTCTCCACCTGATGATTATGATGATGAGATAGATTCTGAGTCTACTCCACAGGTTGCAACTTCAAACCCTCACTCTGAGAAGGGGTCCCAGGATACATCTGAGGATGCTAAGAAAGAAGAGTCATCAATAGTACCCCAGTTTGAGGAGGGTACCGCCACAATGTACAATATTTAAATATACCCTAATCTGAGAAGGGTATAGAGCAGGCTTCCCATGATGCATTAGTATAACAAAGGACGAGTGTTGTACCTACACATGCCATAGAGGTACCTTCAAGGTGGTATGTAGAGGATATATAGGCTGTTTATGACATAATAGTTGTATCTCAGATATTGGCAGGCCTAAGAGACTTATCTATGAGGAGTGCAGGATTGATCCAATGGGATTGAAGAGATTACTACAGTTGCAGGCGTTCTTTGATCAATATCAGTTAGAGTAGATGACCAGACCACTCAGTTATTACAACCCTGCTATGGTGCAGTAGTTTTATGCATGAAATCAAGCTATAATAGAGATTTCCATGCATATATTGCCAGTATTAATGAGGCACATAGAGAATCTGTAGCTTGATGGCACACTCGTAAGAGGGGTCAGAGTTGATATTTCAGCAGAGACTATCTGTAGAGTCATCTTTGGTCCAGATTATATTAAACCTGCATCTACAGTTGAGTGCGACTACAGACTAAGTGTCACATGGTCGGCAGATTATGTAGGAGGCTGAGCATTGACGAGAGAGGGTCAAGATGACTAGGTGGATAGCCAGCTAAATTTTTTTCTTTTGCGTGATGCTCCCCTATGGATTAAGGGGCATGATGTGATCAAGAAGAGTTCATGGATTACGGGGCATGGTGTGATCAAGAAGAGTTCATTGACTATGGTGGGAGCAACCCAGGTTACTTATATGATGGTCGATTATGCTGTTGATTTCATAGCTATCCTCCGGCATGGGATCCATGATAGAGCATTTAGGGAGTTGACTAATCTGCTATTTTATTGCATGATTCAGAGACTGTGAGATGAGGTTGGTGCACTTCAAATATTGAGCATAGATGAGAGTGTACTTTCTACGACTACTGCATATATGAAGAGTATGAAGGGTCTGGAACAACCAGACCTTCCCAAAAGATCTACAGAGCCAGTCATAGTACTTAGGGCCTTAAATGAGGGCCCAACAGTTTCCACTGAGCCTGATGATACACATGGAGATAATGTGAGTATTAGTAAACGTAGAGAGGATCTAGATTCCAGTACGTAGGGAGAGAGGACACTAACTACTTTTTTTCTTAGCATCGACTTCAAATTTAGAGTCAGTTGATGTATCTTCATAGCCTACTCACCTATATAATACAGCTCCTGCTATAGGTATGATTACTATATCTAGTGAGTTCTTATAAAGCTTAGTGGATAGCAAGAGGGACACTGATGCTCGATTAAGGATTGTTAATACTGAAGTAACCACCCTCTATGAGCAGATGCGATCAGAGGTTAGGACCAGATTCGAGCAGGCAGAGGCCAGATGGGAGGCCGTACAGAGAGCTTCTATCTAAGTTGCATACTGACTTCTAGACATATTTGGATAAATTTGAGAGATGGGTTACAACCTGAGTCACAAAGATAGATGCACTGGATCTATCCCAAATAAGGAAGGATTTTGATATATTATGAGTAGAGGTACGCTATCTCATAGAGAGCTATATAGCATTTACTTCTTCAATTATACCCCTAGTAGTCCAGGTATTACCTTTGCACGCACCAAGGAAGTTTGATTTCTTTGCAGAAAGTGATGAAGAGGTCTAAACAGTTAGGGCCAAGACATTGGAGACTTACAGGATCCTAATATGCCATATAACCAGGCCATTAAAAGGTCCAGACATGATACGATGAAGACTAGAGCCATTTATTGGAAGAGGTGTGCAGCTATAGCAATGGTTGCTTCATATAGAAGAGCATCGCCACTACCACCGCCTCCGCCAACTGATATACCCCATTTAGGAAGGGCTCCCTACACGGGCACCTAGTGCGTCCCAGGTATGTTGTCACTTCCCCTTTGATTTTTATTATTTTAGTACATTGAGGATAGTGTGTAGTTTTTTAGTTGGGGGTGGGATGTACTATAGTTATCGTAGGTTTTTATTGCCGTGCTTCTTTTTCTATCAACCACGATATGGTCGTGGAACCGATATATGTAGGATAATTGGTATGGTATTGTGCTTTATATTTGTGTAATTAGGAGGTTTTTTAATATCTAGGTCAGTGTCATATTTTTTGTTGATTTTTGAGAAAATTAATACCCCTCCAAATGTTGTGTTTTCGAATTGTGTGACTTTATATATGTTTGAACTTCGTGGATCTTGTTATGACATTAAGATTATAGGCATTATAATAAATTTGTAACAATTTCATGAACCAGATATGTAGTAGTTGTAATATTGACTCTGTACTATGTGTGTGAGAGATACTACCTAGTTCCCTTTGTGTGTTAAATTCAGAACTTGCCTAGTTAGTCTTGACTAGGTTGAAAGATAGTCGATTAGGAAAGGATCATAGGCCATTTTTGATTTTTGTCTAATTTTAGCCAAAATAACCTTCCATGTGTGAATTATATCCCTTTATCCATGTTTTGAGCCTGATACCCATTTCTTTGTTTTTACCTATTCACCTTTCCATTTGTATTACAATGAACCAGTTTTGTCCCTAGTCTTCCTTGGACATTGTTAACCCCAACTCAGGCAAAATGCCTTAGTTGAGCATGAATATCCTAGGGGTGTGCAGTATAAAATGGGTATGTAGAAGAGTAATATAAAGGAAAATGTTAGTACGGCTGGGTGTGGTATCAAAAGAAAAACAAAAGAGAAAAAAAAATCATGAAAAAGTGAAAAAGAAAGAATAAAAGACCACACCCAACCTGAATGTGCATTAAAATAAAAAGAAAGAAACAAGGGTGGAAATAAAGTGAAAAATTGGCTAGTAAGTGAGACCCCAAGGTTAGTGTGGTGCCAAGGTGGCTTAGTCACTTAATATGTCCATATGTAGCATACTATCCCCTAAGCCTACATTACAAATCGAGAAAAGTCCTATAGTGATCCTAGCTTGACTGTTTGAATACCAAGGTAAAGAAAATAAGGGCAAGCCTATGGTATTTGATGAACATTGATTGGAACTTCTATTTTGAGTGTGATTGTTTCTTGAACATTCCTGCATTGACATGAATTATTTGATATGAGTAAGTGGGACATCTTTGTTGTGAGGGCACATGAGTTATTTCTAGCTATTTGCTTATTCTAGGTAGTGTAACTTGTTCATATGCATGGTTGTCTATTGATAATATAATGCCATACCTTCATCCCATTGTGTCACATTATTGTGCTTCATGTTCATACATAGTTGGTTTTAAAAAAGTGATATTGGAGAGGGTGTTTGTTCTGAGCATAAAAATGTTGATTGACTGTCTGGAATAACTTAGATTCTCCTAGTTAAGAATTGTTTTTTTTGTTGCCTGAGGAAATGTAAAATATTCTAAGTTGAGGGTGTTGATATGCTATAGAAATATAGCACTTTCGATGCTTAAAATGGGGAAAATGTGCAAGTTTTTGAGGTTGTTTTGTTAGATATGATGCATTTTGAGTATGTTTTACAGGAAATCATGTTTTGGAAGCTAAGTTTGTGAAAAAGATGAAAAAGGTATTTTTGGCTACTTATTGGAGAAATTATGGATGTTTGAGACACTTTTCGGCTTGTTCCTAATCTAAGCATGTTTGGGAATTTAAGAAGAGCTGAAAAGATGACTCCCTGCGCTTACTAAGTCAACATGTGGACCGCAAGTGGCAAAGTAAGCGCCCGAAGTTCAAAATACTGAGAGCTGACTTGTAGAAAAATTCTGTCCTGGCACTTGAGCTCAACACTTACGCTCACCCTGCAGGCTGCAAGTGCTACATGTGCCCAGGATTAGGGCCCAAGTGGAGACCATAAGTGTCCACCAACCCTATTTTCTCCTATTTCGTTCGGGCTTTCGTTTTAGGTTTTCCTCATATAATATAAATAGCCTTTATGTGCTTTTTAGTAGGAGTTACTCACTTTTGATACCCATAAACATATTTTGATTTCAAGATTAGATTTTGATCTTGGGATTTTCTTGTATTGAATTTAGTTGATTTTTTTAGTTACGTTTGTGGGTTTTTCTATTTTTTATTATTGTGGATTTCATATATGCTTTCAATCATTAATGTTGTTCATTACCTTACAACTATGAGCGGTTAAAAACCCTTAGCTAGGGTTGTGGAAACCCTAGCGAATTAACGAGGTAGGGGAGGTGCTATTGTTATTATGAACCGATACCCATGCATTTATTACTTTTCTTCAATATAATAGTTTTCTTAATAGGTGCACACGTTAGGATCCTACCTAGATTATTGCTACTTACTCCTAAAGAGGAGTAATGACTAGGAAAAGATAAAGACAACAGTAATTTGGAGTTTAGCTGTTGATCCATGCTTCTAGGTTTTATCTATGTAGGATGGTTAGATTTCATCGAATAACTAGAGACTCAAAAGGTAATAGTTAAACTGGGATCAAGATAACGGTTAGTACGATGATATATTGTGAGACTTAAAAGGTAATAGGTGAGATCCTTCTACTCGTCCAAAAGATTGTAGAAGGTACATAACTTATCAATTCTGCATACAAGGTATTGGGTTGGTTCAACATAGCACGATAAACCTCCGAACTTAAGAATCTAGGAGGAACATGATCCTAGTGTTCACTTATGACTCAATACAACCTAAGTTGATACTCATTACTTGTTCAACATTGATACTCAAAACCCCCATTTACTTTTCCAGTTCTACCCGTTGGTTACAACAACTGAGAGCTACAATTCCATGTATTCCCTTGGGATTTGATCCCAACCTTTATTGGGTTACTATATTTGGTAGTGACTATATCATCTTCTTAGAGGAGGTGTAGCTTGAATATCAGGAGGACTCGTTACCTAACCAGTGATTACTGATTAGGCATCCTTCCTCATTATGAGTTTCACTATGACTCATAAGTAGAGGTAACAACTCGTACCTTGAGTCTTAGTATGACCAGATCCTGCCACACTAATATTAAATTTTCTTGTTCTTATTTCCTTTTCTTAGGATTAACTAATGGGTGTTGTTTCACCAGCTAATATGGTTCTAAAAACTTACTCTGCAAAGAAGATGACCCCATAGAAGAAAACCTAAAAGAAACTTAGCCCACAAACCATTCTTCATCTTAGAAACAAGGACACCGATGAGTTAAGCACTGACCTCAAGAAATATCCAA
This sequence comes from Capsicum baccatum var. pendulum, assembly GCA_030864225.1. NCBI lineage: Eukaryota > Viridiplantae > Streptophyta > Magnoliopsida > Solanales > Solanaceae > Capsicum > Capsicum baccatum. The sequence continues at coordinate 199,754,248 of CM061550.1, read as the reverse complement.
CGGTGGGGAAGGTAGATCCAAGTGAGATGCGACCTCAAGGGGTGAAAACAACTATAGAGGAGGATACACCTCTAGGTCTATACCAAGAATAAATAACCCTAGCACGTAACCACCCCATTTACCGTCCTCATTTGAGGAGGACAATGATAATGATGATGATAATGAAGAAGAGGATGGTAAGGATGAAAGTGAAGGTACATCCAACTCCAAGAAAGAAAATAATGAGAATGGCGATGATAATGAGGATGACCTTGAATCTGGAGATGAGAGTTGAAGTAGGAGGAGAGATATACTAGTTGAGATTCTACCATCATGAGTACCTCCCACCCTACTTCTATTGAAGTTGCTCTAATTCCTATCAATGAATGGTGGGGGTACCCCAAAATGTATTCTCTATATGACAAAGATATTGCCATAAACCCTACAAATGTAAAACCACAGAGGAGCATTTATCTGGAGAGATAGTTAACTACCACAGGCATATCTGAGATACCTACATTTGATGCCCAATTCAGATAATACAACTGTGAATGGATGAATAGATCCCCGAGTTAGTAGAGTGCAACATTGGTTCATGGGTTTTACAATGCATATTAGATGTATCTAAAAAGGCTAAACCCTCAGATAAAATTATGGAAGGGTGTAGACCCATTTCCAGACATGGTATTTTGAGGTGTTCGAATGAATGTCTCAGCACAAACAATTTGCATATTTTTTAATGGGCCAGAGTTTCTACCTTCGGCTAACACTGCTGAGTCTGACCATAAAGTGGAAGAAATGTATAAGGTGAAGTTAAAATAAATTGGATTAAAAGATAAACTAGTTTAATTTTGGTGGATGGTCGAGATCATTTCTATGGAGCTTGTGTAAACTTTATGGGTAGTTGGAAGTGTTGGAGGTTCATTATCAATAAAGAAGGGTAGCCTGCACTTTCAAGCCAAGGCTTGGTGGAATTTGATACGACACGGGCTGAGTCCCACCTTGGGGGACAATGTTGTGGGTCTAAACAAAACGACCCTAATAGCAAGTATCATAGTAGGCTATGATATAGATATAGCCAAATAGATCACGAGAGAGATCCAAGATCGAGTGCCAAATACCAATACGGTCATGGATTTTCCATTAATATTGACACAAATATATCTGGTTCCGGGAGTGCTAAAGCTCCCAGTGATTGATGAATTCTTGAGGCTAAAGACCATGACAGACTTGGGACTTACTAGAGATGTTGTTAACCTGATCTCTGAGGTGGCTAAGTTAGGGGCCGCTATAATCCAAAGTGCATTTTAGGCTGATGGGCATGAAGATGAAACTGAAGGGTTCACTGATATGGGTGACACCTGTAATGAGACCTACCAGTCAAGCCTCAAACCTCTGATGCAGTAGGTACATCCCAGACTCAGCCTCCATCATCTACTGTAGGAACAAAAAAGGCTGAGTACGATGGAGATAAAAGTGAGACTTATAGAGGGAGGAGTGAAATCATGGGTAGATGGGAGGATTAGAGAAGATATGAGAGTTATATAGGTGAGGTTTAATGGTTTTGAATAGTGTAATAGCCGACAACTTGAGGGTATTCTATCCCCAAACTTAGTAGGTATACAGGTTGAGCTAGCCGCACTACAAAAATTAATGGAAGAGTTACATGATAGACCGATCCTCTCGATGCCCATTATTGAGGATACCTATAAAAAGAGGAGGTCAAGAATATTTAAGGTGTTGGAGACTCAACCCTTATAGTTGGTGAGAAGTAAAAATGGAAAATAAGAAGAGAAAAAGAAGAAGAATTGAGGAAGACTAGATTGAGATCGTGAGAATAGATAGTATACTGAGTGAACGGGACTGCCAGATGAGGGTCTAAGAGATGGAGGCGGGGGTTGGTAGTTCTCATCCAATTGATATTACTGAGTTGAGTAGGAGTACAACCCTGCCTCCTGAGCCACCTTTGCGTGCACCTGCCACTAGCGGTTCTACTATTGTTGAGAGTGTCCCGACTACTATTGGGACCATTGATATTAAGATTGGGGCCCAATATAAGATCCCACCTGCTGATCCTATTTGATTTTCCACCTAGGGTTCCTAGGTATGTCTTTTCCCATTTTTTGATACTTCTAGATGCATTAAAAATAGTGCATAGATATTTAGTTGGGGGTGAGGTTGTACCGCATAGACGCTGCAGGTTGTTGTTTTCGTGTTTTCCCTCCTTTCAATTGTAGTTTGAATATGAAATCAAAATGTTTTGTTTTGTTTGTGTGTTTTGTGATGTTTAGTTGGGAAGGAACTTTGTATCCAGGGCAGTTAATGTTTTTGGTATGATTTATGCTAAAATTTTGGGAAAATGGTACCCCTCCTAAAATTTTGGTAACTGTGTGATCTGGTATGCATATGACTGCTGTGAATCAAATAATGACATTAGAATTAGGTACATAATTATTGTGGTGAACAACTGCAAGAACTGGATAAGTAGTGACTTGCAATATAACCCTTTACAATGTGCGTGTGACGTATTTCTTAGTTCCCGGTGTGTATGGAATCCAGAACTTGATCAATTTCTCTTTCATAGGCTATAGGATGGTTTATTAGGAGATGATGATAGGCCATGTTTGTGATTAAGTCCACTTTAACCCAAATTGCGAAACCAAATGAAATAAAAAAATCTCTTGATCCCAATGTTGAGCCTCAATAGACCTATTTTTTGTTTACTCCGATTCACTTTCTTGTTTAAACTACTATGAAAATGTTTTCTCCTTAGTCCTCCTTAGACACTGTGCACCTTAACTCAGGGAAATTGCCTAAGTTAGGGTGGATATTATAAGGGTGTGTAGTATAAAACGGGTATGAAGAAAGGGTGTAGATATAAAAAAATAGTAGGGCTAGATGTGGTAGAAAAAATGAAAAGAAAAGATAAAGAAAAGTAAAGTAAAAATAGAAAGTGCTAAAAGAGAAAAGGAATGAACAAAAGAAACCACACCCAGCCTGAATAAGCACTAAAAGAGTAAAAATGGAGAAATAAGGGTGGACTAAACAAAAAATTGGTAAAAGAGTGGACCTCAAAGAAATCATAGTGCCAAGGAGGCTAAGTTACTAAAAATCCTCAATTGCACCATACCAGCCCTAAGACTATGTTACAATCCTAAAAAAGTCCTACATGATCGTAACCAGATTTTCCGAAAACTCAGGTAAAGAACATATAGGAAAGCCTATGGCATTTTATGTGCACTAATTGGAACTTTTTTGCGAGTTAGAGTGTCTCTTGATCGTCCTATTATAAATATGTTGATCTAATTGATTGATAGGGACTTCCTTAACTGTAAGGGTGCATAGGTTGCATTGTTAGATTGTTTATCTGTTCGAGTAGTGTACTCTATATAAGCCTAGTTATTTGTTGCAAATGTAATGCCATTACTTAATTCCTGCTGTCACATTGTTGTACCTAATCACATAGTCATATTTGAGTTTTGAAGAATTAAAATAGGAGGGGGTACAGTGTTTAAGCATTAATTGATAAGTCAACTACCAAAGGTATGTTAGGATCTTCCTAATTAAATATTATTTGTGTTTTTGTTTATGATTTTGGGCGAGGAAATGTAAATAGTTGAAGTTGAGGGTATCGATGTGTCATGGTTTAATGGAACATTTAATGCTTAAAATGGTGAAAATATGCAAAGACTCAGGTCATTTCATAGGATATGATGTGTGTTTTATGTGTTTTGTAGGTAAACTAGGTCAAAAGTGGTATTGGACTAAAAAGGAGGATAGAAAGTTTTGAAAATTTGAAGTACTGGTCAAGCTACGAGTAGTTAAGTCACATTACGACTCATGTCCAGACTCATTAGGATACCATCAGCTAAAGCTAGACTAAACAAGCTAAGTAAAGACTGACCATGACTCGTAAAGAGTGATTATGGGTCGTTAGATCTACATCAGGGAAAATATGCAGAAGTGTAGTATGAGTACTAAAGAAATGAGTACTTTGTAGGCATCATTGATCGACTGAGATCAATATAAAAAAAGTATAACTATAATAAGAGGGTGAAATCTAAGTTATCAGTAAATAGAAAATAGAAAGGTAAACAACTACCAAGCTACGCAAATGCGGTAAAGGAATAAATTCCAATGATACGAAAAATAAATAATCAAGTAATAATAGAAAAATCAAAACATAACCAAACTGGACCCCCATAAGCCTGCTACACACACTAAAGAAGACAATTAACCCAATCGTACCGCCATAAACTCTTTACGAGTCATGGTGTGCAATTGTAGTGTTAGTAGAGGGCAAATCTAAGTTTCAGAAGTGAAGTCATAAAATAATATGAGTCGTAAGGTTAGACTAATACTCATAGTTAAAAGACATACTGAGAATAGTGTGTGAATTCCTAAAGATTGATGATCCCGTAGTAATGAGTGAAGATCACGAGTAGTAAAAACTAACTATGACTCATACTGAGGAGTGGTAAGGATAATAAATTCAAGAGCCCTAAAGGTGAAAATTTACTAGAGTGATGACAATTATCAGTACACGAATCGTATGGTAACACTACGAGTCATAACCACTGAAGTTTAAACAGAGATGCGACAATAAGCAATGAGTCATAACCATACCTAACGACTCATTGCCAGAGGTGCAACCACTGTCGACAAAGTTTTACTATTTTGTTTAAATTAGGTTACCTTTGTTATTTTGAGATACTATAAATACCCTTGGGTTATGTTTTTATGAGGTTACACACTTTTGATATTTCTTGTCATACTTTGACTTCTTGATACTCTCGATATTTTTGTTCTTAGGTTTTTGGTTTTGTATTCAATTAAGATTTTGGATTTTATTCTTCCATCTTTGTTCAATTAATTACTTGTCTTCTTCATTGATTTTCATGGGTTGTTTCATAAATATGAGCGGCTAATTTTCTTTACTAGGGTTGTGTGAACCCTAGAGGACTAACAATGTAAGAAAAGTAAGAGATTTATTTATTTTGGTGTGGCTGTGTGTATTGTGATCTTGTTCATATTAATTATATCCTAAGCTACTGCAGAAGCTTTGGAATGGCTTGTATTCGAGATCATCCTCACAAGGTAGTTCAAGATTAGGAAAAGGAGGTTATGGCAATGATTCGAGGCTATCAATCCTTATCTAATCCACTTGAGGCTCAAAAGGTGATAGTTGTACTAGGTTCAAGGACAAGGGACAATAAGGTAATGCCGTGAGACCCAAAAGGTGAAGGGTAAGATTTATCAACGCGTTCACAAGATAGTTGATAATACATAGCTTGTCAAAATTTGCATGCAGAACAGTGGGATTGGTGAATTGAACACTAGAATCTTATACAGTTAAAAGCCAGGGGAATACAGTCCTAGTGTTTATCTTCTACTATTTATAACCCCAAGCACCCAAGTTTGGTTAAGTGTTGCTGTTACTTTAAAATCACTCCATTTACTTTTGCGCATTTCATCGAGTTTGAGATACAATCCCATGCATTCCCTGTGGGTTTGACCCCAACCTGGTTTGGGTTACTATATTTGACATCGACCACAATATACTTCTTTGGAGGTTAGTTTTGGGCAATATCAATTATGTCACCCAAATTCACCTATTAAAAATTCCTTGCCATTGCATCCTAAGAATTTGCCTAGTAAAGTGAATAGTATAGATGATCATGATAAGAATCCTATTGGTAATCAAGTTAAGTTTGTTGATTTGTTAAAACCTAAGATAAAGATTCCACATGTTAATAATTATGTCTCAATAACTATGAAATCTGTGAGTTATATTGATGGGATTCCTAGAATTTCATAGATTGATGAAAAAGTGAGAAAGATGAACATTATTGAGAATCTTAAACTTGCAATAATAGGAAAATTCTCCTATGGTTGGCTAGAACTGAAGGACTTGCACATACAAATTCCAAAATAATGTAAGATAAAAGGTGAATACAAAATAGGTCTATTGAGACGCAAATATATTTTAATGAGATTTTCAAGAATGGAGGATTTTGTAAACATGATATCAAAGAATGTTTACTACATCATAGCTAAGGATGGTCTTGCTTATCTGATGTGGCCATTTATATATAATGCTAATTTTAGACCTGAAGTAAAAATCACACAAGCTATGGTGTGGATTTGTTTTTTGGATTTGCTACCTACTTTCTTTGTAATGGAATCACTATTTTTATTGGCCTCAGCTGTGGGGAAGACAATACATCATGACCAAGCTACTATTAATAAGACTAAACCTAGTTGTGCAAGGGTTAAGGTCCAAGTGAATTTAGCATCAAAATTACCTGACTATGTGGAGTTAGAGGTAATTAATGGATAAACAAATGATGCAAAAATCCAAAAAATAGCCATATATAATGATGTTTTACCAAAGTATTGTCACACATGAAAATGGTAAGGTCATGATAAAAATGAATGTAGAACCTTGCAACCTAAATTGAAGACCAACAAAGAGGAGGAAATAAATAGAGGATCAATGCAAGAAGAGGAAGGAATGCAAAGAAGATATAGAAATGGAAAAGTGCTATATGCAAAATGGAATCCTACTTGTAGGAGGTTCAATTTAGAACAAGGCACTACCAAGTTAATTCATAAGACTGATGACAAAAAGAAAAAACTAAGAGTGATCAGTACTACCAATCCCTTTACAATGTTGCAGAAAGATGTACCTGATGATGATCCAACCATGGACAAGGAGAGTGTTGATCAAAATACCAAGAACCAATAGGATAATCAGGATGGATGAAGTGGCAAGCCAAGTTCTACAAGTACAAAGAAAGGTGATGGTGAGGAAATAAGAAGTACTGATAATTTAGAAGATAATATAGGTCATAATGCATCTATATCAAAGGAACAAATTTTTGCTGAAATATCATAAATAAAAAAGGATGTACTAGCAATAAGCCTAAAGGAAAAAATATAGTTGAAGTCACAAATGAAAATAATACAGAAGAGAAAGCAAGTTCCAAAGAGGACGGAGTAAGTTGTAAAGTAATATCAGGTCAGAATGAAGGCAAGCTAGCAAATAATACAACATTATATATGGAGTCCATAATAAAAGATCCACCAGTACAAGGCTCAAAGAAAATAATTAATGCTGAAGTCACTAAAGAGAGAAATATAGAAGAAAAGTTAGAATACAATGAAAGTGGAGATTAAGATAGTACATATGATATACCTAATTCTGGTATAAACACTCAATCAACACTTTCAGTCAATTTAGAAAAAAATATTATGTTATATCAAGGGTTGGAAGATGTTAATCAATAATTACATAAGCTATATATCGGTAACCTTTATAGGTGATAGATTAATAGAGTTTCATTATAGTGATAACATAATAGATTTTGATACTCCGATAGGGCATTATTATTAATGAAAGTAGCAAAGGGTAATCTGGGATATTCTTAACAGCTAGCATGAATAGGCAGAAAGATAAGCCCTATGAAAACATTGCATGAGTTGGTTTCTTATCAAGTAGGTTCTAAATGGAAGTAGTTAGGGAAATATATTAAGAATCACCAGTTAAAATAATTGGAGGAGGATGACAATCAACATATTGAAGAAAAAGTGTTCAAGGAAGCTGATTTGTCTCCTAAATCAAACAGAAGAAAAGAAAAATGTAAGAATAAAGTTTAGTCAAAGGCTACTAGGGTAAGCCCTAATAGAAGTGCTAAATCTAGTGTCAAATGAATTTAAAAGCATTATTTTGGAATGTGAGATTTGTAAGAACAAAAAAATCATTTCATAGAGTTCAAATGTTACACAGACATCGCAAATTTTCCATTATTTCTTTGATGGAACCTTTCTAGAGTATTAATCAAATTCAGAAGTATAAAAGAAAGTTGGAGATGCAATATGCAAGCTATAATCATAATGGAAAGATTTGGATATAATTCAATATCATATAAAGGTGTCTGTGATTTTAGATACAAAGCAACAACTATCATTACAGTTGGATTTTCTTGAATTTGGGCATCAATTGATGACTGTTGTGGTGTATGCCAAATGTTATTCCCAAGAAATTAAATTCATGGGAGGATATCTATTCTGTACATATGAATAATAGTCTACCTTGGCTTGTTAGAGGTGATTTTAATGTCATCCTGAGTGATGAGAAAAATATATGGGGTCTTTCAATCTATCCTCAAGATATGAAGATATTGCTTTCTATGTAAATTCATATGTCATAGATGTAAACTTCAAAGGTAGTTTTTTTACTTGGTGGAATGTAAGAAGTGATACTGAATGTATTTTTAAGAGGCTAGATAGGTTGTTTGTAAATCAGGAATTTCTGGGATTGTTTGGTGCAGTAGATGTGGAACAGTTAGCCAGAATAGGATCATATCATGCTCCTTTATTGTTAACTCATGGAAATCAATCCACTAGTTTTAGAAGACCTTTTAGATTTCTTAATTTTTGGACTGAAAAGGAGGATTTTCAGCAAGTTATGTTAGAGAATTAGAATTTTATTGAATATGATGATATCTTTACCAGTCTAAAGCAAAAACTTAAAAAGACTAAAATTGAATTTTCTAAATAGAGTATAGAAAGTTTTGGTGATATCTTTAGGCAGTTGTTGATTCGAGAATTAATTGTCAGACTGAAAGAAGAACTCTTTGAGGAACATCTTAATACTAAAAATAGAATGATCCTCCAAAGAGAACAGGAAGAATTTAAAAAGGTACATTCATTTTGAGAAAGAGTTTTGGAAGCATAAAACTGTGATTTAGTGGTCTTTTGAAGGCGAAAAGAATACTAAATTCTTTTATAGCTTGGTTAAAGAAATAATAAAAAGGTTATAATTCAGAAAATAAAAGGTGTAGATGGATAGTGGATTGAGGAGGTAGATGAGGTGGCACAAGAGTCTATTAATTTTCAATTTGCAGGGAGGCACACAGATACAAAGTTCACTATGATGGAACACATTTCAAATATGGTTCTTGATATGATTAATGATTTAATTAATACTCATCCCACAATGGAGGAATGTAAAATAGTGGTTTTTGAATTGAATGGTACAAGTACATGTGGGATGGCTAGTTTTATTGGTTATTTCTTTCAAAAATATTATAAATCTGCAATTATAATATTTGTGTCCAAGCTTACCACAATGTTAACAAAAATTAGAGTATCATTTAGTGGTAGTATAACATGTGTTATAACTGTGATTAGTTCCTCTAGTCGACTGACTGGAGATCATTAAAATTTATCATAGCTATAATATTTGTTATTATGACTGTGATTTCTCCCTTTGGTCAACTTACTTGAGTTACTTAACCGTTGATATCCTTCACAACTATAATATCTATTATCATACATATACCACTATAAGATTTATCAGTCAACTTAGTAGAGTTAGTTGACCTATTTGATCTGACAATATTGTGACTAGAAGATTTTTCAAAACTTTTGATTTTAACTTTTAATTCATCAACTTCATCTTGCAAAAAATCTTTTTCAATTTTAGAAACTTCAAGTTTAATTTTCCAGTATCTTCTTTCTCTTAATAAAACCTTTTTTCATCATAAGTTTTATTTAGATCAGTTATGGCAAGATCTACAGATTTTGTAATTTAGAGCATTCATTACAAAAATTAGTTCTTACCTGACTAGATTCTCTAATTTCCATAAAGCAGTGGTCTCCGATGTTGTCATTTTCATGATATGATTGTTCTTCATCACCCCTATAACCGAAAGCCTATTGACTTCCTTTAAAGGGTCCTCTTTTAGATTTGGGACAATCATACAATGTGACAATCCTGACACAATTATAGCACTTACCTTTATTTTTATTTAAGTCAGCATTTTACTTTATTTTTGAATAATTTGTTTTCCCCTTCTTTGATTTTTGGATCTTCTGTAATTATCTAAAACTATCTTGGTGATGAGTTCAAGTTCATCTTAATCCAATGCATCATCTTCATCTTTCTCTGTGGCTTTGATAGCCATAATTTTTTATCGTCTAGCTGTTGATCCTTCTTATTTCTATGTTCTTTTTCAAAAGCAATGAGATCTCCTCTAACTTCATCATAGGTCATTTTGTTTACGTTCATACTTTCAAGAGCCACAACCTTACAAAGCGATTGAAGAGGCAATCTTCTGAGAATCCTAGTGATCTAATCCGCAACAGGATAAGTTTTACCTAGAGCCTTGAGTTCTCCAACAATTTTTCCAAATCTAGCAAATGTATCTTCAATGGATTCCCCATAGTTCATTCCTGAAAAGTTCATGGTCATAGACCAATAGACTTATAAGAGTTTTTTTGACCTTCTCATTTCTTCATTGGTCACTTCTAATTTATCATGCATTTCCTTAGCAGTTCGTAGCATGAGATCTTTGCATACTCTTCATCACTAATAGCATTATAAAAAGTTTTTGCCTTTGAGTTAATTTGAATAATTTTTAGTTGTTCATTAGTATGGTTATTAAGAGAAGGGAAACTGTCAGTAGAAATTTCACCATTCTCAGTTTTCTTTCCATCCTTGTCTTGGCTGGTAGAAACAAGTGGCATATCACCAAATTTGATCACCTTCCAAACTTCAACATCATAGGACTGAATAAAATTTTCCATTCTTATATTCCAATGAGAAAAATGTTTTCCATTGATATAAAGAGGTCTGGTTTGAGAGTTTCCCTCTAAGAATAAAGCTCCAGTAACTATTTGAGTCATGATCTTTTTTCACTTATTGCTAAGAAAATAACTATGAGTCCAAGCTCTAATACCAATTGAAAGTAGTAAGAGGGATGGTGAATTACACTTTTTTGAATTGAAAACTGACTTTCTTGGACATATAAGTCAACTATTGAGACAGTAAAGTAAAGTTCAAAGAATATGTTGAAATAGAATAACATCAGATATTTATACTGTTGAGACCTCAAATAGGTCTTACCCTAGTACCCTTAGGTTGCAAGATTTTCTACTAGTTCGTTTTAAAGTCAAATCAAAGTACAAGGATTGAGTCAAGCTTTTTTTTCTATGACTCACACTCTTTTTGTTTCTTTCTCACTTTGACACATTGCCTCACCAACTATGTGTTTCTCTCCTCTCTGTTTGAATGTGTAGTAAACCTCAAGAAAATATAATGCTTGAGTAAAGTAGAGCAAAGAACTAGAGAAGGTTGAGATAAAGTATGTCTCTTCCTTTACCTTCCATCGCTTTAAATAGTAATGATTGGACTACTACTAACAGTTGGAAGAATTAAAAGGCAGCCAAAAATATTTGATCATGGAAATTGGATGAAGAATATCCTCTTTCCAAGAATAAGGTTGGACCATAAATGGTCTCTTTTAAAGAGACAAAAGCCCACGCTAATTAAGAAAGCACTAAAGTAAAGATTCTGCCAATTTAATTTAGCCTTCTTTCCTTTAATAGGAAATGCTGCAATAAATGTTGAAGATGCAATGACAATCCTTTTCCTTCTAAAATCCTTATGACAGATCATTTCCTTGTCTAGAGACTTTGAGATGCCTTATTCTTTTTTGAAAAAAAAATAAAAGCGCAACCGAGCCTTTTATTAATGAAAACTATTTACACCTAGCCCATTAACCCAAATCGGTATCCGACCCAAAAGCCAAAACCCAAAGAGTAAATAAACCTATACTAGAAAAATCTATCTAAATGAAAAGAAGATAAAAAAATCAAAAGGGAAAGTGGAAAGGACCGACAACTTCATCTTTATCTTCCACATTGCATACTCGATTTTTCTCCCAAAATCACTGAAGCATGAAGTTTTCATCCTATTATTGAAGCTCAAATTAAAACAAAACAGGCTAAAATTTGGGCATTTTTATATAATGTAACGCCCAAAGAACCTATCTCGAGATGTCACAAGGTGGTTAAGGCCACACGTGGCCACAAGCTGACCCTCTAAGCCCGTCATCACTTTCAAAACTCACTATAACACTAATCATTTTAAAATAGGGAAGAACAATCATGTCATGATCATACTGTGATACGGAGAAATACTGTCTTGTACAAACAAAATAATGAAAGTTCTGCACATACTGGTACTCTAGTCTGACAAAGCTTCTACTACAAAAGACTGAGGAGCCATTAGGACAGATCCCCAAATGACTCGCCTGAATTGAAAAGAAACAACCATCTGCCATCAAGGCAAAAATCAAGTACATAGGTCCTTGAACCACGAGGACTCACCAACTGAAAGAAAGTAGATGTAGATACTAAAAGATCACTGTCGCTGCTGAGACCGAGCATCTGAGCCTACATCATGAGAAAATGTAGAAAACAGAAGAGTATGGGAATCGATACTTGGGATTGTACAAAGTATATGGGGGTGTATGCAACACTTTTATACAATATCGTAAATGTAAAATAAAGTCATGCATGTTGACAATAATGACTCTCTTCGCTTGAATTTCCTGAAACATAATTTCCAGAAATCATCGATAATACCACATGCTTCACAAATCTCATAAATCATTGGACTCAACTCAAACTCTTTAACTCATGACTTAGAGTGACTCGGTAACTCAAGAAACTTAGACTATTATTGACTTGGGATTTTCTTATAACCAACATAAACCATGTGAGCTACATGGAGTCCAAAATTTTGCCCTCCTAAGAAAGGAACCCCATATTGGCGGGAGTGTTATACGTCAGGGAGGATAACCTCAAACCCATCTCTGTGATCACAAACTCAGAACTTTGTCCCTCAAATCTTATTCCTACAATGACACGTAATTCTGAGGAAGTAGGATGCGCTGAACCCACACTTCCTACTCGGTGGTAAATACTTCTCCCAGACTTAGCTCAAAACGCATTAAGAAATCCACCTCAATCAGCTCAAGGGTCTATCATAGAGACCAAAATCATATATATATCTCATCTATAAATCATAAACAATTTGTGGATTCCTAAATCGACTCAACTCAAAACAATCTTTCTCAACATCAAGTACACTTGCTTATCAAATCGTATCAAGTATCAAGGCTTCAAGAAAACATCATAGAACTCATTATTGACTCTCAAGCTCAATATCAATATATATTCAATAATCAAACTTCTCATGAAAAAGCATAAATCATGACACTTATCTTAAATCACTTAGAAATCATTATCTCATGATAACAATATACAACTCATGGTATAAATTCTCAATTTAAGAAATAAAACAATGAAATAGTCATATATATCAATATTTAATAGCTCAATTCTGATAAATCATTGATAAAGTAATTTGGGTGTAAACCCACTTTGCAAAATCATGAAATTCAATAGTAGAAATTAAATCTTTGAGCACAAGAATGAAAGAAGTTCCTTCTTCAAACCCCACATACCTTAATTATTATCCGGGATGAATAAACTTGTTATAAGCTTCTTTTCCCACTTCTTGAGTTAGAGATCTTAATGTTCTTGACTTGAAAGTTTTAAATCTTGAAGTAATTTGTGAAAACCATGGATTTATGTTGAGATGTTTAGACAAGAATTGGATTGAATTTTGGAGAGAAACCCTAGAATTTTGGAGAAGATGGAAGAGGGAATGAGGATTTTCTCCCTCACTTGTAAAAAAACCAAAATACCCTTGAGCAATTCTAGAACTGGAGCCCGATTTTTAGCCCTGGCGCGACGCTCCAGGATCACTTTCCTTCACTAAAATTGGACAATTGGGAAACTGCTCAGTGGCGCAATGCGGTAAAGTAGAATTTTCCACCTTGGTCTTGACCTGGAAGGGAACCGTGATGCAGTGGAATCGTATTGGTGCACTGAAATTTGATAATACTAAAATTGATCCTTAGTGTGATGTGTTAATATTGCAAAGGCTCACTGGAAAATGACAATTGCCATTTTGGCTGGCTCCACGACACGCTAAAGTGTCAGGTGGCACATTATCTCTCTAAAATGGCTCTAACTCTTCACCCAAGTGTCAGATTTGGGCAAATTGTGTATCAATGGAAAGCTTATTCAATGATCTACATGGTAAAAAGTAGAAATTAGAGAAATACAACATGACATAAACATTAATCACTTTAGAAGTCATCTATATTCACTCAAAAGACAGATTTAGGCTGGTTTTATTGGTTATTTCTTTCAAAAATGCTGGGATATTGTTTAGTGGTTAGGATGTGTAGAAAATGGTGAAAGCATTTTTTGGAGGTTTTATATTTCCCAAATTTATTACTCATACGAATTTGGTTCTCTTACCAAAAAGAAATAGTGGTTTATTTTTCTGACATGAGACCAATTAGTTTGAGTAATTTCCTAAATAAGGTAATTTATAAGTTTTTACATGATAGAATTGAAAGAGTTTTACCTAGGCTTATATTAAGAAATTAGTCAGGCTTTGTAAAAGGCAGAAGTATTGTTGAAAATATATTTCTTGCACATAAATTATTTCAGATATTAGACTCAGGGGAAAACCTTCTAATGTGGTGATTAAGCTTAATATGGACAAGGCATATGATAGAGTGGAATGGAAATTTGTGATGGGAGATTTAGAGAGGTTGGGTTTTGATTCTAATGTAGTTGATAAGACATGGAGAGTAATGGATTTTAATTGGTACTCTATACTTATAAATGGCTGGGCAGATGGTTTTTTTATTTCTACTAGAGGAGTAAAATAGGGTGACCCTCTTTCTCCTGCTTTGTTTATTTTGAAAACAAAGGTATTATCCAAAGATTTGAATTTTGTATTTTATGAACCTAGGTACAGTTGTTATAAACGCCTAAGTGGAGTGAAAATATTAATCATCTGGCTTATACAGATGACACATTTATTTTTACTTCTACTGTCAAACTTTCTTTGAAGATGATCATGGGTATTCTCAAGGACTATGAAATCCAATCAGGTCAATTAATCAATAAGAGAAGAGTTTATTTTTTTGTTTATCATAAAATTGCTCACTCAAACATCAGGTTAGGTGAGGAAATTATTTGATTTTCTAAAGGTAGTTTCCCTCTAATATATTTGTGGTGTCCTATTGGTTATGCCAAGAATAACAAAACATATTTTTTTTGAATTATTGATGAAAGTACAGAATAAACTTCAAGAATGGAAAGGGAAGATGTTTTTATTCGGTGGTAAGGCTATATTGATTCAGAATCTTCTTAGTAGTATTCCCATTTATCAGCTTTCTGCCATTATTCCCCCTAAATGTGTTATGTATGACTTACATAAATTATTTGTAAGATTTTTATTAAATTTAAAGGAGGTTAACAAAAACAGGTACTGGGTGGCATGGACTAATATATACAGACCTAAAGAAGAATGAAGACTAGGATTTAGATCTTTTTTTGATGTGTCAAAAGAACTTTTTTCCAAGATATTATGGATATTCAGAACTCAAAAGTCTTTATGGACCAACTAAAAATGGGATAAGTATTGCAAAAGAGTTAGACCTTAATTTGTTGAATAAAAGGGTGGATCATTAATTTGGAAACATATGCTAGAGTCTAGAGATGTGTTTGATCAGGAGATACTATGGGAACCCAAAGTAGGTCACTCTAGAGTGTGGTTTGATAACTAGACACAATTAGGGGAACTCCATTATTATTTACTAATTGATAGGCATAAAGACTATCAAATTGAAAAGGCTAGTCAATTATGTACAGTTGATTGATAGAAGGTAGACATGTTGCAGGAGAACTTTGGTAAAGAGGTTTGTAATTATATTATTGATAGTGTTTAGAGTGGTATAGACACAAATATGTAGGACAAGGCAAGGTGGTTGTTGATAGCCTCTGGTAAGTTTAATGTGAGGTCTGTTTGGGAAATTATAAGAAACAAAGAGATCACAATTCAAAATTTTAAATATATATAGATAAAAATGATACCTTTTAAGGTATCATTTTTTTTATAGATATTATGGTGTAAGAGAATTCCTGTAGGAAAGGTTCTTATCATAAATAGAATTTGTGATAATGTGGTTTGTTGTTGTTATAAAAGAGATACCCAGAAAACTATTAAATATCTGTTCTTGCAATGTGAATATTCAAAAGGTTTATAGAACTATTTTTCTTCTATGGCAGGTATGGATGGTCATTTTTTACAACCCAAGGACAGCGTTCTTAAGTGGTGGAATGCTTCAACTATTTTTAAACTCAAGCCTATTGATGTGTGAGCAGATGCTAAAATATTTGAGGCTTGTAACTGAGAATAATTGAAAGGTCTTAAGAAAATTTTGTCATTTTTCATTGTTTTATCTTTGATTTTGTAGTGAAAGTCATGAGGCAAGAGAACCAACAATGATGGAAGTAAAAGAGTTGAAATCTGAAGCAAATAGAAGAGAAGTGTGGCTGACGACATTCCTGATAAGTCGTCATCACTCGGATAGGTTATCATCTTTATCGTCAACCTTAAATAGAGAATGGGATTTAGTTGGAAGAAGTGACAACAACATGTGATAAGCCATCAGCCTTGTGATAAGTTATTTGAATCGTCATCAACCTTAGACAGAACATGGGAGCTGAGGTGGAGAACTGATGACATTGTCTGATATGTTATCACAGCTTTGATAAGTCGTCATACTTCATTGTCAGCCTAAGGCAGCGAATGTCAAAAGTGAAGAGAGTTGACGACATCTGTGATAAGTCGTCTGACTCATGATAAGGCATCACAAAATATCGTCACCTGTCCGAGAAATTATTGAACTCTGTGATTTTGTTTCCATAATTAGGGTAAACTATTTACAGTATTGTTTAGGGTTTTCTTGTGAGGGTACTCGATATTTTGGACTTGAACTTTACGTGTTTCCTCTCTAGTTTTTGGGCTTGAATAAAACAATTAGCTTTTGAGAGATTCTCATATTATTTTATAGGATTTTTCTACTACAATTTAATCCGAGATACAACTGTTTCTATTCACTTGTAAGTATTATTCCATAGCATTATGAATTCAACAAGCTGTATTTCTTATTACATTATGAGTGGCTAAATCCCTTTAACCCGAATTATATGATCTATAGGTTAGGTCTTGGTAATTTTCTAAGTGTTCAAGATTCTAAAGGTAATAGGACTCCTTGATAAATCTGAAGTTTTAATTATTGTCTATTGGTTGCAAACGATAGATATCACCTGCTTTGATTTGGTTGAGATAAGAAATCAACTATAGTAGGAAGTGAATTATTGACAGGGATTTGAAAGTTACCAACCTTCCGTTTAATAATTGACATTGTAATAAGGTTAATTAACCTGAGGTGAAGTCTGGTCAGTGAATATAAATTCCCTAAGTCCAAGAGTATTAGGTAATTAAATGCTTAAGTAGGTCGAGAGATATTTAGGCATAACTTCGATAAAGACAATCTGGTGTTCCTACCTATCGCGAGAATCTTGAATCACTATTAGCATCTGTCAAGTACCAAAACTCATAGTGAACATAATTCTAGTTTTCCATAAACTCTTGATTACAAACACTGAAACTAAAGTGACCAACAATTATTTGCTAATCTCCAAAACCCCCATTTTATCTTTTCGTATCATCTATTTGAATTCAACTTATAGCTATAGTTTCAAATTAGTTTAATCGCCACTCACATTAATCCCTATGGATTTGACCCTGAGTCTAAAAGTTGGGTAAATATATTGATGACAACCATCTTGTACTAAATTGACGTGTAAGTTGAGCGTTATCACCTATATATATAGCCATGCCTATGTTTATACTTTGGCAAATTTGGAAAAGAAGAAACTGTCTCAAACATGGGGGTAAAATATCATATGTTAGTATGAGGAAGGATATTACTAGGAACCTGGTATATTTAGGCAAAATTCGGTTTCTTTGGCTTTAAAACATACCAAATTCCTGGGGGCTTTGGTGAGTTTTCTATCTGATTATAGGCCTAGACTTAGAAGCATTGGGGTGAAATACAGGTTACCTAATAGAGTTCAGTATAAATGTAATTCAAATGGTTTTGTAAAAGGTAATACTTGCCCAAGTTCAACTGCTAGGCATCACCATGGTGAATTAATTTATTCCGAACTTAGAAGAATTTCTAACATAATTAAATTAATGGATGAAATTGTTATTTTAAAGATGGGTCTGGAATATTTATAAGTCATAATATTTTCCTGTGTGTTTGGAAACAAACTCCTTGGCAATACAAATTTTTTTGACTGGCCAGTGGGAAGTACCTTCATTTATATAGATTGATATAAGGAAGACAAATGATCTAATAAAGGGGAGAGAGATGGTGGTCAAACACACCTTTAGAGAAGGAGTAAGCTAGCAAATTTCTAGCTAACTATGTTTTCTCTTTTGCAGGTACTGACAATTATTCTTTTTCAAATTCTCAATAACTTCTAGGTGGAGCAAAGGCTTTATTAGACATGGAAACGGATAAACTTCCTAGTTTGAGAATAAAAAAAGTGCAAAATGAAGATTTTGTTCTCAGTTAAACATCAAAATGGTCATAGTAATCAAAGACACCACATGCAGAAATAGTACAACCAAGGGTGCATAACTCAGGTTCAGGATAACATAAGAGATGTACGCGCAAACTAAATCCTGGCATAGATCTTAGAAAACATAACAACAACACAAATCACAAAATATCAACATAACCAAGTAGAAAACAAAGTATTTCATCAAACTCGACAGAGTTAAAGTGTTGTCTATGGAAGTTAGTGTCAAAAGATCATCGATTTGTATCTACTTAGACAATGGATATTAGCTTCAAGTTAAGCTCAACCTGCCAAGGGGTAAAGTTGATGAGAAATTGACATTAATTTCTAAATAACTCAAAATCAAAACGAAAGACACTTATCTTATTGTGATAAGAATAAATTGGACGCTGGTTGAGCCCAAGAAGTCTTTACTTAGGTTAATTTCATGGTCTTGGTGAGAGTTTTTAATACCTTATATGTAATATCCCGATCATTTCTTAAGCCTAAATCTGCCTTTTAAGTGAATATGGATGATTTTCAAAGTGATTGATGTTTATACTATGTTGTATTTCTCTAATTTCTACTTTTTACCATGTAGATCATTAAATAAGCTTTCCATCGATACCAAAATCTCCCAAATCTGATACTTGGGTGAAGAGTTAGAGCCATTTTAATGAGACAGTGTGCCACCTGGCACTTTAGCGCATTGTGGAGCCAGCGCCAAAATGGCAATTGTCATTTTCTAGTGAGCCTCTGTGATATTGAGGCATCGTGCCAAGTCTCAATTTTAGGATTGTCAAATTCCAATACACCAATGCGTTTCCACTGCATCGTGGTGCCCTTCCAAGTCACGACAAAGGTGGAAAATGTGACTTCACCACGTCGCGCCACTGAGCAGTTTCCCAATTGTCCAATTTTAGTGAAGGACCGCGATCCTGGTACATCGCGCCAGGTACAAAAATTAGGCTCCAGTTCTAGAATTTGCTCAAGGTTATTTTGTTTTTTCCACCCGTCCTTAGCCTTTATATATATACAAGTGAGGGGGAAAATCCACATTTCCTCTTCCATCTTCTCCAAAATTCAATCTAATTCTTGTCTAAACATCTCAACATCAATCCATGGTTTTCACAAATTAGTTCAAGATTTAAAACTTCCAAGTCAAGAACATTAATCTCTAACTCAAGAAGTGGGAAAAGAAGTCTATAACAAGTTTATTCATCCCGGATAATAATCAAGGTATGTGGAGTTTGAACAATGATACTTCTTTTGTTCTTGTGCCCAAAGATTTAATTTCTACTATTGAATTTCATGATTTTGCAAAGTGGGTTTACACCCAAATTACTTTATCAATGATTTATCAGAATTGAGCTATTCAAGATTGATATATATATATATATATATATATATATATATATATATATATATATATATATGACTATTTCTTTGTTTTATTTCTTAAATTGAGAATTTATGCCATGAGTTGTATATTGTTATCATGAGATGATGATTTATAAGTGATTTAACATAAGTGTCATGATTTATGCTTTTCCATAAGAAGTTTGATTATTGAATATATATTAATATTGAGCTTGAGAGTCAAGAATGAGTTCTATGATATTTTCTTAAAGCCTTGATACTTGATAAGATTTGATAAGCAAGTGTACTTGATATTGAGAAAGATTGTTTTGAATTAAGTCGAGTTAGGAATCCTTAAATTATTTATGATTTATAGATGAGATATATTTATGATTTTGGTCTCTATTATAGACCCTTGAGTTTATTGAGGTGGCTTTCCTAACGCGTTCTGAGCTAAGTCGGGGAGGAGTATTTACCATCGAGTAGGAAGTGTGGGTTCAGCGCATCCTACTTCCTCAGAATTACGTGCCACCATAGGAATGAGATTTGAGGGATAAAATTGCCGAGTTTGTGATCACAGAGATGAGTTTGGGGTTATACTCCCTGACGTATAACACTCCCGCCAATGTGGGGTTTCTTCCTTAGGATGGTAAAATGTTGGACTCCATGTAGCTCACATGGTTTATGTCAGTTATAAGAAATTGACAAGTCCATAATATTTTAAGTTTCTTGAGTTATCGAGTCACTCTAAGTCATGGGTTAAAGAGTTTGAGCTGAGTCCTATGATTTATGAGATTTGTGAAGCGTGTGTTATTATCGATGATTTGTGGAAATTATGTTTCAGGAAATTCAAGCAAAGAGAGTCATTATTGTCAGCATGGATGACTTTATTTTACATTTACTATATTGTTTAAAAGTGTTTCATACACTTCCACATACTCAGTAAAATCCCAAGTATTGATTCCTATACTCTTCTATTTTCTACATTTTCTCATGATGTAGGTTCAGGTTCTCAGTCTCAGCAGCAACATTTATCTTTGAGTACCTCCATCTACTTTCTTACAGTTGGTGAGTCCTCATGGTTCGAGGACCTATGTCCCTGATTTTTTCCTTGATGGCAGATGGTTGTTTCTTTTTAATTCAGGCGAGTTAGTTGGGGATCTATCCCAATGGATCCTTAGTCTTTTGTAGTAGAAGTTTTGTCAGACTAGAGTACCAGTATGTGAAGAATTTTTAGTGTTTTGTTTGTACATGACAGTACTTCTTTGTATCACAGTATGCTCATGACATGATTATTCTTCCCTATTTTAAAATGATTAGTGTTATAGTGATTTCTAAAATCGATGACGGGCTTAGAGGGTTAGCTTGAGGCGACTTGTGGCCTTAATCACCGTGTGGCATCTAGGGATAGGTTCTTGGGGCGTTACAAGTTTGGTATCAGAGCCTAAGGTTTGAAGAGTCCTAGGAAGTCTGATGAGCTGCTTTATGTAGAGTCTTGATCATTGGTGTATAGCATGCCACATCTATGAGCAAGAGGCCACAGGATATTTTAGGAAAATTTGTTTCTTTCTTCAAATGACTATCGTGCCTACTATTGTTTCTCTCTGCTATTATTTTGTGCTTTATTATGACAGAAAATGCCTCCTCGTAGAGCTTACAGAAACAACGAATGACCTCAACCCATTCATTCTTTAGGTGAGATGATGTCCCATACTTAAATTCCAGTCAGCTTTTCTAGCGCTAGCTAGGCGGTTATTACCAATGCTCAGACCCATGTTCAAGCTGTAGTTCCACCTCTGTAGGAAGTTAATTTAATGGAAGCTCAAGTTCGTGATTTTATGCAAATGAATCCACCGGAGTTTTATGGGTCAAAGACAGGCGAGGACCGAAAAATATATCTTGATGAGGTGAAAAAATCACCCAAATTATGCCAGTAACGGAGGAAGAAAGTGTGGATCTAGCTTTCTATTGCTTGAAAAATATTGCTTATGATTGGGTAGAGATGTAGAGGAAGAGTAGAGGGGAGGATGCCGCTCCCATGACTTGGCAGTTCTTCCAGGACGTGTTCTTAGACATATTCTTTCCCTTGAAGCTGAGGGAAGAAAAATTAGAAGCATTTATGAACTTAAGACAGGGCCCCATGACAGTTAAGAAGTATTGTCATAATTTCTACCAGTTATCAAAGTATGCTCCTGGTATGATGGCTGATTCTAGAACTAGTATGAGTAAGTATTTGGCTGGTGTATCTAGTTATGTTGTGAAAGAGTGTACATCCGCTATGATTAATAGTGACATGGACCTTTCAAGACTAATGATTCATGCTTAGCAGATTAAAGTGGACAAGGTGAAGGAGAGAGATAGAGTAAGGGTAAATAAGAGAGTTAGATCAGAGCAGCAGGGGTATGGTCAGACTAGATTTTTTAGAGGGAATCTCCCTCAGTCCCAGAACCGTTTACTTATTCCAGTGCCTTTATCAGCCAGTGCTCATATATTCAGAATTAGGCAGAAGCAGGGTAATAGGCCTACTATGTCCAGGTCCCAAGACAGTGTGAGTAACAGACCTAATCCTCCCCTATGTTTGAAGTGTGGTAGGGACCATCCTGGTAAGTGCTTAGTCGATCGGAGGAGTTGTTTTGGTTGCGGTAAGTTGGGCCACAGATTCAAGGATTTCCCATACGCTAGATAGGGGAGTTGTGATGTTTATCCCCAGAGTTAGGCCATTAGTGCTCTAGCCCCTTTAGCTCGTCCTACTCCTCTTCAGTGTGCCTCATCTAGAATTACAAGTGGTCAGCGTGAGAATTAATTTTATGCTATACCACTCCACTAGGAGCAGGAGGATTCACTAGATGTTGTTACTGGTATGCTCCATGTATTTTATTTTAATGTGTATGTGTTGATGGACCTTAGGTCAAGTCTTTCTTATGTGACTCCGTTGGTGCCTGTGAATTTTGAAATTAGTGCTAAAAAAATTTCTGAGCCTTTTCTAGTTTCTACCCCAGTAGGTGAATCTTTTATTGTTAAGGAAGTGTATAAAAAGTGTCCTATCACTGATTTTGACATTATTCTGGGTATGGATTGGCTTCACTCTTGCTATACGTCTATAGACTTTCATACCGGTGTAGTTAAGTTTTAGTTTCCCAATGAGCCAGTCTTTGAGTGACCCAAAAATTCTGTATCCCCTAAGAGTTGTTTCATATCTTACCTGAAAGCCAAAAAATTGATATCCAAGGGTTGTATCTATCATTTGGTTTGGGTTAAAGGCCCTAAGTCCGAGAATTTAACTATTCAGTCCATTAGTGTTGTCAATGAGTTTCTTGATGTTTTCTCAAAAGATCTCCCAAGGGTATCTCCTGATAGAGAGATAGAATTTGGGATTGATCTTCTTCTTGATATGCAACCTATTTCTATTTCTCCATATCGTATGGCCATCGCTGAACTTAAGGAGTTGAAAGAACAAATCAAAGATCTTCTTGATAAGGGTTTTATAAGGCTCAGTGTGTCTCTTTGGGGCGCACCCGTTCTATTAGTGCAAAAGAAAGATGGTTCATTGCATATGTGGATTGACTATTGTCAGCTCAACAAGGTCATAGTCAAGAATAAGTACCCTCTTCCTAGAATTAATGACCTGTTGATCAGCTGCAAGGCGCTAGTTATTTTTCGAAAATAGATTTGAGATCCGGTTATCACTAACTTAAAGTCAGAGAGTGTGTATTCCAAAGACAGATTTTGGCACCTGTTATGATCATTTTTGAATTCCTGGTCATGTCCTTTGATCTAACTAATGCCCAGAAGCTTTTATGGACCTTATGAATCGGGTGTTCAGACAGTACCTAGATATGTTTGTTATTGTGTTCATAGATGTTATCCTTGTATACTCTCGAAATGGAAATGACCATGCAGATTATATCTGAATTGTCTTGCAGACCCTTAGAGATCATCAGTTGTTTGCCAAATTTAGCAAGTGTGAATTTTGGCTAAGGTTAGTTGCCTTTCTAGGTCATATTGTTTCTTTTGAAGGTGTTCAAGTTGATCCTCAAAAGGTAGAAGCAGTGAGGAATTAGCCTAGACTTATTTCCCCATCTTATATTAGGAGTTTCTTGGGTCTAGATGGCTACTACCATCATTTTGTTGAAGGCTTCTCTTTTATTGTGTCTCTTTTGACTCGGTTAACCCAAACAAAAGTTAAATTCTAGTGGTCAGATTCTTATGAGAAGAGTTTTCAGGAGTTGAAGACTCGACTCTCTTCAGCCTCTGTGATGACCCTGCCTAATGGTGTAGATGATTTTTTTGTGTATTGTGATGCCTCGAGAGTTGGTTTGGGTTTCGTATTGATACAAAAAGGTAAGGTTATAGCTTATGCCTCCACGCAATTAAAGACCAAAAGGTGGGGGTTTTCTCCCAAGGGGGAGACGGTGTATTGAGGCTTCAGAATAGATTGTGTATGACTAATGTTGATGATCTGAGGCAGAGAATTATGGCTGAAGAGCATGGTGCATAGTATTCTATTCATCCCAGTACTACCAAGATGTACCTCAATTTGCGGGAAATTTATTGGTGGAATGGTATAAAGAGAGATATAGCGAAGTTCGTAGAGAAGTGTTCAACTTGCCAACAGGTGAAGATAGAGCACCAAAGACCCGATGGTATGATGCAAGAATTTTGCATTCCTACCTGGAAGTGGGAGGAAGTGAATATGGACTTTGTGACCATTTTGCCTCTCTCTCGTCGTCATCATGATTCGATTTGGGTTGTTGTAGATAGGTTGACTAAGTCAGCGCATTTCTTGCCTGTGCATACATCTTTCACTGCTGAAGACTATGCTAAGCTATACATCCAAGAGTTAGTCAGGTTGCATGGAGTTTCGTTGTCTATCATCTCCGATAGGGGTACTCAATTTAGTTCTCAGTTTTGGAGAGCCTTCAAAAGGGTCTTGGCACCTAAGTTATTTTTAACGCCGCTTTTCATCCACAGACAGACGGTCAAGCTGAGAGGACTATCCAGACATTGAAGGATATGTTAAGGGCTTGTGTTCTTGTCTCAAAGGAAGTTGGGATGAACATTTACCATTGGTTGAATTTGAGTATAACAACATTTTTCATGCTAGCATTGGAATGATTCCATTTGTAGCTTTGTATGGAAGGAGGTGTAGATCACCCATAGGTTGGTTCGAAGTGGGTGAAGCTGCTGTGATTGGTTCTGATTCTGTGTTTGAGGCCGTGGAGATAGTTAAGCTGATTCGAGAAAGGTTGAGGACAACCCAGAGTCGTCAGAAGTCATACGCTGATGTGAGAAGAAGAGCTCTTGAATTTGAGGTCGGAGACTTAGTGTACTTGAAGATTCTGCCCATAAAAGGGGTGAAAAGATTTGACAAGAAAGGGAAACTTTGTCCCCGATATGTTGACCCTTATAAATTTTTTAATCGTGTTGGGAAAACAGCTTATGAGATTGAGTTGCCTATGGAGTTGTTAGCTGTCTACCCTGTATTTCACATTTCTATGATTAAGAAGTACATTGGCGATTCTGATATTGTTATTGATCCATTAGAGAGCATAGATATTTGGGATAGTCTTTCTTATGATGAGGTTCCGATTTAGATCCTAGATTATTAAGTCCGTAGACTAAGAAACAAGGAGGTTCCCTTGGTTAAAGTTCTGTGGCGAAATCAATCAGTTGAGGGTGCTACTTGGGAAGGAGAAGCAGATATGCACACTAGATACCTTATCTCTTCTCTGTGAGTTCAAATCAAACCGAGGGTACCATTCTTCTTTAATTTAGTTTCCTACTAATTCAGTGTATTCAGTTGTATAGATATCCATTCTATGATTCGTGCATTCTATGAAGTACTAATAAAAATAGAGTGAAGTAAGTCGGTTGAGCAAATGGTTCCCATAAAGTATTTCCAGTTTCCTCTTTGATCTTGAGCCTAACTAGTAATATTCAAGGACGAATGTTTCTAAGGGGGAGATACTGTAATACCCCGATCGTTTCTTAAGCCTAAATCTGCCTTTTGAGTGAATATGGATGACTTCTAAAGTGATTGATGTTTATACCATGTTGTATTTCTCTAATTTCTACTTTTTACCATGTAGAGCATTGAATAAGCTTTCCATTGATACCCAATTTACCCAAATCTGACACTTGGGTGAAGAGTTAGAGCCATTTTAGAGAGATAGTGTGCCACCTGACACTTTAGCGCGTCGCGGAGCCAGCCAAAATGGCAATTGTAATTTTCCAGTGAGCCTCCGCGATATTAACGCATCACACCAAGGCTCAATTTTAGGATTGTCAAATTTCATTGCACCAACACGATTCCACTACATCGCGGTTCCCTTCCAGGTCAAGACCAAGGTGGAAAATGCGAATTCACCACGTTGCGCCACTGAGCAGTTTCCTAATTGTCCAATTTTAGTGAAGGAACGTTATCCTGGCGCGTCGCGCCAGAGCCAAAAATCGAGCTCCAGTTCTAGAATTGCTCAAGGGTATTTTGGTTTTTTTTACAAGTGAGAGAGAAAATCCTCATTTCCTCTTCCATCTTCTCCAAAATTCTAGGGTTTCTCTCCAAAATTCAATCCAATTCTTGTCTAAACATCTCAACATCAAGCCATGGTTTTCACAAATTACTTCAAGATTTAAAAATTCCAAGTCAAGAACATTAAGATTTCTAACTCAAGAAGTGGGAAAAGAAGTCTATAACAAGTTTATTCATCCTGGATAATAATCAAGGTATGTGGGGTTCGAACAAGGAACTTCTTTCGTTCTTATGCTCAAAGATTTAATTTCTACTATTGAATTTCATGATTTTGCAAAGTGGGTTTACACCCAAATTACTTTAACAATGATTTATGAGAATTTAACTATTAAATATTGATATATATGACTATTTCATTGTTTTATTTCTTAAATTGAGAATTTATGCCATGAGTTGTATATTGTTATGAGGAGATAATGATTTCTAAGTGATTTAAGATAAGTGTCATGATTTATGCTTTTTCATGAGAAGTTTGATTATTGAATATATATTGATATTGAGCTTGAGAGTCAAGAATGAGTTCTATGATGTTTTCTTGAAACCTTGATACTTGATACGATTTGATAAGCAAGTGTACTTGATGTCGAGAAAGATTGTTTTGAGTTGAGTTGAGTCGAGTTAGGAATCCACAAATTTTTTATGATTTACTGATGAGATATATTTATGATTTTGGTCTCTATGATAAACCTTTGAGCTGATTGAGGTGGATTTCCTAACGCGTTTTGAGCTAAGTTTGGGAGAAGTATTTAGCACTGAGTGGGAAGTGTGGGTTCAACGCATCCTAATGTCCCAGAATTACGTGCCATTGTACGAATAAGATTTGAGGGCCAAAGTGCTGAGTTTGTGATCACAGAGATGAGTTTGAGGTTATACTCCCTGGAAAGAGTATAACGCTCCCGCCAATATTGGGTTCCTTCCTTAGGAGGGAAAAATGTTGGACTCCATGTAGCTCACATGGTTTGTGTTGGTTATAAGAAATGCCCAAGTCCATTATAGTCTAAGTTTCTTGAGTTACCGAGTCACTCTAAGTCATGAGTTATAGAGTTTGATTTAAGTCCAATGATTTATGAGATTTGTGAAGCATGTGTTATTATCGATGATTTGTGGAAATTATGTTTCAGGAAATTCAAGCGAAGAGAGTCATTATTGTTAGCATGCATGCCTTTATTTTACATTTACGATATTGTTTAAAAGTGTTGCGTACACCCCCACATACTCTGTACAATCCCAAGTATCGATTCCCATACTCTTTTATTTTCTACATTTTCTCATGATGTAGGTTCAGTTACTTAGTCTCAGCAGCGACAATGATCTTTGAGTACCTCCATCTACTATCTTTCAGTTGGTGAGTCCTCATGGTTCGAGGACCTCTGTCCTTGATTTTTGCCTTGATGGGAGATGGTTGTTTGTTTATAATTCAGGCGAGTCAGTTGGGGATCTGTCCTAATGGCTCCTCAGTCTTTTTTAGTAGAAGCTTTATCAGACTAGAGTACCAGTATGTGCAGAACTTTCAGTATTTTGTTTGTACAAGACAGTATTTCTTCGAATCACAGTATGCTCATGACATGATTATTCTTCCCTATTTTAAAATGATTAGTGTTATAGTGAGTTCTGAAAGTGATGACGGGCTTATAGGGTTAGCTTGAGGCCACGTGTGGACTTAAGCACCGTGTGATATCTCGAGATATGTTCTTTGGGCGTTACATTATATAAAAATGCCCAAATTTTAGCTTGTTTTGTTTTAATTTGAGCTTTAATAATAGGATGAAAACTTCATGCTTCAGTGATTTTGGGAGAAAAATCGAGTATGCAATGTGGAAGATAAAGATGAAGCTGTCGGTCCTTTCCACTTTCCCTTTTGATTTTTTTATCTTCTTTTTATTTAGATAGATTTTTCTAGTATAGGTTTATTTACTCTTTGGGTTTTGGCTTTTGGGACGGATACCGATTTGGGTTAATGGGATAGGTGTAAATAGTTTTCATTAATAAAAGACTCGGTTTCCCTCTTATTTTTTTTTCAAAAAAGAATAAGGCATCTCAAAGTCTCTAGACAAGGAAAAGATCTGTCACAAGGATTTTAGAAGGAAAAGGATTGTAATTGCATCTTCAACATTTATTGCATCATTTCCTATTAAAGGAAACAAGGCTAAATTAAATTGGCAGAATCTTTACTTTAGTGCTTTCTTAATTAGCGTGGGCTTCTATCTCTTTAAAAGAGACCATTTATGGTCCAACCTTATTCATGGAAAGAGGATATTCTTCATCCAATTTCCAAGATCAAATATTTTGGGTTGCCTTTTAATTCTTCCAACGGTTAGTAGTAGTCCAATCATTACTATTTAAAGCGATGGAAGTTAAAGGAAGAGACATACTTTGTCTCAACCTTCTCTAGTTCTTTGCTCTACTTTACTCAAGCATTATATTTTCTTGAGGTTTACTACACATTCAAAAAGAGAGGAGAGAAACACATAGTTGGTGAGGCAATGTGTCAAAGTAAGAAAGAAACAAAAAGAGTGTGAGTCATAGAAAAAAAGCTTGACTCAATCCTTGTA
The DNA here is from genome assembly GCA_030864225.1 of Capsicum baccatum var. pendulum. Lineage (NCBI taxonomy): Eukaryota > Viridiplantae > Streptophyta > Magnoliopsida > Solanales > Solanaceae > Capsicum > Capsicum baccatum. The sequence continues at coordinate 199,725,472 of CM061550.1, read as the reverse complement.
CTTTGATTTGACTTTACAAAGAACTAGTACAAAATCTTGCAACCTAAGGGTACTAGGGTAAGACCTATTAGAGGTCTCAACAGTATAAAAATCTGATGTTATTCTATTTCAACATATTCTTTGAACTTTACTTTACTGTCTCAATTTTTGACTTATATGTCCAAGAAAGTCAGTTTTCAATTCAAAAAAGTGTAATTCACCATCCCTCTTACTACTTTCAATTGGTATTAGAGCTTGGACTCATAGTTATTTTCTTAACAATAAGTGAAAAAAGATCATGACTCAAATAGTTTCTGGAGCTTTATTATTAAAGGGAAACTCTCAAACCAGACCTCTTTATATCAATGGAAAACATTTTTCTCATTGGAATATAAGAATGGAAAATTTTATTCAGTCCTATGATGTTGAAGTTTGGAAGGTGATCAAATTTGGTGATATGCCACTTGTTTCTACCAACCAAGACAAGGATGGAAAGAAAACTGAGAATGGTGAAATTTCTACTGACAGTTTCCCTTCTCTTAATAACCATACTAATGAACAAATGAAAATTATTCAAATTAACTCAAAGGCAAAAACTTTTTATAATGCTATCAGTGATGAAGAGTATGCAAAGATCTCATGCTACGAACTGCTAAGGAAATGCATGATAAATTAGAAGTGACCAATGAAGAAATGAGAAGGTCAAAAAAAACTCTTATAAGTCTATTGGTCTATGACCATGAACTTTTCAGGAATGAACGATGGGGAATCCATTGAAGATACATTTGCTAGATTTGGAAAAATTGTTGGAGAACTCAAGGCTCTAGGTAAAACTTATCCTGTTGCGGATTAGATCACTAGGATTCTCAGAAGATTGCCTCTTCAATCGCTTTGTAATGTTGTTGCTCTTGAAAGTATGAACCTAAACAAAATGACCAATGATGAAGTTAGAGGAGATCTCATTGCTTTTGAAAAAGATCATATAAATAAGAAGGATCAACAGTTAGACTATAAAAAATTATGGCTTTCAAAGCCACAGAGAAAGATGAAGATGATGCCTTGGATTAAGATGAACTTGAACTCATCACCAAGCTAGTTGTAGATAATTACAGAAGATCTAAAAATCAAAGAAGGGGAAAACCAAATCATTCAAAAATAAAGTAAAATGCTGACTTTAATAAAAATAAAGGTAAGTTCTATAATTGTGTCAGGATTGTCACATTGTATGATTGTCCCAAATCTAATAGAGGACCCTTTAAAGGAAGTCAATAGGCTTTCAGTTGTAGGGGTGATGAATAACAATCAGATCATGAAAATGACAACATTGGAGACTACTACTTTATGGAAATTAGAGAATCTAGTCAGGTAAGAACTAATTCTTGTAATGAATGCTCTAAATTACAAAATCTATAGATCTTGCCATAACTGATCTAAATAAAACTTATGATGAAAAAAGGTTTTATTAAGAGAAAGAAGATACTGGAAAATTAAACTTGAAGTTTCTAAAATTGAAAAATATTTTTTACAAGATAAAGTGGATGAATTTAAAGTTAAAATCAAAAGTTTTGAAAAATCTTCCAGTCACAATATTGTCAGATCAAATAGGTCAACTAACTCTACTAAGTTGACTGATAAATCTTATAGTGGTATATGTATGATAATCGATATCATAGTTTTGAAGGATATCAACGGTTAAGTAACTCAAGTAAGTTGACCAAAGGGAGAAATCACAGTCATAATAACAAATATTATAGCTATGATAAATCTTAATGATCTCCAGTCAGTCGACTAGAGGAACTAATCACAGCTATAACACCTGTTATACTACCACTAAATGATACTCTAATTTTTGTTATCATTGTGGTAAGCTTGGTCACAGCTATTGTTTGACGTTTAGGGATGGGTAAAAATGTTTTATCCACACCTAAAATCGCATATGAGCCCCTTATTCATCTATTTTATACCAACTTATTCTCTATTCGTGTCGATAAATTAGAAATCTTAGTCTTAAGTATATATATCTTCCTAGATTGTAGTTCGTTTGACTCTCTTTTTGGTATCTCGTGCTTTGTGTTCTCTACTTCTTTGAAAACTCCTTGGTTTGTTGATTTTATATTCATTTTGAACATGCAAAGAAATATATTGCTCTAGAATCTGATGAATCTATTCCCTTTTCTCTCTATCAAAAAATCTATCCTTTGAGACTAGAGTCATTACCCATATAGTGTCAACCACTCTTCTCTCTCTTGAAAGATCTTTGTCTGCTCTTACTTAGGGTGATACCGTATTTAATTATTGTCTAATCACTCAATGAAAAATTAAACCCTCTTTGTTCATGATAAATTTCATGATTGAAGCCTCTCCTCTAGTCTTTCATATAGTTGATTATCGCTCGCATCCACAAAGAAAACAATATCTCTCTTGAGGACATTCCCTCTATTTCAGTTAAACAGTGTTACAACTCCAAGGCTTTCATTAGTATGGGCTATATTCGTACTGATAACACTTGGGTTCCAAAGAATAAAACTGGCGTGGTAAATGTACCTTATCTCCTAAAGTCAAGCCTTTTTCTCCTGATGATGCTTGTTATCCTTAGTATCCCTGATTATTATCAATCTCATCTATGAATAATCTAAGCTGGACTCTCTTAAGGATATTGTTCTCGTATCTCACTTTCATATGGATAAAATTTAGGCCACAGGTATGAAAACTTGCTCAGATGTTGCTAGGATTCATGTCAAGTTGGATCAAATCATCAAGGAGGCGGTCAAGGTCACTGATAGAATTCAAAATGCCATAGATTCTATCTCCACCGCTATTATGGATTAGTTCACCACCTTGAAATATGCAATTGCTCAAACTTTTTCCTGATTTTTTGGCCGCTTTCCTACCCCTACCCCTTAGTTTTTGAAAACAATTTGTGTTTATTTTTGTTGAACTTTGGTCTATATCTTGGTTTATACATATGAATGCTTTACTATTTACTCGTAGTGCATGTTTTGGTGTTTCTCTTTCCTTTTTGATTATGTCAAAGAGGGTGAAATTGTATATCCCTCTCTTCATAGGCTCATAGTCGACCATGTGACCATGTGCTCTGATGGTACCATTCAGGGGGAGCAGTCATCATACTGGTCAATAATTTAGGGGGAGCTAAACAAAGATGTCAATCATATATAATTTTAAGATGTCATCCATCAAAAAATGAGAGATTGGTAGTGTCTAATTTCAATATCTGACAACTTGTAGGAAAAACAAGCAATGAATGAAAATGGAAGAAGACATCTTAAACCCAGAAAAAGGAAGAAACCTCCAAGTCTTTAAACAAGGGAAAGATCTTTCACAAGGATTACAAAAGGAAGAGGATTTCCATTGCATCTTTAACATTTATTACATCATCTTCTATAAAAGTAAATAACGTGAAATCAGATTGGCAGAATCTTTACTTGAGGGCTTAATTGTCATGAGTTTTTGCCTCTTTTAAAGAGACCATTTATGGTCCAACCTTATTCTTAGAAAAAGGATATTGATGATGTCAAAGCAACACCTTCTTTTAGATAATGATACAATCACTGTCAAGATATAGTAATCCAACTAAGGTTGGGGTCGAATACCAAGGAAACACATGGCTTTGCAGACCTTAGTAGATGTAGTCAATGGACAAAACAAAAAATGTAAATAAGGGGTTTTGTTAGTAGTAATCTTGGGCAAAGAACAGTATTAACTTGGTTAAAATCAGTCATGCATAAACACTAAGATTGTGTTATCCCTGCCTTCTTAACTACATAGGATTATTGTGCGTTGTTGAACCAATCCAATACCTTGCATGCAAAATTGATAAGTTATGTACCTTCAACAATCTTTTGGATGAGCAGAAGGATTTCACCCTTTACCTTTTGAGTCTCAGGGTATCTCACTACTAACCCTTATCTTGATCCTAGTTAAATATTACCTTTTGAGTCTCTAGTTATTAGATTAAACCAAAATATAATGCCCAGAAGTACCCCTTGGATGTCACACGGATATTAACACTACGAATAGCTCTAAGCAAACCCATGATATCTATTTATCTTGAAACTTACATGAGAAGTGAACTAACATTTATAGAAACTGAAGGTAAACAACTCCATATCATAACATAAGTATTTAACTTCAAAATCCTTAAACAATTTCTTTGAACTTAAACGTGCACAGTCTAACAAACCTCTACTACTGACTAGAGAGCCACTGGGACAGACCCAATTGACCCAAACATAAATGGAACTCAAATAGCTAAAGTATTTTCATCAATAAAATAAGTCTTATAAGCTGGGTCCTCGGACAAAAGGACTCACCAAAAGTTGGGATATAGGTGATGATGCCCATAGACAATTGTGCTACTGAAAATGAGCACCAGAACCTATATTATAAGATAATGTAGAACATAGACATATTTGTGGGTTACTACCTGTAGAATGTACTAGTATGTGGGGGTGAATGCATAGGTAAAACAATAACTTAATATATAAGTCAACTTTCAAATAATGCATGCTACGCGTAAATAACTCACCTTGTGCTTGAATAAAATAAAAGACTGCAAGATCATAAAACATGAATAATAATGCATTTGAGTAAACTTAGTGAGCCATAACTCTTAGTTTCTAAAATATTTACTTTTATTCTTTATAATGGGAGATTCTTCTAACCAACATAACCATGTGAGCTATCATGGAATCCAACATCTTACCCACATTAGGGAGAGCTATCCTACACTTGCCATTGAAATAGAACCTTAACTTAAGTGATCACTAAACTTCATCCATATTAGGAAAAAAGTTTAACCTATGCTAGCTCATAGTTTCCAGAAATTTAGGATAGGCTCATCCGCATTTCCTTCTCAGTGCTAAATACTACTCCCAAAATACTTACATGATCATACTTAATAAATCCACCTTAAAATAGTATAAGGGTTTATAGAATGAAAACCAGTTATGCTTTTCTTTACTTTAATTGAAAATCAAGATGAATTGTTGTGGATTTCATGCCTTATCTTCAGATCAAAATATCAACCTTTTCTTTAAATCATGTTATAACACATATCAATGGAGCTTAAGAGTATACACTTCTTGTAAACTCAGTACTTGTACTTAGGACTTGGAGTTCGTGCTTTGTTTATTAGAAATTCATAATAAAACATTATGCTGAATAATCATCTTGAAATCTTTCAACAATATCCCAGTCAAGAAAATGAAATTCAAATCACGATATAAATCTTCATAAGTAAAACCATAAATATATGTAAACCTTGTTGCATTTAAAGATTTCAATCACACGGTAGTGTCATACTTAAATAATATGGTTATTTGGGTATGAAACCTAATTAAAAACAAGTAAATTCGATCTTAAAATCATGCCTTTTGGGAAGAAGGATGGAATATTTTCCTTGTTCATAAACCCCATATACCTGGAATATTATCCTTGTTCATAAACCCCACATACCTAGAATTTCTTGACTTGTTAAGAGAGCTTGAACTTTGGGACTTGAAAGGTTACTTGCTGAGTAAAACCCTAATCTTGATGTTCTTAAAGCTAGGAGGTGGAAAGTGTTGTTAATTGACTGAGGAATAGAGGAAAATAACACCTCTTTGGGGGGTTATAGTTCATGATTTGGAGTTATAACAGGGGAAAAGACCAAAAGGCCTTTTTATTGAACTTCACAGAAATTGATCGTCAGTCTGTATGAGTCATCCATATGACTCGTATGGTGAAGGTACGACTAGGCCTCCTAACTCGTAAGCTAGGCAGGATCTAAGAGGGTATACATTGGTCAACATATGAGTCTAAAACTATGACTAGTAACATCTCCATACGACTTATAGGCCCCCTCTCATAACTTCGAAAGAATCTTAGGATCCTACGCTGATGAATTCATGACTTCCCTTCATATAATTCATACCATGCTTGCTCAAAACTTGAACAGAACTCATATCACCCACACTTCCATGGGTATGACTCACTCTATACGACTCTTATGAATTATGTATGACTCAAGGGATTGAGTCGTATATTGGACAGTGGCATCCAGACACGGGGCAGTATAATATCTCTCCCTTAGCAACATTTGTCCTCAAATGTGGTTAACCTAGGATTTGGATTTTGGAAAAGAATCAACATCTCCACACTGAATTTACAATAAAGCTTACTACTACTACAAGGACTCAATTTCTCATAACATAAGATACGACATAGGATAACTTAAACGTACTTTTAGAGAAAGAACTTCCTTGAAATAACACTTTAACTTAGGTAGGAACTGAATTGGAGGAAATGAGATGAGGATTCTTGGTCATCATGTCTGCTTTAGCTTCCCAAGTGTCCCCTTCAACCAGTTGGTTTCTCCTAAGAACTTTTACTGACACTACTTCCTTATTCCCAAGCCTTTAGACCTGCCTATCCAGTATCTCCACAAGAATCTCCTGATATGATAAGTTGTCCTTGACCCCAATACTCTCTTGGGGAACTACAAAGGACTAATTTCCAATGCACTTCTTGAGTATCGAAACATGAAACATTAGGTGAATCGCAACTAACTCTGATGAAGGATTCAATTCATAAGAAACCTCTCCTACGTGCTTTAGGGACCAATAAATCAGGTACTCAGCTTTCCCTTCTAGGCGACACCTTCAAGAATACCCAATTGTCCACTTCAATCTTGAACTCTCTTCTTCTTACATCAACATATGATTTTTGATGGTTCTGAGCATTTTTCAATCTCTCATGAATCAACTAAACCTTTTCTATAGCTTCAAGAATAGAGTTAGGCCAAATCAAAGCCACTTCACCAATCTCAAGCCATCCTATTGGTAATCTACATCTACGACCATACAACACTTCAAATGGAGCCATCTGAATACGAGCATGATAACTATTATGATAAGCGAACTTAATCAGAGGTAGATAGTCATCCAAACTTCCTTTAAAGTCTAAAACATATTCCCTTAGAATGTCTTCTAATTTTTAAATTGTGCGCTCAGCTTGACCATCGATCTGCGGATGAAAAGAAGTACTAATCTTAGCCTTTGTACCAAGGCCTTTATGAAACAATTTCCAAAACTGTGAAGTGGATTGCGTGCCTCTATTTGAAATGATGGACAAGGGTATCCCATAAAGCCTTACAAACTCGTGAATATACACTTTGGAATAATCTTTTGCTGTATCTGAAGTCTTGACAGGTAGAAAATGGGTTGATTTAGTCATTCGATCAATTATAACCCAAATTGAATCATGCTGATATCTTGTACGAGGTAACCCTATGATGGAATCCATATTCACTATTTCCCACTTCCAAGTAGGAATGCTGATCTCCTATAGCATACCACCCAATCTCTGGTGTTCAACTTTAACCTACTGGCAATTCGGCACTTGGCCACAAACTCTGCTATGCCCCTCTTAATACCATTTCACCAATAAATTTCCTATAAGTCAAGGTACATCTTAGTAGCACCCGGATGAATGGAATACCTCAAACCATAAGCCTTAACTAGTATACTTTACCTTAACCCATCTATATTTGGAACACAAAGTCTCCCTTGATATTGAAGTACACCATCTACCCCTTGGGAGAAAACCTCAACCTTCTACTGCTGGACTGCTTCCAATATTTGGCTAAGTATGGGATCATTTTGTTGTTTCTCCTTTACTTCTACTACCAAAGATGATATTGACCTATTCTAAACTACTTCTCCTCCATTAGTCGTGCCGAGCAAACATACTCCTAAATGGGCCAACCTATGCACTTCTTAGCCAACTCCCATTCTTCTTTCTTCACATGAGACACACTACCCATAGAGAACCTACTTAGTGCGTCTTCCACCATGTTGGCCTTACCCAGATGATAAAGCACATTTATTTCATAATCTTTCAATAACTCCTACCACCTCCTCTGATAAAGATTCAACTCCCTTTTACTAAATACATACTGAAGACTCTTATGGTCAGCAAAAATATCAACATGAGCACTATAAAGGTAGTGCCTCCAAATTTTCAAGGCTAAAACCACATCAGCTAACTCAAAATCATGAGTTGGGTAATTTTATTCGTGATCCTTAATTTCCTAAAGAAATTAGCTTTCACTCTCCTATTTTGCATCAATACGCAACCTAACCCAACTTTGGTAGCATAACGTACACCATAAATCTATCTAATCTATTTGGCAGATCTAACACTGGTGGTGAAGTCAATCTATCCTTTAACTCTTAAAAATTTTTCTCACACTTATCTGACCATATGAAATTCAGTTTCTTTTGGGTCAGCTTAGTCAATGGTGCATCTATAGAGGAGAACCCTTCAACAAACCACCTATAATACCCATCCAAACCCAAAAAGCTTTTGATATCAAATAGAGTGATGGGTCTAGGCTAGTACTTCACTGCACCAGTCTTCTAACTAAAATTCACATCTACCAAACTTTGCATATAATTGACGATCCTTAAGGTTCTATAACACTATTCTCAAATGGTCTGCATGTTCCTCCTTACTCCTAGAATACACCATTATTTCATCTATAAAGACAATAACAAACATACCTAAATACTACTTGAAGACCTTGTTTATCAAATCCATAAAGGCTGTAAGAGCATTTGTTAGTCGAAAAGACATAACTACAAACTCAAAATGGCTATACCTTGTTCAAAAAGATAGTTTTGGAATGTCTTTCTCCCTGACTTTAAACTGATGGTATCCCAACCTAAGGTTAATCTTGGAAAACTATCGGGCTCCCTGAAGTTAATCAAATAAATCATCGATTCTAGGAATAGGATGCTTATTTTTGACGGTAACCTTGTTTAGCTGTCAATAGTCTATACATATTTTGAGAGTGCCATCTTTTCTGTGTATGAAAAAGATTGAAGCACCCCACAAAAAAGCAGTAGGTTTGATGAAACCTGTATCTAAGAGGTCCTTAAGCTGCTTCTTTAACTTCTTAAGTTCAGCTGAAGCCATATGATATGGAGGGATAAAAATGGGCTGAGTATTAGGAAGAATATCAATATCGAATTCTATTTCTTAGTCTGGAGAAACCCCTGATAGATCTTTGGGGAAAACCTCCAGAAACTCATTTACTACCCGGACTAATTGAACCGTTAATACTTTAGACTTAGTATCTTTGACTCTAACTAAATGGTAGATACACCCCATTGATATTAACTTCTTTGCCTTAAGATAAGAGACGAAATGACCTTTGGAAGACACAAAACTACCCTTCCATTCGAAAACTACCTTATCAGGAAACTAAAACTTCACCATGCGGATGTAACAACCTATTGATACGTAGAATGAAGGAGCTAATCTATGCCTAGAATAACATTGAAATCTACCATCTCTAGCTCTATTAGGTCCGCTAGTGTCATCTTATGGAGGAAAGTAATGGGACATTTCCTATTGACTTACCTAGCAACAACAGACTCACCCACTGGGGTAGAAACTAACAACGAATTAGAGAGATTGTAAGAACCTACCCCATAATTTATAGTAATCAATGGGTTACATAATAGACGTTCGACCCTGGATCTAACAACACATATACATCAAGGTGGAAGGCACGAGGCATACCAGTGACAATGTCTGGTAAACTTTCCTACTCTTGATGGTATGTTAAAGCATAGAGCCGATTCTAGCGCTGACCGCCACTAGTAATAGATGACATGCCCTAGGAAGGAATTGGGTGGCCTGGCTGAGCTGATGGATTAGTAGCCTGAGTCTGAGGATGAATATACTAGGTTCCCTAATAATCATATGGACACTCTTTGATCCTATGGACTAAGTTGCCACAACCATAGCAACCCCTTTTGCCAATCAAACACTCACCAAGATGGGTCCTACCACGCTTTATACATATCGGGTAACTGAGCCTCCCGACTACACTATTCTATGATCTAGAATTTGAATTTTTCCCCACTACTCTTGTCGGGTCTTGGGTTCAGGGGCACTGGGTGAAGATGGTGCAGACACTAATGAATGACCTTGAAACTATAAATAATTTCCCTCTCCAGACCTTAGCTAACTATACTCAAACTGTCCAGTCCTAGATCTCTTATTTCTCTTCTCTTTTTCCTTCAACTTATATGGCTCAATCTGTTGAGCATATGTCATCAACCAAGAAATATCTATGTCTCTAATCAGAATGACGTTCTTACACTCCTTGACCACCAAATTAGATACCCCAGTAACAAACTTACTCATACAAGCGCTAGAGTTAGATAATAACTTAGGAGCATACATAGCTAATTGAGTGAACTTAAGGCAGTACTTATTCACTATCATAAAGCCTTGCTTACGGTTTATGAATTCCTTTACTTTAGCCTCTCTCATATCATATGGAAAGAACCTATCCAAAAAAGCATTCTAAAATACCTGCCAACTCATAGAAGCTATATTCTCACCCCTACCTTCATTCTACATAACAAAATAATAAAAAGAAATATCCTCCAGCCTATATGATGCCAACTCTACACTCTCCTCTTCAGTAACATACATAATCTGAGTAATCTTTCTCAACTCATCAATAAAGAGTTGAGGATCCTCATCCACCTTTGACCTTTGGAACTTAGGTGGATTTATCCTCATAAAGTCTCAAATCTTGGCTGTAGCCAAATTACCATTTTGATTAAGTGGGAATACTTCCTACTAGTTTCCCTAAACATTGGCATTCATAGTTTGGGCTAATGCTTAGAAAGAAGTCCAAAATTCAACATGAGATATATTTTCATTCAGAGAGTTCGTGTGTAGGGGTGGTTGATTATTATTTTTATGTGTGTCGTCTTGGAGAGAAGGCATATTCTATTACACAAAAGCATGATTTAAGGCAGATAGAGACAATTGTAAGCACGATAGATCATCAAAGAAAAGATGACGTGCCTCATATTCATGATAAGACTCTACGTAACTCGGATTTTCTGACTCCCGAGGAATCTTTAAAACCTTAGTATCATCTTTAAAACCTTAGTATCTGATACTAAGTTTGTAATGCCTCAGATGTACCCCCTGGATATCACATAGTGCTTAAACTATGAATAGCTCTAAGATAACCCATGATATCTATTTAGCTTGAAACTTACATAAGAAGTGAATTAACATTTATAGAAACTGAAGGTAAGAAACTCCATATCTTAACATAAGTCTTTAACTATGAAAACCTTAAACAATTTCTTTAAAATTAAACGTACATAGTCGGAAAAGCCTCTACTATTGACTAGAGAGCTACTGGGACAGGCCCTAGTTGACCTAAATATAAATGAAACTCAAATATCTGAAGTACTTTCATCAATGAACAAGAGTTTGATAAGATGGGTCCTCAAACTATGATGACTCACCAAAAAGCAGGATGTAGGTGATGATGCCTGTAGCCAATCGTGCTAATGAAAACAAGAACCAAAACCTACACTATAAGACGATGTAACACATAGACATATATGTAGGTCTGTACCTCTGGAATATGCTGAGTATATTAGGGTGAATGCATAAGTAAATTAATAATTGAATATATAAGTAAACTTTAAAATAATGCATGCTAAGCGTATATGATTCACCTTGAGCTTGAATAAAATAAAAGACTGCAAGATCATTAAACATGAATAATAATGATATGAGTAAACTTAGTGAGCCATAACACTTAGTTTCTAAAGTCTTTACTTTTATTCTTTATTATGGGAGATTTTTCTAACCGAGATAAACCATGTGAGGTTTCATGGAGTCCAACATCTTACCCATATTGGGGAGAGCTATCCTACCTTTGCCATTAGAATATAAACTTAACTTAAGTGATCACTAAACTTCATCCATATTGAAATTTTTTTAACCTATGGTGGCTCTTCCTTTTCAAGAATTTAGGATACGCTCATCCACGTTCCCTTCTCGGTGATAAATACTACTCCTAGAATACTTATATGCTCATACTTAAGAAATCCACCTTAAAATAGCATAATGGTTTATAGAATGAAAACCAGTTGTGCTCCTCTTTGCTTTAAATGAAAATCAAGTAGAATAGTTGTGGCTTTCATGCCTTATCTTTAGATCAAAAGATCAAGATTTTTCTTAAATCATGTTATAATACATATCAATAGAGCTTAAGAGCAGAAACTTCTTGTGAACTCAGTACTTGAACTTAAGACTTGGAATTCATGCTTTGTTTCATAGAAATTCATAACAAAACATTATGCTCAATAATCATCTTAAAATCTTTCAACAATATGCCAGTCAAGATAATGAAATTCAAATCATGAACATAAGTATATGTAAACCGTGTTTCACTTAAAGCTTTCAATCACTTGATAGTGTCATACTTCAGGAATATGGTTATTTGAGTATGAACCCTAATTCAAAACTAGTAAATTCAATCTTATAATCATGTTTTTTTGGCACAAGGATAGAAAATTATCCTTGTTCATAAACTCCACATACCTGGAGTTTCTTGACTTGTGAAGAAAGCTTGAAATTTAGGACTTAAAACCTAACTTGGTGAGAGAAACCCTAATCTTGATGTTCTTGAAGATGGGAGGAGGAATCTGTTGTTAATTGACTGTGGAATAGAGGAAAAAATGCCTCTTTGGGGGTTATAGGTCGTGGGTTGGATTTATAAGATGAGAAAAGACCAAAAGGCCCTTTTATTGAACTTCACAAAAATTGATCGTTAGTCTTTACGAGTCAACCATATGACTCGTATGGTGAAGGTATGACTAGGCCTCCTGCTTCATAAGCTTAGCAAGATCTAAGAGGGTATTCACTGGTCAACCTATGATTCTAAACCGATAACTAGTTACACCTCTATACGACTTGTAACCCCCCTTTGTAACTTGGACAAAATCTTAGGGAGCCTACACTGATGAACTCATGACTTCACTTCATACGACTTGTACAATGGTTGACGACTTCTAGGGTTAACTCGAAACTTGAACAGAACTCACATCACCCCACATTGACATGGGTATGACTCATTATATATGACTCGTATGAAGTATGTATGACTCAAGGGATTGAGTCATATGTTGGATAGTGGCTTCTAGACACAGGGTATTAAACTAACCATCATACATAGATAGAACCTAGAAGCATAGATTGACAGTTAAACTCCAAATTACTATTGCCATTATCTTTTCCTAGTCAATACTCCTCTTTTGGAGTATGTAGAAATATATAGGCGGGATCCTAATATGTGCACCCATTAAGAAATCAATCATAATGAAGATAAAGCAGTACATGCCATTGATATTAGTTTAGATCAACAATCGTACTTCCCCTACTTTGCCAATTTGCTAGGGTTTCCACAACCTTAGCTAGGTGTTTTATCTGTCCTTGATTGTGAGGAAATCAATATCATTCATAATAGAAAGCATAGATAAAGTCAGAATAATAATATGAACAAAAATCCATAACTGTAACTGAATAAATCAATCAAAGTAAATAAAAGGAATTCCCAAGATCAAGGACATATATTGGAATCAAGATATATTTTTTAATTTCAAAAGTGTGTAACTCCTACTAAAAAGTACATAAGGGGTATTTATATTACATGAGAAAGCCCTAAAAACAAAGCTCGAACAAAATAGGAGAAAATTGTGTCGATGGTCACCTGCTCTCTGTACCTACAGTCTGGCATAGATGAAAGTAGTACCTATGGTCTGGCATAGGACGCAGGTGCAAACTACAGGTTACGAATGGACAATGTTTTGCAAGTTAGCTCTGGGGATTTTGTATTTTTGGTACCTGCTTTGTCAACATGCGGTCCATAGGTCGACATGAAGTCCGTAGGTTGACTTAGTAGGTGCTGGGAGTCAGTTTTCAACTTTTGTTTGACTCTCAACCATGCATTGATCACGATCAATCTGAAAAACATCTCGAACATCCATAATCGCTCCAAAAGTAGCCCAAAATACTTTTTTCCACCTTTTTCTTGAACTTAACATCCAAAACATGGTTTCCCACAAAACATACCTAAAAAGGATCATATTTAACAAAACGACATCAAATATTTACATATTTTTCTTATTTAGACATCGAAAGTGCTATATTTCTATAACACATCAATACCCAAAATTTAGAAGGCTTGTATACCCTCGGGCAACAAAAACACAATAAAAATAAAAATGACGCTTAACTAGGAAAATCTAAGCTATTCAAGGCAGTCAATCATCACATTAAGTTCAAATCACAACATACCTCCTATATCTCTTTTCAAAGCCAATTATGTATGAATATAAAACACAACAATATGACACAATAGGATCAAGCTATGACAATTATATTGGTAACATACAACCACTCATATGTACAAATTACACTACCTGAAACAAGAAAATATCTAGCAACATGAATCAAGTTCCCTCATAACAAAGATGTCCTACTCACTCATATGAAGTCATGCATGTCAATGTAGGGATGTTCAAGATACACTCATAATCAACAAAGAAGTTTCAATTAATTCATGTCAAATACAATAGGGTTGCCCTTATTTTGTTTACCTTAGCATTCAAATAGTCAAGTTAGGATCACTCTATGACTTTTATCGGCTAGTAATGTTGGCTTGGGGGATGGTATGGTACATATGGATATTTAAAATGACTAAGCCTCCTTAGAACTACACTAACTTCGGGGTCTTACTTACTGGCCAATTTTCTTATTATTCCACCTTTATTTCTCACTTTTATTCCTTTATGCACATTTAGGTTGGATGTGGTTTTTTATTCCATTTTTTTGCTTTTTCATAATTTTTCTTTACTTTTTCTCTGTCCCTTTTCCTTTTTCTACCACACCCAGCCCTACTAACTTTTTCTTACCTTCCCTTTCTTCATACATATTTTACACTATACACCCCTATGACAACCACCCTTAACTTAGGTATTTTGCTTGTATTAAAGTGAATAATGTCCAAGGAGGACCTTAGCCAAAATAGGTAAATTGTAATACAAATAGGTAGGTGAATGGTGAAATCAAGAAAAATATCTTACAAGGCTCAAAGCAGGCATCAAGAGATATAATTCGTGAATGGAAGGTCATCTAGGCTAAAAGTAAACTATATTAAAAAATGACCTATGATCCTTTCCTAACCGTCTATCCTTCAGCCTAGGAAAGACTACTGAATTTGACATACAAAGGGAACTAGGTAGTATCTCACACAGACATAGCATAAAGTCAATATTACCAACTACTACCTATCCAGTTCATGTAATTAACATCAAATGGTTATCGTGTCCCTAATCCTAATGCCATAACAAGATCCATAAAGTTCACACATATGTACATCAACACATTTCTAAAACACAAACTTTTAGAGGGGTATAAAAAATTAGTCAAAATATGACTGTTGCCCTAAATACTCAAAATATCCTAATCACACAAAAACAAAACATAATACAACACATAATTATCCTAGATATTTTAGTTCTATAATCATACCTTATCCTATAGGAAAAGAAGCACGACAACAAAAACCCATAGTGGCATGGTATGCCCACCCCTAACCAAAAACTTCACAGTTTCCTCAATATGCTAAAACAAAGCAAAAAATTAGGAAGTAAGAAAATACCTGGGATGTATTAGGCATCCGAATCAGGAGCATCCCCACATGGGGGTGTATCAACAAGCAAAGGTGGTGGTGGCGGTGAACTACTAGTGGATTCACCCTATGCTGTAGCTGTATGCCTCTGCCTGTCGATGAATACAGTCTTTAATGAATCATGCTTGGACTTTTTAATGGCTTTTTCTCTATTATATTAGGGTCCAACAAATCATCTAAGTGACCTCTCTTGGTTCTAACTACTAGTACCTCCTCATCATCCTTCACAAAGAAATAAAAATATCTCTACATATACAGAGGTAATATTTGGACCACAGGGGGTACAATCAAGAGAGATAACCCTGATCTTATTTGCCCAAAGAGGGTAGTCATCTCAGTCTCGACAACCTTTAACCAAAAAGCTGTGGACCCCTAACTGTCCACCAAGCTCTATAAAAACTCACTGGTTATAGTAATTATACCTATTTCAAGGGTAGTAGTGGATGGTGGAGAAGGATCTATAGATAAACCAACCAACTTTGATGTTAAAATCAAGGCTAAAGAAGAAATTGCTTATGTCCTCTCACCCTGGTACTCAAATTTGAAGCCTCTTTGTACTCTTCTATCTCCATGTCAATACTAATACCTACATTTTATCGATGTGCCTCATCAGGATTTGCAAAAACTACTGGGCCCTTAGACTGCGCCTATGGTACTGCTGCCTGCTGTTTTGATCTCCTAGAAGTGCCTGAAGATGTTAGACCCTTCATGGTCCTCGTCTGTGTAGTGGAAATTGCAAGTAACCTCTCATCTATACAAGGTAACTCAGGCACACCGGCCACATCATATAGCCTCTGTATCATGCAAGGAAATGGCAGGTTTGTTAGCTCACCAAAGACTTTGTTTTGTAACTCATGCCTTAGAATAGAAGAAAAATCAACATCATAACCAGCCATTAGATTAGTAACCAATGCTGCTTTCTTTTACATCAATGTATTATCTAAAATAGTAGGTATTAGTCAGTATTTAATCAACAACCACAAAAACTTGGCCTCCAATATCAAAAGTCCCTTTTTGATCATAGATTGCCCCTCAATCCATTGGGTTGCATCACCTAATGATGAAATATAACTGGATATCCAACTAGCCATCTTAACCCTGTTTAGATGAACAAAGACAGTTCTCTCATAATGTGCAGCGACTACTGTCAGTTGAACAAAGTCACAGTCAAGAATAACTATCCACTTCCTAGAATTTATGACTTGTTTTATCAACTTCAGTGTGCTAGCTATTTTTCAATGATAGACCTCAGATCAGGCTATTAGCAGCTCAGGGTCAGAGAATGTGATATTCAAAAAAAAACTTTCTAAACTCGATATGGTCACTATGAATTTCCAGTTATGTACTTTGGTATTGCCAATGCCCAGCAACCTTCATAGACTTGATGAACCAAGTGTTCAAGCAGTACTTGGATATGTTCATCATAGTCTTTATTAGCGATATTCTTATTTACTTAATGCTTCAGAATCTTAGAGCTCACTAATTGTTCGCTTAATTCAGTAAGTGTGAATTCTAGCTAAGATTAGTAGCCTTTATTAGCCATAATTTCGGTGATGGAATTAGAGTCAATTCTCAAAAGACCAAGGTGGTGATAAACTGGCCTACACCCATATCTCTATCAGATATCAATAGTTTCTTAGGTTTAGCTGGCTATTACCATCAGTTTTTTAAAGGATTTTCTTCTATTACATACCTTATGTCAGGATTGACTCAAAAAAAAGTTAAGTTTTAGTGTTTAAAATCCTGTGAGAAGAGTTTTCAGGAGTTGAAAACTCGACTCACCTCAGCCCCAGTCTTGACTCTACCAGATGGTTTAGATGGTTTTGTTGTGTACTGTGATGCATCTAGAGTAGGTTTGAGTTGTGTCCTCATGAAGAGAGGTAAGGTCATAGCCTATTTCTCTAGACAGCTTAAACCCCATGAGAAGAATTACCCTACTCATGATCTTGAGTTAGCAGCTATAGTGTTTTCTTTAAAGATTTGGAGGCATTACTTGTATGGGGTGCATGTAGATGTGTTCATAGATCACAAAAGCCTTTAGTATGTATTCTCTTAGAAATATTTGAATCTACATCAAAGAAGGTGGTTAGATTTATTGAAGGATTATGACATGAGTGTTCTATATCATCCGGGCAAGGCCGACGTAGTAGCTGATGCTCTCAGTAGATTGTCTATGGGTTGTGTTGCTTATATTGGGGATGATACGAAGAAGTTAACTCAGGAAGTTCATTAGCTTTCCCGACTAGGTGTTCGCTTAGTCGATTTAGAAGAAGGTAATATATAGGTGCAGAGTAGTTTAAAATCATCATTGGTTTCTGAGGTAAAGAAAAAGAAAGATAGAGATTCCAATCTAGTTAAGTTGAAAGAATCAGTTAGAGACCAGAGAGTGGAGGTTTTCTCCCAAGGACGAGATGGTGTTTTGCATTGTCAAGGTAGATTGTGTGTTTATGGTGTAGATGATTTGAGGTAACGAATTTTTGCAGAAGCGCATGGTGCGCATTACTCTATTCATCCAGGGGCCACTAAGATGTACCACGATTTGTGGGAGATCTATTGGTGGAGTGGGATGGAGAGTGATATTGTAGAGTTTGTAGCTAAGTGCTCTACTTACCATCAAGTTAAGATTGAGCACCAGAAACCTAGTAGGTTCGTGCAGGAGTTTAGTATTCCCACTTGGAAGTAGAGAAATTAAACATGGATTTTGTGATAGGTTTGCCCCATACCCTTCATCAGCATGATTCTATCTGGGTTATCATAGTTAGAATGACCAAATCACCCCATTTCTTGCTAGTCGATACCTTTTATTAAGCTAAAGACTATGCCAAACTCTATCTCAAAGAGCTGGTCAGGTGGCATAGTGTTCCTTTATCTATCATCTCAGATAGAGGTACCTAGTTTACCTCTTATTTCTGGAAAGTATTCCAAAAGGGTCTTGGTACCTAAGTACATCTCAGTATAGCCTTCTACCCTCAAATAGACGGTCAATCAAAAAGGACCATTCAAACTCTAGAAGATATGATAAGAGAATGTGTTGTTGATTTCAAGGGTAGTTGGGATGACCATTTGCCTTTGATTGAATTCGCATACAATAACAGCTATCTTTCCAGTGTCTGTATGGCTCGTTATGAATCTCTCTATAGTAGGAGATGCAGATCTCATATTGGTTGGTTTAAAGTAGGTGAGGCCACAGTAGTAGGACCTGACTTGCTGCTTGATGTATTAGAAAAGATTCAATTGATCAGAGAAAGACTTAGGGCTGCCCAGAGCTGAAAAAAATTGTATACTAATGTGAGGAGAAAGGATCTTGAGTTTGAGGTTGGTGATTTTGTATACTTAAATATCTCTTCCATGAAAGGAGTGAAGAGGTTCGGCAAGAAAGAGAAACTCAGTCCCCGATATATTGGTCCCTTCAGAATTCTTAGTTGTTTTGAAAAATTTAGCTTACGAGCTTAAGTTACCTTCAGATTTAGCCTCAGTACACCCAGTATTCCATGTCTTATTATTGAAAAAGTGTATTGGTGATCCAGCGGTAGTTTGATGTTGGGTGTATTTACACCCTTAAGAACCATAATTTACCCATATTTTAGCTAAGTTTTGAGGACAAAATATATAATTCCTGCACTTTTAGTCCATTTTCCTTTAAGTGAGCTGACCTATGTGATTAGCATGTTTTTTAGATATTAATGATGAAGATTTCAGCACTTTATGGACTTATGAGCAGAAAAAGAAAACTTCACATTAGAGGAAAGACAGCTTTTGGACTGAAAGTGATGCATGGGAACTTTTTCCCGGGCAAACCCAGTATTTTTAAATACTTATGGAGGCAGTAGCAACTTAGTGGACAAGGATACTATAAAAACCCTATTGCTGAATTTTTCAGCATTATTCGAAGTTTTTAGTCACTATTCACTTTACAGATTCTGTAAGTTTTAGAACAGAGAAACACGACTTTCTTGAGAAAACGGCTAAGAGGAAAAAACGTCAACCCCTTGTTTGATACCAACTTCATCCCTATCGTGAGATTATTCTAACTTTGGTATGATGATGATGATGTCTTCTTTGGTTTTCGTTGTAATCATGAATAGCTAAACTTCTCTGTTAGTGTTATGACAACCTTGTTAGATACTATCTATTACTATGAGTTTGTGAATTCTTGATGTGTATGCTACTTATATCATTACTCTCTTCGTTTTAATTTAATTCTCATGGTTGCAAACATAAAGAACATACCATTATAGCAATAACTTATTCGAGAGAAAAATTACATGTTTGGAAAAGAGAGTGTGACAAGGAAATAGGGCTACCAACCCCTAGTTAAACGTTAATGCCTTAACCGGATTAATTTCTTGGAGAGTTCGTACCATTAGTTATATGCTTTAGGATCGAGAGAGTTAAAGTGAAATAATCCTTGATGGTTGAGAAACACTAGGATTTACTATTAGAATACAAATCTCTATAAGTGCATGCATGTCAAAATTCCGCATTACTCATAGTTAATAGATACGTAGAACTCATAAGGTGGACATAACCCTAACTTATTATTCTCTGTGATTAAATCTTACCAAACAAAGCATTCATTCGTTACTTTGTTAGCATTAGTTCACGTATACATTAAAACCCCCCTTTCCGTAGAATTTTCGACCAACAGTCTACTAATAGTCGCAACACTTAGTGACCAAGTATTCCCTGTGGGATTCGACACCCAACCCAGTTGGGTTCTATATTTGACAGCGATTGCTTACACTCTTACGAGAGCTGTAGTTTGGGCATTATCAAATTTTGGTGCCGTTGCCGGGGAATACGATTGTCAACTAAGTTTGTGATAGTTACTAGACCCTTTGGTCAAAGATTCTCGAATTTTACTTTTAGTTGTTATTTTTATTTTATTTAGGTTCTGTTTAGTGCTTGCCAAATACTCGAAGTTCTGGTCAGCCATAATTACACATAAATCCTCAACCTCAACTTATTGGCAGAATGGATGCACAACATGACATTGACAGAAGGGCGGCTCAATAGGAGCAGGCTAGATTAGCTGCACTGGCAGCTGCTCAAGTGCATCAACAGAATATTGATAACCCAGGGAGAGCAATAAATCCTGATGATGAGGACCTGGGTGATGATGATTTACTGAATCCTAGGCGTACTGATGAGGTGGCGGCACCTATGCATAGGAGAGATCGTCGAGCTAGAATGAGACCCGACCGTCGAGCTGTGCAGGTTCTTTTTGATGATGATGATGATGATCTGGATGGAGCTGGTGCCACAGGGGCTATTATTCCTCCGCCCTTGGCACCTGGAGCCAAGTTCAATATCACTAGATTCATGATTCAACTATTGCAGCTCAAGGGGTTATTTGGTGGACTTGCAGGCGATGATCCGAATATGCATCTGATCAATTTTATTTCAACATGCAAGTTATTTGACAATCCTGGAGTTGGACAGAATGCAATTCAGCTGTGCTTATTTCCATTGCCTCTATCTGGAGAGGCAACTCTATGGTTGAACGGGCTAACTCCTGATTCTATTACTAATTGGAGGCAACTGAAAGACGTTTTCCTAGAAGGATTCTTTTCGCCATCCAAGAGAGCCCAATTAAGAGATGAGATCAGCAATTTTCGACAGCTTCAAACTGAAGATCTCTACAAAACATGGGAGAGGTTCAAGAAGAAGCTTATGAGGTGCCCAAATCATCATATGACCAATATCCACTTGATGAAAATATTATACAGAGCATTGAACTCAGTGATAAAGACAGTGGTTGATAATGCTGCAGGAGGGTCATTCATGGACCTTACTTTTATTGAGGCAAGTGATATGTTGGATCGTATGACAAAGCAGAGTAGAGCTTGGCATACCAGGGATTCTGAGGTAGCAAGCTCTACTGTATCTATTAGCATGACAGTAGAATAGAGGCAAAGACAAGAGGAACGTGACCAAGATATGGCTCACATGAAAACGCAGATGGATCTTCTTACCAAGCATTTATTATCAGGGAAGACTGAAAAGGTTAAGGCCGTTGTATCACAGGGAAGATATGAATCCGACTCTGAAGAAGAAGCGAACTATTTGGATAATCAGGGGGTTTCCAAGGCAATGCACAAGAAAACCAAGGTCGGAACTATTATGATAAATCCGGATACAGGGACCGTGATCAAGGAAGTTGGAAGAATAAGACTGACAGGAGTGGTTTGTATGTTTCCCCTGGAAACCGTGAGGCTGTGGTGTCTGGCTCTGGAAAGATGTCCATGGAAGATATGATGGCTAAGCTGTTGAAAGGAGTGGAGGCAACCAACATGGGAGTAGCTGAGGTAAAGAATGATTTGTCCTCACTAAATCAACTGGTTGACTCGCATTCTACTCCAATAAAACAGCTGGAGCAACAATTGAGTCAACTATCAGCGGCATTCAATCAAAGAAAAGATGGCACCTTACCTTGTGACACTGTGCAAAATCCAAGGAATGATGGATCATGTATGGCTATTACTACCAGCAGTGGTAAGGTGTTGGAACATCCGCCCAAAGGCAAGCAGGTGGTTGATGATATAGCAGAGTATGTCAGTGAAGCAGATTGTGATGATGATGTTAAAGATGAAGAGAACGTTTATGATTTTACTCCTAGATGTATGCAACATGAAAAGATCGATAATCGGAAGCAAGATAAAAAGGAAGTGGTGGAGAAAACTATTCCCCTTCCACCACCACCTTTTCCTCAGAGACTAAAGAAGAAGGCTAATGACACTCCTGAAAAGGTTGGTAGCCGGAAGCAAGATAAATAGGAAGTGGTGGAGAAAACTATTCCCCTTCCACCACCACCTTTCCCTCAAAGACTGAAGAAGAAAGCTGATGACACCAAGTTCAGTAAATTCATGACTATGTTGAAGCAGCTGACTATTAATGTTCCTTTGGTAGAGGCGCTGGAACAGATGCCAGGGTATGCCAAATTCATGAAGGACCTTTTGACAAAGAAGCAGGCATCAAGCTATGAGCTGGCAGATAATGTTCATCATTGCAGTGCAATTGCCACGAGGTCTTTAACACATAATAAGGCAGATCCTGGTGATTTCACTATTCCTTGCACGGTGGGATCTATGAATTTTGCTAAGGCATTATGCGATTTGGGAGCTAGCATCAATTTGATATCGCTATCTGTCTATAGAAAATTGGGGTTCGGCGATCCGACACCAACCAATATGCGGCTCGTGATGGCAGATAGGTTGGTAAAATGACCTATTGGTATCTTATATGATGTACTGGTGAAGGTTTCTACCTTTATTTTTCCTGCAGACTTTGTTATTTTGGATTGCGAGGTGGATTCTGAAGTTCCCATAATCTTGGGACGCCCTTTCCTCACAATTAGAAGTGTGCTTATTGATTTAAGAGCTAATGAGCTTTTATTTCGGCTGAATGACGAAGTGGTCCATTTTGATGTATGTAAATTGATGAAGCAGCCTAGAGATATGAATGTGTTCTCTGTAGCTAATGTTTATCATGAGGATGAGAAAAGATTATCTGTAGAGAAGCAGCTTACTGTTGAGCCATTGTCTGCTGTGCTTTTGAATTTTGAGAGTGAGGATGTTGAAGATCATGAAGAAACTATTTGTGCTCTAACAGGAATAGGGTCCTATTCTCATACCCCAAAGAAGCTGGACCTTGATCTTAAGAATCGACCTTCACCAACAACGAAGACTTCCATTGAAGAGCCACTAGTTCTAGAATTGAAAGAGCTCCCAGTCATCTAAGGTATGCATTCTTGGGAAGTGGAAATACACTTCCGATAAGTGTTGCGGCTGATTTAGGTGAGCAACAAGTAGAAGCTCTCATCTCTGTTCTAAAGAGGTACAAGAGAGCTATTGGTTGGATTATTGATGATATAATTGGTATCCCTCATGGGATAGGTATGCACAAGATTCAGCTAGAAAAAGATTGCGTGCCCACAATTAAGCATCAGCGTCGTCTGAATCCATTCAGAAAATTATGCACCATATATCTCGATGAAGTCTAAGTAATCGAGATAACTATGTTGTGCCGCGACAATAAATCAAGCGCTACATGGGAGGCAACCCATCATTTTTAATCATTTTGTTTCACTAGGAGTTTGTTTTTGTTATATCAAAATCCAAAAAGAAGAGTCGAGCCACGACCAACACTAAGGCGCTTAGTGGGAGGCAACCCATCTTTCTAATCGTTCTTGTTGTTTTTGATTAAGTGTAGGTGAAAAACGTACAAAGGAGGTGAATTAGTCCCAAATTTTGAGTTGAAAGTGAGCCATGCTAAAAGTTGTAAGTTAGGAATGATGGAGCTTAAGGCTATAGGTTAGGCATTGCCTATGCAAATCTAGGCAACGAACAAGGCAATGCCTATGCAAATCTAGGAAATGGACAAGGCAAGGCCTATGCTATGGCCTATGTTCACTTCCTCACATAGGCAATGGACAAGGCAAGGCCTATGCAAATCTAGGCAACGGACAAGGCAAGGCCTATGCTATGGCCTATGTTCACTGACTCACATAAGCAATGGACAAGGCAAGGCCTATGCTAATTTAGGCAATGGACAAGGCAAGGCCTATGCCATTGCCTATGTTCACTGTCTCAAGAAGGCCATAGCATAGGCGCCGCCTATACGCAACTAGGCAATAACATAGGTTCTGCCTATGCTCAACTAGGCAAAGCAAAAGACGCCGCCCATGCTAAGCATAGGCAAAGCATTAGGCGCCGCCTACTTATCAATTTTTGTCTCCTAACCCGATTTTACATGGATAAAACCCGACCCATGGCCTAGTCTATAAATATATCTTCAACCTTAGAACAAAATGCAATTGTTTGCTCCATATAGGCGCCGCCCAAGCTTCCAAATTCTCTCAAAAAGAATTTCTTCTTGCTCATCTAATCTTGCAAGCTTATCCTCCTGAACCATCACTAAGCAAGTTGTTCTTTCATATTTTTTAGTTGTTGAAATGCTACGTTTATAATGATTTGTTAGATTTTGAAGTGGTGCTGGTGATTAGAATGTGGTTGGTTTGTTATGATACATCTAGTTGAGTGAAAGAATACGTGTGGGTGTTCTTGACTTTGTTCTGACTTGTATTTGATTGTTATACACTGTTATATTTTTGTAGAATCAAAATGGTGAAGTTAATGCATAATCTTCAAAGTTGAAAGCTTGAATGTTTGAATGACTTGTTCATCGAGATAAAGATCATGATTAAACACAAGCATAAGATGTTGTGATTATTTCTATGCAATAACTTGATAAAATCTTTATGTGGTAGTATTGTTCTAAAAGTGCATTAATCTAAACATGAAAGTATAGTCAAGATTACATGAAATAGAGTTGGAAAGGATAGTCTAGATTTCATGAAAGTATGACTGTGCTAAACATGTTGTTGGAACATATTGACTAAATGGATGTCGATGAAGTCTGAGTAATCGACATCACTCACTTAATTAGTCTGTGCCAACAAATTAAGTGTGGGGTGGCGCCATTACTGTTTGTTTTTCGATTGAATCTTCCGAGATGAAGCTAACATGACTCTATTTTAATCTCAGGTAGAATGGCCCAAAAGGACGACAAGGAAAAGAAAAAGCGTCCACCTCACAGAAAGGACAGAAAAGTTCAAGAAAGGAGCAAGCTGAGTCCTCCTCTCTACAAATACCATGACGCACTTTTGGGATCAAATGGGGTACATTTTGAGGAAACTCTGAGGATGAAGACTCTGATGATGATTCCGACGCAGGGGGTATGACCCCAGACATAGAAGAGGAGTCCGACTAATTAGTTTTTCCTTATTTATTTCCACTGAGGTCAGTATGTCCGGTTTAAGTGTGGGGTGCTAGTATTTGTATGCTGTATTGTACTTCTTTCCCTGCATTTATTTTTATTTGTAGTTAAATAGTTAAATTTTAGATTTTGCATGAAATTGTTCTGATAGGCGGCATGGTATTATGACAAGAGTTGTGCTAAATTATTTTTATCGAGACATTTAGGCTCCAAGTGTGACTCACTGTGTGATAATTTTGTGGTTTAATTCATTCATCTGTTGGGTCAAGAGTCTATACTGCTCCCAATAAAGTTGACCATGTGCCTTATGTGTGTGAGGTTATAGTATATTCTATGTTGTGACTGATGCTAGAACTTGCCTGGTGTGTGTGTAAAGCGAAATAAAGAGTGTGAGTTTAGGAGATAATTTAGGCATTTCTTTGGCAGCTCTGAATTTGTTTACCTTCTTTTTACCTACCCTTGTACATTATCCTAGTTAACCCCCTTTGAGCCTTTAGCTATTTTTCTTTGATAGCCTCATATGTAGCCTAATCCATTTTTTTCAAGACCATAATTTGATCCAAATTCCTAAGCGCTTTAAATTGTAGAGTCATGTGATAAAATAAGAGGAAATTGGGTGAGAGTGATTCCTCAGAGTGTATTGGTACTTGAAATTATTGTGAAAAAGAGTGGCTATCATAGAGGTGTTTTATAAAAAATAATAATAATAATAAATAAATAAATAAATAAAAAAAAAAAGAGAAAAAAATCGAAAAATAAAAAGATAGTTGTGTTTATAATTGAATAAGAAAATAGGTGAAAAGGGGTGGTAGATGAAAGGAAATTACAGAGGTTGTTAAAAGAGAGTGTTAATGTAACACCCCGTAAATTTTTTCGTACACTTATCGCGATTATATGGAGTCCTAAAGGCTTGCGTATGGATTAAATTAAGTTTATGGTGTTCGGAAGTATACCGTCAATAGTTGTATGTGTAGGTATTGGAATAAGATTTCCAACGATATAAAGTTTTCCCAAAACAGAGGAGTATTTCATATAAGCGAGCACATTCGAAATTTCAAAACGGTGGCCGGGAAGCCTGTGAACAGTAAATTTGCAGGAAAATTACTGCAGCTAGGCAATTATTTTTTTGGATCAACTTTAGACGATCATAACTCTTTGTACAAAAAGAACTGTGTGAGCTTCTATATATTGACGAAAATATCCGAGAGTCTTCTTTCCGATGAAATTGGTTTCATCCAAATCCAATGTCTGAGTAAGGAGCTATACCTGTTTTACTACAGCCTACCAAAAAAAAAAATAGAATTGTGGGACAGATTTTTGTGTCAACTTTAAACGACCATAACTCCTTGTACAGAAAGAACTGAGTGGTATACTTTATATGAAAATCAAACCCCTTTGAATTATCTTTCCAATGCAATTGGTTTCACCCAAATACGATACCGGAGCAAAGAGTTATGATCGATTTACTTCAGCCTTTCAAAATTGTCCACTGGGGACAGATTCGGATTTATTTAAATTTTTAGGGCAAAATGGTCATTTTCTATTACCTCTTGCACGAAAATGGGTCTTTATAAACCTACACTTAGCCTCATATATATCATATATCGTTCAATTATTAAGAGAAGGTGAAACCCTAGCCTAATTTCAACTTCAAATATTTTGTGATTCAACCGTAGAAAATTCGAATTGGTTCCGTAGTTGTGTTCACCATCTCGAAAGCTTCAAGAAGCACCCCATGGTTATGTAAGGAGGATTCTAAATGCAAGAGTTCATTGTTAAGGTATGAATATTGTTTATTCTTGATTCTTATCCATGAATAAGTATTGATAATGGATTATGAGTATTGTCTTGATGTTGGAAGATAACCAGAAACATAGTTATGAATTGTTTTGTATAAATTGTTAGTAGTAAATTATGAAAGTTGTTGTATTGGATTATGGAGGATGAATTTTGGTGATATATCATTGTATTAGTGGTTATGTATGCCTAGTGATCATGTTGGTATTGGATGGTGATTAAGAAGGGAAATAAAGGCTAAGAGTGATGTTGAGGGATATTTCATGAAAATGCATGATATGTGAATGTAATAAGGGTATAAGAGGATGTATGTAGCACTCTTATTGATGAGTTAAAGGATTACTTCCTAGACATTATTTGGTGAAGTTAATACCTAAATGGTAAGGTTTGGTTGCTAATACTAGTTTGCCACAAATGACTTACTGTAGATAAGTGTTCGAAGAGTACGGGAAGTCAAGTTGGACTTGTATTGAAGTGGTTATATCAAGGTATGTAAGACATACTCTATCTAATCTTTGGCATGAATAATGACCCATGGCACTCTCAATTAAGCTTCCAACATAGTCCTACGACACATGACACATAATAACATCATATGATCTTCGACACTACCAATTGAACTTGTTTTCACTTTTAAGATGTCCGGCTAGTCAAAAAAAATGTCCATATACAATTGTTGACTCCGAAATGGTTTAATGAGGTATCCATGATTCTCTACTTCATTTTCATGATATTGATTACCTATTTACATGTTTTCCTATTGAGGTATCATGGTTTCAAGTTCCATAAGATGTGACCACAAAGTAACCAATCTCAAAGATTAATTGAATTAAGAAATGGAATGTCTGTATTTTAAATTGATGATATGATGTATTGTATTAGTACCACTGATCAGTTGGCCATTGTATTATAAAGTTTATGTATATATGCTATTCCAGGGGGGGTCCCTGATGTAATGTATTAGTACCACTGATCAGTTGGCCATTGTATGACATATGTTATGTATTGATAAGGATTACGGGAAGTAATGATATGAAAGTAATGTGAAGGTATCCCATCAGCTCTTATAAGTGTGGTCTACTCATACTGTTTATTCACTAGTATCTGGGTTCTGTTGATCTTTTGTATCTCATCTTGATACTCACTGCCTTACATACTCAGTACATATTTCTGTACTGACGTCCCTCACGGGGGACCCGTATTCATGCCTGCAGGAACAGGTACTTCAGGTCGTACACCTCCGCAGTAAGAGCCAGGACATTCTGTTGTTAGTGGTGAGCTCCAGTTGTTTCGGGGCATCCCAAGTCGTTTCTATATGTATTTTTGGTATTTGTATAAAAGTCTTTTGTGGGAGGGAGTTTGTCCCGACCCTAACTCAGTTGTGTATCTATGTAGAGGCTTTTGTAGACATATTGTACAACCATAGGAGTGTTTGGTTGATAGACGTGATGGCTCTGACGGCCAATTACTGTTTATATATATATATATTTATGCGTGTCTGCTGGGCTGATACAGGTGTTGTTTTCTTCTATTTACAACGAAGTGCTGCCCAAATTTCTAATTTTTATAAGTAATGTAAATGTGAAAGTATAGGTTATGAACGGGTTCTCCCGGGCCTCCTTGGCTACGGGTGCCAGTCCGCTCCAATGGGATTTGGGGTATGACAGTTAATGACATAACGTAGTGTATTAAAGCTCTTAGGGAACATAGTCACTATTTGTGGCCAAAATAGTCCTACCTGTCCCTTAGCCTACATTACAACCTGCAAAGACCTATTTGATCCTAAGCTTCGCATTCTGATATTAGTGGAGCATTACACTAAGGGCAAGCCTATGGTCATCAGTTGCAACATAAGAATTCTTTGTGAGAGTGAGAGAAAGGAGAATCTTGTACCCATGTTTTGAAAAATTCAAAACTTGTGAGTGATTATGGTTGATATCTTGTGTGAGACACACATGGTTGATGAGTTTTGGGTAGTGTTATATGATTCTTTGCGGCTTAACTTGTGGATACGAATTAACCATCATCACAAGTCTATGTTGGAGGTTGAATTGTTTCTAGTAGTGATCAAGAAAACTACTCTTTGTTAATAATTGCCGTGCATGTCTTGTTGAACATTTTGTGTTGCTAATGTGATATTCTAGTTAGATGTTTGCTTGGACGTAATATTTTGTTCGAGGACGAACAAAGATTTAAGTGTGGGGTGTTGATGTTGGGTGTATTTACACCCTTAAGAACCATAATTTACCCATATTTTAGCTAAGTTTCGAGGACAAAATATATAATTCCTGCACTTTTAGTCCATTTTCCTTTAAGTGAGCTGACCTATGTGATTAGCATGTTTTTCAGGTATTAATGATGAAGATTTCAGCACTTTATGGACTTATGAGCAGCAAAGGAAAACTTCACATTAGAGGGAAGGCAACTTTTGGACTGAAAGTGATGCATGGGAACTTTTTCCCGGGCAAACCCAGTATTTTTAAATACTTAAGGAGGCAGTAGCAACTTAGTGGACAAGGATACTATAAAAACCCTATTGCTGAATTTTTCAGCATTATTCAAAGTTTTTAGTCATTATTCAGTTTACAAATTCTGTAAGTTTTAGAACAGAGAAACACGACTTTCTTGAGAAAACGGCTAAGAGGAAAAAATGTCAACCCCTTGTTTGACGCCAACTTCATCCCTATCATGCGATTATTTTAACTTTGGTATGATGATGATGATGTCTTCTTTGGTTTTTGTTGTAATCATGAGTAGCTAAACTTCTCTGTTAGGGTTATGACAACCTTGTGAGAAACTATCTATTACTATGAGTTTGTGAATTCTTGATGTGTATGCTACTTATATCATTACTCTCTTCGGTTTAATTTAATTCTCATGGTTGCAAACATAGAGAACATGCCATTATAGCATTAACTTGTTCGAGAGAAAAGTTACATGTTTGGAAAAGAGAGTGTGACAAGGAAATAGGGCTACCAACCCCTAGTTAAACGTTAATGCCTTAACCGGATTAATTTCTTGGAGAGTTCGTACCATTAGTTATACGCTTTAGGATCGAGAGAGTTAAAGTGAAGTAATCCTTGATGGTTGAGAAACACTAGGATTTACCATTAGAATACGAATCTCTATAAGTGCATGCATGTCTAAATTCCGCATTACTCATAGTGAATAGATACGTAGAACTCATAAGGTGGACATAACCCTAACTTATTATTCTCTGTGATTAAATCTTACTAAACAAAGCATTCATTCGTTACTTTGTTAGCATTAGTTCAAGAATACATTAAAACCCCCCTTTCCGTAGAATTTTCGACCAACAGTCTACTAATAGTCGCAACACTTAGTGACTAAGTATTCCCAGTGGGATTCGACACCCAACCCAGTTGGGTTCTATATTTGACAGCGATCGCTTACACTCTTACGAGAGCTGTAGTGTGGGCGTTATCATAGTTGTTCCCTTAGAATGTACAGATATTTAGAATAGTCTTTCCTTTGAGGAAGTTCCAATCAAAATTCTTGATTATCAAGTTCATAGACTAAGAACAAAGAAGTTCCACTAGTCAAAGTTCTATAGTGGAATTAGTTTGTTGAGGGAGCTACTTTGGAAGTAGAGGCAGATATGTAGACCAAGTACCCTCATCTTCTTGACGCGAATCCAAATTCAGTATAATGTACCAAATCTTCATAAGATTTTTCTCTATCATACTCAGTTTCAGTTGCACATCATGTTCATGTAAATCGTACATTTATAAATCAGTTCAGTCATGCATTCCAAGCATTAGATATGCATGTTCAGTGTGTAAACTTAGTCCATCAATTTCCTCAGCTTAATGATAACACCCAAACTACAGCTCTCGTAAGAGTGTAAGCGGTCGATGTCAAATATAGAACCCAACTGGGTTGGGTGTCGAATCCCACAGGGAATACTTGGTCACTAAGTGTTGCAATTATTAGTAGACTGTTGGTCGAAAATTCTATGGAAGAAGGGGAGATTTGATTATGCGTGAACTAATGATTACAAAGTAATGAATGAATGTTTTGTTTGGTAAGATTTAATAACAGAGAATGATAAGTTAGGGTTATTTCCACCTTATGAGTTCTACGTATCTATTAACTATGAGTAATGCAGAATTTAGACATGCATGAACTTATAGAGATTCGTATTCTAATGGTAAATCCTAGTGTTTCTCAACCATCAAGGATTATTTCACTTTAACTCTCTCGAGCCTAAAGTGTATAACTAGTGGTACAAACTATCCAAGAAATTAATCCGGTTAAGGCATTAACATTTATAAATAGAGGTTGGTAGCCCTATTTCCTTGTCATACTCTCTTTTCCAGACATGTGACTTTTCTCTCGAACAAGTTAATGTTATATTGGCATATTCCCTATGTTTGCAACCATGAGAATTTAGTTAAAACGAAGAGAGTAATGGTATAAGTGGCATACACATCAAGAATTCACAAACTCATAGTAATAGATAGTATCTCATAAGACTTCCATAACCCTAACAGAGAAGTTTAGCGACTCATGATTACAACGGAATTCGCAATAGATATAATCATTATACCACAACTAGAATAATCTTCGCGAGGGGATGATTTTTAACGTCAAAGAGGGATGACGTTTTTCCTCTTAGCCGTTTATAAAAGAGTCGTGTTTCTCTGTTCTATCTTACAGAATCTGTAAACTGAATCCTCCAATGTGTCGAATGAATAATGATGAATGAATCAATGCTGAAAAATTCAGCAAATAAGGTTTTTATAAAATCCTTGTCCTAGTCCTACTAGGTTACTGCTGCACCCCTAAGTATTAAGAAATACTGATTTTGCCCGGGACAGGTTCTCCATGCATCACATTCAGTCCACAGGCTTCCAAAAGATGCCTTCCTTCTTACGTGAAGTTTTCCTTTGCCGCCCAAAGGTCTACAAAGTACTGAAATCTTCATCATTAATACTTGAAAACATGCTAATCACATAGGTTAGCTCACTTACAGGAAAAAGGACTAAAAGTGCAGGAATTATATATTTTGTCTTCCAAACTTAGCCTAAAATATGGGTAAATTATGGTTCTTAAGGGTACAAACACGCCCAAGATCACCACCCCACACTTAAAGCTTTGTTCGTCCTCGAACAAAATATTACGTCCATGCAAACATCTACTTAGAATTTCACAGTAACAACACAAAATGTTCAACAAGACATGCACGACAATCATTAACAAAGAGTAGTTTTCTTGATCACTACTAGAAACAATTCAACCTCCAACATAGACTCGTGATGATGGTTAATTCGTATCCACAAGTTAAGGCACAAAGAATCATACAAGACTACCCAACAATCATCAACCATGTGTGTCTCACACAAGATATCACCCATAATCACTCACAAGCTTGCTTTTTTTGAAACATGGGTACAAGATTCTCCTTACTCTCACTCTCACAAAGAATTCACATGTTGCAACTGTTGACCATAGGCTTGCCCTTAGTGTAATGCTCTACTAATATCAGAATGCTAAGCTTAGGATCAAATAGGTCTTTACAGGTTGTAATGTAGGCTAAGGGACAGGTAGGACTATTTTGGCCAGAAATAGTGACTATGTTCCCTAAGCGCTTTAATACATCAGATTATGCCATTAACATTATCTTTTAAACAATCCCTCTACTTTCCTTACATCTACCACCCCTTTTCACCTATTTTGTTATTCAATTATAACACAACTATCTTTTTATTTTTCTATTTATGTTTTTTTTTCTTTCGATTATTTATTTATATATTTTTTTTTGTTTTTTTTTATAAAACACCTCTATGATAGCCATTTTTTTTCACAACAATTTCAAGTACCAATACAGTCTGAGGCATTACTCTCACCCAATTTCCTCTTATTTTGTCACATGACTCTACTATTTAAAGCACTTAGGAATTTGGATCAAATTATGGTCTTGAAAAAAATGGGTTAGGCTACATATAAGGCTGGCAAAGAAAATAGCTAAAGGCTCAAAGGGGGTTAACTAGGATAATGTACACGGGTAGGTAAAAAAAAGGTAAACAATCACAGGCTGCCAAAGAAATGCCTAAATCATCTTCTAAACTCACACTCTTTATTTTGCTTTACACACACATCAGGCAAGTTCTAACATCAGTCACAACAAAGAATATACTACAACCTCACACACACAAGGCACATGGTCAACTTTATTGGGAGCAATATAGACTCTTGACCTAATAGATGAATGAATCAAACCACCCAGCTATCACACAGTGAGTCACACTTAGAGCCTAAATGTCTAAATAGTAATGATTTTAGCACAAACTCTTGTCATAATATCATGCCGCCTATCAGAACAATTTCATGCAAATGTAAACTAACTAATTACGAATAATTCAAACAAACAAACATAAATAAATGTAGGCAAAGAAGTACAACATACAAATACCAGCACCCCACACTTAGACGGGACACACTGCCCTCAGTGGAAAATAAATAAGGAAAACCTGATTAGTCGGGCTCCTCCTCTATGTCTAGGGTCATACCCCCTGCATTAGAATCATCATCAGAGTCGTTGTCATCAGAGTTCTCCTCCACGTATGAGTCTGTCATTCGGGGATCATCATCAGTCGATATGTCATCATCGAGAGGTTCCTCAAAATGTACCCCTACTCCGCACATAGCCCGCACATGCTCATTCATCGAGTATTCATAATACAACTACTGGAGCTCTACATTAGTTAGAACACGACCCCCACTCATCATGGTTAACATCGTTATGCCATAAAAATGGTGGAAGAAGCTTTCGTCGCAAGCATGTCTTTCTGCAGTGGTCAGGTTGATGCCATTCCCAGTTTCAGGCTCTTTAACTTTTGTTAGATCAACCTTTTTTGGGTTGTGTGGAAGCTTATGATCTGTAGGTTCCTCTTCAATGTCTTTCTTCCTTAATATCGCAGTCAACAAATTGCCAAAGCTGAAGTTGGACCTTTTGTGAAGCTTATCCTTATGCATTGACGATCGTATAACTGCACCAATATTGATGGAAATATTAGTCATCAGAGTGTACACCAAGCATACTCTATCACGTGTGATCTTTGTGTACTGTGTCCCAGGAATGAGGCAAGAGTTGACTATCCTCAACAATATACGAGCTTCTCTGTTTAGGGAAGCATACGGGAAGGCATTATGCCGAATGATATCCTTGTGACGATTCCAACGTGCCATTGATATAGTTCCACACAGTGTGTGTCTGATTTCCCTGTAGGGAGGTCTGTGATGAAGCTCCTTGAGAGGTGATGGATCAATAGATGGAAGACCCAGAAAAGTGTTGAAGAACTCCGCATTCAATTGCAAGACTTGGCCCCGAATCTTCACTTCACTTCCGGTAGTCTTTGGGGACCAATTTGCATAAAAATATCGCGTTAGATCAAGATTGCATTCTCCCATATCTCAGAAAATGAAATCAAGAGTTAGCGCCATAATTTTAGCCAAAATGCGAGGTTCTCTCTTCGCTAGAATCTCCTTTTGTATCAACTCCACGTGAACATATTTTTTCACTTTGTTGTTCTTGTACCACTCTTTTCCTTCCTCCTCTAGGACCCACTTTATCTCGAAATTGCATCGAGGTATTTGCAGCGAGGAGGATTCAACTTGCTCTTTTCTTCCCCTTTTCTGACCTTTCTGTGAGGTGGACGCTTTTTTTTTCCTTGTCGTCCTTTTGGTGCCATTCTACCTGAGATTAAAATAGATTCATGTTATCTCATCTCGGAAGATTTAATCGACAAACAAAAAATAGTGGCACCACCCCACACTTAATTTGTTGGCACAAACTAATTAAGTGAGTGATGTCGATTACTCAGACTTCATCGACATACAGATAGGAGATATGTTCCAACAACAAGTTTAGCACAGTCATACTTTCATGTCATCTTAACTATCCTTTCCAACTCTATTTCATGTAATCTTGACTATACTTTCATGTTTGAATTGATGCACTTTTTGAACAAGACTACTACATAGAGATCGTATCAAGTTATTACAGGGAAATAATCACAACATCTCACGCTTGTATTCAATCATGATCTTTATCTCGATGAACGAGTCATTCAAACATTCAAGCTTTCAATTTTGAAGATTATGCAATTAACTTCACCATGTCGATTCCGCAAAAGTATGACAGTGTATCAAAATCAAATACAAGTCGGAACCAAGTCAAGAACACCCACACGTATTCTTTCACTCAACTAGATGTATCATGACAAACCAACCATATTCCAATCACCAACACCACTTCAAGATCTAACAAATCATTATAAACGTAGCATTGTAACAACTTATGGAATATAAAAGAAGAACTTACTTGGTGTTGGTTTTGGAAGATGATCTTTCAAGATTAGATGAGGAAAAATAAAAATTTTGAGAAATTTGGGAAGGTTAGGCGGCGCCTAGGTTGAGAAAACAAGTGCATTTTGTCTTAAGGTTGAAGTTCTATTTATAGACCAAGGCTTGGGTTGGTTTTGATCCATGAAAAATCGGGTTAGGAGACCAAAAAGCATAAGTAGGCGGTGCCTAATGCTTTGCCTATTCTTAGTATAGGTGGCGCCTTTAGCAAAACCTAGTTGGGCATAGGCGGCACCTATGCTATCGCCTAGTTGAGCATATGGGTTGCCTCCCATCAAGCGCTTGATTTATCATAGCGGCACGACATAGCTATCTCGATTACTTAGACTTCATCGAGATATATGGTGCATCATTTTCTAAATAGAATCATACGACGCTGATGCTTAATTGTAGGTACACAATCTTCTTGGAGATGAATCTTGTGCATACATATCCCAGGAGGGATACCAATTATAACATTAATAGTCCAATCAACGGCTCTCTTGTATTTTTTCAGAACAGAGATGAGATCCTCTACTTGTTGCTCACCTAAATCAGCCGCAACAATCACCGGAATTGTATTTCCAATTCCCAAGAATGCATACCTTAGATGACCAGGGAGCTCTTTCAATTCTAGCACTGGTGGCTCTGCAATGGAAGTCTTCGCTGTTGGTGAAGATCGATTCTTAAGATCAAGGTCCAGCTTAATAGGAGTATGAGAATAGGACCCTATTCCTGTTAGAGCACAAACAGTTTCTTCATATTCGTCAACCTCCTCACGCTCAAAATTCAACAGCACAATAGACAATGGCTCAATAGTAAGCTGCTTCTCTACAGATAATTCTTTCTCATCCTCATAATAAATATCAGCTACCGAGAACACATCCATATCTCTAGGCTTCTTCATCAATTTGCATACATCAAAATGGATCACTTCGTCATTCAGCCGAAATAAAAGCTCATTAGCTCTTAAATCAATAAGCACACTTCTAGTTGTGAGGAAAGGGTATCCCAAGATTATGGGAACTTCAGAATCCACCTCGAAATCCAAAATAACAAAGTCTGCAGGAAAAATGAAGGTGGAAAACTTCACAAATACATCATATAAGATACCAACAGGTCATTTTACCGACCTATCTGCCATCACGAGCTGCATATTGGTTGGTGTCGGATCGCCCAACCCCAACTTCCTATAGACGGATAGCGGCATTAAATTGATGCTAGCTCCCAAATCGCACAATGCCTTAGCAAAAATCATAGATCCAACCGTGCAAGGAATAGGGAAAGCACCAGGATCTACCTTCTTCTGTACTAAAGACCTCAGGGCAATTGCACTGTAATGATGAAAGCTTACTGCCTACTTCTTTGTCAAAAGGTCCTTCATGAATTTAGCGTACCCAGGAATCTGTTCCAGTGCCTACACCAAAGGAACATTAATAGTTAGCTGCTTCAACATAGTCATGAATTTACTGAACCTTATATCATCAGCTTTCTTCTTCAGTCTCTAAGTAAAAGGTGGTTTTGGAAGGGGAATAGTTTTCTCCACCACTTCCTTTTTATCTTGCTTCCGATTATCAACCTTTTCAGGAGTGTCATCAGCCTTTTTCTTCAGTCTCTGAGGAAAAAGTGGTGGTGGAAGGGGAATAGTTTTCTCATGAATGCTCTCATTTTGATTTTCATCTTTTACAAAATCATCACAATCTGTATCAGTAACATTCTCCTCTATATTATCAACCACCTGCTTGCCTTTGGACGGATTTTCCAACACTTTACCACTCCGGGTAGTAATAGCCATACATGATCCATCAATCCTTGGATTTTGAACAGTTTCACTAGTTAAGGTGCCAGCCTTTCTTTGATTAAATGCCGCAGACAGTTGACTCATTTGTTGTTCCAGCTGTTTTATTGCAGTAGAATGCGAGTTAACCAGTTGATTTAATAAGGACAAATCGTTCTTTACCTCAACTACTCCCATGTTGGTTGCCTCCACTCTTTTCAACAGCTTAGCCATCATATCTTCCATGGACATCTTTTCAGAGCCAGACACCACAACCTCACGATTTCCAGGAGGAACATACAAACCACTCCTGTCAGTCTTATTCTTCCAACTTCCTTGATCACGGCCCCTATATCTGGATTTATCATAATAGTTTCGACCTTGGTTTCCTTGGGCATTACCTCCGAAACCCCCCTGATTATTCAAATAGTGCGCTTCTTCCTCAGAGTCGAATTCATCTCTTCCCTGTGATACAACAGCCTTAACCTTTTTGGTCTTTCCTAATAATAGGTGCTTGGTAAGAAGATCCATTTGCGTTTTCATGTGAGCCATATCTTGGTCACGTTCTTCTTGTCTTCGCCTCTGTTTTGCTGTCATGCCAATAGATACAGCATAGCTTGCTACCTCAGAATCCCTGGTATGCCAAGCTCTACTCTGCTTTGTCATACGATCCAACATATCACTTGCCTCAGTAAAAGTAAGGTCTATGAATGACCCTCCTGCAGCATTATCAACCACTGGCTTTGTCACCGAGTTCAAAGCTCTGTATAATATTTCCATCAAGTGGATATTAGTCATCTGATAATTTGGGCACCGCATAAGCTTCTTCTTGAACCTCTCCCATGTTTTGTGGAGAGCTTCAGTTGGAAGCTGTCAAAAATTACTAATCTCATCTCTTAATTGTGCTCTCTTGGATGGCGGAAAGAATCTTTCTAGGAAAGCGTCTTTCAGTTGCCTCCAATTGGTAATAGAATCAGGAGTTAGCCCATTCAACCATAGAGTTGCCTCCCCAGACAGAGACAATAGAAATAAGCGCAGCCGAATTGCATTCTGTCCAACTCCAGGATTGTCAAATGACTTACATGTTGAAATAAAATTGATCAGATACATATTCGGATCATCTCCTTCAAGTCCACCAAATAACCCCTTGAGCTGCAATAGTTGAATCATGGTGCTAGTGATATTGAACTTGGCTCCGGGTGCTAAGGGCAAAGGAATAATAGCCCCTGTGGCACCAGCTCCATCCAGATCGTCGTCATCATCATCAAAAGGAACCTGCATAGTTCGGCGGTCAGGCCTCATTCTAGCTTGACTATCTCTTCTATTTATAGGCGCTGCCACCTCATCTGCACGCCTTGGATTTAGTAACTCATTATCACCCAGGTCCACATCATCAGGATTTATTGCTCGCCCTGGGTTATCAATATTCTGTTCATGCACTTGAGCAGCTGCCAATGCAGCTAATCTAGCTTGCTCCTGTTGAGCAGCCCTTCTTTGAATGTCACATTGTGCATCCATTCTGCCAATAAGTTGTGGTTCAGGATTTATGGGTAATAACGGTTTCCCTGAACTTTGAGTGTTTGGCATGCACTCAACCGAACCTGAATAAAACAAAAACAACAACTAAACGTAAAATCTAAGAATTTTTTACCAAAGGGTCTATTAACTATCAGAAACTTAGTTGACAATTGTATTCCCCGGCAACGGCGCCAAAATTTGATAACGCCCAAACTACAGCTCTCGTAATAGTGTAAGCGGTCGATGTCAAATATAGAACCCAACTGGGTTGGGTGTCGAATCCCACAGGGAATACTTGGTCACTAAGTGTTGCAATTATTAGTAGACTGTTGGTCAAAAATTATATGGAAGAAGGGGGAATTTGATTATGCATGAACTAATGATTACAAAGTAACGAATGAATGTTTTGTTTAGTAAGATTTAATAACAGAGAATGATAAGTTAGGGTTATTTCCACCTTATGATTTCTACGTATTTATTAACTATGAGTAATGCGGAATTTAAACATGCATGCACTTATAGAGATTCGTATTCTAATGGTAAATCCTAGTGTTTCTGAACCATCAAGGATTATTTCACTTTAACTCTCTCGAGCCTAAAGTGTATAACTAATGGTACAAACTATCCAAGAAATTAATCTGGTTAAGGCATTAACGTGTAAATAGGGGTTGGTAGCCCTATTTCCTTGTCATACTCTCTTTTCCAGACATGTGACTTTTCTCTCGAACAAGTTAGTGTTATACTGGCATATTCCCTATGTTTGCAACCATGAGAATTTAGTTAAAACGAAGAGAGTAATGATATAAGTGGCATACACATAAAAAATTCACAAACTCATAGTAATAGATAGTATCTCATAAGACTTCCATAACCCTAACAGAGAAGTTTAGCTACTCATGATTACAACGGAATTCGCAATAGATATAATCAACATACCACAACTAGAATAGTCTTCACGAGGGGATGATTTTTAACGTCAAAGAGGGATGACGTTTTTCCTCTTAGCCGTTTTTCAAAAGAGTCGTGTTTCTCTGTTCTAACTTACAGAATCTGTAAACTAAATCCTCCAAAGTGTCGAATGAATAATGATGAATGAATCAATGCTGAAAAATTCAGCAAATAAGGTTTTTATAACATCCTTGTCCTAGTCCTACTAGGTTACTGCTGCACCCCTAAGTATTAAGAAATACTGATTTAGCCCGGGACAGATTCTCCATGTATCACATTCAGTCCACAGGCTTCCAAAAGATGCCTTCCTTCTCACGTGATGTTTTCCTTTGCTGCCCAAAGGTCCACAAAGTGCTGAAACCTTCATCATTAATACCTGAAAACATGCTAATCACATAGGTTAGCTCACTTACAGGAAAAGGGACTAAAAGTGCAGGAATTATATATTTTTTCCTCCAAACTTAGCCTAAAATATGGGTAAATTATGGTTCATAGGGGTACAAATATGCCCAACATCACTTAACCAGTTTTATTCGAGGACAAATGATGCCAAGGGGGAGATATTATAAGACCCCGTATTTCCCTAGTTAATCTAAGCTCCACTACATGAGTATTTGCATAATTTTTTTTTGAAATACTCATTATTTTTTTGTTTAGAGCCTTCCATTATGTAGGAAATTCAATTAGCTTTCCAACAATATAAAATTCGTCTAAATCCGATAACCGGATAAGAAGTTATGGCGATTTTAAGTTTCAGTCATAAAACACGGTCATTTTAACCCTTAGTGCATCGCAGAGCCAACATAAATGACAATTGTCTATTTTTAGTGAAGCTTCGCAAAACTGCCGCATCGTGCCGTCAGCCAAAATCCCAGTTGTCCTTTTCCAGTGTCTTGTTGCGATAATAGTGCATTGCGCGAAGGGTGAATTTCAGAATCAAAAGGGCATTGTGATTCCTCTACGTCACGCCAAGCCCTCAGTTCCTAGTTTTCCAATTCCAGTGACACGGTGCGATAGCGCAGTGTCGCACTATCTCGCAAAATCGAAACTTTTTTATTAATTCCGAATTTTAAATCTAATGGAATTATAGTATTTTTTCCCCTCACCCCAGTCAACCTTTAACAGGAAATCACCCTAATTAACCCATTATTTCATTATTTTAATAAGTTTTCTCCCAAATCAAGCAACTTTCTTACCCAAATCAAGAATCCTAGCTCTCAAATTCAAGGTCAACCCCCAAGAACTTCAAGAAATCCATCAATTAAGGAATGTTAGATGTTCATCCATGGATTCCATTCATCCATGGAGCCCAAGTAACCCATTTTAATCACCAAGTTATAATCTTTTCAAGTTATTATGTTTAAAATTGTTATTTCACCCATGAATCTCCATGAACTATGTTTTTATGCCATGTTACCATTAAATTATTATTATTATTCAATCCTCCATGTTTTAATATTATTATTTATTGAATTAAACCATGATTTAGATCTATTATATGGAATTCATGATAATTTTTACAAGTTACATGACATTCGTATGATTATTTTAAACCATGAACTACAAGTGTTTGATAAAATGCCTATAAGAATGATTTATTTTTTAAGATCCTTCATGTTTTATTATCCAAGTTTTAGTGTCATTTTACTATAATTGTTTTAAGTCCTAGGGGTGTTGAATACCCAAAATCCATAGTTGTTTATTTAGTCTAGTCTCAGTACATTATAGAAGAGTTTTCAGAATATACTATAGGCACTCCAGAATAGTCAAATATCAGTCAGTTAAACTAAGAATAGTCTAGTATTTCAGTGTCTTTAAGTTGGGAGTAGGATTTAGCATCGAGAAAGTGTAGGTATGGCGGCTTCCCCATCAGATAGGCAGAGTCGTTATTAGCATTCCCTATACTTCATAACTATATAGCCAACATAGGGTATGGGAAGTCACCCATTAGATTAGGCTTGACTATCTCGCAGGGGTCATCCGTCAGTTCAGGCTTGACATCCTTAGTCCTTTGGATATTATATCAGTTTAGTAGATTCATACACCCATCGTTAGTACTTGTGGAATGGTATTAACACCCTACCAACTGGGATTATAGGTTGGACCCTGATTAGCTCAAATTGGGGAATGTCGGTTAGATGATACTTCCCACAGTCTTAGATATAGTCTCAGTTACAATCTCTGTTCAGTTATTCAAACTTAGTGTTGTTTAACCAAAGCATACAGATTTCAATCATTTTATTATTTTAGTTTATAGGTTTTACTCGGTTCATGTTATATTCTTGGTTATGCATTCTCAGTAGTTACAGGCTTTCATGCATTTTCAATATCTACGGATTCTATGCTATTTATTCTATACTTTATGATTTACATGCATATCCAGTTAATTATTAGTTCTATTCATGAATCCATGCATATGAGCCTACCTCATTTAGCATACCAGTACATTCAAAGTACTGATCACATACCTTTTCTTTTGCGCTATGATGTATTATATCATAGGTTCTGACGTTTAGTTCCTGAATCACACTTAGTCCCTCAGATCATCAGCAGTACAGTAGTAGTGGCGAGTCCTGATAATGCTTAAATTACACTCTTGAATGGGTGTAAGCAATGATTTAAATATAAAACCCAACTTGGTTGGGGTCGAATCCCTTAGGGAATAAGGTGTGAACTCAAGTTGTTTACGATTTAATTCACTGGTAGTTCACTGTTTCCTGAAATGGGGTTTAATTTTTGCAGATAATTGATTGTCGCTTTGAATTTGATGTTTGTAACCAAATTTCTATGAAATAACCAGCATTATGTTCACTAGGGCTTACAGTACATGACAGATGCTAAAATTTACTAAAGACACTCACGGTGGTTAGGATCACAATCTATCTTTATCGATGATATGCTCAAATGTCTCTCGACCTATTCAAGCATCTAATTTCCTAATCCTCTCGGACTTAGGGAATCGCTATGCATGTCCAGATTTTACCTCAGGTTAATCAACCTTGTTACAACACTGATTATTAACGAAGCCTTTTCGAGTCCCTATTGATAATTCACTTCGTACTGTTTATGAGTTCTTTCTCAAGCAAACCAAAGTAGGTACGCCTACTGTTTGCAACCAACAGACGTAAATTATAATCTCAGAATTACTAAGAAATCTAACACCTATTAAATCTTGAGTATTTAACATCTTATCATAACTTAAACCTAGATCTCGTGATCCAGGTTATAGGTGTCTAGCCACTCATGATGCAAGAAACAAGTATGCAAATTGAATTCATAACTAAAAGGATTAACTTACAATGATGAAGAAAATCAAAAGTATACTATGAATTGAATCACAAGGCAAAGCTCCAGAATATTGGTCTTAAAGAGAGAGAGAGAAATCGTATATGCTATCTTGTGGGATATGTCAAACCGATCCTTAGAAAACCCTAAAACAAGGCTTTAAATATTTAACCGTAAATAAGTAAATAAAACTATAGTTATAGATTTTCCTCGGAATAGATGACGGCGACTGTGATGGCCTATCAGGAGTTTGATGGCCTATCAATGACGTTATCAGATTCTCTTTAAGTTTGTCTTTTACTGTCTCAGGCTGACAACGATAATGACATCCTATTAGGAGTCTGACGGCACATCATGGATGTCGTCAGCTCTTGTATTTTGAGAATTTCTATGTAAGGTTGATGGTGATCCTGACACCTTATCACAACTCTGACGCCTTATCACAACATGCCGTCACAATGTTACATCAAATTTCATTCTCTAGTTAAGGCTGACGACATCCTTGACAACCTATCACCAGGTTGGCGGCGTGTCATAGATGTCGTCAGCCACCCTTTGTTTTTTATTTGCTTTCTATTTCATGCTTGATTTCTTTATTTGTGGTTCCCTTTCTTTTTTACTTTTACTGCAAAATAAAAGTAAACTAATAAAAAAAAACTAAAGTTGCTGAAGAACTTACAATTATTTAGAGTTAAAAGCTTCAAATGTGTTAGCATAGGCTCAAATATCAACACCCTCAACTTAAACAATTGCTTGTCCCCAAGCAACCATAACATAACTAAGAGTATACATAGTACAATTTGGTAGCTAACTGCTCATATCAGTTCAGAGTACATTTACCATATCCAAAGTAAGTCAAATTAAGAGCAATTGTGTCTATCATTAAAAACAACCATGTAACTCACAAAGATCAGGATATGGCTAAAATTCAGTAATAACAACCAATACATACCCAAATCACACTATCCGAGCTAGTCAATGATTAGCAACATACCTAGTGTGCCCTCATAATAAGGAGATCCATTTTTCACCCATATCATAATTGTCATACATAAACAAAGGGATAAATATGACTCACTGTCAGAATGAAGTTCCAAACATTGCATGTCAAATGCCATAGGCTTGCCCTTATAATCAGTACCCCAGTCTTCAGTTAAGTCAGTTAGGATCACTATAGGGCTTTCCTAAGCTTGTAACATAGGACATGGGCTGATAAGATATTCACGGATATTTCAGAGTGACTATGCCTCCTTTACACTACTCTAAACTCTCAGAGTTTCAACTCTTAACCTTATTTTCTTCCTCTATTTTATTGATCACGCATGCTCAAGGTGGGTGCGGCCTTTTCAATTATAAGATTATCTTATAATTATCTTTTACACAACTTTCTCTTTTCTTATTTCTTTTTCACCGCACCCAACTTTTTATACTCATTTTGCATCCCGCACCCCTATGATAGCCACCATCAACTTAGCCTAGTTGCCTGAGTCAAGGTGCACAGTGTCAAAGAAGGACCAGGGCCAAAACAGGTTCATTGTGATGTAAACGGGAAGATGAGAGGTGTTGAAGAAAGAAACAGTCTAATTAGGCTCAAAAGGGGATCAAGGGATATTATGCACA
The DNA here is from genome assembly GCA_030864225.1 of Capsicum baccatum var. pendulum. NCBI lineage: Eukaryota > Viridiplantae > Streptophyta > Magnoliopsida > Solanales > Solanaceae > Capsicum > Capsicum baccatum. Next base: position 199,680,821 of record CM061550.1, on the reverse strand, counting down.
TAGGGAAAGTCATTTTAGCTAAAGTGAGTAAAAAATAAAAAACGACCTATGATCCTTTCCTAACACCTATCCTATGACCATGGCAAGACTAATAGGGTAAGTTCTAGATTCAACACATAATGAGAACTGAGTAAGACCTTACACACACATGGCACACAAGTATCTAGCATATCACTACTTATCCGGTTTATGCATTTATTTAACAAGGGTTAGTCAGTTGCCAGACTAATAACACAAAAAGATACATCATGGTCACAATGGATACAATTTGCACAGTATACACTTTATCAGACCAATGGAAAGATATTCAAAAATCACAGAACAAGCTTACTGCCTCAAGTATTTTCACTACTCCTAGTTATCTATAGAATATGTTACAACAATAACCTACCCTACACCCTCAACTTAAAATAAAAAATAAACAGCACTAAGGGTTAGGGTATACTTGAAAACAATCAAGCACATGGATCTTGGGTTTTCGACCATGCTATTGCATCATCTGTTGTCTTCTCCCCATCAGGAGCATCTATCCTAGCAGTGATGGGAGCCTATCTAGATGAAGCACATGTATCCCTAGCTTGAATGGCTGCCTCCCATTTCTCTGTATCATCCAGAGACTTTAATCTTGCCTTCTTCAACTCCTTTTTTTCGGCCTTCTTCTTGGCCTTTTTTTTCACTCTCCTTTCTTCCTCACTGTCTGGCTCTTCTCTCTTATCTTTGACTTTTCTTTTCCCTCTTTTTCTTCTTTTTCTTCAGATTCAGGCAAGGCCAGACCTATTGGCATCATAATTTAGTGTTGTTGCAGTACCCCAACATCTGTTTTTACTTTTTCCAATGTCATCCTGAATTTAGCAAAATTAGCTCTTGACATTTCTCTTGCCCGTGCATTGAATTGGTTCTCCAAATTTGCAACCCGCTCAAGAAAAGTCACAAAAGGCTCAAGGGCAGCCTTGATTCTTTTGTCCACAACAGCAGAAAACTATTTGGCAAAAGCATATAACTGTGCCTCACACCACTTGGCTTTTTTAGCCACTTTTCTAATATCAATTCGCTGAAATACAAATCTTACTGATGCTATAGGAATTGAGGGGCTGGCTTCAATCTCAGGCACTAGACCTGCTTGTGCTGAAGAAGTTAGATGCCCAGTGTCTGAATCTTGCACTTCCACATGAGGTGCTGCTCCTGCATCTATAACTGGGGGGATCCGTGTATACCTCTGCACCTCTATCAAGTCTCAATCCTGGTTGATTCTTATCAAACCGTATGGGGTTGTGATTTTTTTAGGCAGGAACCTCATGATCAACTCCTGCAATCTTTAGCAATTAACAGCTCGGCACAACTCCGTGATAAGACAAGGAAAAGGATAAGCAGTATAGGTTCTCGACATCCTAATCTTCATATTATCTGCAATGATTTTCCCGAAGTTTAAGGAAAGATGTTGCACCATGTTTGCTACTAAAATAGCTCATTCATCACCCAGAATGTTGTCTCTATCAGTGGGCATCATCCAAACACGCACTATACCCTACTAAAACTTTTCCTCCTAAGTTAAAGAGGACTTACATATTCTCTCATTTGGGTTTGTCACCCATGCTGGTTCTCCGTCAGATATGATATTGGCCAACCAAGTATGTTTCTCCCGGTTCTTAATCCGAGCATAAACTGATGGTGCAGTGGCCTAAAGAGTGAAGTTGGGGCCATGCAAGAATTTGTTAATGGTTTTGATGGAAATATCAACCCTTACACCCCTCACCTGCACTCAATACAATAGGGGTAGGTCTGTTACTCTTTCACCTATCCTGCACATGTTTTCTAACTGAGCCTGGTAGTTTGCGTAGAACTCCCAAACCAATGCAGGACAAAATGATCCTCCTCCTTTTGTGATCTTCCCCAATACATACTATTGGAAATTCTGTTCTACTTCCGGGTACCTGCTTAACCCTTTTGTGATAATCAACTTTTCTTCCTGAAGTGGCCTTTTAGCTCTTCTTCTGTCAGTTCTGCAAAGTCCAACAGTGTAGATATTTTCTGCTCTAGAAATTTGCCACCTAGCATTGTATCAAACTTCGGGGTTATTATATTTGATAAGTGTTCCCCGAGGTGGAGACTCTTCCTCTTCTTGTTGTTCAGTGAACGGGGACCCCGCTGCTGTTTTCTCAGACTCCAACTCCTCAGACTCTTCTTGCTCCTTTTTTTCAAAGGCAGCATGTTCAGACTCATGCTGTTCAGAACTCTCTCGCTCAAAAGCTATTATTGTTTCAGTGTCAACACTATCCTCTACTTTAATGGGTGGAGTTGGTAAAGGTTTCTTTAGACTTGGCTTCTTCTTTTGCTTCCTGAGCAAGGGTTCCTCATCTTCGTAATCAGAATCCTCATCAATGAGCTTACGACGTACACTTTCTTTGCTCGCTTTCTTTGGTGCTATGGGGATCTTTCTTTATGGTGTCATTGTAAAGTTCCTAGAGAAAATATAAAAACATTATTCAACCCTTAAAAACACAAACACAAATACATAAATCAATAAAGCTCATTCATGCCTTAGGTTCCAGGTGTGATGACATTTCTTGATAAGCCATCACTACTGTGATAACTTATTATGATTGTCGTCAGCCTTAGACAGAACATTCAAAATTAGAACAACTTTTGATGACATTCATGATAAGCTGTCACAATTGTGATAACCTATTATGAATGTCGTCAACCCTAAACAAAATCTAATTCCTCTTCAGCAGCTTCTGATGACATTACTGATAAGCCATCACAATTATGATAGCATATCATGAATGTCATCAGCTCTTATCAGAACCTACTTTTGATATTTACTCAATTTTCGGTCCCCATTATTTCTCAAAATTCACTTGAATTCAAATTTGTGAGATGACTTTTAAACCTTGGGGTCTGCTCATCAAACCCTAGGTGCAATTTTCAGCTTTTTTTCAAGTTGAACTTGGTGTAAGACTCTTGGGAACTTGGGTTAACATTATTCTATCACTTACCATAAGAAAGGAAGAGTTAAAGTAGAGTATACCTGATGGAGCCCTTAAATTGGTTTCACACACCAAAAGAGAAAGAAATAGGAAGAACTCCTTGATTGTGAAGTGCAAACCCACACAAGAGAATATTTTTTACTAAGAGTTTTTGAAAATAGTAGGAGATCAACTAAATAATGAAATAAATAACTAAACAAAAAGAAATAAGACTAGTAGAAATTTGAAAAGGTTTCACAGTTGGGCCGGGTCGGATATGATTTAAAATGGGCCCAAAATTCAACTTTTAAGGTTATGGGCTGATGATGATTTGTGATGGCTTATCACAAGTGTGATAGACTATCACGAACGTCGTCATCCTTAATAGAGAATGCCTCAAGCTTGGCCTAGCTGACAATAATTGTGATAGCCTGTCACATTTGTGATGGCTTGTCACGGATGCCGTCATGACCTTTCAGCTGACCTTCTCATTTTTCCACCTGCTCCATACTAAATCCAAAATGTAAAACATTACAAACACTTGCTTAAACATATAAAATTTGGGTTGCCTCCCAATAGCGCCTGATTTATTATCACGACATAACTAGGTTATTTTGACTACTTAGACTTCACCAAGACAACCTGTTGATACCTCTTTTCCATCATCATAGAAGACATCAATGATTGAGAAGACACTTATATCTTTTTGTTGGGTCATGTGTTGATGCATTTTGAATTTTGCCTCTTTTTTACCAAGCTTAAACTTAAGCTCATTCAACTTCATGTAAACTATTACTCTTCCTGTTGCTAAGGGTGGCCTCCCAAAAATAATGGGTACCTCAAAGTCTACATCACAATAAAGTACCACAAAATCCGTAGGTAGAATAAAGTCTGCTACTTTCACCAATATATCATGCAAAATTCCAACAGGCCGTTTAATCAACCTATCTGCCATTACCAATAGCATGTTAGTAGGTGCCGGAGCTTCTAAACCAAGCTTCTTATATACAGCCAGTGGAATTAGATTCACGCTGGAACCAAATAAAATAATTCCTTGGCAACATGCAGGGACCCAAATTTTTACAAAATAGTGAACGCTCCTGGGTCGGCTTTCTTTTGCACTAATAATCGTGTGGAAACCACACTGTAATGGTAGAGATTGTCCACCTGCTCACTGCTGACCTTTCTCTTCCTTGTGATGAGGTCTTTCATGAACTTTACATAGCCTGACATTTTCTCAAATGCCTCAATCAAAGGCACATTAATTGTCAATTGCTTGAGCATTGCCATAAACTTGCCGAATTTTGCATCATCGAGTGGTGATCGCCATACATGATCCATCATTATGCGGATCCTAAACTGTATCACTAGGTAAAGTACCACTTTTTCTCTGATTTAGTGTAGCGGAAAGTTGACTCATCTGCTGCTCCAACTGCCTAATAAAAGCAGAGTGTGAGCTAACCAACTGATTGATGGTAAAGAATTCACTTTTCATAGTAGTTACCCCCTAGTTGGTAGCTTCCACTCCCTTCAACAAATTTTCCATCATGTTCTCCATGTACATCTTACCGAATCCAGTTATTGTAGCATCTCGACTTCCAAGAGGAACATATAAACCAATTTTGTCATTATTGCTTCTCCAATGTCCCTGCTCCTTATCTTTATAATCAGGCTGGTCATAAAATTTTTGACCTTGGTTCCCTAGGATATTGCCTTAGAAACCCCCTGATTACTCATATAATTTTCCTCCGCATCAACTCTCGTAGTAACAGTACCCTGAGATTCCACATCCTTAACCATTTCGGACTTACCTGACAGTAAGTGGTTGGTCAGCAAGTCCATCTATGTCTTTAAGTGGGCCATGTCCTTGTCTCACTCCTCAACTCTTTTGAACTGCTCTACAGTCATACCACCAAAAAACAGTCGGGCTAGCCACCATGAAATCCATGGTGTGCCAAGCCCAACTTTGTTCGGTCATTCTATTCAGCATGTTTGAAGAATCCAAAAAAAGAGGTTAATATATGAACCACCTACAGCATTGTCTACAATTGGATTTGTCATAGAGTTAAAAGCTCTATACATAGTCTCCATCAAGTGCAAGTCCATCATATTGTTGCTTAGATATTCTGCCAAGTTTTTATTAAATCTCTCCCAAGTTTCATGTAATGCTTTGGTAGGGAGCTTCCTGAAATTACTAGTTTTGTCCCTCAACTGTACCCTCCTAGAGGGTGGAAAAAACCGTTCTAGGAATGCCTCATTCAACTATCTCCAGTTGGTTATAGAATCAGGCTCTAGCTCATTTAACCACATTGTTGCCTCTCCAAACAGAGATAAAGGAAACAATCTCAACTGGATTGCATTTTGGCTCACTCTCGGATTATCAAGAGATTTGGAAATGGTGATGAAGTTCACCAAATGCATGTTCAAATTATCACCAGGTAAGCCTCCAAACAACCCCTTCAGATTCAGGAGTTGGATCATGGCACATGTTATGCTGAATTTTGCACCTGGTGCCAACGGTGGAGAAATGATAGCACCCATTGCACCAGCTCCATCCATTCCTTCATCATCTTCATTAGCCTCATATTGAATAGGCTGTTGACCATAGCTTCCTTGGACTGAACAATTTTTATTGATATTTCGCTGCACTGGTGCGACAATTTGCTCAGATCACCTTGGGTTTTGAGGATTCACCAATTCCTAATCACCCAAGTCTTCATCATCAGGGTTCTAGTGACTTACTTGTTGACCTAAATTCTGTACGTTCACCTGAGCCCTGGTCAAATCAGCTAGTTTTACACCTCCTGTTCTTGAGGCATTCTCCCAATCAGTTGAGGATCTATATTAATTGGTACTAATGGTTCTCTAGAACTTCTTTTTTTTGGCATAAAAAACTAAGAATCTTCAATAGACAAAAACAACAAATAAATGTAAATCAAGGGAACTTAACTAACAACAAATTAGCACACACAAACTTTTAGTTTACAACCGTATTCGGCGGCAACGACGCCATTTTTGATAACGCTTAAATTACACTCTTGAATGGGTGTAAGAGATCGTTGTCAATATAAAACCCAACAAGGTTGGGGTCGAATCCCACAGGGAATAAGGTGTGAACTCAAGTTGTTTATGATTTAATTCACTGGTAGTTTACTGTTTCTTGAAATGGGGTTTAAGTTTTGCAGATAATTGATTGTCGCATTGAATTTGATGTTTGTAACCAAGATTCTATGAAATAACCAGGATTATGTTCACTAGGGATTATGGTACATGCCAGATGCTAAACTTTACTCAAGACTCTCAAGGTGGTTAGGATCACAAGCTATCTTTATCGATGATATGCTCAAATGTCTCTCGACCTATTCAAGCATCGAATTTCCTAATCCTCGCAAACTTAGGGAATCGCTATGCACTGTCCAGATTTTACCTCAGGTTAATCAACCTTGTTACAATGCTGATTATTAAATGAATCCTGTCCGAGTCCCTATTGATAATTCACGTCCTACTGTTTATGATTTCTTTCTCAAGAAAACCAAAGTAGGTACGCCTACTGTTTGCAATGAACAGACGTAAATTATAATCTCAGAATTACCAAGAAATCCTAACACCTATTAAATCTTAAGTATTTAACACCTTATCATTACCTAACCCTAGATCCCATGATCCAGGTTATAGGAGTTTAGCCACTCATGATGCAAGAAACAAGTATGCAAATTGTATTCATAGCTGAAAGGATTAACTTACAATGATGAAGAAAATCAAAAGTATACTTTTAATTGAATCACAAGGCAAAGCTCCAGAATATTGGTCTTAGAGAGAGAGAGAGAAAAATTATATATGTTATCTTGTGGTATATGTCAAATTGATCCTTAGAAAACCATAAAACAAGGCTTTAAATAGTTAAACCTAAATAAGGAAATAAAACTAAAGTTACAGATTTTCCTTAGAATAGATGAAGGCGACCGTGATGGCCTATTAGGAGTTTGACGGCCTATCATAAAAATCATCAGATTCTGTTTAGGTTTGGATTTTGCTGTCTCAGGCTGACGGTGACAATGACGTCCTATCAGGAGTCTGACGGTGCGTCATGGATGTTGTTAGCTCCTCTTCCATTTTGATAATTTCTGCCTAAGGTTGGTGGTGATCCTGATGCCTTATCACAACTCTGATGGCTTATCATGAAATACCATCACAATGTTACAAAAAATCTCATTCTCTGGTTATGGCTGCCGGCATACTTGACAGCCTATCACCAGGTCGACGGCGTGTCATGGATGTCGTCAGCCACCCTTTGTTCTTTATTTACTTCTGATTTCATGCTTTTGTCTTCCTTTATTTGTGGTTCCCTTTCTTGTCTAATTTTATTGCAAAATCAAACTAAACTAATCAAAAACAACTAAAGTTGCTCAAGACCTTACAATTATTTAGAGTTAATAGCTTTAAATATGCTAGCATAGGCTCACACATCAAGTCCTCATCATCTGAGGATAGATTTTACTAATTATTGTCTTTGTCTCAGTATTTAGTTTAGTTAGTTGGGGGCCTATCCCATCAACTCATAGTATTTGGCTTAGAGACTTTAAGATACTACAGTTAGCTATTTAGATTATTCAGATTTTAGTATTATTCCAGATTCATAATCCAGTAGTCATTTTATTTTTAAAACCTTATGGAATTTCAATATTCTTCTGCATTTATGATTATGTTATTCAGTGCACAAAATAGGTACCAACTCATGGGTTAGCTTATGGTCCCTCAGGACTGTAAGCACTGTGTGACGACTAGGGGGTAGTCTTTGGTCGTTACATCGATACCCTTATCAGACTGGTGTACCTCTATCTATAATACATGAGTAGAGATACCCTCCTCAGACTGGGGTACTACAGATTACTTCTCATGATCAACCTCATCAAATGGATCCTGAGACCCCTCTTCCGATTGGTGGTCCTAAGAAACAAACCTATGGAGTAGTCTTAAAATTTGTATCCTCCTCCTCCTCATCAGGTGTAGGAATGTGTGGGGGTGATATCAGTGTGGACTTCATCTTGAGTTTGGCTGCAACTGACTCAGTATCCTTATGAGTCTAACCACTCATGACTCTGCACGTCACCCCAGCGACATTCTCTCAACATCAGTACTTTAAATACTCCCCCACTGAACCGTTCGGCTTGGGAAACTCTTCCTATCTCTTCTAAGTACTATACTTCATCGTCTTTACTACTTTAGGTGCCATATGTACTTGAAAAGCCAGTTGTTAGTTTCCAACAAAAGTGAGGGATAGCAAAAGTTGAAGGAAAACTCAAAATTCAAAAAGTTTGTACTTTTCCTCAATTTTCACATCCCTATAACCGATCTGAAATACCAGCAAGACCGATTTATACACACTAATAAAGAATCATGAATTTGAAAGCAATCAAACATTCTCAACCCGTTGTATTACTCTATTCATTCAAGTTCAACTTCCGGTTAGGGCCTATACTTAGAGTTTTAGTTCAAAATAAGGCCCTACATTATGATTATAGGCTAGTTTATATATTTTTCAACGAAATACACATATCAACTTGTTTAAACAATAAATATATCAATAAATAACCATTAGGAGCTGAGAAATTTACCACTTTTATATGAAAAACCGGAAGAGAATAATGAAGAACTCAAGCAAAATCAAGGTTGAAACTTGTTTTTAACGTGTTGGGACAAGTTGGTATCTCAAACAAGTGTTAATTTAGCCTTTACGTAAATGTGGGGTTAGTTTATGTTTTAAGTGGAAAGTTTGAATTCAAAGAGAAAAGTGAAGTTTTGAGGATTAGAATGAGTTATAATGAGGGTAAGAATATTTTTGTATAGGTGGGAGGTGTTTTAGGTCATATTTAAATATTGGTGGCCCTAAAATTTAAATTAGGAATCGAGCCTACAAAGTGACCTAGCTACGACATCAACCTGTGCTCCACACCTGTTGTAAGGCAGTGGGTGCAGCTATCACCTGTGACCTTCAGGTGTTGGGACGAAAATTTTGGCTCACTTTTTTACAACTTGGACTTGGAATTTTGATATTTTACTGATACTTATGGTCTATTTTTATGTTTTGAAAGTAAAATTAAATACCAGAGTCCATAACTTATTATTTTAATCCTCGAAATTTCAAATTTTTGACTTGTTACTCAACTTACTATATTTTACTTGTGACGATGATAGACTAATCACATAATCCCCTTACTTAGAAATCAATGAATGTAGCAATTTTTACCATATTTCGGGTAAGGTCCAAAAATTTAAAACCTACAAAAAGATAAAAAAAATAAAAATGCAAACACTAAAATATAGTGGGTTTCCTCCCATTCAACGTTTGATTTAACGTTGCGGCAAGATGTTTCTATGTTGGTTTGTCAAACTTCATCAACAAGCCCATGGGTTGCCTCTCATACAACGCTTGATTTAACATCACATCTTGATGTAGGTATCCTGACTACTCAGAATTCATCAAAATAACTATAGAAATATCCTCCAGGGTCATCAATACAATTAATCACTGATACTACTCTCATGTTGGTTGGCTACTTCATTGACTTTTGGATGTTGATTGTCGCCTCCTCACTGTTGACTTTAAATTTTAGGTCATCTTTTTCCATGCCAACCATAGCTCAGCCTATGTCCATAAATGGTCTTGTCAATATAATAGGCATCAAAATGTCAACCTCACAGTCCAAGATGACAAAGTCAGATGGAAAGATGAAGTTATCCACCCTTACAATCATATCAAACGAGATTCCCATGAGCTTCTTCACTATGCGATAAACCATCAATTGCTGCATCAAAGTCGATTTCGGAGGGTTTAAGCCCAACTATTTGAATACAGCCAGCGATATCAAATTAATGTTGGCTCCTAAATCACACAAGGCTCAGGAATATTAGGATGACCCAATTATGCATGGTATAGTGAATGCTCTGAGATCACTTTTTTCTACACCAAGGACTTAGTCATGACTGAACTACAATAGTAAGCACCATTAACATCCTCAAACATTACTCCTTTCTTTCTTGTGACCATTTTTTCTTCAACCTGGCGTATCCAGGAATCTACTCTAATGCCTTAAGAATAGGTATGTTCAAACTTTATTATTTTAGTATCTCAATGAATTGCTTGAACTTTTTTCCGTCTTTCTTTTACCTCAATCATTGAGGAAAAGGTGTGGGTGGTCTCGGGACCTGTTTGAATTCTTGTTCAATGACTTGAACCTTACCTTTATCTTCAGCAACTGTACCTTTATCACCTCGTACTTTATCAAACTCAATAACATGTGTCTCATCATCACTAGGTAGTGGGGGATCCATAGTAGTGATACCACTCTTTGTGGTAATAGAAAGTACATGATCATCGTTTCTCAGATTTTACATTGTGTTTCATTGAAGGGTACTTAGATGCCTTATGTTTAGAGTTACTAACATCTGGCCAAACTGGAACTCCAACTACTTGATAGCAATGGCACGCGACTCGACCTTCTGGGTTAACCCTGAAATATCAACCTTAATCTCCCTAAGGCTAGTCTCTTGACTTTCTTTACCCTTTAAAAGCTTAACTTTCATCTCCTCCATTTTGGATTCTACATCACATCTACCAAGTGGAATGTACTTATCTCCTTTATTTCTATAGTCATCCTTCTTCATCTGGTCACCATCTCGCTCTCTGCTATGGTCTCTGTATCTTTCATAGTAGTTTCGACCTTGGTTCCCTTTCCCTTGGGCCCGGAAACCCGCTATCTGACGATATAGATAATTAGCTTTATCTTCCAATTATGAATCATATGCTTTGGAAAATGACCCCTATGCTACTATTATATTTAGTTTCTCAAAAGTCGTTGCTGCAAACTGCTTTGCTAGCACCCCTAAATCACTTCTTAGTAATGCAGTTTCTTGGACTATTATACCATCAGTTGCTCTCTGGTTGCAGGAGGCATAAATAACATAAGTTCCAGATCCCCTCTTATCCTCTCAAGTTTGCCACCCTCAGTTAGTGAGTGAGATCCAATCTAACATCTCCTAAGAGGCCTTCCAATGTAGTCTCATAAAAGTTCCTCCAGAGATGGTGTCTTCAATGGCTCTAGAACTGATGGTCAGGGTTTTATAGAATATCTCTTATAAACTCATCCCTAACAAATAATAGTTTGGCACCATGCTCAGCTTCTTCTTAAACCTGAACTAAGCCTCATACATAGACTCTGACTGTAGCTTCCTGAAGTTATAGATCTCATCCTTGATCAATAACATTATTGATAGAGAAAAGAACCTATTTAAGAATTGCCTATGAAAGTCTTGGCAATTTCTCTAACCATAAAGATGATTCTACTGTAAGTGAGAAGGGGAAAAACCGCACTCTACGTGCTTCCTGATCTACCCCTGAAATGGTATATGAGGTTCAGATCCCAAGGAAATTTTAAGGTGCCAATTTCCATCATTGGTAAGCAATCCTGCCAACAAACCCTTCAAATTTAGAAGTTGGATCATGGCACTTGTTGTCACGACCCAAGCCTAGGCCGTAGCCGTGATGAGCATCCCGAACCATGAAGGCCCGGAACACCCATTCTCTATCTAGTTATCATGCACAACGTTCGTAATCATAATAAAATGCGGAATTGAAATTGAGTACGGAATACATGGTCAAGTTCTGCAACATTTCTGAATAATACTATCTGACATCAGTCTGCGAAATCTCTACTAAGAACACAAACATCTGTCTGAGAAGACACAGGGACAAGGCCCCTAGTAAACCAAAAACATAATAAATAAGATAATGTCTGACATAATTAGTCCTTCCGAATAATAGAAGGCTCACCACTGCGAGATCAAGTCTGCAAATCCGAGAATGTCTACTGAGTAGCTGGACCCCTAGACTGTGCCTCAGGACCTGGAAGAGGGGGGGGGGGGTCAGCACAAAAGTACTTGCACGCGAAGCAATCCAAAAATAGTATAATGGAACATACATATATATATATATATTAAGTGGAAGCAATTTTTCATCAAGACATCATGTATAAAACTGTTTTCGAAAAATACATGGGCACTTTCTGAAAACATGTAACCTTCCTGTTCATTTCAAATCAAGATCTGTGTTTTACTTCTGAGTTAGGTGGTATTCCCCTACAAGTCTGATATTCCACGGGCTGTATGGAATCCTCCATTGACTCGGCGTGGAAGCCCCCAACCCAAGTGTGCCGCAAGGGTTGGAGGGTCTGAGTCTGATACGCCACAGGACATTTAAGTCAGCGCATAATAGTATACTCGGGTCGGCAAACCACAGTTTTTGGCAATGAGTCGCTTGAGCTCAAGCCCTCTTCGGGGAACTACCTAACATCTCTGTATGGCCATTTTTTACCTTTTCTGTACATGCAACATTCTAAATGTCTAAAATCATGAAAGTCTGAAATGTCTGTTAGTCTGAGTCTGATATTACGTTAGTCTGAATTGGTATCGTCATACCAAGACATTGCAATTCATGATTTTTCTGAGCCATAATGTATTAAGCAAGAGCTTTCATTCAAAACATAGTTTAGACCACCAAAACATATAACTGATGTAAAGGATTTCATACTCTAAAACTTAAAGTTCAATTCATGCAGAAATTTCATCAAACACCTAGTGGTCAAATGTCTTTAGCAAGTTCATGTATTCAAAATTGAAACACATTCATTCATATATGTATATAAACTGTCAAATCGCTTTGGAAATGGTCAAAAGACCAAAACAATGATGTTAAAACATCTTATACATAAATATATATACATAATTTAAAACCCCATTCTAAAACATGATTTTTTTTATGCCCATGAGAATTTAGGAAAAACCCTGTGTACCTTGTTCTCCATGAATTTTGGGTGTCTATCGAAGCCTGCGTCGAGAGGATTCCAAATATGTAATTTGTTTCATGAACCCGCGGTTAAATCTTGAGTTGCTTGGGTTTTAATGTTGCACCCCTAGGGAGAGTTCTTGAGAAAATTTGAAGAATATAATGATATTTTGGCTCTTTAGGGATTTAATTCCTGTGTTTAAGTTGATAGGAGAATAAGTATTTACGGAAATGCCATTACAAATCCGGATGGACTGAACATTTTGGCCGGGCGCGATCCAGCAGGCAGCGCAGGATAATCGCGCGCTGCCACTGGATCGAAATCCAAATGAGGCCTTAGGCTCGTCCAAAAATTCTGAATTTTCTCCGAGACGTACTAAAACCTTGCCCCATCGTAACGCAACAAAAAATCCAAAAATAAAGGTTGGGAAGGTCGAGAAGCTGTATCCCGAAGGTTGCCAGCTAAGAATGAGTCTAAGTCATTTCAACACTTAGAAGAATTTAAAACTTAAGTCTAAAGCTCAGAAATTACAGTGTAATACATGCATGACTTTTACGGGGCGTTACATTATTCCCCCCTTGGGATCATTCGTCCCCGAATGATGATGCGGGAATAGTCACGCACGATTTCAAGAAGATTCATACATAGAAGGAAACATAAAGCAAGAATTGTACCTGCCAATTCATTATTTGGTGGTTCAAATAGGCTTGGGTATCTCACTTTCATGTCATGCTCCGACTCCCAAGTTGCTTCTTCAACTTTCTGATTTCGCCATAACACTTTAACTGAGACTATCTCCTTTCTCCTCAATTTTGTCACTTGTCGATCTAGGATTTCCACGGGCTCTTCCTCGTAAGACAAGGAATCGTCCACCTTGATCTCATCAATGGGCACCACCAAAGAGTGATCTCCGATGCACTTCTTCAACATGGATATGTGGAATACTGGATGAACAGAACCCAAACTTGCAGGCAATTCTAATTCATACACAAGCAATACCTCCTTTTAGATCATAATACGGTCGCTATCAAGATATTGTAACCCAACTAAGGTTGGGGTCGAATCCTAAGGGAACACGTGGCTTTGCAGATCTCAGTAGTTGTAGTCAATGGGAAGAACAAGAAAAGTAAATGGGGGGTTTTGTTTGTAGTAATCTTGAGTAAAGAGCATTATTAACTTGATTGAAATCAGTCGTAAGTGAACACTAGGATTGTGTTCCCCCGGGCTTCTTAACTTCTTAGGCTTATCGTGCGTTGTTGAACCAATCCAATACCTTTCATTCAGAATCTATAAGTTATGTACTTTCGATAGTCTTTTGGATGAATAGAAAGATTTCAGTCTTTACCTTTTGATCTCAGGGTATTGCGCTACTTACCCTTATCTTGATACGAGTTAACTATTATCTTTTGAGTCTCTAGTTATTAGATGAAACCTAACCATCTTAAATATATAAAACCTAGAAGCGTGGATCGATAGTTAAACTCCAAACTACTGTTGTATTTATCTTTTCCTAGTCACTACTCCACTTTTGAAGTAAGTAGAAAAATCTAGGAGGGATCCTAACGTGTGCATCCATTAAGAAATCAATCATAACGAAGAAAAAACAATGCATGCCATTAGTATTGGGTCAGATCAACAATCGCACTTCCCTACTTTATCAATTCACTAGGGTTTCCACAACCCTGGGTTTCATCCACTCATGATGGTGAAAAAATCAATATCATTCATAATAGAAAGCATAGACGCAATCATAATGTTAATATGAATAAGAACTAACAATCGTAACTAAATAAATCAATCAAAGCCAATACAAGGAAATCCCAAGATCAAAGATGGATCTTGGAATCAAAATATGTTTCTATGTGTCAACAGTTCTTAACACCAACTAAAAAGTACATAAGGGGTATTTATAGTACATTAGAAAACCCTCTAAACAAAGCCCGAACAAAATAGGAGAAAACTGAGTTGGTGGCCACTTGCTCTCTATACCTGTAGTCTTGCACTTGCACAAGTAGTACTTGCAGTCTGGCATAGGGTGCAGGTGCAGACTGCAGGTTGTAGATAGATAAAATCCTGTAAGTCAGCTCTCGGGATTTTGGATTTCTAGCACCTGCTTTGTCTACATGGTATATATGCAGTCCGTAGGTTGACTTAGTAGGTGGTGAGAGTTGTTTTTTCAACTCTTCTTTGACTTTCGAACATGCATTGATCATGATCAAGCCGAAAAATATTCCGAACATCCATAATCGCTCCAAAAGTATCCAAAAACACCCCTTTTCACCCTTTTCACCCTTTTCACGAACTTAGCATCCAAAACATGGTTTCTTACAAAACATACCAAAAACTGATCATATCTAACAAAAAGGCCTTAGAAACGTACCTGTTTTCCTTGTTTTAAGCGTCGAAAGTTCTATATTACTATAGCACATCAGATATTTATCATCTAATTTTGAAGGATCAAATATCTTAGGTTTATTTTTAATTCTCCGATAGCTAGTAGTAGTCAAATCACTACTCTTTAAAGCGATACAAGGTAATGAAACAGACATACTTTTGTCTCAACCTTCTCTAGTACTTTGCTCTACTTTATTCAAGCATTATACTCTTTTGAGGTTTAATATGTATTAAAAAAAGGTGAAAAACACAAAAGTTGGTGAGGCATCGTATCAAAGTGAGAAAGAAAGAAAAAGAGAGTGATTCAAAGCCAGAAAGCTTGACTAAATCCTTATACTTTGATTTGATTTTACAAAGAATAGTAAAATCTCTTGCAACCCTAGGGGACTGGAGTAAGACCTATTAGAGGTTCCAATTAGTATCAAAATATAGTGCCATTTCATTTTAGCATTTTTATTCTATGAACTTTAATTAACTATTTTAATAGTCGATATCAGTCCAAGCAAGTAGACTGTCAATACGAAAAAAAGTAATTCACCCCTTCTTACTACTTTCACTATCAACTTTTAATAATTCGTTATAAAACCTAATCTTTTTTATTTCTCTCCAAATAGCACAAATTAGCATGGAAAAATTCATTAGTAATAAGATTAGTTATTCAAGATCTTTACCTTTCTATTAAACATACCCATTTCAACTCTATTTCCCCATATTGTATAGGATTTTAGATCCCCTAATCATAGGGATAATCTGATCCATGTTGCCCTAGTAACCTGTCACTCAAAATAGGTGGTTGAATGTCACCACAGTCAATCTACGATAAGCATAATCCGAAGGTACTTGAATCCCAAACTTCAATTATCTTTCAGCTACTGCTAGTCTTTTTTGGACAACTATCCATAGTATGAGTTTAAATCTTGGATACATGCTTGATTTTAGATATAGGTATTACATTCCACTTTACGAAATTGTGTCAATAACATAGTATACATCTTCTAATGTAGAGTATCTCAATAATATAGTATACATCTTCTAATGTAGAGTAGCTATCTCTCTTCTGAGTTTTTCAGAATACTGCAACCGGTGCACCCTTGTTATCTTGTTCATGTAGTAATATTTCTATTTTAGTTAATATCTTCCTCACAACACAAGATGCAGACTTGGGTAGGGCTGAAAATAGGGCGGTTGGTGCGGGTGCGGTGCAGGTTTTTTCTTAACCAGCAAATTTGATAACTGTCTTGGACCGCATTACATAACATTTTAACTCACACAAACCTGCCTATCATGATCCAAATAAGAGTTTGTGATGAAACCTATCACACCCTCCAATATAGGTAAGCCTATCCCAATCTTAACTCAATAATAAAAGCAAAATTGAAGCAGAAGATGTAAGAATAAAAATAATTCCAAATGATATAAAGAAGCATAATCTCAATGATACATCTCAGGTCTTGTTGTCACTATTAAATCCTATAGCACATAATATAATTAAACAATCTAAAGTATCTTTAATGCAAATAATGCATAAGATAAGATAAGAAAAGATTCAGATAAGCTCTGAGACATGTCATCCACTACCTTAATCTCCGCAATGCTAACACTAAGAGAACACAATCTGCGCTCTACTACCCAGATCAATACCAGCACTGGGTGTAGAAAAAAAAGAAAAGAAAATCAAGGGTAGGTATAAAACATGTGTATTTAGAAAACATTATCGATAATTGACCTTAATCCAAAGTGATGGTGACGACCACTACACCAACCACCCAATATACCTTAAATTACTGTGCACTCAGAAAAATCTCATCCTATCTTAGTAGATAACATATTTATCCAGATAATTAAATAAGTGTATTAAGGTTGGCATGTACAGATTCAAAATGAATAGCAATAGACATAAGTCAAATAATAAGAGAATCTTACAACATACAATATAATATCAACTCACCATCTCAAACCAACAATCCCGACTAAGGAAGTGAAGGTGCATATCCCACAAACGCTAGATGTGACACAACAATCTCAATGGATCAAGCTGTAACAACACATCTCATAATATGTCAACCACAAAACTATCCAAGAGAAGGTATAATTTAATATAATATAGTAATATAAGATGCAAAATACACGATTATCACAACAAGATTCAATCACATTAGTACAATATGAAACAAATAATCAGACGCAATAAACCATATAGAGGAATATAACGCAATGCAATGGAGTGATAATAATGTAAGTCATCATATTACAGCTATTGCATGGCACCTCGTGTACAACTTTCGAGCTGAATTATTCAGGCAAGATTCATAAGGTGTTCACAACCCATATACTTTCACAATCTCAATATCATATCTCAATCAACTTTACCAGTAGAATCCTCCATCAAGGGTTTAATAAAATGTTTCATTTTCTTTCAAAAAATAGTGTTTCTCAGTGATTCCAATTACATAAAATGAATGAATAAAATGAGTATGCATGATCATAGACAAATCAATATCATGTAATAAGTGAACTCAACAATCATAAATATGATCCCAAATTTCCTCAAATGTCAATAGATCACAATATAAGCCATCACATGACACCATTGTAGTAAAGAGTCATGTGAGACATCAATAATATTAGTCCAAGCCCCTCTCTCAGACATCATGATAATAATAAAGGCAAATAATGCACCAATAAGGTCAATAATATCAATTTTAGCCCACACTCAGACATCACGATAATAATAAGGCAAATTATACTAAATAAGGCTAATAATATCAATTCAAGCTCCCACTCAGGAATGATAATGATAAAAATCCAAATGACGTAACATAGAGAATTGCCTTAAAACCTAACTCATTTCATATGATAAGCTCCATATTTCCCAATCATAACATATATTAGACTAAATTACTTAAAGAAAACCAATACAAGTTAAGAACATGCCTAAGGTTCCCCTTTATTTGCTTACCTAATAACTACGATTCCCTTTCTTAACCACCTAGCTATACTATTAGCCTATATTCCCTAAAAGATTACTAAACCCGAATATATACATCAACTATTTAAAATATCTACCCCAAGTGTTCACTAAATCCTAATTATTTTATCTAAATCCACTAAACAAGTTTTAAGCTTTTAAATAGATACTCACTATCAATTTACTCAATAATTCATATATATATAATTTACCATAAAAGTTTATACAAGAAGCGATAACAAACAAAAATATCTATTTAAATAATTCCACCCATCAGTAAACTCTAGTAACCGCATAGGTTCTTGCCATCTTTGCTAAGTGTAAGTGGGACCCACAAACCCTTAATGATTCATAAAATACAAGAAATTAAGTACATAGAATATAACCATCTCAGAAAATAGTTACATCTTAAGTGGCCTTAAAAAGACCTGCAAAGTCAAATCACAGTCTGAAGAATCAAATTGAAGATTTACTCCCTTGAATCATCAGTAAACACATCCAATCTATTCAAATAGGTCATCTATATGTAAGTACAAGAACAATGATATCCATATCAATATACTTTGATTCCAGATCCAAATTACTTCAAAAATCAACTACAAAAATAATAGGGTAAAACTAAAATTTTATAAAGAATAACTTTACCCATAGTCTAAGGATTCTAAATCAAAAGTTCTATGTAAAATCGAGTAGAAATCGGGTTTGAAATCATAAAAATACCAATATTTTACTTTATTGATAAAACCAACATCCATAATTAGACATAGTTTAAAATGAGAAATCTTGACAAACTTTTGTCAAAACTAGTTTACCTATGATACAAGGACCTTAAATATTAAAAATCAATGAAAACCCACTCTAAATTTACCTTCAAATCAAGAATTTTTGATTACATAACTTTGAATTTTAAAACACAATTTTATTGAAAATGAATAATCTTTGAAAATGAATAAAATGAAGGTAGAATTACATACCGAATAATTACACGAGAAAAATGTATCATGAATTGCCTCAAATAGAGCTTCCTAGCTACCAAAATGTCAAAAATATAAAATAGATTTTGTGTAGGTTTTAAACTCAGTGATTTCTGCTTAACCGACTCTTTATCTGCTTAAGCTACCTAGTCAAAGGGTCAAACCACCACTTAAGCAGTAAAATAGTTGCTTAAGCGACTCAATCAAATAGTCAAAGGCTGCTTAAGCAGCTACACCAACACTAACAATTTTCAAAACTTGGTTTTGACCTTCAAAACCTAATAAACATGAACCAATAGTGAAAATTGATCATAAAACAGTTCCAGACCTAATGTGATCATTGTATTTCCCAACAGAGGTCATTATCAATAATTTTTCTTCTAAAATTACATCTAGGCCAACAAACTAGTATTTCAACCAATCTCAAAAATCACGAAAGGGCCTCAGGACCTAAGACAACTATGTTACTAACCCAAAAATGATGTTTTAGATCTACTGAAACTAATAGAATCACCATACAATTCTTGGATCACATAATGTTGGCTAAAATTGATTATATAACTTTAAAGGCTACTCAAAATCAAAACTCATATAAATCACTCATGAACACTTCGACGGCCATGCAAACCATTCCCATAATTCATAAATGATATAAAGAAACAACGGGGAAAGAAAAAATAGTTAAAACATAGAAAACCCTACAAAATTACAATAAGGATTGTAACAATTCCCCTCACTCATACCTATCACCCCTGCCTTGCATTTTGTTAAAAAATTGTAAAATGCTACTGGTAGTGAAATTTTAATTTCTCTTCCTCTTTCAAATTAGCTATAAACTAGTAAGTCCACTTGAATTTAACTCTTCCTCTTTGTTAAGTAATGTTGGACTTGAAACTTTGTCAATAGTTAAATTCAAACCTAAAAACAAAAGTATGTGATTTAATTAATCAATATTGTATTAAAAATTGAAAAACTATTATTAAGATAACAAGTCATTAAGAAAATTACTTGCCATTTATTTTGTTCCATTACCAATTGTGAGCACACATCAAAGCCTCCAAAGTATTATGAAGTGTACTACAGTGTGGACTGATCAATCTCCCACTAGTACTAAATGTTGACTCTAAAGTAACTGTAGAGACAGGAATTGCTAAGGCATCACGAGCCAACTTCTACAAAGTAGAAATTTTTTTGTTTTTATTCCACTAACATAAATTGTCAAATGATGGAGTTCATGGTAATAAGCCTTTTTGCAAGTACAAACCCAGCTCACTTTTGTGTTCGAATTAGCCTTACTCAAGACGATGAATCTATCAAAGTTAGACCTTTGATCTCTTTAACAAGACTAGCAACATCATTAAAACTATATGTATCATGTGCAGTAAGTTCTTTACTCTTATATTCTTAAAAAAGACCATAGCACTAAGTTCAAAATTTATAAATATTATCTAAATCTCCATAAATTAGTTGAGATAGAACTCCACCAACTTCGTTTTGTACCTCAAATCAAAGATAATAGCCATAAAATCCACCAACTTCATCTTGTAATTTGAATCAATGATAACAGGAACACTCATCAAAATATGCACATCCCAATATTTCATAAGTTTAAAAAATATAGCTGAAACCATAGATGTAGTCAAAGGATTAAGGCTTTTAACACCAATCTTCCAATTTTAGCTTAATGTCACAAACTTTTGAAAATTATTGACTTAAAGTTCGATATAGGCTTCTTGAGAATTGTTCTATAATATAAGAAAGAGCTTTAACTTAGCACAAATGTCTTTTGTCGAACTTCATTGACCTTTAATTAGATTCAACTTCATAAGCACATCTTTGTAGTACAGGTTTACTTACATCAAATATGCTGATTTCCAATGAGTAGGACAATCATACTCCAACTATTTTCTATAGGAAATATGTAGCAACCATGTATATTTTTAAAATATATTAATTTTGCATAATGACACTATCTAGTATAAGATGCTATCGCACATATTACTAGCACCATCTCATAGCATCTTCAACCTGTCTTGCACAATTAAATTCAAGATATATGTGAGACAAAGCTCATGAAACACTCGACCCATCAATAATAAATCCCTTTTACAAAGTTTCTCATCTAATAAGATCTGCATCATAGCATTGTTTCTTGAATTATCAACTGTAATTGTTGTTATTTTTCTATTAAGGTTCCACTCTAACAAATAATTAAGCAACACACTACATAAAGTATCCTTATCATGTGGAGCAGACACATAAATAAATCTCAAAATATGGATATGAAGCCTCCACAAATCATTAATAAAATATTTTGTAATGGCCATGAAACATTTTTTATTATTGTCTGAATTCCACAAACTAAAGATATTGCAATTCTACTTATAAATTTTTCCAATAAGTTAGAAGTTTTTTATTTTAATAATAAAAAATCTTCAAATGTAATTCTTAATTGTGTTCCTAGATACCATTTAGAACAGTTGTTAAAGACTAGCAATAAACTTTTTATATCCTATATGATCAACAATAGGAAGAGGATACACGTCCAAAATAATACATGAGCAAGTTCCTAATGTGAAACTTCTTGATCTAAATAATGGTGTTGTCTAGTTTCACCACTTCCTGAACCATTCTCATTTTCTATATTACATGTCATATTGCAACATCTAAGAATATGTTTCTAATAGATGATGTCCCAGATTTTCTAGTTGATTAGATATGAGAATTACATACTTACAAATATCATAGCAAGCACCATTAATAATCACCAAATTAAAATGTCTCAATGCTTTAGAATTCAATTATCTTTTTAAAGATTTAGTAACTTCATTTATTTGAGAAGACCTTTGGCTTTCACTATCAGTGGGTTGAGGAAGATTACTTGAAGCTAAACCAATTGGATGTTCTCTATCATGACATTCCATACTTATGTATAAGTATAAATACATAGACAAATTGAATTATTATTAGGGAAGAAATATGGTGAATGGACGTCATGAAGATGGAGCAAGAAAGTCTAAAATTGGGAAAATTATAGAAAGAAACACACTTAAACATGTCATAGACTTCCATAAAAAGAATACAATAGATAAGAAATCAATTAAGATTAAAAGTAATGGGCAGAAAGATCCAATTTTGACAAGTTAAATCAAAATATTGATAGATTTACTCTAGTGGAGTAATGGGCTGAAAGATCCAATTTTGACAAGTTAAATCAAAATATTGATAGATTTACTCTAGTGGACAACTAAAGCGAAGACTTAGAAGACACCCCACCCTCACCCCCAAGAATCTGTACTTTTCCTTTGATGAAGATGAACTGATATAGTGTCATTTTCTTCCAACTCTGTATCCTAACTTAGGCAGAGCTTAGTGGAGTAGAATCAAAGAATCTAGAAAAATGCAAAAAAAACTTTGAAACCTAATGCTAAAAAAATGGCACCTTTTTAGTATAGAAACTAAAAATAAGAAAATAGTAACTTCATGAAACAACAAATTATGGCCAAAAAACTCACTATCGATAGAAAAAGAACAACTCAAAAATCCCAAAAGCTTCTTAAAATTACTCAGAATGGAGGAAAAAAAATTAATACCTAATATAAAGAAACCCAAGTGATAAATACCTAAAACTAATTAGGCATTTTTTGGATTCAAGAAAAGTAGATTCAAATCAAACTTATCAAAGTAAGAAATCTATGATAACAAAAACGAACAAACGAAAAAAGAACAAATAGTAGAGAGAGAGGAAGATAAACTTATCAAAGGCTTCAAAGTCAATGTTTCTTTATAGAATCTCAGTCTCTCTAAAAGAAAGAAATAAACGCTACTTTAATTTCCCTTTTTAAACATTATTTTAGCCCTAACCCCCACCCAACCTACACTATGTCAAACAATTCTATTAAAATTTTGACCCTCTGTACCTCACCTACAACCCCGTTTATGTAATACCCCAAAAAAAATTTTGTTGAAATTTTGTGCATAAACTTGTTGGGTTCTATCTTCTAGACTAAATTATAAATTTTTCATGTAGAATATCTTAGATTATGACCTACCATTGAGTAGAGTATCGAATAAGATTTCCAATAATATGTGGATCATCCAAAACGGACACCCGAGCAACGAGTTATGAACATTCTGATCGAACTATGAATAGTAGTGAACAGTAAAATGTGCAGGAAAAAGTATTGAGGCTGGCGTACTTTTGCTCCAACTTTAAATAATCATAACTCCTTGTACGTAATGATTTGGGTGATTTACTATATATCAACAAAAATCTCTGCGAGTTCTCTTTCCAATGAAATTAGTTTCATCCAATTTGTCTATCCGAGCAAAAAGTTATGGTCGATCTACTTCAGCCTATCAAAATCAAATTTTTGGGTCCACTTCAAATAATCATAACTCCTCGTACACAATGATCTAGGGGAGATACTATATATCAACGGAAAGATATGAGAGTCATCTTTCTAATGAAATTAGTTTCATCTAATTTGGATATTGGAGTAAAATGTTATGGTTGATCTACTTTAGACTATCAAAATAGTCCACCAAAGCACAGATTCGAGAATTATTTGATTTTTAGGGGCGTTTTGGTCATTTCCCCTCATCCAAAATCCGTCTAAACCCTATATTAAAGCCTATTAGAAGCATTATATGTTATATTTCATCAAATTCCCTCAAAAAGAAAACCCTAAGATCCTACATCCAACTTCAAGAACCTCCAAAGTTCACTATTAATTCTGCAAATTTATTCAAGATTCCAAGTTCCTAGTTCAAGAACTCTAAGAACTATCATTCAAAGGCACGATTAACATCTCAAAATTGAGTATCGATCTAAAGTTCATCATTCACGGTATGTGGGGTTTTTCAATAAGACTTCTCTTTCGTTCTTGTGCCCAAAAGTAATTTTCCTTACAAAGGCATGATTTTTATTTCATTTTACGAATTTGAAGCATGAACCCATATCTTATGATGATTATTATGAAATCTTGATGTTTATGATTTTGAAAGATGAATTTACATGTGTGGAGATACTCCCCATTATTGTCTCCAATACTTTATATTATCACATCATGTATGGTTACTTTATGTTTTCAAATCTCAAACGTCATTGGTTACCCTTGGACTTCTTAATCTTTATAGTAATACCAAAATTAGATCATTGCTAAACACAAGTCCCTGTGGGATCAGTACTTGGGATTTTAAAGTCCACTTTACTACTTAGGTGACCACATCCACTTGAGTGTGTTCTAGGATGCAATAACTTACACCCCAAGAAGCATTAATTTTTTCCATTAAACTCTACCTACGTATGAAAGCAACTTTCCAGATCAATATGTAACTTGTGCTATAATCTTTTCTATTAGAGGCATGTAATGGTGAACACTAAGATTCTTAGATTCCATAGGTACCCTAAGTATCTAAAAGGTCACATACACTCATTAAAGTCCAATTCATCCATAATGCCCTACTTAGTGTGATTTTCCACCCCCAACAATATATAAGGAGTTCTTATTTGCATTTAACTATAGCCAAAAATCCATAGAAAGTCTCATAAAAGTTGTATAAAGCAATTTGATAGAAATGATATGAGTCCTACAATACATCAAGAAGTTATCTGCAAAACAAATATGAATGCTACCCATTTCCCTATTTTTGGGGTGAAAGTTAAAATTACCACTTAGTGCTAACTGACTGAACTCCCTACATAGGTACTCCATAGCTGACCAAAAAAGATAAGAGAACATAGGGTCCCTTTATCTCATCCCTCTTTTAGCAGAAGGTTTGATTAGACCCCTGTTTAAATTTAGTAAGTAGCATATAGTAGAAACATAAGTCATGATCCAATAAGCATATTTAATAGAAAATCCTATGTCTATTGATAATTTATTCCGAAGATCTATTCTAAGGTGTCATAAGCTTTTGTTAGATCTACCTTAAGCACACACCTAGGGGATATCCACTTTTTCTTATAACAACTATGACCAGAATAATCAAATTGTGAGGGCACCTACTCTAATCCACCTAGATAGGAGAACCTTACCATCTATTAAAAATACATGTAGAAGTTATAACAAATTCCATTAAGTATTTCAAAATCTGATAAATGATACAATCTCTTATAAAAGTACATTGAATAAGAACACCTTTCCCGAGGACCTAGCCTTGACAATGAAAAAGAGGTTCTAATAAGTAAATTTTAATATAAAAGATTCAACTCTGATCAAAGGAGTGATAAGAATAAAAGCTTATGGAGATCACTATACACGTTACCTAAGAAACATCAACTGATCCACTTTAGCAGTCAATGCTTTAGCAACAATGGGTCACTTTAGCAGCCCTGGACCAATGGTTGGGGTCTACTTAAGAAATCAATGACTTCTTTAGTGGCACCTTGTACAATTTCTTGACCTCTTAAGCGGTTGTGTTGACGCTTT
Organism: Capsicum baccatum var. pendulum; assembly: GCA_030864225.1. Classification (NCBI taxonomy): domain Eukaryota; kingdom Viridiplantae; phylum Streptophyta; class Magnoliopsida; order Solanales; family Solanaceae; genus Capsicum; species Capsicum baccatum. The sequence goes on along the minus strand of CM061550.1, from coordinate 199,655,243 downwards.
AACACCAGGTGTCTAATTAAGCGGCACCTGGTGGCTTTAAATCCCTCTTTTCCCACTTGGTTTTCCATCATTTCTTCCATAATTTTCATACCAAATTGAGAGCTCAAAGAGAGAAAAAAGTGGGAAATCATCCATTAAAGCTAAGGTAAGTTAGCCTAACATTGCTAAGTCATTTCCCATTAAGTTTTCCTTCAATTCCCATCCTAATTCATGTTAAATTCTTAGAAATTAGGCCTTGAATTTCTAAACTATAAGGGTTGATTTGAGACATAATTTATGCTCTATTTGTGCTCAACGTTTGAGCATATATTCATTATGTTTCGAGGGACCTCAAGACAAATTCGTTTTTATTTGTAGGCCCTTTGGGCCTATTTTTGACTCAAATTTTAACCTGACCCTTAATATAGTGTCACGACCCGAACCAGGGCCTGACTGTAATGGGTAGATCAAGTCCACCAAGGACTAGAGACCACCCTATTTGATTAGCCAAAAAACATAATACAACTACCAGTAGATAAATTTCGAACATATAACAAGACAGAATAATGTAACCTTCAAGGAGACTAAGAATAACAACGACAATACCCAGTCCACAGTAATACATAAAGTCTCTACCAAAACCAAATCAATCTAAGTTGGGACATGACTCCAACGATAGCCCAAATAAGTCCAAAGAAAAGTCTATGATAATAGATAAACTAAGAAGCAATGACCTTCCAAAAAAATGAGGCTCACAACTTCAAGCTGAGTGTTAATAACCCAGAAATCCTATCACTGCATATAAAAACAAAAAGTGTATCCTACTTCTACATCGCATAGGGATATAACGTCTAGAGATGGTTAGCCAGTCTAGCTCTAACACGTAACTCGTGAGGGGATAACATAATGCCAAGTCAAAAACACAGTATAAATCCACAATCACACATTATGTATACACATATTTATATAATACTGTGTTAGGAAACAAGGTTTATCATGCAAGTAAAACATTAACCTGGACTATGTAGATCAACTATTATAAAAAGACATGCACGATCTATATGGGTTCATCTTCCCTACTGAAAGGACCCCATTACATGTTTACCGCATGAACCAAAAGTATCAAAGAAGACCAGGGAATGCCTTGACCCCACGTCAATCCACGATACAAAACTATATATATAATATATGTCATAAGCACACGGTTATCAAGATCAACCCTTACACCAAAAAACATGAGATCTAGTACAATTCCTTGAAGACTCACACCTTAATGACTTTGCTAAACAGCCCCCATTAAGCCCAAATTAAAACAAGTTTTATAGAACCCTTTTATTAAACCATAGAACTACACATTATGGCATATGATAGGTATCGTCATACCCTTACACTTGTAAACTCACACTTATTCCATTTAATTATATTCCATAATCTTGGGGTAATGCCTCAACCCACTTTGTTCATTAATAAAATTTGAGGAATGCCTCGAGCCCTTTGAGTTTATCAAATTAACTCGGGGGAATGCCTCAACTCTAAGGTTTCAATTTCAATTAAAACACGGTCAACAAGACCTTTAAAATCTATATTCATTGTTTAAACATTTACAAAATACAATAATATAGGCGAGTAAGTCAAACTAAGTACCAATTCCATAATTCAAAGCCATTTACACAAGTTGGTTGAGGGAACAAGATTATTCAAAACCAATTCTGAGTTTAAAAAAAATATTTGGGGGAATACCTTGAACCCCACTCAAATTCTCATACCCATGCACACCATGAGTTTCAAAATATTCAATTCAAAGAATGAACAACTCATAAAAATTCTGGGAAAACAATCAAGGATTAACCATTCCAAAACCCTCAACCCATATCAAAAACCCACATTCAAATCCATACAAATATACCATTTAAAAAACATGACTTCATAAAATAATATTTGATGAAGAGTAACATGCCTGAAAGTGTAGAGATTATTGAGAAACATCAACTCTTAATACCTTAGATGACCAACTTTGAGGAACCCTAACTTGTTTTTGCCTTAGGGAAAGAGGGAAATGTCCAAAGTGGGGAAAGAGGTAAATTTACAAAGTGACCTTCATTAAAAGTTGAAAATTTATCGCCAGTGACTATGGGTCACTATACGACTCGTAAGGACTCACTACGACTTGTCACCATGAGTCATAGTATAGACAGTAGCTGAGGTACCCCTCTCTGGTGACCCTACAACTCACACCATATGACTCATTAAGAGACCTTAAGAATTGTAAGGTCTTAGTCATATCCAAGACAGAAGAATTTAAGGTACACAGCGGTCACCCTACGATTGGTACACTACAACTCGTATAGAGTCATTGTGACTCAAAACCCCTGGTCATATTCATAATACAAAATTCAGGCTAGCATACTGTTCAGGATATGATTGGGGTCTTAAGACCTGTATAGACACCTTAATACTCCTATGATGAGTCACAGTCACGGTAGTAAGCTTAAAACTTAGGGAATTTTCCAAGGACCAGAATTTGGGGAGTTACATATAGAAATATAGTTATCATTTTACTCCTAATAACATATAAATTTGATTTTGATAGCAATGATCATATAAATTTGATTTTGATAGCAATGATTCATTTTGAGATCAAGGATCATAGACGGATAATTTGAGGAAAATTTAAGAATTAATGATTCAGTATCAAGGTAGGCTTCTATCTACTCTTCTTTATGAGATAGTGTGCTATATATGTTGCATGGTGGATAATGATGTTAGGATATATTTGTGGTGGAGCAACCATGACTTAGCCTAATTTATGGGTTTGGAGGCTAGAAAGATAATCGATCATTAAGGTGAAATAGTTATTACGCTTCTAGAATCCTATTGGCCTAGGTTACTAACATGTTAGGGATAGTTGAGCATAATGACCTTTATATAATGTTCACTGTGATACTTGATGCATTTTAATGGTTTTCCTGAGTTATGATATTTGTTTATGTTGGATATATGTATCATTAGGCCTAAGGTCGTGACTATGGTAATGGTTGGATTTCAATAAGTGTTTTATACTTATAATGGACCTATATATAGTTTATAGGAATTTAGATGCTTATAATTGTATTGTGTAGATACTGGTGATGGCATGCATAGATTCAGTACATTCATGCTCACTAAAACTATAAATGGTATGATTCCAACTAAAAATATGGTTTTAGTATTATTTTTCATAAAAAGGGATTTATTCTCACTTTTCACTTTTAAAATGGATTCTTTCATAATGGGAATCATTCCATCTTAATGAATAACTTATGAACCTTTGAGACTAAAAAGAATGTTTTAGAAACTTCATCGAGATAGATTTTGATCCACAATTTTGCTACTGCTTTTTACCTCGGTCGAGAGAGATTCAACCCTTTCTACAGTTTTATGATGATTTAGTCCTAAATTTTACCCTGACCAATGGATTTATGGACTCACACGCTTTTAGCAATAATTCTAGCATATGTATTTTATATATGTACCTTTGGTACTGGATGAAGTAGATTGATAATGATGATGGTTATTAGAAATCATGGATTTAGACCATGTCAGTGTATATGGGTAATCTAAAACCCCTTAGGGGACCCTTCAACCATGAGCTATCATTCCTATTGGAACCCTTGATGGTTGCACCACACAGTGCAGGACCAGCTACCTCAAAGTCTATAATCGACAATCAAACAGTATAGAGTAGAAAAACTAAAGGAAGTGCAGAAAAGAAATAACCCATAAGATTTAACATGAAAAACCCCATGATCAAGGGAGGAAAAACCACGATTTTCCCTTACAAGCTCAAAAAAGTCCACTATAACCAAACTCTTGATTGTAAACCCAACTCTAGGTTTTTCCTGCTTGTAATAGCTCTATTAAAAGCACTCCTTGACATCTCTGCCAAGTTTCCCTCAAAACCTAGTTAACTCTAATCAACAATAAGCTTAGGAAACTCTACCTAAGCACTTCTCTCAATAAAAGAAAACACTACTCTTATAGCATGAGTAGTTCGATTATACATCAACACTCAAGAACACTCACTCACTCTTTAAGAATACTAAAAAAATAATAACATAAGCAATTCTTGAGTAAACTTGGAATGGAGTTTTTGCTGTGTTACTTTACTCTTTCTTTTTGTGCAAAAACTAATTGATGAAGAAACATTTTTTCCTTTTATAGCTGGTTTATGATTAGTGCTGAAATCTCATTGGACCAGGTGTCCTAATTGGTACAAGCAACATCTGCAAGTTTGTTACACAAGAAGATAAATTTGTGCAGACATGTGTGCCAGCTTTACTATACCTTGAACATCCAGGGAGCTGGTCCCTTGCAGTTAACTGCTCATCATTAAAACTACATATAGTAATTTTCTCCCTTATTGATAATGTTATATATAGTTTTGATGATGAGAAACTAACTTCAAGGGACTAGGTCCCAGGATATTTATGGTATAGTACAGCAGGCATACATGTTTTCACAGTTTTGTCCTCCTGTGTAACAAAATTATAGGTGCTGATTGTACCAATTAGGACACCTGGTCCAATGATAGTTCATCCCTAATCATTAGTCATATATAAAAGAAAAAAATGCTTCCTAATCTGGTGGTTTTTTGCAAATACAAAGATTGAAGAGAGGGAACAAAACCCCCATTTAAACATTGCTCAAGTGGATAGCTGTTTATATGTGCTTAAATAGAAATTGTTCTTGAGTGAGTTCCAATTTGTAAATGAATTACTTGTGTTATAAGAGTAGTGAAATTTTCTCCTTAAGTAGAGAGTGCTTTGGTAGAGATTCCTAGGTTTTGATACTGATTAGAGTTAATCAGTGTAGAAGGTCCTTGGTAGAGTTGACAGGATGAGCTCGTAGTAGAGTTATATAAGTGAAAGAAATCTAGAGTAAAGTTCATTAAAGTCTTTAATGAAGAGTTTGATTATAGTTGATTTTAGAGTACTTGTGAGGGCAACCCGTGGTTTTTTCCTTCTTTGAGTAAGGGGGTTTCCACATTAAAATATTGTATTTTTACACTTCTTACATTGCCTTTAATTTTCTAGCACCTCATAGTTGTGTTACTGTTCTATTGCTTGTGATTTACTTTGAGGGACCTGGTCCCTCACTGTGTAGTACAATCTCCAAGGGTTCCAACAATATACTAATTTCATGTTGCAGGTAGCAAGTGTGATGTGTAGGGACCAGGTACCATATAATGAGCTAAGAAAAAAATGTTGTCATGTATGGAATATTGAAAAGGGGAAGTATGCAAATGCACTAGATGAACTAAGGTGAATAATGGTAGGGGCAAGAAAATGTGCTCAAAAGCAAATATGCTTAGAGTTTTATCTACAAATGACAACAAGGGTCCAGGTCCCTGTGTTGCATGGTGATGGAAGCATGATAATAGTGAGAACATTCATCTTCAGATTGGTAATCACACTAATTAAATATGATGGATTTAATCAAAGATGTATAGTTGGTTTGTCATCATAAAAAAGATGGAAATTGTTGTATGTAGTTTTGATGATGAGCAACTACGAGGGACCAGGTCTATGGAGGTTCATAGTACAGTACAACTGGCATGCGTGTCTGCATAATTTTATCCTCTTGTATAACAAACTTGCAGGTGTGGTTTGTACCAATTAGGACACCTGGTCCAATGATATTTCATGCCTAATAATCATTCATCTATAAAAGAAAAAAGATACTTCTTCATTAGAATGTTTTTTGCAAATAAAAAGTGTGAAGTGAGGCAACAAAAACCCCCATTTTAACACTACTCAAGTTCTTAGCTGCCTATGTGAGATTAAATAGAAATTGTTCTTGAGTGAGTTTTGATTTGTAAATGAATTACTCGTGTTATAAGAGTAATGAACCTTTCTCTTTAAGTAGAGATTCTTAGGTAGAGTTGCGTAAGTTTTAATACTGATTAGAGTTAATTAATGTAGAACGTCCTTGGTAGAGTTGCCAAGATGAGCTTGTAGTAGAGTTATTACAAGCGAAAGGAACCCAGAGTTAGGTTCATTGAAGGATATAATCAAGAGTTTGATTATAGTAGAATTTGGAGTGCTGGTGAGGGAAAGCCATGGTTTTTTCCTTCCTTAAGTAAGGGTTTCCATGTTAAAATCTTGTGTTTTTACTCTTCCTGCATTGCCTTCAATTTTCTAGCACCTCATAATTGCATTACTATTCTATTGCTTGTTATTGTCTTTGAGGGACCTGAACCCTCACTGTGTAGTGCAATCCCCAAAGGTTCTGACAATTTGTATCAGATAAGGTTCACTCTAAAAGGTTTATACCTAAAGTGTTCTAGTCATCATGGCTACTATAACTTAACTAGGGGTGGAAAGAAAGAAAGCAAAAAAGGGAGAGATTTCTCACCTTGAAGGCTTTAGAGTCTCACCCAGGTAAAGAAGACACTGATGTTGCACTATTGGAAACAAGGATTGTTAGAGCTGTTGATAACGCTCAACTCACTCCTGTGTTTTAGGGATGAGACAGTCGTTATCAATAATCCAACTTATGTTGGGATCGAATCCACAAGGAGCAAATTGTAAATTTAAAAACCTATAGGTGTTCTACTTACTAAAAGGTTACCCGAAATGCTAACAAATACAACATATATAATAAAGTGGGGGGGGGGGGGGAGGGGGAATTGTTTTGAAGTTTATTTGCAACAATCTTTGGTTAACAACACTTTAATTTAGAACTTTTGATTTAGAATCAAGATTTGAGAAGATCTTGGGATTATGTCTACCTAAAGGTAAGAAGTGCATGGGTTGTTGAGAGTTTAACATGAAACTTAGTTGTTGAGTAAAATATAGGCTAGGTCGAATGTCTTTGTAGTTAGACTTTCAACCAAACTACAAGGATTTCACTTATCGGCTCTTTCGAGCACTTAACAAGTGTGCAATTCATAATCACCCAAAACCTTAATCGGGCATCCCTATTTCTAGGATGATGCCCTTGATATGATTCATATTCTAATCACACTTATTTCTAAGATTGCAAGAGGTAGTAAACCATAGGCTTTGATTGTTCACCATAGCTTTGTCACCCTATAGCCCTCTTTCAAAGATGCTATGGGTTCCCATAACTTCACCTTCATTACTCTTTAAAGGATGATGAAGGGTTTCTAGAGTTTAGGGTTTTCACCCATCAAACTCATTTGGAGATTTGGGGTTTTCACCCAAAAATTCCAACTATTAATATTAAGCAATGGTGGAATCCATAATCAATAACTAAAAATCATGCAAACCCATGAACATCCATACACAAATACACTTTAGTTCAACATAATCCCAAGACTAAATTACTTAGATACTCATGAAGAAACCAAAGAAAGATATACCATAAGAATTATCCAATGCATTCATTCTTTACAAAACACAAAGAATTTAGCTCTCAAAAATTAGTAACAATCTTGCCCAAATTAGGGTTCTTTCTTCAGATTCAAAAATGTCTATGAGGTAAGCAATACCCAAAGAAGAAAAGGTTTTTGCCTATATAAGGTTTGGGATTCTTCCATGTGAATTTACAAAACTTCCTTGGAAATCATTCCCGCTTAGCCATGATCACATGAGATTTTCTGCGATCATGGCTAATACAACCGCGGTTGTGTTCTGTGGCCGCGGTCTCTTGACTATCTTGATTGACCGCGATCGTGGTCTATGGACTGCAATCATAGTAACTGAGGCTGAACTGCTCCAAGTCTTTAGGTGTACTTCTCTTGCTTCTTTTTGATCATTTATGATTTAATCCACATCTTTCTATCTCATCAACTCTATGCCTGCATAGTATAGATACTAGTGCATTTAATTGTACTTATGTCTCATTTATTCACTCAAAATAAAGTAATGTGCATGAATGTTGAGTGTGAATGAGTGGCCAAATTACCACTCATAAGCTATAAAAAGGGGTGGTTATCTTAGCAAAAGAAATGATAAAATTGAAGGTTGTCACAAAGGTGGTGGCTTTGAGCATTCATGAGAAACTACCAAATGCTAAAGAATGATCAAAATTATGAAAAATCAAGAGGAAAAGATGTATCTAGCTATATAATAAAGAAGGTATTGGCTGTATGGGAAGAATCCTCAAAAATATTTAAGAAAGATAAAGAGTTTGGAGATAGTTTTATGTAGAAATATGGTGAGAAGAAAATAATCTCAGTTTCTTCTTGCTCTCTAATAGCCACTACTGAAGATAAAGAAGAAAATATGGTAGAAAAAAGAGATGTCATACAAAATTGGTTTATGGATAGTGGTTGTTCAAGACACATCACTGGGGGGGTTGATTGTTTTCTCTCCCTTAAGGCACTTCAAGGGGGAAGTATATCTTTTGGAAATGGCAAAAAAGGGTATATCCAAGGTGTTATAAAGATTGGGAAATCACCTCATCATGCAATGGAAGATGTGTATTATGTGAATAGACTTAAGTACAATCTTCTAAGTGTATCTCAAATTTGTGACAAAGGAAATAAGGTAAAATTCTCATCTAATAGATGTACTGTATCAAGCATAAAATCATAAAGAATTGTTCTCAAAGCCAAAATGATCAAGAACATGTATGTCATTGATCTGGAGTTTGTGGCTGGTGGGGAATTAACTTTTTTAAGAGCTCAAAGTGAAGATGCTGACTTATGGCACAGAAGATTTGGATATGCAAGTTCCTCTTTGCTGAACAAGTTGATCTCAAGGGACCTGGTCTATGGCTTTGCAAAGTTGAAGTTTCTATAAAACAAAGTTTGTGATGCTTGTATTCAAGGTAATCAAACCAAATCTTCCTTCAAATTGAAGAAACAACTATGTACTTCCAGACCTCTTGAAATACTACACATGGATTTATGTGGACCTATTAAAGTCCAAAGTAAAAGAGGGAAGAAATATGTGTTGGTTATTTTAATGACTACTCCAGCTTCTCCTAGAAAATGATTATAAGAACCAAGGATGAAACAAATGGGATTCTTGTAGCTTTTGCCAAGAAAATCCAAGTAAAGCTAAATTACAAAATTCTTGAATTTAGGTCTGACCATGGTACCTAATTTGAGATTACTTAAGTGGATGAATTCTGTGCTGAGCATGGAATAAGTCACAACTTTTTTGATCCCAGAACTCCACAACAAAATGGAGTTGTTGAACGGAAATATAGTACATTGATAGATATTTCTAGGACTATGCTAATTGATAGTGGACTTCCAAAGATTTTCTGGATTGAAGCAGTAAATACTGCTTGTTATGTGACTAACAACTGTGTGATTAGATCATTTCTGAATAAGACTCTATTTGATCTAATAGTCAATAGAAATCCTAAGCTTGACTATATCAGACTATTTAGATGGAAATGCTTTATGCTAAACAATGGGAAGAGAGTATTAGGAAAATTAGATACCAAGAGTGATGAAGCAGGTTTTGTAGGATACTCTTCAACATTTAAAGATTACAGATTCTTCAATAAAAGAACTCTATATATTGAAGAAAGTATTCATGTGATATTTTATGAGTCTTGAAATCAAATAAACCTAGGTGATTGTAAATATTTAAAAGTTAAAGAACTCATTCCTGCTCATAGGGATGATACTACTGAAGATAATAATCAAGGGATAAATGATATAGAAAAGAGTGATGAAACTAATGGTGATCCAAAAACTCAGCCATAGATCCCATCTCCAGTGGAAGAACAACTAGAGGAAGCTAGTATAAATTAGCAGGGACCTAGTCCAAGTGGTATCAATCTCAGAAGGCAAAATTGGAGACACAAGTCTTTTCATCCCCTTGAGAATCTTACTAAACCCTTGCAACAAGAGTCCAAACAAGAGCTATCTAGGAATGCTATGGTATTTTCAGCCTTTTTACCCCAAATTGAGCCCAAGAATGTAAAAGAGCCATGAAAGATATTGATTGGATTAATATAATGCAAGAAGAACTTCATCAATTTGAAAAAAGCAAAGTTTGGCATCTGGTCTCTAGGCCTGTTGACAGAATAATTATTGGGACCAAATGGGTGTACAAAAATAAGCAAGATGAAAATGGAACTATCAACAGAAACAAGGAAAATATGGTTGTTCAAGGTTATAACCAGGAAGAAAGGATTGACTATGATGAGACCCTTACCCCTGTAGCAAGAATAGAGGAAATTAGAATTCTTGTGGCATTTGGTAGATACATGGAATTCACACTGTTTCAAATGGATGTCAAAAATGCCTTCCTGAATAGAAACTTAAAAGAAGAAGTTTATGTCAAATAACCTCTAGGTATTGAAGATGTATATTTTCCTCAACATATACTTAAATTGGATAAAGCTCTTTATGGTTTAAAGCAAGAACTAAGGGCCTAGTATGAGAGACTATCAGAGTTGTTCCTGGAAAATGGCTTCAAAAAAGGGAAAATAGATAATACTCTATTCTTAAAGGCTAGAGGTAGCAGCCTATTAATTATCCAAATATATGTTGATGACCTAATCTTTGGATCTACTTTTGAATCCCTATGTGATGAATTTTCTTAGCTAATGAGGAGTAAATTTGAGATGCGTATGATGGCAAAATTAAGATTTTTCCTAGGACTGCAGATCAAGCAAACTTCTGAAGGGACAATGATTTATCAAAAGAAGTACATTAAGGAGATACTGAAAAAGTATAATATGGTAAACTCAAAGACAATTGATACTCCAATGGGAACCATCTCAAAAATCGACAATGATGATTTAGGTCCTTTAGTGCATGAAACAATGTATAGAGGAATCATTGGATCCTTGTTATATGTCACTGTAAGTAGGCTTGACATTATTTTAAGTGTAGGAATGTGTGCCAGATTTCAAGCATGCCCAAAGAAGTACCATTTGAAAGATGCAAAAAGAATTTTTAGGTATCAAAAGGGGACAAGGGACCTGGTCCTATATTATCCATCTGGAGACTTTGACTTGGCGGGCTATGCTGATGCTGATGCTGATTATGCTGGATATTTGGTAGATAGAAAGCACTTTAGGAATGACATATTTTCTTAGATCATCCTTAATCTCCAGGGGATCTAAGAAACAAAACTAAGTTGTTGTATTTACTTTTGAGGCTGAATATATTACTACTGCCTGTTGTTGTGCATAACTGTTATAGATCAAGCAATAATTGAAATATTTTGGCATTGCAAAAACTATCCCTTTAATGTGTGACAACACAAGTGCTTAAAACATGACCAAGAATATAGTGTAGCATAAGAGGAATAAGAACATTGATATGAGGCATCACTTCTTAAGAGACAATTTTGAGAAAGGGGAAATTTGCATGAAGTTCTGCAAGACTGAGGATCAGATAACAAATATCTTTACTAAGTCACTTCACAAGGAACAATTTGTGAAGAATAGGCTGAAGTTAGACCTGATAAAAATGACCTAACCTAAACTGTGAATCACTAGTTCTCTATGATCTGGAGACAAGTATCCTTGGTAAAGTATGTATTTGTTAAGTATAACTCAGTATCATATCTTTGCATATATACACCCATGGAACATGTTTGGAAGAAAACAGATGAAGTATGCACAAATTTGAGAAATTACTCAAAGAAAGAGAGGGACCTAGTCTCATCTCGTAGATTAGTATCATTATTGTGCATGTTTTCCTTTTTCTTTTGTTATAAAAGGCCATATCCTCTCTCTATGCTAGAAAACCTGTCTTAGGAAAAATTGAAATCAAATTCATCTTTGGAATAACTCAATCGACCCTACCAAACTCAACTATCTTAAATTATCCAAAGACAAATCCTTTCTTCACTTACCTTTCCAATGAAGATTTATCTATGAAAATACTTTATCCCTTTGACAGTGTGAAATAAAGTTAGGATAGTGTATTAAACAAAATAACAGCCTAAAACCAAAAGCCTCCTAAGTGAATTTTGAAACCCTATTAAGAAACACTAGATTTTTGAGGGACCTAGTCCCAAGAAGAACAAAATGTCTGATGATAAACCTAGTAGAGGTTTTAAAATTAGAAAAAAAGGCAAATACTAGAAAATACAAAAATTTGGTGTGTGCATCTACAAACTAAAAAAATACAGAACCTAGGAGTAGGAAAATAATGAACTCAAGGTGAAGTGTACAATTCTAACCATTGAGGCTTCTGATCTTGAAATGTTACACTATCCTAAGATGACCTTTTTCCCAAACCTTCTCTCTAAATCCCCCATCTTTTTCTATAACTTCTATGGCTTCTTCTATAGAACTTGAAGTCCAGTTCTTGTACTAAAATGATACATGATATGTTTAAGATGAATGGGTTCTTGCTTTTATGATCCTTATTTTTTTTCCCTAAAATTTTCCTCATGTTAGTGTTGCTCAGTGGCCATGAGTTAACCAAATTATGCTTACTATTACTCTTGGTTTACTATTTTTACTTTTCCATGATGCCAAAAGGGGGAATACTAATTTCATGTAGTAGGGAACAGGTGCGATGTGTGATGTGAAGGGACCGGGTACCATATAATAAGCTAAAAAGAAAGTGTGGTCATGTATAGAATGTTGACAGAGGGAAGTACGCAAATGCATTAGATAAATTATGGTACATAATTGTAGGGGAAACAAATGTGCTCAAAATAATATGTGCTCAGAGTTTTTTCTACATATGACAACAAGGGACCAGTTCCTCGTGTTGCATGATGATGTGTTTCATGATGATGGAAGCATGATGATAAGGGGAACATTCATATTTAAAGTGGTAATCATACTGATTAAATGTGATCGATGTACTCAAAGTTTTATGGTTGGTTTTTCATCATCAAAAAGGGGGAAAATTGCTATATGTAGTTATGATGATGAGTAGCTCACTTCAAGGGACCCGATCCCTAGATGTTCTTGGTATAGTACAACTAGCATACGTATCTGCACAGTTTTGTCCTCTTGTGTAAAAACCTTGTAGGTGCTTCTTGTACCAAATAAGACACCTTGTCCAATGATATTTCATCCCTAATCATCAGTCATCTATAAAAGAAAAAAGATGGTTCTTCATCAACTAGTTTATTGCAAATACAAAGCGTGAAGAGAGAAAGCAAAAACCTTATTTCAATGTTACTCAATTTCTTAGATGTTTATGTGTGCTTAAATAGAAATTATTCTTGAGTGGGTTTTGATTTGTTAATGAATTACTCGTATTACAAGAGTAATGAACTTTTTCTATTTGAGTAGAGAGTGCTTAGGTAGAGTTGCCTAAGTTTTGATACAGATTAGAGTTAATTAGTGTAGAAGGTCCTTGGTAGAGTTGCCAAGATGAGCTTAAAGTAGAGTTGTTAAAAGCAAAAGGATCCTAGAGTTAGGTTCGTTGAAGGTTGTAATCAAGAGTATTATTATCGTGGTTTTGGAGTGCTTATGAGGGAAAGCCATAGTTCTTCCCTTCATTGAGCTAAGGGGTTTCCACGTTAAAATCTCATGTGTTTACTCGTCCTACATTTCTTTCAATTTTTTAGCACCTTATAGTTACATTATTATCTATCTTTTATGATTGAATTTGAGGTACTTTGTCCCTGACTATATGGTGCAACCCTTAAGGGTTCCAACGGATGATGAAAAACCAATCATACTACTTTTTGTACATCCTTCATATTTAATCAGTATGATTACCACCCCGAAGATGAATGTTCCCTCTATCATCATACTTCCACTATCATGAAACACATGGACCTAGTCCTTTCTTGTCATTGGCAACAAAAACTCTGACCACATTTGCTTCTGAGCACATTTTCTTCCCTTTGCCATTATGCACCATAATTCATCTTGTGTATTTGCATGCTTTCCCCTATCAATATTCCCGGCATGTTCCTTACATATAAAGTCAGTATTCCCCCATTTGGCATCATTGAAAAGGATTAAAAGTAAGAAAGATAAAATAGAAGTACAAGATAATTAACTCATGGGCATTGGGGAAACACTAACATGAAGTACAACTTTAAATTGAAGGAAAAAAATAAGGCACAAATAAGAATTCATTCATTCATAAAAGTTAGAACCAATGCAACAAGATAAAATAATCAACATAAAACAACTGTCTGTAAAGGCTAATATTAGAATCAAGATAAGCAACTAACACAGGGTTGATCAGAAGACATAGATAATATGTCTTAGGTAGAGTGAGGTTTAGGGGAAAGGACTTAAGCAGCATCTCCATTCTTACATTTCCAGCATTGCGGGCATCCAATAACTGTTTGTTGAGAAACTTTAATTTATCCTTCGGTTCTTGAAGTTCACTGTCAGTTCTGCAACTTTTGCCTAGAGTTTTTCATTTTCAGCTCTAAGTTCATCGTTGGCACCTGGTCCCTCAGAGGACAACTTCTGATTCTGAAACATTAGGTGCATTATTTTAGTATCTTTGGTATCCATCTTTATCCGTAATTCATCCATTTCCTTTCTTAACTTTTCTTCAATATCTATCAACTTAGACACTTTAGATACATATCCATCTTTTCCCTCTATGCATTCATTCTCCAAAAGGGTTGTCACACTGATCATCTTCTTGGCTATTCCAAGTGTTACCTTAGTTCCATATACTCGATAATGTTCAATGAACATGTTCAAGAGTTATCCATATGGCATTCCATTTTTGCCTACCTTTTCATGAGTCACTTTACGCATATTTTCTATCATTGGAGTTGGAAGACTTACCATTTCAAATTTGCTCAAGGATTCAATTAAGAAAAAGTAAACACTGGAAGCAATTGTTCTTTTTCATACATTAGGAACTGGACCTTGTTGATAAACTCAAATGCCAGCTTATAATGAGTTTTTAGAAACTTCTTTTTCACTGCAGTTGTTGAGGTCCCTCCTACCTTTGATGCCTCAATCATAAACTCAGTGGTAGGCTGTTTATTTACTACAGTTTTTATCCATACAACAAGTATATCCAGGCTTCTTTTAAGTATTTCTTCATCCATCTTAATAGCCAATCCATATACCTATGTAATCAAACTCAAACCATCACCTAAGAATTTCATAGAGAAGTAAAATTCTCTTACCTCACCTTCAAAGACAATAGGAGTTGGTTCTTATAGCAGATACAACCAACCCTAACGACTCACATACTCTACTAGTTCTTCCATTCCTGATTTTCATAAATTTTTTGATCAAACACTCTCCCAGAAAGAACCTTCTGTGTTGTCAGTTCTTAATACTCCTTTCTCCGGAGAAGTCTTTATTTTCCTCATTCTTTTTTTTGGACTTACTACTTAGCTCTCCTTCTTCATTAGTCTTTCTCTTTTTGGGACCAGGTCCCTCAGAGTCTTTTCTTTTCTTGACAACTATATGTTTCTGCCTTATTCCAGTAGAGCTACCAGCCTTTGACTTAGAGGACCTGGTCTTCTCATTATCCTCATCTTCTATTCTTCTTTCATTAGTATCAGTAGAAACTAATGAACTCACATCTTCCCCTCTCTCAATCTCCATAACTTCAATAGCTTCTTTTTCCTTCATTGCACTAGTTTTTATGAGCCTTCTTCTTTTCATGGTGGAAGTCTTACACTTCTTCATTGCTTCTTCAAGTAATTTCATTTTAGACCCTCTAGTGGAGTATGATATAGATATTTTCACCTCAGAGTCCACTACTTTCTCATTTCCTATGCTTTCTCTTAGATTATTCATAGATCATCTCAAAAGTACCTCATCCTTTTTTCTCCTACTTATCACTTATTTTCTATTTTTTTATTACTTGAGATTTCCTTGGTATCATATGCAAGCAAAATAAAATTTTTAGCCACCCAGTTCTCATTACAAAAAATATTAACTCTCTTTACTGGTATTTCTTCACAAAACAACAGAGAAAAGATAAGGTTTGAATCTGAGGGGGAAGGAGAATTAGGTGTTTGTAGTGTTTTAGAGGCTTTAGCTTTTTTTAATTTTTTAGATGATGTAGTAAATTGGAAATTTTTAGGTAGTCTTGAATTCCCCAAATAAAACGGATTTTTAGGTTGAGAAAATTCTTAGTTTATTGATGATCCAAACCCTTGCTTTGGATTATCTATCATGATTGACAGAGTATAAACTTCTAATGTTAAGAAGGGTCTGATAGAGACTGACTCGATTATGGGTTTTGGACATTCTAAGGAAGATTTAGCAAGAAGAATTGACTCAAATTGTTGTTTTGGACTAGAGATGATGTTTTCAATGGTTTCAATTTCAGCAGGATCAAGATGTTCAACTTGGGGATGTCTAGTTTTATTGTCTAGAGTTTTAGATACTTCATGGTCTTTTGCTAGGTTTAAGGAAGCAGTAATATCGTTCATTTTATATTGATAGACAGAAAAAAGTTGGGACCAATTTGGATTAGAGAAGACTTGTAGATTGAGGAAGATAATTTGGACAAGTTGAAGAATAATGACAAGAAGGTCTGATTTAGCAATTTTAAGAAGTGACCAATGTCATTAAAAGATGTTCCTTCTGACGTGAATGGACCTAAAAAATGCATCTCTTTATTTTGCAAATGACTTGACAACTTAGAGAAGAAAATCTTTCAGACAACATTTGTGGTTACTTAAGCATTATGTAGTTACTAACCTGAGTGATGGGACCAGTTCCCTTCTTCTTTTGACTGAATTCTCTACTTGTGTTTGCTTCAATTTTTCTTCTCCTAAGATATTCCCATGGATGTATACCTACAATGGTATGGAGATTAGTTATATTATCAAGCACCTACATTATGATGGATACCTATCTTTTAAACATAGAAAATTTTGTAAGAGACACTAATTCACATGTTGTTCATTCTACTAAAGCTTCTTCTTCTGAGATGTGTTTCCTAGGGACAAGGTCCCTTGAAATCATCTATTTAGAAATAAGACACCTCCATCTTGAAGTGTCTTGATAGAGAGAACAATGTTCGACCTTTTATTTTTTAGCTTTAAACCCCTTTGATCAATGATCTATTCCTGACTACAATCCCCTCAACCCATGTGGAATCAACACAAAGGAGTGAAATATAATTGGTGATCTATCTCGCCAAACCTACCCTTCAACTCTTATACTCTCTATCTATCATAGTGCGTCTATCATGAAGAAATCTAAGTTGGTGATCACACTCTACTATAGACGCAAGAGCTATTTAATCTAGTCTAAATAGAACAATGTGGATTGCCGTTACTGAAATATCAACCATGATTCCTCTTACCAATATCTACTCTAACTGTGGATTTTCAACTTACTACAGTCTCTAGGAGTGGTCAAATATGCCATCACAACATAAGAAGTATAGAATTTATACACCAATGTTTGGTTGTATGAATCATAGGGTCTAGTCATTCACCCCTGCTGATACCTATAAAACGCAGTTGCAAAAGTGTTGCTCCAGCCAACCTAGATAACTGAATCCATCTGTCCTCCAAAATAGTCCTCTGGGATAAACAATCCTATTTACAAAGCTATCCCACTCATAAATAATCCATAAATCCTAAACACAACACCTCATGTTCACCTTATCAATAAGATCAACTGAGATTTGAGTAGGATTATATACCTGGGTTATCTGGGTTGGTGGTCCTGATAAGATATATGTGTTGTACCCTTCTCAAACTGGGGTACTATAGATGATGGCTTAGGAATTGGTGTTATGGATTCATCCTGGGACCCCTTCTCAAACTGAAGGTCCTGTGTAGTTTTCTCTGGAAGTGGATGGGACTACACTTTCTCCTTATCATCACCCTTCCACTCCTCAAACTAGGGAGCATGTGGTGGTGAAATCCTAGATGACTTTATCCTCAGCCATGGTACTAGTATTTTATCCTCTATATGATCCCTAGGCCAAGTAGAAGTAGTCCTTCTACCCTACTATGACACTACTAGGATCTGGACGTCGAAAGTAGCTCTAATAATCATCTCAGTTGTAGCTTGATTTTGAGCTTTGGTCTATGATCTTATTTCTTTATTCTGGGAAATTAGGTACTCCTCTACCAATACGCTGCTCTTGGAGGACTCATCATATTGCCTTGCTAGTCCTGCCTTCTTTTTGTAAGACTTTGGTGCGATGTGTACCTAAAATACTAAGTATTAGTTCGTAAAAGATAGTAAGGGATTGAAAAATTTGAAGAAAAACTCAAAATAGTGAGACTTCTATTTTTCCCTAAATTTTACATCCCTATAATTTGTACTCGGTGCCAATAAGTCCAATTTTTTCACATTCAGTTAGATTATCTTTTAAGCAAAAATATGGCAAATAAAACTCTTAGTATTCTCTTACCTTTTCCACTTCTACGTCTATTTGGGGCATGATCATAGAGTATTTATTAATAGAAAATGCACCATTTTAATGTTCTAGTCTAATTTTAGATGTTGTCACACAAGTTTGTTGATTTCTATGTATTTTTCATGAAAATAAACATACCAACTCATTTATTTCAAGTTTAGCATAATGTACTCTTATTAGAGCAAATAATATTACTTTTTATTCAAGGTACTAAAAGTGAATATTTAGAAGACAAAGGAACCCCAAATTTAATGCGCAATATGTGTGATATGGACAATTTTCTATCGATCACAAGTAATGTTCTTTCCATATATGAGGAGTGGGTGAATTGGGGAGGTTTAACTTTTTAAGGGAATTTAGAAATTTTGTGTTTTATGAGGTTTAGGACAATGTATGGAGCATAAATAGCTTTAGCTGAGCTGATTTTGAGTCTCTTAGGGTTGGGTAGACCAAATTTTTAAAATAAATTGGCCCAAAATTTAGGAAATTATGGAACCATCTACGACTCATAGGTGGAATCTACAGGCCGTTGGTGGCCAAAATTTTTGACTCTATTTTTTTCTCTAGACTTTTCACCCTGATACTTATTATTCTACTTACAAGGTCGTGAGTCGTATTTATGACATCATAAGTATGTTCATAATTTAAAGTCCAAATATTCTGAAAAATCATTAAAATATCTTTTTTCCATTTAACGTATAACTTACCTAGCCTGAGTGGGACTTATGACATGTATGAGTTGGTCACAAGGTCTCCTTAGCTGGAATACTCTAAATTAAGCAATGTATTACCATGTTCCAATTTTTTCCCCAAGCTCTTTCACCTAAAAAAACAATGTAAAGACTATAATAGTGGGTTTCCTCCCGCCCAACCCTTTATTTAACAACGCGGCAGGATGTGGCTAAGTTAGTTACTCAGACTTAACCAACAAGCCTATGGGTTGCCTCCTATTCTACACTTGATTAAATATCATTACACGATACGGTATCTTGATTACATAGAATTCATCAAGGTACCCAAAGGAGTAACCTCCTGGGTTATTAACATACTGTATAACCGACAACACCCTCATGTCGGTTGGCTGCTTTATAGTTCTGTGGATAATGAATATGAATTCCTAATTATTAACTATAAACTTGATCCCTCCTTACTCCATATCAACAATCGCTCTCCCCATGGCTATGAATAGTTTCCCCAATATGATAGGCATTTAAAATTCAACCTCACAATCTGAGTGACAAAGTTAGCCAAAAAAATAAAGTCGTCAGTTTTCACGAAAATATCAAACAATATGCCCACTCGTTTCATTACTTTACAGTCTTCCATCAATAACCACATAGTCATCGATTCCTGAGGGCTCAATCCTAACTATTTGAACACAGCCAACGACATCAAATAAATGTTGAATACTAAGTCCCACAATGCTCTCAAAAAGATAGATGTCCCAAAGGTGCATGGAATCATGAATGAACTAAGATCATCCTTCTTTTAGGGTAAAGTTCTAGATGAACTGCACTTCAGTGGTGTCATTCACCAACATCCTCAAAACTCAACACTTTATTCTTTATCACCAACTCCTTCATAAACTTAGCATACCCAGGCACCTGCTTCAAAGCCATAAGAAGATGGATGTTAAATATCAACTCATTTAATATGGCCATGAACTTCTTTAACTTCTTTTCTTCCTTGTTTTTCTTCATCCTTTGAGGAAAAAGCGAGGGAGGTCATAGAATTATATTCACTATAGGCTTATCTACCTTGACCTTACCTATGTCCTTATCAACAATAGCATTAACAGATGTCAACTTCTCCAACTCTTCTTCAAGTGTCTCATATTCCATATCAGTATTATGCCTTGGCTCATCAACAGTAGTAAAAAAAATGATCAATAGTTGACTTACCATACCGAGTGGTGATAGTTAGAAAATGACTGCTACTTTTGTAATGCCCTTATTTTCTAAACCAAAATGCTATACGGTGCTCATGACCCTGAAGGATCACAAGCTAACCTATGACTGATATTTGTACCTGTATACTGTATAAAATACTGGAAAATATGAAAACATGAACTGAAAGGCCATAAGGTTCAAACTGGATAAACATCTGAATAATAATAACGTCTGAATAAGGTGTTATCACAATACCAAAACAAAACTAAAAATACTGAAGTCTAAACCAAGTCTGATATCTAGTCTGCATCTAGTCTGAAAGCCTCTACTGTCCGAGTAATTTGAATAAGGATCTGATGGGACATGTCCCAACTAAATCCGCCTAATATATTTACTAATAGGATAATAAAGAAATTATCATGTCTTCGAAGGATGAGGACTCACTGCTAACTCTGATTGCTAAAATCTTTAATGCTACTACTATTCTAAAACTCGTGCCTCTGAACCTATAGTGTAACATAAGAGAAAGCACCATAGAGAAAATGCGTCAGAACGACTGAATGTACTAAGTATACGAGTGAGGTTGGCTAAATTCAAAGGGTTTATATCATGAACAATGCCGACTGATATGAACATGAGAATACATACATGCATATGTAACTATAACTAAACTCTTGGTGATACTAACTACTGAGTCTTAATACTGACAACATAAGTTACTGATACTGAGGTACTGAATAGATGAACAACTATTTTTGACAGTTCTAATTATGAAGAACTGGTCTGATTGACTGTGTCTAACATTCCTAAAATTTAATATGTATAATGTGAGTTATGATGACTGATATAACTGATATAATTGCGATGATTAGCCTAACCGATGTAACTGATACTAAGCGACTGTATCTGATAGTCTAAGTTCTAATAGAATTATCTGCGTTCCGCTCTGTATGGAGTAACTAAATTTGAGATTAGTCCTATCTAGCGGGTGATCTTTGAGTATATTGTTAATAAAGATGAATTAACTTATTCTGAGATCAGTACTACCTAGTGGGTGATCTCTAAATCTGATAATACTGATACTGATTCACCATAGTTGAGATCGGTCCTATCTAGTGGATGATCTTGAAGTCTATTTATACTGATAAGGATTGACTATATCTAACAGTCATGAATCTATATTACTGAGTTAAATTGACTGTATCTGACAGTCTTGATTCTATAACTGAAATTGTGGGATGTGTTCACCTAACCGACATTACCTATGCTAAACTAACTGGGGTTCTAATATGACTGATACATGAGTGACTATTTGACATTCCTAAGTCTGATGGAATTATCTGAGCTCCTTACTGTAACTGAGTTGACTATATTTGACCA
The DNA here is from genome assembly GCA_030864225.1 of Capsicum baccatum var. pendulum. NCBI lineage: Eukaryota > Viridiplantae > Streptophyta > Magnoliopsida > Solanales > Solanaceae > Capsicum > Capsicum baccatum. The sequence continues at coordinate 199,633,784 of CM061550.1, read as the reverse complement.
TCCTTAAAATCTGAAGAACTATCTGAGTTTCTTTACTGAGATTGATACTGAAACTATAGGAGGTAGTTTTTTAACCAAAAATCCCCAATGTGAAAACCTAGCTAAACTGAGTTCCAATCTCTGCCCTGGCTGGAAGGATGTCAATACCATGCCACTAATAAAGATAGGCTGTGAGAACCCTCTACTGGCAGGTACCCAAAATAAGAACGGTATGAACCCTCTATTGGAAAGTTAGGCACCCTCATCTACCCTCATCTAGTAGGTATGATGTCTCAACCTATGCTGGCTACATAGTTCTGGAATTCAAGGATTGGTTCTAGGAATCACACCCACTACTGGCAGGTGAGTACCCATCCTTAGGTTCACTCGGTGCTAACTTCTACTCCCAACTGAAGAGACTAAACAAGATTTACTGACTGTACATGGACTAAGTTTACTGAATTTCGTTGACTGATGGAATACTATTAATATCTGATAACTGACTGAGATCATGAGGTTTCCTGAGTTACATGACTGACAGAAGTCTATGAAACATGGCCTGATTAAGGATATCATGAAACATGACATGGCTCTAGGCACACAGCTAAATTATTAGATACAAGTACGCCTAGGACACGATGGAAGGAAACTGACACACATGGCATCTCTTGATCATAGGAATAACATCCACAATTCATAATATCATATGTAAGGGATTTCATACTACATATGTTTCTCAATTCCATATACATGAAAGGGAATGTGTATAACATGTAAATACTTGCATAACTTCAATTTCATGAGCATTCCATATCACAACAATAATATACAACAATTAGTATGGAATTCATGTTGAGTCGTAAGGAATAGAGCATGGTCTTATCATTTAAGTTCTATTTAGCTATAATACATGATTTCTAGTCTTTTAGTTGTTTTATCAAACATCATGCATGAACACCTTGTGGAATAGGCATATTCATCACCTTAATGATTTAAACCACCCAAAATTCATATATTTCAATTTGCATGTCATCCTAGTTTCATAAAATCACATAAAGATTCTAATTTGGGAGTTGTATAATAATTAATCACACAAACATAATCAATCCACAACATAACTTCATGATTCATAGTTTAAAAGAGGGTTCTTGAACTCCACGGATGAAAGGAATCCGAGGATGAGCACTATGCATACCTTAAAGCTTGATCTTGAAAGAGATCTAATGTTTCTTGAAGGTTCTTGAAAAAATCCTTAGGCTTGCTCTTGATTTTTCTTGACTAGGGTTTAACCCCTTTGGGAGAGAATGTTCTTGTTCTTGAGGAGAATGAGAAAATAATTTGATAATAGCCTTCTTATGGATTTAATACCATGTTTAGAGTGAGGGAACAGGACCAAAATACCCCTACAAAATTACCTCCCAGTTGCTGAAATTATTAGCTGACGACATGGGTTAATAAGCCGTCAGATCTGTGATAGCCCGTCAACACCAGTCGTTACCTGGGAGCTGGAATTTTTGACATTCTGCTTAAGTTTGATGACCTTTCAGATAGGTCATAAAAAATGTTATAGGTTATCAGAAATGTCGTCAAAATTGTGATAAGTCATCAGAAATGTCGTCACTCAGTTTTCAGGCTAATATGCTGGAGTAAAATGGGTATAACTTTTTGTTCCGATATCGGATTTAAGAGAAATTGGTATAGTTAGAAAGATAATTCAATTATTTATCTGTTTGTGGGTCATGATATCAAAAATTCATAGTATAATGAGTTATATGATCATTACAAATTGACTATGGCAATATCCTGGTAAGGAATGTTTTAATTCATCTGGCAGCTTGGAGTTATTTGAATACTTAATAAAATCTAACTTGATCATAAAAATATAAAATAAACATGATTTACTATGAATGATCTTGAAACATAGAGGTAATATTGGTTTGGATTTTTGGGGGTATTACAATATCTCCCCCTTGGGAATATTCATCCTCGAATGAGAATAACTGAGGTGGAAGAAAAGATCAACTGAAGTACGAACAAGACATATACTACTGAAACATGGTTTCAGGACTGACATAACTAATTCATGAATGCATGACTGGGTGTTCTGATGAACTGAGTTTCTCATAATAAGAATGCATATGTGATGCCTAATTGTATGACTGACATGATACGTGAATTCATGAATAAAAGTACTAGTAAGCTAATCAAGCATATCTGATGCGTGAATACATAACTGAACTAACTCATGAATATGCGATTGAACGTGTAATGGTAAAGATACAAAGTTTGAACTAAAAACTGAGCATGGAACTGAATACCAAGTTTTTTACTGAAATCTAAGCACAATAATGAGTAAATTCAAGGAAGACTGTTACCTTGAACTAAAAATACCGATGAGTCTAAAACTAATTACTCAATATACATAAGCGGAAACATGAGAACATAATTGAGTCTGGAACGTGATACATGAACTGAATTGAGTCTGTAATACATGGTGTGCAGTTGAGGTTGGAGCTTAAGGGTCAACTTATGAGTATCCCATACTTTATACTGGATTCATGACATAAAGAAAGAATGTAATGCTTAGGTTATGAAAGTTCAGGGAATCATCGCATATCTGCCCATTGGGACACTAGGTCCCTCATAGAATACTGAATTGTCTAAGCTATAGAGGGAAGCTAAGGTAATGTGAATGGCATCGGGAAACTGAATCATGACTGTTTATATGAGATCTGAAACTATGGCATGACATATGAACTAAGAAGATTACTGAACTGGAGCATACATTATAACAAAGACTGTAACTCTGATGGAAACTGAGTTATGATAGTCGTATAATAAAGGTTTTCATAAGTCAAGGATCTGAATGTACACTCACACTGTGAACATTTTTTGATTTCTAAGTACAACCTCTTGCTAGTCATTTATTTTCATATTAGCATGACATTCAAGCCTATCTCCATAACTACACCCTCTTATAAAATAGGCATGCAATAATCTTCTCTTAACATGTATCATTTACTCTCTCACTTATCTAAGCAACTTCTTATCACTACACTATTCTCATAAAGAGAGAGCTCACTGAAAGGGTTGAATCAATAGGACCTGAAACATGAATGGACACTAGCTGAACTTGACACATGACTAAGGCCTGAGGAATAGGATATCAACAATATGGATGTACCCAAAAGGTCTAAAATGAGGATGTACATAACATATCCTGGATTAACTGATCAATAGGAGAGTAACATGAGTCATGGGAGCTGAGCAATCTATAAAAATTGACACGTGTACATGAGTCATGAGCTGCATGACCTGAGGTTGGAGTTTTTGTTTTCATGAGACATGATTTGTAATACTGAGTGAGCTGGAACTTCTAATACAGGGAACTGGAAGCGCACAAGATTCTATGAAAAACGTGTGAATATAAGTTGGGTTCATGGGACTGAGTTATGAAACATGTGTAGGCATTATGCTGACTAAAGTAAAAAATTTGTACCGAGATAAGGATGGATCAAGAATCATCTTCCCTTACTGCTTTTCTATACATACTGGAATTACTACTGAAATCTGAGAGCCTGACTTGGGTACTTGATCTGCCATCTTCCCCTTGGCTTTAAGCCATTATCATAAGTCTGTAAACACTAAACTAATCTCTGAACTGAACTCCAATCATCATTACATACTTATACTCTGATCGACAAATGCTCACCTTACTAAACACATCATTTGCCTCTGCTTCCTCACATACTACTAATATCACATTCACACCTTCATGATTAATTTTAATTCAATAAACTTAAATTTCTAACTCTCACTGTTCAAGCCTACTAATTTATTCTGGCACAACTATCCCCATGAATACATAATCTGATCAATCCAAATAACATTATCCCAACTCCATTATTTCTAAACCCCTAGGTTCAAGCTTCTAACTCTAGTCATATGCTACCATAGGATTCTGAGAAGGCATCTGGTGGAATATCTAAATTCGGGTTCAAGAATGAGTTTTCATGTTCATGAATTAAATACGTACAACTTTGGAACTTAACAAAACTGAGGGATACTATCTGAGAATATGGAAAATCCCATAACTATTTATAGGTACTGCCTGAGAAATCCATATCTTTAGGACTTGAACTTCACTACTTTTGTTACCTTGAAAGTAAGGTGGAATTGATATAAGTGGAGCATGATGAGAATCTACATAAGCTTCTTAGGAAACATTTATATTGCACGATCTGAAACATGAAAGAAAGGAAACTATTCCTAAAACATCTCATAGCCTCCTGCACATAAGTGTGGTGCACAACACACCCATGTATAAGACTCTACTAGATGTGGTTTTCAGACTTCCTAGGACTCTATTGAACCTTAGGCTCTGATACCAAGTTTGTAACACCCCGATTTTCTGAACTGAAATGCTACACGGTGCTCATAACCCCAAAGGACTACAAGCTAACCCATGACTGATATCTGTACTTGTATACTGCATAAAATACTAGAAAATATGAAAACATGAACTAAAAGGTCATAAGGTTCAAACTGGATAAACATCTGAATAATAATAACGTCTGAATAAAGTAGTATCACAATACCAAAACAAAACTAAAAATACTGAAGTCTAAACTAAGTCTAATATCTAGTCTGCATCTAGTCTGAAAGCCTCTACTGTCCGAGTAATCTAAATAAGGAGCTGATGGGATATGTCCCCAACTAACTTTATCTAATAAATTGATTAATAGGATAATTAAGAAATAATCATGTCCTCGAAGGATGAGAACTCACTTCTAACTCTTATCGCTGAAATCTGAAATACTACTGCTGCTTTGGAACTCATGCCTCTAAACATATGGTGTAACATAAGAGAAAGCACCATAGAACAAATGCATCAGTTAACCTGAATGTATTGAGTATACGAGTGAGGTACGCTAAATGCAAAAGGTTTATATGCATGGACAATGCCGACAGATATGAATGTGAGAATACATACATGCATAAGTAACTATAACTGAACTCGTGGTGATACTGACTACTAAGTCTTAATACTGACAACATGAGTTTACTGATACTAAGGTACTGAATAAATGAACAACTATTTTTGATAGCTCAAATTATAAAGAACTGGTTTGATTGATTGTGTCTAATAGTCCTAAAACTGAATACTGATATCGTGAGTTATGATGACTGATATAATTGATATAACTGTGATAATCGGCCAAACCGATGTAACTGATACTAAGCGACTGTATCTGATAGTCTAAGTTTTGATGAAACTATCTGAGTTCTGATTTGTATGAAGTAATTAAATCTGAGATTAGTCCTATCTAGCGGGTGATCTTTGAGTGTATTGTTAATAAAGATGAATCAACTTATTCTGAGATCAGTCCTACCTAGCGGGTGATCTCTAAATTTGATGATACTGATACTGATTGACCATAGTTGAGATCAGTCCTATCTAGTGAATGATCTTGAAGTCTATTTATAATAATAAGGATTGACCATATCTAACAGTCCTGAATCTGTATTACTGAGTTGAATTGACTGAATCTTATAGTCCTAATTCTGTAACTGAAACTATAGGATGTATTCACCTAACCGACATTCCCCATGCTAAACTAACTAGGGTTCTAATATGACTAATAATATGAGTGACTGTATCTGACAGTCCTGAGTCTGATGGAACTATTTGAGCTCCTTACTGTAACTGAGTTAATTGTACTTGACAGTACTAAAAATCTAAAAAAACTATCTGAGTTTCTTTACTGAGACTGATACTAAAACTGTGGGAGGTAGTTGTTTAACCGACATGCCATATTTGGGCTAATATAGCTAAACTGGGATCCAATCTCTGCCTTGACTGGAAGCGTGTCAATACCACGCCACTGATAAAGATAGGCTATAAAAGCCCTCTACTGGTAGTTACTCAAAATGAGAACGGTGGGAAGCCTCTACTGGCAGGTTAGGACACCTCATCTACCCTCAGCTAGTAGGTATGATATCTCAACCTACATTGGCTACGTAGTTTTAGAATGTATGGATTACTTCTAGGAATCACACCCTCTATTGGCAAATGAGTTCCTACCCTTGGGTTCACTCGGTCCTAACTTATACTGCTAACTGAAGAGACTAAACATGATTTACTGACTGTATATGGACTGAGTTTACTGAATTCCGTTGACTGACAGAATACTACTGATATCTGATAACTAACTGAGATCATGAGGTTTCCTGAGTCACATGACTTACTGAAATCTATGGAACATGGCCTAATTAAGGATATCGTGAAACATGAATTGGATTAAGGCACACAGCAAAATTGTCAGGTTCAAGTACCCCCACGATTCGATGGAAGAAAACTGACACATGGCACTTCTTGGTCATAGGAATAACATCCACAATTCATAATACCATAAGTAGGGGATTTCATACTACATATGTTTCTCAACACCATATACATGAAAGGGAATTCATATAATATGTAAATACTTGCATAACTTTAATTTCATGAGAATTCCATATCACAACAACAATACACAACAATTCGCATAGAATTCATGTTGAGTCATAAGGAATAGAGCATGGTCTTATCATTTAAGTTCTATTTAGTTATAATACATGATTTCTAGTCTCTTAGGTCTTTTATCAAACACCTTGAATGCAGACCTTGTGGAATAGGCATATTCATCACCTTAATAATTTAAACCACCCAAAATTCATATATTTCAATTTGCATGTCATCCTAGTTTCATAAAATTAGATAATGATTCTAATTTGGGAGTTGTATAACAATTAATCACATAATATAATCAACCCACAACATAACTTCATGATTCATAGTTTAAAAGAGGGTTCTTGAACTCCACAGATAAAAGAAATCCATAGATGAACACTACACATACCTTAAAGCTTGATCTGGAAAGAGATATAATGTTTCTTGAAGGTTTTTAAAGAAATTCTTAGGCTTGCTCTTGATTTTTCTTGACTAGCATTTAATCCCTTTGGGAGAGAATGTTCTTGTTCTTGAGGAGAATAAGAAAATAATGAGATAATAGCCTTCTTAAGGCTTTAAAACCGTGTTTACAGTGAGGGAAAAGGACCAAAATACTCCTATGAAATTATCTCCCAGTTACTAAAATTATCAGCTAACAACATAGGCTGATAAGCCGTCGGATCTGTGATAGCCCGTCATCCCTGGTCATCACCTTGGAGCTGGAATTTTTGACATTCTGCCTAAGTCTGATGAAATTTCTAATAAGTCATTAGAAATGTTGTCAGAAATGTGATAGGTTATCAGAAATGTCATCAAAATTGTGATAAGGCATCAGAAATGTCATCACTCAGTTTTCAAGATGACATGCTGGAGTAAAATGGGCATAACATTTTGCTCCGATATCGGATTTAGGCTAAATTGGTATCATTAGAAATCTACTTCAATTATCTATCTGTTGATGGGTTATTAGCTCAAAAATTAATAGTATAACGAGATATATACTCATTTGAAGTTTACTATTGCAATATCCTTCCTAAGAATTCAATCGATAAGGAATGTTTTGATTCGTCTGATAGCTTGGAGTTATTTGAAGACTTAATATACATCTAACTTGCTCATAAAACTTTAAAAGAACCATGATGTACTATGTATGATCTTGAAACATGGAGGTAATATTGGTTTGGAATTTTTGGGATATTACAACTTTTCAGATTCTGAACTATGATGCTCGGAAGGGTACCCTTTTGCCTATGATTCAAAGTTGTTGACATTTGCCCAAAACTACTGCTCTAATTACTTTACGATTGTAGCATGTGTTTCTACCCTTTGGGTCAATCCTGAGGTATCATCCCTAATCTCCTTAAGGAAATTTTCCTGACTTTCTTGGACCTTAACAAGATTGGACAACATAGTTTCTATCCTTGACTCAGTATCACGACTGCCTAGTGGAATGTACCTATCCCCCCTTCTCCTTATAGTCATCCTTTATTCTCCAGTCACAATCATTCTCTATAGTATAATATGTGAACCTATCTTTTTAATAGTTTTGACCTTGGTTTCATTGCCACTTGGCTTGGAAACCCCCTAACTCATGATCAAGTTGTTTTTACTCCTCTTCTAAATTAGAATCATAAGATTTAGTGTCCTTACCCTATGAACCTACTGCATTTACCTTCTTAAAATTAATTGTTGCAAACTGGTTTGTTAGGAGCCTAATATCAATTCTATGTAATACAATCTCTTGCACCATAGAATAATCCATCATTCAATACTCTCTTGAAGCCATAATAGAATAAGTGCCAACGCCTCTCTCTACCCCCCCCCCTCCGAGTATGCTATTATCGGTTAGTGATAGAGATCTAGTATAAAATATCTGATGTTACTTCAAAGCATTGACACATAAATGCTACACAAGTTACTGTATCTGCCATAGCTCAGGAATTTATAGTTAGGGATCGATAAGATATCTTAAGAAAATTAGACCCCAAAATGCGATAATTAGGTAACATGCTCAACTTCTTCATAAACTAAAACCATGCCTCGTACATTGACTCAGAATTTAGCATCCTAAAGTTATATACTCATCTTTCAATTGCAATATTCAGGACAATGGTAATAAACAGTCAGAATATTGTCTTCGCAACTCATTCCAAGTAGTAATAGATCATTATGGAAGTTCCCCGAACTACAATAAAGCTTCACCAGTCAATAAAAAAGGTAACAACCTCAGTCAAAGTACTTCCTAATTTACCCTAGGTATAGTGTATAAACTGAAGATCCCAATAAAGTTTTGCAAGATGCATATTTGTGTCATCCATAGCCAATCTCATAAACACACCTTTCAGGTTTAAGAGCTAGATCATAGCATGAGTAATGTCGGACTAAACACTTAGTCGCAATGCAGGAGGAATAATGGCTTCTATCTAGGTAGTCTCAATGTATCCCATATCCTTCTTTGGATCATCATATTTAGGTAAGTACTGGTAGGCTGGGATTACTTGAGCTCTACCACCTCTAGCTCTATCTTAATTTTTTCCAAGTGTTGCTTGATGATTTACTTCTTGTGTCTGCCTAGCTAGCTTTACCTCCTGAGCATCTACTTCCCTCATCTAGTTAACAACTTTTTAGAATAACTATTCAGTTCTTTGATCAATAATGTTTTGACTATTCCTAGGGGGAGGATCCATATTATTATGATCATCTCAGATTCCTTTAAGATTTTTGTCACGTACGTGTTCTACCATTGTATATTTTTCTTAATAATTCTCTCTAGGTTAGGATGTAGTGGGAGTAAGGGATTGCCTTAAATCTCGGTGTTAGGCATACACCAATGTACAACATACTAAAAATAGAAAATAGAAACACAAAAACTTCAACAACCTTCAATCAACAATTCAACACTAAAATCCTAGGCAACGGTGCAAAAATTTCGCTATCGCCTAAAGTTACGCCTCTTAAAAAAGGCTAAAGAAGTCTAAACAAAATATAGTAACCCAAATCAGGTTGGGGTGGAATCCCCAAGGGATATGTCAATTATCTCTCTATAGTTTGCTTAAGTCAATAGGAAACACTGAAAAGTAAATGTGGGTTTCTAGTTGTAAACAGTCAATAGTAACAAAACTCAAATTTCATTGTAATTACTCAAAAATGAACACTAGGACTGTGTCCCCCCTGGTGTCTCAAGTTAGTAGGGTTATCATGATTTGTTGAATGAACCCTATATCTTGCATGCAAAATATGATAATTTATGTACCATCAACTATTTTGTGGAATCATTGATGGATTTCACCCATTACCTTTTCAGTCTCAGGATGTCGTCTTACTAGCCCTTATCCTGATCTCAGTTAACTATTACCTTTTGAGTCTCAAGTCGTTATATGAAAGATAATTGTCTTAAGTAGATGATGCTTAATTAGCCTAGATAGATAATTAATCTTCCAATTGTTCTTGTGATTATCTTTTCCTAATCTTTACTACTTTTGTGAAGTAAGTAATGATATATTAGGCGTGATCCTAATGTTTGCAACTGCTAAGAAATCTAATAAATTGAACACAACCACAATACATATAGGAATACTGGTTCAAGAAAACTTAGTACTTTCCTGTCACGATCAACTTTTAGGGTCATGATGGCGCCTATTAAAACCCACCAGTTAGCAAGACAACCCCATTGTTTGGAATGACTAGTAATAGTCTACCTACATATAAATTGAAAAAATTATGGAATATCTTAAATAAGAGAATCAAATACATAATAAAGTCCCAAAACCTGGTGGTATCCGTATAAGAGCATCTAATATAACAAGAGTACATAAGTGGAATATAGGAAGTAAATTAAACTAACACAACTTATCTTTGAGTACAACATAGAGACAAATCTAGCACATAAGAGAGAGATAAGTAATAATCTGAATGTAAAGATTTGACTCTAAGTCTCTGAACCATAGCTACTCTGCACGATGCACCCAACAACGATGATAACCCGTACTATAATCTTTCGGATAGAGAAGTATAGTATGTGTACCAAACGGATGGTACTCACTAGGCAACTGCCAAATGAGCTCCAAATATAAAGTAGATATATACAACATATAAACAGAAAGGAAACAATAATTATGGTGCACTGGTGGGTTTTAAAATGAGGATATGATAACTTATTTCAGCTATCATGTCCTCATTTTAAGACCTTATTGTAATCCTATTAGGATTTAAAACTATCATACTCAACATTTTTAATCCATATAGCCAGACATGAAATAATCATGCATGATGATTCAATCATAAGATAGAATAGGCCAAAAACATACCTCAATTCTCAATACTAAAACAATGACAAATATGTAATAACATAGCCATAATAATGATCATAATAATGATAATAACAATATCAATAATAGCGCAGGTAATCGGCTATTTCGGAATCCAAATACCTAGCAGAGCCTATGCGTGACCCTACCACCCCAGGATCTAAACGCTCAATCAGCATATAATAACACAAGGCATGGTCATCACCCATATCTATGCAACCCTTCCATACTGGCTAATAGACAAAGGCATATAATCAATATAACAATCTTATCATTATAACAATTTGTATCATACCTATCATCATTATGTCCATAATCAACCTTCGGTCATTTCAGGTATCAATATCATTATCACAACATCCTACATCTTGGCCAGGTACCAATATCATCTTCACAGTATCCTTTGGCTTTTCTTGGTATCAATATCATCATCACAGTATCCTCCATCCTTGTTAGGTAGCAATATCATCACGATTATTAATACATATATATATTATAGGTGCATGGACTCAAGTCATGGATAAAAGAGTGTATATTCGTAAATCTTTTGCCTGGAGTAATCTTTGGGTCTAAATCATTGTAATGATGTGGAATGGGTCAAAATATCTTACAACTAGAGTAATTAATAGTGTCAAATTATGGAATGAAATCCAGCTCGGTCAAATCTTTAAAACATCATTATTAACTCCTTTTACTTATATAAGTTTCCATTAAGTTAGGCAATTATTATTGTACAGAAATCCATTTTAAAGGTGAAAAGTGGGGCTTAACCCTTATTTAGGAAAATGGTACCAAGATTATATTTCATCTAGAATCACATCAATTATTGATACAATAATCATGAATGTACCAAATCTATGCATGTCATCAACATTATTTAATAAATAAAATCATAATCAACATACCACATCTTCCTCTATCCCATACTGAAGAGACTTGTATATGAACACATATACATATATACATAAACTACAACCACATCCTTTATAAGGATAATTACTTCTCGGATGTCCAACTCATATCATAACATAGCCTTTGGCCCAATAATATATCTAAATAATCACAACATCATAATCATAACCTTAGGCCTATATACATATCTTAAAATCATAACGATAATCATATTTATAAGCCGTAGCATATCTATAATCATCTCACATATAGGAGACATCTCACATATATAAGGGTATCTTAAACATATAAGGCATCTCACATCTAGGAGAAATAATATCAATAAGAATTTCACATCTATAAGATATCTTATATCTATAGGTCATACATCATGATTATGAGAAATATTACCTCTCTAGGCCCATTATCATATCTAAGAGGAATATCATCTCTATAGGCCCAATAATTATAACTAGGAGGAAAATCATCTCTATAGGCCCAATAATCATAACTAAAAGGAAAATCATCTCTATAGGTCTAATAATTATAACTAAGAGGAAAATTATATCTATAGGACCAATAATCACTCCTAAGAGAAACATCAACTCTATAGTCCAAATATCATATCTATGAGGAATGATACCTCTAAAGGCCCAATATCATAACTATAAAGGAGATCATGGCCATAAGTTACTAAATTAACTAGGGGAAAATACATTATTATACATAAATTCACCAAGAAAAGATCATAAATAGGCTTATTAGTCTCAACTAGTACTAATAGCTGCAACTAAGTCCACAATGGCTAACACAAGTATTAACCTAAGTGGGCTAGACGAACACACTTCTAATCCTCAATTCCCACATTTAGGAAAACTATGCCACAAACTAGGATAAGGTATAATTTTCAATATCTAGATGTCAAGTAAGACTTAACCAATCTTAAGATACGAACCCCATCTAAGAACATGGGTATTCAAGTCAACTCTATCCAAATGATAGTTTTAAGATCACTAGACTAAACTCAATCAAGGTTAATCATTCTAACAATGATTCCAACACTTAGACCACACCCCAAACCAAGAATTATATCATATCCATTCTAAAAATTAGTCCAATCTATGGAAAAGGGAATATGTTTCAAAAGGGGTCATAAACATACCACTTTATGGGTCCAAAATCCTCATCTAATCTCCAAACATCGATAATCAAGGCTATGTTATTCTACTCATAATCAAGACTAATATTCATATTCATATGTCAAATAAAACACACATAATCATAAAAAATGAGCAGGTAGAAGCAAGTCTCAAAGCCGAATAGGAAAACCTTACATTATTCACCGATATCTATCTTTTACTTCCCAATCCCAAAATCCCTTCACACTACATTAATATTTACTTCATAATCCCAAAATGTCATCACACTATCAAAATCATAATCTATTCATCAATATGATTCTAATGATACCCATTTTGCTATATTATGCTTTGGGTCCAAAAATAACACCAAAACCCCCACTTATGGAAACTACCTTTCTGAGGTCAACCTAACATCAAAAGGATAAAAAGAGCAAAATTGATATAAGATAAGACAGGATGTCAAATTTCTCCCAATTTTTCTTTCTATCACTCCATAGAAGTAAGACTATCAACTATGATATGGCCCTTCTCCTATTAAGGAAACTACAAAGGCTGGCTCGCTGAGATTGATAGAAAAGACAATTGAAACTCAAACTACAGGAAAGAGAGAAATAGGCTGAACTAGATGAGCTTACTACTCCAACTGTAACAGGATCAAAAAGAGAGTCGACTAAGCATCTTTTTCGAATTTCAAAGATCTATCAAATCCATTTGAAATGAAGACTTATGTTCTTCTTAAAAACTTTCCAACTACATGTGAGTAAACTCCTACTTGCTTTAGGGAAATCTAACTGACAATCTACAAGCACCGGCTTACTGGCAGAATAAAATACTTGAACTGAATAGCTGGAAACTGGCATTTTCACAAGATATGCCTCAATGGCTGCAAGGGATAACCTTTACTCTCCTATTATTAGAACTCCAACTAACAAGGGACTCAAGTAGAAGACCACTTCCACTACTAGAAAACCTTATCATTGGAAGGAAACTACATGATTAGTAGTGAGTATGATCAATCCTCCATATCCTTCTCTTCAGTATAATTGGTAAGCAGTCTACTAAAGAAATAGACCAGTCCACCAACTAGAATATTCAAGGAAAGATCATTAGTGGGACAAGATGATAGTACCCCTCCCAACATTTCAAGGGTAATGAAAGTAGATCCACTTGTCTAGCCGAGTCTATTATACCTATTACTTTGTTCGAAGTTGACCCTCTTTATACTTTGATTCTCGAGAAAGCTCTAAGTGAACCACATTCTTAACCAAAAGAAATAAATTTGGTCATCCATAATATTCATACATGAACAACGAATCATAACCTTCAAGAAATGGGTAAAAACAAAGCAAATTTGGGGTTAAAATCAAACCCTAAGCTATATTGAGTTTTTTGGATCAAGAAACAAGAAATTCATCAATAAAGTGATAAAATCTTACCTTAATTTGGATCAAAATCAAGAAAAATATGTTAATAAAGCTCCCAAGACACCCACAAGACTAAATTTTGAGCTATTACACTCATTTAGGGGTATTAGGTCAACAAGATGGGTCAAAAGGGGATAAAATATTATCTATAGGGTCCTTATATACACACACCAGGTATGGATATGTCTTTATCACAAAAATATAGACCATGATCAAACTATCATGATCATAATAGGCCCTATACGATTGTGATGCACCAGCACCACCAAAGTCAAAACTTATTTTTGACCCTCAAAAATTTTTTTGAACTCTGTTTTTTGCAAATAAACTATGTAAACCCACTAAATTAGATGTTCCAAACATGTTGGTAAAGTCGAATTTTCCATTCAAAGTATTTTATATGAATTATGGTCCCCACACCTATATCTACTGATTTTCCCACTTTCTGACCAATAAGTCAAAATGAATTGGGGTTCATTGAGACCCAAACCAAAGGTATACCTAGCCTACAATCAATATTTATATTTGCTAGTGTAGTTAAAATTTATATCCATGATCTTCTTACTAAAGATTTTTTCCAGTGGCCATTTGAAACTAGCAAAGACTTTAAAATAGAAAATTAACTCTAAAAAAATAAACTTCTTGATAACCAAACCGTCGGTCCTAGAAAGTCATGAATGAAATAGGGCAGCTATGGAGACAACTTAATAATGAAGATAAGCAAAAATATGAAAAATGACCAAAAGGGTCATTGCATTCCCCTACTTTATCAATCCAAAAGTGTTCCAACAAACCTAATTAAGTGTTTTAGTCACTCATTATTGTGAAATGATTAGAAAAATTCATAATTGTAAGCATTAAAAAAAATCAAAATGATCAACAAATAAAACCCAAAGTTTCAAATTAAATTATCCTAGAATTAAATATATGTTAGTAGGCATCAAGAGTGCATAAACTAACTAAGAAATGTCAAAAGGGTATATATATAGAGAGAGAGTACAAGGAAACAGTAGGAAATAAATCCTGAACAAAGAGGAAAAACTGAGGTCTATGGCCACTTACTAGGCCATCTACGAAATGTAGATCGTCCCTTGTAGGTACTCTAGACTCAAACTCTGGTGAATACTCTCTGGTCTTTACTCTTATACAATATGTTCTATCACCTATGGATCATAGATGGCACCTACGATCATATGTGTCCTTGATAGGTGTGAGGGTCAACATTTTATGATTCAAATTCTATGTTTCTCAGCTTCCCTAACACATACTCTGGAACTTATGCCTAGTAGGTAGTACATATGGGCCGTAGGTTCCCACTTTAATTGTCTAAAATTTGAATTTTCACTCTTTTCTTCAGAATATTTCCAAAAATTAATTTCCTACAAAACATAACACAAACCACATCAGATCTAACAAAAATACCTAAGTAACTTTCACATTGTCATCATTTTAAGCATCAAAAGTTCTATGAAACCATAGAACATCAATAGTATATCTAGTCCTTTGCCAACTTAATGGTGTGAGTTGATATTTTTGACCCCACAAGTATTCTTGCTAGTATTGAAGTGAGGTCTACCTTATTTGAGTAGATTTAGAGTTATCTATTTGAGGATATAAAACCTAATATAATTTGTTATCTAGTGTTGAGTGGTTAGTCCAAAAGGGATACTATAGATTCGGAGGGTTTTCTAACATTAGATAGCCACATTTATGTTTCAAGGGTTGGAGACTAGATTCATTTGATTTTGCATGAGGCTAATAACTCCATATTCTATTTATCCTGGTATAGATAAGATGTACATAGATTTGAGGAAACATTATTAGTGGAGTGGTATGAAGATAGATATGGTTGACTTTTTATCTCACTACCTATGTTGACAATAGGTGAAACCTAAGCATTAAAGACCTGGTGGATTGATTCAAAGATTACCCATTCTCGAGTGAAAGTGGGAGCGGATCACAATGGAATTTTTTAGTGGTTTTCCTCACACTTTCTATGGTTTCAGTGGTATATGGGTCATTATAAATTGGTTGAACATATTGGCATATTTTATTCTAATTTAGTGCTAAGTGGTTAGACCATATCTATATTTGTGAGATAGTCTATTTACATGATATCTCTTTATCTATCATCCTAAACTGGGGCTCAGTGTTCACTTTTAGCTTTTGGAGAGTTTCATAGGAGGATTTGGGTACTTAGGTGGATCAGAGCATGACCTTACACCTTTGTACAAATGTCCAATCAGAGTAGACTATACAGATTCTTGAGGATATACTTTGACACTGTGTTATGGATTTAGAGGTCCGTAAACACTTAGCTTTAACAAAAATTGTGTAGAATAATAATTACCATTCAACTATTAAAATGGCACTAGTTGAGGTGTTATAGGGAGGCATTGTTATTGTTTATTGGTTTGAGACCTCCGAAATTAGATCCCCTAGTACTGACTTGCTTCAGGAGTAGTTATATAGAGTCAGGGTGATTAGGATAGGTTAAAGGAAACTCATAGTAGGCATAAGGCTTAGGGAGATCGTAGACTTTGTTCCTTGAGATTTTGAGTTGGTGACCTAGTATTTCTTTGAGAATCTTCCATGACGGGTGTGATGAGATTCATAATAAAAGGCAAGCTCAGCCCCAAATATATTAGACCTTTTGAGATCCATTACATAATTGGTGAGGTAGCTTATAAGTTAGCCATACCCTCAGATTTTTCTAATGTTCATCTGTTTTTCTGTGTTTTTATGCTGCAATGGTACATTCTTGGTGAGTATTATATGTTTTGATGGGTCTCATTCGGTAGAATGAGTGATTGACCATCGTGGAGGAGCCTAAGTTCATATTATCTGGAGATGTTAGACAGTTATGCTCTAGAGAGATACCCGTAGTTAAGGTTCAGTAGAGACATTGCCCTATAGAGGAGGCTAATTGGGAACTCGAGAGCAAGAGGTGAGCCTAGTATCTTTACCTGTTTGAGAATTCAGGTGCATTGGTACCCTTTACTTTTGTTGAGGAAAGTTCTTTTAATAGTGGATATGGTAATGAACTTTTATGTCTTTTTCTACGTTTACTCTCTTTTTGCCATGTAGACTTTTTTGTAGCTGCCCCAAGTCTTTTATGACTTTCTTGAGCTGAAATTTTTTTTCTGGCAGTTTGTTTTGATTCTAGAGCCAATTCCCTATTTGGAAGTCTTCACTGGATAGAATTGCTACTAGGCAAAAACTTTAATCAAATGACATTATATGCGAATTTTTACAGTTCTAAGAACTCCCGAACGTTGATTTTAGCCAAGGTGGATCTTTTGTTTGGGTCCCAAGGCTTCCAGATTTATTCCAAGCTACTAGCCAAAAATTAAAATAAATGGCACTTAGGTGTGGGTTTATAAAAATAATCACGGATGAAAATATTGACCATGTCATTGAGTCCAAAATATCAAATTTGATAGGATAGCATAGTTCATTTGTGTATACGAGATTCCAAATAAATCTCATAGAGTCTGTGGAGACTTAGACAAATGTCAAGTCTTCAGCTAGTGCAGCCGCTAAAGAGGCCCTTTGGGCACTTTAGTTAAGGCCGATCTACCTTCTAGGTTCTTTAGTAGCGAGGCCATCCAAAGCGAGTCACTTTAGCAGCAAGCTGACTGCTAAAGCATATGCCACTTCAGCATCGACTTGTCTGCTTAAGCGGTGTGCCAGGCCTAGGCAGGTATCGCTTTAGCGGCACATTGTCTCTTTAGCATTTCATGCTTAAACGGCCAAGTTTCTCCTTAAGCGGCAACTGGGAGATCTTAAATTCCATAATTATCACAATTTTCTCCTATTTTTCACACAAGTTCAAGAGGGTAGAACCCTAAAGTGTGTGGAAACTTTGGACAAACATTAATAGGTGATTTTAGGGTGTTTGTGAGCTTGAAATATTCATTTCTTATTCAAATTCATGGTATGTTTTCTTTAGTTTCATGGTGAATTTCTCAATTATTCTTTAAATTCCATAGATTATTGGTGGGTTGATTTTATCACCATTTGAACTTGGAATTTTCCCATTCTTGAGGCTAAATATTCATTGAACATTAAGGGGACATGTTGTTGTTTTGAAATTGTGATTCCTCAAGTGGGCCCTACATAAGGTTTACATAAGTTTAGACCCGAAGTATGAAAATGAAATATGGGTACGATTGTTCTCTTATTAATGAGTAGATCATTATATTAATAGCGAGGCATCATGCTGAAGCTTCTAAGAAGGGGAATTGATGATTTTGTAGATTTCACTAGGTTTTCTTTAGTGTCCAGGTAGGCTAGGTTTACCTCTCTCATAGATTGCCCTAATTTACAGTATATTTATAATAATGTGTTGGATATGGGTTAGATGTTTGTCCTTGGAGACATATTTAGAGTAATTTAGATTATTTAGCCTATTAAGGAACCATAAATTAAGATTAATTGACTTATTACTCATGCTTTATGTAGAATTGTTATCTTAGGATAAATGTAACTTATTTAATATCCATTAGTTAACTTAGATACCTCAACCTAGTCTAGGGTAGAATATGACTTAGAATAAATTTTGGGGATTAGAAGTGGGCCCCTCCAACCCACGTTAGGTCAAGACTATTATTGGCACCTTATGGACTTTATACGTGTGTTATACACTTTGACTAGTATATTTAGGGTATTGAAGCTTTTAGATACATAATTCTTATGACAGATTGGTAATTGGGAGTTGATGCTAGTTTGGGTTCTAGTTCGGTGATCTATGATATTAATTTCGATTTAAGTCCAGCTATTGATGATATGAGTTTTGATTCAAGTTTGACAAATGATGATGATATGAGTTCCAGTTTGAGCCAATATTGATAGGTTATTTATTATATATTTATGGTATGGAAATATTTATGGTTATGATTTTGAGATACGGTTACTTAGTATGATTTTTTATTAATTCTTCTCTTGATAGCACCTCCAGGCTTATGGGGGTCTGCATTGGGTTATTTATTCTTCCGCACTTACTGGCTTATGAGGGACAGTTTTGTATTATTAGTTGTGCTATCTTTTATATTATGTTTGTTCCGGTTATTTAATAACAACATTTGGAGCATTATTCTAGGTTTGCCTCTTACCTGAACTTAGCTTATTTATCTTGCATTTTATTGTACTTATATTATCATATAGCTTAGTCGACCAATGATGCCTACTTTGTCGCCTCAAATTATCCATATTTAGGATACATAATCTGCCCTGACAATAAAGCACACCATCTCTCCCATGGAAGAAAACCTTAACTTTCTGATATCGAGCTACCTTTTTTAACTTAATTGGAATATTATCTCTGTCTTGTTTTTCCTTTAGCTTAAAAATTAAAGAAGATTCTGAAAAATTCCATACCTATACACTTACTTTGAAAGAATCAACCCACCGAACACCCAATCTAGCAAGCTGATGAAATTCATGGACTAAAACCTTGTTATCATCCTCAACATAGGCCATACTATCCATAGATAAACTATTGAGGGCGTCGGCCAAAATGTTGGCCTTACTGGGAGGATACAACATAATCATATCATAATCTTTTAACAATCTAAGCCACCTTCTCTAACAAATATTTAGGTCATTCTATGTGAACACATACTGTAAACTCTTGTGATCGGTGAACACGTCCACATTAACCCCATAAAGGTAATCCCACCAAATCTTTAATTAAAAAACAACTTCTGCCAACTCGAGATCATGAGTTAAGTAATTCTTCTCATAAGGTTTGATTTGTCTCGAGGCATAGGCTATAAACTTCCCTCTCTGTATCAATACACACCCAAGACTAGCCCTGGAAGGATCATAAGAAACTACAAACCCATCTGAACCCTCTGGTATAGTCAATACTAGAGCTGAAGTGAGTTGAATCTTCAACTCCTAAAAACTCTTTTTACAAGAATCAGATCACTGAAATTTGACTTTCTTTTGAGTTTGTATGGACATACGAGAAGTAATAGAAGAAAATACCTTAAAAAAATATTTGTACTTACTAGCTAAACCTAAGAAACTCCTTATATCTAATAGAGAGATGGGTTTGGGCTAGTTTATTAATACTTCAGTCTTTTGAGAATAAAATCTAATGCCATCATTGAAAAATGATATGACTGAGGAAAGCTACTAATTTCAACAAGAATTCAAACTTTTGAACTTGGTGAATAACTAGTATTCTTTATGGGTCTACAAAATAATCTTTAAATTGTCTATAGATCAGCTTCACTATGGGAATATACTAGGATGTCATCTATAAAGACAATGATGAACATGTCCAGGTTCTTCTTGAGCACTTTATTAATCAAGTCAATGAAATTTGAAAGGTCATTTATTAGTCCAAAAGTTATAACTACAAATTTGAAGTGACCATACCTAGTCTGAAGGCTTTCTTTAGAATGTCATATTCTCTAACTCTAATCTTATGATATCCGAATTAGAGGTCAATCTTAAAGAAATAATTTGCACCATGAAGTTGGTAGAAAAAGTAATGAATACTGGAGAGAGGATACTTATGCTTGATTATGACTTTGCTTAACTGATGGTAGTCGATGCATAATTTAAGAGAACTGACTTTCTTGCTTACGAAAAGAACTAGATCAGCCTGCAAGGAAATGCTAGGCTTGATGAAGCCCTTATCTAAGAGATCTTTTAACTATTATTTCTATTCCTTAAATAGGATGGGTGTCTGGGATAATATCTATCCTGGAGTCCATTTCTCTCTCAAGAGGAACTCCTGGGAAGATCTTGAAGAAATACTTCTGAAAACTCATTAACTACTAGAACTTAATCAAGACTTGGAATCTCAAATTTCAATCCCTTGACTCAGACAATATGATAGATACAACCATTGTATATATTCTTCATTTCCTTAAGGTTGGAGACGAATAAAACTATGGGGCCTGAGGTACTACCCCTCCTTCCTATGACTGGCTCTTTAGGAAAATAGAATTGGACTATTCTATTTCTGTAGTAAACTGAGGAATAACAAGGGTAGAGCTAAGCAATGTCGAAAATGACATCAAAATCTGTTATCTCTAATTCTACAAGGTCTACTAAGGTAACTTTCTAAGATATTATGATTGGGCAATTTTGGTATGCCCATTTGGATAAAATAGAACTACTGTCAGGGGTATAAACTAAGAAGGGCTCTATTAGAATTTTGAGATTGGTATGAAAATCTACTATTATGTAGGGAGTCATAAAAGAAAATGAAGATCTGGGATCTAATAATGAGTAAACATGAAGGTGAAAGACTTGTAACATACCAATAATCACATCCAGTGAAGTTTCTTGATCCTAATGAGTTTGGAGGGCATAGAATAAATTTTGACATTGACTATTGGTGGCACAGAAGGTGGCGTCCTACTAAGTCGAGCAATCTACTAGAGCTGATGAGAAGCTAGACTGACCCTGATGACAAAAGTATTTTCCCTTCTGGGCAACCTTCGAGCAATCCCCAATCCAGTAGCCTAACTTTCTATAACAAAAACATGCATCACTACCTGCCATACACTCACCCTTGTTGTTCTTACTACATCTCCTACTAGCTAGGTTAGAGAAACCAATATTCATTCTACCCTAAGACATATATTTGGGTGCTCTATCTTAAGTTTTCCTGTCTGAAGTTAGGCACTAGAGCACTGGTAAAAAATGGGGTTGTGTCTTAATATTTCTTGTAGAATAGAGAACAATTACTTCCATTTAATCTCTGCTGAGTGAATTTTAAGATACTTATATTGTCCCTCTTATTCTACCTTTCCTTCTCTTTGAGCTTCTTCTTCTTAATCCGCTGAACATAAACCATCATCAGAGAGAGACCTATCTCCTTAATCAACATAACTTTCCTACACTTATTGACAACATCATTAGAATCTCCTGACAGAAAGCATCTTCGAACATAGATCCAGAGAATTTGGACGATTTATTCAAGTAAAGTCAAGGATCCTAGTTGCTATCATATTCACTACTAGATTGGCTGGGGAAACAACTTGCTTATTATTTTAAGCAGCCATGGACTAGTATATCACTATGAAAATAGCCCTAAATTTGGTATGATAGACCTTCTCATTTGAAGGGTCCTCGGGGATAGGTGGTGTAGGTTGGTCCACATTTCTTCTTCTATTGGCCTTTTTAGGAGGTATTTTTTGTAAGTGGTAGACAATGGGTTAGAACAAGGAGTTTAATAGAGCTTATGCTCTATCACACGACATGAACACTAAAAAAACAAAAGCTTTTCTAAAATGTCTCGAAGCCTCATGCCCATAAGTGTAGCACGATTCAAACCAATGAACAAGACTCTACTCAATGTAGCTTTCAGATATACTAGGACACTTTAAACCTTATTCTTTGATACAAAGTGCACCATGACCCGAGACTACCTCTAATTATAACACGGTACGTAAGGCAATAAGTGACCCAAGCTAACCTATGATCTGGAAAAGGAAATAGATACTAAAGAAAGTTAATAAAATATTGTGTGGAAGTCATTTAATAAATTATTAAAACAAAGTAATGTGTACTGAATATCTTCATTAAAAAAACATACTAACTATCTAATTGTCTAAAAGCCTCTAAATATGATCAGTTGTTGGTACAGGTCCCCAACTAACTATAACTATTGAAATGACATGAAATGAAATATTGAGAAGCATGAATAAAAATATGACTAGTCCATGACTGATGAGGACTGACCAATGTTGCAGCTGAGTGACACAGAAATGGACTACGTACGATCTGGGAATTGAACCTATGAACATATGTTATAAGAAAACATAGTGTAAAATAGAGTATGTGGAAAGTACTTTGAATATGCTAGTATGCAGGATAGAGACTAGATGATATACATGCAGGTATAGAGCATCAATGTATGAACAAGCGAAGCGAATGCTAGACCAAGAATAAATATGCACTAAATAGACCAGAACAATTAAATAACTAATAAATTGATACTTGGTCATGAAACCCTAAACTAATATAATCTGAGTAAAAAATTGAATCTATGGGAGATAATATTTAACCTATATTCCCTAATCTGAGTTAATTGGGATCCAACCTATAACCCCAGTTGGAAGGGTGTCAGTACCTTAATAAGGGTACCAATACTGGTTATGTGGATCCACTTAACTTATGTCCCAAATGACTAGGGTCTTAGTCCTGTAATGGCGAGTGACTCCTAAAAAAGTGTCTGTCCTCAAGTGTTGGGTAACCTCTAATAAATTATGTAGCAAAATAGTTTTGGAAATCAGGGACTTTTACTAAAGGTCTCAGTCCTCTACTGGAGGGTGAGCCGTCATCCCGAGGTTTGCTTGATGCTTAGAACTACTACCAACTTAAATGACATTGATACTGATAAAAGTTTAACATGATTTACAATTGATGAATGCTCAACATGAATATCACAATATGAATATAATGATGCAATCATGATCTGAGTGACTTGTAAGTTTAAAATAAAAAACATACATGAATATATAGGTTTCAGGTGTTCATAATCCACCAACACTCAATAATACATAAAATAAAATAACATCATTAAAATACGATAAGGAATTCCATGTTTAAAGACCCTAAAATGTAATATCTTGCTAAACTAAGAGAATTCATGATTTTGAGAATGGAAGAATGTTAAGCTTATGGGGACAACATTTACAAAGGGTTTAACATCAAGTATAGATTGTACTTCAATGAAAATTTATAACTTGCATGAAACCTTATGCATGATGGATAAAAAATAATTTTTAGTGTTTTGGGAAAACTTTGGGACTCAATGGGAGAAAGGGGCCCATTGATGAATATCCTACATAACTAAATGTATAATCTTGGAGAAATCACCTTGGGAATTGGAATTTGTTGATGAACCCTACTTGTTTCTTGGAATAAGAGAAAACTGAACTTTTTGGTTCTCTAAAAGAAATTTTAGCTAGTCGTGAAATTGATGATTTACGGGCTTTTATACTACCCTTTGTGAAGCCTAAATGATGTGGTTTAGGCTTTTAAAGTAGTGGGAAAAGACTTCAACGCCCTTGAAAAATCATGCAGGACACTATGAGGACAACATTTACAAAGGGTACAACATCAAGGATAGATTGTACTTCAATGAAAATTTATAACTTGCATGAAACCTTATGCATGATGGATAAAAAATAATTTTTAGTGTTTTGGGAAAACTTTGGGACTCAATGGGAGAAAGGGGCCCATTGATGAATATCCTACATAACTGAATGTATAATCTTAGAGAAATTGCCTTGGGAATTGGAATTTGTTGATGAACCCTAGTTGTTTCTTGGAAAACGAGAAAATTGCACTTTTTGGTTTCTCTAAGAGAAATTTAAGCTAGTCATGAAATTGATGATTTACGGGCTTTTATACTACCCTTTGTAAAGCTTAAATGATGTGGTTTAGGCTTTTAAAGTAGTGGGAAAAGACTTAAAGGCCCTTGAAAAATCATGCAGAACACTAGGTTCCCACTCATAACAACTAACCCAATGATTCGTTGGTACTGACTATGAGTCGTAAGCTGGAATCTAGAGTCTGAGGTACCTTTTTGGTCTGACTACACCTTCCCCTATATAACTCATTATGACAAAATACGAAATGTAAGGTTAGTTCTTGGTCGTTCATTGTTATGACTACGACTACCCTCCTAATGACTCCTTATGTATGACTATGAGTTGTAAGGTCTAGTCATAGCCACCATATAAAAACTTGGGTACTTCACTGGAGTGACTATGACTCACTCGTGATGACTCATCACAAGTGGTAACAATGAATTACCTTAGTCGTCATGACAGTATGTCAGGCCCTTACAAGAAATTTTCCATAACATTTTTCCACGACATCGGATTGAAGCAAGACTTGAAGCATTTGAAAGCTAACTTAGTGGAATATATTTTAAGGGGTCTTGAGCTTGAAAAATTTTGGTATGACATCTATTAATCAAACTATCATTCTCAAAAACTGTACAAAAACCCAATTGACTATTACACCAATGGTCCGTTGGTTAAACGGTCTCTCATAGCTAGTATTTAGGTTCTAGTCAACGATGGAGGTAACAGTCCATCAAGTGGTTAATGTTTTTTCCACTAATATATTGTACCTAAATAGAATTAATGTTATTATTATAGGCAACATTGTGTAAATCAACATTATGTGTACCATGTGACAGTCAATAGGTTTACCCATCGTCTCAAAATTATTTCAAAAACAAACCCATGGATTGAAACATCATACAAATTGTTCAACTTTTCACTATTCAATTAATGTCAGAACCTCATATGAGTCTCATTTTCATTGGGTTATGAAACTTTTACAATCATCTTGACTATGAAACATTACATTGACTTCACACTTTCATCTCCCATCTATTTCAAGATTGATTTGACAGGCCCCATAACTTTACAAGAATTTCATTTTTGGAATTTGAAAATTTTGTACCTTCTGACTCAATAAGAGTATTTGCTATAAATAGGTCACCTAGACAATACTACATCAAATAGACAAAATTAAAAGAAGGAACATAACTAATATCTTGAAAGCGTTATGCAAAAGAAAAAATTGAAAGCTTGTGAACTTGCAAATTGGTTTCTCTAAAAAAACACATTCGAGAAGATGTCTACAATGATGAAGAGTGGTTAACGATGTTGGAGTGTTTATATGGAGTACATGTTGAGAGTTATGGAAGAGAAATAGTTCTTTCATCATGGGTGAAGAAGTGCATATGGGAGTGAAGAGAAATCAATTACTTTGAAATAGTTCCATTAAATCACTTAGGGATTTTATTATGTCGGTAAAATTTAGGTTGATTGGGTTTATTTTGTTGGGTTTGGGTAAGTATGGCATTGGGTGGATGGTGATTTGTTAGATTGTGATAGGGTAATGGTATGGTTAGCTTAGTTTGGAGAAAAAACTTACCCATGGCCAATATTTGTTATGTGGCCCGTCAACTGCCCGATGGCTCATCAAGGAAGCCATCAAGATTAGCTAGAATGTTCTTTATTTTAGTGATAATAGACAATCAAAGTTATAGACCCTCAAAAGGTCGATAACTCATTGACTCATCTATCATCCTTAACTAGAGTGTCTCTTAATTGACTTCTAGGTGAAGGTTAAGCTATCGATCTATCAGGTTCCTAACGATTTATTTTTTCCCATCCTCTTTATTTAGAATCAACATATTTGAGAATCCTACATCAGCTTTCCCAAACATCATCCGTTAAATTGTCGCTTTATCCTAGTTTGAAGGTTTGTACCTACATACTTTTCACATATATTAACTATGTCCAAGATATAAACTCAACACAAAACCAATTTTTACACAAAACAATCATGTGTCGGGTTCCATTAGCACCTGATTTAACATCATAACACGACTTGGGTACCTTGATTACTCATACTTTATAAAGGTATATTATTTTTATTAGCATTACCTCTTTGAGACCTCAAAAATACTAGCTCACACATTTTGGCCAATAACTATGAAATATTCCACTTCATGATTTTCCAATTCAAACACTCTGGAAGGTGATAACACTCAACTTACACTTCAATTTGAGTACAAGGTAGTCGTTGTCAATATATTTACCCAACTTTATAGTCAGGATCGAATCCACGAGGAACTATATGAGTGGTAACTGAGTATGTCTGAAATAATAGTTGCTTGATAAGTTCAAACCTATGGTACAAAATGTTTTGGGGGGTTCTCAATCTTTTCAGATATGAAGGTAATCATGGGATTCTAAAGGAATAATTGGAGACTAAGAATATTTAGAGTGTAACCAATTAGGCACGGATCTTGGGACTATGCTCTCCTAGTGTCAAGTCATGCATAGGTTTATGAAAATTCGATGCAAACTTTAATTGTTTGTGATGTGGTAGGGTATTTCAAAGATCTTTGTGGTTAGTCTTTCAAAAAAACCATAAAGATTTCACCCATTGGGTCTTTCGAGCTCCCAACAAGTATGTCAATTAAAGACACCCAATATCTCAATTAGGCACCCCTATTTCTAGGATATTACCCAAGGGATAGTCAACCTCATAGTCACCCTTAAGTCTAAGATGATGTATATTAGCAAACTAAGCACAATAATTGTCTACTATTACCTTCATTCCCACATCCCTCTTTCAAGGATGATATGGGTTCCAAAAGCTTACCAAAACTCCTCTTTCAAGGATGATTTAAGCTTTCAAGGGTTTGGGATTTTCAACTATCAAACCTATTTGGATATTTGGGTATTTCACCTACAAATCCCAAGAAATTTAGTCAACCAATAGAAGAACCCATCACAAAAAAACTAGCATATGCACAAATGAATCACAACCGACACGCAATTGCACCCTATTCTAACATAATCCTAAGATAGGATAGACTGAGGCTAGATTTGAAGGCAACTCAATATAAGCTACCTTACCAAAGCGATAAAGAATTCTGAAGGGACCGACATATTGGGGACTGAGTTTCCCTTTCTTATTGAACCTCTTCACTCCCTTAATGGGACAGATCTTAAGATAGACATAGGCATTGAACTAAAACTCGAGATCCTTTTTACGAACATCTGCATAGGACTTCTGGCGGCTCTGAGCAGCTTGGAGTCTCTCTCTGATCAACTGAACTTTCTCTAAGGCGTCAAATACTAAATCAGGATCTATGATTGAGGCCTCACTAACTTCGAACCAACCAATCGGAGATCTATATCTCCTACCATAGAGAGCTTCAAATGGAGCCATCTGAATACTAGAATGATAGCTATTATTGCATGCAAACTCAATCAAAGGAAAGTGGTCATCCTAACTTCCCCTGAAGTCAATTGCATACGCCCTCAGCATATCTTTAAGAGTCTGAATGGTCCTCCCTACTTGACCATCTGTCTGAGAATGAAATGTTGTGCTGAGATGGACTTGGGTACCGAGACCCTTTTGGAACGCTTTCCAAAAGTGAAAAGTGAACTGGGTACCTCTTTCTGAGATGATAGATAGTGAAACACCATGTAACCAGACTAACTCCCTGATATAGAGTTTGGCATAATCCTCGGCGGAATAAGAAGTATGACCAGGAAGGAAATAAGCTGACTTGGTCATTCTATCTATAATGACCCAGGCTGAATCATGCTGATAACGATTTCTAGGAAAACCCATCACAAAGTCCATGTTAACTTCTTCCCACTTCCAAGTAGGAATGGTGAACTCTTGCATGGAACCACTAGGTTTCCGATGCTCTATCTTAACCTGCTGATATGTAGAGCACTTAGCCACAAACTCTGAAACATCTTTCTTCATCCCACTCCACCAATAGATCTCCCATATGTCGCGGTATATCTTAGTGGGCCCTGGATGAATAGAGTATCGCGCGCCATGCGCTTCTGCAAGAATTCACTACCTCAATTCATCTACACCTGGAACACATAGACGACCCTGACAACGAAGAACACCATTTCCTCTTTGGGAGAAAACCTCGACTTTCTGATTCTGAACTGACTCTTTGAGCTTGAAAAGGCTAGGATCCCTGTCTTGTTTCTCTTTCACCTCGGAAACTAGAGATGACTCTGAACTGCTATAAATACATATACCACCCTCTGAAGAATCGA
The DNA here is from genome assembly GCA_030864225.1 of Capsicum baccatum var. pendulum. NCBI lineage: Eukaryota > Viridiplantae > Streptophyta > Magnoliopsida > Solanales > Solanaceae > Capsicum > Capsicum baccatum. The sequence goes on along the minus strand of CM061550.1, from coordinate 199,604,954 downwards.
CTAAGCAAATGCCTAGTCTGGCAAGATGATGGATCTCCTGAGCCATCTTCTTCTTACTATCCTCAACGTGAGAAATACTACCCATGAAGAGTCGACTGATAGCGTCGGCCACAACATTGGCCTTACCCGGATGATAAAGTACACTCATGTCATAATCCTTCATGAGCTCTAACCACTTTCTCTGGCAAAGATTGAGATCTTTCTGGGAAAAGACATACTGGAGGCTTTTATGGTTTATGAGGACATCTACATGAACTCCATAGAGATAATGCCTCCAAATCTTCAAGGCAAAAACTACCGCTGCTAACTCAAGATCATGAGTAAGATAATTCTTCTTATGTGGCTTTAACTATCTGGAGGCGTAGGCTATGACATTACCATGTTGTATGAGGACATAATCTAAACCCACTCTAGATACATCGCAATAAACTACAAAATCGTCTAAACCATCTGGGATAGCTAGAACTAGAGCTAAGGTGAGCCGAGTCTTCAACTCTTGAAAGCTATTCTAGCATGAATCTGACCACTGAAACTTAATCTTCTTCTGAGTCAATCTGGACATGGGAGATCCAATAAAAGAAAATCCCTCAACAAACCATCTATAATAGCCAGCCAAACCCAAGAAACTCCTAATATCGGATGGAGATATGGGTCAGGGCCAGTTTCTTACATCCTTGGTTTTCTAAGGATCTACTCTAATACTATCACTGAAAATAATATGGCCAAGGAATTCTATTGATCTTAGTGAAAATTCGCACTTGATAAACTTAGCGAATAACTAGTGATCCCTAAGAGTCTGAAGGACAATCCTAAGATGGTCTGCATGATCACGCTCTATGCGAGAATAGACCAAAATATCATCTATAAAGACTATGACAAACATGTTCAAGTACTGCTTAAACACACGATTCATCAAATCCATAAAATCTGCAGAGGTATTGGTAAGACCAAATGACGTGACTAGAAATTTAAAGTGACCATACTAAGTATGGAAAGCTATCTTCGGAATGTCACATTCTCTAACTCTGAGCTGATGATAGCCTGATCTAAGGTCTATCTTAGAGAAGTAACTAGCACCCTGAAGTTGGTCGAATAGATCATCAATCCTGGGATGAGGATATCTGTTCTTGATCATGACCTTGTTGAGTTGACAGTAATCAATACACATCCTAAGAGAACCGTCTTTCTTGCGCACGAATAACACTGGTGCACCCCATGGGGAAATGCTGGGTCTGGTGAATCCCTTATCTAAGAGATCCTTCAACTGATCTTTCAGTTACTTGAGTTCTGTTGGTGCCATTCTGTATGGCAAAATAGAAATAGGTTGAGTATCTGGAAGAAGGTCTATGCCAAAGTCTATTTCCCTTTCGGGAGGAATGCCTGGAAGATCTTCGGGAAAGGCATCTGAGTATTCATTAACAACAATGACTATTTCGAGGCTAGGAGATTCAGAACTGGAATCTTTAACATGCATGAGATGATACACAAACCCCTTAGAAATCATTGTCCTTACCTGAAGGTAGGAAACAAGTTGACCCCTAAACGCTGAAATGCTACTCTTCCACTCGATTGGGTTTGTATCATCTAACCTCTCAGACTTTTACTATTTATACCAATCATGAGCAAAATCCTATAACTGGTAGGCGGCTAACTCAACACTCTCAATAGAAGTAACACCCATAACATCAATGATCTTCTGGACTTGGTCAATCAACTCCTAATGGTCCTCATCAGACTTAGACCCATAGAAAGATGGAGGGTTCATCCGGGTAAAGTCTCAAATCCTAGCTGCTTTAGGATTGGCCACTGGATTGGACAGAAAGACCAGTGGCCGTTCATTCTATGCAGCCATGGACTGAGCAAGTGTGGTAAATGTTGCTCTAAACTCCGCATGGGAAACATGTTCTGCTAAAGGATCTTCGGGATGAGGAGCTGGATGGTTTCCTCTCTTTGGGGCCATGGTCTGGATTAAGAGAAGAATTTATTAGACTGAGAGTTCAACTTGTGATTACGCTCACTAGCATGACATGAAGAATGAAGAAAGGGGACTATTCCTAAAACATCTTATAGCCTCCTGCACATAAATGTGGTGCGTAACACACCTATGTACAAGACTCTACTAGATGCGGGTTTCAGACTTCCTAGGACTCTATTGAACCTTAGGCCATTTTATCACGACCCGAACTGAGGCCCTGGCCACTACGGGAATCTCAAACCATATAGTCCCAAGATACCCCTGTCTCTGTCCAACCCACTAGTGATATTGTCTGCTCTGGGCCTAGGCCCTTACGTCTTTAAAATGCATCACTAGGGAGTAAGGCTTTCTCACTTATATACCCAGCATCCCTTTTGTGTTTTGTCGATATAGGACTCCTTCCTAAGATGGGGTGTTACATATACCCCCCTTATGGACTCAGCGTCCTCGTTGAGGTTTGCCCGACTAAATGGGATTTTCCTAGACTCAAGACTGAGGTTTGCCCTGCCTTATTGGGATTTGCCTACACTCATTTTAAACTCTGGACCACATCGATAGGGATGACATATGAGCGGCACTAATACCATGTTTGTAACACTCCAATTCGATGAATCGGAATGCTACACGGTGCTCAAGACCCCGTGGGACCACAAGCTAACCCATGACTGATATCTGTACCTGTATACTGCAAATCATGATATAATAATACGGAATACATAGAACTATAAGGCCATAAGGTTCAACTAAATAAAATAATGTGGGTGAAAATACCCAAAACAACTCAATCTAAAAGCTAAGTCTGAACGTAAATCTAAAAGCCTCTAAACTATCTGAACAAGGAGTTGAAGGAACATGTCTCTAACTAAATCGATAAAACTAAACTGAAGAAATAAATAAATGTATCAAATCATATTGTGCTCGAATCAATGAGGACTCACTGTGTCTCTGCGACTGGAATGCTACCGCTACTGCTGGGCTGGAGCTCGTGTCTCAAAACCTATGGTGTAACATGAAAAGAAAGCACCATAGCGCAAATGTGTTAGTACAATTGGAGTAATGAGTATACGAGGAAGGTAGGCTGAACATAAAGGGTTTCATGCATGAACAAAACTGACTGACTAATAAGAACGTGGGAGTGCAAACACACATATATAGAAAATGGGACTGTGAATACATGATAGCATGACCTGTAAGCTAATACATGGTTTACTGATAACTGTCATGACTGATACTGAAACTGATAACATGGACGACTGTATCTAACAGTCCTGTATATACTAAAATCTGAAGAACGCCTTGAGTTATTTTATTGAGACTGATACTGAAATTGTGGGAGTAGTGTTTAACTGACATTCCCCATGTATGCCATTATGGCTAAGATGGGTTCCAATCTATGCCCCAACTGGATGGGTGTCAATACCGTGCCAATGGTAAGGATAGCCTGTGAGTGACCCTTATCTAGCGAGTACTCAATGAGAGAGGTGGGAACCCTAAATTAACGAGTTAAGCCACCTCATCAACCCTAATCTAATGGGTTAAGATGTCTCAATCTATGTTGGCTATGTAGTTCTAGAACACAATGATGACTACTAAGAATCACACCCTAAACTAGAGGGTGAGTTCCCATCCTTGGGTTCACTCGGTGCTAACCTCTACTCCCATCTGGAGGGACTGGACATGAATAACTGACTGTGCATGACTTAATCTTGCTGAATTCCGTTGACTGGCGGAATGTAACTAATATCTGACAACTAACTAAGATCATGTGGTTTTCCTAAGTCACATGACTGACTGAAGTCTATGGAGTCATAGCTAGAGTTCAGATATCGTGAAACATGACATAGCTCTAGGCACACAACTATAGTTTTCACGTACAAGTATCCCCAGGACTCGATAAAAAGAAACTGACACACATGACATGACTTGATCACAAGATTTGAGTCCACAATTCACAATATCATAAGTAAGGCTTTCATAATAAGAATGATTCTTAACAAACTATCACATGATCGGGAATGCACACAACATGTATATACTTGCATGGCTTCAATAACATGGTCATTCCATATTGCAACAATATCATGAGCATCTCGTACAACTTCTTCAATTTAAGACAATAGCACAGGGATCACGTTGAACATAAACTTAGAACATGAAATAGTCATTTAGGACTTATTATGCCATAAAAGCATGATTTCTATTCCCTTAGGTATTTTCACAAACACCTTACATGCACATCTTAGGCATAGGTGGATTCATCAAGATTACAAATATTCAACCACCAATTTCACATATTTATACGTTAAATACCACCATATCCTCACAATAAACATACAAAGATCCCATCTTAGGCATCATCAAACTCCAACAACATGAAAATCAACCACCAACAATATAAACATCATGATACAAAATTTAGAAGATGGTTTTTGAGCTTCATGGACAAAAGGAGTCCATGAATCAACTTACGCATACCTTAGAAGGAAGATTTGTGATGATTGACGGACGAATTTCCTTGAAATCGGATCTTCAAGCTTAGTTACGCAACCCTAGTTTTTTTTCTCTTTTAGTGCCCTTGTATGATGAGCTTTAAGATGATAATAGGGTTGTAATATGTTTAGAAGCTATATATTTCGTAGGGTTAAGTTTAAGGACGTGTAAGGAGTGTTAAAAGACTTAATTACACTTAAAATAACTCAAAACAGAGTGTTTTTGGCACCTGGAACTGACTTAGGTGGCGCCCAAGTGATTGCCTAAGCTAGGTTGGGCGGCGCCTAGCCAATCGCCTATGTTTGGTTGGGTGGCGCCTAACCAATCGCCTATCCTTACTGTCTCTCACGAAAATGGGCATAACTTTTCATTCTGGTACTGGATTAAGGTGAAATTGGTATCATTGGAAAGCTAATTTGATTCTCTACAATTTGGTGGGTCTAAATCAGCAAAAATACCACATTAACATCGATTTATACTCATTCAAAGATGACCCTTTCAAAATCAAACACTAAAACTTGATGGATTCAAAAACTCTTAACTTGTATTACCTTAAGTGACTCATATGAACATTATTAATGCATAATAAGCTATCCTATCACTAGGATATTCATTATAAGTCATGTACTTAAGTATGAATCACAAGATAGGAGATTCCATACGTAGGAATACTTATTCACTTCCTTGCTTAGAAACATACGGGGTATTACATAGGTGGGATAATTCTTTTCATTGGGCTTAAGACGTCGAGAGGCATAGGATATGACCTTACCTCTCTGCTTAAAAACACATCCAAACCAACTCTAGAAGAATCATAATACACAAAAAAGCCATCTGAACCATCTAGTAAAGTAAAAACTAGGGTTGTAGTGAGTCGGGTATTCAACTCCTGAAAACTCTTCTCACAAGAATCTAACCACAAGCATTTGACTTTCTTCTGCGTCAATCTGGACATGGGGGATGCAATAGACAAAAATCCTCCAATAAACCATTGGTAATAGCTATCCAAACCCAAGAAACTCCTGATATCTGGCAAAGAGATAGGCTGGGTGAGTTTTTCACTGCTTTGGTCTTTTGAGGATCAACTCTAATGCCATCACTGCAAACAAGTATCCACTTTCTAGAATTGATGACTTATTTGACCAAATTCAGGATGCCAGCTACTTTCTGAGATACCATAATCGAACAGTTCCAATATACCCGCCGAGCTATGATATTATTACCCACTGGGGTAGAGACTAAGAAGAGATCTACTAGGATTTTAGGACTGACTCCAAAGTCAACAGCTATATAAGGAGTTACAAAGGATAAAGAATCTCTTAGATCCAGAAAAGTATAAATATGTAAATGGTAAACATGTAACGTTCCAATGACCATATTAGGAGAACTTTCTTGATCCTGTCGGTACTGAAGTGCGTCGAGCCTATTTGGGAGTTGCCTACTGGTGGCACTCGAAGCAGCACCCTACTGAGACGGGTGATCGAACTGAGCTTGGGGATAATTATGCTGACTCTATGAATCCACCTGAGGACACTCTCTGATTCTATGGACTAGTTTTCCATATACAAAATATACATCACTGTCAGCCATGCAAACACCCTGATGGTTTCTGCCACACTTCTAACAAAGAGGATTTATTTGGGCACTGCTAACACTACCCTGAGATTTAGAGCCTGGTTCCCTATCCTTATTACCATTTTTGAACTTAGGCACCAGAGCACTAGCTGAGGATGGAGCCAAAACTAAAGATTTTGGGTGTAACTGAGAACGGTTACCACCTTTTAATTTAGGCTGAGCAAAATTGAAGCTACTTATTTTAGCCTTATTACTCTCCCTCTCTTTCTTCTTAGTCTTCTGTTCCTCTATCTACTGAGCATAAACAATCAACCTAGCTAATTCTATCTCCCTAATCAGTATTATGGACCATACTGTCAGACATACTAGACATGAACTTATTCATCTTTGATCTGGTATCATCTACCACATGAGGAGCATATCTGGATAATTGACTAAACTTGAGAGAATACATCTTCACAGTAATGCTACCCTACTTCAAGTTAAATTCTAACACCTTAGCTTTCTTTAACTCTAATTGGAAGAACCTATCTAGAAAGGCAGTAGCAAACTCCTCCAATTCTATAGGCCCTGTATTTGTGCCCCTATTTGCCTTCCATTGCTTAAAATATGTATGAGCTATATTCTGCAACTGATATGCAACTAACTCAAACTCTCACTAGCAATAATCCCCATAATTGGATTAGACAATAAATTTAACTTGATCTCATGCTCACTCGCACAGCATGAATATTGAAAGAAGGGAACTTTTCCTAAAAATGCCTTATAGCCTCTTGTCCATAAGTGTGGTGTGCTACACACCCATGTACAAGACCCTACTTGACGAATCTTTCAAAATACCTAGGACTCTATTGAACTTTAGGATCTGGTACCACTGGTGTAATGCCCCGAGACTGCATCCTGGGCGTCACACGGTGCTTATAATCTTGAAGGACCACAAGATAACTCATGACTGGTACCTATTGTAAGCACTAAATAATAATAATAACAATAATAAAAATTATGTTAAAGTTAGGATAAAATTGCCATAAGGTTCAAAAACTAAAAAAAAATACTGAATCTTGATAATAATATTGAAAAACTGAACATCTGTCTGAAATAGTCTAGTCTTAAAGCCTCTAATTGTCTGAATATGGAGTTGCTGGGACAAGTACCCAACTAACTCTGATTGTAGAACATACTAAACTCTAGAATACCAAACTATATAACTCTATCCATGAAATATGAGGACTCACCACTATAACTGTTGTTGATTACCTGATCTACAAAGTACGGTCAAGAGCTTGTGCATCTGAATCTATGATACGAGACATCATAGCACAAAAGAAAGAGTATGCATCAATACTTTGAATGTAGTGGTATACTAAGTGTAGAAGGTTGATATACATAGGATCATATGCATGATATGATAACTGACTGAATAAATACCATGAAATAACTAAATAAGAGTGCATGCAAAACTGTAACTACTATTTATGGTGACTATGCAATTTTGTGTATATAACCTTTGTCTGAATTAGAATGAAATTGAACTACTGAGTTCTGGTAACTGAATACTGATAACTAAGGTTTAGACTGATACTGAAGTACTGAATTCTGATAGCTAAGTAATTGATAAATGATAGCCATGATTCTTTAAAACTATTTGAGTTCTTTACTGAATTCTGAGACCTAATACTAATTACTGAGTATTGAATACTAAAACTATAACTGTGGGAGTGTTCATCTAACTGACATACCCTAATTATAAATTGAGTTGGGTCCAACCTGTGACCCCGGTTAGAAGGATGTTAGCACCTTACCAAGCGATACTAACAATGTTGTGTCAACCCTAACCTGGTAGGACGACTTATGAATTGTAGATATGGTTGAGTCAACCTTAACCTGGCAGGAGGGAAACTTACCCTATGCTGGCTATGTAGTTTTGTAATGCAGGGACTGCTACTAAGGGTCAAACCCACTGTTGATAGGAATAACCCCCATCCCTGGGTTCGCTTAGTGTTGAATCCTACTCCTAACTAAATAGACACTGAACTGATCAATAGACTGTACTAGGATAGACTAAACTATTAATGATCGTGTTGACTGACTGAACTGGACTAGTTCACTGAGTTCTGTAACAGATTGAGTACTACTGTTCAGGGCTTTATTGTGACTATTCTGTAGCTACTTTAATTCTAGGTAAATAGCTAGATTGTCATCTATTGAATACCCCCAGGACTCGATAGTAACAATAATAAAACTTGCAAAATCTTGAAGGCATTACATTAGTTACTTGTCCACCATGCATTCATTAAGACATTTTGTCACACATTTGAGAGGCATGAGCTTGTGCATGAATGGGACCACATGATAACATGTCATTAATTCACTACTCAAATTACATAGGCATTCTATCAAACACTTGGGGAGCATAATTAATGCACATAGAAATCATCAAGATATAAAAATCATGGCTACAACATTCAACTTGCAAATTCAAGAGCTTAACATGAGGGTCACTTGATTCTACATACTTGCTAATTAATTAACCTGAAACTTGTATGAATCTTGGTTTGAAAACCATACAACAATACATACATGAACTCAATCCAATTCAAACAAGTAAATTATGAAATCAATAAACTTGTAGTTTAAAAAGGATTCTTGAACTCCAAGGGTGGAAGGAAACCCAAGGATGAACACCTAACATACCTTAATTGTTGATTTCTGGAGAATTGTGGTGAATTTTGGGACTTGAATCTTGAGCTTGATGAACTAGGGTTTGTTCTTGAGAGGATTTTGGAAATAAAGAATGAATTTTGCAATTTTTAGGGCTTAATCTCGTGTTTTAGCTTAATTGGGTGAGGGGAAAAGGACCTATTTGCCCTTGGAAAGTCAAATTTTTAATGAGCAAAAATTGTCCAGTAATGCGATACCCGATGCATCGCGTCAATGGGATCGACGTGATGGCTAGCATATTTCACCGATATCATATCGACTCACTGTTTTGGACATTTAATTAAGCTTTTAACAATGACTGAAAAATTTAAAACTCACCCGAGGTGACCTATTGACATCCCTGATCATGAATCGACTTAAAAATCAACATTTTAAGGTTGTAAGGATCAAAAATAAGATCATTCTATTATGAAGGTTAAAACAATTATAAGTCTTTACACTTAGATGAATTTTTTTCTAAGTCTGGGACCCCTTTTGGCATGCTATAAAAGATTAAAATAACTAGGATTTGTGGGGTCTTACAATTGGTACATCATATCCTTCAATTGGTAGTTAGCAAAATCTACACCTTCAACCTCCAAAGCATGCATAACCCCAAAGATCTTCTCTATCTCTTCAATAAAACTTTGATGATCCTTCTTAACCTTTGTACTAGTAAATATTGGAGGCTGCAACCTTATGAATTGTCCAAATCTAGAGGTCTCAGACGAACCCATAGCAGCACCAGCAGAACCATACTGTTGTGATTAAGATATTACCAACTGAATCAATAGGGTAATGGAGCAAAGAAACCCAGCATTAGAAAAATCTCCTGGAGGTAACTGAGTATGAGTGACACTCTCAAGAGTAAGATCAGTGGTAATAGTTGGAACCCCATGAGGACATTCAGATGCTATGACACTTTACTGAGTTTTAACCTCAGAAGTTGGATGAGCTCCGTCCACATTGCCCTCTGATGGGACAGAAGAGTTTGCATGAACCTCAAGTCTTCTTGGAGGCATGATCTAAAAGAGGAGAAAATGGAAATTAGAAGAATCCAGGACCTTAGACTCTATAGCTCAAAATTTAATACAAGAAAGGAAAATATTCCTTAATGTCTCATAGCCTCTCTCTTATAAGTGTGGCACACTACACACCCATAACAAGGACTCTACTTGACACAACTTTGTGGACACCCAATTGACCATGAACCTAGGCTCTGATAGTTATTATTGAAGGTTTTTACTTGAAAATTTCTGCTTTTATGCCTTTTCCACAAAATTAGACTATTGCTTCTAGCTTCAGGCAATAATTTGGCTTACCTACTAGTGGGATAAAGTAGGTGTCATCATGACTTATAAATCTAGTCATGACATCATATAAGAGATAAGTGATATTATACCTTTATGCTCATCAAGAGCTTTCATAAATTTGAATATTCAAGGTGAAATCTTCAAATCCAAGATGAAAAGATAATGTTATTACTAATCCCAATCTAAGGGTTCCTTTACCCTTACTATCTAGTAACTCTTTAAAATTATGAATGATAATCTTTAAAATTTTAGAAAATATTATGTTTATATGCCAAGAAAACTAGACAAAAATATATTCAAGGTTTCCACCTGAGCGTATTGTATGTCTGGCATCGAGCTCGTATAAGTATTGTGTGATGTATATTTCAGGCTAGTCAAAGTGCATAAGTTACTTTTTAGGTCTTGAATCTTCAGGAGTTGTGTGAATTGTGTGTCTTCTTTCAGTACCCACATAACCAATTATGGGGTGCACATAACATCAGTTCCATACCTTCTCAATAGTCATTTGATGTATGCTCCAGACTCTATTCCTTTGTATGATATACTTTCATATTTTTCATCTCATATTAATTTTGTGCAATGCATATTTGGCTTATATGATGCCAGGTGGTTGTAATGAAACTCTAACTATCATCACATCTATATTTAATCCAAACTTTTGTTCCTTTAAGGATTTTGTCAATCTTTGGTAGATTCCTCTGCCTTATTACCTACATACAACCAAATTAACATAAGAATTGACTTGAATTAGGCATTGAGGATAACAATTTAGTATCAATTGTATTCATAATGTTTCAAGAATTATCGGTTCAATATTTGTACCAAAGGCTGGTTATTCCTAACAATAATGTTGATAGAGATGATGCTAATTTAGATAGAACTGGTTCCATTAGGGTCATAATCCCTCAATCACTATATAGAATTGGTTCCATTAGGGCCATAATCCCTCAATCACTATATACTGGATCTGAGTTAAATATCATAAGAACCATGATTAAGTTATTAAACCTTAAAGGGTTATTCAATGGCATAGTTCAAGATGATCCAAACCTCTTTAGATGAACTTTGTAGGAATTTGTATGTCATATGAGCTACTTAGAGTCTGTCTGAATACTATACAGTTTTGGTTTTTCCCTCTTTAATTATTCAGGGAAGCAAACTTGCAGACAAGTGATCTTCCATATGTCTCTATCACTAATTAAAGGAGCTAAAAACTAATTTTCTAGAAAGGTTCTTACCACCCTCTAAAAGGTTTTAGATGAGGGATAATATTAACGACTTAAGGTAACTACTTAAAGAAGAATTGCATGAAGCATGGTTGTGATCTAACAAGAAACTTAAATAATGTACCAACCATAAGTTAGTAGACTAGAATTTGATGGAGATATTTTACAAATCCACTTTGGTCAAAACCAATAGTTGATACTATCATCAGAGTATTGTTTATGTGATAGGCTTATACTTATGCAGCGACAATACTAGATAGAATTACTCAAACTAATAGGGCACTTCAGACAAGGGAATCAAATATTTTAAGTGATACTTATTCTATAGGCATAATAACTAAGTAGTATTTCAAGGAGGCATAATAACTAAGTAGTATTTCAAGGAGGATGAGTAAGATTAGGACATAGCACTCAAGAAAATGTAAATGGACTTTCTCACAAAACATTTGAGTGTGGATGTTTCTAAAGAGGTGAACATTGTGGGTTAAAAAGCAAAGAAACAAGACATGAGGAGGTTGTTTTTTATTCTGAGGAGAAGGTCAATTACTTGAACAACTAGGGGGTTTTGGGCCAATGGCCAAGGAAAATAAGGTTGGAATTATCAAAAAGATAATTATTTTAATGAGGCTTGTCATAGAGATATACATTAGGGTAAATGGAAGAAAAAAATGGTCACAAGAATAATAGATGTAGTTTATACATGCATCCTTGAGGTTTTAATCAAACAAGTAATGATGCAAGAAGGCCCAGGTCTTGCACAAGGTCAAATTTATTTACACTGGTATTAAAAACATGAAGGGTGGTATCTATAATATCAATCAATTAGTAAAATCACACTCCACATATATTAAGTAGATGGAATAAAAAATGAGGTAGATGTATGGAACCCAAAATTAGCATAAAAGTGTTACATTGCCTTGTGACACTATTTAGAATCTTAAAATTGATGGTCAATACGTGGCTATCATGGCTTGAAGTAGAAAAGTGTTTTCAGAACCTTTAACTATTTTTTATGTACATAAGAAGGATATAGCTTCCAATTTAGGATTTTTTAGGTGAGCAAGATGTTGAAAAAGAAGTTTTAACTAATACTGAAAAGGTGAATATTAGTGATGATATTTAGATTAATGCATAGAAATCTCTAGTTATTGGAGGAGAAGTTTTTGGTAAATAAGATAAAGTAATGAAGAACCCAAAGCCTTTGACTCTAATTCCTAGGCGTCCATCTCTATTTCCATAGTTCCTCAAAAAATTTGAAGACAACAACTTCAACATGTTTATTTCTATGTTGAGGTAACTATTGGTGAATATTTTGTTAGCAGAGGTACTTAATTAAATGTCTCTGTTGGATTCAGTGCCCCATATTGTGATGTTTTTATGATTGGAAAACCTAATAAGGGACTTGGTAGCTATTCTACGCAATATTGATCATAATAACTATATTTGTTTTGTTGTGCTATCTAACTCCATACTGACATGCCTATAGATATTATTGTATATAGTAGTGGTCCCTTTCATCATCCATTGAATACATTTCTTTCCAATGATCATATGAATATATACATTATTATTTGGAGAGCAACCTAGTTTTTGCACATTATAAAAAAAGACCTTCTTTTTGCAATAGTTGTTGGTTTTCATTGTTGAAGATAAAGCTTCAACAACATAGAAATTAGCTTGCTCATAGTGAAGAATGTAAAAGTTTCTTGGTTGATTGTGTCTTTATATTTTGTGCCTTAAATTATAAAACCACTCCTTATCTAGAGGTTTGTGTGGGTAGTTATTTTCTATTTGTATTTCAACCTACTGGTTAGCTAGAATTAGCGAATAAGTTCTTCACAATAGTTGTTTTGAAGAGATTGTGAAGTAGACGTACTACAAAGGAGTTAGGATTTAGAGATTAATTCCTATACTATGTTAGCTAGAGGTAGCTAATGATGCCTTTTGTAGTAAAGTTATTGTGAAGAATTATTGCAGTGGAGTTACTTCAAGAGGGCTAGAGATTAAGAGTTTAATTCCTAGATTGCATAAGGTTGTAATTGTCTTTGTTGCTTCGTGATTAGTAAAGTTGTTTATGAAATCCTACTGGGGTAGGTCGATGTGTTACTCCCTTGAGAAATGATGTTTCTATATAAATATCCATTGTAATTTAATTTACTATGATTTACTTTGTGTTCTTGTTGTTCTTCCTTTTTCTCAAGCAAGGAACAAGTATCAATTTGGGTGCTTGTTGTTGTGGTGCGCTCATATAAACCTTCAATTTATATCAAAACTGTTCTTCCAATAAAGTTAGTACCTGGAAAGGATCCTATTTTTGATAGCAGCTCCACCATGTCTTGAGAAAGGGTTGTATAGGACCTGACCACCAAGATTTATGACCAATACTATGGGTGGTGGAAGATAAAGATGCATAATTTCATCATGGTAGAAGATAAAAGAACTATGGAATGTTGTATGTAATAGTCCTTATATGAAAATGGAGTTTATTACAGAAGACAAAACTTCTCGATGTACTCTCACGAGCAGGAAAGATTACAACGAAAGTGATAGGAAGAAGATTGAAAACAATTACAAGGCTAATAAAAATTGTATTTATGGAATAGGACAATATAAGTACACCTGGGTCTCTGCTTGTGAATAGGCAAAGGAGATATAGGAAGCACAACGTAATGCTTATAAGGAAATGAGTCAAGTTCCGCAATCAAAGCTTGCCATCTTACCACATAGTACTAGCTCTTCAAGATAAATAAAGGATAATCTATTAAAGATATGTATACAAATATCCATTGCGAATGATATCAAGTGCCTCGAAGAAAATATTTAGATGCACAAACTTTTAACAAGGTCATAAGCATCTTACCTTCATATTAGGAGAGAAAAGTTAATGCTATTTTGGGCGCAGAATACTTGAAGAAAATGACAATGGATGAGACTAGAGAAAATCTAAAGAATTTTAGCTTAAGCGCCAACACAAGTTTTAAAGAAAGAATCACAAGAAGAAAACAAGTATGGTTCTCAAGGCTTCAAAGAGTGAATCAAGAATTAATTATAACTCTAACTTAGCATAACTCCCCAAGTTATTCCATATGAATCTGAAGAAAGGAATGATGATAAATATTGCTCCATGTTAGTTCTTGAAGATGAACCGACAAGGTATGACTCCCTGTCTTATGTTGTGGAAAAATTTAATTGAGAAGAGGACGATGAGATAAGTCTTCTAGATGTGTAATAGAAATTAAAGAATTATTCTAACAAAGAGCAAAGATCTTTGACTAATGTGCTAATTGATACAAACCCTGGACTTGTAGAAAAAAAATCCTTATTCATAGTTTTAAATGAGTTTGAAAGATAACAAAAACTCTTTATCATCAAAAGTTCATGATCTGGAAAAGGATATAAAAATGGTAAAGGTGAAAATGATGCTTTAAATATTAAGCTCTCAAATCTCTCAAAAACCTTCTCAAAAGGAAAGGTAAAAGCTTGTAATTCTCAGATCGATTACGAAGTTATTGTTACATCACTTGAACGTAACAAGCTTCTTAAAAGAAGTTTGGTTGAAACAAATAATGAATTTAACAAAACTCTCCAACGGACTTCTTCTGAAACTCTTATAGAGATAAATGATCTAAAATCTATCTCTACTGAGGGATTTTTTTTTCAAAGGAACAAGGATTTTATTACCCTCATAGCAATCACATATTTGTACCTAATAGATATTTGTGCACTCATTCAGGAAATCAGATAAAGGTATTTGTGTCAGAGAAACTAAAGTGCGGTTTTTTAAGCCTTATGTAGGGTAGGGAGCACTGATATTGATTGTTCATGGATCTAACTGATCAAATTACACTAAGATCTCTGCTATGCTTGATAATGTAGAAAAGGAAGATATACATAGTTAAGTATTGAGTAGTTTTTAACTCAATTGATGTACCTTTACATTATACAGACTTGGAGGATACAGTTTTATTAAGAGTGGGAATATTACTTAACATGCTACAAGAGCTCAATCAAATTGAACAATGAGTGAACTTATGTATCTCTCACAGTTTAGGATCCTTGTCTTACTTTAAGAAAATGAATTGTGCACATGTGACATATCTTCTTTTTCTCCCATCTTTTAATTAAACCATCAGTTACTCTTTATTTATCTTTGAATGTTATCTCTCATTCATGAGGAGATACATCACTACCGTAAGATTCATACAAATCTCACCCTTTTATTCACTTTAAGACAGTATTTACTCATTCTCAATTTTTAAATTTTTTTGACTGAAATCCTTCAATTATGTATTCTTGTTCTCTATGTATGCTCATTGATATATATCTCATTATCTCACTAATAACAAGGGCAGACCATCACTAGGGAATGAACCCAATAAATCTAAGGAATAAATTCAGGATATCTCGACATTACTATTAAAACCACTATCGGGAGACGAAATAGCTACAAATGATGAACATACCCAAAACTGGCTAAGTTCAAAAATAGGATATATGGAAAGTGATAGCAAATACAACAACCTTCGCAGCACAAGAGGCAAGTCTAAGAGTCCCAAATTTAAGCATGGGTGATATATCTAAATTGCCAATTTTTGAACCATGTCAAACCATAAAAGATCAAATTACCTTCGATATCACAATAATATCCCGATCAATCTAACACAACTAACCAAGAGGAAAAATAATCAGCTTCGCCACACTATGAAAAGGAAATCATCAAATCGGGCTATATCAACTCAAGCCACTGAATAAAAACCATATGAATGAAAATCTAACTAGATAACACTAGTCTAAACAACTACCCAATAAGGATCGATTACATCGAGTAATAATACCAAATAATATTAATAACCTCAAATAGTGATAACAATAGTAACAGTAATATCAACATCAATTTAATGAAGTGCCAAAATAAACATCAATATCATTACCACTCAAGGGCCACAATAAGACCAATGTGCTATAATAAATAGGACTCAAAACCTAAAAAAATACACTCATGGGGAGCAAATATCAATACAGATCTACTATATCCACGATATAAACCACAGGGAAGTCACATAATTCTTAATTTAATAACAAGCCACACAATAACCAACCTGAACTCTTCGAGGCATATAATCATCAATGGTTATGAAACCCCAATAAACATAATCAAAAAATAAATAAGAAAAAATAAAAGCATACCTATTAAGGTAAAATCCATACTCACATGTCTGATAAATCTATAAAAGAATCAATCTGAATGGGTCCAAACTTAGTTCAATCAACTAAATCATTAACTAAGGCATTAAGCACATTATCTCGAACCAAAGATGCCACAACATCACCATGATGACTCTAATAAGCTGAATGAGAAATCCAATGTTAGGGATACTCTCTAGACCAGTAATTGATCTCTTTGCACTAGTGATAAACTCCTGTAGCTCTAATCTAATAGAGAAACAAAAGCTAAGAACAAATGGTTGGCAAATTAACACTAAGAGTAATAACTAGCATAATATCCATCCTTTCCATAATCATAGCCTGACTTAGGAACTCTAGGCTTTGGGGAATACATAATAACTCTCTTTGATCAACTAACTCATATTTGTGGTTCTCTCTAAACCAATGTCTCATCTCATCACAACTATACAAGCTCCTGAAAAAATATCAATAGCACTATACTGATGACATGGCCTCTTGCCGTCCTATCCATGGGTCCTAATACATGTTTGTTTCCTGGCCCTCACATAATAAAAAATATAAGAGAAGAGAGAACCAACTATAATCATATGCTTTGATGCTAAATAGAGTGTAAATGCTGGACCTTTACCAAATCCATACACTAAGCCTTGCTCAAAGAGATATAGCATGGGAAATTCTTGGCCCAAATCTAAAAACCCAATCTCATACTCAGAAACTGGCCCAAATCGCTACTCTAGTTTGATAACTACTTGATGATTCAAATGCCACCCATGGCTAAGAGGGATCTACAACATGACTCGGATCTCCAATGCTAAACCTCAAAGGACTGAAGTAGTTGTGGGTTTGATTGGAGCCTAAACAAACCCTACATACATTTTGCTGATGCTGAAGATCGTTGAATACATCTCTGAATCTCTAGTCCGATGCTGCACTAAAATTTTTAAAATGCATGCTGAAGTCTTATTTTCTCTATCGATAACATTGCATCATCCTTCGGGGATAGAATAAAGTCAAAAAATATGTTTGAAGTTCATAGTAATACCAACCCAAGATAAGGAGTCAAGAAGTGAATTTCCTAAAATGTCTGTGTAGCCTTCTAAAGATAGGTTATGAACGTCTTTGAACCTATCCATGGGACTCTAATAAACACTTATCTTTTGTAATAATACATCGATAAACCTAGACTCTGATACTAATTTCTCACGACCAATTTCTTAAGTCATAATTGTGCCTACTATAACCCACTAATAGGTAAGTTAAACCTATAGTATGGAATGGATAGTAACGAACTACACAAATAGATAAAGGAAAGAATATGGAATAGATGTAATAAAACATCATTACATAATATAGTCCCAAAACCGGGTGGTATTAGTACAAGAGCTTCTACATAAAAAGATTTGAAAGTGGCATACAAATGAATACACTGATACAACTTATCCTCGAATACAACATAGAGACTAGTCTAATACATAAGAGTGAAATAAGTAATAATCTGAATGTCAGGATCTCACTCTAAGCCTTCGAACCATTATTACTCTGCAAAATGAACACATTAACAACGTTAACCCTACTATGATCTGTAGGCTACAGAAGTGTAGTATGAGTACCAAACACATCGTACTCAGTAGAAAACTACCGAATGAGCTCCAAAGATAAAGCAAATATATACAACATATCAATAGAATAGAAAACTAAACCCAAATGTCCAACCAGAACATAAAGTAGCCAATGAGATAATAAGGGTAAACTATCTTGTTCATGTCCAAGAGACTAATATTTTAAGGCTAAGGAAGTAGTAAGAATGCACTATCTTTAGTTCATCCATACACAGAAATCTAAATATTATATCTTATATCACTGGACAATATATAAAGTAAAGCAGAAGGAAGATATATATATAAGTTACAAAGTAAAAAAATGAATATATAATCTAAATCAATGAAAAGAAAGGATATACAGTAACACCATATGTACATATAGCTAGGATATATATATAAGTATATAACAAAGGTCTACTCGAGGTACAACCTAGATCACCAGATAGCTATTTATGACATCATAATCATAGCAGGGGCTAGTTCTAGAATACTCAGGGTTCTAATCCATATATCAAGTCATCAACTAATCATGCATAATAATATAATTATAAGATAACGAGGTAAGAATCATACCTCAAGTATTAATACCGAATGAATGACCAATCTTTCTTAAATATGACATAACAATGATCATAATAATGATAATCATAATGTCAATAAAAATGCAATTAACCAGTTAGTACGAATAACCAAATGCATAACTAAGCCAATCACGTTCCCAAACTGCCCCAGTCTTAAAAGGTTCAATCAAAAACCAACACACCACAAGTCATAGACATCACTCATAGCTATGAGACCCTCCCATACAAGCTAATAGATAAATGCGCATCTTGGTGATAGGAAATGTGCATATAATATAAATGTAATAGAATTCATAGTACCACAAAAATCATCATAATCATAACCACCATCATCATCATTCTTATCATAATCACCTTTCAGCCTTGCTGGGTATATATATATATATATATATATACATATTCCATACATAAGGCTAGCCAGACTTGAATTGGTAGATGTGCACATAGGCACATAAATATAATCATCCTATGGCCTAATCGAGTATCATGACATCATCATAATATCTTCGGCATTATCGAGTTTCATCACATCATCATAATATCCTCTGACTTTTTTGGGCATCATCAAATCATCATAATATCCTCCATCCTTGCTTGGTATCATCATATCACCATAATATCCAAATCAATGTTATTAATAGAGAGTGAGCACTACGAGGTATAAAGTAAAGTGAAATCCCCACGAGGGAAAATATAAAGAACAAGCCCCACGGAGGATAAAGTAAATAAACATAAATAGAGAAGAAAGGTAGAGTACACTTCCATAATTCATCACTCTTTATCAATATCACATTATTAATATGCTTATATACATAACATGAATATTATAACTTTCATCAAGTTTTACACAAAATTTATATTATCAATGCAACATCTTCCTCCATCCCATACCGGAGAGATTTGTATTTTGATATGATAGGTGCACGAGCTCAAGTAACGGTTAGAGTGTAAATCCATAAGTTTATTTCCCGAAGTGAGCTTTGGGACTAAATCATTATAAAAGTGTAGAAAGGGATGCAATCTCCCATGACCACAATAATTGGTAGTATCAAATCCTAGACTGAAATCTATCTCAATTAAGTCTTTAAAGAATCATTATTAATATCTTTTACTTATAGTTTATTAATTAAGATGGGCATTTATTATTACGAAGAAGTCTATTTTCAGGTAGAAAGTGGGCTTTAACCCTTAGTTAATGACAATAATAATATTATTATACTCTAATCCGGATAGTATCAATCATTAATGTGATGATCAAGAATGTACCAAATCTATGCATGCCATCACCAGTATTCATACAATGGAACCATAAGTATTAATATATCAATAACTACAATCACATCCTTTACAAGGATAGACACTTCTCAGATGTTCAACTCATATCATAAATTGACCTTTGGCCTAATAATGTGTCTTGAACAATAATAACATCATAATTATGTCCTTTGGCCCACATATATATTTAGAACCCATAAAACGATTATATTCATAATTCAATAAGTCATAGTGTATTTATGAGGCATAACATCTCTATAAACCATAAATTATATCTATAATCATCTTACATATAGGAGGTATCTCATAACTAGGAGGCATAATGAATCAATAAGCATCTCACATCTAGGAGGGATAATGCATCAATATAGAATAACTCATAACTATGAGGAATACTATCTCTATAGTCTAATTATCATAAATAAGATGAAATAACATCTCTAAAGGTCCAATATTATACCTAAGAGGAATATCATCTCTATAGGCCATCATTTATATTTTGGGGAAAGTAATCACAATTTACCAAGCCACAAAGCAAAGTTATTCTAAAGGCTCAATAATTCTACTAGGTCTAACATCAAAAACTAAGTCCATAAAGGCTAACACAAGTCTTGGCCTAAGTGGGCTGGATGATCCTACATCGAATCCTCAATTTTCATATTTATTCAATCTACGCTCCAATCTATTCTAAGGTATCTAGTTTAACTTCTAGATGTCAAGTAAGCCATAACAAATCCTAAGATACGAACTTTGTCTAGAAACATGGGCATTCATGTCAACTCTACCTAAATGATACTTTCAATATCACTATACTATCACGACTAAGGTTAATTAGACTAACTAGTATTTTGAAACTTAAACCACATCCCAAACCTAGCTTCATATCATATCCATGCTACAAATTAGTCCAATCTAGGGAGAAGGCAATAGGGTCCTAAAAGTGTAATAAGAAATTTATCTTATGGGCTCAACACCATCATCTAATCCCAAAACTTTAATAATTAAGACTAATTAATTCTACCCATAATCAATCTTAAGGTTCACATTCAGATGCAATATATATCATAAATCATCTATGAAGACGAGTAGACAGAAGCCTACCTCAAAGTCATACCACAAAACCATAGATCATTCACCAAATTCTCATATTCACTTCACAATTCCAAAATTCCATCGCACTATAAAAATGATAATCTACTTATCAATATAAGAATAATGATACCCATATTGCACCATTGTGTATCGGGCCCAAAAAGGACACAAAAAACCCCAAGTGGGTCTCAGTTATGGAAAATACATTTTTGAGGTCAACCCAACATTCTTACGTAATCAATGAATCATAACCCTTAAGAGTGGATGAAAACCAAGCTCATTTAGTGCTAAAATCAAGCCCTCTAGCTATTTGGTAGTTTGTTCAAGAACTAAGAAATCCATAAAGAAACTGATGAAATATTACCTTAATTCAGATAATAGTGATGATAACACATGTTGAGAAAGCTCCCAAGTCACCCACAAGACTCAATTTTGAGTTACCACACTTTTTTAGGGTTTCTAGGTCTCTAGGATGAGTCAAAAATGAAAAAAAATATGGCCTAAAGGGCCATTTTATACCCATACCAGGTATGGAGATGTTACTATTGCCATCCAGGGGTTTCTATAGAAATTGGTCAATGGACATACACCTTGTGCAATCACGGTATCCTCCCTGTGCAGCAGATATCAACAAAGTCAAAAACTTATTTTTGACCCTCAAAACATATTTAGAACCCTATGAACATGATCCAACAGTGAAATTTAAGTGTAAACCTCATTTAAAATCCAATGGAATAATCAAATATTTCATGTGATATTATTTTGGAAAAAATTTGGGCCAATACCTATAGTTTTATTTTTTATAAAATCTGCTCAATAGCCCAAAATAACTCCTGAAGCCTTGGAACCTAAACCAAGGGTCTCCCTATCCTAAAATTGTTATTTCTTATGTGATAGTAAAGTCAAATGTTTCATCCAAGGTCATTTTGACCAAATGTGGATCCCACACCCATATTCCTAATTTTATAACTTTTTTACCAATAGGTCGAGGTATGCTTGGGTGAATTGAGGCTCAAACACAAAGTATACCTAGCCTAAAATTGATGTTCTAGAGATTTTAGCATAGTTGGAATTTGCACCCAATATCATTTTACTGAAGTTTTCACTCGATGGCCTTTGAAACTAGTGAACACTTCTAAGTAGGGAATTGTCTTTAAAAAACAATTTAACTACCTGATAACTAAATGGATCATCCCTATAAGTCATAAATAACATGGATAAGCTATGTAAAATCTCTAACAATGGAAATATGTAAAAATATAAAAAATGATCAGAAAAGTCATTACATTCTGCCAAAAGTGTTTGATCATTCTAAGTAAAGACTAGTTTAAGAATTTTTTTTACAAAGAAATAGTCCTTTGCTTTTACCACTCTAGAGGATTTTTAGTGTGTAACTAAGAAAGGTGGAATGGGTTTGACTTTTACTATGTTCATCTTGTTTAATACTTAAGAGAAAATTTCCATATAGTTGGAGAAGATTCTTCTTTCATGGTTGAGAAGGAATCTAAAATTGTTGTCTTAAAGGCTCAACTTCTTTAGATCACTCAAGAACCTGATACTGGTTTAGGTGTCTTATCAGATCTTATGGCCTGTAATAATCACCTGCTACTGAAAGTGTAAAGCTCAAGAACAAGGTTGGTGAACTAACTTAGTAGATCATAAATAATAATTGTTTTACTATGAGGTGTTGTTATGCTTTCATGTTCATATGTTCCTTATCCTTCTAAGTCTTTAATAAATACTCATATGTTTCAACCTTTTTTTGTTGACTCTTGGTTAAGACCTTGACATGTGCACTGTCTAATTTTCTTTTAGTAAGACATAGATATTTACTGTGCGCTTAGACTGTTTTGTTCTTATTAGTAATTAGTCATATTCTCTGGTCTTGTCTGGAATTGTGTTTCTCTGTGTTGTACCCTTGTTGATATTAGGGTTTATTCATTGTTTTAGACCATACTTTATTTTACTATTTAACCTTTTTAATAATGCCAAAAGGCAGGAAATAATAGCTAATAACAAGAACTGGTGACGTAAGGAATTGATGTGAGGGGAACAAATTACAAAATAGCATAGTATGGGGGGAACTAATCTAGAAGTATCCTCATTGATAATGGTAATTGTAAATTTTTCCATCAAGTTTACCATTATCAAAAAGAAGGAAATATTTGATTCAGTATCTTATTTGTTTTATTGTTTTGATGGTTGACAAATCTAATAACAGAATTTGGTAGCTAATTATTGTAACAGTGATTGCAATAGATATTTTGTTTGTTTGTACTGGTTGTATCCAACTAACATACCAGCAAACATTGTAGTGCACTGTAGTGGTCCATATCATAATCTATTATAAATATTTCTCTCTAATGCTCGTTCTTAAATATATATATCATTATATAGAAAGAGACCTAGTTTTTTCAAATTCTAAAAAGGGACCTTCTTCTTGAAAAACCTATTGATTTTCACCATTGAATACAAAGATTCAACAAATTAGTTTGCTCATAATGAAAAATGTAAAAGTTTCTAGCTTTATTGAGTCATTATATTTTGTGCCTAAAATTTTAAACCCACTCCTTATCTTGAGGTTTGTGTGGGTAGCTATTTTCTATGTCTATTTCAACTTATTGGTTAGCTAGAGTTAGCTAATAAATTTCTTAATATTAGAGTTATTGTGAAGAGGTTCTGGGGTACAGATACTTTAAGTGGGTTAGGTATTTAGAGGTTAATTTCTAGATAATGTTTAGCTAGAGGTAGATAATAATATTTTTCACAGTAGAGTTATTGTGAAGAAATGTTTTAGTGGAGTTACTTCAAGAGTTGTAGGGACTATGAGTTTAAATCCTAGATTGCATAATGTTGTTTTTTCCTTTGTTATTTGGAGATTAGTGAAGTTGATAGTGAAATCCTATAGGGGTAGGTTAATTTTTTACTCCCTTGAGTGATGAGGTTACAAGGTAAACATCTTTTGCCATTTACTTTGTGCTCTTGTCTTTCTTTATTTTACTCAATCAAGGACTATGTATTGACTTGTTCCTGTGGTGGAATCTTATAAACATTAAACATGGATACACCAAGTTTATGAAGGTCTTGGTCACTTGAAAAAGGATCATCATCTTTGAGCATGTTAATAACTTACACTATTATTGTGTGATGCTTCATATAGTTTGGTTTAAAATATAAAAGATCTCGATGTTTTCTCCATTCCATCAACCATTAGAGTAATTAATTTCACCAAGTAATTCTATTATCTTATTATGAGCTTTAATTTTATGCCTCTTACTATATAGAAAGTTGGGCTTTAAAGCCTCCAAACCAATGATAATGCAGATATTGATAGTTGACCATTTCATCAAGAATCATGTGGGGATATTATGTGATGTATTAGTTAAGGTGGATTATTTTATTTTCCCTATTAACTTTGTGATCTTGGAATGCAAAATGAACTTTAAGAATTCATTATCTTAGGATTGCCTTTCTTAGCAAAAGATAGAGCTTCGGGTGATATGGAGAGCGACGAGATCAAGTTTAGGTTAAATAAGAAGGTTGTAATAAATATTTTAAAGTCCATGAATCACCCAAGAGAGATGAGCATGGTCTTGATGATTGTTATGGTTGATGATGGGGTGCTAGAGGCACCTATTGGAGAAAGGTTTACATGGGATAGTTTAGTTGCAATTATGATGAACTTTGATGGTGTAACATTGAAGACTATAATGAAATAATAAAGTCTTTTATTGGGGTAGGGTATTTTTATTATGCCCTACAGAATTTGTATTTTGACTTTAAGAATGTTGGAAGTAGACTGTAAGAATAGACCAACTCCTCTGGCCAAGCCTTCAACTAAAGAACCACCAGTGTTGGAGCTGAAAGTGTTGCCTTTCACCTTCACTATGTGTTCTTGGGAGCTAATAGCATATTTCCCATCATTTTGGTGGCTGACTTAGTTTAATGGTAGGTTATAACACTTGGATCAGTACTAAAGTATTTCAAGAAGGCAGTTAGGTAGACCATTGCCAACATTAATAGGATACGTATAAGGTTATGTACTTTTAAAATTTAGTTGGAGGAATACTTCATTCAAGGTACAAAGGATCAACATAAACTTAACCAACCAATGCAAGAGGTGGTAAACAAAGAGACTATCAAGTTGTTACGTGTATGGGTAGTGTATCCTCTTTCAATAAGTAAAAGTAAGTCTAGTGCAATGTGTTCACAATAAGATAGGTATGATTTTTGTGCCAAATGAGTGAAATAAGTTGATCCCACTTTTTCTAGTCATAGGCAGACATATATGTCTGGATTATAGGAAATTGAACTCTTAGATGCTTAGAGATCATTTTTCAATGTCAGTTTTGAAAGATTAATAGGCAGAAGTTGATATTATTTCCTTTATAGGTATTTAAGGTACAACTTGATTTTTATTTCCATTGAAGATCAAGAAAATACTATATTTAGTTATCATTATGAGTCATTTAAATTCAAGCACATGCCATTTTGGTTATCCTATGCACCTGCTACATTTCAAATGTGTTTGATGAATATTTTCTTTGATATGTGAAAGGAAATCGGGGAAGTATTCACGGATGATTTTTCTATGGTAGGAGACACTTCTGAAGATTCTTTGGCCAATTTTGGAAAAGTCATATATTGATATGAGGAAACTAATATGGTGTAGAACTAGGAGAAGTGCCACTTCATGGTTAATATGTTCATTGTGTTGGGCCATAAAATATACGAGAAGGGTATTCAGGTTAATCAAGAAAAATTAAAGTCATTAATAAGTTACCTCTAACAATTTTAGTGAACAGTATTCATAGTTTCTTGGGCCATGTAAGATTTTATATGAGATTCATCAAAGATTAGTCAAAAGTTGCTAATACCTGATGTAAACTATTGGAGAATGATATAATGTTCTTGTTCCCAACATTATTCCTCTAAATTAGTCAAAACTATTTTAGTTGATGTACGATGTAAGTGGGATTTAACTTGGGACTATCTTAGGACAAAAGTAGGAGAATATCTTTCAACCAATCTATTATGCTTGTAAGGAACTAAATGGGCCTCAAAACAATTATACTGTGACTGAGCAGGAGTCACTTGCAATTGTTTATGCCTTAGAGAAATTTAGAGCATACTTTTTTGGCACAAAAGTTGTAGTGTGCTTAGAGATACCTCATTGCCAAATAAGATGCTAAACCAATATTGATATAATTGATGCTCTTGATCTAAGTGCTTGATTTCAAATAAAAAGATTGTAAAAGGTTTGAAAATCAAGTGGTTGAACAATTTTCTAGGCTTGATGAAGTGGGATGACTAATGGATCATGTAGAGATTGGTGACTCATTCCAAGAGAAAAAGTTAGTAGCTTCTCCCATGGCCTTATTCTATGATTTATGGGTTTTGTAATAACTTAGTTCGCAATATAATAAGGGAAGACTTGAACTTTCATTATAGGAGGAAATTTCTACATGGTATTAGTAATTAATTTTGGGATAATCTAAATACCTTCTCTCTCTAAGCTGATAACTTGATAAGAAGATGTTTCTAAAAGTTAAGGTGTTAAGTATACTGAAAGCATGCCACTCATCTTCTATGAGTAACATCATGTCACAACCTAATTTCTTGGGTCATGATGGCACCTACCATAACCCATCTGTAGGAAAGCCAATCCCCGTAGTCTGGAACGGCTAGTAATGAACTACACAATGGATATATAGAAAGAATGTGGAATAGATAAAATAAGAGAATTAAATACATCATGAAATCCCAAAACCTGGTGGTATCAGTACAAGTGCTTCAAATATAACAAGAGTACAAGAGTGCAAGAGTGAAATTGTAATGCCTCGAAAATCTATCCCGAGACATCACATGGTGCTTAGGACAACAAGTGATCCCAAGCTAACCCATGAACTGGTATACTGTTAAGAAACTGATTAAATATGTATAAAGTGCTGAATTTACTGTGTGGAAACATAAAAATGATAGAATCTGTGAAAATACAATATTGATACCAATTTACATTTTGATACAATCTGAAAAGAGCGACTGAAATTTACATAACTGACTCTAACTAACATCTGTGAAGCCTGTACTATACTGATTATAGATAGCTGGGACATGACTCCAAATATCACTAATCAATACATATGAATAAGAAAATAAAGTACATCAATAACATCTAACTAAAGTCCACGAAGTAGGAGGACTAATCATCTGTTGGTTGCAATCTGCAAACTGTCTAAATATGGTGTATGTACTACAACTCGTACCTACATTATGAGACAATGTAGCACATAGACATATATATGGATCAGTACTTTCAGGATGTACTGAGTATATGGGGGTGAAATGCATAAATAAAACATTATCTCATCATCAAAATTTGTAAAATAATTCATGCTAAATGTAAATGACTCACATAAGCTGGAATATCTGAAATACTGAAATCTGAGATAATAAGAAGAAAATCATGCTATATAAATCTAATGAGTCATAACATTTAGTTTTAATAGTTGTACTTGTATTCAACCTTTAAATCATACTGTATAAGTGTGGAAAAGACTCACTTTTTGAATATGAAATCTGAAAGCTGAAGTCTATAGCTAATATCTTTCTGTAAGGCATAATCTGAGTAAAACTTGTGAGCCTTCACGCTTAGTTTTTCTAAAAGCTTTTTCTATAAATCTTTTTCTGAAAGTCATTACTATTAGGGAGATACTTTAAAACTGTTCTAAAAGCTTTTACTGTTAGCGAGGTTCTCTTAATTGACATAAACCGTATGAGCTACATGGAGTCCAGCGTCTTTACCTCTTAAGGAAGAAACCTCATGTTGGGGAGAGGTGCCATACTCTTTCCAAGAAGTATAACCTAATCCATGTGATCGATCACAAAATAAATCTAGCATCCACATAAATGGGAATAATCTAAATTTGTACCTACATTGGCTCATAGTTTTGTGGAAGATAAGGCACGCTAATCCCACACTTTCCACTCGATGCTAAATACTACTCCCTCTTAAATCTGTATGCTCAAACCATTTAAAATCCACTTTTTAAAACTAGCATAAGGATTAATATGAAAACTAGTTATGCATTTATCTGAGTAAATCTGCGTTCTGTAAATTGTAATAATCTGTAGTGTATTCTAAAGCTAAACCAATGATCAAAAGATCAAAGCTTTTTCTAAAAATTGAGAATAATCTATTCATAAGATGCTTAAAGCATCATCTCTCTTGAAATAATAATATTAAATCTTAGGATAATAATCCCTGCTTCAATATCATGTTAAATCATCATATTAATCATGCTTGATAATGTCAATATTGATAAAACAACTCAAAATCTAGAAATTTCAACAATATGCATGGAGATATGAACAAAATCATGTAATTCAATTTCTAAATCAATTGAAATATCATAAACTTGTAAATAACTATAATGGGCATAAACCCTAACTTTATTTTCATGGGAAATCACATAAACTTCAATAAAATTGGAATAAATCAAGTTTTTGGCACAAGGATGAATGATTGTCCTTGTCGAAGAACCCCACATACCTTGGTAGATGATTAGATGAAGAATCTTGAGTTATTGATTCCTAATGATTTCTTTAAGATGAGGTCTTGACTATCTTGTCTTGGTAATCTTCAATGTAAAGCTTTCTTGGAGAATCTATGGTGGAATTTGATTTCTTGGAGAAAGGGCTTTTGGTTTCTAAGGTTTTATTTTTGAAGAGAATGATGAATAATGAGTAAAATTGCTTGAAAATATGATTAATCTTATGTTTAAGACGGATTGGGGCCTTGGGAATTGACAAAAATACCCTCTTTAAACTTCTAAATAGAATTGGAAAATGTAACATTTTTTTGAACAAGGTGGCCACCATGATGAGCCATTACGAAGTGGCTCAATGGAAATTGGACCATTGGGAACTGGGCAGACTCCGCGACGCGCCACCATTGCGGTGCCCCTTTGGAATATCATTTTGGCCACTGGTGCGACGTGCCAACATCACATTATTCTACTGGATTTTGACAAATGAGAATTTGGAACTCTCTACGATGTGTCAATATCATGGAGGTCCACTGGAATTGATAATTATGAATTGTGCCTTCACCGCAACACGCTGAGAGTCCCGGTGGTACATTATTTTACTAAGAATTCTCTAACTTCTTCACCGAGTATCGGAATTGGGCAAATTTGGTATTGATAGAAATCTTATTCAATTTTCCACATAATGGAAAGTCGAAATCTTGAAAATTCCACATGGAATAAATATTACTCATTTTGGAATCTATCCTTTAACACTCTAGGAACGAATTTATGCTAGGAAAAGTATGGGGTCTGACAATATCTGCCCCTTGGGAACATTCGTCCTCGAATGTGGCTACTTAGGCTGAAATTACTAAGGAATCTGAGGCTATAAGCTACTTACCCAACTGAAATAAGTTGTTTAACGTAATCTTAAGCATAATGAGCTACTGAACTGATCTGCGAGTGCATGAATTCTCATGAAAATAACTATATGGCTAAGATAGAAGCGAGAGAGTCAGCTTATGAGTAACCATCGCTTTAGGTAGGATCTGATTTCATGGGAAAAGAACGGGAGGTTTATGACATGAAAACTCAGGGTATTACAATATCACCCCCTTGGGATCGTTCGTCCCCGAATGATACTGATTTGGTTGGAATACCAGGAAAAGATTGAGATGATACATAGGATACTTACGAACTGAATCATGACTTAATATCTGAAACTGAAACTGATGCCTGATGTATACACTGAGCTGAATTCACAATTTTCCTTGATGCATACAAACTACCTCTTGAAAAGGACATACTCATGAAATCTCAGGTAGTAAGACTAGACTAAATTGAAAGATGGAAAAACTATAGAGATTTGTCTGTCTGACTGCCAAACTGGATTGCTGGCTATACGGACTGAATCATACTGAAAGCTCATACCCCAATGGAGTATTTATTCAACACTTTTCTAAGAAACTCTAATGATATTAAGGAGTAAGGAACTTTGGGTATGATCTGAACAAAACATCTGAATAAGGAATTACAATAGTGCTACGAATCTATAGCACGGAACATAAAATTATAAATCATAAGCCAGGGTAGAATTTCTGGGGCTTAAGCAATGCAACTCCGTACTCTCAAGATTAGCCACACTTTTCAAACACTCCCTCAACTATACTATTCCTTTCAAATACCATACTCGCTTGATTCAACTTATAATTCTCACATGGCATTGATAAATCCGTCTACTAAAGTATGAACTGAACTAAATCCTCTCATCGAAGTCAAGCCTATCTTGGAATCACAAGGTACTGCACCTAACACCATAACACTAATCTAAACCATGAATTTAATATCCAAGCAGTATCATAATTACTCACTTCTAGAATAATTCTTTTTATCACTTTATAACAAATTTAACCTCTTACTAGGAAATTCATTAACGCACTACTCGTCTATCCTCTTATACACCAACATGATGTTCAAGCCTATCTTCATAACCACATATGCACTTCCAACCAATTACCCATAAAAGCATCTTTCTCATATCTTACAAACCCCTCTCAAGATAACTTCCATGCTCTATTCAGTTCTTAGGAAGACACACATAAAATATTCTCAACTAACCAAGTCATACACAAAATGCTTCACCTCAATGTTTTCCACCTGTAGACTTATATAAAACAAGAATACAACTATTGTTTTCTCTAACATAGCATATTCACTCTCTCTTATCTACACAATATCATCACTCTCTTAACCTATGGAAGGTCACTAAAAGGTTAGAATGCTAGGGTCTGAAACATGAAGTGATACTAAGCAGAACTTAACATTTTACTGAGGCTTGAGGAATAGAGTATTCACGTCATGGATTCATTAAAGATATCTAATCTGAGGATGTACATGATATAAATCTGGGCTTCGCTGATCGTTAAGAGTGTTTCATGAGTATTAGAACAAAATATACTACAAGGCTTGAGTACATGAGTCATGAGCTGCATGATCTGAATTTAGAGTTCATAACTTATGGAATGTGATTTCGACTACTAATGGACTGGAACTCCTCATACTAGGAACTGGGAGAGTACATGACTCTCTATTATATACATGAACATGATTTATGGTCAGGGAGCTGAAATGTGAGGCTTGAGTAAATATCGCGATAACTTAAGTACGAAACTTTGTACTGACATAAGAATGGGTTGAGCATCATCCCTTCTTGCTGAATTTCTATACTACACTAGCATCACTTACTAGAATCTAGAAGTCTAGCTTTGGTACCCATTCTATTATCTCCCCCTTAGCTTTAAGCCATCACTCAAGGTCTGTGAACCACTAAATAAACTTCAGTCTAAACTAAAACCTCTTTACTCTAGAGTCTGGTGTATAATCAATACCCATAAAACTAAACTTACTCTGAAAGACTACACTTAAAAGTCTCGCTTCTAATAATTCTTCCGAGGTACTACTTTATCTTTCTATAGCCCTCACTAGTCGTCATATAATATCTTGAACACTTACTAACTTAGAATATTCATAAGTGTAACCATATCCTAAGTTCACACCATCTAGATCTTCAACTCTTATTTCTATTTGCTCAATCTTTAAGGATTCAAACTTAGATTCTAACACTTAACATGGATATCACCAACCATTAATAAACCAAACTACTCTTGTCATACCTTACTAATATCACATCACTAAACTTGTATTTCTAAACCATGAGAATCAAGATCATACCAAGAAGGCTTGACATAATCTACCCATGACTCCTTAACTTAGCTATTAACAACATCATATATATATATATATAGTTTAACTTAGCAACTTAACGGTACTACTAATCACACACAACACGTAATAATCTTAGAAAATAAAGCAATCCCATGTCACCTTGGGCATACTTCTTCATCATGCATATAACATCATACTTAATTATGAAAAACAGACTCTAACTTTTGTATAAACTGTTCAAGCCTACAAGATTACTTCCATATAACTAGCACCACTAACCAAAGAATTCATTACATCTACCTCGATGACCAATAACTATTCATACTTAATGTCTAGTGCTAAACATGATTTAGAAACCCACCTTACATACAATTCTCACTTGGAAGTTATAAAATAAAACAACAAGAAACACTAGCCCACTATAATCTTTTAACATTAATAATCGATCATAATCATATGGCCTATCTTATTTACAGCCCATTAACACATCCTCCTTCTTCATATCATTACTATTTACCCATCTATACATCTAAATTACTATCATAGCTCTATAAGTTTCAGCTAAAATTCTTTTTGAAACCTCAAGGAAATCCTAAATTAATGATACTAAACCACCAAACACTACCTTAATATCTGATACTTTTCCGACACAACAACTATCATCAATAACCCCTTTCATACTTTAAGCAAACAATAATTCTCCTTAACGAATAACTATTTGTCTACCTTCCTCTAAACTGACACGTAAGAACATATCACATTAACACAACTCGTTAACATGTACAAGTTTATCTCTATTGACACTCTCACTTTTCTCGTTACCACTCTTCTATACCCATACTTCCAACTTATAATAAGGTTCTTCTATTTATAAATCATAACACTGAAGCTCATAACATCCCTCAAATACAAACTTTATTCAATAATCTAAGTTCATACTATCTTCTCTCATGAACACTATTTGTACTAAAAGAATAATGAGGAATCTAAATGCATATCTAATTCGATCTCAACTAAAAAACTCATAAGGATGAGATCATAAACTTTCAATTTACAGAACTTAACATACTAGGGACTCTTCTCAAGCCCCTTATATGACTTCTGAATCTTCTGTTAGCAAATCTAAGAGCATTACCTGGGGAGGAATTGGAACTTGCTAATTATGTTTTCTCAAGAATAATACATAGATGAGGAATTTTGGGGTCACACACGAATAGATAGAAGATTCTGAAAAAAAACTTTACTGCATGATCTAGAGTAGAAAAGAAAGGAAATTT
This sequence comes from Capsicum baccatum var. pendulum, assembly GCA_030864225.1. NCBI lineage: Eukaryota > Viridiplantae > Streptophyta > Magnoliopsida > Solanales > Solanaceae > Capsicum > Capsicum baccatum. Next base: position 199,571,908 of record CM061550.1, on the reverse strand, counting down.
TTCTTAAATACATCGTAGCCTCTCGAATAAAAGTACAAACGTCTCCATACCATTCCGCAATATTCTACTAGACATGGCTTCATAGACACCCTAGGACACTTGAACCTTGTGCTCTGATACCATGTTTAAAACACCCCAAAAATCTATCCCGAGATGTCACATGGTTCTTAGGACCACAAATGATCTCAAGCTAACCCATGACCTGGCATACTATTTAGCAACTGATTAAATATGTATAAAGTGCTGAATTTACTATGCGAAAACATAAAAATAATGGAAACTATGAAAATACAATAATGATACCAATTTACATTCTGATACAATCAGAAAAGAGGGACTAAAATTTACATAACTAACTCTAACTAACATCTGTGAAGCCTCTATTATACTGACTATAGATAACTGGGACGTGACTCTAAATATCACTAATCAATACACATGAATAAGAAAATAAAGTGCATAAATAACATCTAAATAAAGTCCTCAAAGTAGGAGGACTCATCATCTGCTGGTTGGAATCTGCAAACTGTTTGAATATGGTATGTGCACTACAACTCGTACCTACATTATGAGATAATGTAGTGATGATAGGCGAATTTACGCGCCTATATCAATATATTTTGCCCATATTTTAGCCTAGTTTTGAGAACTAATTATCTATTTCATACACTTTTAGTCCTTTTTCCTGTAAATGAGCTAACAAATGTGATTAGGAAAGTTTCAGGTATAAATGATGCAAAATACAGCAATTTATGGCTTACTTGACGCAAAAGAAAGCTCACAAACGAGATGGAAAGGAGCTGGACGCATAAAGGACTAAATCTGCTGCATGGAAAATCTGTCCCGGGCTAAAACAGCATTTCTGAAGACTTTGGGGACTTACAGACACAAAGCTGGATTTTTGCCATAATACATTAACCTAGTGCAATTAGGTTATGTGTTTCATTATTCTATTTGGATTATAATTTTGTAACCTTACCCTAGTACATTTGGGTCAAGGATTTCATTAGTATATTAGGATTTGGTTATTTATTTCATTAGCTTAGTAGGAGTAGGATAGGAGTATTATAAATACCCTATCATGTTAGAGATTTTTAAGCACTTCTTCAATAATCAACCCAACAATATAATTTTCTTCCATCCCTCTCATCTTCCACCACAAACATTCAACTCTTAAATTCCACAACAAGAGAATCGTTACTTGCTACGGAATCACTAAAACCACACGCCAAACACCTCTTTTACACGCCATCCACCATGCAAAACGTGATATCCTTCGCATTCATGGGTAACTAAACCTCTTAGTTGGGGTTATGGAAGCCGAATGAGTTACTATCTATAGCTATGAGTTTGTGAGTTCAAGACAAGTATATTGCTTATATCATTATTCTCTTCATCGCAAACTACATTCTTTGCGGTTCAAACACAAGAACACGCCATTCTAACATCTAACCTGTTCGAGAGAAAGGTTATTTGTCTAGAAAAGAAGACGCATAGACCAACGCCAGGTTAACATTTAACTTGTTCGAGAGAAAAGTTATTTGTCTGGAAAAGAGATAATGTCAAGGTAGTAGGACACCCTTTCCTATTAAAAAGCTAGTGCCGTACCTGGACTAACTTCTTGGAGAATTCGTACCGTTAGTCACACTTTAAGCTCGAGAGAGTTAAACTGAAATAGTCCTTGTTTAGGTCGAGAGACGCTTGGATTTACCATCGACTACAATTCTCTATAAGCAATTACATGTCAAGACTCTACACACTCATAGCCAATAGAGACGTATACCTCTGAAGGTGGACATAACCCCAACGCCTCAATTCTCATTGTTTACAACACACGTGACAATCTCTCTTTATTTTGCTATTTTCAGTTCTTACATTCTTGTTTTGGTTACATACTACAAACCCCCCTTTTCCTACGAGACTTGTACTAAAAGTCTAGTAATTTCTCTTGCTTGTTGACCGAGCTATTCCCTGTGGGATCGATACCCAACCCAGGTTGGGTTCTATATTTGCTAACGACCGCTTTACACTCAAACGAGAGCTGTAGATTGAGCGTTATCAAAAATTGGCGCCGTTGCCGGGGAATACGAGTGTCAATCAAGTTCGTGATAATTACTAGACCCTTTGGTCAAAGATTCTCGTACTTTTACGTTTAGTTTTTGTTTTTGTTTATTGCAGGTTTTTCTTTTAGTGCATGCCCCATACTAGAAGTTCTGGTCAACCGTTATTACCAATCAATCCGGAACCGCAACGAATTAGAAGAATGGAAGCACAAGCGGAAATCGACAGGATGGCTGCTCAACACGAGCAAGCAAGATTAGCTGCTCTTGCCGCTGCTCAAGTCCAACAACAAAACATTGATAATCCTGGACGAGCAACAAATCCTGACGATGAAGATTTAGGAGATGACGAGTTGATCAACCCAAGGCATGGCGCTGAAATGGCAACACCTGCCAACAGACGAGGTCGACAAGCTCGGTACAGATATGATCGCCAACCTTTGCAACCAGCTTTCGACGATGATGATGATGATCTTGATGGTGCCGGAGCCACTGGAGCTATAATTCCACCACCATTAGCGCCCGGAGCCAAGTTCAACATCACTAGCACCATGATTCAGTTATTGCAACTCAAGGGATTATTTGGTGGACTAGCAGGCGATGATCCGAATATGCATCTCATCAACTTTATTTCTACATGCAAGTCTTTTGACAATCCTGGAGTTGGTCAGAATGCTATTCGGTTACGTCTATTTCCATTGTCTCTGTCTGGGGAGGCAACATTATGGTTGAATGGGCTGACTCCTGATTCTATTACAAATTGGAGGCAATTGAGAGACGCTTTCCTAGAAAGATTCTTTCCGCCATCCAAGAGGGCTCAATTGAGAGATGAAATCAGCAACTTTCATCAGCTTCCCTCTGAAGCTCTTCACGAAACATGGGAGAGGTTCAAGACAAAGCTAGCGAGATGCCCAAACCATCACATGACTAATGTTCACCTCATGGAGATCTTATATAGAGCCTTGAATTCAGTAACTAAACCAGTGGTGGACAACGCAGCTGGAGGTTCTTTTATGGACCTCACCTTTGGTCAAGCAAGTAACATGCTAGATCGTATGACGAAACAAAGTAGAGCTTGGCATACCAGGGATTCTGAGGTAGCAAGCCCCACTTTATCTATTGGCATGTCTGCAGATCAAAGAAGAAGAGAAGAAGAACGTGATCAAGACATGGCGCACATGAAAACCCAAATGGACCTTCTTACAAAAGCATCTATTAGGGAAGACTGAAAAAGTGAAAGCAATTGCGTCAAAAGGAAGAGACGAATCTGATTCGGAAGAGGAGGCCAACTACTTGAACAATCAGGGGGGTTTCCGAGGGAATGCCCAAGGAAACCAAGGTCGGAACTATTATGACAAATCTGGAGGTAAAGACCAAGGTAGTTGGAAGAAAAATAATGAAAACAGTGGTTTGTACGTTCCCCCTGGTAGACGTGATACCACCACATCTAATTCTATGGAAGACATGATGGCTAAGTTATTGAAAGGAGTGGAAGCGACGAACGCGGGAGTTAAGGAGGTGATTGACGATTTGGCCTCCATGAAGCAATTAGTTGATTCTCATTCCACTTCTATCAAGCAACTAGAGCAGCAATTCAGTCAACTTTCAGCAACACTCAACCAAAGAAAAGCCGGCACCTTGCCTAGCGATACGGTGCAAAATCCAAGGACTGATGGGTCATGCATGGCCATCACTACGAGGAGTGGTAAGGTGCTGGAAACTTCAGCAGAAGGCAAGCAAGTAGTTGACAGAACAGCAGACATAACCGCCACACCTAGTGACGCCACTAGGGAAGACGCCACAATATCCACTTCCAACGTCAAGGACGTGTTGCCTAGTGACGTGCAGCCTGAAAAAAATAATAAACGGAAGCAAGAGGAGAAGAAAGCCATGGAAAGAACACTTCCATACCCACCACCACCTTTTCCACAAAGATTGAAGAAGGTGGCTGATGACACTAAGTTCAGCAAATTTATGACCATGTTGAAGCAGCTAACTATTAATGTCCCATTGGTAGAGGCACTTGAACAAATGCCTGGGTATGCGAAGTTTATGAAAGATCTTTTGACTAAGAAGAGGGCAGCAAGCTATGAGCTGAAAGAAGATGTGCATCATTGTAGTGCAATAGCTACCCGATCCATAGTTCAGAAGAAGGCCGACCCCGGAGCTTTCACTATTCCTTGCACCGTCGGATCTTTGGACTTTGCTAAAGCATTATGTGACTTAGGAGCCAGCATCAACTTGATGCCATTATCAATCTACAAGAAGTTGGGGTTGGGAGATCCTACACCAACTAATATGAAGCTTGTTATGGCGGATAGGTCGGTAAAACGACCGGTTGGTATTCTATGCGATGTCTTGGTGAAGGTATCTTCATTCATATTTCCAGCAGACTTTGTCATCTTGGATTGCGAAGCAGATTCAGAGGTTCCCATAATCTTGGGACGCCCTTTCCTTGCTACGGGAAGTGTGCTCATAGATTTGAGAGCTAATGAACTTTCATTCCGAATAAATGATGAAGTGGTGCGCTTTGATGTTTGCAAATCAATGAAGCAACCCAAAGATCTAAGTGTATTTTCTGTGGCTGATGTTGTCGTTGATGACGAGGATGAGTTACTTGCTGAAGAGCAAATTCTTGATGATCCTTTGGAGGTTTTGCTCATGGAAGAAGATGATGATGATGCTGAAATTTCTGAAGATGATATTTGTGCTCTATCGGGATTAGGAGCATATCGCTATCCTCCTAAGGAGCTATTGAAGAACCACCCACATTAGAATTAAAGGAGCTGCCAAGCCATTTGAAGTATGCATTCTTAGGAAGCGGAAACACTCTTCCAGTCATAGTGGCAGCCGATTTAGGTGAGCAACAAGTTGCAGCTCTTATTGCAATTTTACGCAAGTATATTAGAGCTATTGGATGGACCATTGCGGATATCCTTGGTATTCCACCTGGAATTTGCACTCATAAAATTCAGCTCCAAGAAAAGTGCACACCCACCATCGAACACCAAAGACGTCTAAACCCACCAATGCAAGAGGTGGTGAAGAAGGAGATTATCAAGTGGTTAGACGCAGGAGTTGTGTATCCTATTTCTGATAGTACATGGGTAAGCCCAGTACAATGTGTTCCCAAGAAAGGAGGTATGACGGTGGTTGCGAATGCAAAGAATGAGCTTATTCCACTCAGGCCCGTCACTGGATGGAGAGTATGCATGGACTACCGCAAGCTGAATTCTTGGACTCTCAAGGATCACTTCCCCATGCCATTTATGGACCAAATGCTAGATCGATTAGCGGGTAAAGGATGGTTTTGCTTTCTTGATGGTTATTCAGGTTATAATCAGATTTTTATTGCACCAGAAGACCAAGAGAAGACAACGTTTACATGCCCATATGGTACGTTTGCCTTCAAACGTATGCCATTCGGGTTATGTAACGCACCAGCCACCTTTCAGCGATGCATGATGTCTATTTTCTCTGATATGGTAGAAGACACTTTGGAGGTATTTATGGATGACTTTTCAGTTGTTGGTGAGTCTTTCGAAGCATGTTTGGTGAATTTAAGCATGGCATTACAAAGATGTGTAGAGTTCAACCTTGTGCTGAATTGGGAGAAGTGTCACTTCATGGTAAAAGAAGGAATTGTTCTTGGGCACAAGATCTCCGAAAGAGGAATAGAGGTTGATCGCGCCAAAATAGAGGTCATTGAGAAGCTACCACCTCCAATTTCGGTGAAAGGAGTTCGTAGTTTTCTTGGCCATGCTGGGTTTTATCGTAGATTCATCAAAGACTTCTCCAAAATTTCAAGTCCATTGTGCAAGCTATTGGAGAAAGATGCGAAGTTTGACTTTAATGATGATTGCTTGAAGGCATTCGAATGCCTTAAAGAAAAACTCATTGAAGCCCCTATCATGGTAGCACCAGATTGGACGCTCCCGTTTGAAATCATGTGTGATGCTAGTGGTGTAGCCGTTGGCGCTGTTCTTGGACAAAGAAAGGAGAAATTATTTCATCCTATCTACTATGCGAGCAAGGTCCTCAATGAAGCCCAAAGGAACTACACCGTCACTGAACAAGAGCTATTAGCGGTTGTGTATGCGTTTGAGAAGTTCCGTGCCTATCTATTAGGTACTAAAGTGATCGTTCATACAGACCATGCAGCTCTTAGATATCTAATGACAAAGAAGGATGCAAAACCAAGGCTGATTAGATGGGTATTGCTGCTGCAAGAGTTTGATTTCGAAGTTAAAGATAGAAGAGGTTGCGAGAACCAAGTGGCTGATCACCTATCTAGACTTGAGAATGAGTATGTGGCGCAACCAGAAAATCAGATTGACGATGCATTCCCTGACGAGGAGATACTAGCGACAACAATGGATAACTTACCATGGTATGCCGACTTCGCAAATTTCGTGGTGAGTAATGTGTTACCTTCCAATTTATCTTACCACCAGAGGAGGAAGTTTATGCATGACGTTCAGCACTACTATTGGGATGAGCCTTATTTGTTTCGAAGATGCGCGGATGGTATCATTCGACGATGTATATCCCATGAAGAAGTGCCTACTATATTAGAAGCATGCCACACTTCGCAAGTTGGAGGACATCATGCGGGTAATCGAACAGCAAGAAAAGTCTTGCAAAGTGGTTATTATTGGCCTACAATATTCAGAGATGCACATGACTATGTGAGAAGGTGTGACCAATGCCAACGTCAAGGTGCTATTTCAAAACACCATGAAATGCCCATGTCCACAATTCTGGAGGTAGAACTCTTTGATGTATGGGGTATTGATTTCATGGGACCATTCGTGAATTCGTTTGGAATGAAGTACATCTTGGTTGCTGTGGATTATGTGTCAAAATGGGTTGAAGCTATAGCATTGGCCGATAACGAAGGAAAGCGTGTTGTAGCGTTTTTAAAGAAGAATATCTTCTCTCGCTTTGGGGTACCTCGTACTATCATAAGTGATGGAGGATCTCACTTCTGTAACAAGCTATTCAAATCTGTATTGGCCAAGTATGGAGTCAAGCAACACAAGATAGCTACGCCTTATCATCCCCAAACTAGTGGACAAGTAGAGGTTTCCAATCGTGAGATCAAGCAAATCCTTGCCAAGACAGTCAATGCGAATCGGAAGGATTGGTCTCGGAATTTAGATGATGCACTATGGGCGTATAGGACTGCATTCAAAACACCAATTGGCATGTCACCTTATCAGCTCGTTTATGGGAAGGCTTGTCATCTACCCATCGAGCTTGAATACAAGGCATTATGGGAATTGAAGCACTTGAATCTGAATTGGGATGATGTGAAGAACCTGAGGTTGGAGCAGCTGAACGAGCTAGATGAATTCCGTCTCCATGCATATGAAAGATCAGATTTATACAAGGAGCGGATGAAGAAGTATCACGATCAGCGGATTGTTCGACGACACTTCCAAAAAGGTGACATGGTGCTACTCTTTAACTCCAGATTCAAGCTCTTCCCAGGTAAGTTAAAATCAAAGTGGTCTGGTCCATTTAAAGTCACCCACGTCTACTCGTCTGGAGTAGTCGAATTGGAAAATAATGAGGGTGTTATCTTCAAGGTGAATGGCCAACGTGTTAAACCATATATCGGTCCTCTTGGCTCGATGAATGACATGGCCATCACTTATCTCGACGAAGTCTAAGTACTCGAGATTACTACGTCGAGCCACGACAATAAATAAGGCGCTAGATGGGAGGCAACCCTTCGTTTTATTGTTTTATCTTTTTATCGTTTTATCGTTTTGTCGTTTTAGTATTTTTTTCTTTTTGATAAATGAAAATCCAAAAATAAGAGTCGTGCCACGACCAAAACTAAGGCGCTTGGTGGGAGGCAACCCATCGTACTAATCGTTTTCATTTGTTTGAGCAAATATAGGTGTAAGAAGTATGCAACGAGGAGATGGATTTCAATTGACGATTTGGTCGCATTGTATGGTAAAGTCGGTAAGTTAGGAATGGTGATGCATAAGGCTATGGATTGAGCCTTTCTCACGTCATAATAGGCTTCGAGAAAGGCTAGGCCTTGGTAAAAATAGGCCACGAACGATGCACAACCTATTCTATAGCCTAAGGACTCGGAATTTAGTGTGCAACACACTATGCGCCGCCTATTCCTAGGTGTGCTTTTGACTATGCGCCGCCTATGCTATGGCATTTGAGATACTGAGACCAAATGCCATACCATATGCGCCGCATATGCCTAGATATGCCATACTATGTGCGGCGCATATGTCCCATTATGCCATGTACAATGCGCCGCATATACATGTGATATGCCGAGGGATATGCGCCGCATATAGGGTGATTTTGTCCCCAAATCCGATTGTAAATGGGTCATAACCCGACCCATACTCCTCCTATATAAAGGGGACTTGTTTTTATTTCACAAACACATTAGAATCAACCCTAAAGGCGCCGCATATCATCCCAAATCCTCTCAAATTTTTCTTCCTTTGTTCTTCCAATCCACAACAACTTCTCCACAATCTTCAAGCAAGTAAGTGCTCTCTTATTCTTCATCTATTTATCGTAAGTACTACTTTACTACGCTTATTATAAAATGCTAACTCATGAGAGATTAGTGGTGATGTTCATGTGTGTGGATAATTGTTGCAAAATCGTGTGATTGATCATATACGTATAGAATTCATGACTTGTTTCCGACTTGAATTTTGTTTCAATGGCATTGTTGTGATACTTGCTGAACATATGTGGCCATGAATATTGCTTGAGAGTGTTGTTTGGATGCTTGCATGATTAACCATCCCGGCCATCGGGATAAGGTTATAGTGACTATCGACTTAGGTGGTGGTGTTTGTTGTTTGAATAGCAATTCCATGTGGTAACCCCTATGTGTAACGTTGCTATATACACCATGCAAGTCGTCCAAATGGCTGCTCATAAGTGATGTAATGCTGATTTTCTTGTCGGAATACAATCCTCAGACGTATGTCGACGAAGTCTGAGTACTCGACCACGTTCACTTCACTGATTTGTGCTAACAAGATTAAGTGTGGGGTGGTACCCCTAATGCTTGCATATAAATTGTATAAAGTGCGATTGTGCTGCATCTAACATTATTTCTAGTCTCAGGTACAATGGCACCAAAAGCAAGGCAAGGCAAGGAGAAGGCTACCACAAACCGCAAGGACAAAAAGAGAAGCCGAAAAGACCAAGGCGAATCATCTTCCGCACACCTACCACGCAGAATGTTCGGAATCAAATGGGTTCTTGAGGAAGAAGCCAAGGCATGGTACAGCAGCAACAAAGAAAAGAAATATGTGCACGTCGACTTAATCAACAAGGAGACCTTAGCAAAGAAGGAGCCGCAACTGTTGGCTAAGATAATGGCTTTGAAGCTGGATTTCATCTTCCGTGACATGGGAGAGTGCAATCTTGACTTAACAAGAGAGTTTTATGCCAACTGGTCGCCAAACACAACAGGCAACGAAGTCAAAATTCGGGGCCAAGTGTTACAGCTTACAGCGGATTGGATCAACTCGTTTCTAGGCCTACCTTCGGTCGACACTGCACCATACAAAGAGCTGTACAGCAGGCCTCCTTACAGAGCTATAAGACACACGCTTTGTGGAAGCAGATCGATGGCGAGATGGGGCAGACATAAGAAAACAGGCCGTCACAACACATTCCCCTATGCTCCACTAAATAGGGAAGCAAGAATCTGGATGCGCATTGTCAACTCATGCCTCATTCCTGGGACGCAATACACAAAGATTTCGAGAGATAGAGTGTGTCTGGTTTATGCATTGATGACAAATGTCCCTATCAACTTTGGGGCAATCATTCGATCCACCATGAGGAAAGCCAGACTCCACAGCAGGTCCTATTTCACATTCGGCAATTTGTTGACAGCAATGTTGCGGAAGGAGGATATAGAAGAGGAACCAGCTGACCACAAACTCCCACATACCCCAAAGAAGGTTGACCTCACCAAGGTCAAAGATGCTGAAACAACGCATGGAGTCAACCTTACCACTGCGGAGAGACACGCTCGTGACGAGAGTTTCTTCCGTCATCTCTATGGCATGACACGATTCACTATGATGAGTGGTGGACGTATTCCAACTGCTGAAGAGCTCCATCAGCTGGACCACGACTACCCAATGAACAGACATGCCCGGGAGATGTGTGGAGTGGGAGTCTATTTCGAGGAACCTCTTGATGATGACGTGCCAACTGATGATGATAGACGCTTGCCTGATTCTGACGCTGAAGAGAACTCTGACGATGACTCTTACGATGACTCGGACGAAGGGGGTATGACCCCCGACATTGAGGAAGAGTCCGACTAATCAGGTTCTTCGACTTTATTTTCCACTGAGGGCAGTGTCTAGTCTAAGTGTGGGGTGGCAGAATCTGCATGCTATGTTTGTATGTTTGTATGTTTGCTCTTGTTTATTTTGTTTTGATTTTGTTTTGAGTCCAAATTTTTTTTATTTTTTTTCCGTGTGACGTTTTTTTATTTTAGGAGTAAAATTTTTCTAGCTTCGCATGAAATTATTTTGATAGGCAGCATGAGATTATAACAAGAGTATGTGCTACAATTGTGACTATTGAGACGTTTAGGCTCTAGTTGTGACTCATTATGTGATATTGTGTGATTCAATTCCTTCACTTGTTGGGTTGAGAGTCTATATTACTTCCAATCAAGTCGACCATGGCCTTGTGTGTGTGAGATAATAGTATATTCTATGTGTGTGGCTGATGCTAGAACTTGCCTGGTATGTATGCAAAGCGAAAATAAGGAGTGTAAGTTAGGATATGATTTAGGCATTTCTTTGGCAACCTATATTTGTTTACCTTCAGTTTTACCTACCCATGGACATCATCCTCGTAAAACCCTTTTGAGCCTTTAGCCTATTTCTTTGACAACCCTGTATGTAAGCCTAATCCATTTCTTTCAAGACCACAATTTTGATCCAAATTCCTAAGTGCTTTAAAGAGAAAAAGTCATATGACAAACATAAAGAGGAAATTGGGTAAGAATGATGCTTTAAATTGTAATGGTGTTTGAATATGTTATGAAAAAGAAAGTGCTATCATAAGAGGTATGTTGTGAGAAGAAAAAGGAAAAGAAAGCTGAAAAGTGAGTTGTGCTTAAAATTGGAAAACAAAAGATGAAAACAAGGGTGGAGGAATAAAATAAAGAAAGGTTGAAAGAAAAAAGTGTCATAGAGACAAAGTGATGTATTAAAGTGCTTAGGAACTTAGTCACTATTTCTGGCCAAAATAGTCCTACACGTCCCTTAGCCTACATTACAACCATCTAAAGACCTACTTGATCCTAATCTTAACATTCCGACATTTAGTAGAGTACTACATTAAGGGCAAGCTTATGGTCATTAGTTGCTACATATGAATTCTTTGTGAGAGTGAGAGCAAGGACACTTTGATACCCATGTTTGAAAAATATGCTATATTTGTGAGTGATTATGGGTACTATATTGTGAGACACATATGGTTGATGAGTTTTGGATAGTTGTAATTGATTCTATGTACCTTAACGTTTGCATGCGAGTTGATCACCATCACGAGTCTATGCTTGAGGTTAAATTGTTTCTACTTATAATCGGAAAGCTACTCTTCGCTGATAATTGTTGTGCTTGTCTTGAAGAATGTTTTGTGTTGTTTCTGTAAAAACCTTAAATCGATGCTTAGAAGGACATGATATGTTGTTCGAGGACGAACAAAGCTCTAAGTGTGGGGTGTTGATGATAGGCGAATTTACGCGCCTATATCAATATATTTTGCCCATATTTTAGCCTAGTTTTGAGAACTAATTATCTATTTCATACACTTTTAGTCCTTTTTCCTGTAAATGAGCTAACAAATGTGATTAGGAAAGTTTCAGGTATAAATGATGCAAAATACAGCAATTTATGGCTTACTTGACGCAAAAGAAAGCTCACAAACGAGATGGAAAGGAGCTGGACGCATAAAGGACTAAATCTGCTGCATGGAAAATCTGTCCCGGGCTAAAACAGCATTTCTGAAGACTTTGGGGACTTACAGACACAAAGCTGGATTTTTGCCATAATACATTAACCTAGTGCAATTAGGTTATGTGTTTCATTATTCTATTTGGATTATAATTTTGTAACCTTACCCTAGTACATTTGGGTCAAGGATTTCATTAGTATATTAGGATTTGGTTATTTATTTCATTAGCTTAGTAGGAGTAGGATAGGAGTATTATAAATACCCTATCATGTTAGAGATTTTTAAGCACTTCTTCAATAATCAACCCAACAATATAATTTTCTTCCATCCCTCTCATCTTCCACCACAAACATTCAACTCTTAAATTCCACAACAAGAGAATCGTTACTTGCTACGGAATCACTAAAACCACACGCCAAACACCTCTTTTACACGCCATCCACCATGCAAAACGTGATATCCTTCGCATTCATGGGTAACTAAACCTCTTAGTTGGGGTTATGGAAGCCGAATGAGTTACTATCTATAGCTATGAGTTTGTGAGTTCAAGACAAGTATATTGCTTATATCATTATTCTCTTCATCGCAAACTACATTCTTTGCGGTTCAAACACAAGAACACGCCATTCTAACATCTAACCTGTTCGAGAGAAAGGTTATTTGTCTAGAAAAGAAGACGCATAGACCAACGCCAGGTTAACATTTAACTTGTTCGAGAGAAAAGTTATTTGTCTGGAAAAGAGATAATGTCAAGGTAGTAGGACACCCTTTCCTATTAAAAAGCTAGTGCCGTACCTGGACTAACTTCTTGGAGAATTCGTACCGTTAGTCACACTTTAAGCTCGAGAGAGTTAAAGTGAAATAGTCCTTGTTTAGGTCGAGAGACGCTTGGATTTACCATCGACTACAATTCTCTATAAGCAATTACATGTCAAGACTCTACACACTCATAGCCAATAGAGACGTATACCTCTGAAGGTGGACATAACCCCAACGCCTCAATTCTCATTGTTTACAACACACGTGACAATCTCTCTTTATTTTGCTATTTTCAGTTCTTACATTCTTGTTTTGGTTACATACTACAAACCCCCCTTTTCCTACGAGACTTGTACTAAAAGTCTAGTAATTTCTCTTGCTTGTTGACCGAGCTATTCCCTGTGGGATCGATACCCAACCCAGGTTGGGTTCTATATTTGCTAACGACCGCTTTACACTCAAACGAGAGCTGTAGATTGAGCGTTATCATGTAGCACATAGACATTTATGTTGATCAGTACTTTGAGGATGTACTGAGTATATGGGGGTGAAATGCATAAGTAAAACATTATCTAATCATCAAAATTTGTAAAATAATGTATGCTAAATGTAAATGACTCACATAAGCTGGAATATCTAAAATACTAAAATTTGAGATAACAAGAAGAAAATCGTGCTATATAAATCTAGTGAGTCATAACATTTAGTTCTAATAGTTGTACTTGTATTCTCCCTTTAAATTATATTGTCTAAATGTGAAAAGGACTCACTCTTTAAATCTAAAATCTGAAAGCTGAAGTTTGTAGCTAATATCTTTCTGTAAGGCATAATCTGAGTAAAACGTGTGAGCCTTCACACTTAGTTTTTCTAAAAGCCTTTTCTATAAATCTTTTTCTAAAAGTCTTTACTATTAGAGAGATACTTTAAAACTGTTCTGAAAGCTTTTACTGTTAGAGAGGTTCTCTTAACCGACATAAACCATGTGAGCTACATGGAGTCCAATTTCTTTACCTCTTAAGAAAGAAACCTCACATTAGGGAGAGGTGTCATACTTTTGCCAGGAAGTATAACCTAATACATGTGATTGGTCACAAGTTAAATCTATCATCCATATAAATGGAAATAATCTAAATCTTGACCTACATTGGCTCATTGTTCTGAGAATCATAGGGCACGCTAATCCCACACTTCCCTCTCGATGCTAAATACTACTCCCTCTTAAATTAGTATGCTCAAACAACTGGAAATCTACTTTTTAAAACGAGCCTAAGGATTCATATGAAAATCAGCTATCTATTTATCTAAGTAAACCTGAGTTCTGTAAACTATAATAATTTATAGTGGATTCCAAAGCTAAACCAATGATCAAAAGATCAAAGCTTTTCCTGAAATTGAGAATAATCTATTCATAAGATGCTTAAAGAATCATCTTTCTTGAAATAAAAATATTATATCTTGGGATAGTAATCCATGCTTAAATATCATGTTAAATTATCATAATAATCACACTTGATAATGTCAATATTGATAAAACAACTCAAAATCTAGAAATTTCAGCAATATGCATGGAGATATGAACAAAATCATGTAATTCAATTTCTAAATCAATAGAAATATCATAAACTTGTAATTAACAATAATGGGAATAAACCCTAACTTTAGTTTCATGGGAAATCACATAAACTTCAGTAAAATTGGAATTTAAAACAAGTTTAGGGCACAAAGGTGAAAGAATTATCCTTGTTGAAGAACCCCACATAACTTAGTAGATGATTAGATGGAGAATATTGAGTTATTGATTCCTAGTTGAGTTCTTAAAGATGAGGTATTGACTATATTATCTTGGGAATCTTCAATCTAAAGCTTTCTTAGAGAACCTATGGTGGAATTTGATTTCTTGGTGAAGGGGCCTTTGGTTTCTAGGGTTTTGTTTTTGAAGAGAATGATGAATAATAAGCGAAATTGCTTGGAAATATTATTAATCCTATGTTTAATATGGATTGGGGCCTTGTAATTTGACCTAAATACCCTCTTTAAACTTCTAAATGGAACTAAAATTGTAACATTTTTTGAACTGGGTGGCCACCGTGTGTAATACCCCAAAAAAAATCCAAACAAATATTAGCTCCACATTTCAAGATCATGTATAGAAAATCATGTTTCCTTTATATTTTTATGATAAATTTAGATGTATATTAAATCTTCAAATAACTCTCAGCTATCAAACAAATCAAAACATTCCTTACCGATTGAATTCTTGGGAAGGATATTGCTATAGTCAACTTTGAATGAGCATATCTCTTGTTATACTATGAATTTTTTATCTCATAAACTACAAAAAGATATATAATTGAATTATATTTCCAACGATATCAATTTTTCCTAAATATGGTATCGGAGCAAGGAGTTATACCCATTTTACTCTGGCATGTCAGGTTGGGAAACTGAGTGACGACATTCATGATAAGCTATCACGCCCGTGACGGCCTATCACCAATGTCGTCAGCCCTGGGAATATTTTCACCCCCAGTGATGACATTTTGTGACAAGCCGTCACGCCCGTGACAGCCTATCACCAATGTCGTCAACCTTAACTAGAAAACCAAGATTTTAGCTTTTTGTGACGACAATTCGTGATGACCTATCATCAGTATGACGGCTTTTCATGAATGTCGTCAGCTATATTTTCTAGCAATTGAGGGACTTTTTGCAAGTTTATTTTGGTCTTTTCCTTACTTCCCACGACTTATAACCCTCAAAGAGCGTATTATATTTCATTCTCTTTAGTTAAATATCTCAAAAAGCTCTCTCATACACTCTCAACCACAAGATTAGGGTTTTCTCTAAAGATCATCTCCTTAAGAACAAGAACATTCTCTCCCAAAGGGGTTAAACCCTAGTCAAGAACAAGCCTAAGTATTTCTTTAAGAACCTTCAAGAAACATTAGATCTCTTTCAAGATCAAGCTTTAAGGTATGTGTAGTGTTCATCCATGGATCCCTTTAATCCATGAAACTCAAGAATCATGTTTTAAATTATAAATTGTGATTTTGTTATTTTGTTATGACTATATTCATGTTGATGATTGTTGTTTAGATTCAAGGTTGTATTTTTATGTGTTTTTCATTAAGCATGTGAGTAGGTTAGTTGAAACCCATTAATTTTTGATGGATTAAGATTGTCAAATTGATAAGTACACCTATGCCCAAAGTTGTACATGTAAGGTGTTTGATAAAAATCCAAGAATGATAGAATCCATGTTTTTATGACTTAATAGTGCTTAAATGACAAGCCCATATTCTATTCTTTATGATTCCACATGAACTCTACCTTATTGTTGTGTGTTATTATTGTGATATGGAATGAGCATGATATTGAAGAAATGTGAGTATATACATATTGTGTGCATCCCCTTCCACGTATAAGATGTTGAGAACCAAGTGTAGTATGAAATCCCCTACTTATGATATTGTGAATTATGGACTATTCTTATGATCAAGTTAGTCATGTGTGTCAGTTTCCTTCCATCAAGTTCTGGGGGTACTTGTACCCAAAATAATATAGTTGTGTGCCTAGTGCCATGTCATGCTATCATGATACTCTCAGTCAATCCATGGTCTATAGAATTCAATTAGTCATGTGACTCAGGAAAACTCAAAAATCTCAGCAGTCTCAGTAGTTCAGTAACCTCATTACTCAGTAATCTCAGTGATCTCAATAATAGCATTATTCCTAGCGATCTCAGTAAGTTGAGTCAAGGGAACTCAGTAAACTTAGTTTAGCTCTGCTAAACAATACCACTAGTATTAGTTCAGTTAATTAGTATCAGTTCAGCTATTCAATTTATCTCAGTTATCCAGTTTAGTGTCTTTTAGATGGGCATAGAATTCAGCACCGAGTGAGCCTAGGGATGGGGACTCAACCTCTAGAAATAATTGAGATCCTTAGAAGGAATCCCTAAGTTCTAGAACTAAGTAGCCAATGTAGGTACGAGATGTTACCCGTTAGATAGGATTGGCATATCCGTTAGCACATTTATATGTATAGAACTGATCCTAGGAGTCACCCACTAGATTAGGACTGACTCTATAGCAGTTGTCTTTATTGGTGGTAAAGACAACTAACACCCTTCTAATCAGGGCAGAGATTGGACCCCAGTCAGTTTAGCATTTGGCATGTCGGTTAGATGAATATATTCCACAATTTTAGTTATAGATTCAGGACTGTCAGATACAGTCAACTCAGTTCAGTAGTACAAATTCAGTACTGTTAGAGACAGTCAATCCTTATCATTATAAATAGACTTTAATATCACCCATTAGACAGGACTGATCTCAACTATAGTTAATCAATATCAAAATTATCATATTTAAACATCACCTGCTAGATAGGACTGATCTTAAATTTAGTTACTCCATATAGAATGGAACACAGATATTTTTATCAGAACTCATACTATTAAATACAGGTGCTCAGTATCAATTACATCAGTGTTGTCGATCATCACAGTTATATCAGTTATGTCAGTTGTCATAGCTTATGTTATCAGTATTCAGTCTCAGTACTGTTAGACACATTAAATCGGACCAGTTCATCATAATTCAAATTATCAGAAATAGTTATTCATCTATTCAGTATCTCAGTATCCGTAATGTTATGTCGTCAGTATTCAGACTCAGTAGATAGTATCACTATAAGTTCAATTATAGTTGCTTATACATGTATGTATTCTCATGTTCATATTAGTCAGCATTGTTCATGCATATAACCCTTTGCATTTAGCCTACCTTACTCGTATACTCAGTACATTCAGACGTACTAACACATTTGTGCTATGGTGCTTTATCTTATATTACACCATAGGTTCAGAGGCACATGTTCCAGATCAGCAGTAGCATTCCAGTCACAGAGTTGCAGTGAGTCCTCATCCATTTGAGGACAATATTATTTTATTTTATTTATTATTTCATTTCAGGTTTGCTAGACGGAGTTAGTTGGAGACATGTTTCTTCAACTCCTTACTCAGACAGTATTTAGAGGCTTTCAGATTTAGTTCAGATTTGATTTAGACTTCAGTTGTTTTTGGGTATTTTTCACCCATATGGATATTAAATTTGCCAAATATTTTATTCAGTGGACCTTATGGCCTATTGTTCATGTTTTTCCACATTATTACATCATATATTGCAGTGTACAAGTATAGATATCAGTCATGGGTTAGCTTGTGGTCCTTCGGGGTCATAAACACCGTGTAGCATTCCGGTTTAGAAAATTGGGGTGTCACATTGTGATGCTCCACTGTTGCAGTGGCTCAATAGAAATTAGACCATTGGGAACTGGGCAGACTCCGCGATGCGCCACTATCGCGGTGCCCCTTTGGAATATCATTTTGGCCACTAGCGTGATGCGCTAACATCGCGTTGGTCTACTGTATTGACAAATCAGAATTTGGATCTCTCCGCGATGCGTCAATATCATAGAGGTCCACTGGAATTGACAATTATGAATTGTCCCTTCACCACGACACGCTGAGAGTCCAGGTGGTACACTATTTTACTAAAAACGCTCTAACTTCTTCACCAAGTGTCGGAATTAGGAGAATTTGGTATCGATAGAATTCTTATTCAATTTTCCACACAATGGTAAGTCAATATCTTGAAAATTCCACATGGAATAAATACTACTCATTTTGGAATCTATTTTTTAAGATTCTAGAAATGAATTTAAGCTAGGAAAAGTATGGGGTATTACAGAAGTACAGATGAATATATTGATACAACTTATCTCTGAATAAACATAGAGACTAATCTAATACATAAGGAAGATATAAGTAATACTCTGACTATCACGAGCTCACTCTAAGTCTTTAAACAATGGTTGTTTCATATGATACACACATCAACAGTGATAATCTTCAATATGATTTGCGGGCTGTAGAAGTGTAGTATGAGTACCAAATGAATAATACTCCGTAGGCTACTGCCAACTGAGCTCCAAAGATAAAGAAAATATATATAACATATAAATAGAATAAAAAACAACATACAAATGTCAAGCATCCATATAAGATAGCTAATAAGGTAATAAGGATAGACTATCTCCTATTCACGTCTAAGAGAGTAACATATTAAGACTAAGGGAGCAACAAGGATGAACTATCCTATTCTAGTCATATTCATGAATGTCAACACTATATCGTATATCACTGGCCAATATTCAAAGTACAGGTGGAAGAAAGATACATAAAAATATACAAGTCTAAGAAATGAATATACAATATGAATGATTGAAGAAAGGGATATACGGTAGTTCTATAGCTACATATAGCTAAGGGTCTCTCTCTGTGTGTATATATATATATATATACATATATACATATTGATATGAAATTCAACTCAAAGTATAACCTAATTCATCATGTCTTCACTTTAAAACCCCATTACAATCCTATCTGTATTTAATGTTGTCATACTCAAGGTTCTAATCCACATGGATAGACATGAAATAATCAAGCATAATAATGCAATCATAAGATAGTAGAGCCCAAAAACATACCTTAAATCTTGATACTGAATAAATGACCAATCTGACATAAACTATCCATAATAATGATCTTAATAATTTAATAACAATATCAATTACAATGCGATTAACTGACTATTCTGGATAGCTAACCGAGCTTGTACGTACCCCCACCTCCCTAGGATTAGAAGGTTCAATTATCATAAAACAACATAAGGCATAATCACCACTAATATCTATGCAAATATCACATACCGACTGATAGATACATGTGCATACTGGTGATAGGTGATGTGTATACAAGAATGAATGCAAAAGAATCCATAATATAATAATTATAATAATAATAATCAACCTTTGGATTTTTGGGTATATAATCATCACAACATCCTTCGGCCTTGCAGGTTATCAATATTATCATCACAATATCCTACAGCCTTGTCGGGTATCATCATATAATCATAATATTCTCTGGCCTTGCCAGGTATCAAACATCATCATAACAGTATCATTTGGCCTTGCCAAGTCTCTATATTATCATCAAAATATCCAAATCAACATCATATAATATAGAGCAAGCCCCACAAAGGCTAAAGTAATGTGTAATCCCCACGAGGCCTAAAGTAAATGACCGGCCCTACGAGGGCTAAAGTAAATAGATATGAAAAGAGAAGAAAGGTAGAGTATATTTTCTTAATTCATCCCCCATTATCAATATCACATCCTTAGTAAGTGTATTTAATAAAGGTGAACGAACTTAATCCATGTTTAAAAGAGTACAAATCTGTTAGTTTGTTGGTCGGAGTGAACTTCGAGACTAAATCTTAATAAAAGTATAGAAAGGGTCAGAATATCTCACGATCGAAGAACATAGTAGTGTCAAATCATGGACTAGTATATATCCCAATCAAATTTGTGAAACGTCATTATTAACCTTTTTTCAAACATATAATTTACGCATTATGTTAGGTAGTTACTATTGTGAATAAATCCATTTTAAAGTAGAAAGTGGGCTTAAGCCCTTAGTTAGTGACAACAATGATAAGATTATAATTTAATTGGAATCGTATCAATCACCGATGCAATAATCATGAATGTACCGAATCTATGCCTTCCATCACTAGCATTCAAACATTGAAATAATAAAATTATACCACATCATCCTCTGTCCCATATCGGAGAATGTGTTTAAAAACATATATATAAGCTACAATTGTATCCTTTACAAGGATAACTACTTCTCGATTATCCAATTTATAACATAATAGGACCCTTGGACCCATAATATGTCCAGAATAATCATAACATCATGATCACGGCCTTAGGAACACTAACATATCCGAAACTCATAACAATAATCATATTAGTAAGCCACCTTATATTTATAATTCATAGCCTAACTATGAGGCATAACATATCTATAAGTCATAACGCTTAGTTGTAATCATCTCACATCTAGGAGGTGTAATATACCAATAAGCATCTCTCATCTAAGAGGCATCTCCTATATATAGGGCATATATCATGAGAAATACCATCTCTATAGGCCAACTATCTTATCTAAAAGGAATAGCATCTCTATAGGCCAAATATCATGACTAGGAGGAAATATAATCTCTATAGGGCAGATATCATACTAAGCGGAAATATAATCTCAATAGAATGAATATCATACTAAGAGAAAATATCATCTCTATAGGTCAATTATTATAACCACGAGGAAACTGCATCTCTATAGGACTAATATCATTTCTATAAGGAAATCATGGTCATAAGTTATTTAATTATTTATCTGATAAAATAATACCATCAGAATTTGTCAAACAACAAAGTAACCTTACTTTAAGGCTTACTAGTCTCAACTTTGCCTAACAATCGTAACTAAATACCTATGGCTAGCAAAAGTTTTTTCCTAAGTGGTACAAAAAATACCACTTCTAATCCTTGATTTCAATATTTAGACAAACTATGCCTTAAATAAGGCTAAGGTATCTAGTTCAACTTCTAGACGTCAAGGAAGCCATAACCAATCCTAAGATAGGGACTCTACCTAGAAACATGGACATTCAAGCTACTCTACCCAAATTATGGTTCTGAGACCACTAGCTAAGCCCAACAAAGGTTAATCATACTAGCCCATGATTCCATACTAAAACAATATCCTAAACCTAATATTATATAATAATCATGCTACAAATTAGCTCACTCTAAGGAGAAGGCAATAGGATTCTAAGAGGGTCATAAACATACCACCTTACAGATCCAAAATCCTCAACTAATCCCTAAAGATCAATAATCAAGGTTATTTTATTCTAATAATAATAAATCCTAACATTCGCATTAAAACTGAAACACCCTGCATTTTTATCCTTAGAAATATTTCATGAGTTTGAGCTTCTGGACATCATATGACTTATGGGTACTTGTTGTATGATGTGGTACAATTTAGGATCCTTAAATCTTATGATAAATAGTGTGATATTGGGTGCATTCTATCCATGGTATGAAAAAACATCATAAGACTCATATGGAGATGGTACGAGTTAATTGAGACACTGTATGTTGCTCAATATGTATAGCCTAGAGGAATCTGCCTAGAGTATGAGTTATATATACTTGTCATATGATTTGGTATGAGTTAATCCTTGGGGGTTGTATGTTTTATAGTGTTGGAGTCCAATATTCTGTCTAGGGTACAAGTGTTGTATACCACTCATATGATTCCGTTGATTTGGGGGGGAGCCGTACCCTCCTGTGTACATTTTTCAGCTTTTAAGCTAAGGGTATTCTAGACATATCCCCACTTGCCCAACTTAAAAACCCACGTCTTATAACTTTTTTAGGGAAACATTATCTATAAAAAAACACATTAAATAGACTCTCAAACTCTCCCAAATTCTCAAGTTCAAGAACACTTAGGCTTTTAATCAAGTATATCAATTGGGGAATTCAAGGGTGATTTCTCTCCATCTTCTTTGGTACCTAAGGCATGTTACTCATCCCTCATTGTTAGTTCAACTAAATTCATGTTTTAAAGAATGGGTTTTCAAGATTTAATTATGGGTATCATTTGGTTTTGAATTGTATGTTGGGATTTTTTTGTTGAAAAATGGTTAGATATTGTTTTCCTATGCTTAACTTATGGATTTTTATATTATAATTGTGGTTTGAACATGCGGCTACATGGTAATTTCCAATTGGCACTTGATTTTTGTTTTGGAGACTATATTCCCTCAACATGTTTGTTAAAATGCCTATGAGAATGCTTTTACTACATAGTTGGACTTTCATTGAAAATTTTGCATTGTATAATATGGTAATGGAACCTAAATTGGTTAGATACTTTTAAAGGATAAAAGGTAAGGCCTTTGTGTCTATGTCTTTGATTTGAAAAACTTATGGGGTACACATTAATCCCCTAAATAATTTTTCTAATGGAGTCTATGGGGTACATGGGAATCCCCTATGTTGGCTAATGTCAATGCTTGCAAACTATAGTCGGTATGACTATACCACTTTTTATAGACTTGGTTAATAATATATGGAATTGGTGGTTTGGTTGTGTGCTAATGGTTTTAATTGGAAAATGATGGTGGGTTGTGATAGCTAACCGTAAAGGTGTGATTCCAATGGACGGACACTAGAAACTCATGAGGATTGATCATTGTGACAATATACTTGTAGGATACACGGGAATATCCTGAGTTATACTTGTATATATGTATCATGGAGGGTGAAGGGTTCACGAGAATCCCCTTCCCCTATTATATCTATGGTTCATGCAGGTACACACACTGGGGTCGTTTCATGGGGTAACATTGGACCCATATAGCCCGAGAGTGGTTCTAGGATGGTTAAGCTACATACCTAGGTTAATAGTTTTAAAGGCATGTTAAACCCGGTTCCCTTTCTCAACTTGGTTTATATATGTATATGTGTGGTTGTGCTTGCACATAGTTATTTACTTGATTTTAAATATTAGCATTATTTTATCCTTATCCAAAGTGCATTCTAGCATTCACCCGCTAAACCATCTTCGATCGTTGTATCCCTACACGATGTAAGAACTGGATATACTACTCTTCCTGCTCAGTGATTTAATTTGGGGACAACTTATGTCAGAGTGAAAAGGTGAGCTTCCATACTCCAAAAGGCTCCATTTCATGTTATGGACTTTTCTACATACTTTTGTTATTTCTTAGTCTTTGGATTTGGCTATTGTTGGGTGCATGTCCCGACTGTGTATTGTTTTACTTTTGAATAAAGGCTTTGAGGGAATACTTTGGTTTATTATAGGTAGTGTCAGCAATGGTTTCAGCCTTGGCATTGGTATTTGTAATGGGGCTAACACCGATTGACTATATTTATTTTAAGGTTGTTCCATTTTATTATGTTATATATATATATATATATATTCGGAATTTATCCGGCATTGGGTATAGAGTGGTTATGGTTGGGTATTGGGGGTGATCTCCAATCCCGGTTGGGCTTGAGGAACCCGACACGACTAGGCTGTGGTTTGGGTCCTGTCACTCATGTAATATATATCACAAATCATCTTCAAAGAAGAGTGGGTAGGAGCCTACCTCAAAGCCAAACGGTAAAACCTCTCATCATTCACTACCCGTACATCTTCACTTCATAATTCCCAAAATGCCATCACACTATCAAAATAGTAATCTACTCATCAATATGAGTCTAATGATACCCATATTGCTTTATTCAACTTCGGGTCCAAAAACAAAATGAAATACCCCAAGTAGGTCCCACATATGGAAAATACATTTCTGAGGTCAACCCAATGTTCATACATAAACGAGGAGTCATAACCGTTAAGTAATGGATGAAAACAAGGCTAATTTAGGGATAAACTCAAGCATTAAGATAAATTGAGGTTTTGGGTCCAAACTAAGAAATTCAAGCATAAATACAAAGGATTCTTACCTTAAATTTGAAGGCATTTGCGATAATATATGATAGTCAAGCTCCTAACTCACCCACACGACTCAATTTTGAGTAATCATACCCATTTAGGGCTTTTGGCTCTCAAGGGTGAAGGAAAAATTGAAAAATTTATGACATTGTGGTCTATTTATGGACCCCAGGCAAGGAGATGTTGTGATCGCCCTTACAGGGCCGTGATCGCACAAGGGCAATTGCCATAGGGTGCGCACCACTATCACGCTATCCCTTAGCCTTCACAGATGATAGCTGAAACTTGAAATATTTTCCAATTTTTGGCCAATGCCTCGGGACTCGTTTGAAATATGATTTTTGCAAATGAATTATGTAACCACTTTATGTTCGATGCTCCAAACGTGTTGGCGATGTTGGATTTTTAATCCGAGATCTTTTGTTCATATATGGGTCCTATACCTATATTTTTAAATTTCTAACTTTTCAACCAATAGGTCAAAATGAGATCGAGTGCACTGGAAACTAAACCCAAGGTCTACCAAGCCTAAGATCCATATTCTAGAGCTACTGTCATAGTAGGAACTTGTATACGAGATTTTTTTATTAAATTTTTACCAGGTGGCTATTTGGAACTAGCAAAGACTTCTAAATAGGGAATTGAACCACAAACTAAACAAACTAATCGGTAATCGAACCATCAGTCCTAACAAGTCATAAATGACTTAGGGAAGCTATAGAAAATCCCTTATGGCAAAGATAAGTAGAAATATGGAAAATAACCAGAAGGGTCATTACAAAATCTAATACTAAAAGGACTTTTATCCCCTAAAGTCAACGGATAGAAAGAATCTCAAAAGCCTAAAAAGTTGAGGTACTGGGCCCATATACTCTGAGCATGAATTCCAGATAACCTCTACAAAGAGAGAATATTTGTAAGAGATTTCTTCATAATTTTCTTTTTTTAACCTACACCATCACTTCACTTCCAAACAGCCAAAACACTACTTCAACAACTAACTAGCCTCTAACTAAACTGAAAAGGCTAATACACACAAATATGAACCACAATATACTGATACCATCTCTATACTCGAATGAATTAATAAAGGCCTATCCAAGACAAAAACAAACAAAAATATAAGTCATACGACAAACTCTAGATCTATATCTAACCTTTCTTTACCATCTTACACATGCTATCTACTCTAAACTAGGAGGAAAATCACCTGAGTATCATCCATTCAAACTCATCATAGAGGACTCAAGAAACTGAAGCTGATTCATTGAAAGTCCATACGAAAACATAAGAATATTCTTATAAATCACTATTTAGATCACAAATAGAGATAATCAAGGAATACAATCGATACTTATTCTATAACTAGGGCTGACAGTATTTGACTATATTTTATTTATGATTGTTCTATTTTGTTATGTTATATATATTTAGAATTCATCTGTCATTAGGTGTAGTGTGGTTATGGTTTTGTATTGGGGGTGGCCTTTGGTCTTGATTGGGCTTGAGGCACCCAACACAACTAGGCCTTAGTTTAAGTAATGTTAGATTAGTATCATAGCCCTAGGTTCATGGTCAATTGGGAGTCCACAATGTTATGTCGAGTCGAGTTTCTTTTAAGGTGTGTAGCATACCACACTCATAAGAATGAGGCTATAAGATATTTAGGAATGTTTTTCTTTCTTGTGTTCTATTTTTAAAGTTGGGGTCAAAGTCCTCGAGTCTTCCCTAATTTTTATTTGTTCATTGTCCAGATCATGCCTCAATGATCTGAAGTTCACAGAAACTCCTCTATCCCAATTGGGGACAATGTTGATGGGATATGCTCTACTTATATGATTTATACTCGATCTAGGGGTCCAGTTTTAGATTGTTCTGAAGTTCCACGAGTTCCCTCTATTCCTTCTTAGACTCCTCAGGCTGATAAAATAATGTTGAGTTTTGTTAGTTTATTCATATATTGGCACAGTTGGTAGATACTCAGTCTGAGCTTGGTGTTCCTGTTACACCATCTTATGAGCCTATAAGGGTTGGCCAATTCATGAGGTTGAACTCTTTGACCTTTCCCGGTGTTAAGGTGGATGAGAATCCTCAAGGTTTTCTAGCTAATATGGAAAAGATTTTTCATGTTATACATTCCACGAATATGGAGGGCATAGAGTTTTCTACATATCAGCTGAAGGATGTGTCATACCAATTATATGAGGAATAGGACCACATAAGGGATGATGTTGATTAGTCAGCTATATGGAAGGATTTCTTTAATGTATTTCTATACTACTTCTTTCATCGGGATTTGAAGAAAATGAAAGCGGAGAAGTTTATTAATGTACAATAGGGTAAGATGTCGTTTAAGGAGTATACCTTGAAGTTTCACTAGTTATAGAGGTATGCTCCTTAGATGGTTTCTAGTATGAGAGTGCGAATGAGAAAGTTCCCTTTGATCTTGTCTCGTGAGTTGATACTTAAGAGTAATGATACCTCGTTAATCAAGGACATAGATATCCCTAGGTTTGTTGTGTATATACAGCAAGTAGAGGGAAAAAACAAGCAGGTTAAATTGAGTAAGAGGTAACAAAAGAATTTTAGGTTCTCTGAGTAGGATGGTGGTCAATAATAGAGTGGTAGGGAGGGTGGTAAGTGGCCAAAGAAGAAGTAAAAGAGTTTTGGTTCCTTCTCTACGGCTAGTTCTCCTTACCAAAAGTCATCGGGTGATAGGTATTTCCTTGGTGGTGACAACTTTATGGAATAGAGTGCCCAGTCTTAGGCTAGTCGGGCTCAGTGTGCTCCATTATATCCTCATTATATATTTTTTGGTCTTGTGCATTGGGTTTATGTGATAAGGGAAAAGATAGGTGCTTTAACTATGGTCAGCCAGGGCATATACTTTAAAATTTTCCAGTAGGTAAGGTTGCCTCTATGGCAAACAATGTTCTAGTTTCTTTGTCATCAGCTCTAACATCAAAGGGGCACTATCTAGTTTTGGCACTGGTCAAAATTATCTTTATTCTCTCACTACCCGTTAGGAGTCTGAGGCATCGCCTGATATTATGATTGGTATGTTGAAACTCATTTATCGTGATGTATATTGTTTACTTGATCTACAGTCTACACTCTCTTATGTGACCTTATTTATGGATGTGCATTTTGGTTTTGGTCCTGAGTGTGTTTCGGACTCTCTTTCTATTTATACCCTGGTAGGTGACTCAGTGATTAATAAAAGAGTCTATAGGGGTATGTGGTATCTGTTGGTAGTAAACAGACTTTGGTGAATTTGTTTGAGTTAGATATGGTTGACTTTGGTATCATTTTAAGGATAGATTAGTTGAATTCATGATATGCGTCTACAGACTATTGGAAGTCATCTTTAAATTTCCTAATGAGCCTATTAAGTAGTGGGGGAGCGGTTCCCTAGATCCTAAAAAGAGGTTTATATCATATCTTAGAGCTCAGAGATTGATATGTAAGCGGTGTCTCTATTATTTAGTCTGAGTTAAAGATTTTGGGGGGGGTCCTTTTTTGCATTCTTTCCCGGTGGTAAATGAATTTCTTAAGGTCTTCCCTAATGACCTTCCTAGGGTTCCATTGGATATGGAAATTGAGTTTGGGATTGATCCTATTTTGGACACTCATCCAATTTTTATTCCTCCTTATAGAATGGATCTAGCTGTGTTGAAGGAGCTTAAGTAGGAATTAAAGAATCTTTTAGATAAAGGTTTTATCTATCCTAGTGTGTCCCCATGGGGGGAACCTATGTTATTCATGTTTAAGAAGGATGGTTTCTTTCGGACGTGTATTGATTCTTATCAGTTAAATAAGGTGGCGATAAAGAATAAGTATCCCCAAGGATAGCTGCTTTGTTTGTTCAGTTGCAAGGTGCTAAGTTTTTCTCTGAAATTGACCTTTGTTCTGGGTACCATCATCTTAAGATTAGAGAGAAAGATATCCCTAAGATAGCTTTTCATACCTGTTATAGACATTATGAGTTTTTGGTTGTCTTTTAGGTTGACCAATGCCCCGATGATATTTATGGATTTAATGACTAGGGTCCTCCACCATTTTCTAGATCTGTTTGTCATTGTCTTAATAGATGACATTTTAGTACACTCTATGAGTGAGGTGGATTATGTCGATCACCTTTATTTGGTGTTGCAGACCTTAAAGGAGAAGAAATTGCATGCTAAATTCATGAAATATGAATTCTGGTTGAAAGTTGCCATTTTTTGGGTCATATTATTTCTAGTGAAGGGATCATGGTGGATCTTCCAAAAGTTGTTGTGGTTAATAAGTGTCTTAGACCCATGACTCCAATCGATATTCAAAGTTTCTTGGGTTTAGCTGGCTACTATAGGAGGTTTGTGAAGAGTCTTTCTCCTAAATCGGCCCCATTAACTAAGTTGACTTAGAAGAAGGTAAAGTTCTTATGGTCTGATGCTTGTGATGGTAGTTTCAATAATATGAAGGATAAACTAACTTTAGCTCTAATTCTTACCTTTCCTAGAGGCACTGAGGGGTTTGTGGTCTACTATAATATCTCCCGTGTGGGACATAGTTGTGTTCTGATGCAGCATAGGAAGGTGATAGCTTATGCCTCTAGATAGTTAAAGGTGAATGAGATAAATTATCCAACTCATGACTTGGAATTATTTATTGTGGTGTTTGCATTAAAAATCTGGCATCAGAGCCTGCAGTATGTGTTCATTTAGAAAAAACTTAACCTCAGATTAGAGGAGATGGCTTGAGCTTTTCAAGAACTATGACATGAGTCTTCACGACCATACAGATAAAGCTAATGTAATTAATGATGCTCTTAGCAGGTTATCCATAGGGAGTCTAGCTTATGTGGAAAAGGAAAAGTGGGACTTATGGAAGGATCTTCACCATTTGGATAACCTTAGAGTTTGCCTCTTAGACTTTGAGGATGGTGGTGTGTTCATTGAAAAGGTGGCACAGTCATCTCTTAGTATTAAAATCAAGGAGAAGCAGATGTTATATCCTATCTTGTTTCAGATCAAGAGTAATATTAGTAGGCAGAAGGTGATGTCTTTTGAGATTTATGGTGATAGTACTTTGTGGTACATAGGAAGGTATGTGTTCTTGATGTCGATGGTTTGCAAAAGAGGATCTTGGATAAGGTGTATGAGTCACACTATTTTTTTTATCTTGGTTTGACAAAAATACATCATGACCTTAAGGAGATGTATTGGTGCAACAATATAAAGGGGGATGTGGTGAATTTCTTAGCCAAGTTTATAGTGTGTCAACAAGTGAATATTGAGCATTTGAGGATCGAGGGATCATATCAAGAAATTGAGTTGCCATAGTAGAAGTGGAAAGTGATCAACATGGATTTCATTAACGATCTTCCTCGGTCTCGAAATCAGTTTGATTCGGTGTAGTTATCATGGATAGTATGACAAAGTTTTCACACTTCTTGCCAGTGAGGACTAACTTCTCACCTGAGGATTATGCGAGGCTGTATCTTTATGAGATTGTTAAGCTGCATGGGGTACCAGTTTTTATCATCTCAGATCATGGTATGCAGTTTACATCTCACTTTTAGTAGTTATTTCAGAAAGGTTTAGGGACCAAGGTGAGTCTAACTACTGTCTTTCACCCACAGTTGGATGGGCAGGCAGAAAGGACTATTTAGACAATAGAGGATAAGCGTTATTCTTGTCTGATTGACTATGGTGGTAGTTGGGTTGAGCATCTACCTCTTGTAGAGTTTGCTTGCAATAATAGTTACCATTCTAGATTTAGGATGGCCCCATTTGAGGCCTTGTATGTTAAGAGGTTTAGATCTCCTATTGGGTGGTTCGAGGATGGTGAGGTAGAGATGTTTGGCCCAAATTGGGTTCACCATACTATGGAAAAGGTGAAGGTAAGTTGGGATTGTCTTAAGGCTACCCAAAGTCACCAAAAGTCCTATGAGGATATGAGAAGAAGTGAGCTAAAGTTTGAGGTTGGGGACGGGTGTTCTTAAAGGTATCTCCCGTGAAGCGAGTGATGCGGTTTGGTAATAAGGGGAAACTCAGTCCCTGGTATGTTGTCCCTTAATTGGTCTTTTGAAGGTTTGTAAGGTTGTGTATGAGCTGGATTTGCCTTCTATTTTGAGTTCAATTCACCCGATTTTCCATGTTTTGATATTAAGAAAGTGTATGGGTGATCCATCTCAAATCATTCCTATTAGAGATATTGGTATTTTGAATTCTTTGTTTTATAAGGAGGTCCCAGTTGAGATCTTGGATTGGTGGGTTCATCGACTACGGACCAAGGATGTAGCTTTGCTTAGGGTTCTATAGAGGAACCACAAGGTTGAAGAGGCTATGTGGGAAGTGGAAGAGGACATGAAGACCAAGTATCTATTCCTGTTTTCTTCTCCATGAATTCATACGGAAGGTATATGTTCTTCATCATACTTTTGTTTTCATACTTTGTTAAAGGAAAGATTAACTTCCTTGCATCTTTGTTTTCTAACTTAGTTAAAGGTTAGAGTTGAGGTGGCGTGGTATAATCATGTGTTCTAGGGTACATTCTGTGTATGTTATGAAAGGACATCATAATACTCGTATAAAGGTGGTATGAGTTAGGTGAGCCACTCATATGTTGCTTAATGTATCTAGCCTAGAGGATTCTTCCTAGGGTACAGGTTATGGGTACTTGTCATATGATTTGGTATGAATTGGTCCTTGGGGGTCGTATATTGGATAGTTTTGAAGTCCAACATTCTATTTAGGGTACGAGTGGTGTGTACCACTCATAAGATTATGTACGAGTTGGAGGGGGAGTCGTACCCTCATGTGCACATTTTTCAGGTTTTAAGATGGGGGTATTTTGGACATCTCCCATCTTGTACAACTTAAAACCCACATCTTATAACTTCCTTAGGGCATCATTATCTATTAAAAACATATCAAAAAGACTCTCAAATACTCCCAAATCATCAAGGTCAAGAACACTTAGGGTTTTCATCAAGCATATCAATTGGTGCTTTCAAGGGTGATTTCTCTCCATCTTCTTTTGTATCTATCCTCCCTCATTGTTATTTCAACTAAATTCATATTTTAATGAATGTTTTTCATGATTTAATTGTGGGTATTGTTTGGTTTTG
This sequence comes from Capsicum baccatum var. pendulum, assembly GCA_030864225.1. Taxonomy (NCBI): domain Eukaryota; kingdom Viridiplantae; phylum Streptophyta; class Magnoliopsida; order Solanales; family Solanaceae; genus Capsicum; species Capsicum baccatum. The sequence continues at coordinate 199,540,527 of CM061550.1, read as the reverse complement.
AATTGTATGTTGGGGGTTTCGGTTGTAATTGGTTGGATATTATTTTCCTATGCTTTACTTAAGGTTTTTCATAATATTATTGTGCTTGAACATGTGGTTGCATGGGAATGGTCAATTGGCACTTGGTTTTAGTGTTGAAGACTATATACCCTCAGCATGCTTGTTAAAATACCTATGAGAATTATTTTACTACATAGTTGGACTTTTATTGAAAACTTTGCATGGTATAATATGGTAATGGAACCTAAATTGGTTAGATGGTTTTAATGGCTAAATAGTAAGGCCTTGGTGTCCATGGCTTTAATTTGAAAACCTTGTGGGGTACACGATAATCCCCCAAGTGATATTTATAATGGAGTCGATGGGGTACATGGAAATACCCTAAGTATTGGCTAATGACATTGATTGCAAGCTATAGTTACTTCTTATAGACTTGGTTAATAATATATGGAATTAGTAGTTTGGTTGTGTGCTAATGGTTTTAATTGGGCAATAATGGTGGGTTGTGATATCTAATCATGAAGGTGTAAGTCCAATGAATGGACACTAGAAACTCATGTTTTCTAACATAAGGATTAGTCATGGTGACCATATACTTATGGGGTAATGGGAATCCCCTGAGTTATACTTGGTATATATGTATCATGGAGGGTAAAAGGTACACGTGAATCCCCTGCTCCTATGATATCTCTGGTTTATATGGCTACATGCACTAGGCCCATTTAAGGGGTAACACTGGACCCATATAGCCCATAGGCTATAGGAAGTTTAAGCTACACATACCCAGGTTAATGGTTTTAAAGGCATGTTAAACCTAGTCCCCTTTCCCAGCATAGTTTATATAAGTATATTTATGGTTGTGCTAGCATACAGTTATTAACTTGGTTTCAAATGTTGGCATTATGAGTAAGAATAGTAATACTCTAAACATTAGGAGCTTACCCTAAATCTTCAATTCATAGCTGTTTTGCACGATACACACAACATTAGCAAGAACCCGTACTATGATCTGCAGGTTGCAGATGTGTAGTATGATTATGAAACACGTTGTACTCAGTAGGCAACTACAGACTGAGCTTCAAAGATAATGGAAATATAGATAACATGCAAGCAGGAATGTAAACTACAACCAAATATTCAGGAAGCTATAATAATAAACTAGGGAAGTAATAAAGATGAATTATCATATTCTAGTTGTACTAAGGTACTAAAGCACTACATCATATATCACTAGCCAAATAGCTTTCCCATTACTAGTGCCTCCTCTAGGTTAAATGAACGTAATGTATCCAAGAACCATATTGGAAACGTTTGAAGAAAAACACCTAAGTACTTAAGTGATCAACATTATGAGTTCGCTGACTTAGATTCCATAAGTATTATACTGCTATCTTCGAAGATAGAGTTGCTAGTTCAACAATGTCCTTGGCTAATTTGGCACATCAGGTGATAATTATTTCTTTAATACCCCAACTTGCCTCTTTAATCGATATTAACTTACTTTTTTTAGTTGGGTTTTGTGGATGTTTTCAGTTGTGTATTTGGTGATTATTGTGTAACAAGACCGAATCTCTCTAATGTACTGAAGAATCCTCATCTTTCTCTTGATGATGTCAAGACTCAAGAAACAAGTAAGGGTTTACTGACAAAGTTGTCAAAAAATATTGAACACTTCCCCACATGTCTTAACTATTGATACAGTGGCTGGAGAAAATCATAAAATATGTTCAAACATCTCTAAGGATTTAGTCCAACTATTATAGCAGATTACCAATAATTTTGAACGACAAAAGGCTATTTCGATTTTAAAATTATCTTATGTTTTTGGAGTGTGGCGTACCTTATGTGTATTTATTACATAATTTTTTATTGAGTCCTTATAAAATCTCAAAGAGTTGGAGAAAGGTGTTTCTCTTATTTTTAAAGGGCTTTGGGAAGTCAATGTCTTTGAGCTTTCTTATTTGGAGGTTCTACTTGAAAATGTTTTAAAGAAGCATGGAGATTATAATGTTGCAAATTTGACTAGTTCTCAGAAGATAACTAGAGATTCTCACTAAGAATTGCTTTTTCTACACAACAACGTCTTTATATAACAAACAAAGATAAAATCAAGATTTACAAGTATCTGGAAGAGCTTCAAAAGTCCTTGTGAGAGCTGAAAAAAGTTAAAAGTCTGGACATCTAAGAACAAGACCACCATTTCGCTTATTAGAGAGCATCAAAATAAATTATCCAAAAATTAAGAGAGTATCACCAATATTAAAGGTGAGATTCATGCCATTGAGACAATTAGCCCACTATCAGAAATAGAAATAAAAGAACTAGCTAAGATAAAGGAAGAAGCTGAGACAAGTTGACATCAGATCCTTAACTATACGTTTTTCCCTTAATTTTTTTATATTTTTGCACATGAATGTTCTCTTTCTTTTTCTTCTACTGTTTCATTTTTATTTTGATACTATCATGAGGTATTGACAGCCTCTTTTGGGGAAATAAAGCGCCACTTTTATTTTAGTGCTTCTTGTGCTATGTAGTTTATTTTCAAATCTGACAAGCCAATCAGATTTTATTTGCCTTCCCCGACTCATATGCTTAAACATTCATTGTATGAGATAAACAATTCAAAATTAAAAGCCAATTATATCTTTGTTACAAAAACTCACAAAACTATAATATGTATGAAAATCATGACCAAAAGATTTTTGCACTTGTACAGATCTTACGTAAAAGGCTTAGCTCGAATTTTGCGTCTCCCCAAATTTTTCAACTTTAAGCATTTATGGTAAAAAAAAATCATAACTCAGACTAGGAGTGTCGAAACCATGAAATTTTTATTTCGTTGGAAAGATAACTCATAGAACTACTATGTAAGTAAAAATCATGACTAGAAATTCTCCAGATTTGTGTAGATCACATTTTCAAAATTGGCTCAAAACTATCATCTATTTTGGCTCAGTTTTAGCCTTGCACGTCTGTGGTAGAAAATTCATAACATGTAGTAAGAGAGTTGAAATCATGAAATTCTTATTTCTTTCAAAAGTTAACTCATGGAGCTATAATTTATATAAAATAACGATCAAAATATCTCTGAATTTGTTAAAATTTCATTTAAAACTCAGCTCAGATTCTGCCTCCCTTTTTTTTCAGATTTGTACATGTATGGTGTAAAATTCATAACTCAGATCAGTAGTGCCGAAGTCATAAAATTTGCATTGATTTGGAAAGATAGCTCATGGAACTATAATTTAAGCAAAAATCACAACCAAAATTTCTTTAGATTTGTACAGATTAGATTTCAATCTCAACTCAAATTCTCCCTTCTCTTTTTTAGGTTTGTATGTTTATGGTGTAAAATCTATGAGTCACGTGTAGAAGAGATCAAATTTTGAATTTCATATTTCGTTATGAAGAGAGCACCAATAGTTATAGTATATATAGGAGAGATCAAATTTTGAGTTTCACATTTTGTTGTGAAGAGAGGGCCAATATTTGTAGTATATATAAAAATCGCAAAAAAATCATTTCAAATTGATAGAAATTTTTCCATTAAGTTGACTACACACCTAGAATGTCAATTTCAAAGCTTTGTGCACCCTTATCGTAATGTCTGCATCATGAGCTTGGATAAATCATCATCCATTTATTCCTATAGAAAATTAAATTCAAGGAGTACACCTATGCTAAAGATATAAATTTTACTTTTTGTTATGGGATCAAAGTTGCACACTTACACATCATACATTGTATTTTATATGGATCACACACACACACACATATATATATATATATATATGAAGAGAGAGAGAGATCGGAGTGCACACTGACACATTATATATTATATAGAGTGGAGTGCACGCCTATGCACTATTATTTGGAGTGAAGTACCACGGCCCAGTAAATGGACCTCGCGAGTCTACCATGGGTCCCAGCTAGTCATACATACAAACATATAGCATATGCATTGCATTCAATTCATCCATTTCTCTTACTCAAGTTATACAAGGTGTATTGATAGTTATGTGCTTATTGTTGAGAAATAGGATGACTAGTTATCTGATTATATATGTTAGTGGATCTTATTGAATTGTGTTATGATATGTATTGGACTTAGTGATCGTTGATTTTGTTACCTTAGTGTGGTTTTGCTTGAGTGTAGATTTATATGATTGTATTGGATGGTTGATTTGATGGTATTCACCATCTCTATGAATTAGCATTGATCGATGATATTGCTGAGTACAAATAGTTATGTAGTCAAGTTTGTTCATTTTCTATACCTTATGTCCAGGGATTGAGTTGGTTGTCCCTAGACAGTTATTCATGATTGCTTCTCATAGATTTTTGAGGTAGTGGTTGCTTCTCTTAGAGACTACCACATCTCCTCTATCCTTGTCGTTATTCTTATTCTGTATTTTGAGACACCTTGGACTCATTCATTGTACTCTTTATTGTAGAAGTTTGTACCTTGAGACTTCCACCTCTTGGTCAAGGCCAACTATTTGGTAAAGCTACTAAGCTTGGGTTTTAGGCCCCTAATTTAGGGGGGGGCATTATCATAAATATGATTACATTGTTTTTGTCAAAAAAAAAAATGTCCATTTTATTTTATTTATCTCATATACTAAACATAGATGTTTCATTTTTGTTAGTTGTCCAACTTATTTCTCTTTTCTATACTATCATTACTATTAAATTACTACATAAAATAATAGAAGTCAAATTTAGAGTTTCAAAGTATCATTAATAAAAGTAATTTAACAAAATAGACTTCAAATTAATTTTTTTTAAAAAAAGGTACAAGGTCAACAAGGACCAAGTAATATGAAAAGGAGAGAGTCAAACATTATTTTATTAGATAGGAAAAACACTTTAGACTTTGATCTGATATAAAATACCACCTAAAATTGCACTTCCTTTCTTGATTTTATGATACTCATCCTTTTCTTTTTATTATTTTCTCTTAAAGTTTTTCTTTTGATATGTTTCTCAAGTAGTTTGTTTATTGAACTTTTATAATATTGTCAACTATAAAATATGAATTGTTTTAGTCAATATAAATACATCAACTAGAAAATCTTATTTAAATCATAATATCTCAAATATAAATTGAGTGAATTAGATATTATTAAATGAAAAAGAATTATTTAAGTAAATCACATTTTAAATGATTATTTATAACTTTGCATTTCAAGAAAAATTAAAGTCTCTCTTTAATATTTGGTTGTAGGACACTAAAAGTGTTGAGCCGCCGTTGTTCTTGATATTAGTGTCATATTATCATTTTCAATATCTTCCTTGTTTGTTACCTTGTTATTGTTGTTTGATTTTGGATGACTTACGTATCGGAAGGGTGTATAGATATCATCATGATTAAGTTTTGGATCATAACAAATTACTTTCAACAAAATTTTCGTTTTGACCAGGATTCCCCAAATAAGCAAATTACTTTCAACACTGTTCTCATTTGACAAATATAACATTTCATAGAAAACAAAGTAATAATCAACAAGTATACATGTTGGATCATAAAGCATCTATCAACTAAGTTTCAATTCAGATTTCACAAAAATAATTTATTTCTCAAATGCTCTAATCTTATCAATGCACCCAACTCAATGTGATAATATGCCTATTTCACAAAAAAAAACACAACTTTAGAAACCCACAATACGTGAATCTCAAAGATTTTCTTACAGTAACAACTAGTTCTATATTCGAAGCTTAAACATTTCCTGGCAGTATAGTTATAACTGAATTATAGGGGGCAGATTGTGCGGATAACTATGTTTGTTAAAATCTATGTCATAGCATTCCTTAGTTATTTGTTTTAACCTTATTAATTCTTCTATATTATTTTTAAGGTATACTATATGTCTCATATTTCTAGTTTTTATATAGTCAAGTAGATTCTTTTTCATAAGTGTTTCTATTAATCTTATTTGCTCTATATCTTGTCTCCAATATTCTAAGTATTCGTAGTTTATCATTTTATCCTATAGTAGTTGTAATTTTATAAATTTCTGTGTAATAACTTATTCTAAGCGTACTCTATTTCATATGTAATTCTATGTTATCTATGTGATCCATTAACATTTGTTGTTTATGTATAGTATTATATAAGCTATCATTTGTATCTCCTTTTTCTAAGGTTAATTTTATTCTAACTAATTATTCTTCTAATTGTCTTTTTTCTCTTTTAAGCTGATTCTTGTAATTAATTTCTTCATATAGCCAATTTTTTTCTATAACTCTTTTAATATATTCTAACATTTTTAATCTGTATAATATCCATCTGACTAATAATTATCTAGGTATGAATAGTAGCTATCGTCGTTATTTAAGTGTATTCATTCTAATTCATCTTCTATCCAATTTTCATCTTCATTATCAAATACCTTTACCCATTCTTTATATCTATCTCTATATCCTTAAGTACATATAAAACAAGTATCTTAAATTCATCTATCAGTTCAAATATAAGTAAATATTCATTTTTCATATGATGTTATTTTTTAAAATATTTCCTCCAATCATATACATAACAAAATAAGATTATCTTAGATCACTATATACTAGATTCTTCTTCAATAATATGTTCTTCCGTCACTATTAGCAAGGTAATCTGGATACTTTTTTCCTAAACAGCGCCTCTACTCTGGTTATTCCCCTATCACAGCTTCTTTACCTCACCGGTTTTACCTTTAGGATAACATAGTTCTAGCGATTTTCCTCCTTTTCCACTTTGCTAATAAACTTCTTAACATGTTATTCTTCGAATAATTCTACTATAAAGTAACTAACATGAGTTTATTTTATTATACTTATGATTGTCAGGAATTTATAAATTCAGCTATTCATAATTATAAATGAAAATACCTATTCTGGTAGATTTGATAAATTTGTGCTTTGCTCATCCATAGCTTAGTGTAAAACTGAATATCTTTATTGATTATATGAGAGAATATTTTTTGTGTACAAGAAGTCTTGCTTTCCGTGTATAAAGTCTTGTCTTATCTTGGCAAATGCCTTGCCCTTTTATAATCTACAAAACACGTAAATTATTTTACACTATTCCTACTTTATACTAATCCTACTTTACACTTGTACTAATCTTACAAAAAGTAGAAAATATCTTTACAAAATTCAAAGTAACTTTATGAAAGAAAAGACTTAAAGCAACTTTACATTAAATAGAAAAGACAAAAGGCTAAATGATTTTCGTAACTTTAATAATGCACATGTCCTTTTCTGAATCTTTTTTATCTTCTTATTGGCTTGTCCATTTCTATTTTTTGTGTCCTTATCTACTTGGTTTCTTCTTTTTCATTACTCCATCAGCTATTTGCTTTGATTGTCTCTTATCTTCATTCTAACTGTACATCTGGTATAATATTGCATTCTCTATTACACCTTGAACATAGATGGTCTGGATATTTATGCCCAATTATCTTGCAATATCTAGTCAATAATTCTTCTGAAATAAATTTTTCTTTAATGGCTCTGGTAGTTGGTTGCCTTTCTGGATTAAGTAGTGTCATAATCCATCTTTGAATTTCCTCTATATCTGTTTGTCTTAACTCTCTTGAATTTGAATAAATCATTAGCTGGTCTCATGTATAGTAACTCCAAATTGGGTTCCCATTTAAGTAATTATTTGCTAACTCTTGGATGATTGTGGATATTCCAATAACTTATTTATTTGCATAAAAATTTGGTATATCTACTTTTGGTATTTCTGCCTGTGGTTCAATATCTTCTGGTATGATCATATCTTTTGTTATTCCTATTTTCATGACTTGTATAACTGGTTTAATCTCATCATACAATATCGCTGTTTGGTACTGTATAAAACTTTATAAAAAATAAATTGCCTTTGGTTTTCTTTTTGTAAGTGGTAATTACTTTATATATCTCTGGTATAGCTTCTAACTCACTTCCGTCTTAGGTATATACTGTGTTGAGTAATCCATAACTGAAACATGTTCTAGCTAGATTTGGGTTAGTTTTTGGTAATGCAATTAACTTATTATATCCTTGTAGTTTTTGGGTTATGTAATCTGTATTTGGTTCTTGGATATTTATTGCTCTGGGTCTAAGGTTGTAATGTGTTTGTATTTTGTGGATGTTTTCAATATATGATCTGGTTATGTGATTATAGCTTTTTGCTTTCTTGGTTTAGGTTTCTAGATATGTGGTACTTTGTGGGGGTATGAGCAAAAGGTCTTTTAGTGTTTTTGGTATAAATGGCATGTCAAAGATTTTGTTTAAGTTCATATATGGGTTCCTTCTAAACATTATGAGTTTTTTGGAGTGTCCCAACGTCTCCTTTTATCTCTGGAATTTTACTGTCTTCGGATCGACATTTCTCTGCACACTGCTGAGTTATTTGAGTCATAGCTTCAGACTTCAGTTTAACTTCATTAGTCTTTAGCTTTTCTATCTCATTTCCCATATGTAGTTAGGGTTTTGAGTATCATTTCTAGAGTATCGTCTTCTATAATATCAGTTTGGGTAGCTTTGTCTTGATATGTAATCTGCAAAAATATTCTTGTTAGTCTTGATTACTTCAATTGTAAATTTAAAATTTAATATATTCAATACTAATCTCCAAATTTCCTTTGTTGTAACTGAAATTTGTATTTTTCTTGTTAACCACAAACGGACCTGTGTATTATTTGTTCGTACAATAAACTTGTTACATACAATATATGGCTCAAATGCTAATAAACATTTATTAGCATTTATATTTATTTTCCATTTTATTTCTGTTTTATTAAACATTCTTGAGTAGTATCTACAATGATATTCTAATTTTTTTTCTTCATATCTATACTTAAGTACTCCGCCATAACTGTATTCACGTGCTTCTTCTTCTACTATATATGTAAATGTTTTATTTTCGTCTGGAAATTATAATCTTGGTAATTCTTTACAAAGTATATTTATTTTTGAACTTGTTTTTTATCTTCTTCATTGTAATTATACTCTACATCCTTTTTAAATTTTTTCTGTAATGGCTTTAGGTTTTCTGCTAATTTTGGTATATATTCTTTTACTTGGTTTACTAATCCTAAAAAAATGATTGTAATTTTTTTTTATTTAATTCATCATTTGAATTTATTATTTTTTGTATAATATGTTGTTGCATTTTTACTCCACTTTTATCGATTGGTATTCCTAAAAACTCTATCTGATTTTTCATAATTTCGGCTTTCTTCTCACTGAAACTTATTCCTGAATTTTCTATTATACCTGTAAATTTTTCTAGTAATTTTAAATGTTCTTCTTTAGTTTTTTTTATATAATAATATATCGTCTATGTATACTATACAATTAGGTAATTATTTGAAATAGTTATCTATAAATTGTTGAAATCTACCTGGTGCATTTTTATATCCAAATGGTAATATATTTCATTCGTAAAATCCTTGTGATACTGTAAATGCAGTTAATTTTTTAGATTCTTCTTCTAGCTTTAAATGGTAAAATCCTAACTTAAAATCGAACTTACTAAACTAGTTATATCCTTGTATCTGTCTTATTTTTAATATCTTATTTGGATTGGATAATTATATGTCATAGTTTTTACATTTAGGTCTCTATAATCAATAATCATTCTACTGTTTCCTCCTTTTTGTTCACTGTATTTATTTACTATAAATGCTGGGCTATTGTGTTTACTATTACTTTTTTGTATGTATTGTTTTTCTAATAATTCATCCATATGCATTTCTAATTCTTTTAAATCATCAAAGTTATATGTTAATGGTTTTTGGGTTATTATACTATTTTTATCTATTAGCTCAATGTTTACAGTAGTCTTATGTTTTCCCCTCCTTTTAATGGATCTTCACTATATAGTTGTCTTAATTTTTTGTTTATTATTTCTACCTTATCTATTGAAAATATAGTTATTTCTTCTTTATTTATTGAAAATATAACTAGTTCTATTGTGTCTTAAGTATTTTTTATATTTTCTAATTTTTGTGTGAATTTTTCACTTCCTTTTATCCAATCAGTTTTCTTTCTTATTTTATTAATAAATCTTTTTTCTCTTACCTTTTGTTTACATAGTGTTGTAAACCACCAATATGTTTTAGTTATTATATGTAGGTATAGTTTATCTAAATAAGCATTCCTAAAAGCATATCTTTTGATGCTAGTTCATAATTATAGATCTCTTCTATTGTTAATATCTTATCTCATACTTGTATTTTTATATTTCTAGCTTTATAGTTAATTAAGCTTCCTTCATTATTAAATCCTTTGACTACTATTGGTGTTTTTAGCTTATCCCATTTGTCTTCTGGTAAATAATTATATCTACATAAGTTGGCTTCTGCTCCTGTATCTATCACAGGTGTATAATATCTATTATAATATCCTTCTACTATTATTTTCATAAGTACATGTATTTTCATGCTAAAGTTCTTTTTATTAATAATCTTTCCTTATTGTAGGTTATGGTTAATTGTGTATGTTCTATATTGTAGGGTTTTACTTGTTCTAACCATTTTATTCCTAATATTATGTCTGTTTTTTGCATATCTTCCTTTATTTTAAATTCTATTTTTATTTTTCTAACTCCTATTATTATTTTCTTTTCTGCTCAATCTTTAATAGTTATTAAACTTCTTGGTAAATCTGGGCATATGTTACTATTAGATTTTATTTCTTCATTTTTCACTAAGTATTTTGCTATATGGTTTTCTTCTTGTCCTGTGTTTAGGAATATTAATATTTTTTCTCATTTATTGTTTCTGTTATATAATATTGAGTTAAATTAACTGTTGAAGTTATTCATAATTTGTTCTTTTTCATGATCCTGATGTTTCTGGTTTTTCAAAAGCTATCCTTTTTGTTGTATTTATCCTATCATTTATTATTTCTAAATCTTCTTCTATATCTATATCTCTGTAACTATAATCATTGTGATCAATTGTTTTTACAAATTGTTCAAAGGGACTTTCTATTTATATTTTATTAATTTTATTTTTTTTTCCGTTATTTTATGTTTTGTTGTTAATACATATAGATTTTTACATCTTGACATAAATATTTTACTTCTTGGGGTTAGTTCTATTCCTGATATTTGTCAATATAATACTAGTGATTTATCTATGTTTTTATTTGTTATTGCTACTGAATAATTTACACTTATTATAAATTTAAATTTTTGGTATATTAAATTTCCTCTTGTAGCAGTTATTATACTTTTTTCTATAGGTTTTATAATTCTATCATCTGCTAAATATAATTCTATTGGTGTATATATTCCTTCTCTAAAACATGCTTTGATTAATATTTTCGTTCCTCCAAGGTGTACATATTTTATTGGGTCTTTACTTTTTATATAGTTTATTTCTTTATTAATTATTCTTTTTGTTACTAGTGGTATACTAGCTCTAACTTTTGCATATCTACAGTCTATTATATGTTCTTTTTGGCTTACTACGTAGTATTCTTCTTTTAGTCTACTAAATATGTTTTTTATTGTTGGTATTTTAAATATTTTTTCTACACTTAAATATAATTCTTTTCCTTTTACCTCGTTAAATATATTACTATCAAATATTATTTTCTGATCTGTTCCTTCTTCATTTAAATATTCTTCATCTGTTATTATTTTTATATCTTCTTTAGTCATTTGATTCATCTGATTTACTACCTATTTCATTATCTGTTTCATTTTCCAAAATTTCATATATACTATCGTCACTTTCTAATTCGTAATCTATATAATCTATTTGCATATATTCTGCATTTTCTATCTTTATTTCTGATATTTGTTTCTTTTTTGGGTCTTTAGGCATTTTACAATCTCTAGCTAAATATCCTAGTTTTCCACAATTATAACAAATACATTCTCTAATATATTTCTTTCTCCTATATGGTCTTTTATATTTATAATTTTTTACGTAATATCTTTTTCTTGGTTTCTTATACTTATATTTTGATTGTTTGTATTTTTTATATTTCTTATGTCTTTTTCTTTTCTTATAATATTTTCTTCACATCCAAATTGAGGTGCTATTTCATCCTCGCAACATGCTAAATTTCTTATTAATGTTTTTTTCATTTTTATTTCTTCTCTGTATTTTTCACATATATTCCTATACCATTGTTGTAGAAATTTTATTCTTGCTCCTAAGGTATCTACTATTTTTGCTTCATCCCAACTCTTTATTATTTTTGAGCTAAATAGTTCAGGTAATTTACTAAAATATAATCTTCTTACTTCTTTACGTCCTTCTATATTATATGTTCCCTTATAGTAGTATTCCTTAAATGCACACGTATATTCATCTATATAGCACATATTACATATTGCTAGTTTTAACACTAAATTCCTACTTGTATATTTTTCTTTGTTTTGTTCTTCCACTTCTATTGTCATACTGCTAAATTCATCTTTTATCGCTATATCATATTTTTTCAATACGTCTATAGGTGTTAGTTTAGTTACTGTTGTTCCTTTCTTTTTTTATCAACTCTTAATACCTTTTTACTTTCTTCAGTTAAATTTAAAAATCATAATTTTGTTGTTCCTATTTCTTTCTATATATTCTGGTGTATCTGTTGCATTTATACCATTGACTAATAATTGTTTTGTTATATATTCTATTCATAATTGTATCGTTTTATCTACATCTATTATAAAGTCAAAAACTTACTTAGTGTAGCTCCTTTCAAAATACTTTTATGAGTTGACTATTTCGCTCTTCCCGCTTTGTGAGTTGACTAAATACATGTCATGGTTATGTTATTCTAAATGTGGGTCTCAGTCCTACTCTATTCAATATTTTCGCGATGACTCCCCGAAAATGTAGTACTACTCAAGTCTTTTTTACTCTCTATGTTCAAATTTACTTCTCATTATTTTCCTAATTTATTTTCCATTGTTACTTGTCATTTTTAAAACATCAAGAAAAGAAAAAATATATATTTTATTCTAGCATTAATTATTTATTCTTCAAATCATTTTTCAACAGGTATTACTAAACATCAATTAACAAGGATAATATGGTAAAGTCATCGTACCAATCATTATTGTTTTAATAGGTGTGTCAAGTCAAAATGTAACAAGTAAATTCAAATGGAGGGAGTAAGTATTCCTTTTGGATTGGACACATTCATTATTAAACTCCTTACTTCTAGAATATTAAAAATAATTTTACCAACTTACATCTAATTAAATACCTTAATACTAAAAATTTAATAACAATTTTGGTAATCTAAACAAAGGTATATTGGAAAAATTGTGATCAAATCATTCTTCAAGAATTAAACAAACACTTATTTAGAAAAAAAATACAACTCAAAAGAAGTAATCAGAAAGGAATGGATGGAGTACTACTACATGTGGGGGCCATGTGAATTTAACTTTGAGTCTTTGACATTCAATTGCTAATTGCTACTAAAGTACTACTTATTCTACTAGGATAAATGTACAATTTTACGATCCAAAATAGCCACGTAATCATACCTATGCACACTCTAGTACAGGTAAGTGTATCTCAATAAAAAAATATAATTTAAGAATAAAGAAGAGAAAGATCAGAGAAATAAATCCAAAATTTAAATATAAAAGAAACAAATTCATGGTATATCCGCTGATATGGTAGTCACTAATACGAGGCTCTAATACATATTTATAACAAGTATAAAAAGATATCTTTTATGTGAAAGTAGGCACAAGATAGTAAGGAAGAGATCTGAGTAAAGTTGAAGTTCATCTGTCACTACCTTGATCTTCGCAACATCAATGCATTAAGAAATGATCTACAAATGGCTACTCGATCCAATACATACTAGGAGTGCAAAAAATGAGAAAAAAAGAAGGAAAAGCAAGGGTGACTATGATGGTGAGAACCACCAAACCAGTTACCAAAGGTATTAAATTTATCTACAACCCGCTAAATCATAGTACTTAATCCTACCAAGGTAACCAAAACAACGGTTAAAAACCATAACCAGAATAGGGTAGGCACTATAACATAGGTGAGTCAATACTAGACACTTCATGATCCACAATAAGAGAGAAACACTTATATAGAAGACTCACTATACAACATATACATTTCAGGCTTAATCACATGTTATTAATCAATAATAATGAGATCAAATAAGGAGAGATTATATTAAGATTCAATAACATGCCATCAAAGGTACTATCCAATGATGTCCCAGATTAATCTATGGCCTTACCCCAATTCTCATAATATATAAACTCCAAATCCATATAAGCTGATGTAAAGTAGTGTAATGAAGGAAAATGGTTTCCCAGGACACAATATCACAAATAATCTTCTAACACGATAATATAGTACAAAAGTAAACACTAACATAGTATCAACCATACCCATAAAGATAATGCAATCTAACTGATGCAATACAACGTAGTGATGATCATAATAATGGTAGTGGTGAGGTGATACGCTTTAATTTATCGCATAACCTCTATATACACCTACCGAGCACTTCTACCAAGTAGGATCCATGGGGAATTTGTGTAACTCCCCGATTATCTGAACCGAAATGCTACACGGTGCTCATGACCCCGAAGGACCACAAGCTAACCCATGACTGATATTTGTACCTGTACACTGCATAATATAATATGAAAATGCTGAAATATGCATTGAGAGGTCGTAAGGTTCAATACTGAACATAACTAAATAATAACAATAACGCCTGACATAGAGTGGTATCTCGATACCAAACAAAATAGAAATACTGAAGTCTAAAAAATATAAAAAATACTGTAGTCGTCTGAAAGCCTCTAACTATCTGACTAAGGAGTTGATGAGACATGTCCCCAACTAACTCCGTCAACTGAAAACTAAACTGATATGATAAAATAAGATCACATCCTCAGAAAATGAGGACTCACTACTAAAACTCTAAACCCTGGAATGCTACTGCTACTACTGATCTGGGAGTCGTGTCTCTGGACCTATGGTGTAACATACAAAGAAAACACCATAACTCAAATACGTCAGTACAAAAAAAATACTGAGTATACGTGTGAGGTAGGATGAATATATGGGGATTACATTCATGAATGATAATAACTGACTCACTAATATAAACGTGAGAGTGCACACATAAATACATCGTAACTCAGATTATGAGAACATGATAACTGAATCTATATACTCATGACATGAATTTACTGATATCTAGCATGACTGATACTGGAGTTACAATAACTGAAATAACTGATAACATGGGTGACTATGTCTGACAGTCCTAAATATGATGGAACTATCTGAGTTTCATACTTTGACTGAGTTAACTATATATGACTGTCCTGAAATCTAAAGAACTATCTAAGTTCTTTTACTAAAATTAATACTGAAACTGTGGGAATAGTTAGTTATGATGAGCTACACTAGAACGGCGCTAGAACAGCTGAGCTGGGGTCCAATCTATGCCCTGATTGGAAAGGTGTCAATACCGCAACACTGGTAAGGACAATTGTGGGTACCTTCATCTGACAGTGTCCCCAAAAGAGAATGGTGGGGCCCTCATCTGAAAGTGTTTATCCACCTCATCAACCCTCATCTGACAGTGCTGATGTCTCAACCTATGATGGATACATAGTTCTAGAACACAAAGATGACTACTAAGAATCACACCCTTATCTGACAGTGTGTGTTTCCACCCTTGGGTTCATTCGGTGCTAATTTCTACTCCCATCTGAAGAAACTGAATATTATTGACTAACTATACATGGACTGAGTTTACTGAATTCCATTGACTGACGGAATACTATTGATATCTAATAACTGACTGAGTTCATGAGATTACTGATCTTACTGAGTACTGAGTTCATGAGATTTCTGAGATTTCCTGAGTCACATGACTGAATGACTTTTATGGAACGTGTCTTGACTAAGAATATCTTGAAAACATGACATGACTCTAGGCACACAACTATATTTTTTGGGTACAAGTATCCCCAGGACTCGATAGAAGGAAACTGACAAATCATGACAATCCTGAATACATGACCAACACCAATAATCCATAATACTTCTTGATCATAGGAATAGAGTTCAAAATTCATAATGCCATAAATAAGGGATTTCATGCTTCAAATGATTATCATAGTCTTGATCATGGAAGGGAATGCATATAACATGTACATACTTGCATGATTTCAATATCATGAACGTTGCATTACACAACAGTCAATACACAACAAGAGCATGAAAATTTTGTTGCATCATAAGGGTTAGCATGGACTTATCATTTAGATTCTATTGAGTCATAAGGAACATGATTCTATCATTCTAGGCATTTTATCAAACACTTTACATGCACACTTTATAGAATAGGTGAAATCATAAATTTAAGAATCTAAAACTACCTAAACTCATAGGTTTTCAATCAACAAACTCACATACTTCATGGAAAGTCATCAAGACACCATCTTGAAACATAAATAATAACGATCAACATGAACATGATCAAATCACAATAAGCAAATCACAATAGGTTATTTAAAACATGATTCTTGGACTCCACGAATAAAGGGATCTGTGGATGAACACTATGCATACCTTAGTTCGTGATTTTGTGAAGATTGATGGAGAGATTCTTGAAATTTGACGATGAATTCCCTTGGAATTGAACCTTCTATGAAAACCCTAGGGCTTGTTCTTGAGAATTTTGTAGAGTAATTGAGTATAAGTTGCTGAACTATGGGTAAATCTCGCGTTATAAGGCTTATAGAGCGTGGGGAAATTGACCCTTTTAACCCTAGAACACGTCTTTAATTTCTTAGAAAATTTCTTGATTTTCATCCTTGGCGCGACGCGCCACTATCGTGTCAAGTCACTGGAAAGTGACAAATAGGAAATTGCACGAGGGCGCAACGCGGAGCTATAGCGTTGCCACCTTGTCTGCGACCTAAAAGTTTGGCGCAATGTGCCACTATCATGGAGCAACACTAGAAATTGACAATTGTCATTTGAGCTATCTCCGTGATGCACTGGAGGCTCAGGTGATACACTGTCTCACTAAAAAGGCTCTAACTCTTCGCCCGGGTGTCGGATTTGGGCGAATTTTATATCGATGGAAAACTTATTGAATTTTCAACATGACAAAAAGTAAAAATCTTGAAAATTCTTCATGGAATAATCATCATTCACTTTAGAAGTAATACTAAGCATTCTTGGGACGAAATTAGCTAGGAAGAAAATTCGGGTTATTACAATTTGCAACGAATATACAGTCTTAAAACTCAATCCCTATCTTAATATCCATATTTGCTCTTCGACTTGTGGGCAAAGGACGAGGGTTTTTAAAGTGTTACATTTCTGTTAAAAATCAGTATTTCCATAGTAGTACCAATATATCATGAATGTATGTATGCTATGAGCATGTAATACTCATAACTAAACCAGTATAAAAATCTTGAATCCATTTATCACATATATACGTGAGCTCAAAATCCACTCAATATGTCAACCATCCATGATTTAGTATAAGTAATGTACCATTGGAACAATTACGCAATTAAGGCATCACTAATGTCATTTTAACCCTGCGCTCAGACATTATCAACTACCAAGGAATAAAATGCAACCACTAGGCTAATAATATCATATAAAGCCCCCACACTGGCAACACAACACGGATATCACCTCACATCACCAACAACAACAATATAAGCCCCACATTGTGTCACTATAGTAGTAATAGATGAATAAGACCCCACACATCATACAAACCTAATTAATTACTCAAATCCATAGATATTTCACATAAGTTCAAAATGGAAACACAAAATACTAAAAAATGCAATGATAAAAACTAAGAAACTACCCAAACCTAACTCATTCATACATTAAGACTCAACAACCAATACGAGTTCATTTATACTCTAGGCATTATCAAAGGCTTGATCAGTCTATTATTTTATTAATAACATAATAGTTCCTTAAATTTTGCTAAACCCCAATCATTACAATAATGGCCATTATACAAGTTCTAAATCCCTATACAAGTTCTAAAGCCCCAAAATAAGCATCCAATAATACTAATTGCAACATAAGTTATTAACAATAATTTACTCTAAAGATATCTATAAGAAATAATACTAACTAACTAAGGCGTTAAACTAACTACAATCCATTGTTAAGAGTTCGGTACCTATGGAGATTCTCTCCATGTTATCTAAGCGGTACCCCCAACCTAAAGGAATCACAACATCCGAAAATTAAGAAAATAACACATAAACACTTTGAAAAAAGATCAAGATATATCTAACTTGCCTTAAGCGAATATTTGCAAATCCAAATACTACACAAATCCTCAACTTGAAGCTCAAATCCTTCGAAACATCTTCAACCATGACCAAACTATTGAATATGATATCTACACATCAAAAGAAAGTCAACATAGCCATACTGACTATATTCAAGACAGGTCTAAGAGGGACCCTAAAAATGGGTTTGAAAGTCAAAGGTGTAAAATCGAAAGTTTATTTTAGAAATATGTTTTCCATACTCATAGGAGTCTACACCTAAAAAACCATATGAAAATGAGTTAAAAATAAGGTTCAAATCAATGAAAAACTATTTTCAAGCTTTACTAGTAACACCACCCCCCACCCCCCAAAAAAAAGAAAAAAAATTAAAATCCTTTTTGAAATAGAGATTTGAAGCTTTCTTGAAAATAAAAATCGATGGGACATGATATTTATAGGATTAGAAAACTTACCCATGGAAGAAACCTTGAGAATTCCATTGGACTCACCCAAATCTGAGCTTCCAAGCCACAGAATAGTTAAAATAGAGTTTTAATTCTCAACTTGGATAGAAATCATGAAAAATAAAAAAGTCGTTCTTGAAAAATTGTAAAAATAGAGTTCTAAATTAATAGACAATGATTATATGAGAAAAACACATCAAGAATCATCAAAATCAGAGCTTTCTATCTCTAAAAAAGTAAAAAATACGAAATGGGCTTGAATTTTTACTTAACCTCACTGAAGGCCGCTAAAGCATCTTGATCAAAAGGTCTAAAACTTCTAAAGCGGCAAAAAGGGAACTTTAGCCGTCGGTCAACTGCTCAATGGTTGCTAAAATGATCAACCAGCCGCTTTAGCGTCCACACCAGAACCAACAATTCTAAAAACTTATTTTTGACCCAACTTATTTGGAACCCTATGAACATAATCCAATAGTGCAAATTGATTTTAAAACACGTTTCAAATTTAATAGAATCATTATATTTATGTAAAAAGGTCATTAACTCAAAATTGACCCCTTAGGATCCTACTCACATTATTTTCGAACCAAGGATCTAAATGGGATCTAAAAGCCATAAAACTAAACCAACACCACTACTAATCGAAATTTGATATTACAAATTCATTGGCGCAGTCCATTTTTTCACCTGGCATTCAGATCTTAATATGTTGATCAAAGTCAACTATTAGCCTTTAAAACCTCATAATTGTCTCAAACTCATCCAAAACCTTCGCGAAGGCCTTGGAAATTGTGTCAACTATTCTTGCAACTCATAAACTAGATAGGACAACCATAGGGAGGGATAAAATGGTTAAAAACATAAAAGGGAAAATCATTCAAATTTAGTTCCTTACAATATCAGACACTAAAATTCATGCTCGTCCTCATGATTACATGCAAGAATGCAAAAAATAAGTAAAAGGTAGAAAAATACTCTCGAGAAACATCAAACAAGCATTCCAATACTGAGTCACAACCATAGAACTACCAGTCACACCATGAAACAAGAAATATACTATATAAGGAATCATCAGGTTATAACACCAACATCAATAGGTTAAATCATCAATAAAGCTAAATTTCTAATTTTTTGAACTTCCTCTATAGCAATGACCAAGTCCAACACAACAACAGTTCTATAGATGCATTAATAACCTTAAACCTAACCAAGGAACCACTAGACACTGGTTACAACCATAAGACCAAAAAACATCCTTGGACTCAGAAATGCTAAGGAATCCATAAAACATGAAACTCCCACAAAAACACTAGCTCAACCTATTTGAGGTCAATAGTATCACTATCGACTTACATAGTGCTATAGATACAGGCTAAAACCGCAAAGATGAAATTCGATCTCAAAGATACACCAAAACTCAAAAGAACATACTTAGCACTCATAGGGCACTAATTTACCATCACTCCTTTATGCTTAACCGTTAAGACAGATGAGAAACACTAATAAAGCTCTCTATAACAAGGATATGAAATATCAAAAAGATATTAAATACACAATCAAGCAATCATGGTGGACTGTGCGGTCCTCAATATCCAAATACCATCAAACAACCCAAAGTCCTAAAAAATCTGATATCTATATACCATGGACACGAAATTTATAAAAAGACAGAATGCTCAAGCAACTCATCATTATATCTTATACAGTCTTTAATGCTTAAGAAACTCATCACAATATCTTATGCAATCATTCAAGTGGTATTAATCACCATAAGTCCTCAATAATCTAGTAGAACTAAAATCCTCTACAACTACACACACATAAGTAACCTATCATACTAGAGTCAATCAATATATGAAGAAAGTGAAATAACCACCATAACTCTATGATAAATGCTCAAATCACCACTAGACTCTACACGGCTACTGTTGAACTGCTATATAGAATCCCAAATTTCTATCTCATGCCCATAGCTAAACTCTGAACATAACCAATTTTCTTAAGCACAAGGATCCTTATATTTTCCTTAAATTTCTTTCCATTCAATATTCCTCAATACAAACATTGTAGACTAATAAGATACGACTAAAACCCACTTAATTCCCATTCAGTATTGCTTGGCATAACATCCATGAAAAATAACATATGCTCAAATCAAACCTTATGAGCAAAATATTCCACCAAGCCACTTAGATACAAGAGTAATGAATTCCACCCCCTAGGTACCTATTTCCATTCAAAAATCTTCCTAAGTCAAAGGAAAACATCCTCATGAGCTTAAATCCTTAAACTTTAATCAAAGAGTATCTCAATATCAAATAGTTTATTCAAGCAAGAAAAATCTATATACTAAGGAAGTACCAAATTGCAAGGCCTGAAAATATGAAATCTTTCCTTATCTAACAAAAATTCTTTACTCGCCATCCTTTCAAACCAAGCATACCAGAAGTCTACGTTATTATTGGGTCTACAACTAATAAGTACCACTAGGTATGCCCCAATATGAGATGTCAAAATTATGAGATCGATCCATTCTGCACTCTAAAAGTATATCAAAACCTTAGAATTGATCCATCACTACTTCACAACATAACCATAAAGAACACTATACTCACAACACAAAAATTCACAATACTAAAAAAATTCCACAAAACTCAGTGATATACTTATGAGTATCCAATATAGGATCATCATACTTGATCCACCTCTAAGGAAATATCTGCTGGTAGAAAAGATCAACAGCTCTATCAAAAATCCATGAATCATACCAAGACTCAAATTTAAAAAATAAAAACATAGAAAAGTATAAAACCATAGTCAAACACCACTAAGGCGTAACAAAGGTATACCAAGAACTATACCCGTGGCTACTATATTGGAAACTCTTGTCTCGAGTCCATCCTGTGGAATGGAATAATTGGATCTGAAATCTCTGAAAACAACTGGTCAAAAATCTCTCGGTCTAATCTGTGGGAAATCCCTCCTATAGTGCCGAAAATTACCACAAAATAAACAACCTAAAGAAGTAGGAACCTACTGAGATAGGCTTGAAGAACCCAAATGACCACTCTAATATAATACTCTCCAAATATAATCATGAACATCGTAGCCTCCACCAGGCATATCACTATGATCACCAAATCCCTGGGCCCTCAGACCAGCAAACCTCTCATATCTCCACAAAAACTCCTCTAAAACACTTGAGAAAATTGATCAAATAAAAAAGAAAGTGATCTAGTAGGCCTACTCTTACACAAGTCATTGATAATGCTCAAACTACAGCTCTCGTAAGAGTGTAAGCAGTCGTCGTCAAAAATAGAACCCAACTGGGTTGGGTGTCGAATCACACAAGGAATACTTGGTCACTAAGTAAGCAATGATTAGTAGACTGTTGATCGAAAATTCTACGAAAAGGGGGGATTTAATTGTAGCGTGAACTAAAATTATCAAAGTAATAAAGAAAATCAGAATATTTAGTAGGTTTTAATCAATGAGAATTTTAAGTTAGGGTTATGTCCACCTTATGAGTTTTACGTATCTATTGGCTATGAGTTATGCGGAATTCAAACATGCATACGCTTATAGAGATTCGTATTCTATGGTAAATCCTAGCGTCTTTCGACCATCAAGGATTATCTCACTTTAACTCTTTCGAGCTTAAAGCATAAAACTAATGGTACGAATTCTCCAAGAGGTTAATCCAGTTACGGCACTAACTTTTAAACAGGGGTTGGTAGCCCTATTTCCTTGTCACTCTCTCTTTTCCAGATATGTAAATTTTCTTTCGAACAAGTTAATGCTATACTGGCGTATTATATATGTTTGCAACCATAAGAATTCAATTAAGATTAAGGGAGCAATGATATAAGTAGCATACGTATCAAGAATTCACAAACTCATAGCAATAGATAGTATCTCATAAGGCTTCCATAACCCTAATAAAGAAGTTTAGCTACTCATGAGTGCAACGGAGATCACAATAAGCATCATCATCATAGAAAAACTAGAATGATCTCACGTTGTAGAGGAGTGTGGCATCACAACAAGGTTGACGTTTTTCCTCTTGGTGTTTCCCACAAGTTAGCGCCTTTCTCTATTAAAAATTATAACGTGAATTAGGAGCGGAAGTTGAATGAAAAAGACTTGAATTAATGAATGAGTGGATAAGAATTAATTAGAATGGGAAGGAATAGAAAAGGGGATAAGAAGAGAATGCTGAAAAGTTTCAGCAAAATAGGGTTTATATAACATTCATATCCTAGTCCTATTGAAATAGGGTTTTTATCCTTGTCCTAGTCCTACTGGGTTACTGCATACTTGTCCTAATCCTACTAAGTTACTGTTGATCACTCAAGTCTTTAGAAATGTTGTTTTTGCCCGGGACAAGTTCTCCATGCATCACTTTTAGTTCATAGGCTTTCAAAAGCTGCCTTCCTTCTTACGTGAGGTTTCCTTTGGCGTCAAACAGTCTACAAAATGCTGAAATCTTCATCATTTATACCTGAAAACTTGCTAATCACGTTGGTTAGCTCACTTACAGGAAAAAGGACTAAAAGTGCAGGAATTATATATTTTGTCCTCAAAACATAGCTAAAATATGGGTAAATTAAGGTGCTTTAGGCGTGTAAATACGCCTAACATCAACACCCCACACTTAAAGCTTTGTTCGTCCACAAATAAAATATCATATCCATATAAACATCTACTTAGGGTTTCACAGTAACAGCACAAAATATTCATCAAGACAGGCACGACAATTATCAACAAAGAGTAGTTTTCTGATCACTACTAGAAACAATTTAACCTCTAACATAGACTCGTGATGATGGTTAATTCGTATACACAAGTTAAGGCATAAAGAATCATACAGAGCTACCCAAAACTCATCAACCATGTATGTCTCACATAAGATGTTACCCATAATCACTCACAAGTATTGCATTTTTTTAAACATGGGTATAAGATTTTCCTTGGTCTCACTTTCACAAAGAATTCATATGTTGCAACTGATGACCATAGGCTTGCCCTTAGTGTAATGCTCTGCTAATATCAGAATGCTAAGTTTAGGACCAAATAGGTCTTTTTACAGGTTGTAGTGTAGGCTAAGGGACGGGTAGGACTATTTTGGCCAAAAATAGTGACTATGTTCCTAAGCGCTTTAATACATCACATTATGTCATTTACACTTTCTTTGAAACAACCTTTCTCCTTTCTTTTAATCTACCACCCCTTCTCACCTCTTTTGTTATTCGATTTTAAACAGAACTAACTTTTTAGTTTTCTTTTTCTTTTCTTCTCTTTTTTTTATAACACACCTCTATGATAGCCACTCTTTTTTCATAACAAATTCAAGTATCAATACCTTATAAGGCATCACTCTCATCCAATTTCCTCTTATTTTGTCACATGACTTTACAATTTAAAGCACTTAGGAAATTGGATCAAATTATCGTCTTGCAAAAATGGATTTGGCTTACATATGAGGCTGTCAAAGAAAATGGCTTAAAGGCTCAAAAGGGGGTTATCTAGGATAATATCCATGGGTAGATAAAAAGAAGGTAAACAATAATAGGCTGCCAAAGAAATGCCTAAATCATCTCCTAAACTCACACTCTTTATTTTGCTTTACATACACACCGGGCAAGTTCTAGCATCAGTCACAAACATAGAATATAGTAAATCTCACACACACAAGGCACATGGTCAAATTTATTGGGAGCAGTATAGACTCTTGACCCACCAGCTGAAGGAATTAAACCACATACTTATCACATAGCAAGTCACATTTAGAGCCTAAGTGTCTCAATAGTAATGATTTTATCACAGACTCTTGTCATACTACCCTGCTGCCTATCAGAACAATTTCATGCAAAGAAAAAAAATCTAAAATTTAACTACTAACAAATAAAACAAACAAACACAAATAAGCAAATTAAGATAAAGAAGTATAGCATACAAATAGCAGACCCCACACTTAGATGGGACACAATGCCCTCAGTGGAAAATAAATACAGAAAACCTGATTAGTCGGACTTCTCCTCTATGTCTGGGGTCATACCCCCTGTGTCAGAATCATCATCAGAGTCATCATCCTCAGAGTTTCCTCAAATTGTACCCCAATTAATCCCAAAAGTACGTCGCGGTATTTGTAGCGAGGAGGATTCAATTTGCTCTTTTTTTCCCCTTTTCTAACCTTTCTGCGAGGTGGACGCTTTTTCTTTTCCTTGTCGTCCTTTTGGTGCCATTCTACCTGAGATTCATGTTAGCTCATCTCGGCAGATATAATCGACAAACAAACAGTGGCACCACCCCACACTTAATTCGTTGGTACAACTCATTAGGTGAACGATGTCGATTATTCAGATTTCATTGCCATACAATTTGGTGTTATGTTCCAATAATATATTCAGTGCAGTCATACTTTTCATATCATCTTAACTATCTTGTTCAACTCTATTTCATGTAATCTTGTCCATGCTTTATGGTTTTCATTAATGCACTTTTGGAACAAGATAACTACGTAGAGATCGAATCAAGTTTATGGTGTAGAAATAATCACAACATCTCATGCTTGTATTCAATTATGATCGAGCCATTTAAGATATTCCAACATTCAACTTACATGATTATGTGATTAACTTTACCATTTCGATTCCGCAATAAGATGACAGTGTATAACAATCTACTACAAATCGGAACAAAGTCTAGAACACCCTTACGTATTCGTTCACTTACTTAGTTGTATCACAACAAATCAACATATTCGAATCACCAAGACTACTTCAAGATTGAACGAATCATTATAGGCGTAGTATTGTAATGACTACGGAATATAAAAAAAGATCAAAGAAGTACTTACTTGGTTGATGGCCTTGAAAGATGTTCTTGCAAAGTTAAAAGAGCAAAAAGAAAATTTTTGAGAGAATTTGGAGTGGTAGGCGGCGCTTAGGTTGGATTTGCAATGAGTTTTTGTTTTAAGACTAAGGTTCTATTTATAGGAAAAGCTTGGGTCGGGTTTTGACCCATTTGGAATCAGATTTGGAGACCAAAAGTGAGCATAGGCGGTGCCTAATGCTTTGCATATGCTTGGTATAGGCGGCTCCTTTTGCAAAGCCTTGTTGAGCATAGGCGGCGCCTATGCTATGGCATTGTTGGGCATAGGCGGCGCCTATGCCATGGCATTATAGAATCTAAGACCAAAGGCTTTTGCATAGGCGGCGCCTATGCTATAGCATTGTTGGGCATAGGCGACGCCTATGCTATGGCATTCTAGATTCTGAGAGCTTAGGCCATAGCATAGGCCATGCCTTGTTCGTTGCCTAGATTTACATAGGCCTTGCCTTGTTCGTTGCCTAGATTTTCATAGGCAATGCCTAACCCATAGCCTTTTCTTCTTCATTCCTAACTTACCACCTTCAACATGAACCGCTTCCAAATCAAAATTTGAAACCAATCTTCTCCTTTACACCTGTTGTACCTACACTTACTCAAAAACAACAAAAACGATTAGAACGATGGGTTGCCTCCCATCAAACGCCTTAGTTTTGTTCGTGGCTCGACAAAATCCTAGGAAAACAAAGACAACAAAAATAATTAAAAATGATGGGTTGCCTCCCATCAAGCGCTTGATTTATTATCGTGGCATGACATAGCTATCTCGATTACTTAGACTTCATTGAGATAGATGGTGGATCATTTTCTGAATGGATTCAGACGACAATGAGGCTTACTTGTAGGCATGTGATCTTCTTCGAGATAACCCTTGTGCATACATATCCCAGGCAGGATACCAATTATATCATCAATAGTCCAACCCATAGCTCTCTTATATCTCTTTAGAGCAGAGATGAGAGCCTCTACGTGCTGTTCACTTAAATCATCCACCACACTCATAGGAAGTGTATTTCCACTTCCCAAGAACGCATACCTTAGATAATTAGGGAACTCTTTCGATTCTAGCACTAGGGGCTCTTCAATGGAAGTCTCTGCTGTTGGTGATGGTTGATTCTTAAGATCAAGGTTTGGCTGCTTAGGAGTATGAGAATAAGACCCTATTTCTATTAGAGCACACATAGTTTCTTCATGTTCTTGAGCCTCCTCACGCTCAAAATTCAGCAGCTTATCAGATAGTGACTCATTAATAAGCTGTTTTTCTACTGATAATTCTTTGTTATCCTTATAATTAACTTCAGCTACAGAGAACACATCCATATCTTTGGGCTGCTTCAGTGCTTTCCATACATCAAAACGGACCACTTCATCATTCAATCGAAATAAAAGCTCATTAGCTCTCATGTCAATAAGCACACTTCTATTTGCGAGGAAAGGGCGTCCCAAGATTATGGGAACTTCATAATCCACCTCGCAATCCAAAATAACAAAGTCTGCAGGAAAGATAAAGGTGGAAACCTTCACTAACACATCATTTAAGATACCAACAGGTCGTTTTACCGACCTATCTGCCATCACGAGCCGTATATTGGTTGGTGTAGGGTCGCTCAAACCCAATTTTCTATAGATGGATAGTGGCATCAAATTGATGCTTACTCCCAAATCGCACAATGCCTTAGAAAAATTGATAGATCCAACCATGCAAGGAATAGTGAAAGCACCAGGGCCTTCCTTCTTCTGTACTAAGGACCTTGTGGCAATTGCACTACAATGATGAATATTATCTGTCGGCTCATAGCTTACTGCCCGTTTCTTTGTTAAAAGGTCTTTCATGAATTTAGCATACCCAGGAATCTGTTCCATCGCCTCCACCAAAGGAACATTAATAGTCAGCTGCTTCAACATCGTCATGAATTTACTGAACCTTGTATCATCCGCCTTCTTCTTCAGTCTCTGTAGAAAACGTGGTGGTGGAAGGGGAATCATTTTATCCACCACTTTCTTTTTATCTTGCTTCCAATTATCAGCCTTTTCAGGTGTGTCATCAGCTTTTTTCTTCAATCTCTGAGGAAAAGGTGGAGGTGGAAGAGGAATAGTTTTCTCATGAATGCGCTCCTTCTGATTTTCAGCTTCTACAGAATCATCACAAACTGCGTCAATAACAATCTCCTCTATATCATCAACCACCTGCTTGCCTTTAGATGGATTTTCTAATACCTTACCGCTCCTGGTAGTAATAGCTCTGCATGATCCATTATTCTTTGGATTTTGCACAGTGTCACTAGGTAAAGTGCCAGCTTTTCTTTGGTTGATTGTCACTGATAGTTGACTCAATTATTGCTCCAGCTGTTTTATTGCAGTAGAATGCGAGTCAACCAATTGCTTCATTGAGGACAAATCATTTATTACCTCAGTTACTCCCGTGCTGGTTGCCTCCACTCCTTTCAATAGCTTAGCCATCATATCTTTCATGGACATATTTCCAGAACCAGGTGCAGTGGCGTCACGTCTTCCAGGAGGAACACACAAACCACTCCTGTCAGTCTTGTTCTTCCAACAACCTTAATCACGGTCCTTGTTTCCCGATTTATCATAATAGTTCCGACCTTGGTTTCCTTGGGCATTGCCTCGGAAACCCTCCTGATTATTCAAGTAGTTAGATTCTTCCTCGGAATCAGTTTCATCTCTTCCTTGCGACACAACAGCCTTGACTTTTTCGGTCTTCCCTGATAATAAGTGCTTGGTGAGAAGATCCATCTGTGTTTTCATGTGATCCATATCTTGGTCACATTCCTCTTGTCTACGCCTCTGTTCTATAGTTATGCCAATAGATATAGTAGAGCTTTCTACCTCAGAATCCCTGGTATGCCAAGCTCTACTTTGCTTTGTCATACGATCTAGCATATCACTTGCCTAAATAAAAGTAAGGTCCATGAATGATCCTCCAGCCGCATTATCCACCACTGGCTTAGTTACCGAATTCAAGGATCTATATAATATCTCCATCAAGTGGACATTGGTCATATGATGGTTTGGGCACCTTATAAGCTTCTTCTTGAATCTCTCCCATGTTTCGTGAAGAGCTTCAGTTGGAAGCTATCGAAAATTGCTGATCTCATCTTGCAATTTTTCTCTCTTGGATGGCGGATAGAATCTTTCTAGGAAAGCGTCTTTTAGTTGCCTCCAATTTGTAATAGAATCAGGAGTCAGCCCGTGCAACCATAGAGTTGCCTCCCCAGATAGAGACAATGGAAATAAGCGCAGCCAAATAGCATTCTATCCAACACCTGGATTGTTGAATGACTTGCATGTAGAGATAAAATTGACCAGATGCATATTTGGATCATTGCCTGCAAGTCTACCAAATAATCCCTTGAGTTGCAATAGCTGAATCATGGTGCTAGTGATATTGAGCTTGGCTCCAGGTGCTAAGGGTGGAGGAATAATTGCTCCTGTGGCACCAACTCCATCAAGATCGTCATCCTCATCATCTAAAGAAATCTACACAGCTCATCGTTCAGGCCAAAATCTAGCTTGACGATCTCTTCTGTTCGTAGGTGTCGCCACCTCATCAGCATGCCTTAGGTTTAGTAACTCATCATCACCTAGGTCCTCATAATCAGGATTTGTTACGTGCCCTGGATTATCAATATTCTGTTGATGTACTTGAGCAGCGGCTAACGCAGCTAGTCTAGCCTGCTCCTGTTGAGCAGCCCTTCTATCAATGTCACGTTGCGCCTCCATCCTGCCAATAAGTTGTGGTTCAGGGTTTATGGGTAATAATGTTTGTCCTAAACTTTGAGTATTGGCCATGCACTGAACAAAAAACTGCAGAAAACAAAAACAACAACTAAAAGTAAAATACAAGAATCTTTGACCAAAGGGTCTATTAACTATCACAAACTTAGTTAACAACCGTATTCCCCGTCAACGGTGCCAAAATTCGATAATGCTCAAACTACAACTCTCGTAAGAGTGTAAGTGGTCATCGCCAAATATAGAACCCAACTGGGTTGGGTGTCGAATCCCACAGGGAATGCTTGGTCACTAAGTAAGCAACGATTAGTAGACTATTGATCGAAAATTCTACGAAAAGGGAGGATTTAATTGTAGCGTGAATTAAAAGTATCAAAGTAACAAAGAAAATTAGAATGTTTAGTAGGTTTTAATCAATGATAATTTTAAGTTAGGGTTATGTCCACCTTTTGAGTTTTACGTATCTATTGGCTATGAGTTATGAGGAATTCAGACATGCATACGCTTATAAAGATTCGTATTCTATAGTAAATCCTAGCGTCTTTCGACCATCAAGGATTATCTCACTTTAACTCTTTCGAGCTTAAAGTGTATAACTAATGGTACGAATTCTCCAAGAGGTTAATCCAGTTACGGCACTAACTTTTAAACAGGGGTTGGTAGCCCTATTTCCTTGTCACTCTCTCTTTTCCAGACATGTAAATTTTCTTTCGAACAAGTTAATGCTATACTGGGGTATTCTATATGTTTGCAACCATAAGAATTCAATTAAGATGAAGAGAGTAATGATATAAGTAGCATACGTATCAAGAATTCACAAACTCATAGCAATAGATAGTATCTCATAAGGCTTCCATAACCCTAACAGAGAAGTTTAGCTACTCATGAGTGCAACAGAGATCACAATAAGCATCATCATCATAGCAAAACTAGAATGATCTCACGTTGTAGAGGAGTGTGGCGTCACAACAAGGTTGACGTTTTTCCTCTTGGTGTTTCCCATGAGTTAGCGTCTTTCTCTGCTAAAAATTGTAACGTGAATTACGAACGGAAGTTGAATGAAAAAGACTTGAATTAATGAATGAGTGAATAAGAATTAATTAGAATGGGAAGGAATAGAAATGGGGATAAGAAGAGAATGCTGAAAAGTTTCAGCAGAATAGGGCTTATATAACATCCATATCCTAGTCCTATTGAAATAGGGTTTTTATCCTTGTCCTACTCCTACTGGGTTACTCCATACTTGTTCTAATCCTACTAAGTTACTGCTGATCCCCCAAGTCTTTAGAAATGTTGTTTTTGCCCGAAATATGTTCTCCATGCATCACTTTTAGTCCATAGGCTTCCAAAAGTTGCCTTCCTTCTTACGTGAGGTTTCCTTTGGCGTCAAACAGTCCATAAAATGCTGAAATATTCATCATTTATACCTGAAAACTTGCTAATCACGTTGGTTAGCTCACTTACAGGAAAAATGACTAAAAGTACAGGAATTATATATTTTGTCCTCAAAACATAGCTAAAATATGGGTAAATTAAGGTGCTTTAGGCGTGTAAATACGCCTAACATCAATCATCCATCACTGTCTAGTTGGACCAAAGAACTAAACGTCAGTCAAGTCTAATCCATTAGAATCCACTAAGCTCAACTTGTGCAACCTCTTATGGCAACTAAGAAAAAACATATAAGTATCAACCCTAGTGTCTCCATCGAAGTAAGAAGGATATGTCCTCATGAACTCTGCATCTCTACTCTATCCTTGTAACGACCTAAAAAATTGATAAAGTATATAAAATTTATAATTTTGTATGATTTGACTATTTTACCCCTCTCAATAGTTATATTATGCTATTTATGATGTGTGGGGGTAATTGACATGGTTCTCGGTGTATTTTGGAACCTTTTATGCGATATTATAATTTTTGGTGGCTTTGACAAACTTATTTTAGACCTGTTTAGTTATTTTTTGATACGTGCGATAGATAGTTGAACGACCAAAATATCATCTATAGGCTAGGCAGATCTTTGATTTGAGTTTTGATGCAACTGAGCTCATTTCAACCTGTTGGTCAAAAAGTTAATAAAAATATGTGTGTAGGATCTACATTTGGTCGAAACAACCACAGATGGAAAATACGACCTTGCCAATGCATTCGAAATACTGATCTTAGGCTGGTAGCATGTTTGGTATAATTTATGACTTTTAAATCTCATCTCGACCTTTGATTTGAAAAATTGTGGTTTTGAGTTTTGAAAGTTAACTTCGTGAAAATAATAATATTTTGAAATTATGATATCGACTGAGTCTGGAGCATCAAATTTAATGTGATTTCATAGTTTATTTTCATATATTAGACTCCAAATTAATCTCAGGCACCCTTTCGGAGTACGGGTTAGACTCAAAAAATCTGGTATTTCCAGATCTGGTGCAGTGTATAAAATAATCTTTTTCTCTCTTTTTGCCTATTTTACTCATTCTTTCATGTTGCCTCTTGAGAGTTAATCCCTAAAATAGTGTGAGAGCTTAAAAGTGAAGCTTGTGGGATCTTGAGAAGCTAGATTAACATCTATTTCTTGATTCTATCACAAATTTAAGGTGAGATTTCATCCTTTACTCTAATTTCTTGATTAATTTCTCAAAATCTTAAAAATCTTAGGGCTTGATTTTAAACCCAATTTCTCTTATTTTCACTTGAATAATTTTTTAATCTTATAATTACTAGTTTTTCCTTAATTTAACCTTCAAAACAACTTCTATTCTAGATTTTAACACGGATTTCAAAGATTTTATCCGGTAAAGCTTAAAAATTATTTTACTTTATTTGAACCTTGGCGTATAACTTTATTTGACTTGGTTTTTTAGCTTTAGATTCCTAAAAATATGGGAACAAGTTTTTGAAGTAGTGTTATAATTTTGGCCTTCTTTTTTAAAAATCCATTTCGAGAGTCCATTTTGATCTCGAATTAAAAGTAGGAAATATAGATATCGTTGGATTTGTTTTGATGTATATATTCTATATTTCTTTATTTTAGTTAATTTCAGGATCGTTCATGGAAAGGAGGGTCATGGGTTCAAAGAGTAGCGGATCAAATTGACATTCGAAGTAGGTAATGGCTTAACTCTTTCAGATTGGCTGGATAGTAAATGATGGTACAAAATGCATGTTAAGGATTAGAATTAATCATGAAAAATAATTATCTATGTGGTGTGCCTGTGTGGGATCCTACATGTGATATAATTGTTGAAATTGAGATATTATATAATATGTGTGACTGTCTAGGGTTCTATGTCAATAATTATATTACATTGTTGAAATGTCTAATATGGTACCATTGGTGCATTATGATATATTCATACTTGTTGGCAAATGAAACATATGGGAATTCATGAATACTAGAAATATTAGAAATTCTGGAAACACTAGGAACATCAAATTTTATAACCCTCCCTGAGGGATGTAATGGGGGGAGATATTGATATATGGATTGTATATGGGTTGATGAACCCCACATGGGTCCCACATCGTGAGGCTTGCCTTCGTGGGTATATATAGGGATGGTGCAATAATCTCGGAGGTTGTACGATGACCTCATACATCATCATCATCATCATATACATTAAACTTTTTTTATTGTGTTTATGTTATGTTTGTATTGCCATATTGACTTGGCAGCTATCTATTTGTACTATATTCTTCACTTATAAATGTCGAATTATTTTTTCTTCCTTCATTTGTACTTGATGATCTTGATTATATATGTTCCTTTTTTTCCTACTTGTATGTGATATTATGTATATCCCTATCTAGTGTGTTATTGTATTATATGTGCATATTATAGAACTATTAGTGCAAGCAGTGTGGGCTATAATTATGGAATATTTTTTTATTGTAGGTGGCATGCCTTTAGTGTATATTTTGTATGCGTAGATTACAACTTTGCTTAGTTGGACTATGATACCTACTGAGTAAAAGTGAGTCATACTCACGCCTACTAAGCCCTTTCGGTACAGGTCCTAGCTTGAGTGTACCTCGGATTGATTGATTTCAAGCACCTTTAGATTACTTAAGGCAGCGGTTGGACATTCATGCATCCAAAGTTCACCTCTATCTTTATATAGTAGTTACGTATTTATTTGTATTCAGAGATAGATGTTGACCCTATGTGGATATTTCTGATGTATTTGACTCATGGTTTATATTAGTAGTTCTTACACAATTGACACTTGGTTTTGGGAATGTATGGTAATTGGATATGCTATTTTCATATTATTATAATTACCTATGTGGTTTGGCATTATTTTAGAAACCCTACCATGGGGGTATTTCTATTTTTCCCTTTGTGTATCAGTTTGGGTGATAGGCTTACTCATCAAGGTTCCCCATGACAAGTGCCATCATGTGTAATGCCCCAGAAAATGGGTCCCGGAGCGTCACACGGTTCTTAAGGCTACGAGTATCCCCAAGCTAACCCTTTGAGCCATTTTCATTCAGTTCAACACAAATCAACGGGGTTTCCATAAATAACCCTCAAATATCAACAGAGTAATAATCATCCAAGAATAAAAGAATTTCAGAAAGATAACAAAATATGACTTATTAGTCAACTCCCAACATCTATACTAGTCTGACAAGCCTCTAAGAAAATCAATAAAACCAGCGAGCCATTGAGATAAGCCCCAACTGACTCATACTCAGTTATCAAATGTAAATAATTTTGTGAAACCAATATCAGACATCACGTCCTCGAAACATGAGGACTCACCACAACAGAGGATGCAGAACACCGTGCCCGAAGAATCACTATCGAACCTGGAACTGAGCACCTGAACCTAGATTCTGAGAAAATACAGCCCACATTCAAAGATGTGGGTTAGTACCATGGAAAGGAACCGAGTATATGGGGGTGTATGTAGTTTTACAAACATCATCATCATAAATATTTATAAGAAATATGCAGGATGTATGAAAGACTCACATAGCCCGAAGAAAATTATCATAATCATGAGAGGATGAAATAAGTACAATAACACATGTGAGTCATCATATAAATTGTCAATCACTTTTAGTTCATCAAAAATATCAATTCTCATAATGTAAATATCATTTAAATCTTTCAAAAGAATAACTTTCACAATTCCACTTTCAAATCACTTCACCATTCACCATAGACATAAGGAAACACACACACACTGGGAGATCCTATAACCGACATAAACCATGTGAGCTATATGGATTCCATCGTACAACCTACGTTGGGGAGAGCGATCCTATCGTTGCCATCGGAGTAGGACTATCGATATCAAATCTACACAAACTAGTGATCATTATATAAATCAGCCTCAGGCTCACTCCTACGGGTGCTCGTAGTTCTAGGGAAGTAAGGTCGCTTTATACCTCCCACTCGGTGCTAAAGATTTCTTCCGAACTTAGCTCAGATCATTTAAAAGACAATCCACAACAAAACAATTTCAGTAATATATAAATATACATCGGGATCCAACATGCTTCCCATCTATCAAAATCAACCACGTTGTGGATTTCTTTTACACTCGAGTTTAAAATAACTCCATTAAGACCAAAATGTCAAATCATTCAAAATATCTCAAATATTCAACATCAACGTGGTTATAACACACACTTTCTAAAAAAACACAATTTTCAATAGGAATTCATGACCCAAATAT
Source organism: Capsicum baccatum var. pendulum (assembly GCA_030864225.1). Taxonomy (NCBI): domain Eukaryota; kingdom Viridiplantae; phylum Streptophyta; class Magnoliopsida; order Solanales; family Solanaceae; genus Capsicum; species Capsicum baccatum. The sequence goes on along the minus strand of CM061550.1, from coordinate 199,505,473 downwards.
AAAAATCATGATAAATATCGTTCAAGATTCATGTTTTATATCTCCACACATGTAAATTCATCTTTCAAAATTATAAATATTAAGATTTCATAATAATCATCATAAGAAATGGGTTCATTCTTCAAATTCATAAAAATTAAATAAAAATCTTGTATTTGTAAAGAAAATTACTTTTGGACACAAGAACGAAAATGAGTTCTTATTGAAAAACCCCACATACCTTGAATGATGAACTTTAGATCGATACTCGTTTTTGAGATATTAATCGTGCCTTTGAATGATGGTTCTTGAAGTTCTTGAACTAGGAACTTAGAATCTTGAATAAATTTGCAGAATAAATGGTGAACTTTGGAGGTTCTTGAAGTTGGATGTAGGAGCTTAGGGTTTTCTTTTTAAGGGAATTTGATGAAATATAACATATAATGCTTCTAATAGGCTTTAATATAGGGTTTGGATGGATTTTGGGTGAGGAGGAATGACCAAAACGCCCCTAAAAATCAAATAATTCTCGAATCTGTCCTTTGGTGGACTGTTTTGATAGTTTGAAGTAGATCAACCATAACATTTTACTTCGATATCCAAATTGGATGAAACCAATTTCATTAGAAAGAGGACTCTTATATCTTTCCATTGATATATAGTATCTTACCAAGATCATTGTGTATAAGGATTTATGATTATTTGAAGTTGACCCAAAAATTTACTTTTGATAGGCTGAAGTAGATCGACCATAACCTTTTGCTCCGATAGACAAATTGGATGAAACCAATTTCATTGGAAAGAGGACTCGCAGAGCTTTTTATTGATATATAGTATATCACCCAGATTATTATGTATAAGGAGTTATGATCATTTAAAGTTGGAGCAAAAATACACCAGGCCTCAGTACTTTTTCCTACACGTTTTACTGTTTACTACTATTTATGGTTCGATCGGAATGTTCATAACTTGTCGCTCGGGTGTCCGTTCTGGATTATCCATATATAGTTGGAAAGATTATTTGATACTATACGCAATGGTGGGTCATAATCTAAGACATTTCGCATGAAAAATTTATAATTCATTCTAGAAGATAGAACACAACACGTTTACGCACAAAATTTCAATAAAAAATTTCCCGGGGTATTACATCATGACCCTTAGATTTTGGGCAATGATAAATTGGTATCATAGTAGCCAAGTTTCATAGGTATTAATAGCGTAAGAATGAGATGTCTAAAAGAGTCTCACGAATTGGTATATAGACGTCGGTATCTATCTTCGAGAGGCTATAGGATGTCTTTAGGAAACTTTTCTCATTTTATTCCATACCATGCAAAGTTCTTTCATAACTTATGTTCTGAGTTGTGTTTCACTCTTTCTATGCAGATGGTTTTGACTAGGTCTAGCGATAGTAGAGATGCTAAGGCTTCACCTAAAGGGTGAGCCTCGAGTCGTGGAAAGACTTGAGAAAATAGACGGGCCCTTAGTTCAGCCCTGTCTAAGAGGAGTTCTAAGAGACTCTCTCCTGTGCCTCATGTTGAGCAGGTTGGAGGTGTAGGTTCTACTCTAGTTCCTCAGAGTTTATCTGCCTCATTTTTTAAGGGATGTTGGTGCATTCGTTGACCTATTTAGAGGGTTCTCCTTTGGTTATGCCAGGTGTTCCTCCAGTTTAGGGTGTGAATTCTCTTTTTGCACCTATTTTTATTTTGGGTACTCCTAAGACTCAGAGTACTATTCCTCATTCAGTGTTGGTATCTGAGCATATTGCTTCAGCGTTGGGAGTTTTACTTTCATCTATGTTACCCCCTTTGGAAGGTTCTCGACCAACTAGACTTGTTTTGCCTCTTACTCATGAGTGATCCACGACTCAGATGATAGTGTTTAGGGCGTTATTCCAGAATATAAGAGACCAGGCGAGGACACAAGGATCTATGCCATGAGCATCTTAGAGAGTAATTAAAAGTGTATGTCATTAGGACAAGTTTAGAAGTTGCTTTGTGTGTGATGAATTTATCTATTTGGCCAAGGACTATCCCCATCATCTGTTTAGAGCTACTTCTTTTTCAGTTGTGATGGGTAGGGGTGCTACTAGAGTTGTGAGGGGCAGAGATAGTGGAGCTTGCGGTGGTAGTTGTGGGGCTATTCAACTAGTTGGTGTTCATAGACAGTACTATGTCATACCATCTAAACCATAGGCAGAGGCTTTTTATGTTGCAATTGCATGTATCATCCCTATTTATTTTAGATCTTCATCTATGTTATTTGATCCCAAATTGACCTTGTCCTATGTATCTATATTTTTCTTCGAGTTTTAATTCTTTTAGTGAGCCTCTTGTCATGCCTACTTGTGTATCTACCCCTTTAGGAGACTCTTTAGTGATAGATCAATTGTACCAATCTTGTGTTGTGACTTTGTCTGGCCGTATAACCTGGGTAATTTGGTTCTATTAGATATAGTTAATTTTGATATAATTTTGGGTATGGATTGGTTGGTTGCTTATTATGCTATCTTAGATTATTTTACTAAAACTATGATTTTAACTTCACCGGGTGTGTCAAGGATATCTTTAAAGGGTGTGATTTATTTGGGACCCAATAGGGTCTATCATAAGTTAGGATCATCGATTGGTTAAGAGGAAATATTTGTCTTATTTAGGTTATATTTGTGATACTAGTGTTTCTTCACCTTCTTTCTTGGATTCTATCTTTATTGTTCATGAGTTTATGGATGTGTTTCTGATGGATTTGCCTAGTATGCCTTGGAATCATAATATTGATTTTTCTATTAATGTTGAGCAGGGACCAAGCCCATTTCTATTCCTCATTATAGGATGGCCCTAGTCGAATTAAATAAATTGAAGAATTAGTTATAGGATCCATTAGATAAGAGATTTATCTGACCTAGTGTATTGTCTTGGGTACGCCCATCTTGTTAGTGAAGAAGAAGGATGGGTCTATGCATATGTGTATTGATTATCGACATTTGAACAAGGTGACAGTTAAGAATAAGTATCCTCTTTCCCATATTGATGACTTATTTGATCAGCTTCAGGGTGTTGAGTTTTTTTCAAAGATTAATTTGAGGTCCAGTTATCACTTCTAAGAATTAGAGCATCTGATATTCTAAAAATAGCTTTTCAAACTCGATATGGTCAATATGAGTTCTTGTTCATATATTTTAGGTTAACCAATGTCCCTATTGCGTTCATGGAGTTAAGGAACTGAATGTTTTGATCATATCTTGACTCCCTTGTTATTGTATTTATAGATGATATCTTAGTTTATTCTAAGAGTGAGGCTAATCTTGAGAAGTATTTGTTGATTATGCTTCAGATATTTAGGGATAACAAGTTGTACGCTAAGTTCTCTAAGTGTAAGTTTTGGTTTGAGTCTATTTCTTTCTTGGGTCATGTGGTGACTAAGAAAGGTATCATGGTTGATCCAGCCAAGGTTATAACAGTTCGTGATTGGGATAGACTTACTTCGCCAACTAAGATTCAAAGTTTTGTAGGTTTGGCAGGATACTGCTGGCCTTTTGTTGAGTATTTCTCATCTATTTTAGCTTCTTTGACTAAGTTGACTTAGAAGAAGATTTTTTTTAGTGGTATGATGTTTGTAAGGCAAGCTTTCAAAAACTCAAAGATTTGTTGACTTCAGCTCCTATATTGACTTTTCCCAAGGAGGTCCTAGGTTTCACCATGTGTTGTGATGCTTTAGGTATTGGATTGGGTATTGTGCTAATGTAGGAAGGAAAGGTAATTACTTATGTGTCTTGTCAGTTGAAGCTTCATGAAAGGATTTTATCCTATCCGTGAATTGGAGTTATGAGCGGTTGTGTTTGCTTTAAAGTTGTCGAGGCACTACTTGTATGGAGTCCGTTGTAAGATCTTTTCAAATCATCGCAGCCTTCAGTAGTTCTTCACCTAGATAGATCTTAATATGAGGCAGAGTCATTGGCTTGAGTTGTTTAAGGATTATGACTTGACTTGTCTCTATCATCCGAGCAAGGCTAATTTGATTATGTACACCTTGAGCCAAAAATTGAATAGCATGGATATCTTAGCGCATCTTTTGACCCAGAAGAAGCATTTATCCTTAGTGATTCAACCTTTAGCTATCCAGATGGTTAGACTTCATATTTCAAAATCTAGGAGCGTTTTGGCATTTGTCAAGGCTAGATCTTCTTTGATGGAGTAGATTCAAGCTCATCAGTTTAATGATATTGGATTGAGGTTGATTTGAGATGAGGTGTTAAGTGGCAAGGGTAAGAAAGCTTCACTTGATTCAGATAGAGTTTTGAGGATTAGGGCTGAGTTTGTGTGCCGAGAGTGGGTGATTGGATTAGAATAATCTTTGAAGATGCCCATTCTTCTAGATATTCCATCCATCCAGGTATGACTAAGATGTATCATGATATGAGAAAGAACTACTGGTGGGGTGGTATGAGGTGAGATATAGTGGATTTTATGGCTCGTTGCCTATGTTGTAAGCAGGAGAAGGCTGAGCATATGAGACCTTATGGTTTACTTTAGAGGTTACCCATTCCCGATTGAAAGTGGGAAAAGATCACTATGGATTTTTTGACTAGTTTGCCTCCTACATCTCATGGTTCAGATACCGTGTGGGTCATCGTGGATTGATTGACTAAGTTAGCTTATTTTATTCAAGTTCAGGTCTCATTTAGTGTTGAAAGGTTAGCCCGTATCTAAATTTGTGCGATTGTGACTCTGTATGGTATGCCACTGTCTATTATTTCAGATCAAGGTTTTGTGTTCACATCTTACTACTGGAAGATTTTTTAGGATGAGTTCGGTACTCAGATTGATCTTAGAACGACATATCACCTCCAAACTGATGGTCAGTTAGAGTAGACTATTTAAGTTTTGGAGGATTTCTCTGCGCATGTGTGATGGAATTTGGTAGCCAGTGGGAGCATCATTTGGCTTTAGCACTGTTTGCATAAAATAATAGCTACCATTCCAGTATTGATATGACTCCTTTTGGAGGCATTCTATGGTATGCATTGCCCTTCCCAATGGGCTGGTTTGATGTTTCAAAAGTGAGACCTCATGGTACATACTTTCTTTGTGAGTCTTTGGACAGAGTCTAGATCTTTTAGGATAGACTTAGAGCATCTCAGAGTAGGCAAAAGTGTTATACAAATTATAGATTTTGTGCCTTGAGATTTAGTGTTGGTGATCGTGTTTTCCTTTGAGTTTCACCCATAAAGGGTGTGATAAGGTTTGGGAAGAGGGGTAAGCATAGTCTTAGGTATATTGGTCCATTTGAGATTCTTTGAACCGTCGGTAATCTGGCCTATGAGTTAGCTTTGCCTTCAGATTTATCAGTTGTTCATTAGTTCTTCATGTTTCGATGCTTCCTCATTACATTCCTGATGAATCTCATGGCATACTTTGGGAGTCGATTCAATTAGATGAGCGGTTGTATTTTGTTGAGGATCCAGGCTCCATTTTAGCTAGGGATGTTAGACGATTACTCTATAGAATTATCTCTATGGTTAAGGTTCAGTGGCGACATAGACCTGTAGATGAGGCTACTTAGGAGGTTGAGGCTGATATTGTAGTTCCTATCCCCAGCTCTTTGTTGATTCAGGCATTTCTTTGTCTTAGTTTGAGGATGAACTAGATTTTTAGTGGTGGATGATGTAATGACCTAAAAATTTGATAAAATATGTGAAATTTGTGATTTTGTGTTATTTGACTATTTTACCCCTCCCCATAGTTGTATTGTGGTATTTTTGGGGTATAGGAGTAATTGCCATGATTCTCGATATATTTTGGTACCTTTTATATGATACTAATTTTGGGTAGCTTTGAGAGCCTTATTTTAGCCCTATGTGATTATTTTTGATCCGTATGGTGGATGTCTAAATGGACTAGCGCCAAAAACTCTCGAATATCAATTTTAGGCTAGGAAGACCTTTGGTTTGGATCTCGATGCACTCGAGCTCATTTCGACTTATTGATCTGAAAGTTGGAAAATTAAAAATATGGGTGTGGAATACACATTTGGTTGAAACGACCTTGGATGAAGAATCTGACTTCACCAACGCATCGAGAATATTGATTTTAGGGTAGTACCATGTTTGGTGTGATTTTATGTCTATTAAATCTCAGTTCGACCAACGATTTAGAAAATTGCAATTTTGAGTTTAGAGGGTTAACTTTCTGAAAACAACATTTTTTTTTTGAAATTCTTATATTTCAATTGAGTCGAAAGCGTCGAATTTAGTATGGTTGCATAGTTTATGTAACACCCCAAATATGGTACCCGAAATGCTAAACGGTGCTCATAATCCCAAAGGACCACAAGCTAACCCATGACTAATATTTTTAACTGAGCCCAGAATAATAATGGTAATATCGTAAATGCGGAAACATGAACTGAAAGTCCATAAGGTTCAATACTAATACATAACTGAAAATATGGTATAACAATACCAAAACAACTGAAATAACTGTCTAGACATGCTATAGTCTGAAAGCCTCTAAAACTGAACTGTCTGAATAAAGAGTTGATGGGATAATCCCCCAACTAACCCCATCTGCTAAAATAAACTAAGTACTGAAAGAATGAAATAATCAAATAATAACATCCTTGAATGATGAGGACTCACTGCTGACTCTGACTGCTAAAACTGGAATGCTACTTATACTTTGGAGTGCGTGCTTCTGAACCTCTGGTATAAAACACCATAGCACAAATGTGTCAGTATGATTGAATTTACTGATATGCAAGTGAGGTAGGTTGAATGCAATGGTTCATATGCATGAACAATACTAACTGATTGAATAACATGAATGTGAGAATACATACATGAATATGTAACTATATCTGAGATTGTGATAACACTGACTCACGAATTTTGATAACGTGGATTTACTAATATCTGGGTACTAATACTGGAATACTGAAAGACTAAGTCTATTGACTACTGAGGAACTGATGTCATATTACTGATAAAGGAATGACTATTTATGACAGTTCTAATTATGAAGAACTGATTTGATTGACTGTATCTGACAGTCCTGAAATCTGAATACTGGTAACATGAATTTCGTATAATTAATATACTATTAACTGGGTGACTGTGTCTGACAGTCTTTATTTTGATGGAACTAGCTGAGTTTCATATTAAGTTGAGCGACTATATATGACAGTCTTGAAACTGTAGAACTGAACTGAGTTCTATTACTGAGACTGGATCCGAAACTAAGACTGTAGAAGGTAATCATTTAACTGACAAGCACTGAAACTGAAATGGTGGGGTCCAACCTGTAATCCTAGATGGAAGGGTATCAGTACCATGTCACGGGTAAAGACAAGCTGTGAGTAAACCCTCTCTGACAGGGAGCTCTTCCGTCAACCCCTTCTAGTAGGAAAAACTCAAATGAGGTGTCTAATCCCTAAACTTGTAGGGTATATCTCAACCTACGCTGGCTACGTTGTTCTAGAACGCAAGAATTGCTTCTAAGGATCGGGCCCTCTATTGGCTAACAGGTGAGTCCCCATCCTTGGGTTCACTCAGTGTTGAATCTTACTCCCAATTGAAGAGACACTGAACTGATTTAAACTGAACTGAACTATTACTGATTGTATTTTTTAGCTGATTTGAATAGAGTTTAATAAATTTCGTTGACTGACGGAATACTACTGGGATTGGAT